>JAFEMH010000020.1:0-1484284 GCA_022495995.1 Adenophora triphylla var. japonica
CGGAGGAGTATAACTTAGTGGTTCTACAAATGGAAAGAAATCTTTCTTATTTCCTCACTCATTCTACTCCTACATTATTTTGTGCTCACATTCACAATTTATAATTTACTATTTTCTTCACTCATTCTCTCTCCTATTTTATTTTCCACACTCACAAACACTTCCATTATAATAATTTATAAATAACTCCACATTTGCATTTGACAAAAAGTCTATAAAATATTGGGTAGGAGAAGTATATAAGAAAATTTAGAGGATTTTTGGATAGATTAGGGCTTGTTTCTCTCTCTTACGATTCTCTCGGCGGCGCCTTTTCTCTCCCACAACGCTCCGCCGCTCGTCTCTCTCTCTTGAGCACGGCGCCATTATCCTCGGTGAATCTCCCTCCTTCCCTCTCTCTCCACCTCTTCTCGCTCTCCGCTTCTGAGCGGCGGCCTTGGCAACGTATTTCTGCGGCGGCGGCGGCGCACGTTTCCTTGGTGAATCTCCTCCTTTCTCTCTCTCCTAGTTCGTCGATTGATTGAAGATTTTAAGGTGCCTCTCAATTTATCTATATCATTTAGTTAATTGACTTTTCAGTAAGTTCTTTATCAGTTGAATGGAAGGAGTATTAATTTGTTATTTCCATTAACTGAAGTTTTACGTACTTTACAGTGGTTGATTAAACTAGCAACAACAAAATAAACACTCACGAACGGAATATTACGTGATGGGCGAGACCCCGATACTTTGCTACGAGCCGGAGGCCCCGACGAGGCCCATCAAAAGACCACGAAAGGCACGAGATCAAGACCTCGGAGTGTGGCTTGAATTCAGCATTGGTTAGCTTGATCGTCGCCGTGAGCGACCAAGCCCGTCCAAGCGATGAGTCATTGTACCATTGAGGAAGGGATTAACCTTCTAGCCCGTCGATATACCAAGAAAAAGAGATCGTCGGCAGTGAAGCTAAGCTCATCTAACGACAAGCCTTTCCTCGGCGCGAAGCCGGCGCTCGTCCCGAAGTGAGCGTCGTCCTTGGCTGTAACGATCCCAACTCTCTCTCGTCGAGTCGCCCGCCGAGAGGCAGACGACCAACTGGACGGACTGGCTTCCGGGTCGTCTCTTCTATTAAGCTTCCTCAACAAGCTTGGTTAATTAGCTAATTTGGGATAATGTCGGACCTACCACGGTGCTTTGTTACACGTGCGATCATGCAACGATAATAACTACAAAAGGCGTGCGAGTTGACTTTCCCTTATAAAGGCAAGCTTGCTTTATCAATGTCGAATCTTTGCGGTGTCCTTACATAAACGGACCGGTTCCAGCGTGACACGTGTACGCCTAGAAACCGAGGCGATCAGCGGTTGGCGTCCATCCCGTCAGCGGCTCTGGTGAAAACCACTAATTTCACCGCGTCAGCTATAAATAAGAGAATAGTAGCATGGACAAAGGTAATGCTTTTATTGCATATTCACGTACCTGTACACACTCCATATTTTTACCATCATATTTCCAGTCCATAATCTTACTCTCACGCGGAGAAACTTGGGAAGACCCCGCGCGATTTATTGTTATTTCTTGTGGTGTGCGAGATCCTGGCTAGCTCATTCATTATTCGGCTGGACCCAGAAGCCCAGTGAGCCCTTGCACGCTTTCTGCGCGATCGAGATTGGTTCCATTGCCGGGAAAGTTGTTAGTGATCTTCCAGCAAAAGAAATACGGTCGAGAAAGGAGCTGGAAAAAATGATGTCGAGGAGGGTCAGCAACGGCCGGCAAGTCTACAGGAGATGAGGCGTACCTCAGCACCTCAACAAGAAAACCACTAGACCACCCTCTCCGCTAGGAACCCTAATCTAAGGGTTACCGGGTCACAAGGAGTGGTTGATGGTCTGAGTCTTCAAGCGACCAGGAAGAAGAGAAAAAGGGACTGCGAGCGCTGAGAGAGACCTCAGCTGGAAAGGAGGCTGAGACAACGGCAAGATATGCGGGAGGTCCCTCGACCCTAATCTCGACGAGCGGCTTTCCTCGTCGAGAGAGCTAACGCCCTAAAAGAATTCTTGCAAATCCAAGACGAGCTCATTCACATGGCCGCTCCTCGAGCCCCGCAGCGTCCCATCAAACGGTCTCGTCGGGAAGAAGGAGAAGAAACCGAGAGAGAATGTTGGTCGTCGTGGGGGCTAGCTGCTTGAAAATGAGCGCGTGGTGCCACGGCTTGACCTAAGGGAACACCTTAATGAAAAGACGGCCAAGGAGCCCCATCACGGCGGCGACGAGGCGAGAGCGAGCCTCGTAGAGTTCGGCCGTCGAGAATCTGGAAGCAAATCAGAACCAAATCGTCAGGTCGTCTAATGGCAGTGGCGCCGTTTAGAAATGAACGAGCACCTAGCCACGGAGAAAGAACTCGTACTCCACCCGTCATGAGCGAGAACTTTCAAGATCCTATGGCCGTCTCCACCACCCGGCTACGAGGAGCGATCCATCTCGCGACGACACTGCTCCCGCGAGAGAGCGACGGTCTAACACCCGTTGCCGGGGGCCTCGTCGAGATAGGATTCCCAGTAGGCCCAATAGGAGAAGTGGACATGAGAGAGTTCTTGAGGTTGAAGCGTCGGGTGGAAGAATTGACGAACAAAAGGAACAAAATGGACGGCGATGACTCGACGACGATGGCGACACTATGAATCCCCTTGCGCCTGGATGTTGGAAAGCAGGGACCGGAACCCAGGCTTCAAGCTACGACCTGAAAGCAATACAACGGCTCTACCGGCGCCATCGACCACATCTGACACCTTGAGGCACGAGATGTACGTAGTGGCAAAAGCTTCGCTACGAACGACGTCATGTGCAAGGCTCTTACGAGCACAGTCGATCGCCTGCTACGAGGTGGTTTAGAAGCCTACCGAAGGGGAGTATTGAATCATGGAAACAAATGAGAAAGAAGTTTTTAGGAAGGTTTGCTACGGCGGGGAGATCGTCGTAAGGCTAGCGACCTAAGCAATATTTCCCAAGGAGCCACTTGAAAGCTCGATGAGTTACTTCAAAAGATTCAAGAAATTGGTGGATCAAATTGATGAGGACCTAGCGCGGAAATCATAAATTGTTTGAGACATGGTGTCGTTTCCTCTACTCTAGACTACGAGCTTCAAGTCCACCCGGCCAAGTCAGTAGAAGACCTCTATGCGAGGCGTGCGCGTCGCGAGGCGAAGAAAGGAAGTTGCAAAGAGAGGGAAAGGCCGTCGACGAGGTTGAAGCGACAAAATCCAAGAAGGATAAGGTCGGAGAGAAAGGAAAGAACAAAGTGAAAGCGAGAAAAAGTCCGGAGTCGTACACTCCACTTACCGTGTCTAGAGCGAGAAATTTTGAGCAACGTTGATTTTGGCCGGCGCCAAAAATGAACCCGAACGGGAAGGAAAGAAAAACATGAACAAATATTGTGAATACCACGAGAGATAAAGGGCATGATACCGAGGAATGCTTCGGCTTGAAAAGATCATTCGAGAGATGGATCGACGATGGAGCGACTTGAGGAATATGTAAGGAAGGATCGTCGGGCGACGACACAGGCTGCTAACGACGACCCTCCACGAGAGGAATCCAAGAATGGTGTTAGTAATCTACGAGGAGACGAGCAAGAATCAGATTAAGAGCGCCGTCTACCATACGAAGAAGGCCCCACATGTCCCCCAAAATCGGAAATGCCAAACGATGTGATAAGTTTCTTTCCTACGGCATTCGCCCAATCCTTTAGCTCGTCAACAAACTCTGGTCATACCTGGTTTCATCGATAGCTGCGAATCAAGGAGAATTTTGATCGATACGGGAGCGGCCGAAGACATCTTGTTTTACAACGTCTACCCGACGAGAATGGGTCTGCACGATAGCCGTCTAAGTCCTTACTTGCAGGTCGTCAGAAGGATTCACCAATCACCGGGTAGATGCAAAGGCCGGAATCGACCTTCCGGTCGATATCGGGGAACACCCATTGAGAACAATCAAACGCGTGACTTTTATTGTGATCGACGTCGTTAGTGACTACCATGCAATCCTTGGCCAACACAGGTCAAGCCGCTTTGGGGATCGTCGCCTCAGGTTCCCCGTCAGCGAGTCAAATTTCACTTCCCGTGCCGGAGTGGGATGTGTGTTGGGGACGGCCCCGAATTCCTAGAGCACGTGCTTTGAAGGCAAACGGACCATTGAAATCGAAGCAATCCCGAGATCACATCGTGAAGCTCTCTAAATCTGTCAAGCAAACGACGACCTCGTGCGCCGGCATCTCGACAATCAAGTGTATAGACTGACCACAGAAGTCTTTGTGGAAGTATTCATGGACGACCAGCTGCAAGCCACAACTTTTGGTCGCCCAAGAATCGGGGGCCGAGCTGGATAAATTGATTGACGACGAGTACCGAATCGACACACGAAGCAAGAAGGAAAATTAAAGAGATCGTCATTGAATCCATGGACTTTAGGGACGACGCCCACGAGATGAAGCCGGTAGAAGAGCTAATTGAACTGGTCATTAACCACGACTATCCAGAAGCATAAAATCAAAGCTGGGGTCTCGGTTATGCACTGAGGAGAGGGAAGAGATAATCTCCTACTCAAACGAGAACCTCGATGTTTTTGCTTGGAAAGTGGAAGATATGAAGGGGATTAGAGAGGACGTGGCGGTTCGTAGGATTGGAGTGAACCCCACCATGAAATTCAAAGAGCAAAGGTGCCGAGTTTTTCAATGAAAAAAGAGATTGCTATAAAGCAAGAGATTGAGAAGTTCTTGAGAAGTGGAATTATTGTGAGTATTTGGGTTCACAACTTGGTAACTAACGTGGTCCTTGTGAAAAAACCAAATGGAAAGTGGAGGCTACGTGTCGACTTTACCGATCTAAACTTGGCGTGCCCCGGGGACGGTTACCACTTTGCCCCGGAATTGACAAGCTCGTCGATTACGTGGCGGTCAGCACTACTTTGAGCTTTCTTGATGCTTATTCGCTACCACCAAATCAAGATGGGGCTGAGAAGACATTCAGAAGATGGCCTTTCGAGGGCTGCGGGGAACTTATCTGTTATACGAAGATGCCTTTTGGGCTTAAGAACGCCGGAGCCACGTACGAAGGATGATCGACAAGGTATTCAAGGAGCGGTCGGCGACAACACGGAAGCATATGTTGATGACATGGTCGTCAAAAGTAGAAAGAGAAAGCATGTCGACGACCTACGGCAAACATTCTCCAATCTCAGAGCAAACGACATGGTCCTCAATCCAGGCTAAGTGCGTCTTTGGAGTTCGGCGGGGAAAGTTCTTAGGATTCATGCTCTCGCGGCGGGGAATCGAAGCCAATCTGAGAAAATCAAGGCTTTGATCGACATGGCGGAACCTACGAGCATTAAGGAGGTTCGGCGTTTGAATGGACGAGTAGCGGCCACTAGGTCGTTTATTGCCAAGTCTGCCGAGAGATCGCTTCCATTTTTAAAGCTCTCAGGTGCTAAGGACTTTAAATGGACGAATGAATGTTCCCGGTCGTTCAATCGAAAGAATTTGAAAAGAGTATCTTAGCTCCCCACCACTCCTCCAAAGCCCCGTAGCGGTGAAGACCTTTATGTTTACCTCTCGGCGGGTGACAAAGCAGTGCAGCCGCCGTGTTGGTTAGGGAGGAAGGTGGAACACGGAGTAGGCCGGTTTACTATGTTAGTAAAGCTTTGACGGATGTAGAAACCAGCTATTTCAGCGCGGAGAAGATCGCTTACGCTCTCGTCATCACGGCCACGAAAGCTACGAGCATACTTCTCTTTCGTCCCATCGTTGTTTACACCGACGCCCCATTGCGCAAGATATTGCATCGCCTGACAAGCTCTGGTCGTTTACTCGGTGGAGCATCGGGCGACAGAGTTTGACATTCGTTACGTGACTAGAAAGGCTTTGCGAGCACAAACCTGGCGGACTTCCTAGTTGAAACGTCATTACCAGACGACGATCAGGCCGCGAGAAGAAAGTGAGCAAGGGAAAGGAAGTCGACGACAAACCGGCGGAGTTGATTTTGCCTATGGGATGTTGGAAGATCTATTCGAACGGGTCGGCAACAAGAAATACGAGTGGGGCAGGGATCGTTCTTGTCGAACCAGAAAGCGGAAGAGTCTTTGAGGAAGTGTTGAGATTCAAGTTCCAAGCATCAAACAATCAAGCGGAGTACGAAGCACTTATAGCCTCCATTGAATATGCCAAATGCTTTGGGGCCAACAAAATTGCTGCTTTTTGTGACTCCCAATTGATCGTGAACCAGGTCCGCGGTGACTACCAGGTCGTCGACTCAACCCTTCAGAAATACCGTACTTTGGTCGGCGAATTGATATAAGGATTGGAATTTTGGGCCATACAGAGAATCGCTCGTGAAAACAACGAACACGCCGACTTACTCTCCAAACTGGCAACAGATCAACTCCCTGAAGACGAGCATGGCCACCACTTGATCTATCTCGATCAACCAGCTTATGAGCAGTAAAGATTATGTGCGTTGGAGACGGTCAGAGGTGTTGGATCGACGAGTGAAGGCGTTTATTGAAAAGGATGAGTTGCCAGCGATGAAGTTTGGCAAGACAAGTAAGGAGAAAGGCGGCCGGATTCACGGTCGTAGAAGGAAGCTCTGCAGACGATCCATTACCGAGCCATTCTTGAAGTCGTCCGCCGAGACAAGGTCGTTCAATTGCTTTTGAGGTACATCAAGGAGAGTGTGGAGGCCATCACAGGGCTCGTACATTGGCGACAAGTTGATCACCGTGGGATACTCTGGCCCCACCTCCGTGAAGATGCCAAACAGTTTGTGAGAAAATGTGATACACATACGATTTGCCGACCTCCCCAAGCTACAGAAAGCGAGCAAACCCCTGTCATGGTGCTTGGCCGTTTGATATGTGGGGTGTTGATCTAAGTGGGCCTTTTCCACGAGGCGAAAGGGAGTCAGTATGTGATTGTGGCGGTTGACTATTTCTCAAAGTGGGTGGAGGCGAGGCCTTAAACAAAATTGCGAAAACAATGCCACTAGCTTCATCCATGATTCGATATGGTGTCGCTTTGGAATCCCAAAGGGTAATTGTTTCGGACAACGGCTGCGGTTCTCAAGGAAATTTGAACAAGAATTGAATAGAATGGGCGTCGAAGCACTCCAGTCGTCAGTTGCCTATCCCGAGCAATGGGCGGCTGAGCGGCAAACAAGCTCGTCTTGTACGCCTTATGTAAAAATCTCGAGGACGCGGCACAAGATGGTTGGACGAACTACCTTGGCACTCTGGGCGATCCAGCACTTGACCACCAGGGGCCTGCGGAAACCCCATTTGCTTTGGCTTATGGCTCAGAGGCCGTGGCTCCCGCCAGAGCTTCGGCTTCCAACGGAGGCAAGAGTTGCCTCTACGATGTAGAAAAGAATATCCATGCTTAGACGGAGTCGACACTGGACCTTGTCGACGAACGAAGATTGGACGCCCGGTAGGATGGAAAATTACAAAAGAAAACCAAGGCTTACCACGACAAGAAGGTGAAGAAAAGGTTCTTTAAAGTCGGCGATCATGTTCTTAGAAAGATTGAAGCGACGGGACTGAAGCCCGTCAAAACAAACTCTCTCCCAGTGGGAAGGACCATACATCGTCACCAATGTGGTCGGAGAAGGAACCTCTGCCTAGCTAAGCGAACGGTGAACATCTTAAGCATCCATGGCATGCCAATCACCTTATGAAGTACTACTTTTGAGGAGTAGTAAATGTCCAAAAAGCTGACATCCGGCGCCCTCGGGGCATCCTATCTGTGGTTCTTAGTTAAAACTTTTGTTGCAATTTTGTGTTACGGAAGTACGTATTTTGAAAGTTGTAAGGGATAATCTATAAATCCCAGAAGTCTAATAAAGTGAGAATTGTCAATGTATGATCGTCGACGAGGTTAACAATGAAAACCCATCATTTCTTTGAAACTCATCCATTACAAAATCAAGCTTAGAACAGGCGAAGCCTGACTTCGACCCTCACAACCACTTCGATCAAGTATAAAGATCAGTCAAAGCAAAGACTTTGGCACTAACACTCACTTTAGCCAAGTATAAAGGTTAGACGAAGCCAGACTTCGTTGAACGCTATAACGGAATATGACGGCTCGTCCACGGAATCTTGCTACGAGCGAAGCTACGGACCTTCGTACTATTCCTACGAGCCTTTGAGAAGTTGAGAAAATACGAGGGGCGAACAAGCGTCGGCCACGTTAGGACGACCTAAGTTACGTGTCGTCATTAACGACGGCCATTCGCGCTTGTCCTCAAACTTACTCACCAAAACAAAGTTATCACGTACCATCTACGTTAGCACAGTTAGCAACGAGAGGCGAAAGGCAATAGATAAACTTGCATAAAACAAGCAAACATTGTACGTACGACCCCTCTACAACGCGCGAGGAAACGGGTCGACTACATTACAAAAATTGAAAATTGTTTTGGGACAATGTTTGGAACACCACAACCAAATCAAATGAAACATTGTTTAAGACAACGAATCAAATTGGGACATTGTTTGGGACATTACAAAACATCTTAAAGAAATCAATCGGCGGGGTCGGCACCCGGCATCGGACGGGGCTTCATCGGGATCGGGGCCGTCTTAAACAAAATGAGCATAATAGGCGTCGAAATTCTTTGAGACAGACGGCGGAGAGCAGGCCACTCTTCCCTCCCGACCTTGGCGTCATCTTCCCTAATAATAAGGAAGTCATTAGCAGTATAAGGGACAAGGGGATGAACCGTATGAGCCTCGTCGTCGTATGCTCCTTGATGAAGATCGACCAATTGTCGGACGAGAGAGAAGGTCTTTCATCGTCGTAGGATCCACAGGCGAAGCTGCCTTGCCGTGTGCTTAGCCCCGTCCTTGAAAAATCCCACTAGCATGCGTGGTAATTAACTGGAGGCACTCAGCACTCTTTTTGAAGTCGTCGACAGCATCAAGCATGGCTTGGGCCAGCTCAGCATCACGGCTCGTCTTCATCGCTTCAATCTGGGCGCGTCGCCTTACGGAGCTTGTTCTCGCGTACGTGAAGACCAATCCTGAAATACTTTTGAGTCGGCTTCGAGCTTTGGCCTTCCCCTTCCTTGAAGGCATCCACCTCCTTCAAAATATTGTCCTTCTCATTCATCAAAGCTCGTGGGCAAGAGTAAGCTCACAACATTGGTCTCGGCCTCCTTCAGCTTCTGCTCAGCGTCCTTGCATCACGACGGCCTTAACCCAGTTGCTCGTTGCCTCGTAGCTCGGCGTCAATGCACTCTACATGTCCAGACGCAATAGCATCCATCATCGACGCCATCTACAACCAGGACATGGTTAATACAAGTACAAAAGACGGGAAGAACGCCAAAAACATAAATTCAAAGTACCTCGGTCTGAATCGACCCAAAACGGGCATGAAAGGTCTCGGGAGAGAGTCTAGCTTCCTTCATCGACGGGTCGAGGTCCATCCTAGCCCGTCTAGTCAAAGGCGGCCCCGGCCCAACAATGGATTGCCATTCCTCAAGAGATAGGGAATCCCGGTTATGGGGAGGCCTTAGCGATCAAGGTCGCCGTCTCTTTAGCCCTTTGCCTTGCCCGATCGTTGAAGACGAGCTGGAGCATCGGTCTGTGGAGTGGGGTGATACGATGAGCTAGGAGGATCGACGAGATGACCTTTTCTCTTTTTGGAGGCACGAGCGTCGACCTCGCGCGATTCGGGGTTTGAATCTGTACTCTTCGCTTCAATATGCTCGGCCTCGTCGTGATAGCCATTTGAGCTCAAGCCAACTTCCATACTTGAATAAATCTCCATCCCGTAGCCGCTCTCCAGTAGAGCATGTTGGCAGCGGCGGCCAGAGCTTTGAAGTTTTGAGCTCGAGCTCGAATAAAAATATCGAGCTCGAGCTTTTATCGAGGCTCGAGGCTCTCAGCTAGAATGCATGTTCGATCTCGGCTCGAATCAAGTTTCGAGCTTTTCGCGAGCTTTCGTTGCTCGGAACTCGAGTTTTCTAATGGCAGAGCTCGAGCTTCGACTTATTTTTGAAAAAAATTTGAAATCAAACGAGATTTTAACGAGCCGAGCTCGAGCTTGACTTATTTTTTGAAAAATCTGAAATCAAACGAGTTTTTAACGGCCAGCTCGAGCTTCACTTATATATATATATATATATATATATATATATATATATATATATATATATATATATATATATATACTAAAATTTATTCGAGCTTTTAACGAGGCGAGCAGTCGAGCTCAGACGAGTCGATCTCGAGCAGAGCTCGTCGAACATACGGCAGCGAACACGGCCGCTCGAAAAAATGGCGAGCTTGAAAATCGGTTCGAGCTCGAGCTCGGGTTCACCTCGAGCCCGCTCGAACTCAAGCTTTTTTAGAGCGAGCCCGAGGCGAGCTCGAGCGGCTCGGTTCGTGCCAACGGCCTGTCTCTCGAGGCACATCGCAGTGGATTGACGACCTCCGGTGTTGAGCCCCTCAACGACGGGCTCCTCTCGATCATTGGGATGGCACCAGGCGGGGTCTTTGGGGAGTTGCTCATTCCTCGTCGTCTGTTTCTCCCGACGATCAAGTATGGCGTGGGTCGCAGCCCTTTCCTTCTTCTTGGTGCCCTGTCGCTCGCTCGGATGGCCCCAGTCCATTATCCTTGCTTCAATTTTATCCACGTCGTCTTGGGTAAGAAGCGCAAAATGACCAGTAAAAGAGGTTAGTTTTTACTCACGACGAGACAAGAGAATATCAAAATTGAAAAGATAGCAGGAGTCCAACCCCCATTCATTTCAAGGTTTTCACAG
This sequence comes from Adenophora triphylla var. japonica, assembly GCA_022495995.1. Lineage (NCBI taxonomy): Eukaryota > Viridiplantae > Streptophyta > Magnoliopsida > Asterales > Campanulaceae > Adenophora > Adenophora triphylla. Next base: position 10,800 of record JAFEMH010000020.1, read on the forward strand.
CTTTCTTCAAGACGACCAGTTCGTGCCGTCGCACAATTCACACAATTATCCTTAAAAGCAAACCCTTGATGAACAACCTAGTCGGGATAGCGAGCATCGAGATTTATCTTCACCAAAGGTTCAGGCCCTATGGACGGCTTAGACATCTTGCCAGCTCGGATGTATCTCCATTGTGAAGCCTCTATGTCTTTGTACGAGACCCATCCAAGATCTAACAACTTGTCAATCTTTCCCTTCAGCTCTTCGGCCCACGGAGCTTGAAAGATATGCCTATCACTGACTGGTTTGTGGCCCTCTGGAAAAGGAAATTGCCACCCCACTCGGCTTTCCACCAATATCAAGTGGTTCTCCCATCCATACACCTTATTTGGGACGTCCAAGAAAAAATTCCGTGCGTTTCTGATCGAAGACACACTCACCGTCGTTTTCCCTTTGGAAGTATTCCGAGCCGTTCGGTAGTAGCGACGGAATACTTTGTTGCATGGCTCGTAGCCAAGGAATCTGCAGATGACGGCAAAGCCACACAAAATTCTGATGGTATTGGCACTGACTTCCATGGGCACACAGGCTGAGTCCTCCAAGAATTCATTAATGAAGGGGTCTAGAGGCAACCTCAGGCCAAATTCAAATTGTTTGTAGAAGAAGGCCACCTTCTCCTTGCTAGTTAAAAGGGCCTGATGACGGGGCTCGTACTCCGATAAGCTGAGATGCTCCAACTTATAGGTCGAAGCTTGGACTCTGTACGACCCTCGCAGAGCGTCGATCATTTGCTTCCCAACATCCGGCTTCCTGAGCTCGATCTTGGTATAGCCCACTTCCCTCCTGCCCCACCTCCAAATTCACTGTCAGTTGATCCCACTCGTACAAATGTGTGATAGGCCTTAGCTGCCTTTTGCCCCTCGCACTTGTGCTCGGCTCGTTGGCTTCTGGGGCCGGACGGCTAGAACGCCCGTCGAGATCCATGTCTACAAAACAAGGAGATAAAAGAGGGGAATCAGTCCTAACATCCGTAGGCGATGACCTACCAGGGCGACCTAGATTCCACTACGACTAAAACCCTAAGTGAATCACGACGGGACAAAGAGTAGTGGGTCCTAATATGGGTGGGCAGATCGTTCATTGGCCAGGAAGGGAGTTACCTTGGGTCACCGTCCTCAAAATCCCTACAGAATCTCTCCCTGCAGGAATAGGGCTCGTCTTCAAAGTTGAACTTCACCAAGATTGAAGAGCACTCAGACAGAGGAATCTCTCTCCAAACCCCCCTGGCACCTTTGTATACTCTTTGATTTATCCCAAAACCAAACTTAACACCTCTCTCAAAGCTGATAGTTCTGGGTCCCATAACTCTAAGTTCCAAAGCCCCAAAGAAAAATCCAGAAAGCGAAGAATAAATGAAGAAATTACCTGTTTCTAGGCTTGGAGATGGTTTTTCCGATGAGTTCGCCGGTGGTAAATCGAAGAAGTTCCTAATCCAAGCTGCCGGATTATCTAACGGTGGTGAAGCCAGAACAGCCAATATCACCGGAAAGCGTTCGCACGGTTGTCGGAATCCTTTCTTGTTACTTGCCGGAAATCGCCTCTTGCTGATTTGCTCTCACTGATCAAAGGTGTGGAAAGTTCGAAATGAAGGAGGGAGGAGGCTTTTATATGTGAAGAAGATGGAGGGTTTATGCTTGGGAACCCAAACGGCGGAATGATGAGGGGCATTAAATACCCTCTGCAACTTTCGAGGCGAATGTCCCCTCAAAGGACACGTGTCAACCCAGGAAGAAATCCCAACCATCCACGTCATCAATACTGACGTTACCATATTTCAAAATTCAAACTGACGGTCGTACGGATTACTTTGGAGGGAAAATGACAACTCCTGGCCCGTCAAGACGACCATGAGTTGGGGGCCACTGAACGGAATATTCTGTGATGGGCCGAGCCCAATACTTTGCTACGAGCCGGGAGGCCCAGCGAGGCCCATCAAAAGACCAGGCCACGAAGGAACGGATCAAGACCTCGGGTCGCGGCCCGTCAACATTGGTTGGCGGTCGTCGCCATTGAGCGACCGAAGCCCGTCAAGCGGCGAGTCATTGTACCGTTGAGGAAGGGATTAACTTCTAGCCCGTCGATATACCAAGAAGAGATCGTCGACAGTGAGCTAAGCTCATCTAACGACAAGTCTTCCCTCGGCGCGAACCGGCGCTCGTCCCGAGTGAGCGTCGTCACTGAACGATCAACTCTCTCTCGTCGAGTCGCCCCTCGAGGAGACGACCCAACTGGACGGAAAGCTCCAGGTCGTCTCTTCTATTAAGCTTCCTCAACAAGCTTGGTTAATTAGCTAATTTGGGATAATGTCAGACCTACCACAGTGCTTTGTTACACGTGCAATCATGCAAACAATAATAACTACAAAAGGCGTGCAGGTTGACTTTCCCTTATAAGGCAAGCTGCTTATCAATGTCGAATCTTTGCGGTGTCCTTACATAGACGGACCAGTCCCAGCGTGACACGTGTACGCCTAGAAGACAGAGCTGATCCAACGGTTGACATCCATCCCATCCAACGGCTCTGGTGAAAACCCTAATTTCACCACATCCACTATAAATAAGTGAATAGTAGCATGGACAAAGGTAATGCTTTTATTGCATATTCACGTACCCACACACACTCCATATTTTACCATCATATTTCCAGTCCATAATCTTACTCTCACGCCGGAGGGGCTTGCCGGAAGACCCCCGGCGCAGTTTCACTGTTATTTCTTGTGGTGTGCAGATCACAAGCTAGCTCATTCATTCGCTGGACCCAAAGAACTGAGCCCACCACGCTTTCCTGCGCGATCACACTCCATATTTGGGATGGCAGAGAAAGAAATGGAGTACAGAGTGGAATTGTTTAACAAGTATGTTCCTCGCTTACTCTATCAATCTCCGGTTTGATTTGAAGTATCACTTGTAATTAGAGTTTCTGCTGTTTTTTTTATAAGTATTGATTATGCAATTTAGAGCATTAGTTTGTTCGGAAAGAAACTTATCTGACAACATTGACATGAACAACCTTAAGTAATACCGAGTATCGTTGATATGCTTGATCTGCTACTAAATGAATTGGTACGCTTACGAGAAATGGAAAGCGGGCTTCTTTCTGCAGGAAAATGATGCTTAAAGAAATTAGAGCTTAAATAAGTAATTCTAGAATGGCTCTAAGTTATTGATTCAGACTATAAAACAAAGTAATGCTGTTAAGCATCAATGTCATCCCTGGAAATTCTTGTTTTATTGTGTTAGATTGTAGATCCAAGTCTTCAACTAGTTCCCATGAATCTCTCTGTTTGTAAAATTAAGGAGCGGCCTTTATTTTCTATTACTCGAACAGGCCCTTAGCAGCAGTCGAGGTGGAGGAATGTGCCTTCAATGATCATCACTTACTTGGAGCTATAGACTAAATATTCGGATCGGATCGGAGCTCGGATCGGGTACATTCGGAGCTTCGGATCGGATCGGAACTCGGATCGGACACATTCGAATCAGATCGGGTTCGGATCAGGTCTGATCCGATCCGAACCCGACCCGTTTCCATCCCTAAGTCGCACCCAACAACTGACTACATTCCGTGGCTTCTGGAAATTTGGGGCGGACACTCCCTCCTTTTGGGGGCGGATGATACTCATGTTTTATCGACTTGTACATTTCTCGGCAGATTTCAGAGGTAATAACCTTTTTATACGGACTACGATTGAGTCGTGCTATATATGGTTGGAAAGCTCTCGACAAGTACTATCCAATGGTAATGAATGCTCTGATAATCTTCAACTTTGTCCTTCTGAAATTTCTATTATTTCCTCCTTTGCCTTTTCGTTATCGATCATTCATTTTCATATCCTTTTTAATCATATTTCGGGACTTTCTCCTTCCATTCTTTGTAATTATAAATACTCCAAAAATCATCAAAAACACCCAAGGTTGAACATAGGATTATATTTTCTTTTGTTTTAATTTGTTAGTAGTTTTATGAAAATATTTTTGGATGTTCAAATCATATAATCGGTTGTTAGCCAAACAAGTATTAGATCTTTACAATCACACATAATCTTCAAGCATTATTATGAAGATAGGATTATATTTACATGGATACATCTAACTTACAATTCTTCACCATATGATGATATTAATGAATAAATAGGAGATTATTGTCAACAAAATAAGATATTTTATATGGTCACTTGTGTCATGCTTTAAATCAATGATAATATTATAACAATTATTCGCAAGGATACTTATATGCATGTTTAAACATAACTGTCAACCCGACCACTATTTAGGAATCAAATATAGCTTTATGGCTTGTAATGTATTACGAAATCGCGGGCTAGATTCACGGTTAAAAAAGAAGATAAGGACATACGAAGTCACGTAAATTATGAAACTAAAAAGTCTTCGACATACATTCTCACTTTGAATTTATCTTTCAGCTCAACCATGCCAACCCATTGATTCAACCCTCAAACTTATAATTTTGCGTACTTTCACACGTGGGGTTGATCACATGTCTTTACTTTGACCACTTTCCGCTTCAACACAAAAGAGAGTAAGACTTTATTTTAAGATTTTTCTTCTCTTTTGTTTTGTACACATATATATAGATATCACGAAGATTACTGTGCATTCATTACTTTGCACAATCCCCTGTTTTCATTACATTCATAACCCTTTTTCGTTCTTTTCTGTTAGAAAAATCTTGAAAATATAGAAAGGAAAACAAATTACAACATTGAAAATATAATATACAACAATTCTGAAAAATCATAAAAAGAAAAATACAACCGTATTTGATCTCTTCATTGGGTTTGTCCATCTTTAATCTCTTGTATCTGAGTCGTGTGAGAACACACTCTCCTTAAGACTAATTCGTCCTCCTCTCTACGAGTGCTTGAGGTTTCAACGGGCGTTAGTCTCCCAGGATAAAACGGATTAACCGGAACCACTTCGCACTTGAGCTTTCCGGCGAAATGAACTAATATGCTTGGACAATATCACCATTCCAATTATTCAAGGAGGGCAAAGGAAGAAGATGAACGAATTGCAAGAGGATAGAAGAAGATTGATGGAAAAAGCTTCTTTTTGTGTGTTTTCCTCTTATCTTTTTCTCTATTTTTTTTTCTCTCTTTTCTTCAAAGAGTTGTGGGTATTTCTTTTATAGCTCAAAACTCCCCAAGGATTAACTCTCCAATTAATTCACATATTGATGATCATCTTAATTCAACAATTAACATTGCCATCAATTTATTCTTGGAGTTTCATTTGCCAATCATAAATGGACATTAACTTTGAAAGTTATTCTTGGAATTAATCTTGAATTAAAAGAATTATAATTCAATAAAAAATGGCCAAAACTATCAACTAGTTTTTCCATTCTTTTCACATGTGAGACAAACTCACATTTCCAACTTTCATCCATTTATTTAAGCTGTAAAATTTTATCATTCAATCTTCAAATTGAACAAATAAAATATCATTTTCATGTTCTCACGGAGTAGAATATGAACCCACAATAATCTTTGTCCAACGACAAACGATTTTTCCAAGAAAATGTACACAATTTTCTTCACACACAACATACTTTTCCAACAATCCCCACATGAAGGAAATTGAGGACGAGATTGGTGATAGAGTCCTAAGCAGGACAAAAACTTGCATACGAAGGTGTGGGGATATTGCCCAATGAACCTCCGCTCGAACTAGCATATTTACTCTACTCGCAAGTCGATAGACGCGATGTCCTTGAATCGATATGCTTTTTGTGTAGCCGATCATATACTAGACACAAGTAATGTCCTAACATACTTCATTTCTCATAGCTATGTTCGTTCATGGCCTGAACATAATGCCCAGTTACGTGAGAGGGTCTAAGAATTGAGCCTCACACAATTCTCCTCGAAGCGGCCCCACTTCTCTCTCACATAGGTGATTTCTTAAAGGTAACCCGTATTACCCCGCTCGAATTTTCGACGCGTAAGAATCATTAAAAGCCATATGCTTATCCTTATCCTTTCGGGATGTCACTAATAGGAATGGACTTGGGGTTTTGTTTCCCCACGGTGACGCTACAAGTCTTTTAACGGTTAGGTCGTTCCATTGAATCTAGTTCTTGGGATCTCCGAGTCATCTAGATTGGGTTTTCATTGTGTTTAACTTTCAAGAGGCTTAAGTCCCATTCCTCTCAGAATTTACAACTAACTCTCGATTTAACCCTTTGGTTAACGGATCCGTTTATCATTTGACTTCACATAGTCAAATTAGTTGAGAGTAGTGTTCTAATGGTATTATGTCTTAGACATATATGTTTAGACTACCATTACACATATTGCTATATGTCTTTTCAATCATAAATTGACTTAGCAATATACCATCTTGCTAACACAAGATTTATCCATTTGATAAATGTTAACTCGGATTGATTAAATCCCGGCTATTCCATATTGATCCTTTCAAATAATTCAAGAATATCCACCTAATGACTTGTTTAACCACGAGTCCATTAGTTTTCCTTGAATTTGAATCAACGAATCAAATTGACTAGAATTTTCCTTAGTTAACATATCGTTTTTGGATTTAATAAACAAAGTGACGTAGCCACTCTTGTTTAAATCCACACAATCAAACCTTTGATGTCTTTATCTTTGTACTTGTCTCAAGTCATACAATGACTTTACAAACTAGACAAACTAGCACATTTTCTTCTAAGGTTTCATTTCTTAAACCATTTCAACACTTTGATCTATTTCATTCAAAGTATCATTTATTCACTTCCATGAATTTGACATCAATGCTTGATTTTTATTGATTTTATTTTCTTTTGATTTTTATATATATTCAAACTTATTGAATCATATATAACAAACCAATATGCACAATTGTTATGAACATAACTCTTGAAACACAATCCACCATTTAATAATCAAATTCAATTTCTTTGATAATTGGACTTGCTACTTTGCGAAACACCCCACATTCACAAGTGTACGTAGGCCTACGTTTCCATACTTCATATGGACATCTCATTGTTTTCTTGGGGAAACCTTTCCAATAGGTAATTATTTTCCAAAGTATACTCACCCCCACATTTTCGGGTTAGTCCCAAAATTAGCAATAATGCTAATTTTCACCATTTGATCATGGTGTACATTGTGGACATTTTGTTTCATTGTTTATGTACAAGAAACCCCTCGGGTTGTTCTATGTAAATTTTCTCTTCTAAATCGACATTTAGAAAGGTTATTTACATCCATTTGATGTATTTCAAATTCTGCTATGCAGCAATTGCAAATACAACTCTTTATTCTCGTGATGAGAGAATAAGTATAAAAGTAATCAAGTTCTTCATTTCCTTGTAATCCTCAATTACAAGTCTAGCCTTGTACTCATTGATTGTTCCATAGGTCTTCATTTCCTTTTTGAAAATTCACTTATATGCTAGTGATTTACTACTCGAAGGTAAATCCACTAGTTTCCAAGTGTGATTTTCCAAGATGGAATCAATCTCACTTTTAACGGCCTCTTTTCACAAAGATTCTTTCAAAGAGCTCAATGTCTTTATAACTTTGTGATTCATTTTCTAGCACGGAGGTTAGAAAATCCGGGCCATAGAATTTTCTTATCCTACCTCATTTGCTATGTCGAGGTCATGCCTCTTCTTTATCATTCCTCATGATAAGTGTCTTCTTCTTCTTCTATTGAATCATGAATCCGTTTAAATGAGTTTGTCTCATCTCTTAATTTATACGGAAACATATTCTTAAAGAAAGAAGCGCTTCATGATTCCATTATTGAATTAACACAAGAATTCTATAATCACAACTATTGTAAGCATACCCAACCATATGCAACCAATAGTATTTTGTGTAACTTATACACAAACTACACTTAGTTGTTCTTTATCACTATCTCTTTATTAAGTTGATTTCCAACTTTTCCTTTAAAGAGATAAGATTCAACATTTTGCTTTTAGCAAGCAACGTTAAAGGCAAAAATTTACATTTTACCATCATCTAGTGAATAATATTCACATCTCAAGAATCAATATGCCTTGATTATAACTTCAAGCACATATATGATGAGTCTTGTTTGAATCTATTTTGACCATATAAAGGGATTCATTCTCATATTGATCACTTGAACACCCTTCCGTTTCATTCATTTAAATATCATGAATGACATCACATTTGTCTCTCAAGACACAAGGTAAATGTTCAACTTTTCAAACAAATTTGGCTTTTAAAACACGTTTGACTTTTCAAACGATTTTGACATTTCAAACAAGTTTGACCAACTTTGTTTTAGTATTAAGCATTTCGGCATGCTTCATCACATTTTCTTTTGCCACAAGAAATGTTAGACAACTTTTTTTCCAAAGTTCTATTCTCTTTTTCAACACAAAGACGAATAACACACACCTCATCATTCATTTCCATTCATTATGTTTGAGGTGATTTTAAAATATTTTCAAGTGAAAAACAATTTCTCAATTATTGTCATCACTTGAGAATTTCACTCAACACCATCCATTCGACATGGTTTTTCATGGAAGACTATTTCCACTTCTTCCATATAATTTTTTATTTCATTTATGGATTTCACTATTTAAAATCAAGGAAGCGGATTACGATGATTTTCATTTCACCCGCATTCTCGATTTTATATATATATATATAGTCCAACGACTTCCACAAATGTTTTGCAATTTTCTTCGTACTATATATGGTTTATAATGAATCCGACAATTCATTAAGTATATAGTTCCGATAAAGAAAATTGGCATGCTTCAACCGCACTCACGGCTTGAACATCCATCACATTTTCACCCAACTTTGTAGGATCTTTCAAAAGAAACCTCTCTAAGTTCAAGGTGGTCAAGTAGAACATCTTTTGTTGCCATCACTTAAAGTCAAGGCCAACAAAATTTTCTAACTTTTCACTATGGTGATCCGAAAACTTGGAACAACCACATTCCATTAGAGATTTGTCTTTACACAAATCAACCATTGGCTTTAATTTTTAACAATTATAACTTTTTTTTTTTTTTGTTAAAATTATAACTCTCTAACTTAATTAGAGAATTAACTTTAAGAATAAATTGCTAATTCAATAGGAGAATTAACACAATTTATTTCTTATAACCACTCATATTTTTAAACCTTTGAATTCCTTAATGAAATTATAATTGAAGGTTAATTATTCCAAAACTTTAAAGGTCTCATCTTGGAGCACCTCTAAATTAGAGAAAATCACATTCTCATTTACAAAATACACAATTTCTTTAAGAAGTTCCCATTCTAAATATTTTGTGTTATTTGTCATCATCAACAACAATAAGATTTAACAACTTCCTTCAAGAAGCCTTATTGTTTTTATCTTTATGACATTAGTCACATATTTCCCCAATAGGTTTTAACAACTTCTTTCAAGAAGCCCTATGGTTTTAGTTCTTGTAACATTTTTCAATGTTCACAACAATAGAATTCAACAACTTCTTTCAAGAAGCTCTATTGTTTTTATCTTTGTGACTTTTGTCACTATTAACAATAATAGGATTTAACAACTTCTTTCAAGAAGCCCTATCATCTTTGTCAATACATCATTGATAAAATGCAACGTTAAAGACTACATCTTTTAACGTTCATCTTCTCAACATAGTTCCAATGAACTATTCAATTTTTATCATTATGATTTTATGAACCATAAGAAAGTTAAAGATTACATCTTTCAACTTTCAATTTCTCAATTTAGTTCCTACGAACTTTTCGATTTTTCTCACTATGATCTCATGAACCATAAGAGATATATCACCCATTGTATAAATACTAGAAGTGGCATCGCCACAACTATTTTACACAATCATCGCAACATCCTTGATGTTCTTCCGTGAGTTCATTATATGTTCAAAATATTTTTTTTCTTTCATAAACTGTTCTGTTCAAAAAAAATTTATCTTTATCTCCAGATAAAAGATTTCGATCTCCACCGTCCAGATTGTTCTTATATGAGATTAGAACATGCTCACCAAATTTGAGCTCGATCCAACGGTTAACGAAGCAGGAAATGCTGTTTTACTACACCCGGTCAAGAAAAATCTGTGCAGAAATTTTCTTGATTTCTTTCTCGTTGTTTTCCCGTCCCTTTTCAATATTTTCTCCCGTAGCCACCACGCTACAAGAATCCTGTAATCTGCAATCCTTTCTCAACAAAGAGAATTAGTCTTAAGATTGTTAGAAAAATCTTGAAAATATAGAAAGGAAAACAAATTACAACATTGAAAATATAATATACAACAATTCTGAAAAATCATAAAAAGAAAAATACAACCGTATTTGATCTCTTCATTGGGTTTGTCCATCTTTAATCTCTTGTATCCGAGTCGTGTGAGAACACACTCTCCTTAAGACTAATTCGTCCTCCTCTCTACGAGTGCTTGAGGTTTCAACGGGCGTTAGTCTCAGGGATAAAACGGATTAGCAGGAACCACTTCGCAGCTTGAGCTTTCCGGCGAAATGAACTAATATGCTTGGACAATATCACCATTCCAATTATTCAAGGAGGGCAAAGGAAGAAGATGAACGAATTGCAAGAGGATAGAAGAAGATTGATGGAAAAAGCTTCTTTTTGTGTGTTTTCCTCTTATCTTTTTCTCTATTTTTTTTTTCTCTCTTTTCTTCAAAGAGTTGTGGGTATTTCTTTTATAGCTCAAAACTCCCCAAGGATTAACTCTCCAATTAATCCACATATTGATGATCATCTTAATTCAACAATTAACATTGCCATCAATTTATTCTTGGAGTTTCATTTGCCAATCATAAATGCACATTAACTTTGAAAGTTATTCTTGGAATTAATCTTGAATTAAAAGAATTATAATTCAATAAAAAATGGCCAAAACTATCAACTAGTTTTTCCATTCTTTTCACATGTGAGACAAACTCACATTTCCAACTTTCATCCATTTATTTAAGCTGTAATATTTTTATCATTCAATCTTCAAATTGAACAAATAAAATATCATTTTCATGTTCTCACGGAGTAGAATATGAACCCACAATAATCTTTGTCCAACGACAAACGATTTTTCCAAGAAAATGTACACAATTTTCTTCACACACAACATACTTTTCCAACATTTTCATGATCACTTTTCACTCAACCATTTGATTTTCCAATCATATCCCACAACTCCCATTTATTCACTAATTTCACTTTTTTTTAAAATGTGAGAAAAATAGTGTATAAGTGTAAAATGGTAGAATACTGTAGAGATGTTGCTGTAGTGCAAGCCACAGTAGTCCATCAGCAGCTTAACGGCTTCACTGCTTGATAGGGGGTGAAAGGTTAGTGGAAGTGACTAAGAAATGGTGGAATATGCTCTTTGAGAAGAAAGTGGAGAAGAAAGTGGAGAAGACAAAAGGAAAGTAATATCTCCTTAATATTTCAAACTGAATTTATAGAAAATAAATAACCCCTCAGTTTATGTCCCAAAAATATTCATTAATTCTTCCCCTTTTCCTTAGAACCAATAAATCTATCACAGTTAATAAAAAGAAATTCCTTTCATTTTCTAGACCCTCCAACTTTTCAATTAATTATATGAAACAACTCTTTTTGTCTGATAAATGCATTTATCAGTTATAAACAATAAATAAATGTATTTATCAGTTATAAACAACTAATAAATGTCATTAAAAAAAGATTTTTTTTTTATTATATCCAACTTGTATGGTGTTTTTTTTTTTTTTATAATATCTATATTTATAAAGTATTTTTTTTTGGTAAATACCCCAAAAAATTAAACCACACAAGTGTTCATGTTTTGCTAACCATCTCTCTCTCTCTCTCTCTATATATATATATATATATATATATATATATATATATATATATATATATATATATATAGGTTTTGTTAGGATACCCTCTTCAAGGGTAGCTTAACAAGTGGCCTCATATTTTATGATTAAAATGCCCCTTCATCTTGTACATGAACTAAATATAAAGAAGGGGTATTTTAGGCAACAAAAAAATGGGTTATTTGTTAAGGTATTCCTACTGTGGGTATCCTAATATATATATATGGGATTTGTTAGGATACCCACAGTAGGAGTACCTTAACAACTAACCTAATTGTTGTTGACTAAAACGCCCCTTCATCTTGTACATGAACTAAAATTAAAGAAGGGGTATTTTGATCATAAAATTTAAGGTCACTTGTTAAGCTACCCTTGAAGAGGGTATCCTAACAAAATCCTACTCCCTCCGTCCCGCTAATATTAGCACACTTTCCTTTTTGGGCGTCCCGCTAATATCCGCACACTCTCAAAAAGGAAACTTTATATTAATTAAATATTCACCCAACCCCACTCATTCTCTCTCCTACATTATTTTAATACTCACAACACCATTATAATTTATTACACCCTCCACTCATTCTCTCTCCACTCATTCTTTTACACTCACAACATTTTATTAAAATATCATATTTCTTAATTCCCGCGCAAACAGTGTTTGTGCTAATACTAATGGGACGGAGGGAGTATATATAAATATATAAAGCTCAAGTTCATAAAGCACAACTGCTAATTTCCTTCCAAAATCTATACTAAAGTATTTTAAAGTAGGATAAAAAGGATTAGGTGATGACACATAAGCTTGATTTGTAATTCTCTTGATCCTCATGCTTCCACGTAATTTTCCTATTAGGATTGATGTGTTCTTTCGTATTCCCTGCATTAGCTTAGTGTAATAGAAGAATATAATAGTTATGTAAGTAATAAAAGTGTTATTAGAAGAATTAAGATATTGATATATTATACTATATAAGTTATTCTAATGGTTTACATCAATAGTTAAATTTATACTCTTTGGATAATAGAAGAAGATATCTACTTCTTATATGAGTGTCTTCTAATAGTTAGTAGTACTACTACTATTTATACTATTAGATGAGAACTAGAATACATTAAATGGTTCATTACATGCACAAGTCTCTTGATGTTTCATTCACCATAACTTACAAACTATTAATTTTTGAAATGCAACAATTAATGGGTCATTACATGCATAAGTCCCTTGATGTTTCATTCACTATAAATTACAAAATATTAACTTTTAAAATACAACCATCAATGAATTATTACATGTATGAGTCTCTTAATGTTTCATTCACTATAACTTACAAACTATTAACTTTTGGAATGCAACCATTAGTAAGGGTCATGAACTTTATATTCATGTAATTATATTATTAAAGAATTATACATGAATCACATTATTACGTTCGAAATAACAAAACAAGTGCCACATTTCCATCAATTTTCTTGAAACAAGTTTAAAGGGGTTTTGTTTTCTATATTATAGCTAATTATATATTATTATTATTATTATTATATTTAACTAATAATAGTTGAAAAATGTATCACTTAGTAATTAATAGTTATTATTTAAATATATACTTATATTATATTAAAGTAGGCAAAATCAAACGTGGTATTGACACCTCAGCATGTTTAGGAATTTCTTGCACTCTCATGCATCCATGTCACTTGACTCTTTGCTTCCGTGTGACTCTTCGGATGTCGTCTAATAGCTAATCATAATAGAAGTATGTTTAGAAGTGAAATTAGATTAATGTAAATAGCAATAATTAACTAGGTGTCTAAATTAAATGTTCTTATTATAATTATCAATGTAATAGTACATCCATATTACTTAAATATATATATATATATATACATATATATATATATATATATATATATATATATATATATATATATATATATATATATTGATCGCGAGGAAAGCGTGTGGGCTCGAGTTCCTTGTGTCCGGCAATGAATGAGCTAGCTCTGATCTGCACAAAGACAAGAAACAAGGGTGAAAGCTGGCCGGGTGTCTTCCGAGCCTCCGGCGTGAGAGTAAGATGATGGACTGAAAAGTGGTGCAATAATATGATATGTGTCACTTATGTGAATATGCAATAATGCATTACCTTTGTCCATGTTGATACTCTCTTATTTATAGTAGGAATAGTGATGTTAGGGTTTTCACCAGAGCCGTTGGATTGGATGGTTTCCAACCAGTTAGATCGGCTCTCTGTCTCAGGTGTACACGTGTCACGCTGGGATTGGTCCGTCTATGTAAGGACACTGCAGCTTCTGACATTGATAAGCAGCTTGCCTTATAAGGGAAAGTCAACCTGCGTACCTTTTGTAGTTATTACTGATTGGATGATTGCACATGAAACAAGGCACTGTAGCAGGTCTGACATTATCCCAAATTAGCTAATTAACCAAGCTTGTAATGATGATTCTAGAACAATTGTTAATAACTTTTTAATTTCCAGTTTTACCATTTCCCTCTCCTCTTAAAAGCCAACTTCATTCACTCACTTACATTTAACTTCTCATTCCTTCATCTTCTTTATAATAAAGCCTACACAAAATTTTCATCAATGAAGAGTGAGAAAATTAAACCATGGAGAAAAACATTAGCAGTTGAAATAAAAATAAAAATAATGTACATTGGTTGAAAATGAAATTAAACTAAAGAAAAAAAATCACTGATTTAATTTGATGATTTAAATACCAAATTTATTCTTATTAAACATATCTCCCTATATTACTTCACATTATAACGCTATTTGTTTTTTAGTTATCTTTATATTCTAATATACTCCCTCCGTCCCCCTCAAATCAGACTAACATTTGGGTACAGTGATTAAGAAAAAGTGAGGTAGGAGAGAGGTGTTGTGAGTATAAAAATTAAAGTAACAGAGATAATGAGTGAAATAAATAGTAATTTGATTGGTGTTGTGAGTATAAAAGTAAAATGCGAGAGAGTATTTATTGTTATTATACAAAATATTATTGTAAGCCTATATATAGAATGCGTATAAAGAATATGAAATATTTAATCACTGGGTCATTTGAAATTGGCTTAACTATAAGATGATATATTTTGTTATATTGAATTTCTTTCTTTCTTTGTTTGAGTATTATTTTTTAAATATGAAATTTGCCACCTTAAAAAAATATATTATATAATTCAATACTAATAGTTCAAATTAAATAAGAAATCTACATACAATATCCATTTGATCGAGAGTAATTGAGGCTTTTTTGTATGTAAAAAACCTATATAAGGTAGACAACATTATAAGAAAAAAACATTAATGGTTTATTAGTTTATTTCAAACTAAATACAATAATTAAAAATTATTTTTTTACTTTAAAATTATAATAAAATAAATTTAATTTATTAATCAAAATAAAAAATAAATTGCAAAATGTTACCCGTGCTTAGCATGGGCTTACCACCAGTATACATACGATGTTTCTAATGCATGTTTAACTGATACAATACTCATTTCCATTTCCTAGAAAAATAGTTCACCTCTAATCACTAATTTTCTTATAGTCCTTTCTTATTATATACTCCCTCCGTCCCAATATTTAGTTCACCATTTTGGCCCTGACACGCAAATTAAGGGTGGAGAAAATATTGTGAGTGTAATAGTAAATTAGAAGAGAGAACGAGTGGAGGAAATAGTAAATTTAAAAAGTGTTGGGAGTGTAATAGTGAAATAGGAGAGAAAATGAGTGGAGATAATAGTAAAGATTTTTGCCAAAAAAAAAAGGTGAAGCTTTAAATGGGACACCAAAAATGGTAAAAGGTGAAGTTATTAATGGGACGAAGGGAGTATATAAAATATTTTAGGTTTTCATTTATTGTAATAATGAATGGATAGTGATTTGGTTATTTTACTAGAAAATGGAAAAATAAAAAATTAATATAAATTAAATTAAACAAAACTAAAAATATGTTATAATTCATTAAGATCAATATTTTTTTAATTTAGGAAATTTTTTTATTATTAAATAAGGTATTCTATGTAATTAGTACTATTATCATAATTTTTTTATTTAACAAATACTCCGTATAATAAAGTTTTTGTAGTAGTGAACATAATTAAACTCTAAAGTATTCCATTAACTTATTAAATTATGAAAAAAAAAAAACTTATTAAATTATGAAAGGATAACTATCTCTCCCTATAAGGCTATAACAAAAGCCGGGCCTAGTTTTCCCCTTCCAACCAGAATAGCTTACTTTCCTTATGAGCATCCTCCTTTCTCTCTCCTCATTTGGTACCTGTATCAGCGGGTATTGGATCCATTCAGCGGGTCAGTAAATCTGAATTGTAAAGTTCATAAGATCTGAATTGTATGAAGATACAAATCTAAGGTGCGTAATTTACCTAGATCTCTACTTTATTTGATTTCATCATTGTTTCTAATTTTCACTTTTTTTTGCTGTGCTGTAAATGGCTGAAGCCTCTTCTCTTTTTATTTATCTTTTTTAATAGTTTTATAATAACATATGGTAGTGAATGTGGCGCACTTGTGTGTCCATATAAATTAATTATTGTTTTAATTACATAACTATTGTCATGATTTTATTTATGATTATTTTGTGAGTATATTGATCCTCAATTTTAATACTTAAAATGATATTTTAATTATTACTACCTTTGTCCCAATATAATACTCAAATCTGTTCTTGATTTGGAGATTTAATTAGGGAAGGATGGAGTAGATAGTTTTTTTTTTTTTTGTGAATGAATGATTTCTTAGAATAAAATAAGGTCGTTAAAGTAAATGAGATAGTTAGGTTTTAAGGGTTTTGAGAATATTTGGAAGAATAGATGAACCATTTTCACTTATATATGTGTGTGTGGTTTTGTGTTTCTCACAAAAACCTTCTGATATAAGAACAATTATCATATATCTGATGAGGGTAAGAAAGGGAATCGAGAATGTCTCAAGGATAATGAGTAATATTCATTCCGACTGTTTTGTGCTGAATTGATGAGTAATTCCAAAAAAATTATGTACCAAAGTAACACTTTTTTGTAGATCTGGATATTGGTTTTCCGGTTTTGATTTAAAATAAATCCGGAAATTGAAATTCTGGTTTTAAAATAAATTCGGAAATTGAAATTTCGGTTTAAAAAGGACTGCAACCCTTCACATGAAAAAGAAAAAGGGGGAAGGAAGGGCAGTAAAAAACGAGGCAAAGGAAGAAAAAGGGAGAAAAGAAAGAAAAAAGGCAGGATGAAAGAGAAGGAGGAAAGAAATAGTAAGAAGAAGAAGGCAGAGGAGGAAGAAAAGAAGCAAATTTTCATTACAATTTTGGGGAAATTTTGTTAAATTGCAAGGTTAGTATTCTTTTGTTGTTCATTATGTAAATTTATATTATTTTTTGTTAAATTATTATGATTTGTGTATTTAATTGTTGATCTTAAGGAATTAAACATTGTAATGCAATTTTAAATATACATGTTACAATTTTTGTCTAGTTATGATTTTTTAAAGTTAGGTTGATGGGACGGAAGAAGTAGCTATACTTTTATGAGACGGAGAGAGTAATTATTATTTTATGGGACGGAGAGAGTAACTATTTTTCCAAAATTTTAAAGCTGTTTTTGATATACTTAGAGTTAAATTTGATGAAAAGTGTGAATAAATTTTGTTCTACTTCGTAAGATCTTTCTATAGACAATTTATTTGCTTAATTTGGACTTAAATTGAATGAGTTACGACTTGTCAAAGTTGAGTATATTTTGAGTAAAATCTTGATTTTTCTGAAAGTGTAAGGCTGTTTTTGAAAGACTTAAGACTCAAATTTGATGAAAAGTGTGTGAATAAATTTTATTCTACTCCGTAAGATCTTTCTATTGACAGTTTATTTGTTTAATTTGGACTTAAATTGAATTAGTTATGACTGGTTAAAGTTGAGTAGATTTTGAGTACAATTTTGATTTCCTGAAATTTGACTATGATATTTGTGTGTTTCGAATGAATCAATTTGCAATGCAATCTTTTGTTGATCCAGGGCCGATAAACGGTTCTGTATTGACTTCACAGGCGTCACATCGGACGAATTATATTTGACCTGGACAATCGGTTGAGAAACTAAGAATTAGAGGTTCAACGGAGCTTCCGAAAATATTGGATTGGAGGATAGTCGAAAATTTCAAACAGACTGGATTTTACGGGGTTTATAATTTGGGTCATTTTCAAATAGATTGGCATTTGATAGAGGCTTTGGTTGAGAGATTGCGTCCGGAGACCCACACCTTTCATTTACCCGTAGGAGAGATGGCTATCACATTGGAGGACATTGGTATGCTATGTGGCCTTCCTATAGATGGAGATGCTGTGATTAGTTCAGAAACTTCTAAGAAAAAGGGGAAATGGATTGAGTTATGCGAAGAGTTACTTGGAATTAGACCATCTGAAGATGACATGAAAGTTTGTTCGTTGTCTGTTACAAGAGTCTACAAGGCTTTCCTTACTTTGGTCAGCTTCCCCCAAACGTGAAGCAGTGGTTGATTGATCGGTACACTCGAGCTTATATTTTTCTATGCTTGGGGGCTAGTCTCATGGCAGATTCAAGTGACAACAAAGTGAAGTTAATGTACCTGCCACTGCTCAGGGACATTCAGAAGATTAGAGATTATAGTTGGGGTAGTGCAGTATTGTCCTTGTTATACAGGGGGTTGTGTGTTGCAACGAAACCTAGTTCAAAAACTTGTGCTGGTTTCTTGACTATTGTCCCGGTATGTAAATTATATTTGATTGCATGATATTAGTGGACTAAACATGTTGTTTACGTGACCTTTTTTTTTTTACATATATATAGCTTTGGGCATGGGAGAGGTTGTTGTGTACACAACCTATTAGACGTCAAGTAGACATACTTCAACAGGATGGATCGTTGCCATTGGGTTGCAGGTATACTTATTTTACTTCATTTTTCTTATGATATGTTTATTATTTCTTCACCTTTTTAGTCACTATTTTTTATGTCAATTGCTCCGTACGTTGGTGGAAGGGTCCCTTTCCTGTTCAACAATTACCTCCCACAACCACCGTGGCTATCGAGACCAGCTTTCGCTTTTGACCGAGGATCAGGTTATTTGACAGCCATATTTAGGTGTCAGAGCTCCATTTTTTGCTATCAGGGAGTATATGGAGGGCGAAGACGCCCCTTTTCTGCTTTGATATGATTGAGTGGCACCTTCCAGGATGTTGCAACGTATCCCTCCCGATTGTGACACTAATGAGGAACTGCATCAGATTGACCGTCGAGGTCGATCAAAGGCTAACTTGATGAACTTACACCGCGAGTACATAGATATGTGGGACAGACGAGCTGATATGATCATTAATGGAAACTATGGTGTAGTGGATGTGGACTATACCCATATATATATATATGATATGGTATAGATCTATATGATATGGTACAGATCTATTACTCGGACTGTACTATATCATATATATATGGGTATAGTCCACATCCTTTACACCATAGTTTCCATTAATGACCATATCAGCTCGTCTGTCCCACATATCTACGCATGCTGTAAGTTCATCAAGTTAGCCTTTGATCGACCTCGACGGTCAATCCGATGCAGTTCCTCATTAGTGTCACAATCGGGAGGGATACGTTGCAACATCCCGAACTGCCTCATAACACGATCTGGAAGGTGCTACTCAATCATATCAAAGCAGATAAGGGGCGTCTTCGCCCTCCATATACTCTGGCCTTGATAGCAAAAAAAAAAAAAAATGGAGCTCTGACACCTAAATATGGCTGCCAAATAACCTGATCCTGGCCAAAAGCGAAAGCCGGTCTCTGTGAGCCACTGTCATGGGAGGTAATTGTTGAACAGGAAAGGGGACCCTCCACCTACGTACGGAGCAATTGACATAAAAAATAGTGACTAAAAAGTGAAGAAATAATAAACATATCATAAGAAAAATGAAGTAAAATAAGTATACCTGCAACCCAATGTCAACGATCCATCCTGCTGAAGTATGTCTACTTGACGCCTAATAGGTTGTGTACACAACCTCCTCTCCCATGCCCAAAGCTATATATATGTAAAAAAAAAAAACGTCACGTAAACAATATATTTAGTCCACTAGTATCATGCAATCAAATATAATTTACATACCTGGACAATAGTCAAGAAACCAACACAAGTTTTTGAACTAGGTTTCGTTGCTACACACAACCCCCTGTATAAAAATGACAATACTGCACTACCCCAACTATAATCTCTAATCTTTTGAATGTCTCAGAGCAGTGACATATATATCAACTTCACTTTGTTGTCACTTGAATCTGCCATGAGACTAGCCCCCAAGCATAGAAAAATATAAGCTCGAGTGTACCGATCAATCAACCACTGCTCCACGTTTGGGAGAAGCTGACCAAAGTAAGGAAAACCTTGTAGAACTCTTGTAACAGACAACGAACAAACTTTCATGTCATCTTGATATGGTCTAATTCCAAGTAACTCTTCGCATAACTCAATCCATTTCCCCTTTTTCTTAGAAATTTCTGAACTAATCACAGCATCTCCATCTATAGGAAGGCCACATAGCATACCAATGTCCTCCAATGTGATAGCCATCTCTCCTACGGGTAAATGAAAGGTGTGGGTCTCCGGACGCCATCTCTCAACCAAAGCCTCTATCAAATGCCAATCTATTTGGAAATGACCCAAATTATAAACCTCGTAAAATCCAGCCTGTTTGAGATTTTCGACTATCCTCCAATCTAGAGATGCCCAAACGGTTCCGAACCGGCGGGCCGAACCGGAACCGGACCGGATAAAAACCGGAGGGAAACCGGACCGGACGAACCGTGAACCGGCTGAACCGGCGAACCGGCGAACCGGCGGTTTACCGGTCCGGTTAAGGTTCAAGATTTCAAAAACCGGCGAACCGCCGGTTCAGGAACCGGAACCGGAACCGGAACCGGAACCGCCGGTTCACGAACCGGAACCGGAACCGCCCAACGGCTAGATGATCTGGTGCGTCCATTTCTTGATCCGACGGTCCATGTTTAATGACCGTTAAATAACGGTCAGTGACCAAAATGTAAAAAAAAAATATTTTTTTAATCGTTTTGGTCCCTAACCGTTGCCGTAGAAGAAGTATTTAGTGTAGGAGGAAATGTCTTATCCGATCGAAGGTCAAGGTTGTCTCCATATAATTTAGAATATCAAATGTTGCTCGGCGATTGGCATAGAGCCGAACTACGACTTCAAGATAAAAGAAGTAGTTCCGAGGAGGAGGAGGCCTTTGATGAAGATACATCGGGGAGCGAAGCCGAATGAACTTCGCCGCTCTTTAGACTTTAGATTAGGTTAATTGTAATTTTATAGATTAGATTATAGATTAGGTTTATTTTTATTTAATTGTAATAGTTAGGTTGAGGTAAAGGCTCCTAAATGTCCCCCCTTATTTATAAAAGGGTAAGGTTGGTTGTCCCCCTCATTTGTAATTTTATTTTAATTAATAAAATTTAAGGGTACCGTCCCTTTTTCTTTTATATACTTTCGTTTATTTTAAAAAAAGTTAAGTTTTTAAATGACTTTTTGCAAAAAATTAACTTTTTTGTAAAACTTAACGTAAATTGTTAAGAATTTAACTTGTAATTTTTTTTTGAAGGGCTGGACACTTCGGGCGGCGCCCTAGTCATCTTGGGCGACCGCCCAAGCCTTTCATTTGTTTTTTTAAAGCTGGACACGTGGGCGACCGCCCAAGTCATTCGGCCCTTCTTGGGCGCCCCAAGTCTTTTTTTTTTTTTGAAATTAACCTGGTTTAGAACCGGAGCCTAATCGTACGGCCGGTTCGGAGCAGGGCCAGGACCGTGACAAACCGGGCCGGTTTCGGTTCAATGCTTGGTGGAACCGTGAACCGCCGGTTCGGAACCGGAACCGGCGGTTTGAACCGGATGGGCACCTATACTCCAATCCAATATTTTCGGAAGCCCCGTTGAACCTCTAATTCTTAATTTCTCAACCGGTTGTCCAGGCCAAATATAATTCGTCCGATGTGACGCCTGTAAAGTCAATACAAAACCATTTATCGGCCCTTGGATCAACAAAAGATTGCATTGCAAATTGATCCATCTGAAACACACAAATATCATAGTCAAATTTCAGAAAATTAAAATTGTACTCAAAATCTACTCAACTTTAATCAGTCATAACTCATTCAATTTAAGTCCAAAATAAACTGTCTATAGAAAGATCTTACGGAGTAGAATAAAATTTATTCACACACTTTTCATCAAATTTGAGTCTCTGTCTTTCGAAAACAACCTTCCACTTTCAGAAAAATCAAGATTTTACTCCAAATATATTTATCTTTGACCAGTCATAACTCATTCAATTTGGATAGGCTGGCTTTTTGCAAGGCTGCTCTTGGCATTTTATAGGCCCATGGTGAAGTTAAATCAATGATAGAAGAATATTGAAACTTGATTGCGTAATCGTATTGCAAAAATATTAAGTTATGTAATTACTTGTACCTATGGTTAGTACTAAAAATGAAAATCACATTAATGTACATCAAAAATACGGAAAAAAAAGTAGTGTCCCAAAAAAAGAGTTATAAAAGAAAAGATTATGTACAACAAAAATATGAAAAGAAAATAAAAATGAGGATCGAAAAAAGTTTCAAAAAAGTATCATATACAGTCAAAATATGAAAACAAGATTTTATGTTTATATGATATTGTTTTTGTAACTTTTTAAGCACTCGTATATATTTATTCTTCATATTTTTGTTGTACATAATTTTTTCTTTTATAGCTTGGGATCCTAATAATTATTGTCTCCATATTTTGTTGTATATATGGTCTATATCCTTCTTGATTTTCATTTCTTAAAAGATACTAATCATATGTATTTTTATTTAACTTATATCTTGCATTTAAGATACTGTATTCTATTATAATTGATCATTAGGTCCCATAACCTAACTTCGCCCCGGGCCTATAAAATGCTAGGACCTACTCTGTAAATATAAATACAAGGCAGACATGATGTATAACAAAATATTCAATTTAACTACATTCAAGTAACGGTAAAAGCTACGACCCTTGAACAAAAGGGTTACAAAATGTAATGATTATTTACAATAAGTATATAAAAAATTAAGAAAAAATAAAAAAAGCTACATAAAATCTGTAAACAATAAATATGAGAAATAAAAACCTAACGAGGGAAAAAATCTACAAAAGAAAATATTATGTATTAAAGAAACATATACAAATAAATAAATATTAGGGCTTGAAGTCAGTCTTTCCATCCAAGATAAAAGAGAAAATCGTTAAGGTTTCGACGTTAGAATAAGAACACTGCAGTATATGGTCAAAAAGGTGAGATTTCACTATCACTTAGATGTACGTGTGTCCTCCTTTTATGGATTCCGTACTCTGTCTCTCGCAGAGTTAGTGGAAGCATATCCTCTGTCATGTAAAGATAGTGGAGCTTGTGTTGGCGAGGAGCACCATTGTTGGGTCCATGAGATCATGTTATTTGTCCTCAAAGGTGACAAAGTGTCTAGGAGGATATCGCTATGGAGATGGGGATATCTTTGAGATATCCTTTAGGAGGAGGATATCGTCATATTCCTTAGGATGATATACATATGGAGATGACAATATTGCTGGGATATCCCTAAAGAGGATATCGTTGTATCCCGTAGGATGATTTGCATATGGAAATAGGGATCCATCTAAGACTCAAATCGCCCATTGAGAGGATATGATGCAGAACGGAAGCCTATGTGCGGTAAAGTCTGGTTATAGAATGCAGATTCTGGTTATAGAACAGAAAATAAGAAAGGAAAAATAAGCCTGGCTTCACACCGAGGCAACCGTAGGCGTACCTAGGTTTCTTGAGCTCGCCCAAATGAATCACGCAGATTCAACACAAGAAGCAATTATTTGCTGAAACATATTCTCAGCAATTAACTAACGGACTGAATTAACCCTTTACTCTCAAATATTATGAAAACTAATAAATATTCCAGTAACTTATTAAACTAATAATAAGACTCTTAAATTGGCTTCTCAAAAGATCATGATCAGGCTCCGCCCTAAAACTTGCACAAAATAAGAAGCTTGATGTACCTGTAACGGATGGGGAATCTTGGTAGTTATTACTATTAGGGCTTGTTTACGAAGGTGAGGTTCGTTAGTCTTTTCACATTGATAAGTAGGGGTATCATCGTCATTTGGCAAGGGACACGTGAATAGCTCTTGTGCAACCGAACACACGTGATTAGGGCTCAAGCAAGGATAAAGCGGAAAGGGGCGTGAAGGAGAAGCTGTCGATGAATTTGTTAATTCCTTGTTTATTTCCTTCTTTTGTTCAGTTCAATTCCAGTATTGTTATTTCTTCATTTCCTTGTTAGTCCACTGTTATCGTTTATTTCCTTATTAACAGAAGTCCAGAAAATCGTCCCAAAATTCTATCACTGTTTGATTGCTAGTTTATTTCCAATTGATTCCGCCACTCGGAATCAATTGGAAATAAACTAGCAATCAAACAGTGATAGAATTTTGGGACGATTTTCTGGACTTCTGTTAATAAGGAAATAAACGATAACAGTGGACTAACAAGGAAATGAAGAAATAACAATACTGGAATTGAACTGAACAAAAGAAGGAAATAAACAAGGAATTAACAAATTCATCGACAGCTTCTCCTTCACGCCCCTTTCCGCTTTATCCTTGCTTGAGCCCTAATCACGTGTGTTCGGTTGCACAAGAGCTATTCACGTGTCCCTTGCCAAATGACGATGATACCCCTACTTATCAATGTGAAAAGACTAACGAACCTCACCTTCGTAAACAAGCCCTAATAGTAATAACTACCAAGATTCCCCATCCGTTACATTACCCTTATATTTGCTTTTCCTTGAGGCCTTTGCATCCCACATCATTCTCCCCTGGTTGGAGAAAACTCGACCTCGAGTTTTAAAATGTTGAAGTATAAGAATCCTCGAGCTTCTAATCTGTGCAACCATGTGTTCATGTGATGAATATGACTTGTAAAAGTCTACGATGAAGGAGGCAAACAAAAGATTTCGAAATTAATATATTTATCTCCTATAAAACACTTTGCTGGAACGTCAAATTCTGGTGGATATTTGACCACGTCATGAGATAAGCTCGATACATCATCCTCATATGACTTTGAATAGGCATACTGAATTGACTCCACATCTGTTGATTTTCTGATATATTCCTCTATGTTTCTGATAGCTGAATACTTCTTGCACCTCATCTCTTTATTTTCCCACATTGAGGCAAACTGACTCTCTTTCAGATCTGTAACTGTGTTGTCCGTTAGATCGATTATTTTAGATGTGTTTTGAGATATTTTGTTGTTTCGAAGATGGACTCCTTTGGATCAGTAGTTTCAGGAACATGAACATGAACATGAACATGAACATGAACATGAACATGAACATGAACATGAACATGAACATGAACATGAACATGAACATGACATGACTCAATTGAATTAGTTTCAGAAGCTGATTGTACTTGTTCCTCTTCCTGCACATTTGACAATTTTTCACTTAATACAATATCAGCATATTCAAGTGGTGGTGGATTTCCTTCTGAAGGCAAACCAGAAATTGGAGTAGTGGAAATCTTATGAGCACTAGCTCTAACATCCTGAACAGCTTCAACGACTTCCCCATTATCACCTTTCTTTCTTAAACCACCTACTTCTTTTGAAGTACCTTTGTTGGTTTCTAATTCATAAGAATCATCATCTTTTCTTGGTGTTTGAGAAGGTACACGAATGTCAGACATTGACAAATGTGTTACTGGATTATCCAGGATAATATGTATGGGAGGAGGATCCGGAGACAAACGAGGGACCAAGGTTGTTTCCACTTCTAGTTCCTCTAGATCATCATCTATATATGTTCCATAATCAAAGTCATCTTCATAATCATCTTCCTTTAGTTGCTCATCTTGAGATTCTCTTTTAAGAACATCACTAGCCCTATAGACCTGGGGTGGTTGCCCTACTTCTTGAACTCGAGCCGCCTTTAAGAGTTGCCTTATAGGTTGAACCACTCGCTAATCAACTTGAACAGATTGTTGATCAACTAGAACAACCGGCTGCTCTCTTAGATTTGCAGAATGTGTAGAACGTGCAGCGTTCGCGAAATGTGTAGAACATGCAGAGTTCGAAGAATGTGCAGAATCTGCAATATCTGCAAAATCTGAAGTATGAGCAGAAATTGCAGAATTTAAAGAATGTTCAGAACTCGCAGCAACTTCATCTGGAATTTTTTTCACCCTAGCTCCTTGATTCTTGCCTTCTATAGCAGCAATACGAAAATCAATACTGTCAAGTTTATCCAGAATTAGAAGAAGGATTGCATCTCGTTCGTCATCGGAGACATGTCTAAACTGTCTTTTCATAACGAGTAGTCATAATGCAACCAGGCTCCGATACCAAATTGATGCAGAACGGAAGCGTATGTGTTGTAAAATCTGGTTATAGAACGCAGATTCTGGTTATAGAACAGAAAATAAGAAAGGAAAAATAAGCCTAGCTTTACATCGAGGCAACTGTAGGCGCACCCAAGGATTTGAATCAAGCAGATTCAACACAAGAAGCAATTATTTGCAGGAAAATTCTTTATTCATAAACTCTCTCCGAAAAACCTGAAGGATTACAAGCCTTTATATAGGCTGAATAATTTCTAAACCTCTAAGGAAACTAATTCTTGAAGCAAAAGAAAACTAAGTCCTAATTTATAAAGGAAACAAACTCATAAACTTAATAAAAGACAACTAACGTTAAATCCTTCAAGGATCTTGACTCGAAATACTAAAAAGACTCCTAAGCTAATAAGGAAACATATTCTCAGCAATTAACTAACAATTAACTAATAGACTGAATTAACCCTTGACTCTCAAGTATTATGAAAACTAATAAATATTCCAGCAACTTATTAAAATAATATGACTCTTGAATTGGCTTCTCAAAAGATCATGATCAGGCACCGCCCTTAAACTTTCACAAAATAAGAAGCTTGATGAACCCTTATATTTGCTTTTCCTTGAGGCCTTTGCATCCCGCATCAGGATATCACCATTTCTATATGCAAATCATCTTTATGGAAACAACAATATCCTCCTAAGGGATCCTTATCTAACGATATCCCTATCTCCAACTGTATATCGTTCTAAGGGATATCCCAACGATATCCTCCTATGAGATATCCTAATCATATCCCAACTCCACATGTATATCATCCGAATGCCAGCGGTATCACCTGAACAAATATCCTTTCAATATCACCCTAAGGGATATCTTCTTGAAATGCTCTGCCAACCATATCACCATAAGGGATATCTCGTCAAATCGCCCTTAAAGAGGATATCCCAATTTCCATATGCAAATCATCACAAGGGATACAACGATATCCTCCTAAGGGATATCCCAAGGATATCCCCATCTCCATATGTATATCATCATAAGGGATATCCCAACGATATCTCCATCATGCAAGGGATATGATGATATCCACCTAAAGGATATTCCAACGATATCCTTCTAAGGGATATCTCTATCTCCATAGGATATCCTCCTAAGGGATATGCCAGGGATATCACCTTAAGGGATATCCCTGTGTAAGACTTCTCACATGTAAAGATAAGAGACACCTTGTCACCTTGTAGAAGAGGACCAACAACATAATCTCGTGGTTCTACTAATGGTGCTCCCCACCAACACAAATTCCATTTTCTCGGCATGATAGGGGTTCCCACTACTTCTGCAAAGACGGAGTACAAAATCAGTGAGGACACGTGTACATCTAATTGAGAGTGACATCTCTCCTATTTGACCCTTTATATATATGCCTTCTCCCACAAAGTGCAAGGTAAGCCATAGTTTACTCATCTAAGGTCCACACTCTATAGATTTTTTCTCCATACAAGATGTTCTTACTCTCACGTCATAGCCTTATGGCCTGGAAACAACCCCCCTCTGCGGCTTTCCTCTCTTATCTCAGGTGGAGAGATCCACTTCCAAGCCAGATATCGATCGCCCTCACCATTAACCGGACCGTAGTTGCATACCCATTTTCTTGGTGGCATCAAAGTGCATATCCTTTACTCCAAAAATGATGATCCACTCTCTCTAGTATATACTTAAGTCGTGCCATAAGAGAAAATAAAGGGTTAATATGACCAAAATTGTCAGATGCAAGAGTAAATGCTACTCCATGTCTAAATATTTCAGATATATTGAGCTTTCTCTGGATCTGCCTGAAAGTTTCCGGATCAAACTAATAAGAAGGCATAACGGATCGTGCAATGTTGGCGGCACAAAAAGTTATAAAATTTTGGATACACATTATCAGTTGTTGTCAACTGTTTGTTTGGTTGAATAGTATGCAGGCTTATCAATCTCTGTCACATTTTAATATCTAAAATTTTATGACTTTTTTGTGCTCCTGACATTACTCCTAAGCGTTATATTTTGATTGATCATAGGCTAATGCTATAGTCACCCAATGACCATAATTTTATGCATAACATGATTTTGTATCAGAATATACATTGTACGGCTGGTTAGAAAGTTTGTTGGTCCTAATTCTAGATATTGGAGTTACGGTGTCTCTAACGATTAAACAAATGGCAACATGGATATCTTGCACATAATCTCGTGTCCCTGTCATTAGTTTATCAAAACTTTTGCTAATTTTGCCACGCTAGCATTATTGTACTTTGTCTCATCATTGTTCTTAGAAGTGTTCGATTATTTCTTTTTTCATTTTGAATTCATTTTTCTTCATTTTATCAAAAACCAAACATAGTATATCATATAAGCAGTGAAAATTGATGAGCGGTAAAATTGGCCCAAGAAGCATTAGGTCCACTCTTTTTCCTTCAAATTTGCAATCAATTATAGATGTCCTAGCGTCCAGTTTTAATCATGAACACAAAACTAAAGGATTGTGCTCTTTTGGATCTTACTCCCTCCACCTGCATGAATGGAGGCCAAAAAATTGGGCACAATATTTAAGGAAATGTAGGAGATAGAATTAGCGGGAGGAGGTGTTTGTGAGTATGACAAGTAAATTAGGAGAAAGAATGAGTGGGTGGAATAGTAAGTTGATTGGTGATGTGAGTATAAAAGTAAAGTAGGAGATAGAATGAGAGGGAGGAATAGTATAAAAACTTTGCCATTTTGGACAGTCTCTATTGAGGTGAGACGGACGAAAAAAGAAATAAGTCCCCATTCACGTGGAACGGAAGGAGTATATTGGATCCAACTAATTTAACCCTTCCTTTGGATATTTGAAAGTGCATGCAAAGAGATGACATCGATAGATCAGATCCAAAAATATATTAATACCCCATTTCAATTTTGGACTATTTAGTTTGTATCCCTGTTAGATTTGTTTTTCTTTTTCTTTTGTAGGCGCTTTGCTAATTGTATTCATATCACATGTCTATTAAGTAACGTTGGAAGATGCTAGTATGGAAGTTTGATGGGCTGTTTTTTAGATGCTTCATGGTGGATCAAAGTTCTGGATGTTATGTCAGATGATAATTGATGTTTGAACAGGTATTTTGTTAGGAAAGAAGCATCTTTACTTGTTAGGAGTAGAAATGCTTCAAAAAAGATTTTAGTTGATTCTATGCTTACTCGGGGCCGGTCCTAGGGTTTCAAGGGCCCTGGGCAAAGTCATATAGTAGGCCCTAATGTAGGGGTGTGGCCAGAATTTTTTCTTAAAGTAGCAAAATCTTTTGCACTAACCGAAAGGAAAAATAAATTTTAATGTATTTCAATTTCATTTATTATTCTAAGATCCTCATTTTAGAAATCTGTAATAAAAAATTATGTTTTTTTTTAAAAAAAAACCAATTGGGGGCTGCTTCCCTCATTATTAAGGTTAAACGCCTGTGTTAGACTTTTACATTTAAATGGTGCAATAATTATAAAAATAATAAATACAGCTATAATTAAAAAACATTTTTTTATTAATAATATAATGTACTCCCTCCGTCCCACGTGAATACAAACTTATTTCCTTTTTGGTCCGTCCCACGTGAATACAAACTGCCCAAAATGGAAATAAATTTATTATTTTATATTCACCCTACCCCACCCACTCATTCTCTCTCTTCATTTCCTACCACACAATTTATTCAACCAACTCCACTCATTCTCTCACTTCATTTCCTACCACACATTTTCATTATCTTAATAATATTTCTTAATTATTGTGCCCGGAAAAATGGTTTGTAATAAGGTGGGACGGAGGGAGTATATGTATATGTCCATTTTTCACACATATAAAGCTTTGTATATATTATATATTAAAAAGGGGGAAACATAGATTTAGATCAAGGGTTTTTTACCAATAAGTTCATGAGATAGTGTGAAATTTACCTGTAAAAACACAACATTTTATATTCTACCTTAGGATCCCTGGATTGAAATCAATAACGCCGTAGAGACCTTACTATAATTGTAAATGGCAAGACTACCCTTGCCTTCCCACACGTACGCGTCTTCTCTTCCACTTCTCCCCCAAATCGTTTCAAACCCTAGCCCGTCGGTGGAGGCGTTTGTAAGGCCGATGATGGCCCCACTTCCCCCACTTCTTGATTGCTTCGTTGATTTCACAAAACCCTAGTTTCTTACATTTGTAATTTTCGATTGTGTCCCAGATTTTCTTTTTCACAAACCCGCATGTAACCTGTTCAATAAAATTCGTCACAGACGAACCCCAATATATTTTGTAATAGATGGCTTCGAGAACCGCAACCAAAGACATAATCACTCTACGTGGATCAACAGCTATAGTTATCGAGTTCTTTTGTATGGATTTGATTTGATCTTTCAGTATCTTTGATTGGGTTTTAGGGATTCAGAGAACCTTGGATTAATTTTTTTTATGCAAACCCTTTTTTCCGGGATATGCTGCAAACAGGTCAGAACCCTAACGAGTCTTAATTTAATTATTTTAATTTTAAATTTTGTATTCCCTCCGTCCCAAAATGAATGACCAAGAGCAAATTTGAATTTTTTTGGGTCATTCATTTTGGGACAGAGGGAGTAGTTTGTTGGCTAGGCTTGAAATATGATTTTTTAATTGCAAAATGTGTAGCATTCTGTACAATCGTGGGGTTTATCCCGAAGAGAGTTTCGGGAAGGTGAAGAAATATGGACTCCCTTTGTTGCTGTCTCAGGATGAGGGTGTCAAAACCTTCTTTGCAAATCTTAACGCTCAGCTTTCTGGTAAATTTTGTAGTATGTGTATGATTGTTTTAAATTACTTTATAACAAAACTTGTGTGTCCATGAGAAAGACAGAATTGGTGTTCGTTGAATGCTTGTAGTTGTTTGGCTGTTTGCTTACTTGGTGTCTGTAATTTATCTTTGCATAGAGTGGCTTGAAGCTGGGAAGCTGCAAAGGGTGGTTTTGGTAATAATGAGCAAGTCCACCAATGAAGTCCTGGAGAGGTGGAATTTCAGTATAGAGACTGACCGCGAGGTTGTGAGGGTAAATTTCGCGATAGGCTTTCTTTATCCTTGCAGATATAAACATTTTCAAATATATTGTTTGTTAACGTTAATGAACTCTTCTGTTGATTTGATTTTCAGTGTGTCAAGGGAGAAGAGTGATAAAGAAATCACGAGAGAGATTCAAGCAATCATGAGACAGATAGCATCCAGCATTACTTATTTGCCATGCCTTGACGAACCCTGTAATAATCTCGTCAATATTTATCAATGAAAATTCGAATAATGTGGACGAGCTTCTGTAGTTTACACACAAAAAAAAAAAAAAAAAAAAACTAATGCGCTGTTTTGTTTGGTTTGTTTAAACCGCAGGTGTGTTTGATGTGTTAGCATACACTGATACTGATGTAGCAGTCCCATTCACTTGGACTGAGAGTGATCCAAAACTTATCGATAATCCCCAGATGGTGAAATTGCACTCATTTGATACCAAGGTAACATATAAGTTGAAATGTCTCCTAAGTTTTTAAGATAAGGTTTGACTTTATGGTGTCAAAAAAAAGAAGATAAAGTTGACTTATTGGATCATTTTGGTTTTTGCAGATACACAAGGTTGAAACTCTGGTTTCGTACAAGAATGATGAATGGGATGAGCAGTAGAACGAGTTGATTTTGCCCCCATGCTTGTTCGTTTATGTTTTCTATGGTCTATTAGAATACGATGTGAATCATTGATTCACATTTTGTTAATGGTTGAAAAACACGATTTTGTGCAACCTTCTGATCTGGATACGGATGCACCTACCATTGCTCGATGCGTCTGTTGTTGGAGTGAATTCATTCTCCAGATGGTCATGATTAAACAATCGTCTTAATGGAATGAATGCTCTAAAAGCAGATTAGATATTATAATCAGAAGTTGTTAAGAGATTATGCTTTCTCTGAAAACAATTACAACTTGTGATTGTACTATGTAATCAACTTTACTTTCAAATACATTAATCATCCTCTCATCTTGGAGTTCTGATTTCACTATTCTTGCCTCTCTTTTTTTTTGTTTACACTTGTGATTGTACCAAGTAAATAAAGACTTTCTTTTAACTTGCAATTTTTATTGTACCATTAGTTTATTATTTCTTTCTTCAACTTAATTAATACTAATTAGAGGTGTGAATTTTTTTTTTGATAAATGAATATCTCAGTTTTACACAACTGTGAAAAATTGATAAATGAATATCTCAGTTTTACACAATGATTTGACCAGGATAACTAAGGCATCTATATGATAAATATCATATCGTTTAATTAAATATACATAGTATACATACTACATATACCAAAAAATGGGCCCCTATAGAGTGTAGGCCCCGGGCGATCGCCCTTGTTGACCCCACCTTGGTCCGGGCCTGTGCTTACTTGCAAAGGCGATGGTTGTTTACCATGTAGTTTGCCTTGTACTTTTGGCTGTTGTGAGGTTATAAAGGCTTCTTTGAGCCTTTAATATCTTGTATCATAACTAGTAGGAAGAATCTTCGTAAGTTGTAGATTCTTAACATTAACATGATATGCGGCATGGTGGGTGTTGGAAAATAAATTCTTGGTCAGAGATTCGTTGTAGTTTTAGACGATGTCTGAAATGAAGTAGCAGTGCAGTTACATTTGTTAAAATGCATGGCATCATGCCTGTCCATTGTAAGAGACGTGGGCTTGTCTGCTGTTGCAATGATGGGTAAACATATCCGGTAGTAACAGAAAGAGAGAAGTGAAAGACCGCTTAAAATTCTTGGAAATGAAATTTAATGCCAAATTTGAGCTTCACGCCCAAGTTTTCCGTACGGCTTCGGTTTTAGCTGAAGCGGCCACAGCCACCATGTCCGAAGTCACTGCACCTAGACCCGACAAGCAGCGAAGATTCTGTGGCCCTTCATGCTGTGGTAGAGAATGTGGTGATAGAGTCCCTTCTGGCAAGGAATGAGAAGTTGATTCGAGTTCAAGCGTTGTCAGACGAAGAAGGATGGGATCTTTTTGAACTAGTTTCAAGTATTGCCTTTAAAATGCATGACGTCGTAGGAGACCAAGAATCCTATTTCGGGTGGGATGGAG
This sequence comes from Adenophora triphylla var. japonica, assembly GCA_022495995.1. Lineage (NCBI taxonomy): Eukaryota > Viridiplantae > Streptophyta > Magnoliopsida > Asterales > Campanulaceae > Adenophora > Adenophora triphylla. The sequence goes on from JAFEMH010000020.1 coordinate 44,327, forward strand.
GGAGTATATTTATACTTGTGTCCTATAGGAGAATCGTTGTTGAGTGAATTAAGTATTTATATTTTTATTCTCCAAAGACATCAGTGAGTTATGATTGTAAATAATTCATGTTTATGAATTAGAAAGCTACAGAGGTATATTCTGAAATTAGTTTCACAATATTCATGATAGAGATACACATATAACAATCAAGAACAATAAATAAATAAAAGAATAATATTAATAAAGCTAAATATGTGATACCCTTAATTAAACATAAGATCATCATAAGCTGATGAGGAGAATTCTTTTCTTGGTGATGGAAAAGGAAATCCCCTTGAGGACGAAGAAGAAGGCGATGGCTCGCTACCAGCTGGCATGTCAGAGATGGCAGCAAACATACGTCGTATGCTAACAGAACGAGTCGGTTTGAAGCTGAGCGATCTGAGCAGCATCTTGTTGTTGGAGAAGATGTCGGAGGAGTTTGAGAGAATGAAGTAAACCAAAGCTTGAACAACCACAAACATGGTACCCTTGATCATTATATCTTCAAAGAAGAAACCTTCAAGTATTCCCATTTTTGATTTCTTTTGTTTTTTGTTTTTGGAATGAAGTATTTGGATATGTTGAATGTTTATTTGTGTGAAATGGATGTGGGAGAAGAAATAGAAGGGGAGAGGTATTTATAGAGCAACACTTAGTTTGAAAGTGTGTTGAAAAAGCCAGATTTGACTTGTTGGTTTGGAGAAACAAGTTGGAGTTGTTTGACCATATATTCATACAATAAACGTGAAATTTGTTGAAAAGAGAGTGTGGGCCATACTTATCCTAAAAGATGACCAGGATTTGAAGCCACCATGAATGATGTCGCTTGCTTTTCCACAAGGAGTTATGGAACATGATATACTTTAATGCATTAGAGTGTTCTATACTCCTTTCCAAAATGATAATTCTATCAAATTTTTTCGTAACTATAAACAAATTTTGAACAATTATTTAATTATTTTATGTTGATATAATTATTTTAATGAAAATATAAAACTCATTTTAATTGTATTATTGATTGTGTATCAATCATAATTTTTAAATTTATATTAGTTTAATTAAATTAATCTATAATTATTGTTTAAAGTTCATTCGTATTCTTAGTAGTGACTAAAAAATGTAGAAGGATCATTTTGGGATGGAGGGAGTAGTACTATAACACAATAAATTATAGCGAAAATTCAAAATTAGTTTTTTAAAGTCATCTTTATCAAACATTGATTAAAAATTATAGTTACTCTCATAAAATTATGAAAATTGTAATTGATGTCTGAATATGAGTAAGAGTGAAATCAATAATATTTTGTAAAATTTCTAACATTAATTGACTTTTACATTTTATTTCCACTTACACCGAGGGAAATGGGAAGCCTTTGATCTGCAGAAAGTTGCCGAAATATCTTCTTTAAAAACGTGATAGGCGGAACCAAAGTTCAATTATCTTGACTTTTAAAAGAGGCTCTTCTTCTTCTTCGTCTTCTTCTTCTTCTTTTTTTTTTTTTTTTTTTTTTTTTGATAGATGAGCATCGTAAGCTTTAATCATCTTGTGTACCAATCATACAAAATATAATGATACATGAAAATTGATATATTGAAATGTCGGTACGATAGTATCGTATCGTTGTTTATAATTGATTGGTACGCATTTCGTGAAAACTTTGGAAGGCTATTGTCCTTGAAGACAAGCAATCAAAGGGAGATCGCTTGCCTGGATTCGGACCACATAGTGCTGAGTTTTTTGACATACCATTAAACAACCATATATACTACACAATGCTTTTCTTCTTCCGGTAGTCAGAATGTAAATCAAGAGACATTCGATACTCGGGTTCAGAAAGAGGTATAAATGCAAGTGGAGATAGAGCGTCAAGAGCGAGAAGTTTCATATCGCCAATTGGAAAGCAAGTTTGAGAAACGTATTCGGCAAGAGCGGAAAGTTGCGTAAAGATCGTTTGAGTAGCGCATGCAACAAGTAATGGTAACTATTAATTTGCAACAACAACAACCTACTAGCGGTAATGCCACAGCCTCATCTTCGGTCAATACCTTGATTTGGCTGGTCGTTCTGACACTAGTAGGCGAAGTGGTGGCGATGGTTGTGGTAATTAAACTTTTGTTTTATTTGGTTTGTAATCAAACTTATGTAGTTTTTATGTTGTTTTTTAGAATTTGGTGAACGTTGAATTAGTTTTTCCATGTTTTTGCTGAATGTTTAATTGAGTTATATCTGAATGTTGGTATTTTGATATTTGAACAGGTTGCATGTAGCATTCTAAATAATTCAATTTTTTTTTTAATTCTGTACAGTTTACCGACGGACTCCTCCGATGGTGAATTGGGAACAAATTACCGACGAAATACATTCGTCGGTAATCACAATTCATTTACCGATAGAATATTACGTCGATAAAATACAATACAATTACCGACGAATTACTCTATCGGTAATCTACGGCAGTAACACCGATCGTCGGCCGGCGAGTTTCCTTTATCGACGGACAATTACCGACGTCATATCGATGTTTACCGGGGCACGGTCCGTTGGTATTTCCGACGGAATTTTCCGTCGGTATTACCAACGAAAATTCGTCTGTCGGTAATATGCATTTATCGACGGATTTACTAATATACCGACAGACTAATCCGTCGGTAATTGATCAGTTTCTACTAGTGGGACGAACATTTTCGAATACAAGAAAGTTGGTCGAGTAGATCCTCAATATACCAATTGGTATATAGGTTTGAGAAACTACTCCCTTTATCACCAATTGATTTTAAGGTAAAACTTACAATATAGTTTGTTATCGGCCCAGTCCTGCCCATGCTCACACTTGAGTCTCTCTCTACTTGTTACCCAATCTCTAATTCTAAGATTTTGACTACTATAAATGTTTCCATAATATAATGAGAGAAGTTTTTGATAGAATATAGAATAATAGAGATTTATGTGATCATCTATATTTGTGTAGATATGTGTATCCGTATGGTAGGTAAGTAAATATTCTTGTTATGGTAGGAGACTAAGTCAATCCCTATGATTAAGGGATTAGAATTGTATATATACGTTTGATAATTAATGAGAAAGGCAAGGACCATATTCCTTTATGGTATCAGAGCCTGGTCAGCCGCCTCCTTCTTCATCTCCTTCCCTAGGCCGGTGTTTTTCATGGCTCCCCCTCCTTTGCATCTTGCGTTCCCTTTGCATCCTGCGTTCACTGTGGGTAATATAAATAATTGGATACCTCTAATTCTTGAGCCTGAAACTGGGAAGTATGTCTCATGGGCGGAATTGTTCAAAATCCACTGTGAGGTTTTTGATGTTCTTGATCATATCATTCCGCCGGAGACGGCTACTGGTACGGAGCCATCGGACAAAGACTTGTGGAAGAGATTATATTCCCTTGTCCGTCAATGGATTTATGGAACTATCTCTCCCGATCTGTTATAGACCATTCTCGAACCTGGTTCGACTGCACAGAAAACATGGGAACGTCTCGAGGGGATTTTCCGAGACAACAAACATTCCCGGGCTGTCCAACTTGAGAATCAATTCTCTCAAGTCCTTCTTGATGATTTTCCTAGCATCTCAACCTATTGCAAGGAATTAAAGAGCCTTGCGGATCAGTTAGCAAACGTGGATGCGCCAATTACGAACAGCAGGATGGTACTACAGACAATTGCGGGGCTAAATGAGAACTATGACAGCGTTGCGACAATCATCTAGAAGAGCGACCCTCTTCCATCTTTTGATAGTGTTTGGTCCAAGCTAGTGATGGAAGAATCAAGGAAGGCAAAGCAGGCGAGCATGGCATCAAGCGCAACGAACTCAGCCCTAATTGTTGCGGGTTCAGACGGTGGTGACGAGGTTAAATTTTTTACCGCCGGCAGTAGTAGTCAGAAACAAAACAACAGGTCGGGAAATCAGGGTAATGGTCGTGTTAGTCATAGGAAGACAGGCGGGCAAGGTCAAGGGAATCGCAACAACAATCAAAATTTTGGCCGGCAGCAGTATGATGGTGGCAATGGTGGCTGTAGATCTCAGAATGGCCGTAGTCGAGGGCGCGACAACTCTACTCAGTCACAGAACCGCCAATGGCAGCAGCCACCTCAGTGGTGGAATTCCCAGCCTGGTTGTCCATCTCAACCCCAGTGGGTGTCACCACCGTGCCCCTACCCGACTAATGGTTGGGCTCCCCTAATGCACCCGGTTCGCATGGTATGATGAATCAGAAGCAGGCTCAAGCATACAATGTTCAAGGACCATGTGCTTCTTCTTCTCCTTATGTACCGATCGACATCGAGACGACAATGCATACGATGTCCCTAAATGTTCCGGATGAGAACCTTACATGGATACGGGCGGCACTTCACATATGACGAGATCATCGCTCTCGTCTTATTTTAATTTGAGCAGTAGCAATAAATCAATAACTGTCGGGGATGGTAGTACTCTTCCTATTGTTGGGTGTGGACAATGTACTCTCTCTTCCCCTTTACCCCCGTTAAAATTATCAAATGTTCTTTATGCACCCAAACTTGTTAAAAATTTGATTTCCGTTTGTCATTTTACAACTGATAATAATGTGAGTACTGAATTTGATTCATGTGGGTTTTCTGTAAAGGATATTCGAACGGGGGCTCGTTTAATGAGATGTGATAGTACCGGGGATCTCTATCCTATCACCACCAACTCCAGCTTTGTCTCTGCTCCTACATCAACTTTTTCTGCTTTTTGTCCTTGTTTATGGCACAATAGGTTAGGTCATCCGGGAGCTCTTGTTTTTCGCTCCCTGTGCAAAAAAAATTTAATTCCTTGTAAGGATCCGAATTTGGATGGTATTTGTGTTTCTTGTGTTTTTGGTAAACATGTCAAGTTACCTTTCTTTCCGTCCACTTCTCCTACAGTTTTACCATTTGATATTATGCATAGTGAATTAGTGACTTGTGAACTTCACCTGTTTTGAGCTCCTCGGGTCACAAATACTACCTGTTGTGTTCGGATAATTATAGCAATTTTTTGTGGACTTTTCCCGTTGGAAATAAGTCTTAAGTTCCAGAATTTTTCTTCTCCTTTAGTACCTATATTTTCACTCAGTTTGAACGGCTAATTAAAGCCTTTCAATGTGACAATGGGTGAGAATTTGAAAATAATCAATTTAAGTCATTTTTTAGGTCAAAGGGTATGAGTTTTCGATTATCGTGTCCTCACACTTCGTCTCAAAATGGGAAAGCTGAGCGAAAAATTCGCACTATAAATAATCTAGTTCGCACCCTTCTTGCTCATTCTTCCATGCCATCCTCATTTTGGCATCATCACTACTAGAATAAATTATATCAAGAACGGACAAAATGGTTTCTAAATATACAAAGTCGTCCCTATTTTTCTATTTGGGGATCAACATTTTGGTTGCCAATTTTTGGTTGCTAAAATTGACCAAGACCCATAGGAGTAGGTCGTCCCATTTAAGGATCAACAAATGGTCACCAATTTTAAATTTGGCACAAACAGTTCATCCCTATTTTTTCGTCCCTAAAATGTTCGTCCCCAACTGTTGGTTTCCATTTTTAAATTTAGGGACCATCTCTTCGTTTCCAAATACGGAAAAATTAATCAGTAAATATAATTATTTTTAAAATATTTATATTTATCGATTATATATATTTTAACAATAATGAGAAATATCACAAAATAAAATTAATCGGACAATAAACTAAGATTTTATAAAAACAAAATACCTTTATTAATTCAAAATAACATCATCCAAAACAAATAAGCATATTAATTACAAAATAAATTTAAAATTGTTTGTTTCTAAATTTCTACTCATTTACCACTACTAGCAGCCGTAGAACCTCCTTCTCTCCTAGTACCACAAACACCTCCACCAACTCTTCCATTACCACTAACATTTCCAACAAAATTAAAGTTAGAATCCAATAACATATCAAGTATAGGGCCTAGGGTTGTTACGCGAACCGAGTTGCTCGAACTCGACTCGAGCTCGACTCGAAAAAACTCGACTCGAATGAGCTCGAGTTGAAGCTCGAGCTCGAGCTCGAGCTCGAACAAGAATTTTAGCTCGTGAAATTTTCGAGTCGAACAGGCTCGACTCGTTAGCTCGACAAAGCTCGTTTCGAACTCGACTCGATTCGAGCTCGACTCGGTAAACTCGATAAAAGCTCGAATTTTTCATTGTTTATTATCAGCTCGAACTCGAACTCGAACTCGACTCGTGAAGCTCGTCAGTAATTTGATTTTTTATTTTATACATTGTTTTTATATACATATATATATATTTTTTATATTTTTTTTGGATAAAGAAAACTGTTTTGGACTTTTTTTAGTTGGGAAAGTTTTTTCAAAAAGTTATATAAAAAAAGTTAGAAAAAAACTAAACAAATTAAAGTATATTCCGTATACCACCACTACCACCACTACTACTACCACCACTACTACCACCACTACTACCACCACCACTACTACTACTACCACCACTACCACTACTACCAATACCACCACTACCACCACTACTACCACCACCACTACTACTACTACCACTACCACCACTACCACCACACTACTACTACCACTACTACCCCTACTATTACTACTACCACCACTACTAGTCTACTACCACCACTATCACCACCACCACCGCCACCACCACCACTACCACCCCTACCCCTACCACCACTACCACCACTACTACCACCACCACTACTACTACTACCACTACCACCACTACCACCACACTACTACTACCACTACTATCCCTACTATTACTACTACCACCACTACTAGTCTACTACCACCACTATCACCACCACCACCGCCACCACCACCACTACCACCACTACCCCTACCACCACTACCACCACCACCACCACTACCACTACTACCACTACCACCACTACCACCACTACCACTACTACCACTACTACCACCACTACTACCACTACCACTACCACTACTAGTCTACTACCACCACTACCACCACTACTACTACTATCACTACTACTACTAGTCTACTAAATGTCCCCCCTTATTTATAAAAGAGTAAGGTTGGTTGTTCCCCTCTTTGTAATTTTAAGGGTACCGTCCCTTTTTTCTTTTATATACTTTCATTTCTTTTAAAAAAGTTAAGTTTTATTTCTTTCAAAATTCATAACTTTTTTATACAACTTTTTGCAAAAATTGTATGTAGTAAACAAAAGTCTAAAATAGTCTTATTTATCCAAAAAAAATTGAAAAAAAATAAAAGTTAACTTTTTTCAAAAAACTGTTAAGTTTTATTTCTTTCAAAATTCATAACTTTTTTTATAAAACTTTTTGCAAAAAATGTATGTAGTAAACTTAGGTCTAAAATAGTCTTATTTATCCAAAAAAAAAATTGAAAAAAATAATAATATACTACATACAAAGTTAACGAAATCTGTTAAAAAAATAACTGTTAAGCTCGAACTCGAAATAAGCTCGTTAAGCTCGAACTCGAAATAAACTCGTTAAGCTCGAACTCGAAATAAACTCGTTAAGCTCGAACTCGAAATAAACTCGTTAAGCTCGAAAATCTGTTTCCAAAAAAGATCAAACTCGAACTCGGATCGTTTAAGCTCGAAATCGAGATCGACTCGAGAAGCTCGCGAATAACTCGAACTCGATCGAGCTCGAGTTCGAACCACCGATTGAACTCGAACTCGAGAAAAACTCGAACTCGAGAAGAAATAAACGAGCTCGAGCTCGAACACAGAAAACTCGTTCGAACTCGACTCGTTTACAGCCCTAATAGGGCCAGTACCAATATCGATACCTGTACCAACACCACACTGATTGGAGCTCGGACTATGACTAATGTGTTGCTGAAATGACTGTTGTTGTGGCTGTAATTGTTGTTGTTGAGGAATGAACATACCACCGGGAGGGATACATTCCCATTAAAGGTCTTAGCAATTTTCCCCCACTCAAATTCTCTATGGTCGAAATCTCACATACACTCACCTTCGGGTTTTCGGTTGTTTGTTTTTCTCATTAATTCCTGCTACTATCCACAAGCTTCATAATCGTTCGAATCCTTGTGTTTTTCTTAGGTACCCACAAAATCATAGAGGTTTTAAATGCTATGATCTCACTACTCACAAAATTATTATTTCTCGACACGTGGTGTTTGATGAAAAAGTGTTTCCTTTTGCATCGAGTCGAAATCTCCCTACCGAAAATCGTGATTATTCCTTTTTGGACCAGAAATTTAATTCATTAGTTCATGGCTGGTGTGATCCTCAAGCCCAGCCGGCTGAACCTCCTCGACCCATACCCTCTTCTGGAGCCCCACTGTCCCAGGAAGTACTCACTCCCGCCCAGGCCGCCCCAATTGCTTCTGGGCCTCTTTCTGTTGCTAGCCCACCTGCCAGATCTGGGCCGCCTATCTCTCAGCCTACCTCACTAGGTCAGCCCACTCCTCCAGCTGACCCGCTGCCCAGTTCAGCCTCAATTCCGCCTCCTCGATCCATGACTACGCGGAGCATGAGTGGGATCACAAAACCCAAACACCAATTTAATCTTTTTTCCTCGGCTTCCCTTTCTCCTCTGCCATCTAATCCTAACCTTGCGTTGTTCGACCCTAATTGGAAGTCAGCGATGGTTGATGAATTTGATGCTCTAATTAAAAATAAGATGTGGGTACTGGTGCCCCGTCCCTCTAATGTGAATATTATACATTGCATGTGGATATTTTCTCATAAAAAGAATGCTGACGGTTCTTTTGCAAGGTATAAGGCTCGTCTTGTAGGTGATGGCAGGTCGCAGCAAGTGGGAGTGGACTGTTCTGAGACATTTAGTCCGGTTGTGAAACCAGCGGCAATTCTTACTGTTCTCAGCTTGGTACTTTCCAATTCTTGGTCCATACATCAGTTGGATGTTAAAAATGCATTTCTACATGGTGCACTGCAGGAGACGGTTTATATGCACCAGCCTATGGGTTTCAGGGATTCGGAGCATTCGGACTATGTCTGCTTATTACAGAAATATCTGTATGGCCTAAAACAGGCTCCGAGGGCATGGTACAAGAGATTTTTAGATTTTGTGGCAACTATGGGATTCACCCACAGTCGTTCAGATCACTCCCTGTTCGTATATTCTAAGGGTCGAGATCGGGCTTATTTATTATTGTATGTCGATGACATAATTCTTAGTACATCGTCTGATAAACTTCGGACGTCTATTATGGCAACTCTGGCTTTTGAGTTTGCAATGAAGGATCTTGGACCATTGAATTATTTTCTGGGTATTGCTGTGACACATGTGACCGGGGGACTTTTCTTGTGTCAGTGCAAGTATGCCGAGGAGATTCTCGAACGTGCAGGAATGTCTTCTTGCAAACCCTCTTTGACTCCAGTCGATACTAATGCCAAGCTTGGACGCTCGACCAGTTTACCTTATGAGGATCCCACATTCTATCGAAGTTTAGCTGGGGCTTTGCAGTATCTAACTTTTACCAGGCCGGACATCAGTTATGCGGTTCAGCAGATCTGCCTTCATATGCATGACCCTGACATGAGCATATGGCTGCTCTAAAACGCATTCTGCGGTACATCCGAGGCACCCTTGATCTCGGTTTGCATCTCTCGAGATCCTCTTGTACCTCTCTCACAGCTTACACTGATGCGGATTGGGGTGGATGTCCAGACACCCGTCGGTCCACTTCTGGTTATTGTTTATTTTTGGGGTCTAAAATGATTTCTTGGTCATCGAAGCGACAACCCACTTTATCTCGTTCGAGTGCTGAGGCAGAATATCGGGGTGTCGCGAATGCCGTAGCTGAATCCTGTTGGATTTGGAATCTATTACTTGAGCTTCATGTCCCACTTTCTAAAGCTACCCTGGTGTATTGTGATAACATCAGTGCTATCTACTTGTCCGGTAACCCAGTTCAGCACCAACGTACGAAGCATATAGAGTTGGATATTTTATTCGTTCGTGAAAAGGTATCTAAGGGAGAAGTTCGGGTCCTACATGTTCCGTCCCGTTATCAGTTAGCTGATATATTCACTAAAGGGCTTCCGCGTATACTTTTTGATGATTTTCGGGACAGTCTCAGCATACGGCCTCCTGCCGCTTCGACTGCGGGGGACTGATAGAATATAGAATAATAGAGATTTATGTGATTATCTATATTTGTGTAGATATGTGTATATTCGTATGGTAGGTAAGTAAATATTCTTGTTATAGTAGGAGACTAAGTCAATCCCTATGATTAAGGAATTAGAGTTGTATATATACGTTTGATAGTTAATGAGAAAGGCAAGGACCATATTTCTTTAGTTTTGATTTATGTCATTTTCATTAGCATGGGTTACTTCGGCCCGTAAGGATCTTGTACTACATCGGCCCCGTGGAAAAGGCCATATGCTCAGGGACACAAGGAATTGAATTTGAGTCTGGGGGGCGTCGAGATATTCATTTAAAAAATAATTATAGAGCCGGTCTCCTGTGAGAACATGGGATCCGTCTCATGCATGAGACGGGTCGACCCATGATCCATGGGGCATGACCCGCCACGTGGCAGCCTTTTATAGGCCAATTTTTTTTTTAATTTTTTTTTTTTTATATATTATTTTTTTCAGAGCAAAAGTAATAGTTACCATCTCTTAATGTAATGACTGTATACATATAAAGTAACATTGGTCGTAAGTAAACGTAATACCCGTTTTAAAAAAAATAAAAGCTCGTTTTTACCCATTTTTTTTAAATGTAATACAAACTATATGTATTATTTTTGAAATGTAATAACTTATGTATATGAATGTAATAGTTTATACAAGTAAATGTACCACTTTGATAGATGAAATTGTAACATATTTCTATAGATAATGTAATACTTTTACATGAAAACATATAGATACCTATACATATGTGTTACAATTATGTACAAATACTATTATATATAAATAACACGTTTGTTACATTTTAGTTATAATAAGTATTACTTTTGCCAAACGAAGAAAACATAGGAAAAAACATTATTACTTTTCTGTATATATGTATTACTTTAATGTATACAAACTATTACTTTAATGTATACAAACTATTACTTTATGTTGGCTGAAGGATTGGGCCAAGGCAAATGTGGCCGATTCCGGCAGGCGGCCGCGATTCCAAGCCAGGCGACCGCCCATATGCAAAAAGCTTGGGCGGAGGCGTGGGTTGGCTTTGTTGGGCGGGTGATGGGTATGGAACCGACCCGTCTCATGAATGAGATGGGTCATGCTGTTCTCACCCAAGTTTTTGTCTATATAAATAGGAGTTCACAATATCAATAAATCAATAAATCAAGATGTCTTCTTCAATATTTTATCAAAGCTAACCGTTACAACCCAAGTTGACTTACACAAACACAAAAATTAGTGTAGTCAGATGAGAAGTTCAGTTGGTCGCTCATTGCAGCTTCTAGGACAGTTATTAGGATTAATTCCTCCTTGCCCACACAGTCCAAATTAAATTCCATCAAAATTCAACTGAGATCAAAATTTTCTTAAACCTCGAAAGTCGAGATTAAAATTCCTCAAAAACCCGTCGACAGTCCTATACCACATGGTATAGGACATTTTTTCAGTCTTATACCATATGATATAGGACTTTATTCCTTAGTAATTTTTTCTTTTTATTATTTGTTTAGTCCTATATCAAAGACTTTTTTTTTCAGTCTTATATATCAATGGTATAGGACTTTTTTTTAGCCTTATACCAATGATATAAGACCAAATTGTATTATATTTTTAAGAAAAATATGAAAAATGATGAAAAAAATATTCTCATACTTAGCTATAAGAGTATTTTTAGTCTTATACCTTTAGGGTATAAAACTAAAAATATGATTTTTATTTAATTTTTTTAAAAAAGTGAAAAAAGTGCAAAAAAAATAGTCCTATACCACATGGTATAAGACCTGACGGGATGCTATAGGAGTGACGCAGGTTTTGATGAGATTTTAATTTCAAATGAGTTTTGGTGGGATATTGATATGAGTCATGGGCCTTAGAGGCCTTGGCTCCAGTTATTATCGTTAAATTATGATTCGCAAAGTTGTGTTACAACATTCGATCAATCAAAAATTTGGGAGTAATTTAAATTTACTTTATTATTTTTTTTTCACAATATTTTGGGGGAAACTAGTTTCTCCCTAAGTTATAGAAAGTCCTGTTTTATAAACCTATCATAAATATTCACTAACAACTTGCAAGTAGAAAAAAAGTGGACTTTTTATAATTTATGGAGAAACTAGTTTCTCCCAAAACTTGCTCTTTTTTTAATATATTAGATAAAGTGTCATTATTTTACTTGAAGCAACTACTGAACGTATTTTTCGGAAATGCATATTATCAAAGAGACATTATATAATCGGATAGTTGATGATATATTGAATGCTTGCTGACTCACATTGAACATGATTTTGTGCAAAATATTGATATAATTATGACAAAAACTTGGGTGAGAACAGCATGACCCGTCTCATCCATGAGACGGGTCGGTTCCATACCCATCACCCGCCCAACAAAGCCAACCCACGCCTCCGCCCAAGCTTTTTGCATATGGGCGGTCGCCCAAGCTGGAATCAGCGGCCGCCCAAGCTGGAATCAGCCCACATTTGCCTTGGCCCAATCCTTCAGCCAACATAAAGTAATAGTTTGTATACATTAAAGTAATAGTTTGTATACATTAAAGTAATAGTTTGTATACATTAAAGTAATACATATATACAGAAAAGTAATAATGTTTTTTCCTATGTTTTCTTCGTTTGGCAAAAGTAATACTTATTATAACTAAAATGTAACAAACGTGTTATTTATATATAATAGTATTTGTACATAATTGTAACACATATGTATAGGTATCTATATGTTTTCATGTAAAAGTATTACATTATCTATAGAAATATGTTACAATTTCATCTATCAAAGTGGTACATTTACTTGTATAAACTATTACATTCATATACATAAGTTATTACATTTCAAAAATAATACATATAGTTTGTATTACATTTTTAAAAAATGGGTAAAAACGAGCTTTTATTTTTTTAAAAACAGGTATTACGTTTACTTATGACCAATGTTACTTTATATGTATACAGTCATTACATTAAGAGATGGTAACTATTACTTTTGCTCTGAAAAAAATAATATAAAAAAAAAATTAAAAAAAAAAAAATTGGCCTATAAAAGGCTGCCACGTGGCGGGTCATGCCCCATGGATCATGGGTCGACCCGTCTCATGCATGAGACGGATTTCATGTTCTCACAGGAGACCGGCTCATTTATATATAACAAAGAAAAGTAAATATGGTATGAAAGAATTCTAATATGACAAGGATCCTAATACTATTATGATAAGGAAAACATATTTGCTGAAAACAAAATTAGGAAATCAGGCGTTGCACGGCCGTGTCTGTGATGTTGCACGGTGGTGCAACTGATGCTGAGATTTGCACGGGTATGTCCCTTTGAGTGCACGGCCTTGCGGTTGTTGTTGCTGTAGTGTAAACAGTAACTTTTTTTTTTCTCATCATTTATTAGGTAAGTGTTAGAGCTTGAATAGGAAATTTCAATTTCAATTGTAATTGTTTTAGTAAATTGCCAAATTACCAGGGAAAAAGTCTTTAATTATCATATTATTACATTGTGTTAAATTAATGGAAAAATTCCCCTAAGGCCCCTCTGTTCAGATTTTTTTCCCCTTAAAGAAAACTTTTTGATAAATCTCAAATAAGGAGTTATCCCCAAATTAAAATTTTTCAGACACCCCTAGACTCTCCCTCCCCTCACGTCATTTTCTCTCTTCTTCCCATTTTAATCTATTTACTCTCTCTCTCTCAATCACACACACATTAAAAATTCTCTCTTCCAACCATCTCCGGCCGGCGACCTCCGGCGACGGCATTTCTCTTTTCTTCCCTTCATCTTTTCTCTAGATCTTCTCAGTCACCGTACTGCTAGATCTACAATATCTCCGGCCAGATCTACATTATTCCGGTTAGATCTACAATATCTCCGGCCAAAGTAATCTTACTGAAAACCATTGTCGTTGTTCAGCCCTTAAAACTCGAATTTTGAGACTTTGGTGTTCAAATCTTGGATATTTGTTGATTTTTCTTGTTGGGTTTTATTTTTATTTAGCGTCTAATGACGGGTGTAATTTAGGGGTTAGGAATAGGATTTAATTAATGCCAAAGAACACAGGTGATTTGGACTGTAAAAGATCCCATGGAAGAAAATTACTCACGTTTTCCTTACAACTGGAGCTAAATCTCAGCTTCTTCACTTTCTTCTGCCTGTATTGTCGTTAAAATATATGTTTCTTTCCCTTAGTTTGATGTAGCTCTCTCTGGGAAAATCTTTCCACATCTCTATCATGTTTAAAGAAGTACAGACTTTTCATTTCAAAGGCATGCAATTGGAAGAAAGTGTGTGCATTGCTTTACTTATAATCTTTTCTAGATGATAAAATCTAATTGTATTATTTTCGTAACTTATATAAAGATGTTCATTCTGACTTTTGAGTTTGTAATCGGATGAGTATTTTAAAAAGTTTTATACGTAACTTATAAGTAACTTATATGTAACATATAAGACTTTTTTTAAAAGTCTTATATGTTACATATAAGACTTATTAATAAGTCTTATAAGTAACTTATATATAATTAGACTTTTTTTTTAAAGTCTTATATGTTACATATAAGACTTATTAATAAGTTTTATAAGTTACTACTTATAAGACTTTTTTACAACACAATTTTCAATGTTCAAATAGGTCTTATAAGTAACTTATAAGACTTTTTACAAAGTCTTATAAATTACGTAAAAAGTCTTATAAGTTACTTATAAGATTTATTAAAAAGCCTTATATATTACTTATATAAAGACTTTTTTAAAAAGTCTTATATGTTACTTATAAGACTTTTTAAAAAAGTCTTATAAGTAACTTATAAGACTTTTTAAGTCTTATATATGTTATAAGACTTATTAAATATAAGACTTTTTAAAAAGTCTTATAAATTACTAGGCGAGTCTTATAAGACTTTTTGTACAAGTCTTTTAAAAAAGTCTTATTTATGTTATAAGACTTATTAAATATAAGACTATTTAAAAAGTCTTATAAGTTACTTATAAGACTTTTTAAAAAAGTCTTATAAGTTAGTAGGCGGAGAGTGGTCATTTTTTTTATGGGCGGTCGCCCAATGTTGATGGGCGGTCGCCCAAACTAGGCGGAGGGGTGTCTGGGGAAATAGCTAAATGTTGTTTCTTAAATTGGGTTTAAATCTCGCCCAAGGGGCCCTAGAGGAAATGGGCCTAAATTAATAATATAACATTTTCATTTTAGTTGTTACACAATTGAATTTATCTGGAATTATATTGCATATTTTTTACCAAACACAAGGGAGTCATTCAAAAATTAAATAAAATTTAGGGGGGGGGGGGTCAAAATGCCTAATATTTGTAATTTATAAATTGTAAGGGGTTCAAGTGCACAATTTGAAAAATCAGGGGATCATATGACCCCCTTGCCTCAATAGGGCTTCGTTCCAGCTCGTAATACTTTAGCGTCGTAGTGCCTTGTACAAGAAGGATCAAAAATGCCCTTTCGAAAGGCTTGTGTTCTTAAATCTCATCCATCGCGAGACATAGAAAGAGTTGAGTGTATCCGTTTGGTGATTCGATAAACAAAGATTACATGAACTTGACTCTCCTTCAAATTCAAATGAATAAAAGAATTTTGTTATCTAAGAAAAAGCTAACTAAGCGACCTAATTCGATATTTGTCTTAAACATGTGGGATATATATTTTTATCAGATGGAATCGCTAAACTGGCATAAAACTACATCGTTTTAAGAACTTCATTTTAATTGTTTTTTTAAACCCTCTTATAACCATTTTGACACCTATCTCCACCCATCTACCACCTTGATGCCTATACGCACTTTGAATAAGATATTTCACATAGCGGTCCGTCCTCCTCCCTTAAATGATTTGGGAAGACCCCGAAAGAGCAAATAAAGAGCATCAATTCTTTCTTTCTCTAGGATTTTGAACCTCCGATTTTCTTATAGTAATTCTCTTGCTCTGTCGCTATCGCTGAGCCATGCATGTGGGGCCGCTCGTCTCTCTTTTAAGTTTCACACATGAGAACAAATGAATATAAAATGAAGGAACGATACTTTTATTAAAATAAAAAACTTTTGACCAAGAAATATTCATATCTTGGAAACAAAAGCACATGAAAAAAAAAACTCCTAATAGAACCTCCCAACCAACATAGCAGCTAGTACTATGAATCTCATAATTAAAACAATAATTCATTAAAAAACTTAAAAAACTGACTGGATTCTTTCCTTCATTGGCGACGACGGCCTCTGTTGTTCACGACAACATCCACACAAATCCTAATCATCTCACCTCTTTTGAAAACCCTAGCAAGAGTAACCTTCCCAGATTGTCCACTCATAACAACCTTAACACCGTTTCGCAAGCTCCTGCAATGAAACCTTGGATGTCTAGGTAACTGATTACGACACACGGGGCACGTGCTCCTTTGATTAAGCCACTTGACAAGACAATCACGATGAAACAAGTGATGGCAGTACGGTAATTTAACTAGCTTCTCACTGAGTTCAAAGTCATCTGTACATATTGGACATCTGGAAATCTTGGTTGCTTTCAAGATTGATTCGGTGGCTTTCATTGTTCGGAGCGATTGCTTGATGAAGGATGTTGAGGTTCTGGCCGGTGAGTAATGTTTAGTTTCTTCTCGTATTAAACTACCCAGGTGTCTACTTGCGGCGGTTATACTTTTAAATTCTTGTATTGTGCTCATCTTCAATTCTCTCTAATTAGCTCGATTTACCGATATTGTTCTTCTAATTCTTGTATATGTGTTTATGTAAGAGTTATAATTAAGGGCTGTATGTATATATATTATCCTTCGGGGAATATATAGGTATATGTTATCCGGGGTCTTTAAGGTTTCCTCTAATTTTGTAGCATGTAGGTACCCTATTTGTAAAAGGAGATAGAACCTCACTATTTAAGAACGTAAAATCTAGGGAGAAACGCGTTTCTCCATAAGTTATGGAGAAACGGGTTACGGGTATCCAGAAGCTATTGAAAGGATATCCAGAAACTTTTTGTATTGGCCATGACCTTGTCCCATGGTTACTTACGGATATCGGTCAAAGGTTACGGATATCCAGAACCCTTTGAAAGGATATCCAGAAGCTTATGAAAGTGATATCCAGAAACCTTCAAAATGATATCCAAAAACTTTCAAAATATTTCTGGATATTCATTTGATGGTTTCTGGATATACATTTGAAGGTTTCTGGTATCCAGAAACCTTCAATAAGCATTTTCTGATCTTGGCCTTGGATTTGGCTTCAAATATGTTTCTGGATATTCATTTGATGGTTTCTGGATATACATTTGAAGGTTTCTGGATATCCAGAAACCTTTCAATAAGCAATTTGTGGTCTTGGCCTTGGATTTGGCTTCAAATATGTTTCTGGATATCCGCCCAAAGGCTTCTGGATATCCGTTCCAAAGCTTCTGGATATCCAGAACCCTTTGAGACTGATATCCAGAAATTTTCTTCTGGTTATCAAACGTATAGTTTCTGGCTATTAAAAACGCGTTTCTCCATAGTTATGGAGAAACGCGTTTCTCAGCAGACCTACTCATTTAAGAATGCCAATCAGTCAACCTAGAGCCTAATTATTCTTACAATGAAAGAATAGGAACCCTTCCATATTCAATAAATGTCTATTTTTAAGATTTATGGGAAAAATACCAAAAAGTCCCTAGTAAAAACTTTCATATCCAAAGGTCCAAACAACTAATAAGTCGCGAAGTTATATTTTAAATACCAAAAAGTCCAAAGTTTAACGATTTAATTAATGTCATTAAGTTTGGAGCTTTTATATAGATGAAATTTTGTTTGTTTTTTTAATTAGCGAGGTGATAGTACTAATATAAAAATGATTATATATTGAGAAATAATAATAAAATATATTATCTTTATCATAAAATAGAAATAATAACAAAACAAAATTTTAATTCCATGTCCAATAATGTTTAGAAAGAAATTGCATTGTACTTATTAGATTTATTTTTTATATAATTTATAATTAAAACAATTGTAGTATTATATTTAATAACAATCATGAATTAATTTTTCTCAATATTATCGCTGTCGTCATTAATTTAAGAATCACCAGTTTTAATTAGTTTTACGATTCATTAATATTGATGGTATTATTATTTGAAAATTATTATTACTATTATTGCAAAAAATATATAAATTTATCTTTGTAAACTCTTGAATGAAAAGAAAATCAAGTTTATATCATTATGAATAATACTCAAATCTAATGACATTGGTTAAATAGTTAAATTTTGGACTTTTTGGTATTGAACATTTACTTTTTGGGTTTTTTTTTAAAAGAATTATTTGTTGGATTTAACTCTTGATATATCTTTGTCATTTAATTGTATAAAAAATAAATATTTTCAGATTGTCATCTAAACAAAATTTGAACATTCAGGGACCAAAAAAAGCAATGTGTCTCGATTGGGCTAACACAAATCGCTTGTTTGGTAAAACTGAAAATTAAACTCTGAAAATATAAAGCTGAAATCATTAAGTTGCTGAATTTTAAAACTTGAGATTGTTTGTTAATGACAAATCACATACATTTGAATTTAATCAAATTTTCAACTCAATACTCAAAAAATTATTTGAACTCAATGATTGTTCAATAAAATAAAGTCATCAATGATTAAAATTAATTATAATTCTCTATTAATGATATTAATATTTTTAATATGAGAATAATTTCATTTAACTAATTCTTTGATCTAATATTCCCCCATTCCCACAATAAGGTTTCTATTTTGACTCAACATAAATATTAAGAAAAAAAATAAATGTTGTAAGTATAAAAAGTAAAGTAGGATAGAGAAAGTTAGTAGAGAGTTTTTATTAGAATGACAAGTGGGTCTAATGGTCAATTTTAAGTAATAAAGCAACTAAAAAACTTACTATGCGACAGATTAAAAAGAAAAGTAAAAACTTTATTCTAGAACAGAGGGAGTATAGTTTATATGAGAAAATAGATTATTTTAACAAAAGAAAGTAAATAAATAATTATGTTGATGGATGAATTTGAACTCATTTCCTTTCTTTCTCTTTCATCCTCTTATCTTGTTAAGACACATTTTCAAATTAAAATTAATATCCTTTTTTAAGACAATCAAATTAATTAAGTAATTCTATTTTTTTCTTACAAACAAGCTTAGTTTTTCAATTTTTTAAAAGTATTCCAAATTAAAAACTTAATTTGGTTACCAAACATTCCCAATGATTAAAGAAAGTAATTGATTACCTTATAAAAAGTACTCTATGAGCTTTTAATAGTGTTAAAATATACAAATATTGACTGTTTAGAGCCTGAAATCGAGGGAGATTTTCTATATAGGGTACGACTGTTTTTTTGGCCACATCAGCACTCTAAATGCACTTTTTTCATTGGTGAAGAGCTTATTGACAAAATTCATTAAAAATCTTGTTAATTACCCATGTGTCGAGGACATGATCAACAAATTGGTTAATTTGAAGTTGATTTTCCTTTAAGAGGTGAAAATGTTAGAACATGGATTAATTAATATGTGTTATTTAGTTCCATCTATATATAATATTAAAGCAGAAGAATTTCTAAGCTCCTTGTCGCGCCACGTGTCAAATGCTGATTCGCCAATATTTTGCAATTCAGTCCTTAATATTCTTTTATTTAAGCCATTTTTTTACATTTTGGTCCTTGAAATTCTTTAATTTTAGATATATATATATATACACACGGAAAATACAAGCTAATATTTCATCGATCTAGAGTTCCTGCCGCTGCTCCATTCTTGCAAACGGCGAACCGTCTCCCTCCCCTCTATCTCCGTTTCCCTTCTCCCTCCCCTCTATCTTCGTTTCCCTTTCCTTCTCCCTCCCCTCTATCTCCGTCGCCTTCGTAGCCCTAATTCCATCTTTGCTGTAGTTGCTAGCCCTAGCCATCGCCTCCTGCAGTCGGGTTTGCACCCACGTCGCAGCTGCTCTTCTCAATCTCTATTGTCTCTACAAGTATGTTTTTCTCAATCCCTAAAGTATTTCTCCATTTGTCTATTCCAAAAATAGAGGTTTTGATTTTTGGTTTGTGTGATTTTTATTAACGTCTATGTTCAAGATTAGAATCTAGATTTGAAAACTTTAATTTTCATTATTTTTTTGGGGTTCTTATGTATTGTGATTTCTTTATATATCTCTCTTCTTGGGCTGCAGAGCTGAATACAACCCAAAAAATGATTTATTTGATCAAGAGTTTATGCTTAAAGGAAAATGGTTTCAAAGGAAGTGATGCAGGAGATGTTGCAGAGCTAGAGGACCAGGCGGCCGCCCCATATGTGGCCAGGCGTGCGCCTCAAGATGGGTTTATCTGCAATCTCGATGAAGAGGCCGCCCCATATGAGGTTTATAAAAAAATCAAATTTCAAATTCGAAATGAGTCACAATACTCTAATGGCATTAATCAAATTTCAAATTCAAATTCGAAAAATCAAATTTCATTGATCAATTAAATTTGTTTAGTCCCTAAATTAGGATATCAATATTTGTTAGTAAATATTATTCCTTTAGAATAATATTCAGTAAATATACTTGTATATATCTGTTAGAATGTATAGTTGGTAGGGATATTATTTTCCTTACCTTTTCTCATTCCATTCACGTTCAATATATACAAACAATACAACTTTGAATGGGACTCTAATCATGCTAAATAATCCCATGATTTCGGAATTCTATCTAGAGAAATAATATTCCTACCAACTATACATTCTAACAGATATATACAAGGATATTTACTGAATACTCTCTCCGTCCCTAAATGTTTGTCTCTTTTCTCATTTTTGCTTGTCCCAAAATGTTTGTCCCATTTTTAAACTTAGGCATGAATGTTAGTGTAAATTTACTAAGGTACAAAAAGGTGAAGCTCTTCCTTAATAATTGCAAAATGTACAACAGGACAATCTTTTAGGGAGGGAGGGAGTATTATTCTAAAGGAATAATATTTACTAACAATATTGTATCAGCCTAAATTAGGATAAAATTTCGGCATAGGCAGAGAGATTTGAGGGCTGTATATTCAAATATTGACATAAATTTCGGCATAGGCAGAGAGATTTGAGGGTTGTATATTCAAAATTAACATAAATTTCGGCTGTGGCAGATATAGAAAATAAATCAATATTTTCAAAATTATATCCTTAAATCTTTTGCTTAAAATTCGTAAATCAATAGTATTTGAATATCATATAACGGTAGAGAGATAGAGAGAGATAGAAAGAGAGAGGCGGCATAGGAGAGGGAGCCTAGGGAGGAAGAAGAAGAAGAAATCTTCTTCATTGCTTTGTAGTTTCAACCACAAGGTAAAGTGTTATCTCTCTGATCCTATACAACCTCCTCCCCAACCTGAAAAGACAAGCTTTTTATATACTATACTCCTGCTTCACTACACTTGATTTTGGTTAGGATGACAATCTGGTATATGGCGTGCTTTGTTCTTGAATGTTCATTAACAAGCTGCCTAACTTTCATTTTTATCCCACCTGTGTATTACTGTACTCCCTCCCTCTCAAAATGAATGTCCATTTTTTTTTTCAAATTTGCTCTTGATTAAGTGCAAATTTGAAATTTTTAGGACATTCATTTTGAGACGGAGGTATGTTATTTTTCGGTGGTTTTATTTGATAATGATTCTTTACGTCACTTCTACACCAACTGAACTTCCCAATTGCTTTATCCGTTCTACATTTTACTTGGTTAATGTATGCCCATGACTCTGAATTTCATACCCTCTTTTACTAAATGGGCATCACTTCTGGCTCCTTTTCCTTTTCCTTTTCCATGTCCTGAAATTATTCACATAGCATAACTGGCTACACATTGACTCCATTTCTGTGTTAAGAGCAAAATTAGCTCTCAGTTAAATGAGGAATATAGGAATTCATCACGCAAATCCCCAATTTTGACTGCCAACAGACTTTTTAGAATGAGATTGGTCATGCATCAAAGTCGTTTACTTCTGGGGCTAATTACTTATCCAGTCATATCATGATACTCAGTTTAGTGTCGTGGGATCTGCGTGTTGGGATACCATGTACAATGTTGTATTTTTTTTAATTTTTTTTTTTCACACGAGTGAAAGTGTCAACAGCTGCAGCTTATTTCATATTTTACATCTTTTCCACAACTCTTGACAATTTCATGGCCCGTTGTACCATATAAATTGAGTTTGATCCTTGTGTTGTGCATTTCAGGAACTTAAGAATTTAAGGCCTCACCTTTACTCTGCGGCAGACTACTGTGAAAAGTCTTATCTTCGTAGCGAACAGAAACAAATGTAAAGAAATTCTTACTTACAGCCTGAAACCTGCAAATTATCCAGCCAAAATGCCAATTAACTGGGAGGTTTGGTTATAGATAAAATGACTGGAAGGACCTCGTGGGTGTATTCACAGTATAGCTTACCTTTGTCTTGCTGTCTTGAGAAATTTTCTTTTCAGTTATCCCGTATTCTTGCATAACCCAATTAGTTATTTGTCCATTTGGAGGTGAACCGTCATGAAATTCTAGAGTAGTTTTCCAACCTGTCATGGATGAATTAGAATATACATCACATGCTTCCCCTGTTGCCTTCCAGAATCCATGTGGGGACTTTTTGTTCACCTTGGAGAGACAGAATTCCTAAATTGGAGGGGAGGAGTAGTAAGCTGCATGCACAGTCGAAATTGGTAACTTCTGACGTGTTTCCGTGTCATTTTTTCCAGTTTTCTGGTTTATCTATTTTAAATTGGGCCTATTATATGAAGGAGAATGGAAAAAGGAGGAAAATTGAACTAATGCCATTCTTCTAGCATTGCTTTATGGTCCTCTTTCTGATATCAAGATAATCTGTTATGTTAACTTTTTGTCTTTTCATTTTCTCTTTATGTATGCTTTGAACTGATTAAATTGTCTGTGGATTTCCTTACGATCAGTATTATGTCACTTAGTAGAGATACGATAAAATTATAATCAGTCATATTCCTTAATTGCAGGTTAAGAATTTGATTCTCATTTGAGATGTCCACAAAAGCATACTCCCTCCGTTTCAATGTTCGTGCTACTTATTTCCCCTTTTGGCGTCCCAATGTTCTTGCTACTAACCCAAAATGTCATTGGGACCCACTTGCCACTTGACTCTTCTACATTCCACTATCCTTGGAAACGTTTGAGAAAATGGGTTGCACCATTGCAGTAATGTGAGGTTTGTGTCACATCTATTCAAGTAATTGAATTTAAACCAAACGATAAAATAGGAAAATCGCCATGAAAGATAGTTTGTTTTAGAAAGTGGAAACTTGTAAGGAAGCATTCCGAAAAGGAATAGTGGACTCCTTCTCAGGAGCAGAGGTAGTACTATTATTAAGTTTACATTGTCATACAACTCTAACTTGGTTGTTTGTCCAATCAACCTCTAGCAATGGCAAGCGGCAAGTTATGTATGTTTCAAGATAAACATTCGGTCAAGATAAAGTTTTTTTTTTTTTTGTTTTGTTTTTTTTTTTTTTTTTTTTTTGGGGGGGGAGGATGATTAAAGATCTGGGAGATTGTTGTTTCCATTCCACCTTAAACAAATTGTCTTAAAAGGCAATGCATTGATGGACTACATTGAGAAAGGTATACATCAAGTGTGTCACCTTCAAGTGTCTCCTCGAGTAGGCAAGTAGGTATGCTGATTCTTTAGGTAGGATTTTGTAGCGTTGGAATTTCACAGGTTCTCTTTTGTTCGAGGGCCTAAAAATTGGGTTGTCATTTGTTAGTTTAAATAATCCTTGATTTCTTCTGCAATAATGTCATTGGTAAGGTAAATTATTAAACTTTCTATACTCTACTGTTTACTTTGTCCTCCTTAAAACTTGATGTTCTTTGTAATAATGTCATTGGTAAGGTAAATTTTCTATACTCTACTGTTTACTTTGTTCAGTTGTAGACATACAGTATGAGATACGGAGTATGTCTTTGGTAAAGATGTTTGCATCGTGTTAATGTGCTTCGTTGGAATTCATTAACTTTTCGTTTTTAATAAAAAAAATCGTGAAATTGTTCTGACCTTTTCTCACTAAGACCAGTTCCCTAATATTTGCTCAGCAGACTTATGCTTTGACAACAGAGGATTTAGTTTTGAGTATTGTCTCTTTTATTCTTCAACACACAATAGATGTGTGGTGTGTTGAATTGAGTTACTTCAAAGTTAAAAACCAAACTACTATGCGTATTTTTTTTTACTTGCTTTCAGGATGCACTAATTGCATTGGTGCCAAGAGTAGTTGATCTTGTGGGTGGTAGAGATATACCTGTTATTGCTGCTGGAGGCACTACAAGAAAACTGACAGATACTGACGGAAATTAGTAACGGAAATAAATCCGTCACTAATACTGACGGATTAGCGACGAAATAGCAACGACCTGGGGTGAAAAACAAAAAACGAAATTAGGACGAGATTACCGACGGATTTAGTGACGGATATGCCGACGGATTCCATTTCGTCTCTAATCCGTCACCATTTTGGCGCCAAAAATTTGCGCACTTTTTTACCGACGAATTTGTGACGGAATGGCGACGGATATTTTTACTGACGGATTTGAGTCGTTGCTAAATTATTTAAAACAATTATTAAATTTATATTTTAGGTTAGCGACGGATTAGTGACGGATTTAATTATCGACGGATTAAAATCCGTCGGTAAAGTAATTACATATTATTACCGACGGATTTGAGTCGTTGCTAAATTATTTAAAATAAACCTTAAATTTATATTTTAGGTTAGTGACGGATTAGTGACGGAATTAATTACCGACGGATTAAAATCCGTCGGTAAATTATTTAAAATAATTATTAAATTTATATTTTAGGTTAGCGACGAATTAGTGACGGATTTGATTACCGACGGATTAAAATCCGTCGGTAAATCAATTACATATTATTACTGACGGATTTGAGTCGTTGCTAAATTATTTAAAATAATTATTAAATTTATATTTTAGGTTAGCGACGGATTAGTGACGGATTTAATCCGTCGGTAAATTAATTACATATTATTACCGACGGATTTCAGTCGTTGCTAAATTATTCAAAATAATTATTAAATTTATGTTTTAAGTTAGCGACATATTAGTGAAGGATTTTTATATAAAAAAAGTTAAGATTTTTTAAAGAAATAAAAGTATAAAATAGAAGAGAGACGGACAATAACATATAAACTTTTTTTAATTTTTTATATTTTTTTTGATAAATAAAATTATTTGAGATGTTGGTTAGTAGTGGATTTTTTTAAAAATAAAAAAACTATAAATTTATAAATAAAAAATTAAAGAATTTAACCTGTCCCTGATTTCTTTATTATACTTTCATATTTTTATTTTTTATCTAACTTTTTTATATAACTTTTTTAAAAAAAACTTTAATACTAAAAAATGTCCAATGTATTTATTTATATTCATAAAAAATAAAAAAAATTATACATTTATAAATAAAAATTAAAGAATTTTACCCGTCCCTGATTTCTTTATTATACTTTCATTTGTTTATTAATTTTCTAACTTTTTTTATATAACTTTTTGAAAAAAACTTCAATACTAAAAAATGTCCAAAATATTTATTCATATTCATAAAAAATAAAAAAATATATACATTTATATAAAAATTAAAAAAATTTACCCGTCCCTGATACCCTATACCCTACAGGGTATACCCTATACCCTATAAGGTATACCCTATAGGGTATAAGGTATACCTTGTAGGGTATACCCTATAGGGTATATGGTATACCCTATATGGTATAGGGTATAGAGTATAGGGTATACCCAATAGGGTATAGGGTATAGGGTATATCCTATTGGATATACCCTATAGCCTATACCCTATACCCTATACCCTATTGGGTATACCCTATACCCTATTGGGTATACCCTATACCCTATACTCTATACCCTATAGGGTATAACCTATACCCTATAAGATATAGGCTATAGGGTATACCCTATACCCTATACCCTATAGGGTATAGGGTATACCTTATAGGGTATAGGCTATAGGGTATACCCTATACCCTATAGGGTATAGGCCATAGGGTATACCCTATACCCTATACTCTATTGGGTATACCCTATACCCTATACTCTATACCCTATACCCTATAGGGTATACCCTATACCCTATTGGGTATAGGGTATACCCTATAGGGTATACCCTATACCCTATTGGGTATACCCTATACCCTATACTCTATACCTTATAGGGTATAACCTACACCCTATAGGCTATAGGGTATACCCTATACCCTATACCCTATAGGGTAGGGTATACCATATAGGCTGTAGGGTAAAGGGTATACCCTATAGGGTATAGGATATACCCTATAGGGTATAGGATATACCCTATACCCTATACCCTATATGGTAAAGGGTATAGGATATAGGGTATATGGTATAGGGTATAGGATATAGGGTATAGGTATCTTTATAGGGTATAGCGTATAGGGTATAGGGTATAGGGTATAGGGTATACCATATAGGGTATAGGGTATACCCTATAGGGTTTAGGGTATACCTAGGGTATATTCCTATAGGGTATACTATTTATACCATATACCTATGGTATACCACATATTGGTATACCCTATAGGGTTATACCCTATAGGATATAGGGTATAGGGTATACCCTATAGGGTTATACCCTATAGGATATAGGGTATAGGGTATTGGGTATAGAGTATAGGGTATAGGGTATACCCTATAGGGTATAGGGTATACCCTTTACCCTATACCCTATTGGGTATACCCTATAGGGTTATACCCTATAGGATATAGGGTATATAGTGTATAGGGTATAGGTGTATAGGGTATAAATTTATAGGGTATAGAGTATATGGTATAGGGTATACCCTATACCCTATAGGGTATACCCTATACCCTATACTCTATACTCTATACCCTCCTATAGGATATACCTATACCCGATAGGGTATAGGGTATACCCTATACCCTATAGGGTATACCCTATACTCTATACCCTATACCCTATATTCTATAGGATATACCCTATAGGGTATAAGATATAGGGTATAGGGTATACTCTATAGGGTATACCCTATAGGGTATAGGGTATACCCTATAGGGGGTATAGGGTATACCCTACAGGATATAGGGTATAGGAGGGTATACCCTATACCCTATAGGGTATACCCTATACCCTATAGGGTATACCCTATAGGGGTATACCCTATAGGGTATAGGGTATACTCTATAGGGTATAGGGTATATCCTATACTCTATAGGGTATACCCTATACCCTATGGGGTATTCCCTATACACTATACTCTATACTCTATACCCTATAGGATATACCCTATACCATATACCCTATAGGGTACCCTATACCCTATACTCTATATCTTATATACTATACCCTATACCCTATATCGTATACCCTATATACTATACCCTATACCCTATACCCTATACCCTATACTCTATACTTTATATAGGGTATATGGTTTAGGATTTTGGGTATAGAGTATAGGGTTTAGGGTATATGAGATTTAGGGTTTAGGGTATATGCGAGGTTTAGGGTTTAGGGTATGAGAGTATATGAGGTTTAGGGTATGTGGGTATATGAGGTTTAGGGTATATGAGGTTTAGGGTATGAGTGTATATTAATAAGAATTATTAATATTTTAAAAGTATAATTATTTTTTTAAAATTTATTTTTGAATTGAGATAAATATTTTAGACTTTTTTTGGTAAGGAAGTTTTTTAAAAAAAATTATAAAAAATAAGTTAGAAATTAACTAAATAAATGAGGGACAGACAATATCATTCACTATGAGTATTTTTTTAAATTTTTTTTTGAATAGAGATAAATGTTTTAGACTTTTTTTAGTGAGAAAGCTTTTTTCAAAAAAATTATTTTATGAAAATTATTTAAAAAAATTGATATTAGACATACCACTTTAATTAAAATTTTGGGTAAATCAAATAAAAACATGTAAATATTTTAGATAACTTTTTATAAATTTCAGTAATAAAAAAAGTCTAAAATATTTTTTCCTAGTCAATAAAAAATAATAAAAATTACTAATTATTATTAGTACTATTATTAATATTATTACTGTTTATATAATTAATATTAATATTAATTAATTAATCAATTATATAATTAATAATTCATTAATAAATATTATTGATAATAAATATTATTATTATTGATATTAGGCATAATATTATTTTATATTTTAAATTATTATTATTATTAATTATTTTTATTAATTATTATAATCATGAAGAAATACAATATTCACATGGATCATTATCCAAGCAACATCTTCACCATTAAATGCATCACATCCAATGGTCCAAATTAATCTCATAAAAACAAAAACACACTTTCATTCGACGGGCTTCTTTAATATTCACATGGATTATCAATAAATCAATCTATACCATTAATCTTACTCAAATCCAATGGTCCTAATTCACCATTATATATATATATTTCTTTTAATATTATATACTCCTCACACACACTCACTTTCTCTTCCCAGTCACACACACACTCTCTCTCACACACACACACACTTTCTCTCTCTCTACTCCATCTCTCCCTTTTCGTCTCCCTCTCTCAGATCTAGATCTGGCGACGGCAATTTCTAAATTCCCCCAAGCCAACCTCAATCTAATTAGTAAAGCAAATTTTAAAAGCCATAACCTATAAATCCACAAATTTCCAAACACATGACGCAGAAACCACCCCAAGTCAGGCTCCAACTCCGTCGGCTCATCACAGCGTCAAACAACCACCGGCACCTGCACCAACTGCTTACAAGAAATCAATGAAAGTCGGACCACAACCACTTCTCAACCGATTGCAGGCCGCGAGGATGAGTTTGAGGGGAAGACTAAGGAGGCCGGCGTGCGCCTCCGGCGTCTCCTTCCAATCAATCCTTGTGTTGGCGAATGTTGTTGTTTCCTTGGCGAATTCGGAGCGAGGGCCTGAGAGAGCAGTGCTGGTGTTGCTCAAGGGGAAGTCCTGGAATGGGTCCCAAATGTCGAGGGAGAATGGGTCGAAGACGTTGCTTCGTCGGCCGCCGAAGAAGCTGATCGGAATTAGAGACATTGTTGCCGGAATTGAGAAATGACAGAAGATTTAATAGATGCCTTAGTACTCTGTAGATTCGATCAATTGCTTGAGTAATTTGATTTCGATTTGTAGAAATTTCTTTTGATTTGTTCATATTACTCCCTCTACATCTCTCTCTCGATTTGTTCATATTTCGATTTCGATTTTGATTTGTTCATTTTAACGTATTTTGTGCTTTATTTCGATTTGTACAAACTTTTGTTTGATTTGTGTTGGTTGTGGATGGTGGTGGAGCAAAGTGAACTTTTGAAAAATGTAAGGATTGATTTGAATATAAAAAAAGTTTAGTGATTGTTTTGAGAATAAAAAATGTTAAGAGACTAATTTGAGAATAAAAAAAGTTGAGGGATTGATTTGAGAATAAATATATATATATTTTTTAAAATATATATATATATATAATATTCTTTTTAATAAAAAATATCAAAGTAGCGACGGAAATATCCGTCGGTAATTTGATATATCAAAAATAAAAAAAATTGAATTTTTTTTTTTAAATTAATAAAATTGGGAAAATTTGGAATAAATTTTAGTGACGGAATGATCAGTCGATAATCCGTCACTAAATTGATCCAAAAAATAAAACGACCATTTAAATAACGACGGAATAATCTGTCGATAATCCGTCACGAAAATGGTCCAAAAAATAAAACGACCGTTTAAATAGCGACGAAATTTTCCGTCGCTAATCCGTCGGCATAATGCTTTAAATTGGTCGTTTATTTTACCAAATTACCGACGGATTTTAAAACGTTAGCGACGGAAATTTCCGTCGCTAAATCTGATTGAGAACCGTCAGTAATCCGTCGAAAAATTTAGCGACGCACGTTTTAACATCGGATTTTTTACGTCTAAAATCCGTCACTAAATTGATTTAGTGACGGATTTTTGGCATTTAGTGACGGATTTTTCCGTCAGTAACTGCCGTTTTTCTTGTAGTGAGGAATTGTGGACGAGCGTGGTTATGTTGCTGCGTTGGCCCTAGGAGCTAAAGGTATCTGTGGAACCTCTCATTAGTCAGCAAAGTTGTCAGATTGCTACCATGCAGAATCTGGGCCTCTGCTCTACACATTGCTTGCAGAACCCTATAATATAATTTCAATGCTTCCAATCTGCGTTGTTCCGCATACAAGTCCTCAGGAAAGGACTATTTGGACAGATATTTCAGGTTTGAACATGATTTTCTTGGAGTGTGTGTTCTTTACATTACTCTTTGTGTTCGTCGTCCTCTTCGCTACTATCTTTGCGTTTGCCATCAGAACATTCAACTTCCAAAGGCGATAATTTATATATAGAAATCTTCTATTTTCCATTTCGTAATTTGTTAAAATGGCGAAAAATGTATTGATTTTATTTATATAAGTGTGTGTATACTATATGATGTTGATTACTTGAGAGAAGTTGTTCCTTTTGAATATCATTAATCAGTTAAGCTCTTCCAATTTTTTGGAACATTTATGTATGATTAATATTGATTACCTGCATTTCGTACTTACTTGGTTTGGAATACTGTCGTTATATGTAAATTTTTATTACAATTAATCAAGAATAAAATGGACGTAAAAATATTATTTATCATAATTGACCCTCGACTGGATCTTGCATTTCAATTCTTAAAAATCCTAGAAACATAAACTATACCAGTGTCGGTCCATCTGCACAATTGATTTAGTAATGCTGATTGAACATTATATCATAAAGATTAAGTAATTAATTTTGTCAAGTCAATATAGCGACTTAATTATGAGGTCTTTCTAATTCATATAATTGGACAAAGTCACATTTTCCAATCCCCCAAATAACAACTGATAAAATAATTAAATATAAACTATGTGCTAATGACATTTTATATTTAAAAAAAATTGTAGTCCTTATCATACATGTCAACAATGTTAACATATTGGTTGAAAACTTAACGAACAATATTCACGTTAAGCCACATGACTAAATTTCTTTATATTTTTAGCGAATAAGTTAACGAAGTGAGCACATTTTGAAAATTATGAAATTTCAGTGAGAAAATTGTTGTCCTTATCATACATGCCAACAATGTTAACATATTGGTTGGAAACTTAACGAACAATATTCACGTTAAGCCACATGACTAAATTTCTTTATATTTTTAACGAATATGTTAACGAAGTGAGCACATTTTGAAAATTATGAAATTTCAGTGAGAACATTTTGAAAAATAATAATTCAATGAGATCATTTTGAAAAAAAAAACTAAAGTTTTTGAAAAAAGCTAAATTTTAGTGACGAAATTTTTATTTTTGCCAAACCAAATTGTCAAAGGGGGTAAAGTAAAATTAACTGATACCTCTGCCTTTTTTTATTTTATTTTTTTGAGAAACCAGGATGACCCTGGGATATTTATTTCATAAATAAAATAATTACAAATTATAATGATTTGTAAACAACTCTAAAACCAAAACAAAAGCCCAAACCAACCATACTACATATGCCAAACAAGAAACCTATAACTAACCCAATTACAAACCAAGTAGGACAATACCTAAGTAATTATCCCCACCTTGATCCAAAATAAATAAACCCAACTCAAAACCAAGGAGAAAAATGAGCCCAAATTCATTCCAGCCCAACCAAGAACCACCAAAATTCGGCCATACTTGCTGCCCAAGAGGCAGTTGCCTGGAAAAATTGAAGATGGCGCCTCACCTCCGGTCGAAATCCCCCAAGTTTGGCCCAGGTGAGGCGGCCGCCTGGCCCATGCCGAGGCTGGCGCCTCACATCCGGCCATTTGGCCCCAAAACTGCCCCAGCTCATGCGGATTTGGCCCCAAAACTGCCCCAGCTCATGCGGCCGCCTGGAGATAAATGAAGTCGCTGTATCAAAAATAGATAATATGCCCCCGGTTGTGCTAAGTGAGTCGGCCGCCAATCTAGGCATTCTAATTTCCAATCTAGGCATTCCAATTTCCAATCTTTGGAAGCAAATACTCCTCCTCCGTCTTCATATCATTCGTTCGAACTGTAAATTTTCACTGTGGAAATCCCTTCCACCATTAACGCAGTTAGCTATAGTTCATCTCTAAGGTAATCGAATAGTTTTGTATCAACCAATTTGAATTCAATTTGTTTAATTAAATTCTCTCAAGTCGATCAGCCTCTTCAGGTTCCATTTCAATTTTCATTTTTTTTCTTTTTGTTTTTCTCCTGATACTCGACGGTTTGTTAAATTATAGTTGGTACTTGATTCCCCTTCTTCTTGGTCGACTTTCATAACTATTGTCAGATTTTAAACCTAATAGAATGAACTGGTAATTGGAAAGTATCGTATCCGACCATCTGATTTTGGCGTTGATTTCATTGGAGATTGTTGGCAGCGCAGGGCCATTGTGTCCCATTGTCTCATCTACTTAATTGCCGAATCGATTGATTATATTAATATTACAACCGGGTCCCGAAAAAGTTTGCATCTTTGATGTTTGTTAGGCTACGGTCTTACTTTGTAGTTTATTCATGTAATGTAATGTTGCTAAGTTTAAATTTATGATTCTTACGTATCACTCACTCATATATGTACGTGTAATTGTAGGAGTCCCGGGAAGATTTTAAGCATTACCGTTCCATCTTTTGAATCCCTTACTCAATTGGGGATTACTGAATCACGACCAAAAATATTGGAGAAGTGGAAGCATCATACAAACTTAACGGTATTCCTGCAACTATTTCTCCTAATGTGGCAACATGACATCTAAGATACGAAGTGCTATAGGTATGTTTGTTCTGGGTTACTATGTGGGAAAAATTGGTTTAAGACTTTCTTAATCTATTTTTTCCTTTTATTTTCGACTAAATTCATTCAATATGAATCGTTTCACACTATTTCTTGACATCGTATACCTGTTTGTTGTAGTCATTCTATTAATTGCTCTTAGTTGGTTCGTTTTTCGGGCAGATTTGAATTAGGCATTTAGTTCAGAATATTATTCCCCCCGTCCAAAAAACGAATGTTCGGAAAAAAATTAATTTGCTCTTGATCAAGAGTAAATTTTGACATTTTCTTGACATTCATTTTGGGATGGAGGGAGTAGGTTGTTTTTTACCTATTTTGAATATGGGTTATTGTTTGAAACTTTGAATTTGGATTTTTGAACGTTTGCTTAAAGGGGACTAAATATTTTTCCTCTTGATTCAGGTTTAGGGTAAGAAGTTTTATGGCATTAGAATGCAAAGTGAACAGAGAGTCTAGAGACATAGTAAAACATACCTCTATGAATCTCTTTGGCTCTCAAGCTTATGAATGCTTTTGTATGCATGAGTTTTCTTT
Source organism: Adenophora triphylla var. japonica (assembly GCA_022495995.1). NCBI lineage: Eukaryota > Viridiplantae > Streptophyta > Magnoliopsida > Asterales > Campanulaceae > Adenophora > Adenophora triphylla. The sequence continues at coordinate 77,969 of JAFEMH010000020.1, forward strand.
TGATTTACAACTTCCAATTACGTCTAAAAGCGTCTAATATAATTCTTGATGCAATTGTGTATATGGGATGAAATACTATTTGATCTTGAGACAATATTCTTTACTATCACATGTATATAAATGATGATTTGATACAAACACTTTGATTTATGCAAGGAATCAGAAGTATAGTATAAGGTCAATAGTATCTTTGTCAAGAACTGCAATGGATAAAGCATTTGGTCAAAAACAAAAGCAATATAGACTTGATGCGATAAAAAGGAATTTCATAGTCCGGGCCGGCAATCAAATATCAACTTTTGGTGACATTACTAATGGTAAGCTTTCTCACTATATCCCCATTTCTGAGCGACATTTTTTTTGTTAAATCTTAAAATAAATAAGTTATATGAGTGATGTTTTAGACCAATTAACTAATTTTTTATTTGAATATTTATATCGATGTATGTGTTACTTAATTGTTATAATTTTGTTTTAGGTGCAGGTGGAAGTCAATTAACAACACCACCGCTTCCTATGAGTTGCATTTCAAATAGTAAGAATACTAATAATATTTAATTCATTTTTTTTTTTGGAAAAAAAATGAGATTTTCATAAATACTTTTTATGCCAAGCGGTATCATTTTGTTTGTTTTAACTTACACTAAACATTTATATATGTTGAAATTCGATAATAATAAGCTAATTATTAACATAGTGTTTTGCAAAGTTGTACTTACTTATTACATTTTTTTTCTCAGGTGTTACTCCCACTCCAACTCCCAATAGTCATTTAACTCAACAAATATTTCCGTCAAGCAATCTTACCATAGTCCGGACCGGCAATCAAAGATCAACTTTTGGTGACATTACTAATGGTAAGCTTTCTCACTATATCCCCATTTCTGAGCGACAATTTTTTTGTTAAATCTTAAAATAAATAAGTTATATGAGTGATGTTTTAGACCAATTAACTAATTTTTTATTTGAATATTTATATAGATGTATGTGTTACTTAATTGTTATAATTTTGTTTTAGGTGCAGGTGGAAGTCAATTAACAACACCACCGCTTCCTATGAGTTGCATTTCAAATAGTAAGAATACTAATAATATTTAATTCTTTTATTTTTTGGAAAAAAATGAGATTTGTATAATTAATACTTTTTATGCCAAGCGGTATCATTTTGTTTGTTTTAACTTAAACTAAACATTTATATATGTTGAAATTCGATAATAATAAGCTAATTATTAACATAGTGTTTCGCAAAGTTGTACTTACTTATTACATTTTTTTTCTCAGGTGTTACTCCCACTCCAACTCTCGATAGTCATTTAACTCAGCAAATATTTCCGTCAAGCAATCTTACCAACGACAAGAATTTCAACGATGCATCTTCAAACAATTTAATCCATACAAATTATTGTAGTAACACAGATCATCATTACTAATTTGTTTTGTTTGCGAGATATCATGCCAACTTTCAAGTATATTTATTAACTATATATTTATGTTTGAAAAATTGTTAGAATATATATATATATATATATATACTCCCTCCGTCCCGCCCGAAAGGGCATTTTTGTGTCATTGCACGGGAATTAAGGAAAGTGATGTAGGAAAGAGAAAAAGTGTATAGTGAAATAAATATTGTGAGTGAAAGGTGATGTAGGAAAGAGAAAGTGGAATAGGAAATAGTTAGTGGATATTTATTGTGAGAGTATGACAAGTGGGTCCCACAAATAAAGAAGTAATAAAAAACTTTCCATTTTTGGGTTGTGCCCTTTCAAATGGGACGCCCGAAAAGGAAATTTATGCCCTTTCGGGCGGGACGGAGGGAGTATATATCAATTTATATTCCTATAATTGTAATATTAACTAAGCTTGGTTTTATTAGGAAAAGAAAACATTTCTCCCCTTGATGACGTAACAAGCTTGGAAGTTAGAAGACGTGGTAGACCAATTGGTCAAAGTTTGGAGGGTTTACAAACTCACAAAAGAAGATTGGATATTCATTATGTTAATTCTGGGATTGAACATCAAGCTAATGAAAACAATTTGTCATTTGATAACTTGAATTTGATTCATGAATTAGCCCCAACAAATCTGAAATTCAAAAGACGTGGACGACCAACTAGCCAAAGCAAAGAGGTTTTGCAATCGATCCAACGAAACTTGAATGTTGATCACTTCAATTCTGGTATTCAAGATCAAGTAAAGGAGATCAATGAATCACGTACTCGCATTAACACATGTACTAAGGAAATTGGAAAAAACCAATTTTTTACTATTTGTTAGGATTTACTTATTTGTTATAAATTAGCATTCATCATATAATGTAATAGCATTATCTTTTGTATCCAGAGCCTGAGTCCGTACAAAATTCAGAGTTTGTGCCATTACAAAGTTTTGCGAGGATTGAATCACATAATGATTTGACAATGAATGAAAAAGATAAGGCGAGAACATTACGAGGTAATAGGAAAAGAAAAATGAAAGGAATTGCGGAACACAGGTATGGCTTCAACCCATTAAGTTTAAATATAACCACTTCCAATTTAGCCCAAAATTATTTGCTTAATATGTGAGAAAATATGCAGATGGCTATTGCTATTTTTATCACAGTTCTCGAGTCTCATGTACTTGCAGATGTGTTTTTAAAGTTTTTGAGTGGAAATTTTATGAGTTACTACCTCCATAGTCCCATAATTTAAATAATAGTCAATTACTCTACCTAAAACTGTTTGCACGATCAAAGGGGACATTGATATTTGAATGAAGGGTATATTTATAACCATGGTTTGAGGTGACCGGAGAAGTATGGGTGAGCCTGACATCCACTTTTTCTTCAGACTCAGTTACGAGGTTTTTAGCAGAGGAGATGCGCGATTGTTTAGTGTATGTGGGGTAGGGGTTGCTATTGTTTGGTGTATTTGGTTGGAGAGAAATGCAAGGGTAGTCAAGAGTCAGTATCTACTAAAATACCTCTTGGGGGAAAAAGTCGTGGCTTTAGCGTCGCTTTGGGCATATGCCAATGATGCTTTCCGTGGGTTATCTTTAAAGTCCTGAATAGATTTGGTGGCTATCTAAATAGTGTCTACCAGGTGATTATGAGCTTTAATATCTATGAAAATACGACCAATTCACACTATTAAAATCTATCGTTTCCTTGTAAATTTGACATGTGACAATTGCTATCAGCAGGGGTTGCGGTGGAGCTACAAAGAATGCTGAATTTCTTGATGATGAAGAATATGCATACAATTTATGTAATGTTCTTGATTACTTCTGCATTAGTCGCTTTAAGAAGTTCAAGTTAATATGGAGTTACGAGGGGGTGTAACTGACTTAGGGGAGTGTACTCTTTGCTGAAACGCTCTTCATGGTTCATAAGTAAAAAACTTATAGTTCCTCTTCTCCGCTTTTGGTGTTATAACCGTTTGAAGTTTGATAAGCTCTTCTAATACTACACAAGTTGAATATGCGACTGATATATGATCGATCCCAAGACAGAAGAGAATGAGTATCTAATAATCATAATTCCCCTAAGTAACCATAGGGGTGCACATAAAATCACAGTTTAATAATTAACTTTTTATTTCTTAATCAATTACTATTATTATGCTCCGTCGAGTATCGACGGGTTACTCACTAGTTTGTTATAATTATTTAATAATGTTAAAGTATAGACAAAATGTGTAGAATTTCATTAGGTATAAGTACCATTAAATGATGGGCATAATGGTAACTTCACACCATCATCTTTATGAAAGGGTGTAGTCCCTAAATGAAGTGCCCCTTCTCTATCTATATAAAGGCTATCCATCAGCCATTTAGAGACACTTAACATCATTTACAATTCAGTCAAAACATTCTTCATTCATCTAAGAAGAACAAGTGTGGGCACTATCATTTAGAAGTACTATCTCCCTTCTGTCTTCTTTCATTCAAGAACAAGATCAAGAACACAATCATGGAATCACAAGGTACACGCTTCCGTCTTCATCTTCCTCTCATTCTTAATCTAGTTGTGAGTCGGTTCATGGTTTGATGGATCGTTTTTGTTCCAACAATTGGTATCAAAGCCTGCTCATATACTAGATTGAGTTTGAAATTATTATAGAGCCTTGTGCTTTAATTTATTTCATATTTGTAATCCTTGTGTGATTTCATTTGGTTTTGTTCTTGTTCATGATACTCATCTTGTCTAAGAGTATCATATTTATAACTTCATTCTATTTCTGATTTTTTGGTTTTACTCAAAAGGCTTTCAACCCTTAATGTAAGATTATCCCATTTTTTGAACATAGCCACCATCCTTGAATGCGTTGTGAGTTTGTTCATATGCATAGCCACGCATTTTTTAAATGTGTTGTGAGTATGCGGATCTACTTACTTTGGTTGAAAATTGAGTCACCATTAAATTAAGAACTTCATTCAATTTCTGGAAATAATGGTAAAATCAAGAGGCACAATGGTTCATACAAGATTACCCCAAGGTTCATACTCGATGTCCTGGCAAAGGGCCCGGCGCCCTCCGAGGGCGCGGGCCTAGCCGACGTGTAGACTGGTATCGGAACACAAAGGGGGTGCGGGGGGCGTACCCCCCGCGGTATGGTATGGCTCTCTCTATTTGGTTCAAACCTGTTTATAAAAGGGTGTTAAAACTGATGACTTTTCACCAATATGGACAGTGGGCACGAGTCGTGCTATTGGGTACGAGTCGTGCCCTTTGATTCCTGTCGTTTAAATGGTGACTTTTCATGATTCTGGGCATTAGGCACGAGTCGTGCCTTTTGGCACGAGTCGTGCCCTTTTGGTCATTCGTGCCCACGACTCGTTTCCAAGCTTCCAAGTCGTTCTGATTAAAACCAAGCAATTCATTTCCACTCGTGCCCCATTCGTGCTTGTGGGCACGAGTGGGTGCTGGCTAGGGAAGAGAGATTTTTTGAGTTTCGCCCAGAATTTTGTGAAAAATTGTTAGTAAATTATAGTATCTGGACACCAGTCGCGCTTCGGTGGTTCTTAGAGTTATCAAACTTTAAGAATGGACGGGTAGAACAAAAGGATACTATATTTTAATAACACATTTCACTTGTTTGTTTACCTTTAAATTTTCAAAAATTACCTTAAAGTCTTAAAATGCCCTAAAGTATGATTAATTATATGCTTAAACAAATTTATTCATTGTTTAGATAATATTGTTGCCAAAGCAATTTACGTTATTTAAATACAAATTTGTTAAAGTGATGAATGTAAATATTGATATGTGATAACATGCTTGTTTCCCAAATGAGACCTTGTTATTGACTAAGTATTTACATTCATGGGGTAATAATTGAACTAAACTTTTGGTCATTTTAAATGCTGTGAACCATCCCAAAGGAAGGCGGGTGTTTAAAATGAATTGTTTATATTCCTTATTACCGGGGAACAAGTACCTTAAACTTTAGGACACTTTTTGTACTTGATCCGGCCCAAAGGAAGGCAAGTATTTAAAGTGTGTTGTTTAAGCTATTTGTTTACCCTAAGATAAATCAAATTGTGAGTCAATTCGCAATCCAAAGATTAGTCTTGATGTCATATTGATTATCTTTTATTATGATGGAATTCATTTTGATATAATTAATCATTGTGTAGTTTCTTATATATGTTTTATTTCATTCTTTTTCTTCTCCTTCAGATTTGATTAATGCTTCATCCGTAACTACTGCTATAAATGATGTACCTTTGCTTACTGGGACTAAACTTAAATCTTGGAAAAATAATATAACGATGATCTTAGGCAATATGGACATCGATCACGCATTAGGGGAATCAAGTCCCGTTGCTCTCACTAAAGGAAATACCGTTATAGAACGGAAAAATGTTGAGCAATGGGAACGGTCCAACCGCGTGAGTCTAATGATCATGGAAATTGCAGTTTCAGAGACATTTTTGGACAATGTCTCTGAGATCGAAAATGCTGAGATTTTTCTTGAATTCTTGTGAAAACTTGTTTCCATTCGATACAAGGGTGAAGAAAATCTTAGGGAGTACATTATTGAATTATTTCATCTTTCGATCAAACTAAAGGCACTTAAGTTAGAGATTTCGGAAGATTTGCTCGTGCACTTAGTTTTGATCTATCTTCCTCCTCAATTTGGTCCTTTTGAGGTGACCTATAAATGTCAAAAGTACAAGTGGAATATTAATGGATTACTTTCACATATGACATTAGAGGAAGATAGGATGAAATATCTTAAATTAGAAAGTACTCACTCAGCATTTACTTCTTCCCGTGGGATTAAGAGAAGAGGGAAGGAAATTACGGTTGCAAGTAAGAAGCATAAGGGATCATTTAAGGATCATAAAGTCAAGAAATGCTTCTTTTGCAAGGACCTTACTCGCATGAAGAACGACTACCATAAATATCGCGAATGGCGAATTCAGGATGGTATGTCATTTGGCCTTGTTTGTACTGAGGCAAATTTGGTTTCAATTCCTTAATATACATAGTGGTTGTATTTGGTGCAACAACTCACATTAGTTCATGTATGCAGGGTTGCCTGAATTACCGAATCCCCAGTGAAGATGAGAAATACATCTATATGAAAGCTGGAAATCCGGTTGAAGTTATATGCATAGGGATTTTTGTTAAGTACTGGCTATTATTTTGTATTAAATAATACATTTATTGTACCGTCATTTAGGCGGAATTTGATATCAGTCACAGTATTAGATCGGGAAGATTATTCCTGTTCATTTGGTAATAATAAATGTGATCTTATTTTCAATTCCGAGGTTGTCGGTATTAGTACTTTATCTTAACAATGACAATTTTATTTACTTCAAACAGTAAATACTATTAATGAGTCCCATAATAATGAAACCAAAACTAAAGGCACTAAGCAAAAGTTATCAAGTGAAAATTCTTGTATTTTATGGCATAGGCGTTTGGGTCATATCTCCAAAGGGAGAATTGATAAAGTTTATGTCGGAGGGAATTCTAAAAAACAACTTGATACTCCGGATAAAACTTTTGCATTAAAGTGTTTTAAAGAATAAATTTACAAACATTAAAGGAAATAGAATTTTGAGAGTATCAAACGTCTTGGAACTAATTCATATGGACATTTGTGGACCATTCATTAACCCTTCATGGAATGGTCAACAATATTTCATTACGTTCATGGATGATTACTCTCGTTATGGATACATTATTTTCTTCATGTAAAAGTTTCAATCATTGGACGTTTTCAAGTCTTTTAAGGCATAAGAAAGACTATTAAGAACGTTAAATCCGATCATGGTAGTGAAAACTACGGACGGTATAACGTATTGGGTGAATAACGTCCGGGTCCTTTATATTCGCTATTTTGAAGAGTGTAGGATTGTCCCTCACTACACCATGCCGGGTAAACCTAGCATAGCATATTGGAGAGACATAAATCCTTAAGGATATGGTAAGAAGTATATTTTCTTGTACTTCTTTACCTCACTTATTATGGGCGAATCATTAAAAACCGCAGCTTATATTCTCAATAGAGCACCTTCAAAAGCTATCGACAAAACCCCTTATGAGTTATGGACGAATAAGAAACCGTCCTTAAATCATCTTCATTTATGGGGGTGTCCAGCAGATGCTAGACCTTATAAGGTCTAATGAGGGCAAACTGGACCTAAATACTGTTAGTAGCTATTTTGTAGGGTATGCCGAGAGATCTAGGGGATAAAAATTTTATGACCCGAAAACTAGAACATTTTTTTCGAGACTGACAATGTTAGGTTCCTTGAGGATGTTGAATTTAGTGGGAGAAATAGTAATGATTTTGAATTTGAAGAGTTAGAGGAACCACTCTTTATTCCTCAAACTTTAGTTCCTGTTGGAAATCAAGTAATTGTACCTGAAATTCAACAAAGAACATACAATTCAAAATAGAGACTCCCGTAAATAACGAACAACATGAAAATATTGGACATAATGAAATTCAACAACCTCAAAATGAGGATGAACCGGTGCCCTTAAGGAGATGTACTAGAGAAAGAAGAAGTGTTATTTCGGATATTTATGATATGTATCTTGCGGAGAATTAGGACACCTTAGGTTTAGTGGGAGATGATCTAATCACCTTCCATGAAGCCATTAATAGTCCTAATTCTCATAAGTGGATCAATGCCATCAATGAGGAGTTAAAATCAATGAAAGACAATGACATTTGGGATCTTGTCCCATTACCTGAAGGTGTAAAACCTATTGGTTATAAATTGATATTTAAAACCAAAAGGGATTAGCAAGGTAATATGGAAAGATATAAGGCACATCTTGTTACTAAATAATTTACTCAAAAGGAAGGCATTGATTATAAAGAAACATTTTTTCTGGTATCTTCTAAAACCTCTTTTATGATCATTATGGCATTAGTGGCACATTATGATCTTAAGCTTCATCAAATGGATGTTAAGACAGCTTTTCTCAATGGCAACATTGAGGAAACTATCTATATGAAGAAACCAGAAATGTTGACTAATTCGAATCAAACTAGTCAACTGGTTTGTAAACTTAAGAAATCCATTTATGGGCTTAAGCAAGCATCTCGTCAATGGTACTTAAAATTTAACCAAGTTATTCTTTCATTTGGCTTTGAAATGAATCTTGGTGAAGATTGTGTGTACCATAAGTTCAGTGGGAGTAGATTTATTATTTTGGTCTTATATGTGGATGATATTTGAATGATATTTTTCTTGCTAGTAATGATAAGGACCTTCTAAAAACTAAGAAATTTCTCAAACAAATTTGAGATGAAAGATCTTGGTAAAGCATCTTTTGTATTGGGAATCCAAATTCATCGCGATCATTCACGAGGTATTTTGGGATTATCACAAAAGAGCTATATAGAGAAGGTATTACAAAGGTTTAGCATGGAAAATTGTAAACCACATGACACCCCTGTCTCTAAGGGAGATAAATTCAGTTTAAAGTAAATGTCCTAAAGATTAATTTTAAATCCAAGTATACGGAAAATATCCCTTATGCACCGGCAGTAGGAAGCTTAATGTATGCGCAAGTCTGTACTCGTACAGACCTTGTATTTATTATTGGGATGCTTGGTCAATACCAAAGCAATTCGGAAAGAAGAACATTAAGTCGCATCCAAAAGAATGATGAAGTACCTATAAAACATTAAACTACATGCTTATGTATATAAAATCGGATCATTTTGAGATCATTAAGTATTCCGATTATGTTTTAGTGGATGCAAAGATGTCGAAAGACATCCTATGGTTATGTCTCTTGTTGAAGAGAAATAAGTATAAAATGAACAAATAGATATACAACTTATAGGATCAAACTCCATGTTATTGGATCTATTTTGTAAAGCGTAATCTCTTTTGATGTTTCACGAGCATACTTATGGGTGAAACAATTTTTGATAATGCTTAAATCAGTGGGAGTTTGTGTTGTTTTCTATTTCTTTGTGTTGTTATTATTTATATTGATCTCATTTGGTTAAGTAGGACTAGTTGGAGAATATATATATGCGTTCTTCATATATATTCATTAATATTCCATGCTACATATCTATACTTAATCTATGTCATTTAGTTGGATATATATATGTGATTAATGTGGGTTTAGTTGCGAATCAATTACAACGACTGCCCCTTTAGTCCCTATACTTATAAGACTAATGGACGGGATTGTGTTGGATGACAATAAACGTGCACATAAGGGTTGTCATTCATGTTATAAATGATTAAGGAATTTATTTAGTAAAAGATACATATTAATATTAATCCAAGTGGGAGATTGTTAGAACATGGATTAATTAATATGTGTTATTTAGTTCCATTTGTTATAATCATTTAATAATGTTAAAGTATAGACAAAATGTGTAGAATTTCATTAGGTGTAAGTACCATTAAATGATGGGCATAATGGTAACTTCACACCATCATCTTTATGAAAGGGTGTAGTCCCTAAATGAAGTGCCCCTTCTCTATCTATATAAAGGCTATCCATCAGCCATTTAGAGACACTTAACATCATTTACAATTCAGTCAAAACATTCTTCATTCATCTAAGAAGAACAAGTGTGGGCACTATCATTTAGAAGTACTATCTCCCTACTGTCTTCTTTCATTCAAGAACAAGATCAAGAACACAATCATGGAATCACAAGGTACACGCTTCCGTCTTCATCTTCCTCTCATTCTTAATCTAGTTGTGAGTCGGTTCATGGTTTGATGGATCGTTTTTGTTCCAACAGAAAATTCCAAAATTAAAAGGTAGAAAGTTAAATTTATTTTTAAAATATTAAATAATTAAATTTTAAAACAAAATAAAGTAATTATTATTTAAATTAAAAAAAATAACTAAAAAAAGTTAATATAATTAATCCATTTTTATTTTGAAGCAATTAAAACGTTTGTTTTTGGAAACATAAATATGTATTTAAAAAGACAAAGAAACATACTGTTTTAATAAAAATATACTCAACCCATAAAAAAAATGAAAGAAAAGAAAATACAAACCTTCTTCTCCAGATTCTCCCCCACCACCCCACCTTTCCTACCTCTTCAAACGGATATGGTTAAATACAGGGAATCAAAAATACAGGAAACTATGTAAATTACCAAAATATTCATTTATATACTTAATTTTTTTTTTATTTCTGTCGCTCACTACTCTCTCTCTCTAGACGAGACCTTCTCTCTCTAAACACAAAACACCATTGCTCGCTTCCTCCATCGTCTTCCTCACCTGGTCTTGCCCTCTCCGGCCAAGTCCATCACCAAGCTCTCCCTCTCCACCTTCCTCTGCTCTCCTCAATCGGTGCCACCCCCAAAACCGCCAAACACGACCACCGTTACCTTGTTCCCTTTAATGCGATTTAAACCTAATTTTAAATCGCACGAGATACATCTCGTGTAAACTCACACGAGATACATCTCGTGTAAACTCACACGAGATACATCTCGTGTAAACTCACACGAGATGCTTCTCGTGTGAGTTTACACGAGATAAACTGAAGGTATATAAAAAGAACCCAGAATGTTCAAGTGAGTGAGAGAGACGATGAAGGTAACCCTAATTCAAGAACAAGCATAATTAGAAGATGTATGAACTGGGAAATTGAAAATTACCCACACAATTATATACTGTGTGGTGTGTGTGGGCGACTGGAGGTGATTTTGTTCCTCTGCGAATGAAATTGAATTTTGGGTTTTCTAAAGAAACCCATAAATGTGAAGAAAAATTGGGGAAGGAAGGAGAGACAATGGAGCGAGAATTGAGGAATCAAGAAAGAGAAAAAGACGAAACAGTTTGTGAGAAAACAATGGATTTCTGTGTTGATGTGAATGGATTTCTTCGTGTAGATTCACACTGGATGAGTGAGAACATCTCGTGTATACACACACGAGACGGGCAAGAGCAGAGTTGGAATTTTTCGTTTCCTGTATTTTTCGTTCCCTGTATTTAGTATTTACCCTTACCTCTTCAAACATAACCACCTTCTCCCCCTCATCCGGTCACCACCCTCCCTCTTCACCCATCCTACTTCCACCCCTTCACCGGCAACATTAACTTCACAACCACCTCTGCCATTACCCCCTGCCCCAGTCCCAACCCTAACATGAACAGTCACATCACCATCAAAATTACCCTAATATAATTCATATCACTACAACAAAAAAGCTCATTAACAAAGTTTTTTAAATTTTGTAATAGGCTTTTTGACAACACTTTACTAAACGTTGTGTTAGCCAACTATGTAAAAGGGTCAAAATTTTGACAACATATTATATAAACGTTGTATAAACTTACACAATGTTTCTATAAACGTTGTAAAACATTATTGCAAGCTTTTATAAACGTTGTAGCAAACTAATCCAGGTATTCCACAACGTTTTTGTTATTTTATTTTTTTTTTGAAAAAAATATAGATGATCCATCCGCCTCATAATGAATGTCCAAAAATTTCAATTTTGCTATTAATCAAGAGCAAAATTAATTTTTTTGAACATTATTTTGAGACAGATGTAGTATATTACAAGCTGGTTTTCACCTCCTCCCCCTCCCCCTTCCCCAGATTCTGTACCAGTCCCAGGTAAGCAAGTAGTAACAATGACGCAGCACGGAAGCCGATAAATTTCGTGATTAGCGCACTAATCACAAGAACTCTTCAAGCGAAGAATCCTCAAACGCGAAGAACTGGAATCCACCAGAAAAGAGAAAAAACTCTTGAAATTTAATTCATCAAAAACTGTCTAAAACATGTTTCCAAAGTTGTTTTAATACTCCCTAAACCCTAAGAAACAAATAATAAATCAAAGGACTAAAATACCCCAAGTTTGAAAACCAAATACTCAGCAATTGGAAATAATAACGTAATTAAGGAATCACAAAACGACGCGAGGCGGGCACCCCTCCTATTCCCAGGCGGGCGCATGAGCAACAGGAACTTCCCCTTGGTTGGCAAAGCTTGTGGCGGCCGCATGGTTGTGTTTGGGGCGGCCGCATGAACAACAGAAGAAACCCCCTTGGTTGGTGTAGCTTGAGGCGCTCGCACGATCCCAGCTGAGGCGGCCGCCTGGTCCGCCGAGAGAAACACCTTCCTTGGGCCTTCTTGAGGCGCACGCCTGGGTGAATGTGAGGCGGACGCCTGGTCTTCTAGCTCTGAATTGCCCCCTGACTCGTCTCCTACATCAGTCTCTCCCACCTCCAAAGAACTCGACCCCGAGTTCACGTCTGGATAAAGGACTCCATCCGCATGGTACTCATAGATATCAGCAACATTGAACGTGTTGGAGATGTTCAAATCATTGGGAAGAGCCACCACATATGCGTTGTCATTGATCTTCAGGGTAACCTTGAATGGTCCATACTTGCGGGGCTGCAACTTCTTGTACGTACCAATGGGAAAATGCTCCTTCCGCAAGAACACCATAACATCATCCCCAACCGCGAAAACTTTCACCCTCTTCTTTTTGTCCGCAACCGCCTTGTTCTTCAACCCCATAGCCTCGAGCTTACCCTTGACCGCTTCCTTGACAGCTTGCACCTCCTTGGCCACATTTTCAGCCGCCTGACTCACCCTACGACCACTAGGTAATGGCACCAAGTCAACCACATGCCTAGGGGTAGATGTGTAAACCAAGGAAAAAGGTGCCCTGTCGCCGAGTGTATAGCACTGTTGTAAGCAAACTCCACTTGTGGTAGCGCAAGATCCCACTGTTTCGGCTTGTCCCCACAAACACTCCTAATCATGTTCCCCAAGGTCCGATTAGTGACCTCCGTCTGTCCGTCCGTCTGTGGATGTACTGTAGAGCTCCTGTTCAGTGAAGTGCCAAACATGCGCCACAAAGTAAGCCAGAGGTGGCTCAGAAACTTGGTGTCCCTGTCCGAAGTAATGGACTTAGGAACCCCGTGTAGTCGCACAATCTCCCTGAAAAATAACTTCGCAATGTTGGAGGCATCCGCCGTCTTCTTGCAAGCAATAAAATGGGACATCTTGGAGAACTGATCAACCACAACAAATACTGAATCCACGCCCCGCTGTGTTCGAGGTAATCCCAAGACAAAATCCATGGAAAAATCTAGCCAAATATCATCAGGGACAGGTAGAGATAAATAAAGACCAGTATTTTGAGACTGACCTTTAGAAACCTGACACATATAACACCTTCGAACAATCGAGCTCGCGTCCTTCCTCAGATGAGGCCAGAAATAATGTTCCTCCAAGCTAGCGATAGTCTTGTCTCATCCCAGATGTCCACTAAGGCCTCCACCATGCAAGTCACGAATCAGCTTCTCCCGCAGGGAAGAAATAGGAATGCACAACCGATCTCCCTTGAACAGAAAACCATCTCGAACGTGAAAATCTGCGCTAGGGTGTTTGCCCACACACTTCAACCATATCTCCATAAAATCTGCATCCTCCTCGTACAAGTCCTTCAGTAAGTCAAACCCCACAATCTCCTGCGATAAGGTAATCAACAAAGAAGCCCTCCTGCTCAAGGCATCTGCGACTTTGTTCTGAACTCCCGACTTGTGTTGAATAATGAACGGGAACTTCTGCAAGTAACTAACCCAGCGAGCATGCATCTTGTTTATCACCTTCTGACTATATAAGAATTTCAAGGCAAGATGATCAGAAAACAGGACAAACTCCCTCTGAACTAGATAATGCTCCCACTGTCGTAAAGCTCGATAGACTGCATAGAACTCCTGATCATAAGTGCTCCACTTCTGACGAGCCTCACTCAACTTCTCACTGAAGAAAGCCACCAGACGCTTTTCTTGTGAGAGAACAGCCCCAATTCCCACGCCACTAGCATCACACTCCACCTGAAAAATTTTGTCAAAATCTGGAAGGGCAAGAACTGGTGCGGTGCAAAACTTCTCCTTGATGAGGGCAAAACTCTGATCTTGCTCCAAGCCCCACTGGAACTTCCCCTTCTTCAGGCACTCGGTAATAGGTGCAGTAATAGTGCTGAAATCGCGCACAAACCTCCTGTAAAAGGTAGCCAAGCCATGGAAACTGCGCACCTCTGTGACTGACTGTGGAACCGGCCAATCCCTTATTGCCTTCACCTTTCATCAACATGAATCCCGTCCTCACCAACAACAAACCCCAGGAAAAGTAACTTGTTGGTGCAGATACACTTCTTAAGATTGATATACAACTGATTATCTCTCAACACCTGATTCATCAACCTCATGAATGTACTAGGGGCATTCGACAACCCGAATGGCATGACTAGCCACTCGTAAAGACCATCCTTGCTTTTGAAAGCAGTCTTCAACTCATCTCCCGGTCTGATCCGAATCTGATGATACCCACTGCGCAAATCCAACTTCGTAAATACTTTAGACCCGGATAACTCATCAAGCATGTCCTACAGACGAGGAATAGGAAATATGTACTTGGTGGTGATCTTGTTGATGGCTCGGCTATCAACACACATACGCCACTGATTCCCTTTCTTCGGCACAAGAAGGACAGGCACTGCACACGGACTCATACTCTCCCTGATGAAACCCTTCTGCAACAAGTCTTCAATCTGCTCCCTCAGTATCTCGTTCTCCTTAGGGCTCATACGGTAATGTGGGAGGTTTGGCAGACTAGCTCCCGGAATCAAATCAATCTGACGCTGAATGTCCCTCATAGGAGGGAGCTCGTTGGGCAACTCGTTACCAAGTAACTCCTGAAATCCTGATAAAAGCTCTGCAATATCCCGTGGCATCCCGATCTCCACACTAACAGATCCCAACAGCCCTTTAACCACTATCGGACAAAAGTACTCGGCCTCTGCAATAGCAGCTGTCAGCTCCTTTTCATTCTGTAGGAGCATCACGACCGGCTTCTCCTTCTCAACCTGCTTCTCAAAACGTGATACAGGAGCTATAGCAATTTTACGATTATTCCAAGTGAACATCAATACATTATCCCTACCCCGATAAGTAATATCATGGTCAAACTGCCAAGGGGGACCAAGCAATATATGACACACGTCCATACTCAGAACATCACAAACGACCTCCTCCCTATAATGTTTGCCAATGGAAATAGGGACCCTACAAATTCGGGTTACTCGGAGTTCTGAACCTTTATTCACCCACCCCAAACTATAAGGACTATCATGAGGTTCAGTCGCTAAGCCTAGAAATTCAACCAACTTCTGCGAAACAAGATTTTCAGTACACCCATTATCAATAATCATATTACATACCTTGTTCTTCACAGAACAGTGTGCACGCATCAAATTCTTCCGTTGACCCTCGTCCTTGGAAGAAAGTAACATCTGTTGGAGCACGCATCCAACTCTCTCACCGGACTCCTCTTCCGCAAACTCAGCATCTTCATACTCATTGTCCTCGGGTTCATCATCTTCGTACTCATGCAATACTGCTGCAGTCCTCCGGGTGGGGCGCAAACATTCGACCTGTGGCCATATCCCTGACAACGATAACACTTATCCCCTGTTGGCTTGGCGTAAGGATTTGCTGCCTTCTGTGCCGGAGCCTTGCTCACTGCGCTACTGCTAGCATTGGTTGTACTCTTGGCCTGCGGGACTGGGTCTTTCTCAACTGCTGCCTCCGAAATACCTTGCTGTGGAAATCTGCGAAAAGGGGTAAAGTTTTTTGTGCTCGACTTCTCTATAAGCTCAGCCTTCAATGCTAGAGTGGTAGCATCAGTCAGAGTCCACGCCTGATGCAAACCCATCTTTTCTTGGATCGAACCCTTCAACCCATTGATGTAACGAGCAATCCTCTGATCCTCGGTCTCCTCAACCCTAACCCGCGCAGTATACCTCTGAAATTCCATAGTGTACTCATCAACTGTTATTTTACCCTGCACACAATTGAGGTATAATCTGTATAAAGTCTGCTCATAATCCGCCGATAAAAATCGTTCCGAAATCAACTGCTTCATACGCCTCCAGGTTTTGATTGCCCCCTTCCCTTGTCGTCGCCTCTGCGTAACAAGCTTCTCCCACCAAACTGCGGCAGTGCTCTTCAATCTGATCGCCACCATCTTGACCTGTTTGTTCGTAGGCACCTCCATAACCTCGAAGAAACGATCAACATCATTCTGCCAATCAAGAAAATCTTTAATTCCCATAGTTCCATAAAATAATGGAATATCCGCCTTAATCCGATAATCTTGGCGATGCCGATTTCCACCCCGTTCCGATTCATCACTATCAACCTCAACCTCGGACTCGAAACTAGGATCCTCTTCATCATTATTTTCGCCCCTCCTAGGGTGTCGGCCCTGTTCAATACCCCTGCCTCTCTCGCCACCACGGTTACGATTAGCACGCTCGTTGGGACCCCGTTGAGCAGCCATGAACGTCCCCATCTGTGTTGTCAACGCATCCACGGCTGTGGATAGCCTCTCGAACTCCTCCCTTGTTACTTGGTCCCCCATAACCAATCAGTGATGAAAAGACAGGTTAAGCCTGCCCTGATACCAACTGACGGAGCACAGAAGCCGATAAGTTTCGTGATTAGCGCACTAATCACAAGAACTCTTCAAGCGAAGAATCCTCAAACGCGAAGAACTGAAATCCACCAGAAAAGAGAAAAAACTCTTGAAATTTAATTCATCAAAAACTGTCTAAAACATGTTTCCAAAGTTGTTTTAATACTCCCTAAACCCTAAGAAACAAATAATAAATCAAAGGACTAAAATTCCCCAAGTTTGAAAACCAAATACTCAGCAATTGGAAATAAAAACGTAAATAAGGAATCACAAAACGACGCGAGGCGAGCGCCCCTCCTATTCCCAGGCGGGCGCATGAGCAACAGGAACTTCCCCCTTGGTTGTCAAAGCTTGTGGCGGCCGCATGGTTGTGTTTGGGGCGGCCGCATGAACAACAGAAGAAACCCCCTTGGTTGGTGTAGCTTGAGGCGCTCGCACGATCCCAGCTGAGGCGGCCGCCTAGTCCACCGAGAGAAACACCTTCCTTGGGCCGTCTTGAGGCGCACGCCTGGGTGAATGTGAGGCGGACACCTGGTCTTCTAGCTCTGAATTGCTCCCTGACTCGTCTCCTACATCAAACAAGGGAAAAACTTTGTAGATTTGGAGGTATATGTAGTACTCAAACCATAAGCATAAATAAATTCTCATTACTTGAGATTGATCTTCAGAGCTTGAGATTAAGCCATTCTACATTAAGATAACAAACTTCAACATACAAAATACTTGGACACAATAGTGACCACATAGTAGAAACATAAAGTTGTGATAGATCATGGAACTTAAACCGAACCTGCTGGAGAGCTCATGGTGCAAACTGCTCAAG
The DNA here is from genome assembly GCA_022495995.1 of Adenophora triphylla var. japonica. Taxonomy (NCBI): domain Eukaryota; kingdom Viridiplantae; phylum Streptophyta; class Magnoliopsida; order Asterales; family Campanulaceae; genus Adenophora; species Adenophora triphylla. Next base: position 95,744 of record JAFEMH010000020.1, read on the forward strand.
TTGGGTCAACTTCAGCCGACTATTCTCAAGTTGTTGTGCATATGCCTACACAGTCAGGGGTGGATTTACTGTTGTAGGTGCGGGTGCACGTGCTCCCGGTCAATTTTTTTTACCGGTGTATTTTTTTACTAAGTGCACCCCCTAAAAGGATTGACACTTTAGAAAGGGAGGTGAACTTAGCTAAGTAAACCCCAACAAAATAAAGATACAGGCGTGTGAATTCCAGCTCTTAATTATTTCATTGTTTCACCAACGAGTATCGACTGCGACCAACTGCCGACTACGACTCCGCGAGCGACGAGGAGAGCGGCGCTAGATCCTCACAAATCCATCTCCATTCTTCATCAAACTTCAATCCTCTGTCCTCTGGTAAGTATCACAAACCCTCAAATCTCTCCTTTGACTTCTCTCTCTCTCATTCAAGTAAAATATAAATCTAGGGTTTGAAAATAGTTTTGGGGCTTTGATTTTTTTTTTTTCAGATTTAGTGAGTGATTTATATATATTTGTTGATTAAATGTTTGATTTCAAATATGCATGTGTTTGATTTTCAATTTTTTTGTCAATCGCGCCACAATTTTTAATATATGTCATCATGTTTTTATTATTGATTTTACTTTGTTGATTAAATAGTTATTTCGTTGAATTTTTGTGTAGGATATTTGGTGGTGTTATTGTTGATTATTGAATATGGACAAATTTCTCATCAAAAGAAAAAAAATTGGGGATGGTGAAACTAGTTTTGGGGTGAGTAATTCTAGTATATAGTGCACCAAGTCAACAATCGGTTCCCGTTATGGCTTCTGCTAGTAAATAGTTTGTTGATTTGAATAGTCTTCCTTCGGATCCTACACTTAGAAAAAGAATTTCTGAATATCATCCAAATTAAGTAGATGATATTAGAAGATACTATCCAGTAAAGTGTCCTTGTCAACACTACGGTCATGATTTTCCTTCAAAGATGATTCGGACTAAAATGCGTCGCTTTAATCCGAAGTGGTTCAAGAACAATTTACGAAACAAGATTTGTGATCAATTTTTGAATGATTTTCTTGTATGTTATGTTGAAAAAGATTTGCTTAGGAAAGTAACGAATGATGATGTTATTAAACGTTTTCAAAGTATGAAAACGCTTAGGGTACAAATTTAATTCGAATATTTGTATTGTTTTTTCTATGAGACAATTGTATTCGAAGTTATGTATTGCAATGTAATTGCATTACAGAAAATTTTAGTATGAAGTTATGTAGTGTAAATTGTGCACCCGCAGTTAAGAAATCTTAGATCCGCCACTGTACACAGTGGACAAGAAGCCACACACTACTAGAAACTGCACCATTACCGATGGAAATTTTCGTCGGTAAAGCTGAAATTCCGTCGGTAATGTCTCTTTAGCGACGGACAGAGTCCGTCGGATACCGTCGGTAATTTCTGGTTGGTAATACCGTCGGACGGACCATCCGTCGGTAAAAGCATTTTACTGTCGGAAATGGTCCGTCGGTAAAGGGATCCGCCGGCCGATGATCGGCGTTGTTGCCGGAGATATTACCGACGGAATAATCCATCGGTAAATAACGCAGAATTTGCGATGGACTTATCCGTCTGTAAAATCTATTATCAATTTTTATAAGAATTTACTGACGAAAATGTCCGTCGGTAAATTGCACAGAATTTAAAAAAAAATTACTACATTTAAAAAACCACATGCAACCTCTTCAATCATCAAAATTCCAACATTCAAATACAACTCAATTAAACATTCACTAAAAATATAAAAAATCAATGAAGCCTTATTACAATGCAACCAAGTAGTCAATGAAGCCTTATTACAATGCAACCAAAAATAGAAAACTCTGAGAAAAAAGATTCCTTAATGCCTCAAAAATTAATTTGTCATTGAGTTAACTGAATCTACTCACATTTCCTGCAGAAAACTAAGACTTGCAAGTACAGGATTCATTACTTGAATGGATACTTAAAAGATCTCTGACACCATGCAAAAAGGTATCTCGATCGTCAACAACTCCTTGTTCTTGTACGTCGGATGCTGCTTGAATCAATGCCATGCAACGACCCTATAAAGATTAAAATATACATAAAACGGAAGAACATACTCCACAAATTTCATTGTGATAAGCACAGATGAATATTAAACACAAGTAACATTTCTCTAACCCCAACGAATGGCTCAACTGGGGCGTCAAAATGTATTAGGTCTCAGGTCCAATCCCTCCCAAGCCCCCATAGGGCCAATACCAATTACATTAAGTTTGGCCTTAATAATAGTAAATATATATATATATATATATATATATATATATATATATATATATATATATATATATGTATATATATATATATTCCTCCGTCCCTAATTGAATGTCCAATTTTGATTTTGAGGGACTTTTTGAGTAAGTTGGATTTTAATGTGATAATAATCTTTTAGACTAGCAAGCATCAAAGAAGAAATGCACTTTTTCAGGGGTTGAATGAGGTTCATATCATGAGAAGAATGGTGAAATGAAGAAAAAAAAAGAGAACGACGGATGGTAGAAACCTATTTTCTTTATGCAGTACGGTTTCCTTTACATTGTTATATATCTTATCACTGCTGTAAGAGATGAGCATAGAGAATATCAGCATTTACCTTCAACAGGAAAAGAACTGACAAAGAAATAATTGACAACATGTCACTGGTAATCAATAATGTGAAATTAGAAAGTTCAAGAACACCAGAAATGGGAAAAGAAATCATTTCCAAGAAAATGGAAAGAAAAAAAAAAAACCGAGCCAAAAACAGCATTGCAGGCTCAAATAATGTATCGCCAGAGGAGAATAGAAAAATAATCATAAGTTGTATACACATCTACAAGAGAGTAACATGGTTTCTTACTCATATTCCACGTGGCAAGGGGAGCTTTGATCCGGATAAAAATCTAAAAGGTGAATCTCGTTACTAGAACAAGATCCAACAGCATAGATCTGCATACAATATGACATAAACATTACTAGCCAGGCGGAATAAATATTCATAAGGGAGCAACTCTTGGGGGACAAAAAACACTACTGTGGATAATCTTTCCTTCCGGAATCACATTTCTTTTTAAAAAATACGCCCCACCCTTCTCAGCATATGTCACTTAACACTTGGTTCAATAACCACGAAAAAGAGAAGGGAGAGGCATATTTTTTGTTAATTTTTCCCTGTTCCCATTTATTTTTCTATATGGGCACTTATTTTTCCTGCTGCCACTAGGATTGCCTTCCTGCTGGAAGGGAAGGTTCTTTGGCATTTTACTTATATAGTGCATTGGTAATTATGAGGTCATGTAGTATTTCTGCCAGGGTTATCCGATTGGTGTTTTGTTTGATTCGACTTAATACTAGTCAAATTAGATTTTGTTTTCATCTAACAAATAATGATGTAACCCCCAACTGATTAAAAAGGAAGTAAATAATATCGACTTTCGAAGCCTTCATGTTATGCTAGCGTTCCGGTTGAACAGATAGCTTACAAGGTTAGGAACCTTCAAGTTTAGGAACCTAATTTACCAGTAAAAAAGTAATTTTATCAATTTTAATTCTCTTGATTTAGAAAAAACAAATCCAGTAAATCATATTTTGACCCCTTCTAATAAATTCCTAGCTTTACCACTGACCATGAGCATAGCAACTTCTTCATTATCCAAAGCAAAACCTAGAAGCTAAATTAATACTCCCTCCGTCCCACTATAGTTGACACCCAAGGGGTGGGTTCAAAAACTAAGAAAAAAGAATAAAATAAAAAAAATGTGTGGTAGAAAATGAAGAGAGAGAATGAGTGGGGTAAATAGTAGTGTTGGTTGAATAAATTGAGTGGTGGAAAATGAAGAGAGAGAATGAGTGGTGGGGTAGAGTGAATATAAAAATATAAAAACTTGGTTATTTTTGGAAGGTGTCAAGTATAGTGGGACGGCCCAAAATGGAAAGAAGTGTCAAGTATAGTGGGACGGAGGGAGTACACTACTAGAATCAGGCCTCTTACCGACGAAAATTTCCATCGGTAATTCTCCATATCCGTAGGTAAATGGACATTATCGACGGAAATAGTCCGTCGGATTCCGTCGGAAATAATTCGTTGGTAATACGACGGACCATTTCCGTCGGTGATACCGGCGGATAGTCCGTCGGAAAACAGAAAATTCCGCCGAAAATTGTCCGTCGGAAAGCAGGTACGCCGGCCGGTTTGCCGGAGCCATTGTCGGAGGTTACCGACGGACATTTCCGTCGGTAAATATTAAAATAATAAAATATTAAAAACACTTACCGACGGTTAAATCCGTCGTAAAAATTAATATTTACCGGCGGATATGTCCGACGGCAATTTGAAACATTTCCGGCGGATATGTCCGTCGGTAAGCTGGAACTTTGCCGCGGAAATTTCCGTCGGTAATTAATTTTATTTTTTGTGTTTTTAATTATTTACCGACGGAAATATCCGTCGGTAATTTGACCAGATTTTTTTTAAAAAAATTCTATTTTATTATTAAACCACCTGTAAACCTGTCAAACCTGTTTTAAACAAATCCCAACATAAAAGAAACACAAACAACCTACAAACAAAGGGAAAAGGGATAATGGGAAAGGGATAAGGGGTAATTGGAAAGGGATAAGGGGTAATGGGAAAGGGAAAAGGGGAAGGGAAAATGTTTTGTTTGAACATCAAATAAAGTGAAACTGTATCAAACAACCTAAAGCGAAAGGGGAAAGGGGAAAGGGGAAAGGGAAAGGGGAAAAGGGGAAAAGGAAATTGTTTCGCTTGGGAAAAAGGGAAGGGAAAGGGAAAGGGAAACAAAATATATTAGTTTACATTACATGCCAAATAAAATGAATGTCAATCAACCACGACCCCGACCACGAGCGCTGCTACCGCTACCGCTACCACCGCCACTTCGCCTAAGGTATTGATCGACTGAATCATCAGAAGCATTACCGCTATTACGTGGCTGTGGCTGTGGCTGTGGCTGTGATTGCAAATTCATGGTAGCCAAGTATTGTTGCATGCGCTGCTCAAGCTGTTGCTCCAATATACTCTGCACCTGGGCCTCCACCTGGGTCTGCATCTGGGTCTGCACCTGGGCCTCCACCTGGGCCTGCATCTGGGCCTGCACCTGGCTCTGGATCTGCTCCACTCGCCTCTCAACCTCTCTGTTGACCCGATCATCAAACGCTTCTTGATCCACATGATGACTGCCGCCGGAGGAAGAAGATGAAAAGTATTGCGTAGTAGGGTCGCGAATGGCATGTTAAAATACCCCGCACCATGTCCTCCGAATCCAGGCAAGCGGTCTCCCTTTGGTTGCTTGTCTCGGAGGACAATGGCCGCCCAAAGCTTTTCACGAAAGGCGGGCCGCTCGGTGCTCTCAGGAGCCAAACTTCCTTCTTCAATAGCCTCCTCACGAGCCCGCCTATCATACTCTTCCTGAAAAAAAAATACATTATACACTATGGTAGAAAATAATATTTCTTTAACTAAATAATTTATAATTTACTAATAGAAAATATATAATTTACTAATAGAAAATACTATTAACACTTACATAAAGGGTCCGGTAATAAGGGTTGACCCATTGTGGCCCCGAGCCATCGCCAGCCTCCACAAGATGTGTAGCCGTAAATACAAAGAAGCAAAGATCGCCTCATCATCTCCGTGTTTCTTACGCTTAACATATAAAAATTAAAACTTTAAAAGCCTATCAAATAATAACAATATATGAATCAAATAGAGTATTGCTTAATTTACAAACGGATCATAAATGAAGTAAGTTTATCATTCTGGACCAAGTCTCGCTGAAGATAATTGATCCTCCAAAGTGTGCACACTCCCCGCCCCTCTTGTGAGTTCCTATTCTTCTTTGCAATTTCTGAACTTTTTGAAATTTCTCACTGCTCCAATAGGCTTCCCACCGCTCCCACGCACTAGTGGAGAAATTAGCCGGAGGCAAACCATCATTTAGCCACTTTCTTTTCATGTCGTACACTTTCCCAAATGCATCGCTTTAGCAACCAATTTCTTGAAAGCCGCCTCGATTTGAACGTCGGTAAACCCAGTGGCATGAATATATGTGCTACAAAAATAGTAAAAGTAGTTAAATAAACAAGGGAATAGTCTACAAACTTTACAAAGGAAAGAGAATTAAGTAATTTTACCCGAAACTGGCAATACCAGATAGCGTACACCTCTTTTGATATTAATTTTGGGGTGGGATAAAATTCCTCAAAATTATACCCACTGAATAAATACCCAAACCATCTAGCAGGATCTTGACAACCACCATGTATAAACCTATAAGATATTAATTGAAAAACAATATATCAATATATATACAAATAAAAAGACAATAATAAAATGTAAACATTATATATATGACATTTACAATTAAATAATACTTACTGGCCACTGGGAAAGATAGATATTTCCATTTTTCCTTCCTCATTAATAATTGCGTCCAAATTAACCCGTCCGGATGGTTCACTAACCGGAACACTAGAGCTTACATTACCTTGACTGCTCAAATCATCATCACTACGTCCTGAACCAGACGTAGAGCCCCTCCCTCCAGTCCTTGGTGAAACAAGACGATGGACAAAACCCGCAACCTTCCCTCTCTTTGAACGATTGCCACCTCGACCCGACATATCTAAACTAGTATATTATATATACAAATAAAAACAATATATCAATATATATACAAATAAAAGACACTTCATTTAGGTTTATTGATATCAAACCCTAACCCTAATTCACACCGGCTTCTGGAACATCAGAATTTTCAGAATTTTCAACACAAATTGGTCTCGGTAGTCGATTTAGGTGGATGTGAATAATTTTAAATATTATTCTTTGTTGTTAAGTATATCATTCTCTAGGGTGAAAGGACAATTCATGTCCATTAGGTTTAGAATTGGGGTCAGCTTCTATCCCATCCCGAAATACACGTATGAATTGCAAATATCACTTTGTCTACTTGCTTTATAATCGAAAATCAAGCAATTTTAATAGACAATAATGATATTTACAAATCATATAATTGTGCATAATTTTTATTTTTATTCATTATCATAACATGCATAATTTTGATCAATAAACAAGATGAGAGTCGTTATCATCCACAACTATCAAAACCCTATCTCAGTTTAGACCAAGAAAGACAGAGCAAACAAGTTCTCGACTGTTTGAGCAAAGGATTTTCTGTTTAATATAGGTTTTTTCAGTTTCACCGTCCTCCTCTCTAAGGATCTCAAACATCACAACCATGTTCTTGACAGTGCCTGTTTTACTCTTCACTGGTGGTATACGGTCACAAGTAAAAACATGGTAACAGTATAACACCAGTGAAGAGAAAACAGAGCTTTCTTCCAATTTTTTCAATCTCCACCTTCCATTTACCCAAGATCTCGAGGTAATCTTCCTCATGAGCTTGAAAGCTGGCGGTATTGCCCTCAATCTCACGGTTGCTTTGCATGTTTTGCGAAGCAACCATGAGATTGAGAGCAACACCGCCAGCTTTCATGCTCATGAGGAAGATTCTGCAATCAGGATCTTGGGTAAATGGAAGGTGGAGATTAAAAAAATTGAAGAAAAGTTCTGTTTTCTCTCCACTGGTGTTATACTGTTACCTTATTTTTACTTGTGACCGTATACCACTAGTAAGAGAAAACAGACACTGACAAGAACATGGCTGTGATGTTTAAGATCCTTAGAGAGAAGAGGACAGTGAAACTGGAAAAACTCTTATTAAACAGAAAATCCTTTACTCAAACAGTGGAGAACTTATTTGCTCTATCTTTTTTGATCAAAGATGAACGGATTTTGATAGCTGTGGGTGAGAAAGGCTCTCATCTTATTTATATATATACATATATGTATATTTTTATTTTTATTTTTATTTTTTATTTTTTATTTTATTTTTTATTATTATATTTATTATTATTATTATTATTATTATTTTTTATTATTATTATTATTATTATTATTATTTATTTTATTTATTTATTTATTTTGTTTTATTTATTTTTATTTTTATTTATTTTTTATTATTATATTTATTATTATTATTATTATTATTATTATTATTATTATTATTATTATTTTTATTATTTATTATTATTATTATTATTTTATTATTATTTATTTTATTTATTTATTTATTTTGTTTTTTTTATTTTTATATTTTTATATTTTATTTATTTTTTATTTCATTTTTTTACTTATTATTTTTTTTTTTTTTTTTTTTTTTATTTATTAATTTTAGACATTCACCCCCTCACTCCCCCTTTGACTTTACACAAGCCATCTAATACAAATTAAGAACAAAGATGGACATGAAGCATATAAACATTTATATAAACAATCACAAATCCTTGTCCGGATAAACAATGGTTACAGTTTGCACAGAGGAGACAAACAGACCAAATAGCTCATAACAATAAGCACATATTCTATTATCTATATTACAATCAAACATAAAACTGAGCCTTAATTAATATGCTATCTGAAGTCCTTTGAGAAATCTTATGATGGTGTTTGAGAAATAGAAAGGAGAAATCCTTACCAGAAATTAGAAAAGAATCGGCAAAGAACGGGCGCGAATGGTCATGGACAAATGAGAGAGAGAGAAAGTGAGAGAGAGAAATCGAGTGTTGGAATCCCGAAAATCTTGCTATTATGTTTAAGTAAATAAAAAATGTTTAAAAAAGGGTAAAAGCATGTTATGTATAGAACTTTAATCCAAAAGGAAATGGAATGAGTGGAATGCCAAAATAATATAAACTTGTCACTTTGAAAAGTCGAGTGAAATGCCAAAAATAACGAATTATAATAAGTAGCAAGAAGTGAAGGGTTGAGTTAGCTTAATTACATTGTTGGCCCCTCAGCAGCTAATGATAATCATAACAATACTAATAAAAATAATAGTTGTAGGAGAAATATGATAATGATATATTAATAACTATAACCATAAAATTAAATAATAATAATTGATTTTATAGACCCCAAAAATTTCTGTCTTCAGATAGGTATTTCTTAAAAACAGAGAACCCTAAGACTAAGAGTGCCAATCATACACAATTTCGACATAAATGATGCTTTACTCTCAATGTTTTCTAGACCCAATTACACAGTACACTTTAATCACAATTCATGACCAAAGCAACTACAAATATATGCCAATATTTCATTAGTGAGAACTGCCTTCTACTCTAAAGTTCTAAGACTGTAAATCAGGCTTCGAAAAAGGCATTATAGGCAAAATACATAAAGTCTAACAAACCTCATAAAGTCTGAACAATCACAAACCCCAACCACTAGAGCATCGCAGCAAACTACCAGCTATTCACCACCTTCCCAAGTCCAAAGAACCTACAATTGTAAGTCTTAAGGCCCTTTTTTTGTTTGCTTAGGTGTTCCTTCCAAAGATATTGTCTACATATCAATTTAATTAAAAGCCAATCTCAAGGCTTACCCCATTAAAAATACCCTTAACTGATAGACAGAATCGTCTACACATAATCTTCCATGGTTACATAATAATCACATTCCTCAAAGATTTGTTATCTCACTATTGCTACTTGTTCAGTATGATAACTTAAAGGGTATGTCAAAAATATTGCAACTATTATACAAACAGATTATAAAACATTATTTCAGTAACTACAATTGAATTTACCGTGAGTGATTTTAAACGGCGGAAGTTGAACGGAGGGAGGGCGGACGGCGACGGCAACGGAGCTGGAAGGGCAACGGCAACGGCGACGGCGAATCAACGGCGAATCAACGGCGCTGAAAGTGATTTTTAAGGATTTAATGAGAGAAAGAGAGAGAGAGAGAGATAGAGAAAACGAGGGAGAGAGAGAATTACTAACCTCACCGGTGAGAGACGACGACGGAATGACCGGAGAACGGGGGCAACGGCGCTGCTTGGTGCTGTGTTCTTGATTTTAATTTCGACCTAAATGACCGGAGAAGGCGGAGGGATTTTATTTATACGTATTATTACCGACGGACGTAGTCCGTCGGTATTGCCGACTGCGGTTTTTACCAACGGAAATAATAGCGTTACCGACGGACCAAAATGAATTTTTTTTTTAAAAAAAACCCGGCAAATGAAAATTATTTTTCCGTCGGTAACCCTTTTATGTCCGTCGGTAAAATTTCGTCGGTAATAGGGCTGTTTCTAGTAGTGATAATAATATAACATAAAACAGGAGTACTTATTTTATAGAAAAGAAAATAAGCACTTGTAATTTTTTTTAGTAAGTACAGAATAAAGATCAACTCATCTTACTGAATATGTAGGCAGCCATGATGGTTTCCTCAGGTATAACTGGCTGGCTGATTCACATGAGCCATCCCTGATCTCACAGATAACCGATAAAGTAAAATTTACAGATAAACATAATGGCATGGGGTATGGATCACTATAACATGAATGAAAATAGAGAGTTATTAAACACTCACAGCCAAGGTGGGGGAGGACAATGAATATGTGTCACTTGGAAATCATGGAGATCAAACACACCTGACCTGGAAATCATAGAACTCAAAGTTAGAACAGGTTTGGTAGAATATAATTAGCTAATATCAAATCAATTGTTTGTTTTGTTTTGTTTTACCATAAATAACTGCTCTTCTTCTATACCTTCCCCGGCCACCGCCTCCGGCGGTGTTCCGGCCATCTCACTTGTCTCACAAAACGTATCATGGTATCAAAGCATTCGGTCTTTGGTATTCAATTGCTTCCGCATGTCAATTTTTCTTTCAAAATTGAAATTTTTTAATCCGAGTCAAAAGTCCCTCAAATATTTTCTTTCACTTGATTCCAGAAATCCTTCAAATGGAATCAATTTCATTGACAACAAAAATTTCAAATTCTGCTATTTGTGGCCAATCATCAACATATTTCATGAGGTATTCCCAAAGTGAAATCGAAATTCGATCAAGTTGAAGATGTAGAGATTTTGGGCACTATTATCCGTGTTCTATTTTTTGGTCACTCTCAGTTACGTTTTTAAAAAATCGATTTCATTGATCGGTAAAATCCGAGTTTTACATTTGTTGTTATCACTATATTTCTTCCAATAAATTTGAAGTATCTCACATCCAACATCAAATGTCCTCAAATATTTTCTTTCACTTGATTCCAGAAATCCTTCAAACGGAATTAATTTCACTTGTATGTAATTCAAAAATCAAGTATCACAACAAATACAAAATAAATAAAACCACCTCACACAAAATCAATGAACAAAAGAAGCAGATCTATGTTCAAATGTCCCGATTCACAAACCCTAACATTTACAATTACAGTACAAAATAAAAGTATCAAAACAATTAGATTTCAAAATTGAGAAAAAAGTAAATCAATTAAAAAGAAAGGGAGATTATGGAAATGATTTAGAAGAGATGGATTACCTCTGATGGCTGTGAAATCGACGATTCTGGAATTGCTCGCGATTCGAACGGGGGGTTTAGTGGGTTTCGAGAGACGGCGATGATGAACGGAGACGATGAACGGACGACGGAGAAGAAGTGTTCCCACGGCATTGTTTTGTTGAGAGAGCGAATGAAAGGGTCGCGTCGGCTGTTCAGAAGTAGAGAAACTGAGGGAGATTGTGAGATGAACGATGGGTTTCACAATAGGGGAGAGAGAGAAGGGATTAGGTTTAAGAGTGAGCGCACGGCGACGTTGATTCTGTGAATTTATATATCAAATTACCGACGGACAATTCCATCGGTAACATTTAATTTTCCGTCGGTAATATCGACGGACGCGGTCCGTCGGTAAATTTTCGTCGGTAATAACGCTGTTTCTAGTAGTGACAAGAGCATTAAATGGATTCATATCATACTGCACATGGAATAAGTAAACCTCACTTAGCACTAGAATGTGATAGCAAACACTCTTCTCATCCTTGAACATCACATTTTGCCTTGATAACAAAATAAAAGTGCACGTCAAGGGTGTGTGTGAGTTAAATATTTTTGAACAAGTGTTATCTAATGACTGAACCCTCCGTCCCATTTCTTCATTTAACGAGAGCTCCTTTAGCCATGATTAAAACAACTTATATCAAGATTAATTCAAAATTCCAACCTTCACGTCTTCTTTTTTCAAGTTCCTCTTTCTTAAGTCTTAATCTCTCAGGATCCTACTTTTCGCTCTGAAGGTCAATGTTACACAACCCATTTACTGAACATGGGCAAAAGACAACGGTGAATACCCCCCAAAAGAATTGATGAGCCCGGATCTACTGGACCGGGCCCGCGCTCGGTCTAGTCCAAGGAACCAGTGACGTAGCAGTTCCTAGACCGCTGGAGGGAAGACCGCGGACAAATAGGCCCTTGTGGTCAAGACCGTGTCCCTCCTCGGTTCGTCCCCGTCGAGGACCCTTGGAACCCTGCTCGCTGGATCTGTGCCCGCATGAGTCATGCCCGCATCAACCGTGCTCGCGTCATATATCTTTGACTGCGGGCACAACGTTGACCGCGGGCACATGCTGCATCCCGTTAATGTCAAGCCTTACCGAGCAAGTTAGCTTACCGGCTCGACAGCCACTTGCCGGCTCCCCATCACGCATTCAATGCGGCTCGCTCCGGCGCCTACTATTCCATTTAATGCAATAAGCCGCTACACGGCTCATGTCCTTTCACCTATGTCCCCCCGGGACCAATGTTCCCTCCCCGACAGGACCAATTAGTCGACACGTGTAGTCAAATACCAAAGTGCCCCCTAGGGTGATCTCATTGCTTACCTCAACAAGCACCATGGCATTGCCTATAAATAGAAGGCCTTTACCCCTTGGGCAAGGTAAGTTCCATATACAATTGAGTAAGCTCTTTTACTCTCTAAACCTAAACACACACACACTCCAAAGGTATTCAAAGCCTTATTACTCAAGATTCTTACTCACACCCGAGGGCCCGAGTTGGAGTAACATCCAACTTTGACCTTAACGGTGCTTGTTTGTGTTGTGATCTAGGTACACAAAACCACCAAATATATCCTAGCCGAGATATCCTTGAACCGCTCCCGACCCCGAAAGCCGTGGCGTCATCAAGTGGTTCCATTGCTTGGGAAACCGACTTTCTTTCGTTTCTCGTTAAAAATCTTTTGTTTTCAAGGCACCTCACGTGTCCTAAACAAATTCTGCCGAAAGGCTCTTCTATTTTACGTCACTAAGTTTTTCCCATTTAAAACTTTTGTTTTCGCACACACCTTGTAGTCTAAACAACCGACCGTCAAAAGACACTTCTTTTCAGCTTATTTTCACCTTCTCGTGACATGTCTCAAATTCTAAAAAATGCCGGTCATTTAACTATAGAGGAGGAAAACCAAGCCGAACCCTCCAATAACAATAGGGAAAGGCAAACCAACTCTGTCTTCAACAGAATGGGGGCCCATTCTCAGCCTCAAAAATCCCCAGCTCAACGAGCTCTCCACCGGTTAACCGAGGAAGCCCGTGCTGAGAAAGCCCAAGCCCTACTAAACACTAGCCCAAAAACTCCCCAAGCTCGCATAAAAAACACCAATCTGACCACCCCACTTTCCCCTGCAATCGCATCCCGAGAAGGAAGGAAATCCTAGCCTCAAAATCCAAACTGGTCGCGGAGGCCATGGCCATCAACGACGCGGAGATGGAAATATTTGAAATAGAGGCCAATGGAGGGCTACAGTTCCCTCAAGGGTCACAAAGGTTCTCCCAACGAGCTCCCGCACACTCGCTTGCTAGTCAAGCTGTGGGGCAAACCGGGCTGACCCAAACTTGAGCGCGGACAGCCGGCCGACGGAGCGTGGCGCATGTAGATGATAGCGAGGAAAGGGGGAAGAGGCACAGCCAAATCACCGTGCGAAGTCCAAAGCCGCACCCTTGGCTCCGGCCAAGGAGAAGGCCGTGACTCCACGGGCTAAAAAGCAAAAGGTTGATGATCGAACCCCGAGTTTGTGGAATTCATGCGAAGATGTGGGAAACCCATCGAAGGCCGCCGTGTGGCCGCACTATGGACGCCTTCGGCGATAAAATTGCGCGGGCACCGATCCGTAAGGGCAAACCCCTGCATGGACACCTATGACGGATCCAAAAATGCCAAAAGTCATATGGGAAGATTTGAGGGCCGAGTATGGCTTTATTCTCCGCGGATGAGTCGCTGATGTGCAAAGCTTTGGCCGCGACCTTCACCGGCAAGGCCCTATCTTGGATGCTAGCCCTCAAGCCCCGGTGTATCCAAATATTCGCCCGCCCGTAGTCCTCTTCCTCAATGCCTTTGCCGGGCAGGTGTGTGCCCGCTAGACCAAAGACAGATCTTGTCCGTGTCAAGGTGCACCAAATGAGCCTACAAAAGATTATATATCCCGGCTCAGAAGGTGAGCGAGGAGATTGTGGACCCGGACGAGGGGACATCGACTATGTTTTGAAGGCGGCCTCGCAACTCCTTCCTCAAAATGAATTTTGCCTCCAAAGAAACCTAAATCAGTGGAGGAAATGTATGAAAGGGCATCGGCCATTGCCTCCGCCGAAGAGCCTAGCTGTGCCCGCTCCACGAGCTTCGCGAAAGAAAGGATAAGCCAAGTCCAGAGACCACCCCGAGCCCGCTCATGCCAATAATCGTGGCAAAAACAGAGGCCTGGGATCGTAAAGGCTCAAAAAGGCCGTGGCCGAAACAGCTTTATACAGAGCTCACCGACCCAAGGGTGGTGATCATGAGAGCCTCGTACTTTCCTCCTCCTCCCCCATGCTTCGAAAGCCAAATGAGAGGAGTAGACTTAAATTTCGTGAGTTTCACAACGACCACGGGCACGGAACCGAGGATTGTTTCCACAAGCGAGTAATCCAGCAGAAAATTAATAACGGGGAGCTAACCAAGTGGGTTAAGGGAACCAATACGCCCCCAATAACAATGATCGCCAGGGCACGACACACCCGGGGACCAGACAGAATGAAAGAGATAATAATGATGACGATTTTGGGGACTACGACATTAACTTCATTGGGGAGGAGCCTCCCACTAGTAGGCGGTTGCCTCTCCAAATTCGGACATTAGAGAAGGTTTTCTCCATCCCCGCCCGGCCCCGGAGGAAGAGCTGGAAATTGGGTTCAAAAGGAGCGAACTTGCCTCCACCCTTTTTCATTCCACGCAGCCACTCACCCTCGAATGAGAATCAACCGGGCAAACATAGGCCGTGTGTTGGTAGATACCGGAGCCGCCCGCGACATACTTTACTACCATACTTTGATTGGAATGAGAATGACGGAAGCACATCTCACTCCATATGCGGGCATGCTCGAAGGCTTCACAAACCACGCCGTAAGGGTAAAGGGGACGATTGTGTTTGACGTAGCTATTGGAGAAAACCCATGCGTAAGACGGCCAAGATAACTTTCATGGTGGTCGATCTTCCTTCCCAATACAATGCCATTCTCGGCAGAATCGCCAGGCCGAATTGGGAATAGTTGCGTCCGTCCCCACCAAAGGGTGAAATTTAACACCCCTGCGGGGTTGCTACCATCAAGAACCGGCCTGGAGATTCCTCCGAGCACCGGGAGGAAAAAGGAAAGAACAGAAAGGCCAGACATCCCGCCCGCAGATAGAGGGCGAGGACAAAATTATAGAGGGAAAGGGCGAGGACAAGTCAAAGAAGGGGAAAGCCCTTGCACTACCGCCGCCACCCGTACCCGGTGGCATGCTTTCTTTCCATTCCACAAAGGTGGAGCTCAAAATGAGCAGAAAATCAAAGCAGCTTGGTCGCCCCGTTGAGGAGGATATATTGATCGAGGAATAGAGGGGGAAATTGACCGCGATATCATATATTCAATGGCAACGCCGATCAAGCTCAGTGTCAACCCCCAACTATTGTTATTGACTCCTTGCACAATCGTGAAATCAGCGACCTTCAACCTAACGACGAGCTCGAGGAGGTGGTAATCAATCCCCACTTCCCCGAGCAAACAGTTAAGGTTGGGCTGGAAATTCACAGCGAGGAAAGAAGGATACTTATTGAGTTCCTTAGAGCAAATTGCGATGTATTCGCTTGGAGGGTGGAAGATATGCAAGGCATCAGCGAGGACGTGATCCTCCATAAAATCAACGATGACCCCTCCTTCAAAAACATTCACCAAAAATCCAGATATTTCTCCCCGGAGAAAGAGATTGCCATCAAGGAAGAGGTGGAAAAGTTGCTAAAAGCGGGGATAATAAAGGAGATCTCCTACCCCAAGTGGCTGGCCAATGTGGTCATGGTTAAGAAATCCAATGGCAGATGGAGGATGTGCGTTGATTTCACCGATCTCAACAAGGCATGCCCCAAAGATTGCTTCCCTCTTCCTCGCATAGACAGATTGGTGGATTCTATAGCCGGACACAGGGTTCTAAGCTTCATTGATGCCTACTCCGGCTACCACCAGATCCAGATGGCTCCTGAAGATGTCCGCTCTGTAGCCTTCATTGCTGCGGGCAAGACATACTGCTACACTATGATGCCCTTCGGGCTAAAAAATGCAGGAGCCACATATCAGCGCATGGTCAATCTGGTCTTTAAAAACCAGCTAGGCAGAAATCTAGAGGCCTACATTGACGACATGGTCATAAAAACTAAGGAAAACTCCCACGAGCTCGATGTGGAGGAAACCTTCAAAAACTTGCGCCATAACAGCATGAAGCTAAACCCCCTTAAGTGCGCTTTCGGGGTCAAGGCGGGCAAGTTCCTGATTCAGGGTCAACCAAAGAGGGATAGAGGCTAATCCAGAGAAAATCCAGGCCCTATTAGACATGAAACCTCCCGCCCGCGCGTGAAGGATGTACAAAAACTCAATGGTCGCATCACCGCACTTCGCCGCTTCATCTCGCGGTCGCCAGAGAGATGCCTCCCCTTCTTCAAAACTCTCAAAGGGGGAAGAGAGCTGATGAATTTACATGGAGCACCGAGTGCCATCAGGCTTTTGAAGAAGTCAAGACATACCTCGGGCGACCACCTCTACTCGGCCGGTGCCTGAGAAGAGCTTTTTCTATATTTAGCCGCATCGATCCGGGCAAAGATGCTCTTGTGAGGGAGGAGAATAACTCCCAAAACCAGCTTATTATGTAAGTAAGGCACCGTCCGCCGTAGAAGGGCGTTATCTTAATATAGAAAAGTTAGCTTACGCCTTGCTTGTATCCGCTCGAAAATTAAGAGCCTACTTTTCTCGCACATCCTATAACCGGTACTAACCGAGGCCCCGCTTAGAAAGGTTTTACATAAACCAGAGTCCTCTGGGAGAATGCTAGCTTGGTCTATAGAGCTCACCGAGTTCCGCATCACCTACTCCCCGAGAAAGACAATCAAAGCGCAGGCCTTAGTTGATTTTGTAGTAGAATCATCATTCAAATTAGCGGACGGCGACCTCGGAAAAGAAAGCGAGCAGAATCGTAAGATGACCCAAAAAGCCCGAGCACGTAAATTGTTCAACCAAGGGAGCGTCCGGAAGAGGTGTGGGACTTTATATGTGGACGGCTCCGCGAGCAAGTTAATCAAATGGAGCGGGCATACTTCGATTGCACTCGCGGGGAGAAATTCATGAGGGCCTTGAGGTTCAAGTTCGAGGCATCAAACAATCAGCCGAATATGAAGCAATCATAGCGGGCATGGAGGCAAGAGACTTGGGAGTTCGAATATTGAGATCAATAGTGACTCTCACTCATAGTTAATCAAATTAGGGGGAGTATGATACTATCAACCCAAGACTAACTCGCAGATCGTGACCTTGCAAAAACCCTCATCAAAAATTTCACTTACTATGAGCCGAACCAAGTCATGAGAGAGGACAATGTGGAAGCCGACCTCCTCTCAAGAATAACCGAGCAAGAAATTGGTGAGTTGGAGACAAATTGCCGATTGAATTCACGGAGAGACTCCGCTATAGATCGAATACGTATAAACAATATTGAGGATCAAGTAAGGGACTGGGTGGATGAAATGAAGGATTACATCGAGAAGCAAACCCTCCCCGAGGATCCAGGTAAAGGCTAGAGCCATCGTAACGGTGTCCGCGAAATACCTCGTCCTCGATGGGGTGCTTTTTCGGCGATCATTCACCAAGCCTTTACTAAGATGTGTTAAGACTCACATGGTCACCAACTTACTCTATGAGGTTCATGAAGGAGTTTGTGGCGGACATCCAGTGCTCGCACCCTCTCGTACAAGATCAAATTCCAAGGATTCTTTTTGGCCCACAAATGAGAAGGGATGCGCAGGAGTATGTTAGAAAATGTGATAAGTGCCGAGATTTGCGGACATCCCTAGACTACCATCAACAGAGCAGACTTTGGTAGTACCATCGTGGCCGTTTGATACGTGGGGATAGATCTTATTGGACCATTTCCAACCGCTAGAGGAAGCATCAAGTATCTTTGTGGTGGCCGTGGATTATTTTACCAAGTGGACGGAAGCAAAGGGCTTGGCCACTATTTCCGAGGATAACACTATCGCTTTGTCCACGACCACATCTATTGTCGATTTGGGGTTCCCGAGCAATAATTTCGTATAATGGCACCCAATTCTCCGCAAAATTCACCGCCGAATGTGTGAGAATGAAGGTGCAACACCGTAAGTCCGCAGCTGCCTATCCTCGTGGAAATGGTCAAGCCGAGGCCGCGAACAAGCTAGTCCTAACCGCCTTAAAGAAAAATTTGGAAGGACGAGAGGACGTTGGTTGGACGAGCTCCATCGCATTGTGGGTTGTCCGCACCACGATAAGAAATTCAACAGAGAAACTCCCTTCTCGCTCACGCATGGGTCACAGGGCAATGGCTCCAGCTGAGGTAGCCCTACCCTCGTACAGAGTCACATACTTCGACGAGTCTCAAAACGAGGCAAATGTAAGGTGTGACTGGACGATCTCGAAGGAAAGAGAATGCGGGCACATGAAAATGGTGAACTACAAACGAAGCGAAGAAGCACCATGATAAAAGAGTAAATAAAAGGAGTTTTTCGGGGTTGGAGACTGGGTACTCAGAAGCGTAGAGGTCCAAGGGACCCAACCTGGTTTCAACAAGCTGTCCCCGAAATGGGAAGGTCCATATGAGGTTACAAAGATAGTCAAAGAGGGCACCTATATGTTGCGACCAAAAGAGGGAGAAGAGCTTAAGCACTCCTGGAATAGCGACCACCTTAAGAGATACTTCTTTGAAGTCTTTGTAATTTTTTGGAAGGAGTATAGACTATATATATATAAGGGAGAAGTTATCATCATATTTTGATGCAAAAATCAATTCCCACCAGCCTCAAAAGCTAAGGTGGATGCCCGCGTGCGGATGCCAGTGAGTTCAAGAGCCAACATATGAGCTCCTACTTACTGATGCGCAAAGATCTAAGGATCCGCATGCCTATATATGTACAAAGATCCATTACGATCCGTACTGTGATCGCGGGGAGGACTCCCTCCTGCTCGCGTGACACCACCAAGAATAAGTGGATATAGATGAACGTAGGTACAAAGGCCATGATGCCCGTGCCTACGGACTCTAGTGGGGACAATGACCTGAAGTCCGGACCCACTAATTGCGCGAAGGACCTCGTTAGGGCCGTTACTCGCATGCCTGTATGTGACAAAGGCCTACATATAAGCCCGTTCACCAGATCGCCACGAGACCCTCACGAAAAACCTTAGGGAGTTTTGAATAAAGGGTCAAATAAGTGAGAACCTCCAATAAGGGGATACAGATGCCAGGGGGTTAAAGGGCCTCTATGCTAAAATATGCTCCTACCTTTCTGTTGCGCGGACAATAGCCTCACGGCCACCTTCTGCATGCCCTATGAAAGTATGCTTGCCTTGGCTACTTTTGACTTACACCACAGCCGCAAGGCCGGGAATAAGTGTAAATGGATGAGAGTGATCAAAATAGTTTAACAAAGCCAAATAGACAACCGGGGTCAAGACCCCTAACTTTGCCACAAGGCTAAACAAACGCGATCATAGAAGAATAAGGCCGACTCTCACGAAAGCCTAAGGGTTTTGAATAAAGAGTTAGGAAAACTCAAAAAATGCGGGCGAAGGCCTACTAAGGCCGCCCGCGATAAGTAGAGTATAAAGTTAATTGCAAGTCAAAAACGCCTGGAAAAGTAATAGGCAAGAATGCAAGTACTGAGGTGCTCGAAAATTGCCAAACTACTCAAAATAGCCTACGAGACAAGCAATTAAGATAAATAATAAAGGAGCCAAGTGGAAAAAATTCTTCTATTCATGTTGAGGAAATATTTACAAGGTTCCTACACTATTACAAAAAGGTCCTAATCTATTACAACAAGAAAAAACAAAAATCCTATACTGAGGGAGCTTTCTCCTTGGGCTCCTCGACGGCCGCTCCATCAGTGCCCACTCCCCGGCTCCTCGGTGGCCGCACCCTCGTGCCCGCTTCGGAGTCCGGAGTTGGGGAGGGCAGCCGGTCTCCTGAGTCACCTCGCATGAGGAGCAGCCTTGTTGCTCGGCGGAGGCCGGTGCGGGAGCCGCCCGCCCGGGAATAGATCTCCAAGGGCCGGCCCCCCGGAAGAACTCCGAGCCGTGGCATCCCCCATGGATAAAGGGTTGTCCCCGGCGCAGAGCATCCAGCTGAGATCAGTCCGAGGGCGGGGCCACTTCGCCACCGGGGGCAGAGAGGCCGCGCGGAGAGATCCAAACCCTTGACCTCTTCCTCGGAAAAGGGAACTAGCGCATGCCCGGGCACACACTCCGCATCGTAGCAACCGAGTGAGCCAATTACGGCTAATCGTCAAGCGCCTGAGAACATGCCCGTGGCCGCGAAGTTCCGGATTCGTGTCCGACACCCGCCTCGCACCGGGCCAAGCACTCCGCGGTGAACCGGTCGAGTTCTTATACTCCTCTACAGCCTTCTTCGCGAGCCTCGGCCATCCTCTCCCTCTCCACCAAACCGCGTGAGAGGCAGCAGTTTCTCGGAAAGCTCGTCGGCCTTAGCCTCCAGGAGTTTGACCGACTCCTCCGCAGCTCCCAGTTTGGTTGCGAGCTCTTCATTCCTTTGCTCCAGCTTGGTCTTGTGCCCGCGGAGCTCATTCCGCTGACCCTTTGCCTTTTCTAGGCTCTGCTCCAGCTCGGTCACCCTCTCCTGGAAGCCCTTCAGATCGGACTCCTTGGTGGTGAGCTCCTTTTCCTTGGCATCCAGGAGGGAGCTCAGAGTACCCACCTTCTCCTGGGCCTGCTCCAGTTCGCGGAGTTTGCCCGCCAGGTCCTTGGTATTATTGGCGATCTCAGCGGACAGGCTGTCACAAGTCTCCCGGAGCCTCATGGCCTTGTTGCCCACCTGCGAGGAAGAAAGTCAGGATAAGGTAGAAAATCAAAGGCTAAGTGAGGAAGTCGGAAGAAAGGTCCCTACCTCAGTAAGGGCAACCCCAATATCCCCCATCAAGGCTGACGGGTTCTCCTTCTCAGCCACCTGGTGGTAGAAGTCAGGGGCGAAGAGCCGGTTGATAAGCCCAATGCCCACAAAGCAGGAATTTTGGGCGCACTGGCATATAGGTCTACCCCAGTAATGGCGGGTACATCCCCCACCTGCTTCCTTTTCTCCCATGCCTCCTCGCGGGTGGCCAGGGAGGAGATAGGATAGGCGATTGAGCAGATTGTCCCCGCGATTGGGGGAGCAGTGGTAGAAGCGGTGTCAGCAGCAGGGGGGCTGCGAACAGAGGTATCCACCACTTTCTGGGTCTTGGAAGACCTCTCCCTGTGCGCCAGATCCGCATCTCTCTCAGGTCTCTTCTTGGATTGCTCCTGATTATGCCCGGAGGCAATAGTGCGGCCAGGAGATGACGCCCTGACAAGCTGGGTGGTGGAGGACCCGGGAGGTGGAGGCAGTTCCCGCTTTCGAATGATTACGGGAGCAGCGAAGTATCCCCGCTTTCCCGCTCACAACAGCACGGTCTTGTCTTTCGAGGGAACCCTCCCATCTCATTCTCGCTCTTCAGGCGGCTTCTTTATTGGCCTTCATGTTCTTGGCCTTCAGCTGAGCGGCTTTAGTGGAGGAGCCATCGAAGTTGTACAGTCCGGATCTACTCGGGAGGGAAAGAAAAATGGTTAGCAAAGCAGCTCAAAAATCAAAAGCAAAGTAAATTGGCAAACAAGCTTCATAGTGGAATCGAGACCAATTATTTCGGGGATCGCACTCGGCCGCCCAAAGATACAGTGCTTATCACGCCTCGAACCGGTAATGTTCGTGCACCCGCCAATCGTGGTCGCGGGCGAGGCTCTATTACTACTGCTGGGGGCATGTGGGGCGCCCTCCTGCGAGGAGCCACCCCGAGTAGATCGCAGAGGCTCATCCTCCACTATGGCGCCCACGTCATATACGGGCTCATCCCCGCTCTCCAAATACAGGGCCGGAGTATTTCTCTAGGGCGCAGCCGAGTATCGGCAGAGGAAGGGTCCGGATAGCTACTCGCGGCCACCTTCATCGGGACCGGATTTGAGGGTTTTGAGAAGGGCCATCCAAACCTAGACTCAATGACCAAGATGTCCCTCTCGGTTCCATTGGTCAAATTTATTTGAGGGAGGAGAGAAGGTTCGGGTAGAATAATTCCTAGCCTTCAAACTCAAAATATTGCGGCGATCCGGTTCTCGTAGTAAGCATAAAGCCCGGCCAGTAGGTTCATAGCCTTGGAATCTGCAGACCGCGATAAAGGAGACAATAGCCCTGATGGCATTGGGAGTCAGTGCATGGGCAAAGTGTGAATTAAACTCCAGAAAGAAATAGAAGAAGGGGTCCAGGGGCAGCCTCAATCCGTTCTCAAACTGGGCTCCATAAAAAATGCAGGCCTTATTGTCCTCGCGGACATCAGCTACTGTCTCTGGCCGCAGTTTGTCCTTGTCCTTCAGATGAATATGTCCTAAGGTGCGGACACGGTATGCTTTGCGGTCCACATTATACACTTCGTATATGTCCTCCTCCCAATCAATGGTGGCCACCTCCTTGGCCTTCTTACGGCCACGGCCGTGATTCACCTCCCTAGCCGGCCTCTTGCCTTTGTTTCGGGCAGGGCCACAATCACTTCCTCCTCCTCCTCGGAGTCAGAGCTCTCGAAGGCATCCACTATATTGGTGGTCTCAGCGGCCTTCTTGGAGGTCCCCGCTACCCTCCTATCCCCCTCTCCTTGGTCATCTTCTTCGGTCTCCGAGTTCGAGGAGCCAAAGAGACCGGTGGGGTCACCACGGGCAGGGGCCATCTCCGATTCAACCTCACCGGATCCAAGAGGTCTCAAAGTTCAGAGGCTCAGGTTCCTCGCTCGCCGCCGTCACCAATTGTCCTCGCCACAGGGGCCGCGGGCACAACGGGGGAAAGATGGTCCTTATGGGCGTAACATCTAAAGGGTCATTCAAGTCTCGTGCCGGTGCCCGCGCAGCCGTTGGTTTGTTCAGGATCCATCAGCCCGCACTTTTCCTGGCCACAAACTACTTCGGGGACGCGAATCGCTCTCCTCACTAGTTCAATGGCGTTCAGAGCCGAGCCTCTCTCGCGGGGAACCCTGCACAAAACCCCCATCACAAAATTTCTCAAATTTACCGGTATCCCCCAACACCAAAACATCACCGTTCCTTTTTACCCTTTTATCCTTGGCCTCCCACAACCGGGGTGGGACAAAAGGCCCCCATTGGAATTTTTCGCAGAAATACTGGAAGCACTCAAGGGATAATCTAAGCCACCCATGGCCTACCTTCCTAAATATCCCCCCTGTCCGTTTACAAACAGCAAACAGATCTGGAGTGCTCCCATCTCCTAATTCTATGGGACGGCGGGGTCCAAATTCACGAGTGGTCATCTCGTTCAAAACTCAGAAAAGAAAAAACAGAAGGAGATGAAGAAGAAAACACCCAATTACTTACGAGAGAAGGATTGAGAAAGGGATTCGGAAAGCACTAGCTTGGATTTCGCAGCAAGATTTCTCTCTCAAAAGCTCTCTGAAGATTTGGAAACGGTAAAAAGGGTTTGAGGTTTAAGGGTTTGGTATTTATAAGGCCTACCTATACGGGTTAACCCGTTAACCCGTATTAATTAGCCCACAAATCCAACCTCGGACCATGAACCGTTTCCAACGTTTGAAAATTCGAAAAATTAAATACCTTTTGCATTTATTACCCCCCTTGGATGAGCGACACGTACCCCTGACGTACCACTAACCCGTCTTTTCATCTGCCAAGGGGCCCACCTGTTAACCGGGAGGCACGCCATGCAAGGGACTACGTGTCACTCACTGGTGCCTCCCGAACGTTCCCTTTGGCCCATGGGGCCAAGCAACAAGCAAGGAAAAACGCTAACACTGGTGCTCGCGCGAGGAGCAATTGAGGCAGACCGAGCTTCTAGTAGCTCCTCACTCAGACCATAAATAATCCCACTTGGAGCTAGGGGCCATTGATGAGCCCGGATCTACTGGACCGGGCCCGCGCTCGGTCTAGTCCAAGGAACCAGTGACGTAGCAGTTCCTAGACCGCTGGAGGGAAGATCGCGGACAAATAGGCCCTTGTGGTCAAGACCGTGTCCCTCCTCGGTTCGTCCCCGTCGAGGACCCTTGGAACCCTGCTCGCTGGATCTGTGCCCGCATGAGTCATGCCCGCATCAACCGTGCTCGCGTCATATATCTTTGACTGCGGGCACAACGTTGACCGCGGGCACATGCCGCATCCCTTAATGTCAAGCCTTACTGAGCAAGTTAGCTTACTGGCTCTGACAGGCCACTTGCCGGCTCCCCCATCACGCATTCAATGCGGCTCAGTCCGGCGCCTACTATTCCATTTAATGCAATAAGCCGGCTACACGGCTCATGTCCCTTTCAGCCATGTCCCCTGGACACCAATGTTCCCTCCCCTGACAGGACCAATTAGCTGCGGACACGTGTAGCCGGTCAAATACCAAAGTGCCCCTAGGGCGATCTCATTGCTTACCTCAACAAGCACCATGGCATTGCCTATAAATAGAAGGCCTTTACCCCTCAGGCAAGGTAAGTTCCATATACAATTGAGTAAGCTCTTTTACTCTCTAAACCTAAACACACACACACTCCAAAGGTATTCAAAGCCTTATTACTCAGTATTCTTACTCTCACACCCGAGGGCCTGAGTTGGAGTAACATCCAACTTTGACCTTAACGGTGCTTGTTTGTGTTGTGATCTAGGTACACAAAACCACCAAATATATCCTAGCCAGATATCCTTGAACCGCTCCTGACCCCGAAAAGCTGTGGCGTCATCAAGAATGGTAGCTTAAAAGATTTTATACCACCATACATATGCCATGCACAAACTTAGAAGTACATGGGAAAGACAGCAGTGAAGTTTGATTGGAAGGTTAATTACTAGCATATAATTTCCTGAACGTGAATATGAGAAAAGGTATGAACCATTTACTATTTCCATTCTTGTTTGATGCCTTAAGTCGAAGTCTTCTAAAAGCTTCCTTATGGGCTTTAAGTGAACTTTGATGTAACACAACTCTAATGACTTGAATCTACCTATGCATATAAGAATTCCCCGCAAATCTTTTGGAGCATTTATCTAAATACAGAGAAGGCAAGGGATTACTCATACACATTTTTGAAACATTGCTTTTAAAGTGGTAATAAGGTAGCAAGCATTTACAACAAAAGAAGCTTTAAACTGCATTTTAAAATTTTCACCTTGTGATTAATTACGAAATTTGTTTATTAAACAAGGTTAAACCATTGCATCTAGCCTGTCCTCTAAGACTTCAAAGCTGCATCCTAACATTGGAAATTTCAGCAACCTGCAGAAAGAGGGGGTTCCCAAATTAATATAGTAAACCAATTACGTTATCATACTGAGGTCATTCAGAGTGATCATCTAAACCTTAACTCCCAAATAGAAGGCAAGCAATGCTTCATATTAGCTAAAGTTTCAGCAGCTCAGCTCAAGAAAGATTACCGCTGGTAAAAACTCTTAAAGTCTAGTCTGAGGTTCCACCTTAAAATCAATTGGTGATAAGACGAGTGGCCCAGAATCTTTATATATTATAGGCAAGGTTTGTCAATTCTCGATGTGGAATAATATCTCTAACACACCCCCTCACGTGTAGCGGGCTTTTTGGCAAAGCTTACGTCGTGAACTTATTAATCGGGTGACACGGAGTAACATCGTGGGCCGTTGTGCCTGCACGTGTAAGGACCTGCTCTGATACCATCTTAAAGTCTGAGGTTCCACCTTAGAACCAATACCATCTTAAAGTCTGAGGTTGCACCTTAAAACCAATTGGTGATAAGGGGAGTGGCCCAGGATCTTTATATATTATAGGCAATGTTTGTTAATTCTCGATGTGTGATAATATCTCTAACAAAAACATCCTCCGGTGTTGAACTTAATTAAGTCAACCCGGCAGTATCCTACAATATAGGCAAATACAACGTACTAAAAGTCAACATACCACTTATCATCATTGAAGAAACTGATGTTATCCAGCAAAATAAATCATATTCAAACAACAATTTCCACCCGGAGTGTCTTATATGCAACTTCCATCCTCCGCTTGACAGTATCAACTTTTGCAAGGGTCGCTACTGATTCAGGTGAGGATCCCTCTGATTATAAAGAAATTTGAAATTTTAATTAGTATCATTCATCATTATTATTTGTTACTAATAATAATTTTAATGCGGATTAATAATTATTTTTACTATTATTACAAATTTCAAGCTTTTAAGGAAGCTTTCAAACGAAAAAACAAACAAACAATTACGCTTTCAATCGGTCCTAAACTTCATTACTATATCCAAAATATATACAAACATGAGTAATCCTTACTAGCCAATTCTCATAATTGATTTCCCTATTACACTGACATAATTGCTGCTCATATGATCAAGTCAATTACAATCATATCGTTGCTGCAGTTCAACTTTCAGGGGAACTCTCCAACCATTATCTTGTTGCCGCAGTTGAACTATCCGGGGAAAGTAAAATATCATCCCACTCCGGCCCCAAGGTAACTGATATCGACACAATGGACAACTATGATTTATTTTAAGCCACGTGATTATGCAGTCAGAATGAAACCAGTGCCCGCACGGCATCTCATTCACGCTCTCCTCCAATTTAAACTCGTCCGAGCAAATAACACATGCGGTATCAACCTGTTTCAGAACATCTTGAGTGACAGCGCGTTTAAGCAGTTGACGTAGATGTGGGAGTAGAGGAATTGCGGCATCTTCCCTTTTAATTTCTCTGTGAACATATTGTGGGTTGTAGGTAATTAACGTTTAATATATAAAGGGGGGGGGTGTGTGTGGTAAATTCTTGATGAAGCCAAACTCTTTGATCGATTTATCAAAACGAAGATTTCAACTCCTAGAAGCTTGCTTCAATCCATATATGGATCTTTGCAACTTGCATTCTTGGATTGAAAACCCTTTCAGGCTGTGTCATGTACACATCCTCAAGTAGCTTCCCATTTAGGAAAGCTGTTTTGACATCCATTTCCCATTTAAAGAATGTTCAGGATCTAACTGTAGCAATTATATTTATGTTGATAGTGAGTCGAAACATCGATCCTAACAAGATATAAGTGGTCTCTAGCAAGCCATTATATCTACCCAATTAAATATAACATCAAAGCTTGATTCCTTGATAGATTATTACCACAATCCCTTTATCACACGTCGTATTGAACATAATTCATGGTCCACGTCAACTTATATTGTTCAATGCTTTCTCGACTCCGAATATGTTGATAATACAAATGCATTTGATCTCTATCAAATCTCTCGAGTGTGGCCACACATTTCATCAACACATTCATCGAGGGGCCCAAGCAGACATCTTTCTTTACGAGGGACAAATCCGATCTTGACTTATTATTCTTCTCTATAAGAATCCAGTCGTGCCAACATAGCCCTTATTGCTATCCTGTTAAAGATAATGTTAGACTACATCAAACACAACGTTCATCATGCGAAAGACGATGATAATCTCAGGTACTAAGGATTCTAATGACACGACTATCATGAAATTTAATCATGACATATATGACCATAGACCATGTCATAAATCTCATAGATTGGTCAGTCTAGTACCTTGTTCTCTAACAAGTACCTATAAGTGTAATGTCCATCTCCATGCATATAATCATCTCTATGATTATCCATTACCAACTTATACTAGTTATTCACAATAACTAGGGACACAGAATATTATAATAAACATGTAAAACATATAATACTCAAGATAAACATTCTCTATTATAAATGGTAAAGACGAGTACATAACGGTATTAGTTATGAGTCAAAATAACTATAAGCCTAGGGTATAACACCAACAATCTCCCACTTGCACTAGGCCCAATCTCATATGTATCGTATACCCATGGACCTAACATGACCATCATGCATTGCTTGTGCGAGAGGATTTTTAAGCGAATCCCCTATGTTATCGTCGGTTGATACTTTGCATATCTTAACGTCTCCTCTTTCTATGAATTCTCGAATGAGGTGGAAACGTCTAAGTATGTGTTTGGATCGTTGATGTGACCTTGGTTCCTTTGCTTACGCAATGGCACCATTGTTGTCATAATAAAGTTCCATCAGATTAGTGATACTTGGAACGACTTCTAAGTCACTAATTAACTTCTTGATCAAAACTGCCTCTTTAGCTGCAACGGATGTCGCTATATATTCGACCTCAGTTGTAGAATCGGCTATGGTACTCTGCTTGGAACTCTTCCAACAAATCGATCCTCCGTTAAGCAAAAACACAAACCCTGATTGCGATCTAAAATCATCTTTGTCAGTTTGAAAGCTTGCGTCTGTGTAACCCTTTACAACAAGATCATCTTCCATCCCTCCAAATACCAAGAACGCATCCTTAGTCCTTCTTAAGTACTTAAGGATCGTCTTAACTGCCATCCAATGGTTTTCACCAGGATCAGATTGGTATCTGCTCGTCATGCTTAGAGCATACGAGACATTAAGTCTAGTACAAATCATGGCATACATGATAGATCCAATTGCCGAAGCATATGGAATCTCATTCATTCTCTTTCGCTCACCAGTTGTCTTAGGACACTGAGTCTTGCTAAGATTAATACCATGGCCCATTGGCAAGTTTTCTCCCTTAGAATTTTCCATCTTGAATCTTCTAAGAACTTTGTCAATGTGAGTACTTTGACTCAAATCAATCATCCTTTTAGATCTATCTCTATAGATCTTGATGCCAAGGATGTAAGCGGTTTCACCCATATCTTTCATTGAAAAACACTCACTTCCCTAACCAAGACTTGACAATCTGAAGTGCAGGAATGTCATTTCCAATAAGTAAGATATTGACGAAGCACGATAGATTCCGTGATTAGCGCACTAATCACAAGAATTCTTCAAGCGAAGAATCCTCAAACACAATAACTGGAATCCACCAGCAGTAATCTGGAATCCACCAGGAATTAAGAGAAAACTCTTGAAAATTAAATATCGTCAACTCCCTTTTACAAAGCCTAAAAGATGTTTAAATACTATCTCTAAACCCTAAAACAAACCCTAAAATGAAATAACAAAATAAAGACTAAAATAACCCTAATTTAATTAATCTTTAAAACAACAAATGGAAAAAGGGCAAAACATCAGCAACATTCCCGTCCGTGAGGCACCCGCCTGAGGACAGCCCATGCGGCCTCCTGGAGTCCAGGCGATGGTGGGGTCTTGCTGCTGCGTTGGGGCGGCCGCTTGGTGGATCTGATGCGCATGCCTGGGCTGTAGAAAACCTTTGCTCGGTTCTCCTACATCACTTTAAATTATGTGAGTTACAACTCCATCCTTTTGGATAATAGATACAAGATAGTGAATAAATTGGAATATTAGACATCTATTGTTTCCCTACATCCAACCCTGCTAAACTTACTCTCTAAATATTTTTTCTTGCTTCTGTTTAACCAAAAGTCTCGATATTACAAACTATGTCTCCACAATTCCAACTTGCTTTCTATATCTTCTTTTGTCTCATTGGTCAAAAAATCTCATTTGTAAACATCCTAATTGACCTTAGTAATACATGTCCTTCATGATGCAATATATTTCTATAAAACGCCATTCGTTGCTAAATCACACCAAAGTACCTCTATTGAAAATTTATCATACGACTTCTCCAAGTCAATAAAACCATATGTATTAAACTTAGTAATTCTTCATAATTTGATTGAGGAAGCTGCAAGATTGTGGTGGCAACAAAAATGGTGAAAAAGTTGAAGCTCGAGAAATGGAACCACTTTATATGCCTTCAATTTTCCATTGGTGACAAGTATAAAAATGAAGTTTGGTGTGATGTTGTGATATGCATGCTTTCCATTTATTTATTGAGAGACCTTGGCAATATGATAGAAAAACCAAGAATGATGGTTTTAAAAACACTTATGCTTTTGAGAAAGATGTGGTCAAATTCATTTTGGGTCCTTCCAAGAGGGAATACTCTCCCAAACCATTGAAAGGAGAGGGAAATAATTTTCTATCAAAATCTTAAATTGACAAGGTTATTAAGGAAGATATGTATGCGTATGCTCTTATGGTTCTTGAAGGCAATGAAAAAGTTTGTGACGTCCCTACATAAATTGTACAAATTCTAAGATATGGTCCCGAAAGAAATTCTACCCAGTCTTTCTCCGATGAGGGATATGGAAAATTGAATTAATTTTGCTTTATGCTTTGTCATTCCAAACAAGGCATCCAATAAAATGAGCGTGAAGGGTATACGAAGAGCTTCAAAGGCAAGTTAATAAACTTTAGTAAAGGGACTTTAAGGGAGAGTATGAGCCCTTATTATGCTCTAGTACTTCTTGTACCTAAGAGGGATGAAACTTGGCTAATTTTTATTGATAGTAGAGTTGTAAACATGATCATAATCAAATACGGGTTCTATATACCTCGTCTTAATGATCCTTAAGACCGTCTTCATTGTACATATATTTTTTCCAAGATGGATCTTTAAAACGGATATTATAAAATTCAAATAAGGTTGTGAGGTAAATGGAAAACAACTTTCAAGACAAGGAATGGATTCTACGAGTGGATAGTTATGCCCTTTGTTCTTTATGAGGCTCCTAGGTTATCATGAACCATTTTTAAGACCTTTTATTGGCATATTTGTTGTGGTGTTTATATTGATGAAATATGTATGTATATCAAAGATCCAAATCAACACTTGGAGAATCTTTGTCAGAGTCATTGAAATTTGAAGGGAGCAAAAGTTGTACTCCAAGAAAAGTGTCATATTTTTAGTTTTTTACAACTAGCCTTGTATTTTTAGGATATTGTTTTTCCAAAAGTGATCAAGATGGATCCAAGCAAGGTGGACACAATTACAAGTTGGCCCATTCCAAAGTCTATACATGATGTTCTTGATTTTCATGGCTTGGAATCATATTACTAATATTTTATCAAGAATTTCATCACCATCATTTCTCTGATCATTAAATGTTTGAAGAAAGAAAAGTTCTGAATGGTCAAGTGTGACTACAATGAGCTTTGAAATTTTGAAGGAAAAGGTGACTAATGCTCCACTTTTTTGATTACTTGTGATGCTTCAAATGTGGGTATTGGTGTCGTTCTTAGTCAAGAATGCAAGCCTATTGTTTTCTTTAGTTAAAAGATGAATAACTCTCGCAATAACAACTCGGCTTATGATAAGGAGTTTTACGTGATTGTTCGAATGTCAGATCCCTGACAACACTACATTTTGGGTAAAGAATTTATTCCCTCTTCAAATAATGAATCTTTGGAAGTGCATAAACACCCAACACAAACTCAATAAGAGGCATGCATGCTAAATGGGCAAATTTCATTCAAGCCTTCTCATTTCACATCAAACACAAATCATTTTTTTTTTTAATAAAGTTGATGATGGTCTATGTCGTAATATTGGGTATTGAAGTTCTTTAAGAGCTCTAAAGAGGATAGGTTTTAAGGGAAATTTTGGCAGCAGTGTTCAGGAGGACCATGTGCATATTTTCTTATGCAAGAGGGATTTTTTTCAAGGACAGCTGGTTGTGAATTCCATAATGTTCTTTAAGGGAAGCAATCATCATCGAAGCTCACGGTGAAGGACTAGCTGGCCTTTTTGGCAGAGATAAGACGCTCTCTCTTAAAAAAAGAGAAGTATTATAAACTTGGAATTAACAGAGATGTCATTCGACATGTGGAGCGATACAAGGTTTGTCATATACTGCTAAGTCTCATGTTGAAAATATAGGATTGTATACTCGTACCAGTATCGGTGGCACCTTAAATGGAGTGCGCTTAGACTTTGTTGTTGGGAAACCTCAAACTCAAATGAATAAAGATTCAATCATGGAGGTTGTCGATCAGTTAAAAAAAATGTCGAATTTGGTTCCATGAAATAAAAATTTAGATTTTACACGTGTGGCTAACCTTAATTTCAATAAGAGAGTGAAAGTTCATGGTTTTATGTTGTTCCGATCGTGATTCAAAGTTCATGAATCATTTTTGGCAAACGTTTTTCGAAGAAGATTGGGACAATTCACCGGCTTAGCTCATCGAACCATCTTCAAAATGATGGACAAACGGAGGTTGTTTGGGAACCTCCTACAAATTTTAGTACGAAGCAAGCCTTGGCAATGTGATCAGATTTTAGCACATTAAATTCACTTATCATAATGGTCATCAGTCAAAATTCTGTTGTTGGTCCAATCGAAGTAAGGTATGGTCGGAACCCTCATGGCCCGCTGGTCTTGGCTCCAATTACAACTACTCAGTGAAGCATATTTTGATTGTGTGTTTAGCCTCGAGAAATATATATTAAAAATAATTTCTACTTATTTTACTCAATACCCTTTGAAGGGTTCCATAGAGTAGTGATTGTTATCCTTTCTTGTTGTGTTTCACTTATGATTTTCTTTTTGTTTCCCTTTTTCCAGCATCGATGGTAGCCATCTGAAGAGGACTAATTGAGAGAATTTTATGTTAATTTGCAAATCAACACTTAAGCCCTGCTATGTGGGAAGGGAAATGGAAAAATATCCATCATGTGCCATGCACATGAAAAATTTTGATAATTTTTTAATGTTTGTTGGAATCTAGGGAATAAAATGGATTTTTTTAAAACATGAGATGAATTTCCCGTAGGGTGCAAAATGAAATTTGGTATATAATTTAGGTATAAACATATTTTGGTCAAGTAAATACAACCCAAGCATTCTCCAACCCTCCCCCTCCCTCTTAGATCGATCGTCACTCATCCCTCCCTCCCTTCTCCCCCTTCCCCAAACCCCCTTTCTCAAACTTAGGTGGGGTTTGATAGCAAAAATCAAACACAAGCACTTAATGCTTGTTGTTTAATGATTTTCTTTTATACAACTAATTCAAACTAAGGATGAATCTTTGAATCAAATGAAATAATCATCATATATTTATCTTACCCAACAAGCATCAATATCTCACTTTTCTAATAAGAGCCACTAAGCATGGAGATTAACATATAGTTTGTTTACAAAGCCTCAAATTTTCTAACCCACCCGCCACCACCCTCTATTTATGACCTACTTTGCCAACCCACCCACCCAACCCTCCTTTGTCACTACCTGCTGCCAATCCCACACCAGCCGTCACCTCACCCTAAAGCCGTCTCCCCATTCAAAGTCATGTGGATGGAAAATGACTTTGAATCCGTACAAAATCTAACACTCAACCAGTTTGCAACAAATTGTAAAATAAGGGACGGGATTGGTATTAGAATAAGGTGGGTTAGACGAAGTCAATCAAAACATGGAAGAGAAGAATTGTATTGAATGACTCAATTGATTATGATGTTAGAGGTACATATTTATAGGTTTACAATGAGGAGGTAATCTCCTAGAAGGAAAAGGATTCTAATCTAATACAAGAATTGATCTCCTAGAATGAGAAGGTTTTTAAGAATTGTGTTTCCTAATCTAATACAAATAGTGTGTTTCCTAAATTATATATTACAATATATACTTTGAATATAATATAATGATATTATATTATATTCCTAATATGTCCCCGCAAGATGGACGGTCCTTGGATAAGTCCAATCTTGAAGAGTGATGAGATGAATCGGGTTTGATGAAGCAGTTGAAGATGGATGTGTTCCCGGACATGTACGTCGTTTCTGATGTGATGTGGTTCCTCGCATCCGAGGTGGTGATAGGTTGGTGCATGACTATGGCGGAGACGGTGTGGTAGTGGAGAGGGGTTTTCGGTTTTGCTGAGGCGGTTTTGAAGTAGGGGGAATTGGTTTCGACTAGGCCGAGGGTGTTTTTGAAGTCGGGGAAATTGGTTTCGGCTAGGCCGAGGGGGGTTTTGAAAAAAAAAAAAGGGGTTTCGACCAAAAGGGGTTTTGAGCCGAGGGAGTTAAAGAACTAAAACAAATTTAGGTTTCGGTCAAAAGTGTTTTTGAACCGAGGGGTTGAATTGCAAAAAGGTTTAGGGTTTCGGTCAAAAGGGTTTTTGAGCTGAGGGGATTAAAGAACTAAAAAAAAATTTGGGTTTCGGTCAAAAGTGTTTTTTAGCTTGAATAACAAAAAAAATTGGGTTTCGGTCAAAAGGATTTTTGAGCCGAGGGGGGTTTTTGATTTTTGGTGGCGGAAGCAGTGGTGGTGAGGGGGTGGGGCGGCTTAGGGTTTTGCCGCTTGGATTTTGGCGGAGAAGTCCTTCTATGGATCTTAATGTTATTAGAATAAGGAGGGTTAGACGAAGTCAATCAAAACATGAAAGAGAAGAATCTATCTATATATATATATATAAAGGTTGAAGTGATTTTAGCACTCAATTTTTTTCTCCAAAACTTTGAGACATCACATGACTAATATACCCTTAAATTAGTGATAGCAAATGACCTATTTACCCCTATTCAAATCTGATACAAATAATGAGCCTTTTTGAAATCATAAATTTTTTCATGCCTCATTATTACATTTAATGCTAAATGGGAAATGCTACATTATGGTTTAAGAAGTAATCAATTTGGCACAACCTTTGATAACTGTCATTATTCAAATCTGATACAAATAATGACACTTTTAAATTTTTTCTTTTCATATTTTTTTTCCTTCACTTATTTAATCCGAAAAGTATGAAACCAATACTCCCTATCACTGCCTTTTTTTCACTAGCTTTTTTCTTCGAATGATGTACTACTATTAGCTAGAATATCAATGTGGAAATAAGAGAATCAAAATTTTATATTGAATTCTTAAATGAAGAAATAAGGCAATAAAAAACAAAAATCTAACCAATGAAATCAAAGTTAAAGTATTAATTTTCTGCCAAAAAATACACATGCTCAAATTAGAACATTTAGTAAAATACTTAGAACTAATTTAAAAAAAAATATTTTTCTCGGTCTCAAAATGACAGGATAGTTCTAATTTAATTTTGATAGTAAGTTTGATTTATTTTTGACCAAAAAATTGATATTAACACAACATTAATATCAATAGCATTTTTAAAAGTTCATTTGATTTATTAAGTTTCATTATTTTCTAGATCAATGTTCAATTAAGTTAACATTAAAAATAAAGTGAGTATATTTTTTTTGGAACGGGATAAATATAAGATTACAAAAAGTTGAAGACATTTTACTACAATGTCCTACTACTTTTGTTTTAAAATAAAAAAAAATTGAGATGGGGAGAGAATTTTTTTTTTCAAACCCAGTATTTTTGCATTTAAATAGTGGTCAATAGCCAATGATTTGGTTTTCACTATTTACTGTATTTACAGACACAAATTTTAAGAATTCACTCTCGCCCTGGTTTTTTTTTAAAGAGCGCACTATGACATTGAGACAACAATTTTGGGACACGGGCAAATGAGCATGCTATTTTACTATTAAAAATGCCTATAAATACGAAAAAAAAACTATAAATTTTCCATTTTCATAGGCAAATGAACATGTTGTTCGTCGATTTTATCTGTTCACTCACTCATTTTGGTCTGTTTTAAAAATAATCTGTTTTTAGTAATGGTTAATTGTATGTTATTTTGTGTAAGATAAATAATTGTGATGAGTTGAAGATTTTAATATGTGACGAAAGAAAAAGACCGTGGATGACACCACAAATGTTGTATACAAGATTTTTTTTTAAAGTTTGTAATTTTTATTACTAATGCCAGGATATATTTTTGTTGTATACTTTTTATTTTAATTTTTTTCCTAAACTAACCTTTATAGTTATAGTAACTTTTTTAATTTAATTTCTCCTATTTATCAAAGTTTTTTGATCGTGTGTTTAACACACGGGTGTTACGCTAGTTATATTGAATGACTCAATTGATTATGATGTTAGAGGTGCATATTTATAGGTTTACAATGAGGAGGTAATCTCCTAAAAGGAAAAGAATTCTAATCTAATACAAGAATTGATCTCCTAGAATGAGAAGGTTTCTAAGAATTGTGTTTCCTAATCTAATACAAATATTATGTTTTCTAAGTTATATATTAGAATATATACTTTGAATATAATATAACGATATTTTATTATATTCTTAATAATTGGCACATTTATTCTTTTGATAGCCAAATTGCAAAACACCAAGTATTGAGTTATTGACCAATACAATGGTACCGATCATTATTGAATTAATATGAATCCCTACTCACCAGCATTCGATGCTATGTGTGATCAGGTCAAATCCTCCCGCGGCCTCGCATAACTTGAAGAGTTCTCTAATATCCGGGAATGCAAAAGAATATTCCGGTCCGGCTCCCTAACTGAAGAATTCTGCAACCATTGTCGTTGCTGCAGTCCAACTATCCAGAAGGAACGTAAAATAATATCCTGATATGGCTCCTTAGGGATTTCATATCGACACAATGGACAAGTATTATTCAAACTAAGCCACCTGATAATGCAGTCAGAATGAAACCAGTGCCCACACGGCATCTCATTGACCATCTCCTCCAATATAAACTCGTCCAAGCAAATAACACATGCCTCATCCAGCTGTTTCAGAACCTCAAAGGTGACGGCACGTTTGAGAGTTTTGAGGGAATTAATGAAGGAATTGGCGGCTGGGGTTGGATTAGGCTCGTAATCATCAGCCTCGGCGGGCCAGTTGACATCAGTGACAAAATCGTCATCTTCTTCAAAAGAAGAGTCTAAATAGTCATCATCTTCTGTTAAACTGGATAGGGGAGATGAAGGGGTGGATGGTGGTTGTGGCGGTGGTTGGCGAGTGTGGGGCAGGCGGCTTGTGGTGTTACAACTCGGGCAGCGGGCGGTGGCGGTGGTGGGGGAGACATCTATGGGGATGAAGAAACAATGGCATCTATGGCAGCTCACGTAATTGTGGGCATCGATGAATAGCGGCATCTTTATAATCTGTGGATGTAACTTGTATGTAGAGAGTTAAATATATAGAGAGATATATGGTGATTCATTTGAATTCTAGGGTGAGAGGGACTCTTGGTTGGTTAGGATTTAGGAATAGGATTGTGTGTTGAATTTAACGGCTCTTCATTTGGTACGCAAGTTTCTTATTCTGATAATGTAACTGGTGAGTAACCCGTCGAAATTCGACGGGCATAGTTAGGATTATTATTACTTGTTGCCATAATCTAATCTGTAATTTTATTTAAATAAACGAAAATAATATGTTAGGTTTATATCCAACAATAAAAAAATTGACACGATAATTTTGGGACGGAGGAAGTATCATGTACACATAGAAAATTACTTTACTACATTCAGAATAACTCCATTTAGCCTATATGTGTTGGGATGGCCAAACATATTTTGGTCACATATATCTATTTCTATTATAAAAATAAAATGTGTGTACACTTGCTCACCAATTTTTTAAGAGATGGAGAAAATATAAAAATTTCTGAATGCACAATCAAGATACATAAAAGAAGCATGACTCAGGACCTTATGAAGCATTTCAGATAATACTCAAGTTGTGATTATTATAAATCTGAATTATGTATACCCATATTTCATAAATGTGTCAAAATCATATCAACATTTCAAGTTTCAACCACTTGACAACCATTTACCAAAACAAAATATTAGCTGCTCCCTTGAATATAGTTATCAAAGATTTAGCCATCAAGCAAAATGTTATAATTTCTCTTGTGGGTCATTTTCTGATTAGAAAAGATTATGAAAATAAATTAGGGGTGAGCAGGAAAACCGAAAAATCGAAAAAATCCGAATAAAATCGAAAAAACCG
Source organism: Adenophora triphylla var. japonica (assembly GCA_022495995.1). NCBI lineage: Eukaryota > Viridiplantae > Streptophyta > Magnoliopsida > Asterales > Campanulaceae > Adenophora > Adenophora triphylla. The sequence continues at coordinate 133,954 of JAFEMH010000020.1, forward strand.
ACGCCGAAAAATCGTACCAACGGTTAATTGGATAGGTACGGTTTATGAAATATTGAAAAACCGAATCTATCGGTTCGGTTTGGGATACATGATATCACACCGATTACTCACACCGAACCGTATCGATATGCTTCTAAATACAATATTCATAATATTTACTATAATTTTACATCTATTCAATTTCCATATATATTAAATAAATAAATAAAAAATTCAAAATTTAGTAAATCTTGTCGATGTCAAAAAGCCAATTAGCCAAATTAAATAATAAATATCCTTTAATTAACCTCAGTACCTCACGGCTCACAATCTCACATCGCTTGAAAGCCTTGAAATAATATCCTTTAATTTGGCCAATTAGCCAAATTAAATATCCTTTAGGTATTGATATATATTTTGACAATGTGGGTGCCTGGGTGGAGAAATGCTTGATGCGGCGCTTGTCAAGTCTGTATAAGCAAGGGAAGATTGTGTATGTGGAAAACATGAATGAAGGGTTGGAAAGTGCTCCGGCTGCGTTTGTTGGCTTGTTTTCTGGTAAAAATGTTGGGAAGCAGGTTGTTTTTGTTGTGCTTTTAAGGTTGCCATTATCTTCTCAAGGTTGTGTAGTATGATGAATAATTGTGTTAAAATAATGAACCAGTTGTTGGGTGTCAAAAAAAAAAGATTGGCTTTAAGACCGAATATTATCGAACCGACACTTACCGAAGCCGAAAACCGACTACACCGAACCGAGCTAAAACCGAGTGGTGGCGGTTTGTTAAAATTAAAAACCGAATACTTTTGGTTTGGTAACGGTTTTAGCCTAAAACCGAGCCAAACCGTACCGAGCACACCCCTAAAATAAATAAGTCATGGCATCCATATGCAACACTGGAATGAAAACAAATAAACTTGATAGTTTTAATCAGATTATTAATCATAAATCCCAAAGTACCAAATAAAATAACAAAATATCAAAGAAAATATTTGTTAACCATCCCCCTCACTCTACCCACGATAATGTCACCTTGGAAAAAATGAATTATAAATAAAAAATTTAAAAACAAAAAAATGTGCATTTGAAAAAAATATTAATCGATTCAGTTTTGAAGAGTTACATTTTCTTATTTACTAATTGCTTTCCCATTTTCTGAAAATTCAAAATTTGATTTCAAAATTCAAATGTTGATTGAGCTTAAATCGGGATAATTTACTGTATAAATATTTACCTTATAAACATTAACCTTTTATTAAATGAAAAATCAATTTATTAAATGAAAAAAACTTTGAAACTAAGACCAATGGAAGAATTACATAATGTCAAGTCATAAGAGTGACATGGTTTAATGTGAGGGCTCTAAATGTTTGTCTTTTAATATATTATATAGATGGATCATTATAATACTACTTCTTTCATCTAAAAAAGAATTATAAATACATTATTTAAAAAAAATATTTATTTTTGAACCGTTACTCTTTGATTATATTTTTAAATTCCTATTTATAAGACTCTTGCATGTATATATATCATTACATTAAGATTTCTTTCGTCCCAAAATAAAAATATTTGATCAATTTTTATTTTGCTTAAAAAAAAAACTATTCATTTATTAGAATATATTATTGTAACTATTTCTAATTTATATACCAAAGATTTTAATTTATAAAATAAATTTGTATGTATATGGATCATAATTATAGTACTACTTCTTCTGTCTCAAAATGGATTATAAATAAAAATTTTAAAAACAAAAAATGTGCATTTGAATAAAATATTAATCAATCCAGTTTTGAAGAGTTACATTTTCTTATTTATTAATTGTTTTCCCGTTTTCTGAAAATTCAAAATTTGATTTCAAAATTCAAATGTTGATTGAGCTTAAATCGGGATAATTTACTGTATAAATATTTACCTTATAAACATTAACCTTGTATTAAATGAAAAATCAATTTATTAAATGAAAAATCTTTGAAACTAAGACCAATGAGAGAATTACATAATGTCATGTCATAAGAGTGGCATGGCTTAATGTGAGGGCTCTAAATATTTGTCTTTTAATATATTATATAGATGGATCATTATAGTACTACTTCTTTCATCTCAAAAAAAAATTATAAATAAATTATTTAAAAAAATAATATTTATTTTTGAACCGTTACTCTTTTATTATATTTTTAAGTTCCTATTTATAAGACTCTTGCATGTATATAGATCATTACATTAATATTTCTTTCATCCCAAAATAATTGATCAATTTTTATTTTGCTTAAAATAAAAAAAAAGTATTCATTTATTAGACTATATTATTATAACTATTTCTAATTTATATACCAAAGATTTCAATTTATAAAATAAATTTGTATCTATATGGATCATAATTATAGTACTACTTCTTTTGTCTCAAAATGAATTATAAATAAAATTTTAAAAACAAAAAATGTGCATTTGAATAAAATATTAATCGATCCAGTTTTGAAGAGTTACATTTTCTTATTTACTATTTGCTTTCCCATTTTTTGAAAATTCAAAATTTGATTTCAAAATTCAAATGTTGATTGAGATTAAATCGGGATAATTTACTGTATAAATATTTACCTTATAAACATTAACCTTTTATTAAATGAAAAATCAATTTATTAAATGAAAAATCTTTGAAACTAACGCCAATGAGAGAATTATATAATGCTATGTCATAATAGTAACATGGCTTAATGTGAGGGCTCTAAATGTTTGCCTTTTAATATATTATATAGATAGATGGATCATTATAGTACTACTTCTTTCATCTCAAAAAAGAATTATAAAAAAATTATTTTAAAAAAATAATATTTATTTTTGAACCGTTACTCTTTGATTATATTTTTAAATTCCTATTTATAAGACTCTTGCATGTATATAGTTCATTACATTAATATTTCTTTCATCCCAAAATAAAAATAATTGATCAATTTTTATTTTGCTTAAAATATAAAAAAAAAAGTATTCATTTATTAGACTATATTTTTTTAACTATTTCTAATTAATATACCAAAGATTTCAATTTATAAAATAAATTTGTATGTATATGAATCATAATTATAGTACTACTTCATATGTCTCAAAATGAATTATAAATAAAAAAATTTAAAACAAAAAATGTGCATTTGAATAAAATATTAATCGATCTAGTTTTGAAGAGTTACATTTCCTTATTTACTAATTGTTTTTCCATTTTCTCAAAATTCAAAATTTGATTTCAAAATTCAAATGGTGATTAAGCTTAAATCGGGATAATTTACAGTATAAATATTTACCTTATAAACATTAACCTTTTATTAAATGAAAAATCAATTTATTAAATGAAAAATCTTTGAAACTAAGGCCAATGGGAGAATTACATAATACCATGTTATAATAGTGGCATGGCTTAATGTGAGGGCTCTAAATGTTTGCCTTTTAATATATTATATAGATAGATGGATCATTATAGTACTACTTCTTTCATCTCAAAAAAGAATTATAAATAAATTATTTAAAAAAATAATATTTATTTTTGGATCGTTACTCTTTGATTATATTTTTAAATTCCTACTTATAAGACTCTTGCATGTATATATATCACTACATTAATATTTCTTTCGTCCCAAAATTGAAATAATTGATCAATTTATTTTTTGCTTAAAATATTAAAAAAACTAATCATTTATTAGACGATATTATTGTAACTATTTCTAATTTATATACCAAAGATTTCAATTTATAAAATAAATTTACATGTATATGGATCATAATTATAGTACTACTTCTTATGTCTCAAAATGAATTATAAATAAAAAATTTAAAAATAAAAAATGTGCATTTGAATAAAATATTAATCGATCCAGTTTTGAAGAGTTACATTTCCTTATTTACTAATTGCTTTGCCGTTTTCTGAAAATTCAAAATTTGATTTCAAAATTCAAATGTTGATTGAGCTTAAATCGGGATAATTTACTGTATAAATATTTACCTTATAAACATTAACCTTTTATTAAATGAAAAATCAATTTATTAAATGAAAAATCTTTGAAACTAAGACCAATGAAAGAATTACATAATGTCATATCATAAGAGTGACATGGCTTAATTTGAGGGCTCTAAATGTTATTTCTTATACGTCTATTCACATTTTAAACCAACATTCTTTTTTTAACATTTGTTTTGGTTTTTATATTTTTTTACAAATTTAATCATTTTACTTTAAATATGGCACTCAATATCCTCAAAGTAGGGGTAGTATCAGTGTAAAAATTTCTTAATTAGTATTTGTTTCACCGGATAAGATTGAGTCTTTATTAGAAAAGAGATTTAGTGACTCATTAATCTATAAATCCTGGGTTATAGAAATAAAGTTAAGAAAATAATATAATTGTACTAAACCTATTTTAGTTTACTGTTTAAATATTTACTATCTAGACAAAATAAAAATAATAGTAAAAATTATTTAAAAAATATTTCTGAATTAGAATATGTAGAAACTGAAGAAAAGCTTAAAGATTGGGGGATGCCTTATTTCCCACCTCATTGCATTTGGCAAATAGAGACTTTTGATTTTCATTTTAAAAAGTAATACATTTATTTGATAAAGAAGTGTTTAGATTTAAATATAAATATAATTTTTTACATATTTGATTGGTACTAGTTTCATTAAAATCCTTAATAAGAGAAGGTCTAAATACATGTTTAATGGTTGCACTAAGAGAGTCATTTAAAATTTGATGCAACATTATTAGGACTTATTGAAACTAGTCTATGCAATGTACCAATATATTTTAATTGCTTTCCTGATTTTCTTGTTTCTCTAACTGATGAAAATCTATTAAATGTACGTACACTTAATTTAGAATCAAAAGATTATCAAATGAAGAAACAATGAACATACTGGAATATCTTATAAAATTTATTACAAATAACTCAATACTTTAATTTCTAGAGCTAAAATAAATAGTATAAAAGGTATTACTAATCTATTAGAAACAAATCTAGATAAATCTCATACAATAACTCTAAGAGCCATATCTTGAAAGAGTAGGTCTAGGGAGAAACGCGTTTCTCCATAAGTTATGGAGAAACGGGTTTCTGGATATCCAGAAGCTTTAGGATTGATATCCAGAAACTTTGGGACGGATATCCAGAAAAAAGATTTGAGACCAAATCCAAGGCCAAGACCAAATTTCTGATCTGGATATCACTTTCACAAGGTTCTGGATATCCAGAACATTGAATATGGATATCCAGAAACCTTAAAACTTATATCCAGAAGCCAATTTTAAATTTCTGGATATCACTTACATAAGGTTCTGGATATCCTTTCAAAGAGTTCTGGATATCCAGAAGCTTTATAATTGATATCCAGAAACTTACAAAATGATATCCAGAAACATTTAATAAATTTCTGGATATCCTTTCAAAAGGTTCTGGATATCCAGAAAATAACAAACAAACGTTAAAACATGTGAGAGCATTTTATCAAACAGCTTCTATGCATATCAAAACTGTCACCGAAATCACAATCCAACCCACACAAACACAATCTAACCCATAAAAACAATGACAATCAACTCAAGAACCATTATCACTACTACCAAATACGGAAAAAAATTCAATCAGGCGGCTTTGGTTACCGGAGATGGAGGTTGAGGAAGACGATCTAGGGAGCTCCAATGGGCGATTCAGGCGGCTTTGGTCACCGGAGAGAGATCTGGAGGTGAGGACCGGTGATGGAGGTTGAGGAAGACGATCTATGGAGCTCAATTGGCCTTCTGCGTATAGAGAGAGAAAGGAGAGAGAGAGGGGCGTTTTCCGCTCTGCGTGTGTTGTGCGTGTGTTGTGAGAAAAAAAACACGTTTCTCCGTAAATGATGGAGAAACGCGTTTCTCCCTAGATATTGGCATCTTGAAAAGATATTGAAATCTAAATTTTTATTACATGATCAAAATTAATCTTTACCATGCATGTCTATATGTTCATTATATTTGGTATAGTTTGTATACTTTATTATTTAGATATAGTTTTATTTACATTGCTATAATTAGTAATATTACATTGAATACTTTCGGTTGAGATGTGAGGACACGTTTTGAACAAATAAATTAATTTATTTGCTTAAACATTGTATTTGTGATGTATTCTAATAGTGATTTACTCTTATAAAATTAAAGTTTATGAATTAATTTTATATGTATCTTTAATTATAAGTTATAATATTAAATTATTTGATTTTTCTATTCCCCGTCGAGTATCGACGGGTTACTAACTAGATTTTATTAATAACAACAGTTACATATTTATAGGGTTACAATGAGAGCTAATCTCCTAAATATATACAATAATTATTTTGATATACACAATCAATAAAATAAGGTAAAGAGATAATATTGGTTTGATGAGAAGATATGTTGATGAAGATATGGAGGATCTTTTGTATCCTTATCATGTCCCCGCAAGATGGACGTTCCGTGTATAAGTTCAATCTTGAAGATAGATGAGACGAATCGGGCACTTGTGAATGGGTGGAGTTGGATATGTACTGGGACGTGTGTGTGATTTCTGGTGTGATAACATCGGAGAGGTTACATCAGCTAGTTGATTGAGTGGGTAGGTTGTTGTGGTTGCTGTGTGAGCACATCATATGTTGCAATAGTTAGTTGGGGAGTTTGGGATGGATGTTGTTTAAGGTGGGAGTCAGGTTGTGTTAGGGGTTGTAAGGAGGTGTTTGGTGATGCTGTGGTAGGGGGAGTATATGGGGACCCCAACCCGGAACCTTAGCTCGTGCCCCGAGCGGGAGGGTCCCCTAGCTTGAAAAAGTTACCTAATTTTAAAAACATTTGTTTCCTTGAAAATATACCAACTCACTTTCACAATCCAAGATAAAAACAACTAGATACATCTCCACTTGGAGGCAAGTTTATAAAACAAACTTTACGAAAACCACAACCTGTTTTAGTTACAACATAAACATAAACGTAAAGTTTTACAACATCAAAACTCTATACAAGTTTTACCCAAAAGAGTAATACTCAAATGATACTTCCAACCACCACCTATCTATTACATACCCTGACAAATCCCAAAAGAAAGTAGTCCAAACTCCTTCCCCGGCCTCACTGGTTCGGGCCACCTGTCTCAGCGCAATCTAAAACAGTAAAGGGAGAAGGGATGGGAATAAATCTCAGCAAGCCATTATGATGCAACAAGATGTCATATAAGATGCAACACATAACATGGTTACCACAACACATTGTTAAAGCGGTAAACACATTCCGTTACCTCAATTTACCTTTCCCGTCTGAACAATATGTCGTACAACGTGGGAGTAATAACTCCTCTCTTTTGTGAACTGCTTAGGCATATTCACATCTTATAAGACTCATTTTTCAGAGAACCATATAAGATTACTCGCTATCTATAAATGCTTTTGGCTAAATAAAGAAGCTATCACCCCAACTGTGGCCACAAAAGGGGACAGTCACAGGTATAACGTAATTCGATCAACTCATAGAACATTTTCCATAATTGATCGTATTCCATTATACCCCTAAATATCATCTTATAAACACATTCAAGCACATAAATCGATACTTGAAATATAAATCCACCATTGGGATATCAATCAATCAACATGGTATTAGTACTCATGTTTAAACCATCACAATAGTGCAACTATGATTCAAACGCTATTGAACAAAACACCATGAATATGCAACCAAACATTGGCACAATATATTGCGAACAAGCCTTACATATTCACATATAACATTACTCAACCTCAACAAAATGTTTAAGGTTGTTTTACCAAGTTTTGATCAACTTTGGTTAAGGTTCCACATTGCTTTCCAACCAATTTCAAGACAAGATTTAATCATCTTCCTAATCCCCTTTTAGACAAGTTAAGACACCATTTGATAGCTCATATGTTGTACTAGGATTAGAGTGCTCAAATGGTTCAAATATGTTCTAGGTAGTTAGGCTTAAAAAGGCTTGAAAACTGACAGCAAAACAGGGCAAGGCACGACTCGTGCCCCAATCCAGCTCGAGTACACTTTTCTACATGACTGACATGAGTGAAAAGGCAGGGGACGACTCGTGACAGGGAGCACGAGTCGTGCCCCTCAGCAAAATTCAGACCTCAGCTTTGAAACATCAGCAAAAGCTTGAAACTTGATTTTTACCCCTAACCTTATTCACCTCAAGCAACAATACCAAACCCAACTTCAGTATTAACACATCCCAAACCATTTCACTCCATTCCATCTCAAGAAAAGTGGTCAAATACCACATGCAACACTTACATAACAACCATTATAACAGTAACCTCAAATTTACTCCTATCCTTTCACCTTAACAACAACACCATAACCAAACCTCAGTTCAACTCATTCCAAAGCCTTTCTAACTCAAAGAAAAAATGTTCCAAATTGCCAAGCAACATTTATACAACAACAATATCAACTTTAAACATTGAATGAGAAAGGATTGAAGGAAAACATAATAACTTACTTCAAAATTAATACAAAAAAAAGTGAAAACTTCAAATGGTGTCTTAACTTCAAAATTAATAACTTACTTCAAACAGTAAACCTAGGTTTGGCTCAAGAAATAGAGAAGAACAACAATGGCTGATGTTTTAAAAATATGAAGCTTCTCCATGGAATAAAATGAGGATATACATTAAATAGATTTCCACTTAAGCTCCTCTAACCATTGAGTTGCCACAATTCAATTTCCTTAAGTTCCTACTATTACACATTAGCACCTCAACCTTTTTATAAACTTTTATTTAAATTTTCTAATATTATTAATTTACCGCACAACTCCTATTTATTTCACTTACTCATTAAATACTTAAAGTTAAGTTATTAACATACTTAAAATATCAAATAAGTTATTAAAATATCCAACCTAACACATAAAACAAACAAATATTATGAAATGCATAAAATGAGATGCCACGCACCCCACCCCCACGTGCTCAACATGTGCTTAAAATAGTGCCTAGGATTAGGGTCGTGATACTCACTCCCCCTTTAAGAAAATTCGCCTCGAATTTTAAATTTACTTACCTGAATGATCAAACAACCACGGATACTTCTCACGCATCTCGGACTCCAACTCCCAAGTGGCTTCCTCAATGGTATGATTCTTCCACAAGATTTTCACGGCTGTAATGCTCTTGGTTCTCAATTCCCGAACTTGTGACTCCATAACTCTCAATGGTTCTTCCACATAAGTCATATCAGCCTGAATATCCTCGGGAGGAGTACTCAATACATGCGAAGGATCATAGCAATACTTCCTCAACATAGACATATGGAACACGTCATAAAGAGAAGAAAAAGATGGGGGGTAGAGCTAGCCTATATGCCAAATCGCCAACCTTCTCTAAAACCTCAAATGAACCAACGAACCTTGGCGCCAATTTACCTTTGTTGCCAAACCTCTTAATTCTCGTTCTCGGAGAAATTTTCAAAAACACAAAATCACCAATGTGAAATGACAAATCCCTTCTTCCATTGTCGGCGTAGCTTTTTTGTCGACTTTGAGCCGTCTTCAATCTGTCTCGGATTACTTTAATCTTTTCCGTCGAATCCCGAACCAAATCTGGACCCTAAAGTCTTGCTTCACCAACCTCATCCCAACAAATTGGAGATCGACACTATCTCCCATACAATGCTTCATACTGTGCCATTTCAATGCTGGACTGATAACTGTTATTATACGCAAACTCAACTAAAGGCAAATGATCTTCCCAAGATGAGTGAAAATCCATCACACACGCACGCAACATATCCTCAAGAATCTGGATAGTCCTCTCTATCTGCCCATCTGTCTGAGGATGAAACCCCGTACTGAAACTCAACTTGGAACCCAAAGCCTCGTGCAGAGCCTTCCAAAATTGCGATGTGAATCTTGGATCCCGATCTGATACAATGTTGACTGGTACTCCATAAAGTCGAACAATCTCTCGCATATACAGTTGTGCTAACTTTTCCATCGAATACTTCGTTGATACATATAGAAAATGAGCCGACTTGGTCAATCTATCCACTATTATCCAAATGGCATCCATCTTCTTCGATGTCGGAGGTAGTCTAGTCACAAAATTCATCGCAATACCTTCCCATTTCCATTCAGGAATATACAACGATTGAAGTAACCCCATACCCCGCAGGTCTTTGATGCTCGGCTTTAATCTGTTGGCAAGTCAAACACTTTGATACAAACTCCGCAATTTCCCTCTTCATTCCATTCCACCAATAACTCCTTTTCAAGTCTTGATACATCTTCGTGAATCGCAAATCTAGATTTATGGCCTTCCTCTAATACTTGTCTTTTGATCTCTTGTGAAGACGGTACACAAATTCTGCCTTTAAAAGTTAAAATCCCATCTTTTTTCAATACAAACTCTTCGGCCCTTCCATCTTGTAACTGTCCCATAATCTTCCTTCAATTCTGAATCATTTTGTTGAGCTTCCATAAGGTCTCCATACAAGGCAGGTATTGCTCGAGCATTCGCAAATAACATCTCACCTTCCGACTCACGGGACATCAATGTTGACAAATAAGCCTTTCGGCTAATCGCATCCGCAACCATATTAGTTTTCCCCGGATGGTAGGAAATGACACAATCATAATATTTCAATAATTCCAACCATCGCCTTTGCTTGTTGTTCAATTCCTTCTGAGTAAACAAGTACTTCAAACTCTTATGATCGGTAAAAATCTCAAATTTAGCTCCATATAGATAATGTTTCCACTTATGCAATGCAAAAATAATCGCAGCTAACTCCATGTCGTGAGTAGGATAATTTTGCTCCGCCGGTGATAACTTCCTCGAATCATAAGCTATCGCTTTCCCATTCTGCATAAGAACACAACCCAAACCTTCCTTTGACGCGTCACTTAATATCACGAAGTTCTCGCATCCATCAGGTAGGGTAAGGATTGGAGCTGTAGTCAATCGCTTCTTCAACTCTACAAAACTGGCTTCACACTTAGCATCCCACACGAATGATACATCCTTTCGAGTCAACTTAGTCAACGGAGTTGCAATCTTCGAAAACCCTTCAATAAATCTTCGGTAGTACCCCGCCAACCCCAGAAAACTACGGACTTCTATCATTGTCGAAGGTTATTTCCAGTTGACCACGGCCTCAATCTTCGAAGGATCAACGACAATACCCGAACTTGAAACTACGTGACCCAGAAATGAAATCTTTTTGAGCCAAAATTCACACTTGTTAAACTTCGCAAACAATTGCTTCTCCCGAAGAACAGATAATACAATTCGTAAATGGTTCTCATGATCTTCTCGAGACTTTGAATAAACAAGGATGTCATCAATAAAGACTACCACAAAGCTATTAAGATAAGGCTTGAAAACACATCTACGAATTCACTCACAACCGGTACATGAGATAACTCGGGTGACTTCTTACTCGAGTCTAGAACATAAGCCAAGTAACCTTCACACCCTTTAGACAATAACTTTTGAGCCTTTAATGCAGATATAACATGAATACCAAATAACGACTTATCCGCATCAAACACAAACATAGGCAAATCAGGCATGGAAAATGAGACTCCCTTCTTATGACAGTCTACCAATGCATGACAACTACTTAACCAATCCATGCCAAGTATAACATCAAAATCACGAATTGGTAACTCTACCAAATCAACTGGCAATACGTGCCCACATATAACCACATCACAACCATGGTAAACCAAAGAAGATTCAAGGCACTCTCCCATAGGAGTAGAAACCTCCAACACATATGGCAAAATCTTAGGCAATTTATGCAAAGTAAAAGCAAAATGCGATGCCACAAATGAATGAGATGAACCGGGATCTATAAGAATACGAGCCTTAACTCATGAGACAGGTAATATACCTCTAATTACTTCTGTGGGATCTACCTCTCCACGACCCAAAGCAAAGACTCGGCCTTGGTCTTTCTCTTTTGGCTTTCCTTCATTATCTCTCTTTGTACCACTTCTTTGTTGCCCTCCTTATTGACTACTGCCCGAAGCTTGTCCCCATTGTAACCTTGGACAATTCCTCCTAAAATGTCTCAATACTCCACATTCAATACACTTACCCTGCTTACTCCAACATCTATCTTCGGTATGCCCCATCTTCTTGCAAAAATTGCAAACAATCCCAAACTGACTTGATACTGGACGAGCCGTAAGAGCTACAACCTGTCCCCCTCGAACATTCCCTGGAGTTGAAGACCTTGGTTGCCCTCTGCTTTGCCCGGAGCCTTGTCTTTGATACTTTGGTTTGCTTCCGCTACCACTTTTCGGTCTGCCACGGTGCTCCTCAATGTCATTCTCAATCTTGTAAGCCCTATTCATGACCGCCTGATAATCGGCGAAGTCGTGTGTCAACAATTGCTTCCGAAATTCCAATCTCAAACCTTTCACAAATCGGTAAACCCTTATTTCCTCATCTGGTACCAAGTGAGTGCAATAACGAGCCAACTCCGTAAACTTGGCTGAATACTGAGCCACCGTCATGGTTCCCTGCTCTAGACGTAAGAACTCTACCTCCTTCTTGTCACGTGTAACCATTGGAATGAAATGTTCTTTGAACTTCCGAGTGAAATTCTCCCAAGTCTGGGGCGTATGATCCCGCTCACAACTTTCCTTCAAAATTTGTCACCAATGTTCCGCTGGACCTTCAAGCTTAAAAATGGCACATCTAACCTTTTCTTCATTGGGACTTTTCATAGCTGCGAAGATCTTGTTCATTGCCTCGAGCCATCTTTCCTCTTTGATCGGATTCGGATCTCCGTTGAAACTTGGTGGAGTCATCTTCACAAACTTTTCTAAACCATGGCCTTGACGTGCCTCGGGTTGGTGCTGAGCTTGTCCCCGAGTTGCCATATTCTGTAAGAAAACTCTGAACAGAATCATCATCTCGTCGTTCTGATTTCCACCTGCCCCAACATTACCCTCATGCTCTGGAGCTCTGTTCTGATCATCATCATTTCCCGCCATTTTAAAACCCCCTGCATCAAACACTCGTCGTCAGTTATTGCACACTCCCCCTTAATCTAGACATCTACCCTTGACTTCTAAACCGGGCTCTGATACCAACTGTGGGAACCCCAACCTAGAACCTTAGCTCGTGCCCCGAGCGGGAGGGTCCCCTAGCTTGAAAAAGTTACCTAATTTTAAAAACATTTGTTTCTTTGAAAATATACCAACTCACTTTCACAAGCCAAGATAAAAACAACTAGATACATCTCTACTTGAAGGTAAGTTTATAAAACAAACTTTACGAAAACCACAACCTATTTTAGTTACAACATAAACATAAACGTAAAGTTTTACAACATCAAAACTCTATACAAGTTTTCCCCAAAAGAGTAATACTCAAATGATACTTCCAACCACCACCTATCTATATACATACCCTGACAAATCTCAAAAGAAAGTAGTCCAAACTCCTTCCCCGGTCTCACTGGTCCGGGCCACCTGTCTCAGCGCAATCTAAAACAGTAAAGGGAGAAGGGGTGAGAATAAATCTCAGCAAGCTATTATGATGCAACAAAATGTCATATAAGATGCAACACATAACATGGTTACTCACAACACATTGTTAAAGCGGTAAACACATTCCGTTACCTCAGTTTACCTTTCCCGTCTGAACAATATATCGTACAACGTGGGAGTAATAACTTCTCTCTTTTGTGAACAGCTTAGGCATATTCACATCTTATAAGACTCATTTTTCAGAGAATCATATAATATTACTCGCTATCTGTAAATGCTTTTGGCTAAATAAAGAAGCTATCACTCCAACTGTGGCCACAGAAGGGGACAGTCACAGGTATAACGTAATTCGATCAACTCATGTGACCAATAATTTGGCACAATATATTGCAAACAAGCCTTACATATTCACATATAACATTACTCAACCTCAACAAAATGTTTAAGGTTGTTTTACCAAGTTTTGATCAACTTTGGTTAAGGTTCCACATTGCTTTCCAACCAATTTCAAGACAAGATTTAATCATCTTCCTAATCCCCTTTTAGACAAGTTAAGACACCATTTGATAGATAGCTCATATGTTGTACTTGGATTAGAGTGCTCAAATGGTTCAAATATGTTCTAGGTAGTTAGGCTTAAAAAGCCTTGAAAACTGATTCAGCAAAACAGGGCAGGGCACGACTCGTGCCCTCAAGCACGACTCGTGCTGTAACGACCCTAACCCTAGGCACCTATTTTAGTATCATATTATATGCCTTTTATATTAATTGTTGACTTTATATGCTTTTAATATTATTGTTAAAATTATGAGTTCATTTTATATCCTTGATTTCTTATATTAGGATGAAATGATTGGGAAATAAAATAATGTTCTTGGGAGAAGTATAATAATAGAAATGGATAAATAAATAAAATGTGGGTAGTTAGGCTTCTTTGTGTAGGAGAAAGGAAGTAAAGGGGTTCATTTCATTTCTTGAGCATTTAGGGGCTTTATTTTAAAATGTGGAAAGCCTTTGATTAAATGGCATGGGGGGGCCATGTTTTCTCTCCTTAATTCCCTCACCATGTCTCCCTCCTTAGTCAAAAGCCCCCCATACTCCTCCCATACTTCCCCTACACTTCTCATTCACCACCTCCATCATCTTCTTCTTACTCCTCCCATAATTCTCCATGGAAATTACTTCTTGAAGACCTTCACTCCCAAGTTCCTAGAGCAAGCAATTCCTCTCCATTTGGCAATCCGATCGTACTTCCGTGTTTGGGGTGATGAGAGGAACACATCAAGCTAAGAAGATCCTTAATCTATCTCATATTTGCTAAGTAAGTTATTATGACTTCCTTCTAATAATTGCTCACTTTATGTGTTATTGAATCTCTTGTTGAAAGAAAATAATTTTTGGTATTTTGAATAATGTTAATTGAGTAGAAAAAGTTTAGTCAAGGTTGAATTGATTTTGGGTTGTAAAATGGTGATCTAAGATTGAAAGAAGAATGGTATATAGTAATTGTGAATTTAGTCAAGTTATTTACTTGGGAATGAAAGGAATTAGGACCTAAATGAGCAAGAAGGAAATTTCTAGTATGTGGGTTTGTTAAGTGGGTGTTTGGTGAATTAGAATCCCTTCCTTGAAGTTAAAAAATGGGTTGGAATGGTTAATTTGAGGTTTGGTCATATTTATTCTAGTTGTGATGAAAGAGTTTTGGAAACATTTTATTTGGGTTTTTAGAATAAATGAAAAATAAGTTTGAATGACTTTTGTGAGTTGCAAGTTTTACAATTCCTTTCCTTGGATCTACATATGTGTGTTTATAAATGGATTCTTATAATATACTTGTTGTTGGTGAATTTGATCAAGTTATTTACTTGGGATATGGAGAAGATGGTTAAAAATGGGGATAAAGTAGCTTGGACCACTTGATATCCATGACTCTTAAAATTGTGCTTACTTGTGAAATTCATATTTAATTCACCCGGACTCGGAATTGAGTGCTTCTTGAGTCCATTTTGGATAATTTTTCAAGATCTTTTCAATGGACATATTTTCATGAGCTAAAAAGTATAACTATTGTTCCCAGAATGTCTCTTTTGCAGCAGGGTTTAGTAAACCATTTTCAAAACCGGTTAAACTTATAAAATGAATAAGTAATTCATACGAACTCGAAATTGGATGGTTCAAGGGTCCAAATTGAGTATTTTTAGGTGATCTTTCAAATGGAATTGGTTTTATAAACTAAATCTGTAATGATCATTTCTAGATATTTTATTTTACTATTGTGGTGTGCTTATTGTAGTATGTGGAAATACTTGATATCCTTGTACTCTAAGTTGTGATACTTCTTACTATGGATAATATTGTAACATGGCTTGTTATAGTAAATGTGTAGACCTTATGTGTTGCACATTTTGGACTCATTGATATATTTCGATATAAATGCTAGGATTCCCTACTTTGGAATTCCTAAGTTGTTTTGGGATTGGTTCGAGGATTTATAGCCGTTGTGCTAATATGTTGAATACTTGTTATAGTATTTATATCTTTATGATATTATATTGTTGTAGGATTCCCTACTTTGGAATTCCTAAAGCTGTACTTGTTGAAACAAGGATTTATAGCCGTTGTGCTAATATGTTGAATACTTGTTATAGTATTGCTATCTTCATGATATGCTATTGTGGTATGTATCCCTACTTTGGATCATACAATATTTGGTTAAGCAAGTATGTTATTACTGTGCTTAGTTATAAAAGTCCAGTGGTATTTGTTGTTGGGCAATGTTATGGAATTATAATGGCACCGAGCCAAGTTCATTATAATTCATACATTGGTAACCCGCTTTGTCCCCCTTGTGTGGGATTAGTGGGCTAGCGTCTCCTTTTGAGGTAGATGGTCTAGTTGCACCGGGGATATGACTGTGTCGGGAATCCCTATGGTGCTGTTGTGTTTATGGTTACGGAACCGCTTCATCAACTATTCTTCTTTGCTGGATGTGTATATCCTTTTGGAGATAAAACCTTGGCTCGAGTATCCTTCTAAGTGTTACTTTATCGTACTTATGTGTTGTGATATATTCATGATGAAATGAGTCGTTGTTTCCAACCGTATGGGACGGTTGGCGGCGAAGCCTCTCTTATTATGTGGATATGTCATTTGATGTGTTGCATCTTGTTTGGCATCTTCTTTGCATTCATAATAGCTTATTGAGATTTATTCTCACCCCTTCCCTTTTACTGCTTTAGATTGTGCTGAGACAGGTGACCTGAACCAGTGAGGCCGGGGATAAAATTGTGGACTGTTGCTTTTGGGACTTGTCAGGTTAAGTATAAGAGTTGGTTGTTTGGGAGTATTTATTAAGTATTACTCTTTTAAAAAGTTGTGCATAAACTCTTTTGTAAACAAAGTTATTTTGGGGTTTTCAATGTAATTAATCAAGTAGGGTTATTAAAGTAATTGTTTAAATTCCTCCAAGTAGAGATATTATTATTTGATTTTGTTTAAGGGAAAATTTAGAATTGGTTTTCTTGTAAAGGTAAATAAAAGTTTTAAAAATCTAAGATGGGTTTTCTTAGTTTGAGCTTCTCGAGCTCGGGACACGCGTTAGGTCCCGGGTTGGGGTGCTCACAGTTGGTATCAGAGCTTAGTTTAGAGGTCAAGGGTAGATGTCTAAACTAAGGGGGAATGTGTGGTAATTGACGCCGAGTGTTTAGTGCAGGAGTTTGTTCTAATGGCGGAAAACAATAATGACCAGCGAAAGGTTCTAGAAAATGAAGGATGTTTAAATTATAGCCTCACAGTCATGGTATTTTAGTAATGAATTCAAATGGTCTTAGGTTGAATATGGGAAACGTTGCAGGTGGGTTGGTGCATTTTACTTGGGTTGAAATTTGTTAAATTAGTTGAGATGTGGTATAGTGAAGTTTTGGTATAGTATTGAGGTTAAGAAAAATGATTTAAGTATGTGGTATTATTTAGGGTTCCTTTTCATGAAGTTGGCTAAGTTGTAAAGTTGTTGTTATATGTGTTATACACTGCTATTATTACCGTATAAATGATTTTGATAAGTTTGACAATTTGTTTGGCTGTTAGAATAATGAGAAAAGGGGTTTGGAAATGAGTAGAGTGATGGTTTGATCAAATATAGGTTGGTAATTGAAAGAGTATTATGAAGATTAATATATGGTGGATAGAGTATTGTTGGGTTGATGCGTAAAAATAATGAAAATAACTTAGGTAGTGGATGAATGAATATAGTGAATAGTGATAATAAGATATGGTTTAATGTGGAAAGATAGAGTAATAGGGTTATAGGACTTGGAGAAAGTATGTGGTATCATTTGAGAACTTTATGCTTAAAATTGACTAAGTGGTATAGTTGTTGTTGAATTGTGGTCATATATAGTATATGATGTATTAGGTGATATACATGGTGGTTGTAATGGTTAGTCAATTAAAAGGGCTTTAGAAATAAACAGAAAGGGTGGTTTTGGAATGAATGTGGTAAGGTTGATATTCAAAGTTATTGGGAATTATGTATCCATTTTAGTTAAGTTATAATGATCATGAAAGGATTTGAAGAAAGATTTAGTAATAGCAATATTATCTAGGTTAAAATGGTATTGTAAAGTGAAGGTCTAAAGTCGAGTATGTGTTTCGGGCCTAGGAGAGATAGCTCCCTCGAGAGGTCACTAGAGGTATATTCCCTGTCTCGAAGTTAGGGGTCATATTTTATAGATCCTGCTTTCATATCATTATGTGTGGCATAACATTTTGCTTCTATGTGGCATACATTGCACGAGATTTTGTTTTATTGTTAGAGGATTACGCTCTTATGAGAGAATACCTCGAATCTCCTTTGGTTTACCACGATGGTGATGTGGTTATGGGTGAGCATGTATTGCCGATTGATTTGGTATGATTATAAATTTATGATTTTGAGATATACTTGACCTGGAGGGTTAAGTAGTTGTTATGCATTGGTAGACTATCATAAGAAGTGAGTCTTCTTTTACGTGCCTAAATTGTTTACATTGGTAATTGATACGAGATGAACCTTTATGTGGTACTCTTGTTATATAAGCATTAAAGACAAAGTTTTGGTTAAAAGTGTGAAGGATATTTAGTATGTGTTAGACTTGCATAAGAAGTCTTTTCGTAAATTTTACGTGCTAGTTGTGAGTAGATGGTAATTGTGTTTCCATCAAGGTATCTCATGTGTTGATTCTAAGTATGATAATCAGAATTTTAATCCTTATTTTGTTGGCTTTATGGCAATTATGATTGATGACCTCCTTGTTTATTTAATGTTACGAGAGGATCATGAAGATAATTTGTGAGTTGTGTTATTTACCTTTAGTGGAAATTCATCGTTTGAGAAGTTTAGCAAATGCGAGTTGGCTCGCAAGGATTTTATATTTTGGGTTATATAGTCTTAAGCTTGAAGGTTACCATGAATCTTACAAGGATTGAGTCCGTGATCTTTGGGTTGGCAAGTATTATCAAAGAAACTTTTAAGGAGTTCTTGAGAATTGAACAATCGTTGCTTTAGTTAACTCTAATGGATGTATGAATGGTGTGGGATGTAATAAGGATGAATCATATTGATAGAGATGGAGAATAGATTGGTTATAGATCCGGCCCTTACCTTACCTAGTGGATGTGAGGACTTTGTGAAATTTTAAGTGTGTATTAAAGGAAGATTAGATTATGATATTATACGAAATGGGAAAGTGATAGCATATGCTTCGAGGAATTTAACTTAGATAAGTGAAATTTTCTTATCCTCTACTCGGGAGTAGCCGCACTTGTGTTGCGTTATTTAAGTAGGAACCTTATTTTTGAAGCTTCCTTTGAGAGTTGTTACCGATCCTGAGAGTTTGAAGAATTTAGTTACTTGAAAGGAAGAGATGAGAAGACTATCTAGATTTTTGAAGAATAGGTTGTGTGTTGTGGG
This sequence comes from Adenophora triphylla var. japonica, assembly GCA_022495995.1. Taxonomy (NCBI): domain Eukaryota; kingdom Viridiplantae; phylum Streptophyta; class Magnoliopsida; order Asterales; family Campanulaceae; genus Adenophora; species Adenophora triphylla. The sequence continues at coordinate 153,408 of JAFEMH010000020.1, forward strand.
ATGAACTTCCTTTCAAGTTGAGAAGTTAATTAACCTTAGCAAGTTTGAGTATAATAGTAGTTTTTAGTTAGCAAGTTTGGTGTTCTTTAACTAATGTGGATTAGGTGAATTTGACTTGTGCGAGAGAACCGTGAAAGTTATTAGAATTATAGTATAGGGAATTGAAATCCTAGGGTATTCGGGTTGTGAAAATGTATAGAAGAATCATGCCGTTAAGGAAACTATTTGGAAGCTGTAATTTGAAATGCGTGAGAGGTAACCTTTGTTATTGATCCGTAAGGTAAGCCAGTTTAAAATTCGGGACGAATTTTCTTTAAGGGGGAGTGAATGTAACGACCCTAACCCTAGGCACCTATTTTAGTATCATATTATATGCCTTTTATATTAATTGTTGACTTTATATGCTTTTAATATTATTGTTAAAATTATGAGTTCATTTTATATCCTTGATTTCTTATATTAGGATGAAATGATTGGGAAATAAAATAATGTTCTTGGGAGAAGTATAATAATAGAAATGGATAAATAAATAAAATGTGGGTAGTTAGGCTTCTTTGTGTAGGAGAAAGGAAGTAAAGGGGTTCATTTCATTTCTTGAGCATTTAGGGGCTTTATTTTAAAATGTGGAAAGCCTTTGATTAAATGGCATGGGGGGGCCATGTTTTCTCTCCTTAATTCCCTCACCATGTCTCCCTCCTTAGTCAAAAGCCCCCCATACTCCTCCCATACTTCCCCTACACTTCTCATTCACCTCCTCCATCATCTTCTTCTTACTCCTCCCATAATTCTCCATGGAAATTACTTCTTGAAGACCTTCACTCCCAAGTTCCTAGAGCAAGCAATTCCTCTCCATTTGGCAATCCGATCGTACTTCCGTGTTTGGGGTGATGAGAGGAACACATCAAGCTAAGAAGATCCTTAATCTATCTCATATTTGCTAAGTAAGTTATTATGACTTCCTTCTAATAATTGCTCACTTTATGTGTTATTGAATCTCTTGTTGAAAGAAAATAATTTTTGGTATTTTGAATAATGTTAATTGAGTAGAAAAAGTTTAGTCAAGGTTGAATTGATTTTGGGTTGTAAAATGGTGATCTAAGATTGAAAGAAGAATGGTATATAGTAATTGTGAATTTAGTCAAGTTATTTACTTGGGAATGAAAGGAATTAGGACCTAAATGAGCAAGAAGGAAATTTCTAGTATGTGGGTTTGTTAAGTGGGTGTTTGGTGAATTAGAATCCCTTCCTTGAAGTTAAAAAATGGGTTGGAATGGTTAATTTGAGGTTTGGTCATATTTATTCTAGTTGTGATGAAAGAGTTTTGGAAACATTTTATTTGGGTTTTTAGAATAAATGAAAAATAAGTTTGAATGACTTTTGTGAGTTGCAAGTTTTACAATTCCTTTCCTTGGATCTACATATGTGTGTTTATAAATGGATTCTTATAATATACTTGTTGTTGGTGAATTTGATCAAGTTATTTACTTGGGATATGGAGAAGATGGTTAAAAATGGGGATAAAGTAGCTTGGACCACTTGATATCCATGACTCTTAAAATTGTGCTTACTTGTGAAATTCATATTTAATTCACCCGGACTCGGAATTGAGTGCTTCTTGAGTCCATTTTGGATAATTTTTCAAGATCTTTTCAATGGACATATTTTAATGAGCTAAAAGTATAACTATTGTTCCCAGAATGTCTCTTTTTGCAGCAGGGTTTAGTAAACCATTTTCAAAACCGGTTAAACTTATAAAATGAATAAGTAATTCATACGAACTCGAAATTGGATGGTTCAAGGGTCCAAATTGAGTATTTTTAGGTGATCTTTCAAATGGAATTGGTTTTATAAACTAAATCTGTAATGATCATTTCTAGATATTTTATTTTACTATTGTGGTGTGCTTATTGTAGTATGTGGAAATACTTGATATCCTTGTACTCTAAGTTGTGATACTTCTTACTATGGATAATATTGTAACATGGCTTGTTATAGTAAATGTGTAGACCTTATGTGTTGCACATTTTGGACTCATTGATATATTTCGATATAAATGCTAGGATTCCCTACTTTGGAATTCCTAAGTTGTTTTGGGATTGGTTCGAGGATTTATAGCCGTTGTGCTAATATGTTGAATACTTGTTATAGTATTTATATCTTTATGATATTATATTGTTGTAGGATTCCCTACTTTGGAATTCCTAAAGCTGTACTTGTTGAAACAAGGATTTATAGCCGTTGTGCTAATATGTTGAATACTTGTTATAGTATTGCTATCTTCATGATATGCTATTGTGGTATGTATCCCTACTTTGGATCATACAATATTTGGTTAAGCAAGTATGTTATTACGTGCTTAGTTATAAAAGTCCAGTGGTATTTGTTGTTGGGCAATGTTATGGAATTATAATGGCACCGAGCCAAGTTCATTATAATTCATACATTGGTAACCAGTTTGTCCCCCTTGTGTGGGATTAGTGGGCTAGCGTCTCCTTTTGAGGTAGATGGTCTAGTTGCACTGGGGATATGGCGTGTGTCGGGAATCCCTATGGTACCGTTATTGTTTATGGTTCTGGAACCGCTTCATCAGCTATTCTTCTGCTTTGGGATGTGTATATCCTTTTGGAGATAAAACCTTGGCTCGAGTATCCTTCTAAGTGTTACTTTATCGTACTTATGTGTTGTGATATATTCATGATGAGTGGTCGTTGTTTCCAACCGGTATGGGACGGTTGGCGGGAGCCTCTCTTATTATGTGGATATGTCATTTGATGTGTTGCATCTTGTTTGGCATCTTCTTTTGCATTCATAATAGCTTATTGAGATTTATTCTCACCCCTTCCCTTTCTTGCTTTAGATTGTCTTGAGACGCAGGTGACTGAACCGGTGAGGCCGGGATAAAATTGTGGTTTGTTGCTTTTGGGACTTGTCAGGTTAAGTATAAGAGTTGGTTGTTTGGGAGTATTTATTAAGTATTACTCTTTTAAAAAGTTGTACATAAACTCTTTTGTAAACAAAGTTATTTTGGGGTTTTCAATGTAATTAATCAAGTAGGGTTATTAAAGTAATTGTTTAAATTCCTCCAAGTAGAGATATTATTATTTGATTTTGTTTAAGGGAAAATTTAGAATTGGTTTTCTTGTAAAGGTAAATAAAAGTTTTAAAAATCTAAGATGGGTTTTCTTAGTTTGAGCTTCTCGAGCTCGGGACACGCGTTAGGTCCCGGGTTGGGGTGCTCACACGTGCCCCAATCCAGCACGAGTACACTTTTCTACATGACTCGTGACACTAGTAAATAGGCAGGGGACGACTCGTGACAGGGAGCACGAGTCGTGCCCCTCAGCAGAATTCAGACCTCAGCTTTGAAACATCAGCAAAGGCTTGAAACTTGATTTTTACCCCTAACCTTGTTCACCTCAAGCAACAATACCAAACCCAACTTCAGTATTAACACATCCCAAACAATTTCACTCCATTCCATCTCAACAAGAAAAGTGGTCAAATACCACATGCAACACTTACATAACAACCATTATAACAGTAACCTCAAATTTACTCCTATCCTTTTGTTGGTGTTATGCCCTAGGCCTATGGTTGATAGACTTATGTGTTGACATTATTTATTATTATATGAAATGTTTATCATTTGATAATTATATGTTTTGAATGTTTGTTTATAATAATCTCTGTCCCTAATTATTATGTGAATAATTAGTATAAATGTTAATGGATAATCATATGATGATTATATGCATGGAGATGCACATTAAATTTATGGGTACTTGTTAGAGAACAAGTGATTGGACTTGACCCATATGAGATTTATGTCATGGTCAAATTTCATAATTAAATCTCATATGGTCACTTCATTTAGTCCCTAGACCTGAGATTATCATGACCTTACATATGATGAAAGTCATGTTTGATTTTAGTCAAACGATATCTTAACACGATATTTATAAAGGCTAATTTTGGCATGATCGGAATCATGATGGGAAGGATGATAAGTCAAGATGGAATTTGTCACTCGAAAGAGAGATGTTTTGCTTGGGCCCCTCGATGAGTGATAATGATGAAAGTGTATGGCCATACCCCAATTCGATTAGATTATCATTATACTCAAGATCGAGAAAGCATTGAACAAAGTACAAGTTGACATGGACCATGACTTGTGTTCAATATAACATCGTGAGACAAAGGGAGAAATGAAAGTGTACCATTGGAAACGTGAACTCTTACATTATATTATTTGGGTAGACATAATGGCTTGCTAGAGTCCGCTTATGTCTTATGAGGATCGATATGATCGAGCTCATTGCCAATACAATATAATCCTATTGGGTCACACACAATTGGAATGAATTTGATAAACCAAGGGAAGAATGATTGAAAAACTCTTTATCAGTCTTGCTTGGTCGTGCGACAGAACCAGTCCATAGGACTCGTCTGGTCGTGCGACACAACAAGACCTCAGAGGCGGTTTGAAGCCTGGTTTCCTAATTTGATTAGAAAACATATTTTATACTAATGTAGTATAAATATGAAGGTCTGTCAACCCAAAAACCCTAGCCGAAATTCACAAAAGAAAATCACTATATTCTCAATATTCTTCCAAGGTTTAAAGGATCTAGCAATCTTCAAGAAGAGTTCTTGGATTCATTCAAAGGTGTGGATACCGAAAGAGGGTCTTCACTCATTCATAGATCAAGGCCTAGAGTTCAAGCAATCTGAAGAACGAAGTTTGTGATTCAAAATCACATTGTTAAATCGTTCGATAGCACAAGAACGAAAAGCGTTCAAGGTTGGTTTTATCTATCTCATAGTATTCAAATTAATTGTATAGAACAGATCCTAGGCTCCTTGGGTTTTATGTTATTAGATGCTTAATTCCGCTGCGCATGGACCCGTAAAACCCAACAGTGGTATCAGAGCCCCGTTCGTATCATTAAGATTGAATTAACATGCTAGAAAAGTGATATAAATTGTTTACATGTTCTTTTGCATGTTTCGTATGCGATAGATTGATTGTTTTTGAAACAATATGCCTAAGTCGTGTTCTAATTATATTGAATTAAATCTGTTAAAAGTCGTTTACATGATTTAATTGCTCTATGATTTAGAATTGATATAATTTACAAATCTGCAAATATGGCTTCATGGTGTCACGCGACATAGTAGGTCTATGTCACGCGACAGATCATGGCTGATGCCCTTTCTAAGTCGTGCGACATATCGTGACTCTGGGAGTCTCTGTCACGCGACAAATCAAGCCCAATCTAGGCAGATTCAGTTTGTTGAACAATTTTGCCAATCTGTAAATGTGTTTACAATCTGATATGTTTATGCATTAATCTGGATGCTATAAATTTATGGAAATAAAGTTTATAGGGCTATGCTAGATTAATTCTTCAATTGTGCATGCTTAGTTAATTAAAATATGATTTTATTAATTGTTGCGATGCATGTATTATGTGTTCTTACACGTTAAGAATCTTGTTAAATGTTTAGTTGAAACATACATTATGTTGTAATTTCCTAATTGTTTAGATTTAAACATTGAAATTTTGATTTTATGATTGTTTATGAGAAACAAGTCATTTTACGCAAGATTTAAAAGGAAATTGATTGTTTACATAAAGTGTTGATTATGTTGCAAATCAGATCTGATTTCTGATTGTGCATGTCTAGGAAAGTTCTGTCGAATGAGAGATTTGGTACTTAAGTAGTCCTTGTGGCTCACCTATCTTCCTGGGAACTTACCTGGTGCACGATTATGATTATCTTTGCTGAGGAAATGGTGGTTCCTATACGTTTAAAATGAATGAACTTAATTGGGTTATCAAAATGGTTTTGGACCCAAGGCATAAGATGAGATTAAAATATGCTTAGACATATGATGTCTTGAATAAATCTCATAAAAGATCTAAGAGTCATATATGTGATATGATTGATGTTTCTACCTAATTAATTTAATTTTGAGCGGTTTGCCATAGCAAACTTGAAATTAAATTAAAGTTGGATCTTAGCCCATTAAATGTATATTATGCTTATTTGCATTGGAAGGTGTATAATTTAGTGGGAGCATTTATTTGTTATAAATGCATTATGCTTTTCATATAATATGTGTTACTTATATGTGCTCATATTTTATGCATATCTTTTTGTAGAATAAATGGCATCAAACAATAATCATCTGTCACTGCGATCTGTCCTTGAGAAGGAAAAATTGGAAGAGAACGGTACAAACTATATGGATTGGATCCGTAGCGTGAGAATTGTTCTCAGGCAAGAGGAGAAATTGTACGTTCTCGAGGAACCTATTCCACCTGAACCTGCTGCCAATGCTACTAGGGCAGTAAGGGACCAACATCTGAAACACAAGTGTGATTCCACTGATGTTGGTTGCCTCATACTCTCCGCCATGTGCAAGAGCCTTCAGAAGGATATTGAGCACTTGGGGATAGTTGATCTCAACAATCGACTGATGGAAATGTTCCAAGTTCAAGCTAGGCAAGAAAGGTACAACACAGTTAAGGCCCTAACCTTATGCAAGATGAGTGAAGGGCAAGCTGTTGGTCCTCATGCTCTAAAGATGAAGGGCCACATCGAGCATCTTGAAAGGCTCGATTTTCCAATTAGCCAAGAGTTGGCTACTGACTTGATATTGAATTCATTGCCCGAAGGTTTTAGTAATTTTATAATGAACTATAACATGGGGAACATGAATAGGAACCTTTCCAAGTTAGTTCAAATGTTGAACACTGCGGAAACTAATATCGTCAAAAGGAAAACTGCCGATCAAGTGTTGATGGTTAACAAGGGGAAGGGTTTCAAGGGTAAAGGAAATGCAAAAGTTGCTAATCCGAAAGCAAATGTTGCCAAACCCAAAGAGGGTGCCAAACCCAAAGAGGCTAAGCCCAATTCCCAAGAGGACGCAGTCTGCTTCCATTGCAATGAGATTGGTCATTTGAGGAGAAACTGCACAAAGTACAAGGAAGCCCTGAAGAAGAGCAAAGGAGTTGCTTCGACTTCAGGTATCTTTGTTATAGATATATTCCTATCTACTTCTAGTTCTTGGGTATTGGATACCGAATGTGAAACTCACATTTGTCTAAATGTGCAGGGTCTAAAGAACAGAAGGATGCTTGAGGAAGGTGAAGTGGACCTACGTGTGGGGAATGGAGCAAGAGTTGCTGCATTAGCCGTAGGAACTTATGAAGTTACTTTACCTAGTGGACTAATACTTGTTTTGAACAATTTTTATTACGTTCCAGCTTTAAGTAGGAATATTATTTCGATTTCATGTTTGGATAATGAAGGTTTTAATTTTCTTATATGTGATAAGAAATTTTCTATTTACAAGAGTGATATGCATTATTGTACTACTATTTCAATCAATGGCCTTTATATCCTTGATGTTGAAAATCGTGATAATGATATCTATAACATTAACAAGAAATTTAAACCCAATGATGTAAACCACACTTACTTATGGCATTGTCGTCTTGGCCATATAAATGAGAAACGCATTTTCAAACTCCACAAAGATGGATTTTTGGACTGACGTGATTATGAATCATATGAGACATGTGAATCTTGTTTACTTGGCAAGATGATCAAGGACCCATTTACCAAAACCGGTGAAAGGGCGGGCGACTTATTAGGACTCATACATACCGATGTATGTGGGCCTATGAGTAGCGATGCTAGGGGAGGATTTCGGTACTTCATAACATTCACTGATGATTATAATAGATTTGGATATGTTTATCTAATGAAACATAAAAGTGAATCGTTTGAGATATTTCGAATATTTCAAAATGAGGTGCAAAATCAACTTGGCAAAACTATTAAGGTACTTCGATCCGATCGAAGTGGCGAATATTTGAGCCAAGAATTTGACAGTCATCTTAAGAGTTGTGGAATCATTTCAGAACTCTCTCTACGCGGAACGCCACAATGGAATGGTGTGTCCGAAAGGAGGAATAGAACTTTGTTGGACATGGTTCGTTCTATGATGAGTCAAGTTGAGCTTCCTGTATCCTTTTGGGGACATGCACTAGAAACTGCTGCTTTCACCATAAACCGAGTTCCTACTAAATCGGTTCAAAAGACCCCATATGAGATGTGGCATGGAAGAAAACCTAGTTTGTCTTTCATGAAGATTTGGGGTTGCGATGCATATGTCAAGAAGTTAACTTCTGACAAGCTAGCACCCAAATCTGATAAATGTGTTTTCGTGGGTTATCCTAAGGAAACTAAAGGATACTATTTCTACAACCGAAACGAGAACAAAGTGTTTGTTGCTCGAAATGGTACTTTCTTAGAAAAGGAGTTTCTTCGCAAAGGAACCAGTGGGAGTAAAATAGATCTCAAAGAAGTTCGAGAACCCGAAAACAACATGGAACCAATGGTAGAAACTGAACCAAGTTCACAAGTAGTTGTGGAACGGGTTCAAGATGCACAAGTTCTTCGCCGAAGTGGTAGGTCACGATCCGAACCCGAGAGATATGGATTTCTCGTTACGGAAAGTGATGAAGTAGAGTTAATCGAAAACGATGAACCTACTTACTATCAAGAGGCGATGTCCGCTCCTGATTCGAAAAAATGGCAAGAAGCCATGAAGTCCGAATTACAATCCATGGCTGATAATCAAGTTTGGAACTTGATTTATCCACCCGAAGGTGTAAAAATCATAGGGTGCAAATGGTTCTTCAAGAAGAAGACCGACATGGATGGGAAGGTGCACACCTATAAGGCTAGGCTCGTAGCTAAGGGATATAGGCAGATTCATGGCATCGACTATGATGAAACCTTCTCGCTTGTAGCTATGCTTAAGTCTATTAGAATTTTAATTGCCATAGCCGCATATTATGACTATGAGATATGGCAAATGGATGTCAAAACAGCTTTCCTAAATGGGAAGTTACTTGAGGATGTATACATGATACAACATGAAGGTTTTGTCAGTCCAGAAAATTCTAACAAGGTGTGTAAGTTGCAGAAATCCATTTATGGATTGAAGCAAGCTTCTAGGAGTTGGAATCTACCTTTTGATGAGGCAATCAAGGAGTTTGGCTTTATCAAGAACGAAGATGAACCCTGTGTATACAAGAAAATTAGTGGGAGTATAACACTATTTTTAGTGTTGTATGTCGACGATATCTTACTCATTGGAAATGACATTCCTGCACTACAGACTGTCAAGTCTTGGTTAGGGAAGTGCTTTTCAATGAAAGATATGGGCGAAGCTGCGTATATCCTTGGTATCAAGATCTATATAGATAGATCTAAAAGGATGATTGGTTTAAGTCAAAGTACTTACATTGATAAGGTTCTTAGAAGATTCCAAATGGAAAATTCTAAAAGAGGAAACTTGCCAATGTTGCATGGTATATCTCTTAGCAAGACTCAAAGTCCTAAGACTAATGATGAGTGAAAGAGAATGAATGGTATTTCATATGCTTCGGCTATTGGGTCTATCATGTATGCTATGTTATGTACTAGACCCGATGTTTCGTGTGCTCTAAGCATGACGAGTAGGTACCAATCGGATCCCGACGAACCACATTGGATAGAAGTCAATAATATCCTCAAGTACTTGCGAAGAACTAAGGATGTATTATTGGTCTTTGGAGGAATGGAAGAAGATCTTGTAGTTAAAGGCTACACAGATGCTAGCTTCCAAACCGACAAGGATGATTTCAGATCGCAGTCTAGATTTTTGTTTAAGCTGAATGGAGGCACTGTGAGTTGGAAAATTTCCAAGCAAAGTACCGTTGCTGATTCTACAACCGAAGCTGAGTACATAGCGGCATCCGATGTAGCTAAGGAAGCAGTTTAGATCAAAAAGTTCATTAGTGATTTGGAAGTCGTTCCAAGCATCAAAGACCCTATTGAACTTTACTGTGACAACAATGGTGCCATTGCTCAAGCAAAGGAACAAAGATCACACCAGAGATCTAAACACATACTTCAACGTTTCCACATTATCCGAGAGATATGTGAAAGGGAAAACGTAAAGATATGCAGAGTAGACACTGATGACAACGTGGCGGACCCATTAACTAAGGCTCTCCCGCAAGCTAAGCATGATGGTCATGTTAGGTCCATGGGTATTCGATACATGGTAGATTGGGCCTAGTGCAAGTGGGAGACTGTTGGTGTTATGCCCTAGGCCTATGGTTGATAAACTTATGTGTTGACATTATTTATTATTATATGAAATGTTTATCATTTGATTATTATATATTTTGCATGTTTGTTTATAATAATCTCCGTCCCTAATTATTATGTGAATAATTAGTATAAATGTTAATGGATAATCATATGATGATTATATGCATGGAGATGCACATTAAATTTATGGGTACTTGTTAGAGAACAATTGACTGGACTTGACCCATATGAGATTTATGTCATGGTCAAATGTCATAATTAAATCTCATATTGTCACTTCATTTAGTCCCTAGACCTAAGATTATCATGACCTTACATATGATGAAAGTCATGTTTAATTTTAGTCAAACGATATCTTAACACGATATTTATAAAGGCTAATTTTGGCATGATCGGAATCATGATGGGAAGGATGATAAGTCAAGATGGAATTTGTCCCTCAAAAGAGAGATGTTTTGCTTGGGCCCCTCGATGAGTGATAATGATGAAAGTGTATGGCCATACCCCAATTCGATTGGATTATCATTATACTCAAGATCGAGAAAGCATTGAACAAAGTACAAGTTGACATGGACCATGACTTGTGTTCATTATAACATCGTGAGACAAAGGGAGAAATGGAAGTGTACCATTGGAAACGTGAACTCTTACGTTATATTATTTGGGTAGATATAATGGCTTGCTAGAGTCCGCTTATGTCTTATGAGGATCGATATGATCGAGCTCATTGCCAACATAATATAATTCTATTGGGTCACACACAATTGGAATGAATTTGATAAACCAAGGGAAGAATGATTGAGAAACTCTTTATCAGTCTTGCTTGGTCGTGCGACAGAACCAGTCCATGGGACTCGTCTGGTCGTGCGACACAACAAGACCTCAGAGGCGGTTTGAAGACTGGTTTCCTAATTTGATTAGAAAACATATTTTATACTAATGTAGTATAAATATGAAGGTCTGTCAACCCAAAAACCCTAGCCGAAATTCACAAAAGAAAATCACTATATTCTCAATATTCTTCCAAGGTTTAAAGGATCTAGCAATCTTCAAGAAGAGTTCTTGGATTCATTTAAAGGTGTGGATACCGAAAGAGGGTCTTTGCTCATTCATAGATCAAGGCCTAGAGTTCAAGCAATCTGAAGAACGAAGTTTGTGATTCGAAATCACATTGTTAAATCGTTCGATAGCTCAAGAACGGAAAGCGTTCAAGGTTGGTTTTATCTATCTCATAGTATTCAAATTAATTGTATAGAACGGATCCTAGGCTCCTAGGGTTTTATGTTATTAGATGCTTAATTCCGCTGCGCATGGACCCGTAAAACCCAACACCTTTCACCTTAACAACAACACCATAACCAAACCTCAGTTCAACTCATTCCAAAGCCTTTCTAACTCAAAGAAAAAATGTTTCAAATTGCCAAGCATCATTTATACAACAAAAATATCAACTTTAAACATTGAATGAGCAAGGATTGAAGGAAAACATAATAACTTACTTCAAAATTAATACGAAAAAGTGAAAACTTCAATCGGATAAAAATGCTTCACTCGGCTTCCTGAACATTTAGACGCAAACTGATCGAGAAACGGACGAGAAACAGATTTTTAGAAATTTTTGGAAGCTGATGTTTTAAAAATATGAAGCTTCTCCATGGAATAAAATGAGGATATACTCCCTTTGTCCCAGCTCAATTGAGCCATGGGATAATTTCACGGTTCTTAAGAAAAATGAATAAAGTGGGTAGAAATTAGAGGAGAGAGAATGTAAAAGTTAAATGTGGGGTAGAGAATAGTAGTTAATGATTAATTTTTTTGAAAATGGGTAGAAGATTAGAGGAGAGAGAATGTAAAAGTTAAAAACATTTATAGGAAAGAGAATGAGTGGGAGGAATAGTAAGTTAATGATTGGTTTTTTTGTAAATATGTTAAAATTATAAGGGTATAATGAATGATTTTTTTGTAAATATATAAACATTATGAGGGTATAAATGTCCGAAACACTGTTCATTTCTTTCCATTTATGAAATGGCTCAATTGAAGTGAGACGTCCCAAAAAGAAAAGTAGCTCAATTGAGCTGGGACGGAGGGAGTACATTAAATAGATTTTCTCTTAAGCTCCTCTAACCATTGAGTTGCCACAATTCAATTTCCTTAAGTTCCCACTATTACACATTAGCACCTCAACCTTTTTATAAACTTTTATTTAAATTTTCCAATATTATTAATTTACTACACAACTCATATTTATTTCACTTAATCATTAAATACATAAAATTGAGTTATTAACATACTTAAAATATCAAATAAGTTATTTAAATATACAACCTAACACATAAAACTAACAAATATTATGAAATGCATAAAATGAGATGCCACGCACCCCACCTCCACGTGCTCAATATGTGCTTAAAATAGTGTCTAGGATTAGGGTCATGACAGAGTGGGTTAGGTTGTGTTGATGGTGTGGAGGCCATAAAAGGCCAGGGGTGGTGGTTCACCTCGGGTTGAGGCTAAATGAGGGCAAGGGTGGTGGTGCTTGGGTGGGCAGCGCAATCGAGTTTTGGATTTAGGGTGGAGCTGCGATTAGGGCCATTGTCATCAGAGGCAGCGGGTTTCGGCAATTGGGTCGTGTCGAGGGTTGTGAGCACCGGTTGGTAGCCATAAGAGGCTAAGGGTGGTGGTGCTTTGAATGAAGAAGATCTGTTCATGGTAGAGAAGGAAGTGAGGTGGTGTTTGGCATAGAAGGGCGTTGGAGGAGAAGAAAGACTTGTGATGTAGGGTAAGACGACAATTAGGGTTTTATCAAGTTTTTTTTAAGAAAAAAAAGAGATTATAAGGTTTCGGCTACTGGATATATGTTGAGGGTGTTGTTGTTTGGGTGTATGCGGCGAGAGACTTTATGAGAGGTGGGTGGTAGAAGGAGGTTTTCTTGGCGGAGAATGAGGTTGGAAAAGAAGTAATAGGGTTGGTGAGATCCGCCTATTTGAGATGGGTGGTGGCGGCCTTGTTGTACACGACAAGGAGGATTGTATGTGGGTTTCATGGTAATATATGAAGGGTTGAGATGGAGAAGAGGTGGAATTTGTTTGGTGAGTGGCGGAAGCGAGTAGTGGTGTTAGGGTGAGGCGGCGGTTATGATTTGTTGCGAAGGTTTTGGTGGAGAATAGAGGCTTGGCGGTGTCATTCGAGGAGGAGGGGTTTCGGCCATGGATATTGCCGATCGTGGTGTGAAAGGAGGAGATGCGAAAGCAAGTGGTGGTGTAAAGGTGGGTCGGCTTAGGGTTTTGCCGTGAATGTTTGGCAGAGAATGACCATTATAACTCTAATACCATAACAGAATAAATGATGGTTAGATAAAGTTAAGTTATACAAGGTTGAGAGAGTTGATTAAATTACTCAATTTTATTTTAATAAATTTTGCTAATTAATAAACATCAAGGTCTTAATATGACTTTTAGTATAGCTAGAAGGGAGTATAAAATTTGCATTTTCAAAAAGATTTTTCAACGGACACCCAAAAAAGGCAAAATGAAAAGTACTAAAGTAAAAAAGCAAAGGGAGTATATATTTAATTTATGTATATATTTTTTGTACTATATAGTAAAAAATACTAAACACTTTATTCGTCTTATAATAAAATTACATTTAAAGAAAATGGGCGTATAATAACAAATGTTACTTACCAAAAATGTCAATTAGATCAACTTCTCACATTTACAACCAAATAACTTTAGTTCAAATGATATCGAGTAATAGCTTACCTAACGAAGGTCCAGAGTTCGAATCCGTTAATGACATGTACTAACCTATTTATAGGCTTATTGAGGTAGACTTAGTGACATTTTATCTATTATTAATAAAATAAAACCCATTTTAAAAAAAAAAAACTTATCACATTCACAACCAAAATCTCACTACCACATTTTCGATCTCCTAGTTTACTTTTTTATACTCACAATATTAATCTTTTCTTTAATTCTGGCGCATTTAATTTTAATAACCGTTTCTTTTCTTACTGTCTCAATGTTGGAGAATTCTATATACAAGGCATGTTATATACAAGGCACCAATAATTCCCAAACTACCCTTCGTCTGTCGTGCTCGAAAGGACGACAAGAAGCCTTCATATCGTGTACTTTTACACGACATAAACTAATTGGGTTAAATAATAGGTCGTATGAAATTATACGAAATTTAAATTTACTCTGTCATTAATTTCGTACACAACAACACGATATCATGTACTAAAATCGTGTATATCCATACGACATATCATAATGAAGGTGTTCTTCGATGATTTGCGACACGATGTTAATGATACGCATATTCTATGTTATATTATTGAATTGTGTTGTTAATTGAGCAAAATTTATACACTTATACATGACAAGGAACAAACGTCATATTGGATCATACAATATCATATAACCTATCACATTTAAGTGATACCACTTTATTTATTTGGAGGAAACTCATGTAGATGAAAAACACTTTAAATGTCATTTAGAATGTAGAAAAAAATTAAAAAAAAATAAACGAGGTAGCCGTATACCATTTTTGGCAAGATCGGGACACGTAAAACCCTAAAAACCCTAAATAATGGCAAATATTTGTAACTCAATCTCCATTTGGATTTTGAGGAAAGTGATGTAGATGAAAAACACTTTAAATGTCATCTAGAATGTAGAAAAAATTTAAAAAAATAAACGAGGTAGCCGTATACCATTTTTGGCAAGATCGGGACACGTAAAACCCTAAAAACCCTAAATAATGGCAAATATTTGTAATTCAATCTCCATTTGGATTTTGAGGAAAGTGATGTAGATGAAAAACACTTTAAATGTCATTTAGAATGTAGAAAAAAATTAAAAATAAATAAATGAGGTAGCCGTATACCATTTTTGGCAAGATCGGGACACATAAAACCCTAAAAACCCTAAATAATGGCACATATTTGTAACTCAATCTCCATTTGGATTTTGAGGAAACTCATGTAGATGAAAAACACTTTAAATGTCATTTAGAATGTAGAAAAAAATTAAAAAAATAAACGAGGTAGCCGTAAACCATTTTTGGCAAGATCGGGACACATAAAACCTAAAAACCCTAAATAATGGCACATATTTGTAACTCAATCTCCATTTGGATTTTGAGGAAACTCATGTAGATGAAAAACACTTTAAATGTCATCTAGAATGTATAAAAAAAAATAAAATACATAAACGATGTAGCCGTATACCATTTTTTATTTTATTATATGGTGTTTCGTGTCTAAATACACGATATTTCTTGAGGCATTTCGTATGAACAATACACGAAAGTAATCGGGTGCATCTCGTGTATTGTTCATACGATATAATTACCGAAACAAATACTATATCGTGTTTGTATACACGATATGTACCATAGTATCTCGGGTATATACACACGAGATACACCTGAACCCTACATCAAAAACGATATTCACGCGGACAACGGCCCAACAGAGAAACACCGTTCTTCTTTGTACACCCATCTTGTTGTGACACCATTGTCCTATTCTTAACACCCATAAATTTATGCCCATTATTTTCATTAATTCTCATATCATCTAACACCATAGTATGGATTCTCCACAACATTCTCCAAGTTTTTATGATCATATTGATCTTGAGCTTGTGGAATATATTTTTGAAGAAGAAAGTTTGCCACCAAATTCTCCACATCAAAATCAAAATCCAAGCAGCAATGAAGTAAGTTTTTAAAGTTATATTTGGTGTTTTGATCAAAGTCGCAATAAAAATCCAATCTTGAAACGAAATTGTTTTTCAAGATTGGATTTTTAAATTCTGATATTACTCTATTTCGTGTTAGATTATACGAGTTTTATGCTATTTGTCGTGTTTTTATACATTAGTTATGGTGTATTATCTCGTATTGTATAACACGAGATAAATGGGTTTAATTCGGGTACATTTACACGAGATGTTCCAGGAACATCTCGTATAATGCTACACGAAATGTCATACAGCCTGTTGCTTATTGTGCAATTTTCTAATTGATGTTGTAGGGACCGGATGTCAGTGATCAATTCGATACATCCCTATTATTTTCAAATAGGGATGATCTTGTTAAACACGTACGGGATATCGCGGCCCGTCAAAATATAACCCTTTCTATAGTGGATTCGAGGAAGACAAGTGGCAAGATCCTAGGCTACGCGAAGATTGTATGCCATTTTGGTGGCAAGTACAGGTCCGGAAAAACTAAAGATGTGAGGTTGACTAGCACGAAGAAGATTGGGTGCAATTTTGAAATCCGGGCCAAAGATAGGGGTGATGGGGTATGGGGTTACGTTGTGAAGCATGGTTCTCATAATCACGACTTTCCAACGTATCCCGAAGGTCATCCGTTGGGTAAATTGACTAGTTTTGAATATGAGGAGGTGTGTAGCGCAAGTCAGTCTTCGGTGCGTCCAAATAACATTCTAACAATGTTAAAGAGGAAGGATGAGAAGAACGTGAGTACTCCGAAACACGTCCACAATGCCCTCACAAAATGCAAGTCACAAGAACGACAAGGGAGATCCTCGCTTCAACGAGTTCATAAAAGCACTCGAGGATAAGAAATATACCTTCTTCACGAGGAAAGCTAACGAGAGTGACATGATCGGTGACATATTCTTCTCTCACCCACGAGCATCGGATATGCTTAACTGTTTTCCATATGTAGTACAAGGTAAATTTTTGATTTTTTTGAATCTGTTTTTTGACTCTGTTTTCCACAAGTCGTATGCATTTTTTTGAATTGCAATTTTATTCATTTCTAACTTTATTTTTTTTATTGATACAAGGTATTTGCACTTACAACACCAACTAGCTATGGAATGGCATTACTTGAGATTATAGGATTTACTTCAACGGGGAAGAATTTCACAATTGCCTATGCGTTCCTCCAAAATGAGAAGGCGATAATTACACGTGGGCACTCAAGAATTTGCAAAGTCTTTTTCATACTCCCCACATGCCAAGCTGTTTTCTTAAGCGATCGTGACTTGGCTTTCATTAATCTTTGTCCAAATGGTATTTCCCGAGACCGCACACCATTTGTGTCGAAGGCATATCGAAGTCAATGTTAAAAAGAGAGCGTTGGCTAAAACTGGTAGCAATGAGTTTGCACTATCATTCATGAGGAGATTTAATAAAGCAATATCAGCCGCTACTCGCGAAGAGTGGGACACCCGTTGGCAATCGTTTTGCGATCATTTCAGATCTTATCTGATTTATTGACCTACCTCCGCGAGACTTGGATTGCTCCATACTCTACGAATATTTTGTCGATGCACGCGGTCGATTCTTGCGCAGGAACCCACACCACGAACGGGTGAGAGTGAGCATAACGGAGTTGAAGAAGGCCTTGGGGAGTGCTTCTTCTACTTTTGACACATTATTCAAAAAGGCTCATGAGATTATGGAAATCCAAATAACAACAATCAAAGCTACTATGGAGCAATCAAAGAGTAGAATTCCAAATGATATGAAGACATGTGATGCGTATCAAGACATATTGGGTCGAGTGTCAAAGACTGACTTTGGACATCATCAAAGAAGAGCGGAGTCGTTGTGGGGATAATGTCATGGATCCTTCAGTGTGGGTGTTACACAGGCGAACACATGGACTTCCATGTAGTCACGAGATTGCATGCATACAAAACTCGGGGGCCGGATTGAGTTGTCCTCGATTCATGATTTTTGGAAGAAGTTGGACATTGAAGTAGAATCTTGTCCACTTGGACACGATTTTGAAGTTGTGTTGAATGAGCTGAGCGCACCTGGACCTGTAACGAGAAGGTTATTTCAAACGATAAATGAAGGATTACATCCACAAACCGGAGATGCTTGAGCCGGATCATATTTCAAAGGCAAATAAACCCCGGACCACCGGTTGTAGAAATCTTGTCGAGTTGGGAGCGTGCAGAGACATTTTGGAGTCCCCACTACACCACCCTCCACTAGCGGCGGAGTCTAGATCTTCATTTATTGCATCAACCCAATCAGGTTTGATGTCGAGATCAGCTTCAAACACTACACCATCTAGCCCTACCACTCCTACATCTCTTCCACCACTAGCTGCTTCAGGTCGTGGGAGAGGTCGAGGTCGAAGTCGAGGTCGAGGTCGGGGACGGGGACGGGGACGGGGGCGGGGTCGTGGAAATGGACAAGTCAATGATATACATACTTCTGTCCGTAGGATGTTGCTTACCCCTCTCATTGTCCCATTTATTGATGGCTTCACGAGATGTGATGGGTGATGGAAATTGTGGATATAGAGCGTGCGGCGCAAATATACGGAACGAGAGGAGATGTGGCAAAGAGTGCGCTCAGATTGTGCCAAGGAGCTGCTTCATCGCCGCGAGCTTTATGAGAGAGTTATGCCTTGGCGAGATATGGACGAGCTCTATAGTCGCATTACTCACTATGCCTCCCCTTGTACGGAATATTATTGGTTGATACTCCCAGAGATAGGGCACATCATAGCCACGGTGTATAATGTGGTGTTTGTCTCGTACTCGCAAACCGCTGGCTTCACATGCCTACCAGTGACTGTACCACAAGGAACAGGACCACCCACAGACACACTTGTGTTGGGACATGTGGGAAACCATTTTATATTGGTATGATACTTTAATGCGTTATATTTAACTATCTTATTTAAATTTGTTACATTTAACTATATTTTCTAAATTTGTTATATTTGACTATTTTATTACTTTTGCAGCTGCACATGTCGGATAGTGATTACCCGATACCATCAGTAGCACTATATTGGGGGAGAAACGTGATCAGCGCAAGTAACTGATCATGACATACGAGAACTCGGATAGAAACATTCAACCGACTCTCGATTATGGCGAACGAAGCACGAATTGCGAGAAAATAGGCCATAGTTTATGTGTATAGCGTATTGATTATTTTTGTATGAAGTTTTGGAATATGTTTGGAATATGTTTGGGATATGTTTGGGATATGTTCATTTTGGTTGTTTATGTTTTGGAATATGTTTGGGATATGTTCATTTTGGTTTGTAAATATTGTTGGTATTTGTTTCAGTTTGTGTTTCAGGAGATGTTGCTCTCAGACTACCATATCGTGTGATTATACACGATATGTCATATATAACTCGTATATATATACACGACTTATTTCATTTTTGTCGTATGAAAATTACACGAAATACAATAACTACCCAGTAATGTATCTCGTGTGTATTTATACGAGATAAAAGAAAACATGTCGTGTGTATATATACGAGATGAGTAAAATCATTTCGTGTATAAGCACACGAAATGTCATTCTGAGAGCAACAAACTGAAACACAAACTGAAACAAATACCAACAATATTTACAAACCAAAATGAACATATCCCAAACATATTCCAAAACATAAACAACCAAAATGAACATATCCCAAACATATCCCAAACATATTCCAAACATATTCCATAAACAAACATTGTATCCAAAATTTACATATTCTCAAACATATTCCAAAACAAACATTGTATCCAAAATTTACATATTCTCAAACATATTCCAAAACAAACATTGTATCCAAAATTTACAAACCAACATAAACAACCAAAATGAACATAATCATGAAGCGTCTCCGATCGGCTCGATGGCCCGTCTAATCTTATCTTTGACAGGCGCAGATAAACTGTCATCCGTGAGCAGTGAAACTAGTATGCCTCGTGCCTCTACAATCCTAGGCGGTGGTGGAACGTTAACTAGGGCATCATGATTCGGATTAGTAATCCGAACATGAGTCCTAGCCAGGAACCACTGCATATACGTGGAAATAACAGGATCAGATGTGCTCACGGACGGGCCCCATCTACGCAATGGATCGAAACCCCCAAGCCGTCCTCTAACCAATCCTCCCATACATCATCACGCCCTCCATAGGACTTCTTGTACCCCTTTTGACTGCTATCAATGAACAATTTTGGGGGAGCAAGATATGGGGTCTCTGGGGATTTTCTGCTGGATCCCAAGGCGGCGTGTAACACGGTCGAGCAAATACGCCTCCGTGATATCTGGAAGCGTATAACCCCACGAAAGTATGAGGCCGGTAAAAGCGCCTGCAGGGTGGTGCCGTAGGGAGTCCAACAAACCTAAAAATGAATTTGTTAGACACGTCAACGAAATAATAATTTGTAAAACTTTAAATATAACTAACTCACCCTATCAACCGTCATCGTGTCCAGGGTATGCCGAAACTTCAATAGATGGGGCATATCCCTACCAGCCGTATCAGTACGTACCCATCTACGAGCCCTCGGCTGGCCCTCCGTCCATAACGGGTCAATCTCTCTCCGGAAAACCGGAAAGTGCTCGTATATCCAGGCCTGCAAATGTATGAAATAAATAAGTTAACAATGTTATAACCATAAATGCATGTTGTAATTATTAAATGATTGTTAAATATTACCTCCAAAAGACTCAAACAACCGCCAATCTGCTTGCATCCGTATCTAGATGCCTTCCCCAACTCCCGGTATAGATATGCCAACCCAGCTGTCCCCCAGGATAGAGCCCCACTCTGTCGATATCCACGCACAATGAAAGGTAGTCGGAGGGCATCTTATCCACGAGTCTTGTCCACGAACAGCGTGGAGCCCGGGAGGAACATGATGTACGTAGCGGCGCGCTCATCGTCGATCATGTCGGAAGGGGACTCGAAAGGAACGGCGGAGGCCATCTAAAGAGTAGGTCGTCCCCTTCCGAGCATGTCTCGAGGCGTGCCACGATAGCGGCTACGTCGGGCTCTGGAACCGCCTTCCCAGCGGGGCCACTGAGCAGTGATGCCTACAAATTGAAAATGAAATAATTAATAAATTTGATAAAATTTATGAAATTTATAAAAAATAGACAACAAACAAGAATATACCTAGGATATGAGTGACGTCATGCATAGTGATCGTCATCTCACCCCACGCATGTGGAAGGTATTAGTCTCGGGAGACCACCGTTCCACTGGCGCCGTTAGGAGCGCCATGCTAGGCGGCGAATGGTAGCATCATGAAGAAAATGGAGGCCGGTACCCTCAACACGAGCCCACCAAGCTCTATCATCCTCCAGGTAAAGAAGCATGGGAGAACACTGTTGATTCCAAACAAAAAATTATAATTAATACTCCCTCTGTTTCAAGATTCGAGATGACATTTCGTATGCCAATACCCGAAATGTTGGTGACATTCGTATGTGTTCATACGAATGGTGATAACATTTCGTGTATTGGCATCTGGCATGTAAGCGATGAATCGGTTACATTTCGTATACCAATACCCGACATGTTGATGACCATGCGTATGGACACATACGAAATATCACCAACATTTCGTATGTTGGCATACGAAATGTCATCTGAATCTTGATAATGTTTTGCAAATGGCTATTTAATAATAAACAAAATCATATACTTACTTATCTAAAATCTGCTTTGCCTTGTTTGGCGCTTGACAAGCTCACAAGTGGCGTTCTCCCATATCTTACGGGCTCGATGATGACCAAACCCGTGCAACAAGCGAACCTCCTCAGGGCCGCCACGGGGTTACTCTTCAGCTGCCGCTCGTCATCCTTGGCCCATTTCCCCTTTCGCCCGTGCCTCCCGCCTCTTGCGAGGCCTCGCGAATCTGGCTCTCCTCCGCCTCCTCCTCCGCCTCCTCCTCCGCCTCCTCCTCACTAGATAAATGTGCCTCCTCCTGCACAGATGCACCTCGGGACGGTACGTGAAGATGAATCCTCACTAGAATAACTACTCTCACTACTATCACTCTCCTCAACCACATCCGGCTCGGCAATCACGACATTCTTGTCGTTCTTCTTTGGACCGTTTATGCCGCCTTAGCAGTTGCCTCCTCGGCCTTCCTCTTTCTATTAGAGGCCGTCGCGAGGGTTACGTCCTACAAAAAATTAAATAAGAGACAGTTAATATTCAAGATTCGAGATGACATTTCGTGTGACAATACCGAAATGTTGGCAACATTTCGTATGTGTTCATACGAATGGTGACAACCTTTCGTGTATTGGCATACGAAATGTAAGCGATTCATCGGTTACATTTCGTATGCCAATACCCGAAATGTTGGTGACCATTCGTATGAACACATACGAAATGTTACAACATTTCGGGTATTGTATACGAAAATGTAAGCTGATGAATCGGTTACATTTCGTATGCCAATACCCGATATGTTGGTAACCATTCGTATGTGTTCATACGAAACGCAGCCGACAACTTCAAATTTTAGGCACACAAATTCGTATCCGATTCAAACAAAAAACCCAAATTAATGTTACGAAATAGCAATTAGAACCATTTAGGATACGTTTAAACAACATTAAGCATTATATAATCCATTTTAGGCATACATTTGTTGTAGGGTTTTCAAATTGAAATTTTAGGTTAAAATTAATTACTTTCTTTGGAGCGGCGGAAGAGGCGGACTTTCCACCGGTAGGGAGGTTTGTCTTCATCGTCGGCGGTGGTGGTGGCGTCGTTCGTCGAATGAGAGAGAGAAGAGAAACCGTTTGTTTTTCTTAGGTTTTGGTTTTTGAGAGCGAGAGCGAGAGGGAAGAGAGACCGGCGGATGGTGTTTGAAATGGAGAGGGAGGGGAAGAATTTTTTTTTAAAAGTATTTATATGGGGGCATTTTAGTAATTTCATCGTGCCTTGTAAAAATGCTGCCTTGTATATAGTAGTACCCCTCAATGTTCTTTTTAATAACCCAAAATGTCTACCTAATGCACATTTTTTTTTTCTAATTTACATTTCATACTCTTCCTTAATTTTGTATTCATTTTTAGTTTTAGTTGCAAGAATATGGGACAGAAAAAAAGTATATTTTTTATTTATAAAAATAATAATATTCATTTAAAAAAATTGGAACATAGTATACTGTTGCTGGCAGTAAATAGAAAGATCAGAGTTTTGATGAAACTAGCTAACAACAAACACCTTTGACTTGTTCATTCATCCCTTCATTTTCTTACAGTAACAGTGTGCAGTAAATACTAAAGAGAGAGGAGAGTATTTATACTGCCGACTCCGGCCACCACACGTAAATCTAGGAAACCTCTTTCAACGTTTTGCTTCCACCTCATCACCCCCACCTCCTTCCTCTTCTTCTCTCTCTCTCTCTCTCTCTCAACCCCCTTCAATCACTCCCAGCTCAAAATCCCCCAATTATTGAATCCTCTACCAAAATGGCCTGATTTTTCATCTGTGTCTTACTGTTCTTGGTCAGTTCATTGCTCTCTTCATTCAATACTTCCTTTACTATTACTGAGCTGACCTTCAATTTAATTTTTGTAAAGCCTTTATTTGGCAGCTTTATTTACTGGGTTATTCTTAGGTTTGTAAGATTTTGATGGGTTTGATGTAAAGATTTGATCTTGTTCTTGTTTTCATGAACTTTCTAATTCTTGATGTGCCTATAAAATTGCTCAATTCAGCTAATTTTTTTGTTTCGTCAGTCAATTTTCATGATTATTGAATTCACGCAGACCAATTTTATCAAAGGGATTGCCAGTTTGGGTTAAATAATTAGGTGTGGGGGACATATATCCTATTTGGTCATGATTCTTTAATTTGTTGCAATGTGTGTGGCTTTTCTGGTGTTCTCGTTTTGGTAATTGTTTTATCATCACGAATTAATGTAATTGCCCTTTCTGTAAGTTTTATATCCCCTATTTAGAATTGAATTAAAAGCTGTACATTAACAGATAAGGACAATCATTTTGGTAATAATATTAATTGGAATTAATTGTCTTAGAAATCCTCTATAAAAAGTGAAATGATATCAAATTTCGTTTAATTTTCCCTAGTTCCCTACCTGGCATCCTCAGTATCTCTCTGAAGTTTCGGTTGGCTGCATGACAGAGTTGCATTCATAAATTTCAACAGAGACAACAGGTAAATATTAAAAGCTTCATGGTAATTTGGTTCTGATTTTGTCTCATCTACTTCCTTATAGTTTGTTTTTTTCCATGTCTTTCGTCTTTCATTCATCTCTTCTTTTCTCTTTTTCTTTTTTTTTTTTAGGCATGTTTTTTAGTTCAGTGATCTGTTTGCTTATTATAAAGTTATTTGTAAATCAATTTCTGCTGATACGTGAAAAACTAGAAACTTGAATATTACTCTAAAATCATTGGGGATAGTTTATGGTTATAGACCCGGCCTGTGACAGTTGTAAAGCATTAATTGTTTGTTTGTTGTTAGGCTTGTTAAATGTGCACATGTCTACATTTTCTGCAAAATTGTGATCTGTGTGGCCATGGTTGTTCAAATCTGTACATTAATGTTCCTGGATATAGAATTAGATTTTTGTTCCAGAAAAGCTTTAAGTAAATTCGTTACTATTTGGGATCTCAAGCACTCGTCAAAGCTAACATCTTTCCTATATATGTTTTCACCATCAGCCACCGGTTTCTGCTTTGTTCTTCTCAATCTTTCTCAGTCACACTGTTGGGAAAGAATCCAAAAGAAGCACTGATGGCTTGTCGTATTTGAAGCACAGCCATTTGCTGGAGTCCCATCTTTCATAAGAAAGTTGGACGACAACACTCTCCTTACACCCACCCACACCTGTTGGACATCCTCATGAGTGTCTCATATTGCTTTCTACTTATTGGATGCAACAGATTTAAATGGAGGGAGAAAAATGAAACAATTACTCATATGATGTAGGTCCATCTCTGAAGCACTGTCATTTTCGTGATGTAAATTTTAAACTTGTAGGTCCCAATGTTTATCTCCTACCTTTTACATAGTTATAATGTCATTAAGTCCGGGTAGTGTTGTATTGTGCGAGCCGATTGCTTAGAGACTTCTTACTAATCCATTATAATCTTTTTAGCAAGTCAACATATCTTTCATATTGTGATAGGCCTTATTTTGGTTTTATTTGCCTTTTTATAAAAGTGACATATTATCTTATTTTCAGTCTCCAATGTGGTGTCATTTTGAGTCATCCATTTTTTTGGTATGTGGGAAGTGGAATAGCTTTATTTGTTGAATCGATTTTGATGACCAAACAGTGTGAAGAAGGAAATGTGCTAATGTCTTTCCCAATCTAACATTTACCATTGTGTCACTTAGCTCAAACTCAACTCAGATTTTGTAAATAGGCTTACACTCAGCTCGTAAGCCGTCATATTTCTTATATGGTCAAGCTTACACACCCCTTCTAAAGCATGGCCTTCGGTTGTATAGGTTCGAGCTCGGAAGATTCTTAGACGAGTTCAAATATACCAAGATTGGCTAGGTTTAGATTTATTCGGGCCTTACTTGATATGTTAAATCTAGCAGTTTAATCAGTATTGTCAAGATCTCACTTTGGACATTTTGAACCTCAAAAGTGATACTCCCTCCGTCCCAAAATGAATATCCCAAAATAATTCAAATTTGCTCTTGATCAAGAGCAAATCTGAAATTTTTTTGGACATTCATTTTGGGACAGAGGGAGTACTAGCGAAAAGGAGACAAGGATAATCGATCAGCTTAAATTTGTCAAGAATCTAATGAAAAATTAGAAGACAATGTCAACTGAACTTCTCATAATACCTCTATGACATCTCCGATTGAAAATGGGATTGCCAATTCGGCACCACTTCATTTAGGAAACTGCCTGAAACTTAACCTAGCCTTTGTCTTGACTCCCTATGTTTTGTGTCTGGCTGCATAGATCATTTTCCACCCTTTCCTTCGGTCCAATACAAAAGTATCATTCCGTTTACTGAATTACTCCTGCCCTGCGCCTTCTATTTTTGTATAGAGTCTACTTAAACTTGATAGGAAATTGAAAAGGTATTTTACCCTCTTTTAATGTAACCAAGCTTGATGTGTGTCCTGGAATGCATAGGGCCTTTCTACGTGCTTGTATTAGAGTGGTGAGAGTTTAAAGGTTATTCGGATAAATTTTGTGGTGCATATACATCTTGCATAAAACAACTTGGTAGGATATCACATGCATCCCCATGTTGCAGATAAGTGAATGAGCGTTTTTCCTTTAAACCCTTTGTTTCTAATAGAGCATGCATTTCTATCTCGAGTTTGCATTTCCTTTCCTAGAACTTGGCTTTTTTATTCAGCTTCTTTTATCATCCTGAACTTACAGTTTTCCATATAGTGATGCATATAGCTTGTTGAGTGGGTTATCCTCATCGTATCCAGCATGCTGATGGTTAGGTTTTCTCTTTCTTTCTTTGGTTCTCGCTTCTAAACACGAGTAGTAAAAGATGAAAGATCTAAAGCGAAGGTGAATTGTGTACCGTCATAGTAGTAAAGTCCCAAATGGTGTTGACATCAGTTATCGAAATTGTTAAGCAAAAACAATGAAAATTGGTTGTGAAAACATTACAGTCTAAGTTTTGGAAATACCGAAGGATACTATTATGTGTTGAAGGATTAACAAGGAGATGTTAAGTTCTCGCATTTAGATATTCAGTCAGATTGAGACATCTATGTTAATTAAGGAGACAAGGCAACAAATGGGCCTCTTTGAGGATTATGTCAATGGTTGGAAACTAGGCATAACTCATTCAGTACGATAAGTACATATGGTTCAGGTATCAGGTGTTAAATTGGAAGATTGGAACAATGTGTTGTACACAGTGATTACTGCAGTTTAGGGTTTGAGCTGCTATACACATGGCCTGTGTGGTTCAGGTATCAGGTGTTGAATTGGAAGATTGGAACATTGTGTTGTACACAGTGATTACTGCAGTTTAGGGTTTGAGCTGCTATACACGTCCCGTGTAGATATATTGCATACATTTGCGTGTTTCATTATTGTGGTTTCGTTTTTTGATACAATTTTGATAAAGTTTGTATGGAGAGTAAATTTGCTTTGGTATCAGAATGAGAGCTCCTGGTATGATTCATTTTTACAAGGTAACTGTCTAACTTGCTCATTGCTGATTCTTAGCCTTGGTGGAATTTTAGTATCTTTCATTTTCCTGGAACTATGTATGACTTGGCTTTAAGTGTCCAAACATTACTCGTACACTCTAAACCCATCTATCATCCCCCAATATAACCCTGATTGACTTGATACCCACTTTAATGGCTAGATATGCCACTAAAGTAAGTAGTCCGTAAAGTGCGTCCTACTTGGTAAGCATGATGTGGTGTCGGTTTGCTAAGTTCACGCCTGTTTGATGAAGGTTGTGCGGTATATCTGAGTGAACTAGCAGTAAGCGCTAATCATGAAGTAGCCTATAGTAGCTCAATTGACCTAAGGTGCTCGTTTGACATTTGATGATCATTTGGCTCCTTAGTATGCTTTCTTGATAGGGTAGCAGAAAATAGTATCAGAGCAAGTCCCAACCAGAAATGTGGTCCAGGTGTCTTGTGGCATGAACTGTGCTGGCTCAAGCTCTAGAGTCCATATGAACCTCCTTTATGATCCTACATTATCCCTGGACTTCTTGGTGCATGTTCATTTCTGAGGTCAACATATGATACTAGCGCAACTTACAAGTTAAGGGTGTCAATCTGGATAAAACCTGATACCTATTGTAACAAGTGTACGATACAAAAATTGTGCAATAAATAGTGATTATTGGTTAACTACCTTCAGTTGTATTCCCAATATTAGCATATCATTTATTTGCTTCCTCTCTTCTCTTGTTTGTCAGAGAAATTTTGGCTATTATCTCTACTCCAATTTCATACCTTGTCTAGTAGTTATTAACTTTTTCTTAGTGCATCAAGAAATCGTGTTTTTGAAAGGACTTCAATGCAAGGGATGAAGCACATTTCATTTTCAGAAAGGAGTGTCCATAGTTGTAATTTCTAAATAATAGAGTAAAACTTTTTGTCCTTGTGAATTTTAAATTTTTTTTTGGTGATGACACGTGTTAGGGCATTGAGAAATTGTGTTGGATGGTGCATAGGAAATGGCTGGTTACTATATTAAAAGTGCAAATTAAATATGGTAGTCTATGCTTCCTTTTCATGCTCCACTGTTGGCACACTTCTGAATCACGGTTTACGTCTATATTGAATGGATGTAGGTAAAAGGCTAGCTATATTGATTTTCCATAATTTAAATGTCCCATTTCCGTTACAGACGTTTTCGAAGTTAATGCTAACATGAATCCAAAAGGGGCATATATTATTCAATGCTAGCCCAATTAAGAATTGTGATCTAGATAGTTACCGGAGAATCATGACCAAGTGGCTGCTGACTGGCCCTAAAGGGCACCCTCCAGAATCACACCACCTCATCTCTTCAGTTATTGAAGTGCTAATTTTATATTCTTCCTTAAATGCATAAAAGTCTTCATTATTACCATTGTTAGCCTTCGACCAATGGTAAGGTTGCTCGACATTTTTGAGTTGGAAATCATGAGTTCGAGCTGTCCCAACATCCTCCTCTCGTTCTTTTTTTAGGGTTGGGTACATTAGACTCTTTTGTATCCTTTAGAGCTATAGCCTTATTCTATTCTTGTTAATACAGTATATAAAAAAATTCACTCCTTTGTGAACAAATCGCTGACTTTTGCTTCCCATTGTTAACTAATGGTGTTGGCTTGAGTTTGATTTGGTGTTTGTGGTTTGTAGCTTAGCAACATCGTATTTTATTCCCTAGTGATACCAAGCACACTTGACACTTCTCTTAGTGAGGGAGTCTCATGAACTGGGTGGTCATTCTTGTTTTCATTTTTATTTGTCATATGCTATAAAATTTGTTATTTTATGAGTCTTGTTAACCGTGCTTGCCACTTGTTTTAGGACTTAGGACCAGTTGTCAGATACTCCCTCCGTCTTTTTTGATGGTTCACACCAAGGGGTGTGTGTGGGTTTGAAGGGGAAGTGCTAAATATTGGTGGTGAAGTAGATGTTGTGAGTATGAAAAGTGAGGTAGGAGAGAGAAAGTGGGGTAGGAAAAAGTGAGTGGATAGTTGTTGTGATATGACAAGTGGGACCCATTGAATAAAGAAGTGTTATTAACTTTCCTTTTTCGGGTTTGAACCTGTAAAGGGGACACCCAAAATGGCAAAGTGTGAACCATCAAAAAAGACGGAGGGTGTATATGTCTTGATCTGACCATGTTAATGTGCTTCATCGAGCTCTTTAGTTATGGTGTCGAGTGCAATTGTTTCTGCTGATTGCAAACATCTGGCCGTTTAGCTTAACACTTTTAAATGATGTCCCTTTTCAGAATTTTTGCCCAACTCTATTGCTAAGAACAATGCATATCACATCTCTTATTTGCACCCTCCTTTGATATCTCTGTCACAATGCCAAAAGCATATAGATGGTACGCAATTTCGTTTTCCATATGGGTTCCCGACTTTGTGGCTATTTACCTTGGGACTTTCTTATGTTTGGCAGGAGCAATTTATCTGTAACATAAACTAAAATAAGCAGAGAGAATACACAAGGAGTAGAAAATGGCTCCTGGAGGCAATTCCTACCAGGATGTTTCCGAGAACCGTGGGGCCCAAGCAGATTATGAAATGAAAGCTGGAAATATGGAAGTCAGCAGCTCTGCATTTAGAAAGTCCACTTCCATGGGTAGAAGGCCAGGTATGGTTTCGGACAGTGCTGTGCATGACCTACTTGAGTGCCCTGTTTGCATGAACTCAATGTACCCTCCCATTCATCAGGTATGCTTTTTATACAAGGTTTAGTTTCATTTTCAACCACTGTGCTTTGGATTGACTTCCACTTTAACCATTATACTCCGGGAAATTTTATTGCACGAAAACACTGTACTCTGGGAAATTTTCGCTCAAGCACCAAAAAGTTAACCCCGTTAGGTTATGATGGATGGAAATTTTTAATTTTTCACACTTCCACCCCCAACTTTCACATGGAGGGATGGAAGTGTGAATAACTATAGTTTTTCTTCCATTATAATGTAACGGAGCTAACTTTTTGGGGATGGGGTGATCATTTCCCAGAGTAGTGTTTTTCATGCAATTAACCTTTATACAGTTTGAACTGAAGATCTTGTACTGGCAGTGAATAATATGATTGGTTTTAAATAAATACTGTCTACATATGCCTTATCTACCATTTCAAAAACTTATTAACTCCTGCATAGTGTTTATTTCAACATTGTATTGATGCTATTTAGGACAATGCCCAGCTAATTTTTGTTGTTTACATATGTGGAATACTTTAAGAATCTTCCAAAGACAAGATTTTCTGTGAAAACCGATTCGTTTGTTCTTTTGGCAGTGTCCAAATGGCCACACAATATGCGCTAGCTGTAAATCGAAAGTGCAGAATAGTTGCCCAATTTGCCGCCAAGATCTTGGAAACATACGGTGTCTGGCTTTAGAAAAAGTTGCGGAGTCGATGGAATTACCATGCAAATACCAGTTCTTAGGTTGCCAAGATATGTTTCCCTATCATAGTAGGCGAAGACATGAGGATAACTGCAAGTTCCGTCCCTATAACTGCCCTTATGCTGGAGCAGAATGCACTGTCACCGGTGATATTCCATTTCTTGTTACACATCTCAAGGCTGAACATAATGTTGATGTGCATGATGGATGTAGCTTTAACCATCGCTATGTCAAACCCAATCCTCAAGAAGTTGAAAATGCTACGTGGATGTTGACCGTAAGAGAACTCTCTCTCTCTCTCTCTCTCTCCCTCTCTCTCTCTCTCGTAATTAATGAGCTTAACGGTATCACCATCCAATGAAACAATGTCCTGAGATCATGTATTACTCAAAATTTTTAAAAAATAGAATAATTTTAAAGATATATTCAGACTTTCATTGGATGATAATACCTTCTTGGTGGTGTAACCGTCACTCTCAATAATTTCCTTTGTTCTCTCTCTCTCTCTCTGTGGTAAATATGAGTTTAACGACCATACAATGAAACAATATCCTGAAATCATGTGATTGGATCGACAATTTTACTTTTATGAAACATGTCAAATTATCATTGGATGGTGATAGAAGTTTCATCTTTACGCTCAATATGTTCTCTCTCTCTCTCTCTCTCTCTCTCTCTCTCTCTCTCTCTCTCTCTCTCTCTCTCTCTCTCTCTCACACACACACACGCACAAATGAAACAACCATGGTTATGTAATTAACTATCTTGCTTGGTGCCAGATTTTCAACTGTTTTGGATACCAATTCTGCTTGCACTTTGAGGCATTCCATCTAGGAAATGCACCTTTCTACATGGCCTTTGTTCGTTTTATGGGGGATGAAAATGAAGCCAACAAGTTCAGCTATACCCTTGAAGTTGGTGGAAGTGGGAGAAGAATGAAATGGCAAGGGATTCCAAGAAGTATCCGGGATAGTCATAAAACTGTCCGAGACAGTCTTGATGGATTGGTTATACCAAGAAGCATAGCTCTCTTCTTTTCTGGTGGCGATCGCCAGGAGCTGAAGCTCAAAGTGGCTGGCCGTATTTGGAGAGATTAGATATAACTTGAAATTTCTAAAGACGTTCTTTTTCTCCCCCCCCCCTTTTTTTTTTTTTTTGCTTTTTCTCAGTAGAAAGAAATCTCGTAGATTATTTATTAGTTCTTATAAAATTCTGGCCAGCTTGTGGGAAATTAATGCTGGCTAGGTTTTGAGACAGTTTTTGTTTAATGGATGATGTATTGAGTTCAGACCACAGTTGGATTTTCTTAAGAATGTTATTGTCTTTTATTATAAGAAATGGTGAAGGCTTCATACATTCCAGTTATGCTTTTGCTGTAGAATAATGTTGAATTTCTTGTGAAATAAGTTTCATAATTGAGCATTGCTAAAGTAGTGACATCTGCCTAGCAAATGTTTCGTTAACTTTTACAGTTAATACAAGGGTAAAAGAGTTAAGATAACTGAGTGAAGTATATCAGTGCAAAAATCAATATAGTCAAAGAGGCTAAAGTAAACATGAGACTTGGTTGATGGGGATTCTGTATACATGATGGTGGATTTCATTATATGTAATTTTCCTATTTCCTAGACATTTTATCCTTATTTTGTTGTATTTAGTTTAGATTTGATGTAATTTGGGATAATATGTTAAAGCGAGGTGTTAGTGAGAGTTATTGTAATCCGAGAATATTTTGAAAGCATGATGACCAAAGTGAAAAAGGAGAAATTGAAGGATGATACGACTTGGTTGCGTGCTACAGTGTTTGTTTTGACGTTTTAAAATATCTTTTGTTTTATTATTTTTCTTTTTCCTTTTTAACTTAGGGTTTTTAGGGGGAGCATAAATACTACTCCCTCCGTCCCAGATCAAGGGTATATGGGGGGGATTTCACGCTTCTTAAGAAATTTTTTAAAAAATGAATAAAAGTTAAATGTGAGATAGGAAATAGTAATTAAATGTGTGGTAGGAAATATGAGAGATAATGTAAAAGTTAAATGTGTGGTAGGGAATAGGAGAGAGAATGTAAAAGTTAAAAATATTTAATAGGAGAGAGAATGAGTGGGAGGAATAGTAGTTAAATGTGTGGTAGGAAATAGGAGAGAGAATGTATAAGGATATAATGAATGGTTTTTTTGTAAATATATGAAGATGATAAGGGTATTAATATATTCAAAAACTTGCCTTTTTTGGAAATGAACTCTTGGTCTGGGACGTCCCAAAAGGGAAAGATGAACCCTTGGTCTGGGACGGAGGGAGTATCTTTTATTATTGTTTGGGGGAGCTCCATTATTAGTTTTTCTTAGAACAAATCAAAGCTTTTGATTATTCATGGAGGAGGGCTAACCCTTTCACTTTGAATTAAGGTTCTTTGAACCATTCTATGTAATGAATTGAGGTTTGTTTTCTTTCTCCCATTATAATCCCTCATTCATAATTCTACTTGTATTGTTTGATTATATTGATTACTAGGATTTAGAAACTTGATCAATTTCTTAATTCTTGTGATTAATTATTGCTAGGATTCCCTTCTTTCGTGTTCCCTTTTTTCGTGTCGAATTAGGGTTTTCATTGTAGCAATTTCATAAATCTTGTTTGTGTCATCTTGATTTATGATTTGGGTAGAATTAGACAATTATCTGAGTGAAAGTCTATTAGTAATTGTTCCTAATTTTAGTTTCTTAAATCGAATCAATTGATTCATTGAACTTTGACCGTGTCGGCTAAGTTTGTTTATCAATTAGGGTTTTTAGTTGAGTGTGTCGCCGCTATTAACTACTATCAAAGAAAGAAACAGAGATTGAAATATATCTCGTGATTGGGTGAGTAGGTGAATAAAGGAAAAAATTTAATCAATGATATTCGAAACTAGAATGGGGATAGAACTATAATCTTTTATTTATTGTTTACAACTTTAATAATTATTTGCTTTAGTTTAATTACAACAAACAAATCAAATAAACCCACAATCTTGCTAAGTGGCAATTACGTGAATAAATAACCGTTCTTCAGTGGATCGACCCTGGACTTGCCCTTGCTGTAGTTTTGTAGCCGAGTCTTGGTATTTAATTTGAAGGCGTGCGACTTTAGTCTATCAAATTTTGGCACCGTTGCCGGGGAACGGTGTTTATTTATTTGCATTCTTATATTCTTTTTGGTATTTTTATTTTATTTTTGATTTAATTGTTCAGTCTCTTAATTACTGTCTTCTGGTGGTGTGGATCAATACATGGTCCATACCCGTTCTACTAACAATCGTTTGAGAACTCGTGTCCCAAATATTAAAAAATATTTCAGGAGAAGGCGAAAGCAGAACAGGAGACCTAGGAGAATTGAGTTGGTAGAAGAGATGGATAATAATAATCCAGACCCTCCATTGACACTGAGATAGAAAACTGCACCAAATTGGAACGATCAACCTCATGCAGTTGAGTTCCCTTGCTTGCCTGATGGTGTCACCTTTGAGCTGAAGCCAGGATTATTGAATCAGTTGCCTCATTTTCATGGTCTGCCGGGCGAGAATCTGAATCAGCACATTTCTCAGTTTGTCCAAATCTGCCAAAGTATGAAGCCGGCAACACTCTCGATTGAGCAGCTTTTATTGAGAGCGTTCTCTTTCACCTTGAAAGACAATGCCAACACATGGCATTATCACTTGCCACCAAACAGTATCACTACAAGGCAACATATGAAGAAGATGTTTCTTGAAGTGTTCTTTCCACCTGACCAAATTAATGTGATGAAGCGGGATATTAGTAATATGGAACAGAGAGCATATGAATCTTTATATGAGTATTACAACAGGTTCCATATGCTTTGTAGGAGTTGCCCATATCATAGCTTTTCTGGGGAGCAGTTGGTAGTGTACTTCTATGGTGGGTTGACTGTTTTGGATAAGTGGCTAGTGGATTCCTTTTGTGGAGGTAGTATATTGAATAAGACAACTGAAGAGGCACAGAAACTGCTAAAAGATTTGGCTAAGAGCACTAGAACACAAGGCAAGAGGTCTAGTATTAGACAGGTCAGTGCGGCAGATTCTAACAGTGGTTCTCCAAATAAGCTTGAGACGGATGTGCAGGAACTGAAAGACATGGTGAAGGCTATGGTGTTGAGCAAACATCCTAAGCAGTGTGGTATTTGTTATAATATCTCTCATGCGACTGATGCATGCCCTTCGTTGCAAATTGGAGAGGTTGAAGAAGTTAAGACAGCAGGATTTGGACAACCTCAAGCGTGGGGAAATTCTCAGGGTTCTAAGTGGGATACTCCACATGCTTTTACACCTTACAAATCATCTTATGGGCCACCACCACAGGCTAATCCTCCGAAATCATCTACGGAGGATCTACTTAATTCTCTAGCGCAGTCGGTAAGTACTATGAATGTGAACATGCAGCAGTATCAACAGAGGACCGATGCAAGCATTAGTAATTTGGAGAGGCAAATAGGTCAGATTGCAGAGGCAGTGGTAAGAATAGAGGCTAGAGATGCAGTAAAGAGTGAGCAACTTCCGAAGTAGAATGTAAGTGCGGTGTATATGAGGAAGAAGAAGAAAGTTGATGGGCAAATGATGTCTATAGAGCCTGGACATAAGGTTAAAAAGAGTGTTGAGACGGAGTTGGTGGTAGAGAAGGATGTACAGAAAGAAAAGGCTCCCGAGAAATATGTTCCACCACCGTTTCGTGTATATGAGTTTGTTCCTCCTTTTCCGAAGGCATTGAAAAGAGACACCTCACATGAATTGGAGAAGAGTATGTTTGATACTTTCAAAAGTATTGAGGTAAATATTCCTTTATTGGATCTTCTCAAAACAGTTCCTAGATATGCGAAATTTCTTAAAGAGTTGTGTACACCGAAGAAGAGTCCAAAGAAGGGTGAGTTGAAAAATATTAAGGTAATTGAACATGTTAGTGCGGTATATCAGAACAAGATGCCTAAAAAATGTAGTGATCCGGGCATGTTTGTGGTTCCGATATCATTAGAGCCTAGCCTTCTGAACTGAGCTACCCCCTAATGATATCGGAACCACAAACATGCCTGGATCACTACATTTTTTAGGTATCTTGTTCTGATATACTACACTAACATGTTCAATTACCTTAATCTTTTTCAACTCACCCTTCTTTGGACTCCTCTTCGGTGTACACAACTCTTTAAGAAATTTCGCATACCTAGGAACTGTTTTGAGAAAATCCAATAAAGGAATATTTACCTCAATACTTCTGAAAGTATCAAACATACTCTTCTCCGATTCATGTGAGGTGTCTCTTTTTAATGCCTCCGAAAAAGGAGGAACAGACTCATATACACGAAACGGTGGTGGAATATATTTCTCGGGAGTCTTTTCTTTCTGTACATCCTTCTCTACCACCAACTCCGGCTGAACACTATTTTCAACCTTATGTCCAGGCTCTATAGACATCATTTGCCCATAAACTTTCTTCTTCTTCCTCATATACACCGCACTTACATTCTGCTTCGGAAGTTGCTCAGTCTTTACTGCATCTCTAGCCTCTATTCTTACCACTGCCTTTGCAATCTGACCCATTTGCCTCTCCAAATTACTAATGCTCGCATCGGTCCTCTGTTGATACTGCTGCATGTTCACATTCATAGTACTTACCGACTGCGCTAGAGAATTAAGTAGATCCTATGTAGATGATTTAGGAGGATTAGCCTGTGGTGGTGGCCCATAAGATGACCTGTAAGGTGTAAAAGCATGTGGAGTACCCCACTTAGAACCCTAAGAATTCCCCCACGCTTGAGGTTGTCCAAATCCTGCTGTCTTAACTTCTTCAACCTCTCCAATTTGCAATGAAGGGCATGCATCAGTCGCATGAGAGATATTATAACAAATACCACACTGCTTAGGATGTTTGCTCAACACCATAGCCTTCACCATGTCTTTCAGTGCATAAGTTCTACAATAAATGAGAGTATTGTAAACTTATCACACCCTTCCCACAAGGCTTGATCAGCATCTCTTAAAAGTCTAAGAAACTTTGCGTTGGATGCATCTGATTGTATGATTTCTTCAATTCCTGGCTGGTTACTATCCGGCATACCCATCCCTTCATGTACCATTTGCCTCATACAATCTTGCACGCCCAATTCAATTTCAATGCCATCTTCAGTTGTCCTATCATTATTATCATTATTATACGCCGAAATGTACTCTTTCCCGTGCCTAATCCAATTCTTGTAATCTTTTTGAAATCCCACTTCAATACAATGTGATTTCACGGTTGCACGGTCTTTTTGGTAACGATTTGCACATTTTTTACAAGGACAATATATTTCTTTAACACCAACAGACTTTTTTGAGAATGCAAAATCGAGAAAGTTGTCAACCCCAGACATATACTCATTTGAAATTCGATTATCCAAATCAATCCAACTTTTGTCCATATATGACTTGACTTGATATTTTTAACGTTAAAATACAACCTATATATAAGATCGAGAGACACAATTTTTAGAATAAAAATAAACTCATAAACAAACATAGTCTAAATATGTATAACTTTTGACTCGATATAGATAATATACATTGTTGGAACCTAGCCTATTAGTCGAACTTGGGCCCATGCGACAAAAGATTTGAAACTATTTTTAGGAACTAGGTTGAAGTGCGCAACAATTATTTTTGTGTAGGGTCTACGAAGGGTACTATCTTAGGAGAGCGATGGTAATATAAGAAAAGTGTTATTATATTTAAAATAATGTGAGCCCCAAATTCTTGCTACAATTAGGCAAATCTACGAAGGATACTATCTTAGGAGAGGAATGGATGCCCATTATTTACTCTAACTCTTGCACCTAAACAAAGATCTTATGATGAACTTTTATATAGGTTCTCATAGCGGAGAGTCTTAGCTAGAAAGCCTCCCCAACGAGTTCAAATTGTTGTTTTTCATTTTGGCATGATTAAGTACATTATATCAATTGACATCAAAACTAATACCAAAATAGATTGTTGAGGGACTAATAATACATAATCCCAAAATTGATGGGCTTGCCTAACCATGAGTCAAGTACACGACATTAACCCCAAAATCGAAACCAAGCTACATCCAAAAAAGACTTTTTTGGATGAATCACTTCTATATATATATAAAGACTCAAGTGATCTAAACACTTTTTCCCTCCAAAACTATATCAGAATTTGAAAAGTCATTTTCATTACTTTCCATATATTTAATAATTACACTATTTTTTAACCATAATTATTATACTATAAAAAGAGATATTTGCTAAATAAAAATTGTACAAGTTTATCATAGCATTTTATTCCTTTTATGAATTATCATAAGAAATCTTGTAAAAAAAAAGTTGTTGCAATTTAAATTTTATTCCAGTTAGTCATTAAAAATAACTTATAAAAGTGCACTTACTCCTTCTAAATATTATTCAACTTATAGTAGTGCTTTTTCAAAAATAAAATATTATTAAATTTTTTATTCTTTAACCAATGGAAAAGATTATTAAAAGACAAAATATTAAAATTATTGATTTAGCTCATTCACAAAATTCTAAACGATGTTGAGTCAGCTCTAATAAAGTTTTTTTTTTTAAAGAATGGAGTATACCTTTTAATTTCTAACTAAGACTAACATTATATGAAATTTGATTATAGTATTTTCAAATAAATATAAAGTATAATTGTAAATTAAATGATAATATTTTAATATTCGTAAATATGAGTAACGTGTTATAAAACTTAACTATATTTTAAAAAAATGTTAATGCATATAATTATAAAATTAACTTTTAGTTAGTAGTATGATTAGTATTTTCTATTTCAATATTCATGGGAATAATTACTTAATAAAATATTTTTATTATTTATTTATTTAGTTAGTTAGTTCTTTAAAGCACAGATTTATCAGATACTGTTCTTCTTTTAAAAGACAATATTTGTAAAAAAAATAGGTGATCAAGTGATGTTAATGTCACTTTCTTTATAAACATTTTAAAACTTTGATAAATAATATTGATATTGAAAATAAAGGTGAATATTTCACTAATAATTTTGTATTTTAATAAATATTTCAATATGTACAATTCAATTTGTTAGTTATATGTGTAATATTATTGAATTAATACAATGACATATTTTTGTTGAAATAAATATCTTTAAAATTATATTTTCTTAAATTATTATTATTTTTATATCTTTTAGTTAATTTTTCAATTTTATTTATCCGTGCGTTTAACGCATGGGTGTAAAACTAGTTAATAAATAAAGTACAAATACAAAAAACATACTCCCTCCGTCCCACCAACATTGATACCAAATTTTTGGGCACGGGGATTAAGGAAAAGTAAGTGAGAGAAAAAGTGAAAGAAAATGTTGTGAGTATGAAGAATTAAATAAGAAAGAGAATGAGTGGGAGGAATAGTTAGGAGAGAGAATGTTGTGAGTGTAAAAGTGAAATAGGAGAGAGAATGAGTGGGGTAAATAGTGAAGATTTCTTTGCTATTTTGGACAGTATCAATTTTGGTGGGACGAACCAAAAAGGAAATAAGTATCAGTTTTGGTGGGACGGAGAGAGTATTATTTTTTTAAAAAAAAATGACAAGATAACGGTCATATACATATGTAGTACTTACTATGGGAAAGTGATGAATCAATGCTCATAAATGAAAATTGAGCTGAAGAAAATTTAAGCATTCTCCAAAAATAGATAGGTATAAAATAAACAAAGGATAGTGGTGGTGGGGCTGATGGCCCACCAGCTATTATTACATAAACTAAATAGCACTCTCGCGACGTACATCTTACAAGCATTAACGCATAACTGATCGAAATCGAAACAAATACAAAAGAAAATAGAGATGTTTGACATTGCAAAACAATTATTTGAAAATTATATTGCCTCAATGAATGTACTTGTCTAAAAAAATAATATTTATTTTTTGACAAACGAAGATACAAACATTATAAAGATTAATTTTCTCAAAATAATACCACTTCGGATATACTTAAGTTGTTAAAAAAAATAATGTCATATTTTGAAACGAAGGCACTAACATTACAATATTTCAAAAATGAATATTACTTTCGATTCGAAATGAATAACCCAAAAATAATACTACATTTTTTTTCAAAAAAAAATGAGCATTGTTTCCTTCAAATTTCAATGAATATTTTAAAAATTAATACTACTTCATTCGCCTATGCAATTAATGTTTGTAATGTTAGTGTCTTCGTCTAAAAATATTACATTAATTTTTTAGAAGAAAAAAGTAGTATTATTTTTTAAAATGTTCATTGAGACGAAAGAAGCAATGTTAATTTTTTTTTTGGACATATAAAAAAATTCTACTTTTTAACAAAAAAAAATTCATTCAATTCAAAAAATGAATATTACTTTCATCCCATAATTAATACTACTTTCTATATAAAAAAAAAATTATTTCCTTTGCCTCAATGAATTAACTTGTCTCAAAAAGTAATATTTATTTTTTGACACGAAGATACGAACATTATAAACATTAATTTTTACAAAATAATACTACTTCGGGTAAAAAAATAAATTAATATATTCGTACCAAGGAATATTTTATAAAATAGTACTTAATATGTTTAAAAAGTTAATGTAAAATTTTGAAACGAAAGAAATAACATTACAAACATTAATGTATATTTAAAAAGTAAAATTATGATTATTATTATTATCATTTATAATAAAAATATATAATTCACACTTAATTAATTTGCAAAAAAAGATATTGAAAAATAAAAAGAAAAATTAAGATAGGATAATTAAGAAATTTATATTTAAAAAATAGTGAATTTTTTTTTGTCCAAATTTAATGAAATTAGTCTCTATTTAAAGAGGAAAAAAATTATGAATTTTGGTGTAAAATTTTTTTAAAAAATTTTTTTTTTATAAAATAATTGAGGTCAAAAAAAGGGGAGGAAAAAAAAATCCGAAAATAAACCAAACTAATCAGAAATACGCCACGTGTCGTGGCTTAAAAAAAAAAAAATTATACGCGTCTCACGCGCCTCTGTAGGCGCGTGTGTCGCACGCGCCCAGTCCCCGCTTGCCACGTGTCTCCTCAGCCTTGTTAATTGCCAAAATGCCACCGTGTGAAATTACCAAAATACCCCTGACATTTTGGCTCCAAGGCTGTTCTGTTTTTATATTACTTTAGATTTAGATACATCTTTTTCTTTCTTCAAGCTGTGAATTAGGGAAGAAATCTTTATTCTTCTCCAACACTTGTCTTTTTAGTATGGCTCATTTTTACACAGAGGGAATAGTGTTTTTCTGAAAGAGGAAATGTTGAATGTTTCTGCATCGACTCTAATTTCAGTTTTTTGCACACTACAGAAAGAAAAAAGATCTGGAACTTCAGAAATCGAGCTTGTATCCAACAAACCAATAGTGAAAGGTGATGCTTATAAAAATAAAAAAAAAAACGCCTATGTTCTATTTGAAAAGCCATTAGTTTGCCTAACCATGAGTCAACAAAGAATCATCAACAGAAATCATCAAGAACATCAAGTGATTCACTAATTATATATTCTAACAACAACAAAGAATCATCAACAGAAACCACACCAAGAACACATCAAGAACAACAAAAACCAAAAATTAATTAAAAGTAAACACGAATTCTTACCTGCTGATTTGATCACCGGCGTCGGAAATTCGTGCCCTAGCTGAGGAGAGAAAGAGTGACTGCTAGCTCTGGTGATTACCGCGAAACTGAATAGGGAAATTTGGGTTTTCCGATATTTAACATTTACGGCGGATATTGTACACCGCCGTAAATAATGTGTATTATTTACGGCGAACGCGTATCAACCGCCGATAATAAGAACCTATATACGGCGGCTACTGATACACCGCCGTATATAACTTCGATCTCATATACGTACATGCCAAATGTACATACATTACTTATTTACGGCGGCCTAGACCGCTGTATATATTAGTTATATACGGCGGATACACAACCGCCGTATATATATAATATATACGACGGACGCGTGTCCACCGCCGTAAGTGAGCACCGTAAATAGCCTCCTTTCTTGTAGTGTGCTCTTAGCCAAATCTTCTAGCAGTTTTTGTGCCTCTTCAGTTGTCTTATTCAATATACTACCTCCACAACAGGAATCCACTAGCCTCTTATCCAAAACAGTCAACACACCATAGAAGTACACTACCAACTACTCCCCAGAAAAGCCATGACATGGGCAACTCCTACAAAACATATGGAACATGTTGTAATACTCATATAAAGATTCATCTGCTCTTTGTTCCATATTACTAATATCCTGCCACATCACATTAATTTGGTCAGGTGGAAAGAACACTTCAAGAAACATCTCCATCATCTGTTGCCATGTAGTGATACTGTTTGGTGGCAAGTGATAGTACCATGTGTTGGCATTGTCTTTTAAGGTGAAAGAGAACGCTCTTAATAAAAGCTGCTCAATCGGGAGTGTTGCCGGCTTCATACTTTGGCATATTTGCACAAACTGAGAAATGTGCTAATTCGGATTCTCGCCCAGCAGACCATGAAAATGAGGCAGCTGATTCAATAATCCTACCTTCAGCTCAAAGGTGACACCACCAGGCAAGGAAGGGAACTCAACGGTTCTTCAGTGGATCGACCC
Organism: Adenophora triphylla var. japonica; assembly: GCA_022495995.1. NCBI lineage: Eukaryota > Viridiplantae > Streptophyta > Magnoliopsida > Asterales > Campanulaceae > Adenophora > Adenophora triphylla. The sequence continues at coordinate 195,609 of JAFEMH010000020.1, forward strand.
TGGACTTGCCCTTGCTGCAGTTTTTTAGCCGAGTCTTGATATTTAATTTGAAGGCGTGCGACTTTAGCCTATCAATACATACATCTATAAACAAGCCAAGTCAGAGATTTGAAGTTTCGAGCTCGACCTCGTTTATAATTTATCGAGCTCGAATATTTCTCGAGCTCGATAATAAGTTAGTAGTGCCTCTATCTCGCTTAAAAAGTCCGCTCATATCGCGAAGAATACCGACTTTCATCTCGTTCTCTCTTCTCGTTACTTTTTTATAGTTTCACCGTAAAACTTCAAACCTATGCATTTTCTTCAAATATGGGCAAAATGGTAAATAATTAAAAAAGTAGAATATAAAATATACATTAAAAACTCTATAGATTAATAATGTTGGGACCTGTGAAATTTATTAACTTATAAAGTTATTAATTTATCGATAAATTGATAATTATTAATTTAAATAGTTTTTATCCGATTCGATGCATTACAGATTTTCGTATAAAATAATACATTATACTCCTACCGTTTCGTCCGAAGTGTCCCAAATGGTTAATTCAAGTTAAGTTTGATTTAAACATTAATGCAAATCTAATCATCCTATTGAAATTTTAAAAATTGTTATTGATAAATAATTAAATAATTTATCAGTAACAATTTTTAAAATTTCAATAGGATGATTAGATTTGCATTAATGTTTAAGTCAAACTTTACTTGAATTAACCATTTGGGACACTTCGGACGGGACGGAGGTAGTATGTACTTAATAAGTTGAAATGCATTGGCATCTAAAACTCTTCTAAATTTTATGATACAATTCGAAAACATAACACCAGAATGATTGACGTCTAAAACTCTTCTAAACTTTATAATACAATTCAAAAACATAACACCGGAACGATTGAATATAATAAGAAAAATTAGATATAAACTCCAACTAGATTTGAAGTATAAAAGAAAACAAATAATTATAAAGTCATATATTCACTACGGTGTAATATTTTTTTCAATTTCTAAAAGGTATTAATTTATAATTTTTTGGGACCTAAAATTATAAATGGGTCTCCCGAAAAATTATTACTCCCTCCGTCCCACATCCACGTGCACATTTTGCCATTTTGGACGTTCCAAACCTACGTGCACATTTTCTAAAATGGAAAAGAATCTTTACTATTCACTCCACTCATTCTCTCTCCTACATTATTTTTATACTCACAACACCATTATAATTTACTATTCCCGTTACTCATTCTTTTTCCTATTTTACTTTCACACTCACAATACTTTCAATATAATACTCCCTCTTTAATTTACGTGCAAAAGTCAAAGTGTGCACCTAGGTCCGGGACGGAGGGAGTATCTTATTAGATTATCGATTTTTGTAACTTTTTCAACTGACCAATGTCGGGATCAGAAAATTTTATTGTATTAAAGAATTTATTAATTTATTGAGTATTACTTTAAAGAGTTGGTTTTGAGGGAAACTAGTTTCTCCCTAACATTATAAAAAGTCTTGTTTTAAAAATCGAAACAAAAGCACGTACTATTTTTTTTTTTTAAATAAAAAACAAGACTTTTTATAATATTTGGGGAAACTAGTTTCCCCCAAAATTTTCTGTACTTTAAATAGTTTTTAATGTACTCCGTAGTTCATTATCGCTGTGGCCCAAATTAATAACAATATATCACCCCAGAAAATAAAAACACACAAAATAAAAGTGAAAAACGACATCGAATCCAAATAGGCCTTGAAGGTAGAGCTGTCAATTTGAGAAAATGGGACGGAATTATGAAATCCCGCAATTTCACGGGACATCCGGAATTATTCGCGTGACATAAAATCCCCATTCCGTCCAATCCCACCTCGGGACGCGGGATAAGAAAACGCTAATATTATAAAATTAAAATCTAACTGAAATCTGGAATGATGCCAGAATATTAAATTGAAAACATAAGATAAATATTTTACAATCCAAAAAGATAAAAACTTCTTAAATTTATAAAATAACTTAATCAACACAAAAAAACAATGAATATTTGAAAAAAAAAAAAACTAAGAACTAAGTGCTAAAATAACTTTGAGGTTAAAAAAATAAAAATTAAAATAACGCGAGACATCTCGTCTTGTCTCGCGTACCAAACGAGATGTCCCAAACATATCCGCTTTTATACATGATTAGAATATACTTCCATCATCATGTCCTATTTGTATGAAGGAGGGGACATCTCGACGGGACGTCAGACATTTCCGGATCAGCCCCTTAAATGTTTTAACCCTACAGAAGACCCCTTGAAACTTTTACCAGTAAATATGATGTAACTCCATTAACGGAAATGGCACAAGTACTTTTCTACCCTTTACGCCCTAACCCCCCATATTCTCATTCTTAAAGATCAAAATCTCAAAACCCTCAAACCACACTGAAGATTGAACGCCAGCGTTTGAGCAACAGCTCCGGCCGCCGGCGATCAGCAAAATGTTAATCCGAAAGTTCTCTCCTTCAAAGCTCAAACACCTCCTCCCTCTTTCTAACGCCACCTATACCTATACCTATACCTATACATACATCACCCCTGTATCTAATTCTCACCCTTCTTTCTTTTCCCCTCATCATTTCTTAAACCCTAACCCCAAAACCCTACCCCCATTTCCCAAATCATTCTCAACAGCTCCACCACTACCCCTCTCCAGGGATGGAAATTACTATGAAACCACCTCCGAATACCTCCACATTTGTCCTGGTTGTGGCATCTCTATGCAGGATTCTGATCCAACGCAACCTGGGTTTTTCATTAAACCTTCGGCCAAAAACCCTAATTATAAACCACCCGTTGACAAGAATCCTGTAATTGATGAATCCGAAGTTTCGGATTCGCTCAAACGGGGATTCGTTATTGAAGATGATGATGTTGCAGATGATATTGAGAAGATGGCTCCTAAATTGCCCGAACGGCCTGTTGTTTGTGCTAGGTGCCATTCGCTGCGAAATTACGGGAGGGTGAAAAACCCAAATGTTGAGAACTTATTACCGGATTTCGACTTTGATTATACTGTTGGGAGGAGGTTGAATTGGGTTGGGGGTACAAGAACTGTGGTTTTGATGGTGGTTGATGCTGTTGATTTCGATGGATCTTTTCCAAGAACAGTAGCAAAATTAGTTTCCAAGACTATTGAGGAAAATTTGAAAGCTTGGAAGGAGGGAAAGTCTGGAAATTTGCCTAGGGTAGTATTAGTTGTTACTAAGATTGATTTGTTGCCTACCTCATTATCGCCTACGGGGTTTGAGCATTGGGTTAGGAACAGAGCATGGGAAGGGGGAGCAACGAAACTGACCAAAGTTCATTTGGTGAGTGCTGTTAGGAATTGGGGTTTGAAGAATCTTGTGGACGATGTGGCCTCGTTGGCAGGGCCAAGAGGGCAAGTGTGGGTAATAGGTGCACAGAATGCAGGGAAATCGACTTTGATTAATGCAATTGGGAAGTCTGTTGGAGGAAAAGTGAGTCATTTGACTGAGGCTCCAGTTCCGGGGACTACGTTGGGGATTGTCAGAGTAGAAGGGGTGCTTTCAGGTCAAGCAAAGCTGTTTGATACGCCTGGGCTCTTGCATCCGCATCAGATTACAACTAGGTTGACTAGGGACGAGCAGAAGTTAGTTCATATTGGTAAGGAGGTGAAACCAAGGACTTACAGGGTCAAGGTAAGAAAACTCTTCTTTCTACTTGCTTCAAAAGAATTTGAATTATTTTTTCTTAGCATGCTTTTTTTAAAATCAATTTGCCAAATTAATTGTGAACCCCATGTGTTTGAAGTACTCTGTGTTGATGCTCATCCTAAGTAAGACTCTTTCAAGGTTCATCGTAACGTATTTAACTTGAGCCTCTAAAAGGGAATAATTACTTTAGATTGAAAGCTAGTATAATTCCTCGAGACTCTATATTTTTATCTCAAAACTTTATAAGTTTGTTATAGAATAAGTAAATCTGAGTGATGGTAAACATGATCCCTCATGCCTCGAATCCTGTCTTGTACCTTCTTCAAACTACAGAGGGTGATATTAGGGTTTACTTAGGAAGTTCACTGTGAAGGTTTTTGGACTGATTAAGTGTGGAGATGTAATTGGGACGAGAGGTGGAGTTGTATTTGAAGCATGTAAATTAGGTTGGTAGGTAGCGTTTATAGATGAGGAAGCAGATGGGGCGGAGACGGTGGACGCAAGTGGGGAAGAGGCAGCAAATGATGCCACAATAGCTAACGTGGCGGAAGAGGCGAGCTCCTCAATGTCCTCAATGTCACAATCCATCCGTTTTGAGTCGGATTGCAACAAACACATAAATTTGTACACCATAATGCAACAACTGAAAATTGCTAGCTTGATTGCAACACGTGATAAACTTTTGGTAATTAAACGTCAATTCGCCCATATGTTTTTTAAGCCGAAGAATGTCAGTACATTGGGTTACTGGTAAGCTTTTCAGATTAACTGGTCATAAAAAGTAGAAATTTGCTTCACCTATGTGGGGTCATGGATGGTTATCAATTGTAGTTTCAATGATTTGCTTCCAGAAGCAAGGGCCTTCCATACCAAGGATCTGGTCTCTAGGCCTTTGGAAAATCAAAATTCTCTTCTGAAATGCCTTAGTGATGAAATGTATTAGGTACTTATTTCTGTTGGTAAATTACATCATTTGAGCATAACAATACTTTGCTTGAGTCTTGAGTCAGTTTCATGTATTTTGCAAATATTTTCCTGGGAAATGTTTGTCCCAAGTGAAGTCTCGTCAATTTTAAGTATTCTGTTCTAAGTGATGATACTCAGAACTCATTGCAATCTAAGTGATATCAATATATTTACACAACTATTTACACGTGCATTACAGAGAATAATTCTAGAAACGGTTAAGCTTGCTATGCTATATTCTTCCTGGCCAGTTTATTATCGTCCATTCTGGAAGTGCCTGAAGTTAAAATGCCTAATCTTTCGTAATTCAATTAGTACGTACGTTGGAACATATTCTTTGATGTTATGAGCAGCATATTATGATTTTGTCCCGTGATATAATGTTTAATATGAACTGGTTATGACAGGCTGGCCATTCAGTTCATATTGCTGGTCTCATGAGGTTGGACATAGAAGAATCATCTGTGGATTCTATATATGTTACAGTATGGGCATCTCTACTTCTGCCTCTGCATATGGGTAAAACAGAGAATGCATCTACAATGTTGGAAAAGCATTTTGGTCGTACACTACAGGTAAGCTTCACTCTACTCGATTTTTTTTCAATCCAATCTACAAAGAAGTGGTGCCTATCTTCTAAAATCGAGATGGTCGCCTTAAATACAACTCCCGCCCTCCCAATATCAAGTGTCGTAGTTGACTTGTCAAACTATATAAGGAATAGTCCCTCCTTTCCATTTGAAATTGCAAAATTTGCCATTTTAGGTGTCCTACTTAAAATTGCAAAGTCCATAAATGGAAAGTTTTTGATACTTTTTTAATCAATGTGACCCACTTTTCTTACTCACACCAACCCACTTACTATTCCCTACCCCACTAATAATCCATATCCCACTATCCATACTCTAAACACCTTAATATTATATACTTCTCCTTAATTTCCGTGCATGACGTTTTTTTTTTTCTTTTCAATTTTAAATGGGACGGATTATTTGATTTTGCATTGCTTGTACCATGATAAATTACGCAAAGACAATTTCCTTATTAACAAATGCTGCACATATCTTGGATGGACCAAAAATGAAAACCTGACACTTCTTATGGGACGGAGGGAGTACTTTTTAATTGTATCAGTATCACTACCAAGCGTGTTTCTTGAAAATCCACATTTCACTTGGAGGCTATGTTAAAAGGCTTTTGCACTTTGAGTACGTGGTTGTAATTAATTGATTTCTCAGTCTTCTGCTTAGGTCTTAACTTACTCCATTGCAATGACTGATATATTTCTTTTTATGCCCATGTTTGTCAAAAAAAAAAAAAAAAGCCTCCGATTGGGGAGGGCCGAGTGGAAGAACTGGGGAAATGGGTAAGAAAGGAATTTCATGTAAGTGGAAACTCGTGGGATTCAAGTAGCGTAGATATAGCTGCTTCTGGCCTTGGATGGTTTGCCATTGGACTCAAAGGAGAAGCAAAGCTTGCTGTTTGGACTTACGATGGTATAGATGTTATCACTCGCAAGGCTCTGATCCCTCACAGATCATGTGAGTTTGAAGTTGCTGGCTTTACAGTCTCCAAAATTGTTTCCAAAGCTGACCAAGCTCTAAACAAGCAGCCGCGCAAAGAAAGGAAAAAGAAACTTGATGATTCAAAAACAGAAGAAGAGCCTAATGATGCTGCATCACCATCATCGTTATCACTAGCTGACAACTCCTCCCTAATCAGTTAGCCAGAGTGGCTTCAGTTGACTTTTTCTTATCAGATTATACAATGTTGGAAGAATAGCAACACTGGTGTTTGACTGTCAGACAAAGTTAACACGGGGCGTTTGACTGTAGGACCAGAGAGTTGTTTTCCTCAATTGGAAATGTTGTGGTGCTACAGGTTCATTATAAAATGAGCTGTGGACGTATCTATAAATCAAACAGAGAAGGTGAAACCGAGAGTGCAACAAAGACACCCAGGTACATTCTTTAGGTATATCAATGGTCTCTTCTCTGGACATCTTTTCTTGGTTTTGGTTGTTAGATTGAACTTTTTCCATTTTACACACTAAATCTTCATTCAGATGCATTTTCCTTGGCAGTACTAGTTGTAATCAGCTCTTTGTTTGACACTTGAGAGATTTAAGATTATTTTAAAAAGTTCAGGCTAATGTAATGTTAATAATTCATTGTTTTGAGTTGATTTTTTCAGTTAAAATACTTGTAAATGTGGTTTTATATATATGCCAAAATCTCATAAAAATGTGTTTTTTAAGCTTAATAAAAAGGGATTTTGAAACGACTCCACAAGCACCGGCCCGTTCCTTCGCTCTCTTCCCAATTAAGGAGATATCGGCAGCGCTGCAATTCCTTTCCCCTTCCGATTCGGCTACCAGCAAATTCAAACCAAATCCTATAAAGCTTCATCATCGTCATCACTATTCCGATCTCAGGAGCTTGTCCCAAATCACCGGCAAGCCCTGTTGACGAAGCACTGAAATCTGATAAATCAAGAATGAATATTGGTATTCTGGAGGGGAAATGGGGTGGCGTGAATTGGGGGAGATAGGGGTCCGACACCGTCTAAAGAATTTGGGATGATAACAACGTGGGTGTCATCCAGCCAGTGTAAAAAAGTGTCAATACATATCTAAAAAAGTGTCGATCCATGTCAAAAATGTGCAAGTGTAAAAAAGTGTCGGTGTTAATGTAAAAAAATGTCAGTGTTATTGTAAAAAAATGACAGTGTGTAAATAGTGTCGGTGCATGTAATATTAAGTGTCAGTGTAAAGTGTCAATGTTAGTGTAAAGAGTGTCACTACATGTATTATTAAGTGTCAGTGTAAAATAGTACCGGAGTTAGGGTAAAAAAGTGTAAATGTTAGTTTAAAAAAATATCAGTGTAAAAGAGTGACAGTGTATATATTATTAACAAGGTTCTAAAAAGTGATAGGGGTATGCTAGGCGCTGGAGTCGGTCGGGCTTAGCCATGGGCCTAGGTGGGGTCGAGAAATTAGACAAATTTATAAATATATCCATATAAAATGAAATTTCAGTTTCAATGTTACCAACAAAAAGAAAATAAGTAAACAACAATACAACATTTTCACGTGCCAAAAAGCATATAACCATTGCTTCATATTTTTTAAACAAAGTAATAAAATATCCAATTTTTTTGAGATGGGAAAGAGAGGGCTTACAATTTAATAAATTTATAGTCGATGATAGAGATGGCGGAGTCGACTCGTGGAGACGAGGAGAGAGAACGATGAAGATAATGGACAGATGGAGAGAGAAGACGGATAGTAGAGTGTAGAGCACGATATCGTCGAGAAATCGAGATATAGAGCCCGGAGACGTTAGAGAGGATAAAAAATATCTAAAATTAACTTAACTTTATTAAAAACAATAAAAAAATTGACCCGTTTCCGCCTGGACCCGCCTATTCCCGCCCAACTCGCACAAACCTGCCTTGCTTGCCTGGGCGCGCCCAAAGACCTAGTCTCCCAAATTTCCATGAAAGAAGCCGTGGCGCCCAGAGCATCGTGAGATAGGCCACTTTTTAGAAAACTGATTATTAAGTGTCAGTATAAAATAGTGTCAATGTTATGATAAAAAGTATCAGTGTTAGTGTAAAAACGTGTCAGTGTTAGTGTAAAAAAATGTCAATAAAAAAAGTGTCAGTGTATTTATTATGAAATGCAATGAAAAACAAAAAGTGTCAGTGTTGAGATTTTTTACCTAAAATAAACAATGAGATTTACTTGTCATTCTCACAACATATTCACTTTTTATCTTCTACTTTACTTTTTATAATCACAACATTTACTTTTTTTTAATCATCCGTGTTAAATCAAACTAAAAACCTTAATATGTATGCCTGGGAGTAATTTTTTATAAGAACAACTCTTTATATTTTGTACTCCCTCTGTCCCGTTCGAAAGGGCATTTTTGTGTTTTTGCACAAAAATTAAGAAAAGTGATGTAGGAAAGAGAAAAAGTGTATAGTGAAATAAATGTTGTAAGTGAAAGGTGACGTAGGAAAGAGAAAGTGGAATAGGAAATAGTTAGTGGATATTTATTGTGAGTATGACAAGTGGATCCACAAATAAAAAATTAATAAAAAACTTCTCATTTTTTAATTGTGTCCTTTCAAATGGGATGTTCAAAAAAAAAATTGTGTCTTTTCGAATGGAAGAGAGGAGGAGGGAGTATATAGGGACGAACCCATTATGATTCATGCTCAGATCTGTACCGCGGATAGAAGTTTATTCTAATAATGATGTGACAACTATTAAAAGACCAACAAATAAATTGGTTTGATGTTAAACTTCAAATGTTTATCTAAAATCACATTGACTTTTCAATAAGTTATGATCTCAGCATTTTAACACTTGATTTTTTTTAAAAAAATTAATGTTAGATTTATAGTAAAATTGCTTAGACTTGGTGATCAATAATTTAAATATGAGGTGGTCCCCCACGAGAATAAGGGAATTCGTCTCATGTATTTAAATGGCCGATCCACGACCCACGCCAGGCATTTAATCTCGACACATGACAAATTTCCTCATAGGCCCGATTTAAATCCGCCGGTGTATAAAGTGTCTTTTATGTTGTTCTCATTTGGGTTCCCGTGGATTTTGCTGTACTCTAGAGGGTTGTTCTGAGAACAGGAAATTGTCTGGTGATCCGGCGTGGGAGGAATGTGAACGGTGTAGGCTACAAATTCCTCTGTACTTTCTTTAGAGAGAGAAACACGGCGGTTCTCACCACTTGATCGCCAAAATTCTCTGCCGCCACTGAGTGGAGAATTCGGGTTGTTTGATAACGAGTATCGGGAGATCGGGCTAGTCAAGCCGACAGGGCGAAACCCACCAGAAGATGACACTGTAATTGTCACTGGAGATGATTCTCCGTCAAAAGCCATTGTAACCATTTTTTCTCTTTGATTAAACCAACAATCGTACAGATCTATTAAAATGGAATGATCCAATCAAACATGAAAACAAATTTCAGGTTGGAAAAGAGAGAAATTAAATTGCTTTAAGGCTAGAGACAGAGATGGAAGAAAGGGTTTGAATTTGAATTATATAATTTTTTTTTATTTTTTTTTTTTTTTTTTTTTAGTTTTTATATTATTTTTTTGGCTTTTCAGTGATTTAGAAAAAGTAATAGTTACCATCTCTTAATGTAATGACTGTATTAGTATAAAGTAACATTGTTCATAAGTAAACGTAATACCTGTTTTAAAAAAACAAAAGCTCATTTTCATCCATTTTTTCAAATGTAATACAAACTATATGTATTACATTTGAAATGTAATAACTTATGTATATGAATGTAATAGTTTATACAAGTAAATGTAACACTTTGATAGATGAAATTGTAACATATTTCTAGAGATAATGTAATACTTTTACATGTATCATGATAAATTTGAACTCATTGTAACTTATTGTTTGAAAACATAGTAGATATCTATACATATGTGTTACAATTATGTACAAATACTATTACATATAAATAACACGTTTGTTACATTTTAGTTATAATAAGTATTACTTTTGCCAAACGAAGAAAACATAGGGAAAAACACTATTACTTTTCTGTATATATGTATTACTTTAATGTATACAAACTATTACTTTATATACATACAATTATTACATTATGTTATAGTAACTATTACTTTTCACAAATCGAAAAAAAAAAACAAAATTTAAAAATTAAAATTTTTTTTTTGGGCCTATGAGAGGCTGCCACGTGTCAGATTCACACATAATCCTATTCCTTTTTGTAAGCGCACTACAACAAAAATCAATTCAGAAATCATTCGAATAACTCTAAAAAAATCAACTTAATAACAAAAAATCAAGAACAGAGTTGGGTAAGAGTAAGATTAGGCTCCGTTTGTTTGGCCGTAAAACATTTTCCGGAAAACGTTTTTCGAAAAATAACTCGTTTTACGCCGTTTGGTTAGCCCCCGGAAAATGTTTTTCGAAAAATAACTCGTTTTCCGCTGTTTGGTTGCCTAAGTAAAATGTTTTTCGGAAAATAACTCGTTTTCCGCTGGGGGGGTGGGGTAGGCATGGGGTGGGTGGGGCGATTACAAAAAAAAAAAAAAAAAAATTGGGGGGGTGAGGGTGGGGGTGGGTGGGATAGGCGAGGGGGTGGGTGGGCGATTACAAAAAAAAAAAAAAAAAAAAAATCAAATTGGGGGTGAGGGGGGTGGGGTAGGCAGGGGGTGGGTGGGGCGATTACAAAAAAAAAATTGGGGGGTGGGAGTGGCGGGGGGTGGGTGGGGGCGATTACAAAAAAAAAAAATTGGGGGGGGTGGGGTAGGCAGGGGGTGGGTGGGGCGGTTACAAAAAAAAAATTTGGGGGGGTGGGTGGGGGGGTGGGGGAGGCCACCTTGTGAAATATGAGTCGTTTTACCAAACACCCGAAAATATTTTACACCCTTCCTCCGTAAAACATTTTACGCTCTACCTCCGTAAAACATTTTACAAGAAAACATTTTACAGGAAAACATTTTTCAGAAAACGTTTTTCGAAAAATGTTTTACGTCGAAACAAACGGAGCCTAAATTGAAAACTTACGAGTAATTTTGGAACCAAACATCTTCGTTTCGTCAGCCCAATTATCAAGTAATTTTGGAAAGGTGGGTCCAGCCGATTAGCCTAGGTTCAAAGCTGAGTTGCTCCGCGCCGAGTAGCTTACGGTTAACGCCGACTTTTTTTACTCCGGCTTTTGGGCTTCAAGGTTTTTTTTAGGCGGGTCATGGATCCGACCCGTCTCATCCATGAGACTGTCTTTAAATATATGTACATATAATTGATGATATTTTTTATTCAATTTTTAAAAGTTTATTACTTAATTTTTCAAAATACTAATTTTTGAAAGGGATTATAATAAAATCTTCTTGAAAATGGACCGTTTTGTGATAACTATTAATTATGTTGGCAAGATTTTTTTCTCAAATAATTTCATTTTAAAAATATAAATTCTAAAATAACTTACATTTGTAATTATTTTTCAAATTGACCAACTTTTTAGAACTCGCTAATTTGTGTAGCGATTTCAAAAAAAAATCGCTTAAACTCGCTATTTCGTGTAGCGAGTTCAGTTTTTTTTTTTTTTTTACTTAAACAATTTCGAGAATTTTGCGAAATTTTATTAAAATTTAAATTCGCTACTGTGAATAGCGAGTTTTCTATTAGTTAATTAAGGTTGTAATTAGTTTAAAGCTACTCGTACTAGCGAGTTTACTTAAAGATTCGCTAATGGAAATATCGAATTTAGAGAATCCTTTTTTCGAATAATACACACACAATTCATACAACACACCCAAACAAACGACACAGAGAGAGGGAGAAACTGGGAACGATGAATAACAGAGAGATCATAACTCATGATTTGCAATAACGACTTCAAATTCGCTAGTGTAAGTCCTTGATTTCATACTCCTTCCTATATTTCGAATCAATTTAGCATTATTTCAACCTAGGGTTTTCGAAATGATTGATTTGGGGGTTTTTTAAATGGATTCAACCTAGGGTTTTCGAATTGATTGATTTATGAGTTATTATTTTTACTTAATTAGTTATTCTTGATTTCTATGGTATTGTTGATTAAATTAGTATTTTTGTTAGTTTAGTTAGGTTTTTCGTTAGTTCAATTATGTTTTTTGTTAGTTCAGTTAGCATTTTTGTTAAATCTGTGTTTTAAATTTGATCTATTTTGCCCATTGTGTTACAGATGAATGTAGAACATCAACATGGAGAGCTTCTTGAGCCGTTTGTCGATCCGAGTCCTTTGCAACGAGATGTTTTGAGATTACAGGATAAGCATCGAACTTAATACATCTGGGCCGAAAGACATGTTGAGAAGTTATCTTTTCGCCGTGGTTCGACTCTGCCGGAAGTGTTGGACGTAAGGATCCAGGAGAGACTAGTAGTAGCAGGATTTTACGGGGTTTACAAGTTAGGGAAAATCACGTATGATTGGGGTTTGCTTACAGCGTTGATTGAGCGATGGCGTCAGAAAACCCATAGTTTTCAATTTCCTATTGGTGAGATGACCGTTAGTTTAGAGGGTATGGGTATGTTGTCAGGGTTACCGATTGATGGACTTCCTGTTACTGGTTCTGACACCACGAGGTTGCTTCAGGGTTGGTGCGACTTATGTGAGGAGTTATTAGGTATTAGACCACCAGAGAGTGAGATAGAAGCAGGGTTGTTGAAGGTTAATTGGCTTCTAAGTCAGTTTCCCCATTTTGGTCGGCTTCCAGAAGATGTGACACATGATTTGGTCATTAGGTATACACGTGCGTACATATTGGCAGCCCTCAGGTCGATTGTGATGCCTAATCGCACTAGTAATAAGGTGAAGTTGATCTATCTCCCACTGTTTAGAGATATCGAGATGATACATGATTATAGTTGGGGTAATGCTGCTTTGGCCTTTCTTTATCGGGAAATGTGTACTGCGACTTTGTTCGGCACCAGTAACTGTAGTGAATTTCTATCTATTGTGCAGGCATGATAATTATATTTTTCGATATATGTTTGGTTTTATGTATGTTTTTAAATTATATTGTATTTATGTGATTTGTTTATAATACAAACAGCTTTGGGCATGGGAGAGGTTGTTGCCCACACAACCAATAGTGGTTAGGGAAGATCAGGATGTGCAATCGAACTTACCCGACAGTTCATTGGGGTGTAGGTAAACTATAATCACTCTGATTTGTGTAAATTCTATTATATTTACCTGATTTGTTTAAATTATATTGTATTTACTTAGATTTGTTTAAATTTTATTTTTTTAATCTTTTCGGGTGGACTGGGTCCCTAACGTATTTGCATGTTAATGCACATAACTTACATGTCTATCAGGCTCAACTAGCGTCTATCACTACTGAGGATCAGATTATTTGGCAGCTATATATAGATCGAGTTGTTTCAGATTATTGCAGAGAGAGACAGGACGTATGGAGGACGAGGGCGCCTCTTATCTGCTTTGAAAGGGTAGAATGACACCTACCTGATCAAGTTATGAGACAGTTTGGCATGTTACAGCAGATCCCCGATCCATGTGACACATAAGAAGATCTGCATAGTATTGATCGCCGAGGTAGAGGACATGTAGCTTGGGATTCAAAACATAGCGAGTACATATCATTATGGAATGCACGAGCTCAAAGCGTGGTGAATAGTGTGTTGGGTGAGGAGGTGATGGATTACGCCCATTCATACATGATTTGGTTCAAGAAGATCACACGTACATTAATTGTGAACCCGATCCATGTAGAGGATACAGGGTACAGATCACATGCCAGTGTCTTCGAGAGTTTGGTAAGTGAATATAATTTTAAAAACCTTTTAATATTAGGTTTTATTGATTTTATTAATAAGTTAGTAACATTCTTGCCCTGTTGATGTTAACAGGTGCAAAACTTACAACGCATTCATGAAATTAACGAGGGAAGCATCGCCCAGGAGTTGGAGGTGGATAACTCTAGGCTTCAAATGAGGCATATCATTATATCTTCTCTTATCCATATACGACAGCAACAGCGGCTTGATGCTCGAGCACCCACGACACCAATTGATCGCGTCCAGGCTGTTCCACACAGACAACCACGGTCTCAACGTCGTCGTGTGCAGAGAGTTCCACAGATGCAACCTGGTCAACATTTAGTGGATGAGCAAGAGGAGGACCAAGAGCGACAGCCGGAGCAGGACCAGGAAGCTCGAGTAGAGAATCAGACATATGCACCTCCCGAGACTCCATTACAGACGGATGTTGCTCCCGAGACTCCATTACAGACAGATGCACCTCCCGAGACTCAGACAACGATAGAGGTAAAAGGTGAGTCACATCATAGCACACGAGCCCACGATACACAGGGTGAGTGTGTTGCGCAAGTTGAGTGGATATATTTCGATAAAGAAAAAACATATAAGCTTAGGAAAAAAATGATCCCCAAATGAACATTTGAGAAAATTCCTATGTGACCGGGTTGTGTTCATTTAATAATATTTTGTTATATTTACGTGTTGATGAATGTGTTTGTTTGTCAAGGGTGTTGAAATGTGTTTGGTTGGTACAAATTAAATGTGTTTGTTTTTCACAGGTTTTTGATACAATCTATAGTATAAAACACAACTGTCCGTGAACAGTTCTGTGAACAGTTCCAAATGCCAAATTTTTCATTTTGCCCTCACTAAGTTGTTCCTTTCCCATTTTGCCCTTTTAAATTTTTTTTTTTAAATTTAAAAAAAAAAACACGTGTCCTCGGACACGGGCTTTTACTAATTTTGTTATAAAGTGGGATGTGAGCTGACTTTATTTGGCTGGTTTAGGTTTACAGTAAATTCGCTAATGGTAGTAGCGAATTTAAATTCTCTATTGCCATTAGCGAGTCTAAGTTAATCTAAAAATATATTTAATTAATCTAAACTCGTTATTAGTTATTAGCATTAGCGATTTTAAATTTTAATAAAATTTTGCAAAATATTCGAAATTGTTTACGTAAAAAATAAAGGAAACTTAACTTGCTACACACAAAATAGCGAGTTTAAGCGATTTTTTTTTGAAATCGCTAGACGAATTAGCAAGTTTTGAAAAGTTGAACATTTTAAAAAATAGTTTCAAATAAAAGTTATTTTGAGATTTATATTTTTAAAATGAAATTATTTGAGGAAAAATTGTCACATCCAACTAGTTGAAAGTTTGTTGAGAGAGAGAGAGAGAGATTTGGTTGTGGGGACGGAATAGGATGACGCGAGAGGTAAAGGATGAGAAAGAGCGGTTATTAGCGGTGGCGCCAATCGGCGACGGACCGACGCTGAGCAACAGCCGCAGCGGCCGGCAGCGCAGACTCAGTCGCCGATACTCAGTGAACTCTCTAAGGAACGAGTTTCTGGCGAGTTTGCCGGATAAGGTCCGGCCAAGTGTTGATCCAGAGTCTTCTTCTCTCCTTCATCTCTCTAAATCCACTTCATTGACTAAAGGTTCTCATTCTGTCTCAATATATCTTGGAGTCATTTTATTCGATATTAGGAACATTCGTTTTTAAATATTGTTTGAGCTGGTTTTTGCTAGGAAATCATTAATCGCGTTTCCATTCTACATTCTTTGAACTATCTAGATGTGAAATTGAATTTCTACTAAAATGACTTAATTGGAATGATCTTGGTTGTACCTAAATATAGTTTAATCTGTTTATTCCGCTTTGAGTTCACAAAATTTGAAATTTAGAGATTCTGGTTGCTTAATTTTAATTTTAAAACGTGATTCAAGGCAGTGATTACTAAGTGTCAGTATAAAATAGTGCCTAATCTCCCCGCCTTGAAAGAAAGCATGGCGCCCGGCCACCGCATAGGCCGCTTTTTAGAACACTGATTATTAAGTGTCAGTATAAAACAGTGCCAGTGTTAGGATAAAAAAGTGTCAGTATTAGAGTAAAAAAGTGTCAATGAAAAAGAGTATCAGTGTAGTGTATGTATTATTAAATGCAGTGTAAAAAAGAGTGTCAGTGTTAGGGTAAGGAAGGCAGCTAATGAGGGAAGTCAATGTATGTGTGTTTAAATGTAAGCGACACAAAAATAATTTATTTTTTTTAATCTTAGAAAAAAACTACTCCATTAGTCCCGATTTAAGGTTTTTACTTTCCTTTTTGATTTGTCCCATTTTAAGGTTTTTAGTTGCTTTATTACCTAAAATGGACAATGCGATTCACTTGTCATTCTCACGGCCTATCCACTTTCTCTCTCCTACTTTACTTTTCATACTCACAAAGTTTATTTTTTCTTAATTCCGTATTAAATCAAACTAAGAATTAATATATATGGGCCGGAGGGAATAATTTTTTAGAAGAACAACTCTTTATACTTTATATATAGGGACGAATCCATCATGATTCATGCCCAGATCTGTACCGCGGATAGAAGTTTATTCTGATAATGATGTGACAATTATTGAAAGGCCAACAAATAAATTGGTTTGATGTTAAACTTCAAATGATTATCTAAAATCACATTGACTTTTCAATAAGTTATGATCTCAGCATTTTAACACCACAATTTTTTTAAAATTAATGTTAAATTTATAGTAAAATTGCTTAGACTAGGTGATCAATAATTTAAATATATGTACATATAATTGATGATATTTTTTATTCAATTTTTAAAAGTTTATTACTTAATTTTTCAAAATACTAATTTTTGAAAGTGATTATAATAAAATCTTCTTGAAAATGGACCGTTTTGTGATAACTATTAATTATGTTGGCAAGGAGGTAAGAATTGTCACATCCAACTAGTTGAAAGTTTGTTGAGAGAGAGAGAGAGAGAGAGATTTGGTTGTGGGGCCGGAATAGGATGACGCGAGAGCTAAAGGATGAGAAAGAGCGGTTAGTAGCGGTGGCGCCAATCGGCGACGGACCGATGCTGAGCAACAGCCGCAGCGGCCGGCAGCGCAGACTCAGTCGCCGATACTCGGTGAACTCTCTAAGGAACGAGTTTCTGGCGAGGTTGCCGGATAAGGTCCGGCCAAGTGTTGATCCAGAGTCTTCTTCTCTCCTTCATCTCTCTAAATCCACTTCATTGACCAAAGGTTCTCATTCTGCCTCAATATATCTTGGAGTCATCTTATTCAATATTAGGAACATTTGTTATTAAATATTGTTTGAGCTGGTTTTTGCTAGGAAATCATTAATCGCGTTTCCATTTTACGTTCTTTGAACTATCTAGATGTGAAATTGAATTTCTACTAAAATGACTTAATTGGAATGATCTTGGTTGTACCTAAATATAGTTTAATCTGTTTATTCCGCCTTGAGTTCACAAAATTTGAAATTTAGAGATTCTGGTTGCTTAATTTTAATTTTAAAACGTGATTCAAGGCAGTGAAAATTTGTATTTGCTGTTAATTAGTTAATTTTCACGCGCACACATACGCACATGTTTGCTCAGTATTTTTCTGAGTACTGAATTCTAAGAGTTCCGATGATGAGAGATTAACTTTCATTATTGTTGTAGGGTCTCAATTCTATGAAAAAAATATTTGTTCTTATTTTTTTCTCTGCTGCGTAATTGAGCTCATCGGAGTTTCTTGCTTATATTTCGATTTTCACGACTACTTTTTGAAGTAAATTACATATAATTATGTGCATGCCCATGTTTTTTTTTCGAGTCCTTGAGAGGTAAGATAATTGTATTACAAATCATTGTGCTGTATTCATTGCAAATTCAGCACACAGAAACGATGCTGAGCCTAGAATGACAATTTGTAGTCTTGAGTACTCCTCTTCTCACCTTTCTGCCCCTCTCTTGTTCCCTGCATCCCTATTCTCTCACTTTCTGCTTTCTCATAGCTCAAGCAATATCTCTTTTTAGGGGAAAAGGAGTACTATAAACGACAATTTGCAACCCTGAAATCCTTTGATGAAGTTGATTCTTTGGTGGCATCGGACGAAATTGAAGAGGAAGATCTTGAAGAACAAGCTCAGCAAGAAAGAGCGATGAGGATCTCTAATTATGCAAACATCTTACTACTGGCATTTAAGGTGATATCTCATTACTGACTTAAAGTTAAATCACACTATTGTTAGGGATAAGATAGTATATTGTATTTGGCGCATATAGGACGTAATTTCATAGGATCTCTTTTTATCTCTTATAAGTTAATAAAATAATATCAAAGCACTGACTACTTGGTATTCTGCAGATATATGTCACAATAAAGACTGGATCCATAGCTATCGCCGCATCAACACTTGATTCCTTGCTTGATCTGTTGGCTGGAGCCATTCTTTGGTTCACACATCTTTCTATGAAAAACGTCAATATTTATAAGTATCCTATTGGCAAATTGAGGGTGCAACCAGTAGGGATCATTGTCTTTGCTGCTATAATGGCTACACTCGGTATGCTATTGGGTTAAGGCTCACTTTTGAAATAGATCGTACTCCCTCCGTCCCATAATAAGTTTCACGGACCTCGTGGTTGACTTGTCAACCCTTTTAGGGATGGTGCTTTCTTTGTTTGTACTTGGCTTGTACATTAATAATTTTTCACGAAAACTATTTTCTTTTCTAGGATCGTGACACGATTCTAGAAAAGTAAATGCATTTTGAGATTCTAAACCCTAGTTTCATGTTATGGGTCTATCTAAGCAAACTTTTCAAAGAGCAAAACATTTTGAACATCCTGAAAAGTGAAAATTGCTTAAAATTTTACTCATCCCAGCCTCTTGCAACGTGGAAACGTTTTCTTTTAAGTAAAGAAATTTACATGTCCTGTTTCATTTTAGGCTTTCAGGTACTAATCCAGGCTGTGGAACAACTAATTGAAGCTGAAGTTCCTGAAAAGTTGGCCTCAGATCAATTATTATGGTTGTATATAGTCATGATAACTGCAAGTGTGGTGAAACTCGGCTTATGGTTCTACTGCAAGAGCTCTGGAAATGACATTGTTCGTGCCTACGCAAAGGTACTTTCATCATCATGATCAACAGCTTGTCTTTTTCAAGTCTACTTGCTAATATTTGGTAACTCTATGAACAGGATCACTATTTTGATGTAGTAACAAATATAGTAGGATTAGTTGCAGCTGTTCTCGGCGACAAGTTCTACTGGTGGCTCGATCCTGCTGGTGCCATTATACTTGCCATCTACACTATCGCCAACTGGTCTGGAACTGTCTTGGAAAATGCAGGTAACTGCGTTAGTCATACCTCAGAGTTATTTGAATTCTTAACTTCCACATGAAAGATAAATAATCATAAACATAGCCTTACACTTTTGAACAGACAATTTTCAGCAGCTACTGTTTTTAGCAACATGTCACCCTTCCATGCTCAAATACCGACTTTCTTTTACCTTTATTAATCACCATCCATTGGTTATGGCCACTACTAGGGTTTTAATCCTGTCAGACTATTTAACTGGTTTCTACAATGGAACGATGTGTTAAATCTCTTCAAGCATTGTAAGTGATGCTCTAATAAGTGTACCTAAAATAGTGTTGAATTTAGTGGCGGACCTAGGAAAAAGTGTAACTCGGTGCACAAATTACATAACAAAACACAAATTCATCCCTAAATTGAAAATTCAAAATTTCAATACATCAACAGAAATAGCCTTAAAACATCAAAAGAGAGGATGGGAGGAGGGGAGGCTGCCAGAGAAGAGGGGATGGAAAGCCGCCGGAGAAGAGAGGAGATGCCGCCAGTTCGGCTGTGGATTGCGGCTGTGGAGTGTGGCCTGTGGCTGCTGTGTTGAAGTTGAAAAGTTCAAAAATTAAAACCTAGTTACTGTTCTAAAGAGAGAGACGGAGGGAGGGATATGAGAGTAGTATGACTCTGCGTGACAGCCTGTTTTTTTAAAAACAAAATCAAAGTGTGTGGGTGCACCTTAATATTTTTGAACTTAATGGGAAAAACTCATTGGTGCACTCATGGGTGCACGTGCACCCATGAGACATATTGTGTCCCTTTGATACTTGAATTTGTTGGAAAAGTGAATCCTATTCAAGTTGGGATATAATATTCGTAATCCTATTGAAATTTTGAGATCGTTCCATTGGTATTCCTTTGAAGGATATGACTGGTAAATTAGTAAGCAAATTGTAATTTAGAGTTACTGGAGATTCCTTGTTGGGATCGGAAAGGAGTTGGTATCCTTGGTAGATAATGATTCAAACAATCCCTATATAAAGAAATCTAGTCTATTATTTAGTACAACAATATCCAAGCGGGTGACAAATAGAAGCGAAAGGCACTATTATTCTTTCTAGGCTTTTAGAGCATTGTTCTTGAACAGATTTGTGAGGCAAACACTTGTGAGCGTTTTTAGTAGATCAAAGAAGACTGGCATCAAAATGAGGATGTAAGTTGATTTGGTCATGCCTCGGTTTATATCGGGGATTCATTGCGTTATTGTTCTTGTTACGACACCCACTTTGTAACAGAATTATAGAATTATTCCAATTTTGATCGTTTGATATAACCTACTATGTTCAAGGTATGTTTATTGCAACAACATGAACTTGGTTTGATGAGTAAAGGTATGTTGTGAGGCTTGGTTGTGCTCTGTATTGTAAAATGCATCAACTAGTTGTGTATCTTAAGCTGGAAATGATATCCTACTTGAATCGCAGCTCATTTGGTTCTTTGATCTCATTATGGCTGTGCTACCACATATCTAAAAAATGAGGGCACTTGACCTTCAGTTAAGGGTTAGAATCATCATCATATTTGAAGCATGACATTTATATTGAATGATATTTATGCAGTATCACTAGTGGGAAAATCAGCACCTCCTGAAGTACTACAAAAGCTGACGTATCTCGTCACAAGGCACCCTCGAGTCAAACGTGTAGATACAGTTCGTGCTTATACTTTTGGCGTTCTGTATTTTGTAGAGGTTAGTCATTCTCCTGCTTTGTTTTTCTTGGATAATGGAGGTTATAAAAATGCCTGTCAAGAACACGAATATCATCTGTAACCAGGTAAATATTCCTGTCTGAACACAAAATTTGTGGTAAAATTTTGTTTGCGGTCAGTTTTATAATATCTGCAACCTGGAACTCTGTAGTTTTACCTAGTAAAAATCATGAGTTTCTATATTTGTTGAAAACAGGTTGACATCGAGCTCCCAGAAGATCTACCATTGAAAGAAGCACATACGATAGGAGAGACACTACAAATAAAGATTGAAAAACTCCCGGAGGTTGAACGAGCATTTGTTCATACAGATTTCGAGTGTGGTCATAAACCAGAGCATACTATTCTGAGCAGGCTTCCCAACAACGAGTCTTGAAATCACTGGGCAATTACACCAAGTACGGTAAATATTTGTATATTAACATCATCTGTCTGACATTTGAAGTTCCTTTCTGTTATACCTAAAATTTGCTTAGTTCTCTGAATAATCAAATATTCCAAGCACCACTTTTTTTGCCCCGCTTTTATTTAAGCAGTTGGGCATAGGATGGTAGTATCATCCTGCTAATGAATGTACTGATAAATAAGGTGACTTTGATCTGCCATGAGCAACTGGACTGGCACCTCAAGAAATTTGAACAAGTTTTTTGGCCCAATAAATACAAATAATATTCTTTGTATCTATGTATACCTATTTCTTCTTCTTTTTTTTTTTTTTTAATTAATGATTTTCATATAACGATTCATGTTAGCCGATTCCAAATCATTTTGGAAATAAGGCTTTTTCGTTGTTATTGTTGTTGTTGCTGTTGTTGTTATTGTATCAGTAATTTGAAAGCTAATCTGAACTGAACTTATGATGTGTTATTTATCAAGCCAAGAGCATTCAACATCTTCCTTATATTAGCATTCTTTTTGGTTTTGCAATATGTATGGCTTCAATCTATAAGGGTGCTTGTGAAGTCTAAACTTAGCATACAAAAACTAGGTACTCCCTTCCTCTGTTCCTAAATTTTTGTCCCCAAGTAAATGTCCACTTTCAAGAAATTTTTGTCCCTTGATGAATGTCATTTCTGGAAAAAAAAATAACAAACTTTGTATCTATGTTTCTTAACAAATTTTTTTTACAAGTCGCTTTATACTTGTAAAATGAAATGTTTGAAAAGTGAAAAATGAATATATGTATTCATTTTTGTTATTTATTTGTACAAAAGGTAAACATTTAAGAGGAAGGGGGGGGGGGGTGGTAAAAGAGGAACTGTGCTGATATAAGATAAACATAATATACGGGCACTCAGCCCTTGTAATGAAATCAATTCTGTTAAACCCAAACACCTCGTGGCTGATGAACTATAGGCTATGGCTATAGTTGATGGCTAATAATTTATTGTTAATGGTTGATTAATTTGTGTAGGCTATAGTTGATGGTCGATGATTAATACTCCCTCCGTCCCTAAATGTTTGTCCCATTTCCCCTTTTCCTTTGTCCCAAAAAGTTAGTCTCATTTTCAAAATTAAAGCTTCAAAATCACTAAATTTTCAAAACTTATAACATTTAGGGACGGAGTATTACATAACGGTGGTGTATATTATCAATAATTTTCAAAGCGTTCGTAAAAATAACCAAAATTAAAGCTTTAAAATCACTTAATTAAAATGTTTGAAAAGTCAAACGGGACAAACATTTAGGGACGGAGGGAGTACTTGTTAATGGTTGATTAATTTGTATTCGACGGCTTGTCACCCCATTGTAATGATGTAGTTTGATACACTAATTCAGTTTTGACCGTAGTTGTCAATTCCGTAACGATAAGTGCATCGGTTTGCTAACTGAAATGATACGTATCGGGTTTATCGCACTTTTTATTTTATTATTAATTATTTATAATATATTGACACATTTGAGAGTTATTTAACATACTTTTTTCATAATCCAATAAAAACATGTTTCATATAAATTTAATAAAGGACAAATTGCAATTTAGGGTCTGAACTAGAGGGAGTGGTCTCCAAGCGGGGCCCAATTTTTTTTATTATTTTGTTTTTTTTGTCAAATCATGGCTCAATATCTAAATTTTTTGTCAATTAAGGGTTTTTTGACGAATTTTGTTAGAAAACTCAGTTAAGTGACATGTGCCACGCATGTGCTGGATAAGTTGGACTAAATTGAAATGCAAATTAGTTATTAAGGAGTGAAATGTAAATTTTTAAAAATTGATGACCGTTACAAAATATTTTTTTTAAAATAATATTTTTTTGAAAATATAATATATTGTGAAAAGCTGTAATTTTTTTTATAATTTTTAAAATATGTTAAAATAAATTTTATAACTATAAAAAAATTATATTTTTAAAGAAAATAGTAATTTTTAAAAAAATAATAATTAATTTTTAACGTAAATCTTGTAAAATAAATGTTATAAATATAAAAAAATTGTATTTAAAAAAATAGTATTTTTTAAAACAAAATTAATTAATTTTTTTTACAAAAAATATGCTTACCCAATTTATATTTTTTCCTTAATCAAGTTTTTTTTTAATGAAACACAATTTAACTAATTAAAATATATAAAAAAATTCTAAAAAATAAATCTAATGCATAAAATATATTGCTTCAAAAAATAAAATTTCTTCAAAAAATATTTATTTCAATTCTAATATATTAATGCTTCAAAATTATATATTAATATTTCCAAAAATATGTTTTAGTTATATTAACTTTTTTAGATATTTTTTTTAAAAATTTAGATGATAATTATTTTATTTTATTTTATTTATATATTTTATAAATTATTCAATCTAAAATAATTAGTAATTTTTTTGAAGCAAAATAATTAGTAATTTAAATTATTAGAAAAAAGGATAATAGTTAATATCTTAAATTATTTTAAATCATATTAAATATTATCTTTATTTTTTCAATATTTTAAATTTACTAATTATTTTTTGTTTAAAAAAAAAACTAAATATTTGAATTTGGATAATTTTTTTGCAATTTGTCCATTAATAAAATATGTCATTTAACCCCTTAAAAGTTAGTGTCAATTCAATTTAACCAAATCTGTTATTCATGTGCGTGGCACATACTACTTAACTGAGTTTTTAACAAAATTCGTCAAAAGGCCCTTAATTGACGAAATATTTAGATATTGAGCCCTGATTTGACAAAAAAAAATATGGGGCCCCGCTTGGAGACCACCCCCTCGAGTTCAGGCCCTAAATTGCAATTTGCCTTTTAATAAAATGATACTTATGATTATAGTCAAAATTTGTAAATATTTATTTAAAAAAAGAATCTTTTTAAATTTAAAAAAATATTTTTTTTTGTTTCGCCAAATCAGTGTGTACGAACCGGTACGATCTGGTTCGTTCAGACCAATGTATAAAACGGGATGGTACAATACATGTTTTACACCGATTTTTGATCGAAACGGTACGTGTACCGCCCGATACGGATTGGTACGGATTGACAACTATGGTTTTGACATGCATTAAAATGGTTATTCCTTATAAGGTTGGTCCAAGCCATTTCATGTGCTAGGGACGGGTAAAGTTAAATTGTGGGCACTGTAGTATCCAAGCTTTTACCTTCAAAAGTGCATTGAGAGGTTAAAAAAGAAACACACATTTATTATTAATAAACATAGATTGTACTTTTTATATATACTAGTTAGTAATCTGTCGATATTTAACGGACATAGTAAAATTAGCTAATTATAAAACCTGACGCAAGATTAAGTAAAGAGTTGGTCTTATAAAAAACGCGTTTTTTCTGGCACTTAGAAAAAACGTGTTTTGTGTTTCCCCGTTTGTGCCAGTGTCAGTTTAACAAAGTGCCAGTGTGATAAAGTGTCAGTGCATGTGTAACAAAGTGCCAGTGAAAAAAGTGTCAGTACCAGTTTAACAAAGTGTCAGTGTAAGTGTAAACTGGCACTGGCACTTTGTTAAACTGGCACTGACGCTTTTTACACGTGCACTTTTATATACATGAACTGGCACTCTTCACACTGGCACTCTGTTATACTAACACTGGCACTTTGTTACACTAACATTTTTGCTGGCTCTCAAAAACACAAGCACTGGCATTCAAAACACATGCACTGACATTCAAAAATACATGCACTGGCACTCAAAAATACATACACTGGCACTCAAAAACACTGGTAATCATTTTTGCTGGCTCTCAAAAACACAAGCACTGGCATTCAAAAACACATGGACTGGCATTTAAAAACACATACTCCCTCCGTCCCACCAAAACTGATACCAAATTTCTGAGCACGCGGATTAAGGAAAAGTAAGAGAGAGAAAAGTGAAAGAAAATGTTGTGAGTATGGAGAATTAAATAGGAGAGAGAATGAGTGGGAGGAATAGTTAGGAGAGAGAATGTTGTGAGTGTAAAAGTGAATTAGGAGAGAGAATGAGTGGGGTAAATAGTAAAGATTCCCTTCCATTTTGAAAAGTATCAATTTGGCTGGGACGGACCAAAAAGGAAATAAGTATCAGTTTTGGTGGGACGGAGGGAGTACACTGGCCGATTCAAATTCCCATCTGATCGAAATTCAATCGAGTTTGAACGAAGCTGTGTTTTGCCCAATTATCCCAATTCAATCAAGATTGGATTGAAGATTGATAGATTGAAATAGTAAATCTAGGGGTTTTATCTATCTTATATGTATGTATATGTATCTATATACGGTTTTTGTAAGAGGATGAAGTGAGATTGGAGTAATCCATTGGTACTCTCTCCGCTGCCGTGTCGTCTTCTCCAATGAAGGGAGAGTTGGTGATCGGCTAAAGATGGATTAAAAACTACTCCCTCCGTCCCAACATAAATGTCCCAAATGGGGTTCGTTACAGATCTGGAACAGGGGAAGGAGGCGCCGACGATTTTGGGAAGAATCGAAGTCAGAGAATCGGCGATGACCTTGGCTGGAGAGAGAGGTCGCCAATTTGTATGGAGAGGGATAAATGGAAGCGCCTCGCCGGTGAACGGGTTTGGAGAGAGAGAGAGCGGTGAGGAAGACGATTCTAGTTGGAGAGAGAGAGTCATGCCTTTGGGTCGAGAGAGAGAGGTCAGGGAGAAGACGATTGGAAAAACCCGTTTTTTCAATTGTTTAGAAAAAACGCGTTTTTTACAAGATTTTGGCTTAAGTAAAGTATTTTAAATTAATAAATTAATTAATAAGTTGTACTTTTATCTTCACCACCATGGCTTCTTAGATTCTTTCCTCTTTCCTCGACTAATCGGTATAATTGTCAAGGTTTTGAAGGTAATACATACGTGTCTATCTTATCCAACAAATTTAAATCTCAATTAGGTTAGAGTTGCTACCCTTATGATCTTACCCCGCTCGAATTGAATTAGTCTACACCTAATGTAATGTTTGAATGCTGATGTTTAAAAATAAATAAACTAATGAGAATGTTTGAAAAAAAAAAGTGTGAAAGTAAGTCCATGTGATGCAATTAGAACTCGATCATCTATTAGCATAAACTCATCTTGTGTTGTAGCAATTGAATGTGATCTTCGACCATGGTTTAAGCTATATAGTTTGTCATGAAAAGTCCAAAAAAAAACCTGAAAATGAATTTGTGTAAAAGTTTGTTCTAGCCACAATGTTATATATACTTGTTCAAACAACTCGATAAGGTGTTCAACCCTCCAAATCTATCCTCCATAAATTCTTAAACAAACTGGGAAGTCGGGTACAATCCTTATATGACAAAGTGCCACAAAAATGTTTCATTAGATTTTGGGTGATACTCCTTTCTTTTTTGCCATAAAGTTTAGGCTAGATTTCACTAATTGACAATCCAAGTGACCCTTAGCAACTTTCCAAAGTTTAAGATCATCGACGAAAGTATGTACTTATATTAGAATATCGTTTGTCACACATATGCATGATGTCCTTGAAACTCATATCGAGCACCTCAAATAAGAGTTTGTGGATCGTTGGTGTCTCATCCCAACTTATGAGATTTGTTTTATTTTGAAGATCGGACACCTTTAGGAGAAGCAACAAAGCAATATCGTAGGAAGGCAAGCAATATTGCAGAAGGTCTCTGAAACAACTATTTTACCCTTGTTTCGTAAGGTCGATCACAATAAAGATCTTTCTCGTGCCTTCATATGCATACAAAAAGAATAATCCATCATTTCCTCCATAAAAAACACAACAAACAAAATTGTATCATAAACAATCCTTTGATCTTAGGTCAAACGTAAATATAACCTAGAGTGCTCTAACTTTCATCACTCCTATTTTGTAGGATGCCTCTTCAAATATGAGAATATTTTCAATATTAGGGATGATAGAGACATTTTTTTTATATTCCTTGTCTTTTTTAATGTTCACCATTTGACCTAAACACGGGATTTAAGGTAACATATTCTATATTAGCAGTAGTAAAATTAATAAATCAAGATTGATTGAGTAATTTTAGAGATTTTATGTGCAGGATATATTTATTTTTGAGATTTTATGTGCAGGATATATTTATTTTTAAAGTTCTTTTGAGATTTAAAGTTCTTTTTCTTTATGAAGAAATTAAGAAATCACAAAAACATATGAATACCTTTTATCTAATTGAAAAGTGCGGAGATATTTAAATTCTAAAACTAAGATTTTTTCTTTAAGAAGAATGAAATTTCAATTAGATATGCTACCTTAATTGTAATTAACCCTACTAGATTTTGACATGTGGAATTTCATCAGCAAATCACTTGAAAGTTATTCCAACATATAATACTTGAAAGCTATGTCATCCATGTCTAAGTGAATTTTTTTTTAAATGTATTTAAATGAGAGTGGTTTATGGTATTTTATTAAATTCTATGTACCAATTGTCATTTGTTTTTATGGAAAGCTCCAACACAAATGTGAGTTGCACGACACTAACAGAAAAATAATACTTAAAAAAAAAAAAAGACAATCATTTTATACATTTGAAAAAAGTATTTAAAATATAATGTTGGTAGTGCATCATTTAGAAGCACTATCATTACAAAACAAAATTTTATGACCTTTAGGATTGATAAATCTTAACAATTAATTTGACATATAATTGTGCACGACTAAAAAATATTGTTAAGGATCTTTAAAAAATAAAAATAAATATCAAATTTTATAAAAACCTTACTGTCATTTATCAAAAATAGTTAGTACAACTACTAATAAAATTAGAAAAAAAAACAAACTCTTAAGCACAAAAAAATTATTTAATATTCATTTTTTATTTTGTTTTTTGTTAGTTTATATTTATTATTGTCTAAATTTACTCATTACTTTGTCTTATGAACACACTTTTGTTTAAATTCAAGATTTTTGAATTATAAGTTTTAATTCCATCCCTTAATCTTATAGATGCATGCAAAACCATCTCCTCTAATACGGTCTAATTATTGAGATTATGAACCAAATAATTGCAATCCCCGATAAATGAAGATTGCCCATCAATAATATTATATTAACATGATTATACTTCTTTCATCTCAAAATAGTTATCGCATTTTATTTTTTATCATTTACAAAAATATGCTTTAATTATTTGGTAACTTCTTGTACAATAGTAAAATTACACTAAATCTAATTTCTTAATTAGGAATACGGTGTTTTTTTATAATTGGAATAGAATATAAAAATAATATTTATTGTGAGACAAAAAGTTTATTCCTTATTTAAACTATTAGCTCCTCGGATATCATAATTAAGTTATTTATTATCTCATCAATCCCTGTATTTTCTTTTTTGTTTGTTTAAGAAAACAATCCCCTTACTTAATAATGTCAACTCATGACAATTATACCTTATTTTTCTATTATTTCTTTTTTTTACTCTACTTTTCCATCTAATAACTATATCGATAGTCTAAATGGAGAAAATATGGATTGGTATAATATAGGTGAGAGAATCTGGGATGGGATGCATGAGGAAATAAAAATGAAATGAACCATTTATCAGATTTATCCTCCCATTTTTTAATTTCCAAACAATTAATCTTCCCTGAAATCTACAAATGTTTATCTCATTTCATTCATTTATATAGAGAGTACATATATAATTATCTCTATATTTTCGGAATTTCAAGTTAATTTTATTTTTATTTTTTTGAAATCCAAAGGCTCAATTGACAAAAAATGGAAACAACTTTTTTCTCCAATAAAACTTACCTTTCCCTACATTAAGGCTTATAAGGCTCGTATGTCGCAGCTGATGGCTGATGACTGTTGGCTTATTGACTTATAGCCGATTGACTACAAATCTGTTTGTCGCAGCTGAGTTGATGGATGATAACTTATTGCTGATAGTTGATGGTTGATTACCACTTAATTGAATATATAACAGTTGTTTTGCTTTAAAAACACTTTTATTTGTAAGTAAATAAATATAAATATTTAGCATAAAGATAAATATAAATATTTGAGATCATAAAATGATGAATTTATATGTATATATTAAAATAAAATATTAATCACTTAAAATAAAAATTAATTGTAGTTTTATTATTATCAAAGAACAAAAACTACCCAGTCTCTTTATTAATAAGATGTACTGTGAGGACCCCAACCCAGAACCTAACCCGTGTCCCGAGCTAGAGCGTCCCCAAAAGAACTCAAACCACCTAATTTTTTTTAAAACTTTGATTTAACTTACAACTTAAACCTACTGAACATAACCATTTCAAAATAACTTCATTCCTCTCTACATGGGAGGAAGAGTTGAATAACTTTAAAAGTAACAACCTGTTTTAATTACAAAATACTTTGGTTATAACGTAGAAACTAAGTTTTATACACACAAACTCCATAAAGGAATTATACCAAAATACATCTTCTACGCCAACCTATACGTACCCCGACAATCCCAGAATACCACGTCCAAACTCCTTTCCGTCCTCACTTGGCCGGTTCGCCTGTCTCAGGATCTAAAAACATTAAAGGGAGAGGGGTGAGAATAAATCTCAGCAAGCTATTATGAATGCAGCAATATGCCAAGTAAGATGCAACACATAACAAGGTACGTCTCACATATTGGTAAAACAGTAAACACCTTCCGTTACCTTTGTTTACCTTTCCCGTCTGAATCATAAGTCGTACCACTGTGGAAGTAAATACTCCACTATTCTGTGAATGCATATCCACCAGAATCAATATCATATAACCGAGATAGTTATGATTATAACTCATCTCCTGTGAACTGCTTAGGCATATTCACATCTTATAAGACCCGTTTTCCAGGGAACCATATAAGATAGTAGCAACTCTGTAAGGCTTTTGGCTCAATACAGATGCTATAACCCCAGTCTGTGGCCACAGAGGGGGAGAGGTCACAGGTATAATGTAATTCGAGCACCTTATGAAACAATTTCTCATAAGTGACCGTATTCCATTATACCCCCAAAGATCAGCTGATATAAACACGCTCAAGCACATAATAGATACTTGAAATAACATCCACCAAAGGGATAATAATATATCAACATGGTAATGTATACTCATTCTAAATCAATACCATAGTGCAACATTCATTTAATACACTATACATAATACCATCAATGAATATGAATCCAAGTAAGGTACAATGTAACCAATAAATCCACAAATGGGATAACAATACAGCCATACGATAATCATATCCACACTTGGGATAACCATGCAACCATATAATGAACATATCCACCCTTGGGATAACAATGCAACCATATAATGAACATATCCACACTTGGGATAACAATGCAACCATATAATGAACATATCCACACTTGGGATAACAATGCAACCATATAATGAACATATCCACACTTGGGATAACAATGCAACCATATAATGAACATATCCACACTTGGGACAACAGGTTAACATATAGTATATAAATCCACACTTTGGATAATAATGAAACAATGTGATAAATACACATTCCCAAACTAGCACGATAGGATAACCTACAGCTTCTACACTATTCAAACCAATCACCAAGGATATGGGGCAAGTAAGGCCACTATGTATCATAAACCATTCCTACATAGTCATTATACAACCTCGAATAACCTTAATATAAGTTCAAGATCTACTTCCCAAGTTTGAACGACTTTGGTGAAGTTACTAATCAAGCCTATTAACCATTTTCCAGAAAATATTTAAACTACTTCCACTAATCCATTTTGACCAAATAAGGCGTCATTGCGTAGCCAAAGTATTCTACTTTAATCTAGGTTAAATAGGTTTCATTTTGGTTCTAGTTTGAATATGTTTAAACAGCTCTAAAGTTGGTTCAAAGTCACCAGGCCAGGGCACGACTCGTGCCCCAGGGCACGACTCGTGCCCATATGACCTTCCCCAGAATCATGCGTCCCCTAGTAAGCACGACTCGTTCTTTCCACAGGGCACGACTCGTGCCATTTCAGCCTTAAGTTGATCAGAACGATTTGACTCCAATTCCACGAGTTGTATCCACGAGTTGGCCATGGGCACGACTCGTGCCAAGGGGCACGACTCGTGCCACGGCCAGAATCAAGTATCATTGGCAGTTTTCCTTAATAACACCCAAAAACCAAAACTTGTATCAAGCTTCTTCTAATTTGTGAACCTAAAAGGGATTTCTAACTTGGCTAATTCCATTCTAAACCATTTAACCCCAAAGTAGCATATCCTAAACCTAGATCATTTATCCCTTGATTTTCCACCCATTTTACTACCATTTTTCAAGATTTACCCTCTTAATCCAACTCAACTCATTTTCTTACACTCTTACTCAACTCTTATGAACAACAACATCATTCCATAACATTAACCAATTCCTCAACTCCAAGAAGGTTTCCAAAGCATCAAACAATCATTTTAATAACAATAATAACATCCATAGTTCATGAACATTTAAAGAAGGGAAAGTTTCTTTATGAATATTTAAAGAAGGGAAAGTCATAATAACTCACCTTATAATTATGAGATGGATTAAGGATTTTCTTGGCTTGATAAGCTCCCCTAGTTGCCCCGAACACAAAAGTACACCCGGATTGAAAAATGGAGAAGGATTGAGCTTGCTAGCAACTTGAAAAGTGAGGCTTTCATGGAAGAGCTTCCATGGAGGATTTGGGAGAAAGGAAGAAGAAAATGATGAAGGAAAATGAGAAGGATGGAGGAAGTATGGGAGGTTTGACTAAAGAGAAGGATATGGTGAGGGAAGTAAGGGGAGAGCATGGCCCCCCATGCCAAATTAATTGATATCTTTCACTCTTTTTCAATTAAACCCTCCCAAGTTCTAGAATAGTAAAACTAAACCCCCTACTCAAATTCTTTATCCCACATACTTTATCCTCATTTCTAAATTATCCATTTTCCTATTATTATATTTCCCCCAAGATGCTTTATTTTATTTCCCTTGCAATCCTAAGGTTTTAAATTATTTCCCAACCATCTCATCTTAATATAAAAAATTAAAGACATAAATGAACACATAAAGTTAACAATAATATTAAAATCATATAATATGATGCTAAAATAGTGCCTAGGGTTAGGGTCGTTACATGTACCTTTACCTTCACCACATTGCTTCTTAGATTCTTTCCTCTTTCCTCGACTAACCGGTATAACTTTCAAGGTTTGAAGGTAAAACATACGTGTCTATCTTATCCAACAACTTTAAATCTCAATTAGGTGAGAGTTGATACCTTTATGATCTTACCCTGCTCGAATTGAATTTGTCGACATCCAATGTAATGTTTGAATGCTGATGTTTAAAAACAAATAAACTAATGTGAATGATTCAAGAAAAAAGTGTGAAAGTAAGTCCATGTGAAGCAATTAGAACTCGATCATCTATTAGCATAAACTCATCTTGTGTTGTAGCAATTGAATATGATCTTCGACCATGGTTTAGGCTATATAGTTTGTCATGAAAAGTCCAAAATAACCTGGAAATGAATTTTTGTAAAAGTTTGCTCTAGCCATAGTGTTATATATGCTTGTTCAAACAACTCGATAAGGGTGTTCAACCCTTCAAATCTATCCTCCAGAAATTCATAAACAAACTGGAAAGTCGGGTATAATCCTTATATGACAAAATGCCACAAAAATATTTAATTAGATTTTGGGTTATACTTCTATCTTTTTTGCCATAAATTTTAGGCTAGATTTCACTAATTGACAATCCATGCGACCCTTAGCAACTTTTCAAAGTTTAATCTCATCAACGAAAGTATGTACTTATATTAGAATATCGTTTGTCACGCATATTCATGATGTCCTTTAAACTCTTATCGAGCGCCTCAAATCAGTGTTTGTGGGTCGTTGGTGTCTCACCCCAACTTATGAGCTTTGTTTTATTTTGAAGATCGAACACCCTTAGGAGAAGCAACAAAGCAATATCGCAGGAAGGCAAGCACTATCGCAGAAGGTCTCTAAACATATATTTTACCCTTATTTCGTAAGGTCGATCACAATGAAGGTCTTTCTCGTGCCTTCAGATGCATACAAAAAGAATAATTCATCATTTCCTCCATAAAAAACACAACAAAAAAATTTGTATAATAAATAATCCTTTGATCCCAATTCAAATATAGATATAACCTAGAGTGCTCAAACTTTCATCACATCTATTTTGTAGGACGTCTCTTCAAATATGAGCATATTTTCAATATTAGGGATGATAGAGACATTTATTTTAAATTCCCTTTGTCTTTTTTAATTCACCATTTGACTTAAACACTGGATTTAAGGTAAAATATTCAATATTAGCAGTAGGAAAATTAATAAATTAAGATTGATTGAGTAATTTTAGAGATTACATGTGCAGGATATATTTATTTTTAAGATTTAAAGTTCTTTTTCTTTATGAAGAAATTAAGAAATCACAAAATCATATGAATACCTTTTATCTAATTGAAAAGTGCTTAGGTATTTTAAATTCTAAAACTAAAATTAGAATGATTTTTTTAAGCAGAATGGAATTTTAGTTAGACATGTTACCTTAATTGTAATTAAGCTTATTAGATTTTGACATGTGAAATTTCATCAGCAGTTACTTGAAAGTTATTCTAAAATATAATACTTGAAAGCTACGCCATCCATGTCTAAGTGATTTTTAAAATGTATTTAAAATGGGAGTTTTTATGGCAAGCTCCATCACACATATGAGTTTTTATAGATGCAAAACCATCTCCTCTAATGTTGTCTAATTTTTGAGATTATGAACTAAATAATTGCACTCCTCGATAAATAAAGATTGCCCATCAATAATATTATATTAACATGATTATACTTCTTTCATCTCAAAGTAATTATCAAATTTTATTTTTTGTCATTTAAAAAAATATGCTTAA
Source organism: Adenophora triphylla var. japonica (assembly GCA_022495995.1). Classification (NCBI taxonomy): domain Eukaryota; kingdom Viridiplantae; phylum Streptophyta; class Magnoliopsida; order Asterales; family Campanulaceae; genus Adenophora; species Adenophora triphylla. The sequence continues at coordinate 230,032 of JAFEMH010000020.1, forward strand.
ATTTTTTGCTAACTTCTTGTACAATAGTAAAATTTCACTAAATCTAATTTCTTAATTAGGAATACGGCATTTTTTTTGTAATTGGAATAGAATATAAAAACAATATTTTGTGAGACCGAAGGTTTACTCCTAATTTAAACTATTAGCTCCTCGAATATCATATTTAAGTTATTTATTATCTCAACAATCCATGTATTTTCTTTTTTGTTTGTTTAAGAAAACAATTATGTTACTTAATAATGTCAACTTATGATAATTATGCCTTGTTTTCTCTATTATTTCTTTTTTTACTCTACTTTTTCATCTAATAACTATATGGAGAATATATGGATTGGTGTAATATAGGTGACAGAATCGTAGGATGGGATGCATGAGGAAATAAAAACGAAATGACCATTTATCATATTTATCCTCCCATTTTTAAATTTCCAAACAATTAATCTTCCTTGAAATCTACAAATGTTTATCTCATTTCACTCATTTATATAGAGAGTACATACATAATTATCTCTATATTTTTGGAATTTCAACTTTTTTTTTTGAAATCCAAAGGTTCAATTGACAAAAAATGGAAACAACTTTTTTCCCAATAAAATTTACATTTCCCTACATTAAGGCTTATAAGGCTCGTTTGTCGCAGCTGATGGCTGATGACTTATTGCTGATAGTTGATAACTTATTGCTGATAGCTGATGACTGTAGCTTATTGACTTATAGTCGATTGTCTAAAAATATGTTTGTCGCAGCTGAGCTGATGCCTGATAACTTATTGCTGATAGTTAATTGTTGATTACCACTTGATTGAATATATAACGGTTGTTTTGCTTTAAAAATACTTTTATTTGCAAGTAAATAACTATAAATATTTAGCATAAAGGTAAATATAATATTTTGAGATCATAAAATGATAAATTTATATGTATATATTAAAATAAAATATTAATCACTTAAAATAAAAATTAATTATAGTTTTATTATTATCAAAGAACAAAAAATACCTAGTCTCCGTACTATGTAAAGTACCAAATTAACTTACGTACTTAGCCAAATATACTCATATCCTTAAGAGATGTTAATGGACGTTACCAAATGTTAGTAACGGATATTAAAACTTAAAATTTTCAAATATATTAATCATAATATAAAGGATTAGTAAAAAATATAACTTACAACTAAATAACCCCCCACTCCCCCTCCCCCACTTAGTACACTTATTTGTTCAAAACAAATAAAATATACCCAAATATTGATGAATGTAATTTTTAAATACTCTTAAAAATATAAGTACAATCAACTAAACAAATAAAATTAATAAGTGAAAAATACATGATAAATGGTGAACTTAAATATGTAAGTTTATATTATTGGGGGAAATTGAAAATTTAATCGTGATATTCGTTACATTCATTGACAATTTAGGCTGATTTGGTTAATTTGTGGATAGTATGCAAGTTAGTTTGGTAGATTAGATAGTACGGACTATGGAGATTAAATTGACTGTACTAAATAGTAAAAAAATAAAACACAAATATTGTATCTTTATTTCTTTTCCACTTCAAATGTATTTTGGACAAAAAGTTCCTAAAACTGAATCAATCAAGTGAAATTTTAGTTAATGATTATTTCTTATGAAGCATCATAAGCAATTCTTGGAATTACATATTATGTTTATAACGAATGTATTTTACTTTTTTGTGTGATACTTTTATCATAGTAACTCAGATATATAAAATTTCATTTATATATCTTCTTAGATATTTTGTCAATATTTCATCAAATTGTTTTCTAAAAAATGAGATTATATTTTCAAGAAAGTGTATATAAATTAGACTTGATAAGATTGGTGAAGAAAAGATATTGTATAAATCACTCTTTTCATTTTTAGATTGACCTTGATGTGAGTTGCTTTTTGAGCCATGTTTTTTTCTTGATATTAATCTGAGTGGAGGATCAAACATGAAACCTATTTTGAAATGGAAATATTACAATTGAGAAGTTATGGGCAAGAGCTTAATAAAAACAAATCTTTCTACCTAGATTAATACAAATTTTTACGAACCTAATTTAATATGATAAAGTAATGAATAATATTTAAATAAATCCCAAATGAAATGAAATATTCTTATATCTTATCAAAATTAAAAGTATCGTTAAATCTTATCAAGGAAGAAATCAAAGGAACTGTCAAAGATCAAAGATAAATCATAAGAGAAAATATATATACTTTCTGATTTTCTATAATATTTCAATTTACTTATCAAACTTTATAAAGAATGTATTTTACTTTTTTTTGTGATACTTTTATCATAATAGTATGCAATAAAGTATTGTATTGCTCTGAATCATTTTCACAACATCAATAACACCATCCTCTGCCTCTCTTTGATTCATCATTTCTTATCACTGTCTTTGACAATTCCATTCCAAAGATAGGGATGAGGCTCACCTAATACCTTCCCTCTTGCATTTACAATTTTTGTAACTTTAGTCATTCTTACACCTACAATATGAATTGTCCATCATGATATAATAAAAATCAATTCAAAACTAATAAAAAGTAGAACAATGCAAACAGAACATAATTTGAAAAGAATTAGAAAAAAACAAAACAATACCTGAACTATAGAACACAATATCAGAGATCGAAGTTTTTTTTTTTAATAGACATGTTAACAAAAATAAGCAAAAAAAAAAAAGAGAATTATAAGAGCCTACCGAGAAAAAAATAATGAGTGAAAAGTAGCAGATTGGTGAAAATAAACTGAGTAGTAAAAAATAGTGAAACTATGCAGCACTAATAGACAATTGAAAATAGATTATAAAGGAAAGAATTTGATTTGAATAGAACTGTCAAAAAAAAAGAAGAAGAAGAAGAAGAAGAGGGAGGCAGGTATCCACATAATATTTCAAGGTAGAATAAATTACCTTAACGTTGCAACTATATTCCATGTCTAAGATCAGTTGAACGTTGTGAAGCAGCCATGGCTTACTGAAACAGTGAAACTTATCATCTCATCACACTTTATGTTATCAAAATGATATTTAACTAAAAAAAATTAAAAGAAAATGAAGAAAATAATAAATACTATTACCGTCATTTCAAAATAAATATCTATTTTTTCTCTTGATCAACAAAAATAAACCTTCATTGTGGAATGACTTTTAAACGGAGGAAATATAAGTACTACTAACCTGTCATTAGGCATGTAAAATTAGGTACCTTTTTGAGAGTCTGTATGTCGGCCTCTTGAGTGTTGATGTATACAGAGGTTTAGTAAGACCTATGCTTGCATAGCATAAATTTCTGTAGCAAAAATATCAAATGAGCAGAAAAAGATTTTTCATTGTTACATGTTATAAGGGAGAGGATGATCTTCGAGGCTAGCTTAGGAGCAGTAATTTATATATAATTATATCTTCTCCTAATGTATAGCAAGTAGTTATATTGTTACTATAGATATTCCCTATAATCACGAAAGTGAGTAGTTAGCCTTCTGTATGTAGATAGATACTCCCTCCGTCCCTAAATGATAGTTTCATTTGACTTTTCAAACATATTAAGGTTGCATTATAAGTTTTGGAAGTTTGAAGCTTTAATTTTCAAAATGAGACCAACTTTTTTGGGACAAAGGAAAATGGAAAATGAGACTATCATTTAGGGACATAGAGTATAATTTGTTATCTATATATACGTTCTATATATTAGGAGAAGAGATAAATACAAGTATATAGTAAATATTCACTCAAACGTGTAACTATTCTAACATAATTAACCGAATGTAAAGTAATTTCTTTCAAAATTTAAAAATAAGTAATCTTTAACAGACTTCAAATAAATCTCAATTATTCATTTGAATTTTAAAACATGCAATGTTATTTCACATCTTACTTCAGAATTTTGAAGATATTGAATTTAAAATTTATTTTCAGTAGTAGATGTCATGTCTTTGATTAAATTAGGTAAATGAATCTTAAATATTGAAATAGGTAATCAGTAATCTTATCAAATAATATTGAAATTAACTTTTGAAAATTTTAGAAATTTAATTTTTTAAATTGTTAATGTTAATTAGTAATTAAAATCAATAACTTTTGAGTTGACGAATGAAAAGCCGCCACGTGGATTTCCACGTCATAATGCCACGTGGCTGGCTATGAAAGCATGAAATGTTTCTGCTTTAATACATTATATATTAACTTTTGAAAATTTTAGAAATTGAATTTTTTAAATTGTTAATGTTAATTAGTAATTAAAATCAATAACTTTTGAGTTGACGAATGAAAAGCCGCCACGTGGATTGCCACGTCATAATGCCACCTGGCTGGCTGTGAAAGCATGAAATGTTTCTGCTTTAATGCATTATATAGATTCATTTTACCAACGGTGTAAAAAATTATCTATTACAAACTCGTATAGTAAAAAATCAATAAACTTTCTGAAAAAAAATATATAAATGAGATGTTAGATCAAGTCAACAGTAAAAACTACAAATCAAATAAAAAACTACAAATCAAATTGAAAATTACGAAACCCCCCATCTAATTTGATTTGTTGGATAAACGCAGACAAAAATTCAACGAAATAAAACATAAATTGATGCAAACGTTATCATAAAATTCAATCCAACCAAACAGAGAAAGGGTTTGAGAGAGAAAAACTCACATTGTTCATTCTCGAATTTGATTTTGATTGGGTTTAGTTTCGTTTGGCGGTGTTATTTATTTGTCAAAGTTCAGATCTTTGTATTGCAATACTGTTTAATGTCCCGTTTGAATTTGCTTAATTGTTCACGGTTGTTGCGTTTCTGTAATATTTTTTTAAGGAGATGAGGTCGCCGGATAAAAGGAGATGAGGTCGCCGGAGGAGGCCGGAGGAAAGAGAGAGAGTGTGCGTGAGATGTGTTGCAGATTAATGAGAAAGGAGGGGGAGGGTTTTGTTTGTGGGAAGGGGGGAGAGTGTAAATTAATATTTTGAATTTGGCCCTTGAAATTATTTATTCTATCTTTTGCCTTTTAAAATTGTGCTATTTTACTTTGCATTGATCTTCCTATTTTACCCTTTATAAAATGGGTCATATGCTTTGCACATGCCAATTTAACTGAAAAAATGGATGTCGTTAGCCCTAGGTACCTTAAACGAGCATCCAAAACAGATGAGGTACTTTGGTTGCAACAAAAACTAGTTTAGATATAAAAACCGAACAAGCCCTATAGTTGGGATAATATATTTGCATTTTTTTCCAAAAAAAAAAAAGTTGTTTTTTGGGGGTTTATGAGATATTGATTAGAATAAAATGTGTTAAAGGTATAAAGACAATTGAATATACGTTTTAAGACATAAGAAATGTTTTTGGGAGCTAGGGAAACAACCTCAAATCAAAACTCACAAGAAAAACAAACGGCCACAAAAAGCTAAGCTCTTCACACAACAGTTTCTCTCTCTATCCATGGCAACACTCTCTCACTCCTCAACACTCAAACGTTTCCCACCCTTTTCAATACGCCTTTCTCTCTCCCCCATTACCAATTCCATTCCGATAAATATCCCAACAAACCCTACAATTCCAATCTTGTCCGCTTCTTTTTCGTCCAAACTACTCCCTCATCTCCTCCAACCCCAAAATCTTTTGATTAGCACTAATCCGGTTTTACTGTTTACTGGGTTTGATAAAGCCCCTTTGGATACCCAGACATTTCTTGCTACAGTTAGTGTAGTGGTCACAATTTCTCTTTCACTAGTTCTTGGTCTCAAGGTAAGTCTGTTTCCCCCTTCACTCTGTTGATAAAAATCATAAAAGGAGGAAAATTGAATCTTATGTGTGATTTTTTGTTTATAATGTTGCAAAATATTGTTCTGTTCTTGACTTGAAACAAAAAAGCAACAGAAAATGGGTCTTGGGTGTCATTTGTTGTTGATAATGTTGCAAACTGATTATCTTGTTGTGATATTTTGAGTTATTGGTTGAATTTGTTGTTGTAGGGGGATCCTGTTCCTTGTCAGAAGTGTGCTGGCAATGGTAATTCCTTGGCTTCAACTCCATTTTGACTTTTTTCGTGAGATGGATGTTAAAAATTTTAGAATATAAGCCTAGGGGGTGAATAGAGTCCCAAATAATGAAAGAAATGTATGCATAACTAATGTACACTCTTGTGATCCATGGCGGATCCAGAAATTTATGTGGGGGAAAAAAATAACCTCACGATTCACGGGTTTTGATATGGAAAAGTAATTTTTTGAGAATTGTTATTCGCCCATGCATCATTACTCAATACCCCCGCATTGCTAAGTATACCAAGAAAAATAGACATTCAACATTATATGTACCACCATTATTCCCATTTTACCCCTTTCTTTCTACCTTCACTATCTCTCTCTTCCCACACACAAAATTAGGGTTCTTGAAAAGTACAAACATTCCGGCACCACATTGACGCCCGCCGCAAGTTCTCTAGCTGGTTCTGCACCCAACCCAAATCAGTATCTTCCCCAATCACCAACTTCTTCACTGCCACACGGTGAAGAATCCATGGCCGCATTGAAGCAAAAAGCGGACACCTTTCCTCTTCATTGTACCGATTCTGGCAAACCGAACAGCAGGGTATCTTCATCTTCTTCTACTTCTACTTCTACTTCAATTCCATGGCCGCATTGGGTGTACCGATTGAATGGAAAATATTTAAATTGAGGTTGATTTGAGTAGGAGCTATGGATGGGTAGATTTGTTGGATTTTTTCAATAATAGAAGCTTTTAAAATCGGTTTGTACAGATGTGCTTGATTTTGTTTTGAATGTGTGTGTGTATTCGAATTTCATGAAGTTTATGGTAGTGGTGCTAGTCGGTGTTTATGGTGGTGGTAATGGTGGCTGCAATAGCTGTAGTGATGGAGATGGTTGGGGCAGTTATAGTGTTGAAGGTGAAGGATGTTGCGATTACCAAGAGAAATGATTTGGAGTATCACCGGACTTCAAAGTTGCCGGAATCTGAAAATGGTGACGATGACCGGAGTAGGAGGCATGGTGGTGGGGCTGACTGATGGGTGGTGGGATGTGAAAAGGTTAATATTGTCATTTCCTTTAATGGCATTTTTGTTATAATATTATTGCGGGGGTATTGAGTAATAATGCGGGGGTGAATAACAATTCTCTAATTTTTTTTTCCTAATAAATTAACAAAGTCTTGTTGAAAATCACACCTAGAATTACTTTTACAGTCTACCAGCTTGCTATTATTTATTTATTTATTATGATTTTAGAAACCAATCAACTCTATTTGACGTTTGAGGTATGTAGTTGCAGCAAGTTCAGAATAGAAGGAAAAATTAGGTCATTCGTCTAGATTTTTAAAGGCTCCATCCAATAAGTTAGTCCTTAACACGTCCAGGGAATGAGAACCTCCACAGAGCTTCCACGCTGATGGAGTCACATTTGATGGCCTTAATTAACTGCCTTCTCCTGAAGGGATCATCTCCATTGAACCAACAGCCTTGATGAACCAAAATTACCCTCCCCCACCCTCCCCGTCTCTAGAAGGGGCTACTCCATTAAGCTAAGATTCAATGTATTTCTCCTCTCAGAAGAAGGGTACTTGCATTCGGTCTATCACATGAAGGACTTGGCCTTAGGCTTTGTAGCATATACACCTTGAATCTTTCTCACCAAGAATCAGGGCTCAATGGACTTCTCTTTACTTTGGGGACCCTCTGGCGGTCTGGCTCCACTCGTGGCAAGAGATATGGTTTGCTCCTAATCCATAGCACTTCCAAGAAAGACACCTAGAGGAACTTAATTAAGAAGGATCTCCACATATGCTTGGGGAGATCTTCTCGCTTAAGATATAACATGGCTTCAGAATGATGATTGAGATCAAGAGTACGTCATCACCGTCTCCTCGGGAAACCTGTGGTCTTAACTTTATATATGGGGCAAAATGCAGATGGAACGTTCTCGGATGCATGTCATGAGCTACTATGTTCTAATGTCCTCTAACCCATTGTTACCATTTGATGACAGTGTCAATCCCCACTATATGTAGTGGTTGGTCAAGTTAAAAATTACTACTCCCTCTGTCCTGAAATAATCTTCCTACTTTTTTTGTCGTTAACACAAAGGTACTTTGAGCAGTAATTTTAAGTTGATTTAATTATCCAAATGAACATCTAAAAATTGTGACTAAGACTTTGTTGGTGTTGGTGTTGTTGTTGTTATTGTTATTGTTGTTGTTGTTGTTGTATCAGGATAATTAAATCAGCCTAAAATTATTACTCAAAGTACTTTCTTGTTACCGTTAAAAAAAGTGGGAAGATCATTTCGGGACGGAGGGAGTATTTAGTTGCCACCGGCTATAAGCTCGTTTTGGCACCTTCTCCATACGAGGGTTACCCAGCAACAGCTACTCTCCTCTCTGTTCACTTAGTTCTGAGTCGGTCTTCAACCTGTTTTCCATTCACCCATTGGCCCATCAATTAATATATTGCAAGCCTAGGTATTTCAACTGACAAACTCCTTTACCAAGGTTCCTTCTCAAAAAACCCTGGAAACTGGTGGACCTCCAGTACCCCTCTAGGGTAACTTCTATGAAGGCCTTGTTAGACTTTTCTGCGAAAGCTACTTAAAGGTTCCTCAGGCAAATGTTTACTACTACCTTCGAAAATAAAATGTTTAGTACGTTTCTTTTAGCATTTCTGAAATCTTAATTTTTGTGTTTAATAGAACCAAAACTTTAGGTGTTATTTTTGACTGGCCCTTATCTATTTCTCATTTAAAGCTGGAGCTATTGTATCACCAGCTTGCCCCTTTTTAAAATCAAAAAGTGCAAAATATGTCCCATGCTCGTACAATATTAGCACGTATAGCAAGTTCCCTTTGGTCCAGAAAATGCACTTGTTGCTTTTGCATTCCTGTGAAGGTCCATTCCTGATCATTACTGGGGATTCTGATCTGGTATACAATTTTGAGTGGAGAACCCGATTAAAACTCCTATAGTGGAGCTACCCTAAAGGTTGCTTGTTTACTTTGTACTACTACCATGTGCCTAGATATACATCATAAGGATATTCACGTGTACCCAAATGTGAAGATGGTTTAAATTTTGGTCATTAACTCTCCTTTAACTTTATTGTCAGGTTATGTTCTTATTGTAAACTCCCTCAATCCTAAAAAAGGAGTCACACTTTCCACTTTTGTTGTCTAAAAAAAGTCACATTTCTAAATAGGAAACCATTTTAATGCAACATGAAGATACAAGCAACTAAAGCTACATCCTTAACATGTTTGATTTGTCTGATACAACTCCTTTCAATGATTGGAGTATATTTATTTTTGTTACTTCCTTTACTCAGTGTCGTATACTCGCTTGCTCGATACTTCTTTTTTCCTTCAGCTGTTAGTGATCTGTATTTTAATTTTATTTGCTTCATAAATAAAGAAAATCCACGTTCTTGACAACGTGTGTTTTAATGAACAGGTGGCACGAAATGTGTATTTTGTAGTGATGGAAAGATGACGCTAGAAACGGGTTCGGTTGAGTGTAGGGTATGCAAGGGTGCAGGTACTTGAAAAGTTTTCTGTTTACTAGCAATATGCACTGCCTAAGAAGCAAAATTGGAGAATGGAACTCATTTATCAGATATCATGGACTTACAAATCATAGAGCATTACTAGGGATTCTTGACCAACATTAGAAAGAGTAGGACACGCATGCATGCAACATTAAATTTTATTTTTTCATTTATGGAACTAATATAGTTATGGATAATTATGTCGTCATGGTTAGATTTGTAGTGAAACTGAAAGTATATCATTTCTGGATGTTGTGATTCAAATCATAGAGCAGTTTTGGTCCATTAGTGGCTTTTAATGATTAATCTTGTCTCTGTTGTGTAGGTTTGCTACTCTGCAAGAAGTGTGGAGGTTCTGGATATTCAAAACGCCTATGAGCACCTGTTATTTTGACTCGTAAGAAAAAATTCCTGGCTTTCATTTAACTTATCGCCTTGTAAATCTTGACAATTTTCGACATGAACAAATTCTCAAGCCTCTGAAAACAAAACTGTCCTATTTGACAAATCAAAGTTTTATGGATCAAGACTTACTTGCCTGTACTTCCTTTAAATTACTCTGTAATAGTTTTCACTCATACAAATGATACATTTTTTTTTTTGGGACAAACTTAAATGTAATATAGGACCCTTTTTTGGGACGGATGGAATAGTGTAAAACATCATATCTATTTACATGGTGATACAATGCAGTACCCTGACTGAAGTCCAAAATTATAAACTGCAAACTATGTGAAGCCTCTTTTGCACTCTCTATATAATTGCAAACCCTATTTTCTATAGAATATATAATAAAAGATACGGAGTACAAAATGAATAAAATTCAAAAAAACTAGTAATAACTCAAGTTCTTAGATGAGTTGGTTACTGAATTCAGTTTATAATTGCTAAATTACGAGTAAGCTGAGCACCCCCAGCCAGCTATACGACTGCTTATGCTGATTGCTGCGAGATCTTTCTTACGCATCGTCTTTTATCATTCTTGCGTGTAGGATTGATACTCACCTGAAACTGTAAGAGGCTGTGGACATTCAAAATGCGGATGAGATGAATTCACCTTTTCATATTTGGGATCATTTTCAACCTTCAAGACAGTTATATTGGTTTAATTCTTTTTGCTGTTTATGTTTTTTTTTTTTTTTTTTTTTTTTTTGAGAAATTAGTGTAAATATCTTATAGTATATCTGAAATGTACTGCTAAAATTATGTAATTATGACCTATCCGCAAATATTGGAAGCTTGATCCATATAGTTGGGCTTTTGTGAACAAACGAAACCCTAGAAATAGAAATTACACCAACAAAAGAAAAATCAAAACCAAATCGCATATGTAAAAATCGAATTCCGACTTCGTTAACCGTTGGATCGTCGTGAAACTTCTGGGCTTTGGTCGCATCCCCTAGGCGCACATGATGACCGTTGGGATCTTCCAAATAATTGCCGGAGAGAGAGCGAGGGAGAGGAAGAGGGAGAGTGTTTTTGAATATGAAATGAAAAAATAAATAAATTATATAAATGGATATTTTGGTAATTTTTTTGGTTCCCTGTATTTTTCGTTCCCCGTATTTAACTATATCCAAGCGTGCAGAGCATTATTAACAGTTGTTAACTAAATGCATTTAATTACATTAAATGTTTAAATTATGTCAAAATAATTGTTAGGTCGAGGTTCACATCAGGTTAGGCTATTCACAAGATTTTGGGGGAAACTAGTTTCTCCTTAAGTTATAGAAAGTCCTGTTTTATAAACTGTTCTTAAATATTCACTAACTACTTGCAAGTAGAAAAAAAGTGGATTTTTTATAATTTATGGAGAAACTAGTTTCTCCCAAAACTTGCTCTAGGCTATTTCAGTTTGGTTACAAGCATATTCTTATTCCAAATTTATATTGTATTCAGACAAAGGATAGCATCCATCCGGTTATCCGATATGGCCAAATAGTCCACCAATTGTTCAAATCAGCAGCCAACTAGGACATCAATTAAGTTTTTTAGTACAACAAAACTAACAAAGTTAGGTTATGTGGATCTTTTCTATGAAAATTTATATTAATTTTGATTAAACTTTTTGACCAATACTTTATATTAATTTATTTATCATATGAAAATCTAGATTTTTTGATTAATAGTATTTTCAATGGTTTATTATTAATAAAAAAATTTAAAATTTCGTTTTAATAATTATAAATGGGTAAATACTAAATACACGGCCCGAAAAATACAGAGAACGAAATATTCCAATTTTGCCCTTCCGTCTCGTGTGATTCTACACGATATCAATGCCTTTATCCCGTGTATATTCACACGACACACCTCGCAGAAAAATTTCAATCGTTCACCATGGACACTGCGAACGATATCATCATCAACAACGAAGCAGGTCTCCAATGGTTGATAGGTTCTCCCTTCGTCTCTCCCATCACATTAATATCCACCTTCAAGTGCATTCACACCCACCCCTCCGACCCCTTTTCACCCGATTTCGTCAGAGAATCAGGTAACCCTAACTCCCAATCATCTGATTCTTTGTTTGCCTGTGCGTTTGTGATTGATTTAGTTGAATTTTTCCGTGCAGATGATTTGAGGACACTTTTGTTGAAAGGGTTTGAAGTAATTGGAGCATTGATTATTGGAAAAGGAGGTTCTGATTTTAAAGGAATTGTTAGTGACGCCATTGATGCGTCCAGGAGAGGAACTCTCTTTTCAGTTTATCTCGTGTGAACTCACACGAGAATAATCTCGTGTGATTTTACACGAGATTTATCTCCGTCCACCATTAAAAGGGCCCTTTCATTTAATTGAATATTCAGGTTTTGGTAATCGGTTGTTTAGTGTTGATGATGATGATGGTTGTTGCTGTTTTGGTAATGGGTTTCGCCTAATTCTTCACTCATCTCGCATGGATCCACACGAGATGTGTATCGTGTGGATATACACGAGATGTATATCGTGTGTATCAACACGAGATGTGTCTCGTGTGGATACATACGAGACACATAAAACCCTTTAATTGGCAAATATTTGTAACTCAATCTCCATTTGGATTTTGAGGAATCTCATGTAGATAAAAAACACTTTAAATGTCATCTAGAATGTAGAAAAAAATTAAAAAAAAAATAAACGAGGTAGCCGTATACCATTTTTTGCAAGATCGGGACACGTAAAACCCTAAAAACCCTAAATAATGGCAAATATTTGTAACTCAATTTCCATTTGGATTTTGAGGAAACTCATGTAGATGAAAAACACTTTAAATGTCATTTAGAATCTAGAAAAAAATTAAAAAAAAATAAACGAGGTAGCCGTATACCATTTTTGGCAAGATCGGGACACGTAAAACCCTAAAAACCCTAAATAATGGCAAAAATTTGTAACTCAATATCCATTTGGATTTTGAGGAAACTCATGTAGATGAAAAACATTTTAAATGTCATTTACAATCTAGAAAAAAATTAAAAAAAATTAAACGAGGTAGCCTTATACCATTTTTGGCAAGATCGGGATACATAAAACCCTAAATATCCTAAATAATGGCACATATTTGTAACTCAATCTCCATTTGGATTTTGAGGAAACTCATGTAGATGAAAAATATTTTAAATGTCATTTAGAATGTAGAAAAAAATTAAAAAAAAAATAAACGAGGTAGCCGTATACCATTTTTGGCAAGATCGGGACACGTAAAACCCTAAAAACCCTAAATAATGGCAAATATTTGTAACTCAATCTCCATTTGGATTTTGAGAAAACTCATGTAGATGAAAAACACTTTAAATGTCATTTAGAATCTAGAAAACAATAAAAAAAAATAAACGAGGTAGCCGTATACCATTTTTGGCAAGATCGGGACACGTAAAACCCTAAAAACCCTAAATAATGGCAAATATTTGTAACTCAATCTCCATTTGGATTTTGAGAAAACTCATGTAGATGAAAAACACTTTAAATGTCATTTAGAATCTAGAAAAAAATAAAAAAATAAACGAGGTAGCCGTATACCATTTTTGACAAGATCGGGACACGTAAAACCCTAAAAACCCTAAATAATGGCAAAAATTTGTAACTCAATATCCATTTGGATTTTGAGGAAACTCATGTAGATGAAAAACATTTTAAATGTCATTTAGAATCTAGAAAAAAATAAAAAAAAATTAAACGAGGTAGGCGTATACCATTTTTGGCAAGATCGGGACACGTAAAACCCTAAAAACCCTAAATAATGGCAAAAATTTGTAACTCAATATCCATTTGGATTTTGAGGAAACTCATGTAGATGAAAAACACTTTAAATGTCATTTAGAATCTAGAAAAAAATAAAAAAAATAAACGAGGTAGCCGTATACCATTTTTGACAACATGGACTGTGGGGGACGGATTGAGCTGGCCTCGATTCATGATTTTTGGAAGAAGTTGGATATTGAAGTAGACAACCCTCCATCTGAGCCTTCAATAAATAAAGACAATTTTCAAGCTATGTTGAATAAATTTGAGAAAGCACCTGAACCGGTAAGGAGAAAGTTATTCAAAACGATGGAAGAAGGGCTAAATCACCAAACAAGAGATGCTTACGAGCCAGATCATATTTCAAAGGCGAATAAACCCCGGACCGGAAGTTCCAGAGAACCGTCAGATTGGGAGCATACTAACAACTTTTTTCGAGTCCCCGTTACACCATCCTCGACTAGCAAAGGGTATAGATCTTCATTCATTTGTGGCTCACATTTCAATTAAGTTCTTGATGTATTTGATTTGCATGTTGATAGTATGAATGCTTCTCACTCTTTTCTTTGCCCTATTTCAGGTCTAGATCTGCATTCATTGCATCAACCCAAGCGAGTTCGGAGTCCACGCACAAATGGAAATCAGCTTCAGAACCCACACCATCTACCCTTGCTAGTACTCCTACGTCTCATCCACCACTAGCCGCTTCCTGGCCGTGGAGAGGGACGGGGTCGAGGGCGAGGTCGAGGGCGAGGTCGAGGACGAGGACGGGATCGTGGTCGGTGGTCGTGGAGAGGGAAATGGACACCAATCACACTAGTATATACAAATTTCTAAGTATTTGAGGTCTTTTCCACCTTTCATTATCCCATATATTGGAGGCATCACGTATGTGGCATCTCGATGGACATTGTGGCTATAGAGCCGTAGCAAAGACGTATATTCGGAGATGAGGAGATGTGGGCTCAAGTGCGCTCAGATCGTTACCATGAGGTGAATGCTCGCCAAGACCTTTATCAAAGAGTTCTAACTTGGATAAATGTAGATGAACTCTTATGTAGGATTGCTTGCTATGTCTGCCGACGCCGGACGCTACTTATTGGATGGACCTTCCAGATCTTGGGCACATCATTGCCACGAGGTATAATGTGGCATTCATTTCGTACTCGGCTAGCGGCGGCCTTATGTCTTCCAAATGATCGTACACAGGAGTAGGACCACCGATAAACACGCTTGTGGTGGGACAAGTGAGAAACCATTTTATATTGGTATGATACTTAAGCTGTCTCATCTATATTTGTAATATTTAAGTGTCTTACTTAAATTCGTTGTATTTAATCGTTATTACTTTTGGCACCGCACATGTCGTGCAATGATTACCCAATTCCACCACCACCGAACACTTGGAGGGAACACCGTGATCCAAGCGCAAGTCAACCGATCCTCCAATACCGAGATAGGATAGCGAGCATTTAATAAACTCTATGATCAGATACCCATGCAAGAAGAGAAAGATTACGTAGGGGATAGTATATGTGTAATGGTTTTTGAATTATATGCTTATCCTTGTTAACACTTTTATGAATGTTTGGATGTTTGAATTATATGCTTATCCTTGTTAACACTTTTATTTCGTATACAATTTTTTCATCATGACTTTGGTGTCGTTGTTGTATTCTTGATGTGTCTCGTGTATATCCACAAGAGACACATCTCGTGTGGATTTACACGAGATGTGTCTTGTGTGGATCTACACGAGATGTGTTTCGTGTGGATCCATACGAGACACATCAAGAATAAAGACCAAGACCAAGTAAACAACAACACCAAATAAACAAATAAAGAACAACACAATCGTACACACAACAAAGAACTATCCATTTCATACTCGCATCTGTCAATACCAAATAAACAACACCAAATAAACAACAGCAACAAATCCATAACTCCATATTCAGTACTACAAATCCATAACTCCATAAACAACAACAATACAATTAGTATACCATTACAACAACAACTATACCAAAACTCCATAATCAACAATACATAAATGCGACCTCCTACATGAGACGACCTAAACCCTCGTGTGCCCGTCTAAGTATATCTCTGGCGTACTCGGGGAGACTCGCATCTGTCACTAATGGAAGTATGAGATCTGCGATCGCTGCAACCCCAGTGCCGCGGTGGAACATCAACTCGGGGAGGTGGGGGAGGTGGAATGTCAACGGGAGGATCGTGTATCGGATTAGATATCCGAACATGACTCCTAGCCAGAAACCACTCCATATAATCATCAGTCACGGGAGAAGATGTAGTATCTAGTGGTGGCCCCCATCGGGGAACGGGCCTGAACTCATGCATGTCGAACAACACCCGCCCGTCCCAAAAATCATCTCCGTCACCATACTCCTTTTGGTATCCCTTCTGACCCTTTGACAAAATACATCTCGTGGGAGTCACGGGGGGCCGTCTGGGATCTCTTCGCTGCACCCGAACCGCCCGGTAACACGATCGTGCATATACGCCTCTGACGTCACAAAAGCGTATAACCCCAAGAAGTGTGAAACCGCGGGGAATCGAGTCCGCTCCGATACCATAAGGAGTCCAAACAACCCGCGAGTAGACTTTGTTAGGCATAGTCTACATAATAACTGAGTGATTGTAACAATTTGAAACAGCTTTTAATATGAATAACTCACCCTATCAACATGCATCCTCGTCAAGAGTGCGGTGATACCGCACTAGATGATCTAATCCTCCTCCCAGTATCGACGACGTGACCATCTACGGGCTCTCGGCTGCCCCCGCCGCCATGCGGGTCGTAAAGTCGCCGGAAATCCGGGAAGTACTCGTGATATCCACCCCTGAGATGTATGTAAAAAAGTATTAAATACTAATCAAATGCAACATGTAATTACAGGGGGGAGTCGACAGAGTAAAAAAAAGTGAGTAGAGTAAGATGTACCTCTAGCAGTGTCGCACAACCACCCATCTGCTTGCATCCGGATCTGGACGCCTTCCCCAACTCTCGGTATAAATAAGCCAATGTAGCTGATCCCCGGGAGAGAGTGGGGAGTCTCTCAAGATCCATGCATAAAGGAAGGTAGCCGCAGCACCTTATCTCGACTCTTGTCCACGAACATCGTGGAACCCAAGAGGTGCAGGATATACGCAGAAGCACGCTGGGCATCGCCCATGTGCGGTATACGGAAGAAAAGAGACGCCGGACATCCTTTAATAAGTACCCATGCCACCCAAAACGAGGTGTCTAGAGATGCCTGATAGGTCGTGCATCGGATCCGGATATCGAACAGTGCACCTACACAAATGATACCTGTAAATTGAAGATGAAATAACACATTTTAGTACAAGAGATGAATGTAGATAGTTAATATAGTCTTGAAATTGATAATATATAACAACATACCAGTGATATGAGATACGTCGTGTAACGTAATGGTCATTCTCCCCACGGCATGTGGAACGAGTTAGTCTCGTGAGACCACCGTTCCAAAAATGCCGTCATCGCCGCACGGTTAGGCC
This sequence comes from Adenophora triphylla var. japonica, assembly GCA_022495995.1. Lineage (NCBI taxonomy): Eukaryota > Viridiplantae > Streptophyta > Magnoliopsida > Asterales > Campanulaceae > Adenophora > Adenophora triphylla. The sequence continues at coordinate 247,357 of JAFEMH010000020.1, forward strand.
TCTGAATGGTGGCATCGTGCGCCGCCGGATGCCCGATGCATCAACGAGGGTCAGCCAGGCTCTATCCGTAGCCTCCAAATCAGCACGCTTGAACCTGTTTATTCCAACCAAAAAATATAATCAATACTCGAGATCGAGAAAAGTACGAGATGTATAATTCATGGCATATTTAGAGTGTGTGCCAAACAACTTCAAGATTTTAATAAATTCACATAAATGATTATCTTACTTTTGCAGATGCTGCAGTCTCGTATGAAAAGTCACCACTGACTCACTAGTGGCGTCCCTCCAAATCTCTCGGGCTCTGTGATCACCAAACCCGTATATAAGTGAAACATTCTCTGGGCCGCCACCTGGGTCACTCTGACCCGCCATGATGGTGGCTCCTCCTCACCCGCACCCCGCCTCCTCCCCCGTCCCCGCCCTCTAGCCACATCCCTCCCCTCCCCTCCCATGCCTCAAAGGTCTAACATCACGTATCTCCTCCTCCTCCTCCTCCTCATCATCATCAGCATCATCCCTCCCCTCCTCCTCCTCCTCATCATCATCAGCATCATCCCTCCCCTCCTCCTCCTCATCCTCCTCACCACTATCACTGTAATCGGTGGATGCCTCATCACCTCCTATATCCTCCTCATCACTATCATCAGAATCAATATCAGTCTGCTCAGTCTGCTGAGTCTGCTCAGTATCAAGATCAGCCCCACGCATGATAGTCCTATCATGTATACTTTTGCTGCGTTTATCTACCGTAGCCGCTGTCTCGGCCTTCCTCTTTCTATCGGGACGCGGTCATACGTTCACGTGCCTACAAAAAATCAAATAAGATACAATAAATTAGCTATTTAGCATTTATAACTGACTATGAACGATGCAAAGGAAAAAGAGTGGACACTGGGCACTTCTCGTGTGAACTCACACGAGATTCATCTCGTGTGAACTCACACGAGAAGAATCTCGTGTGAACTCACACGAGATGCATCTCGTGTGAACTCACACGAGAATAATCTCGTGTGAACTCACACGAGATGCATCTCATGTGAGTTTACACGAGAATCTCTCCAGTTTGGTTATTATCAAAGAAAGAACGTCGAAATCAATTGAAGAAACCAGTTCATGAAATACGTCCAAATCAATTGAATCAATCAAGCAAAAATTAGACATTGGGAATGTAAAATTAGGTTTAAATTACGTTCAAATTGCATTACCTTCTTCACGGGCAAGGTGGTAGAAGTGGAGGCGGCGGCGATGGCAGTGGTGGTAGCGGCGGCGGAAGCTCCAGCAGGGACGGCCGGAATTTTTACTCGAGCCATTCTTCTTCGTCGTGTTCGTCGTCGTGTACTCAGAGAGAGAGAGCGCGAGGGAGAGGAAGAGCTTTGATTGAATTTGAAATGAAAAAAAAATATATATATAAATGGCTAATTTGGTAAATTGCGTTGGCCGTGTATTTTGAGGGGCCGTGAGGGGCCGTGAGGGGCCGTGTATTTATGTATATCCTTATAAATGGCATTATTATAAAGTTCAAGACTAACTTTCCATCCAATGGAATGGAAGGAAGGAGTATTCTGCAATTATTTGCCCCCATTTATCTAAGGCCATATGAAATACCTACACGGTATTGGAACCACCTGCAAACATGGCAAATTTCGTCTCAAAAGACACTCCCGAGGGAGTATAGAGAGAGAGAGAGAGAGAGAGAGAGTAAAAATGCTCTTCTAAAAACTACGAAATACCAATCGTTTACATTATCAGTAAGTCATAAATTTCATCACTTGCTCATACAACTTTCAGACTCTGAGCCAAAGTACTTGGAGATCCTTTAAAGTTTAAACCCTTCAAGAAAATTATGGAGTGACAAAAAAAATTCCCTCAAATTGTTTCATGGGAACTTCAGTTCAATCTCATGTACCCGCAAAATGTTTTGCGCCATTTCACTGAGTGAAGTGTGATGTAGGCCATTCTGATTCAAGCGGCATTTACTATACATTAAAGCTTGAAGCAAAGAAAGTGTCTTCAAAATATAGGCTCTACATGACTCGAAATGAGTTTGCTCCCCCTTTATCTACTCTGTTGACGTATAATCTCTCAGCAGCAAAATATACCCAAACTGCACTTGTTCATATATTTATAAGAGTTAGAAATGGTGAGATAACATCTGAAAGTGCAGAGACTTATGCTATATTGTGGATATAATTCTCACCATGAAAGCTTTTGCAATTAAAGATCTTTAAAAAAAATGGGTTTTTTATAAATAAATGCCTTGAGCTATTACAAGATTGAAACTTTATAAGTGTCTTTGGTAGGGATTGAACCCCTGAACTTTTGTATAGAAAGAGATACCGGATACCGCTTGAGCTAGAGCTCTTAGGCATTAAAGATGGCCTACTTAAACTTGGATTTCTGATTTGTGAAACTTACCTAAGAGTTTGGCAATAGACGACTATTATACATTTTACTAAGCAATTCACGCGCATCAGGCCTCCTAAGAAGACCTTTGTTATTTGGTACACCAGTCCCTAAGCAAATGGGACACACAAGTTTTCCTCTGCCTGCACCGTAAAAGAAAAAAAAAAGAATCATTACAGAAAACCAAAAACTAAACAGATCAAAATAATGACAAACAAAAACAGAAGGGTAAAATGAAAAAGAATAAGTTGAAGTTTCTTTGTTTCATGTTGCCCTAAAATTCTATCAGGTCCTTGTTCAAATTGGGGAATGTTATATCTAAAGTTTTGACTCAGAGCAAGTGATTGTACGTTAGTATCCATCCAGAATTTTTCACTAGCTGCATAAGAGCTATTTTATGCAACCCCCACACCCACTCGCGAAAAAAAAAAAAACTAAAAAGAAGAGCGAGAAGAAGAGACACAAGAATGGGAAAAGGGGAAGGAGAGAGAGAGAGGAGCCGCTTCCTCTAAAGATGCTAAAGAAGTCATTCCACCAAAAAAGAACCTCTCTTGGTGCTATCCCCATGGGAAACCCATACATGAAAATGCATTACTTCTTGAAAAAAGAAAAAAAATGAATGAATGACATTATCAAGAATAGCTCAAGTCAGTCTAAGCACATAACTAGGAGCACCAAGAATAGTATACAGACCATAACAATTTGGACATTCAGTGAACTCATAAACATCTTTGGCGCGTTTCCTGTTGAGAGCTTTCCATTTTCCTGTACCACCACACATATCACCTATATGAAAGAAGAAAAATGAACTTCTCATGAACCAAATAAAGTGAAGGCCGCAATAATAAATAAGCAAGTATCATTTAGTATTTAATCTGTAGAAATGGATAAACTGGTCAAGATTAAAACATCAGGTTAACATGCATACACTACATACTGCCATAGAGATGATCTCAGCAATCTAGTTTCATTATCTTGATGGTCTGTTTCACAACCTCAATTCCAAGCCTTGGTATTGGAATTACAAGAACAAAATGAAATCCATGGAACAAAATGAAATCTCTTCCAATTCCAATGCCATGGATTTGTTTTGGGTCGCTCAACATACCCTGACTGCAGAAAATAATAAGGCCAGTAACTTTAGGCAAGTTCTCCTTCATTTGTGATTATGCCTACTTAACCTTTTATCTTTGACTAATAGACGCATTAAGCCTAGTAGAAAAGCTCATTTGCAGCACTGCCTGCATTATCTTTCATCGGAAACTGCTAGAGGTAGATATCCTAGAACATCTTGGTCCAAAAAGATGGTTATAGTAATCTTTCTCTCTGCAGATGTCTGTTTTCTCCCACCCCATTTGCTAGAAATGGCGTGTTCTAATGCTTGTAGATCACAATTCTCTTTCATCCCTTGTGAATGAAACCAAGTAACGAGTAACAAAAGGTTGTATTGTGATATGAGAACAATTTGCATTTCAAGATACTATAGAAATAGGAAAAACCACCACCCCTAAGCAACTAACAAAAATGAAATGAAAATGGATCAACTTACAAATTATGGCACCACTCCCACCACAGTTCCGACAAACGGGCCTTTCTTTTCCATCAGAAGCACTAATAGCCTTCGCTTCAAGACTAGAACTTCTTGACATGCTTATTAAAGCTACAGACGAACATATACAAGTCAGACACCGCCTCCGTGACGTCTTTGCTTCTGATTCCTACTTCAACCACACAAGTCAGTAACATCATTGAAGAATACTACACAGCCAAGACACATTTCGCAGCAGTTGAAGATAAAATGAAACTATTTATGAAACAAAAATATAATTCCTTTACTGTCAATTGAAAAAAATAAGCAAACACACTTCACAGATAGGAGTACCTTACTCCCAGCATCCACACTCAAATAAGGAAGAGTTCCCATATATTCTCTTTAGAGCCGAGAGAATGAACAATTTGCACAGTTTCCTTCACACGAAGTAACAAGCAGACAGAGACTTAATTTACAGCTATACTGCTAATATAGGACGACCCATGATTCCATTTCATAGCCCATCAAGGGGATCAATTTGGTTCGTAGGAAAACGTACTTAAACATACATCTTAGAATTGAGCAAGAATAGACACCAGTCAACCTTTTTTCACACCCTCAGAGGCTACACTACAAAATGCTAACTCTGTCCTACCTATGAGGAACAAAAAAAAAACAATGGTACTTCCTGCAAGTTAGAGGCATAATGAATACTAGTAGTTGCTATAAATACAAACCTCTGTGGTGATGGGTTCTGGTGAGGTGTCTGAAACACCGGGAGAGGAATTCTCATTTTCCAAGCTAGATCGCACACGAAAGCTGATGAACTTCGAGTTGGAAGCTACTTGTCACGAACAAGAAAACAAAGTAAATTGCGCTTGAAACAAGTAGGCAAGCAACATAATTCAGTCTCAAAGTATGTAAGAAAATCAAGTGAAATCTGAAACTTCTTCCACTTGAGTAAATTTACTGTCTTACTTACCAAGCCCATCAAGAATAAAGGGCCTAAGTGGAAGTTATATATTTAGCGGACCAGATACCGGGAGGTGATTTAAAATACTCTCTATGTTCAAAGAAAATATGCCTGACTAGACTTCACTCTGTGGCTTGATTAAATATTAGGGTTGGTTGTGAATGAGGGTTTGTATGCATCAACTTCTTGTCATTGCAACAATCCTGTTAATTTAACATGTTGGAAAGGAGAACAAGTAGAAGTAGTAGAACAAAATCTTGGATTTTTCCTTGGCGCTTTGAGTGGAACAAATTCATCAGTTTAATGGTATCTTGTCACCCCATTAATGAAATTGATCAAATGTCATACTGAAAAGAGCTGCTTTATTGAAAAAAAAAAGTTACTCCCTCCATTCCTAAATGAATGTCCAAATTTCATTTTGAGAGACAATCTAAAAATGTGTACTTTATAATGGCAAAGATCCATAAACATTCTTGTTATCCACTTTCTAAACATTTAGTTTTACAATAATAAAATGAACAGCGAAAAAAAATATTACTCAATGGATGTAGCACCTAGATGAGCTGTCACTTGTTGGACTTTTGTCAGGCTTCTTAAGAAAATAACAAAGAGAGATGAGAAAGATAACGGGAAATATAACGGAAATTGAAAAGCAAACCACAAATAGTCAGAGTCTTGTGTTTAACACAATTTCGGTAAGAAGTATTTGCCCCGCACGGGTGCTTACGGTTGAATGGCAAACTTCTCGTGAGATAAAACGACTTCTAGTTATTTATAGGAGCACTCCAAATAAATAACTCTAGCGAACAATTGGCTATTTGGAACTTTGGACTCGAAGGAATTATATGCAACAATATGAAGATGATTAGGCAATGTTAATCTATCTCAAAGAGGGTAGGAAAGGCTCAATTTTCTGTATATAACTATTGAAATTCGGAGAGGAAAGTATTTAAAGAGAGTTAAAAGGTTTTGTGGCTTTTCACTTGAAAAGTCACAACTTTTCGGCAGTTCAGGCCAGGGCACGAGTCGTCCTTGTGGGCACGAGTCGTGCTCACGACTCGTTCCCAAGGACTCCACTCGTTCTGATCAGTTTGGAGCAAATGTGCATTGAGCCCCATTCGTGCTCACGAGTCGTGCCAGAAGCCTCCACTCGTGCTGATCAAGGCAGTGCAGAAAACACAGTTCAAATTAATCTGGACCAAACCCAAATTAATTTTGACCCTTTATTTAACTCTCGTTAAGTTACAAATCCTTTTGTCATTAATTTCTCATTCACCCGAAAATGGTTTTTGAGACAATAAATGAGTTTCATACTCTACAACAAATGTAGAATACATTTGTAACTTACTTCGTTAACGAATAACGAATTCCGTTAGGAAGTTAGGTTAACGTTAAGTCAAACTTAACTTTCCGTTACCATTTCCAACAATCCTCCACATGAATGACAATTAATGCATGTATGCAATTTCGTCCAAAAGTTCCGGCGAACTATTATTACATCGGGATAGATAGCTTGTGGCCTTGAATCTTCCTTAGTGAAATATTATCGGATATACTAGCCATTTGGTAGTGAGTCGCTTTGAACCAGTGACTGTCGGGTGTATACCAAGACAACAATACTCACATAATAATAGCTCTAACAATTATTGTTCTCACGTTTTGTCCATTTCGACCTTGGACCGTATCCCATTCATAAGTGTTTACTTATTAAGAAGCGGCCACACTTCAACACTTATATAGGTGATCTCCTATCAAGAGTAACCTGTAATACTCCACCTTTTGAAGGTATAGGAATCATTAAAAGCTCTATGCTTATCCTTACCACACGTCAACAGGGTTTCAATTTTAGCACTTGGGCAGCTTCTGAAAAGAGATTTGGTATTTCCAAATGCACTACTAGAATGTCCATAACTTAGTTGTCTCTTTGAACCAAGTTTGTGGGATCTCCACTCATCATGGTTGAGTTACCCCTATGGATTTCTTTTAATGTGTGGGTTTAAATCTCGTTCCCCTTACTGCAATTGTACAGTTGATCTCTACTACTACCCTTAGGTAGACGGATCCGATTTTGACTTCGCATGGCCAGTTGTGACAGTAGCATTTTGAGATCAATTGTCTTATGGTATTGTGTCTAAGACTATTGTGTCTTGACTTACCACGATGTTCTACACCTTTCCCTATTTTCTCATTGTTGTCACAATGCCTTAGGTCATGTAGACACAAACTTATTCCACAAAGGAATATCTTCCAAGACCATTCAACTTTTATCTTTATCTAATGCTATCGATTCAGATTCCTTATTGAATCGAGTTGTTCAAGTTGTCTTGGAAGTTTGACACCGCTGCTCCATTTATTGTGAACACATTTTTCACCTTGGAGTTTATTTGTGTCTGTTATCCAATCAGTATATCATTTTCATACTATTGAATATCTTATTTATTGTAATCTGTAATCACAAGAATATCTTTAAGTACTCCAAGTACTTTGACTATCCTTAGTGATTTATTACAATTTTTAATTAGACTTTTAGTCTTTCTAGAATGGTCAATCTTTTCGAGTGATCAAATTCTTCTATCGGTCAGTTTCTTCGAGTGGTTATTATCTCTGTACCGATCCGACTTCCCAAGTATTCAGTATCTCTAAGTGGTTTGACCTCCTTAGAGTCTACCTTTCAGGAATCTACCTTACAGAGATTACCTTTCAAGATTCTACTTGAACTTTCGAAGTACTTTTTCAAGATAAGGGGATTGTGATAGGACTATTCCTTCTGATGTTCTAGAAATCTTTATTTCTAATATGACATCGGCTAATCCCATATCTTTCATGTCAAAGTTCTTCTTTAACATGTCTTTGGTATTCATGATCAATTCATGACTACCATTATTAGCATGTTGTCTACATAAAGACAAACAATAACGAATGATTCAGATGTTCCTATTAATGTAGACACATTTGTCACATTCATTAATCTTGAATCCATTCGATAACATAGTTCCCACTTTAGGACGGTTGTTTTCACATCCATTTGGTGTATCTCAAGGTTATGCACTGTTGCAATAGCTATGAGAGCTCTTATAGATGTGATCCTTGAGCGTTTTAGGGACTACCTCTCGAGAATCTATCTCTTCAGATTCTATGTCTGTAGAGACTACCTTTCAAGATCCTTTTATCAAGAAAAGTCCGTCTCAATAGAGTTTATTTCATAAGATTAATTTTTCTTATAGAATTGTATCTTTTGAAATTTTCACTCTTTAGACTAGACCTCTTGAAAATTCTTCCTATTGATTTCAAGAGTCTAACATTTAAAGGTTTCATCCTTGGCACATCTAGTTTTTTGCAACCCAACGGTTAGCATAAGGAAGATCAACCATCTTCCTAATAGAGTAGGATGAACTATTAACTGTTAATAGGTTATTTAACAGTTTCAATTTTAATTTTCATCTTAGAAAATTTAGGACCAAAAGAAGTAGTAACTTTTGTCCTTCAACTGTATCTTGGTTCTTCTTCTTATTAAGAAAACCACTTACAGTTTCTATAAATTTTCTTATTAAAATTTATACATTTCCTATCATTTCAAGGAAGTATATTCTTAAAGAATATAACGTGTCTTGCTTAAGTATTACTACTTTAGCCGAATACCCCCACATTTTAGGTATTTATAAAACAGCTTACGAATACTTCAAATTCGTTAGGAGTTTTTATCAAATTCATCATTTAAATATTTCCTTTCTAAGGACCCATTTGTAACCCAATGGTTAACATTATGGAGGAAGATCTATTAATTTTCCAAATATATGATGAGACATCTTTTCAACTGTTAACAGTTTTAACAGTTTCCGCTAATACTAAAAGTTCACTTATATATAGAACTTATGTATTTAGCATGTACCCCCACATTTGAGGTGTACCCCCCATATTTCAAATATTTTATGAATATCTTAATTCATATTTAATATTTTCATTTATGTGGAGTCATTCAATTGTAATAACTAGCATATGCTCCATGTTATCTACAATGTATTAAGTCACTTGCGTGATTAAGATTTTCCTTTTTACTTTGTCAAGGTACTTCATTTCCTTGAGATAAACTGATGACATAGTCATAACTATGTTCAAGTGAGGTTGTTTTAACCCTTTTCCTTTTAAGGAAACTTGGTTTCGAAGAATATAGCAACTTCACTTCAATAATCGTTCCCTTTGTCATATTGGGAATTTTAAATTTGTTTTTCACAGATCTATATGCATTACTAATTGTTTGCATATCCAATGGAAACGTAATTCATGGTTTTGGGTCTTATCTTAACTTCTTTAGGTTTAGATATTTCTACCTATACTAGGTATTCCCACATTTTGTCAAGTAAGACGGAACTTTATCAATAAGGAGTTCAACCTCTCCTTACAAGTTCTATTCTTCCTTTGGGTGTGTAAGTAGCATTCGTTTGATAAATAAGTGTCAGCGTCCCAATAATTATTTTTTCAAACAATACTACATACTCTCCACAATTAAGATGAATCACTAACTCATTATTATTACTTAAACCTCTTAAGGTTTCATTTTTACTATTTCAAAAGATGTACTTTGCATTATCGAGTGCAAATATCAATAGAAGTAATGAAGAACTGATTTCCACAGAAGAAACCACATTTGGTTTGCGAATCAAACTTCATCTTAGGTAGTAATTTTAAATTCACTAGTCGACGGAATGAATTTAAATTTACAAGACCTAAATGAACAAATCATAATACAAGCCAAGTAGGAAATAAAAAACTGATATTTTATTCTTCGCTCTTAGGCGGATAACTATTCATTACATTCGGATTAAAGAGTCCTTCATCAAGGTACCCTTTTTTTTTTCCAATACAATACAATGACCACATTTGGTCAATACAACCTTATGCCCCTAGGCTAAGTTGATCAAAGTCCAATGGAACATATCGATCTTCAGTTACATTGGCTTGAAGAGGGTTTCCACCTTGGTTGTTGATTCTAGGATGTCGACATTCCCTAGCCATATGCCCGGGTTTGCCACAATTAAAACAACTACCTTTGAACTTCTTGGCGGTTGTAGTTCCCCTCTTTACTTTCCCGGTGTTCTTCCTCTTGTTTCCGGTACTTGTTTCCGCCAAGTTCACTTGCCGTCTTTTTGTCACTATACACATGGAATAGTGCATCTCGAGAAATTTCCAAAGTTCTCTTGCGGTCTTTATGCCACAACACACATAGTATTGTGCATCATCCAAGCCATTAAGAATATAATTGCGACACAAGAAATCGCTGTGATTCCATGTATCCAAGTCATTCTTTGCTTGGGGTTCATCCCCTTCGGATATCAATGGTGGATATTCCCAAAGAAATCGCACCAATTTTAATGTTGTCAAATAGACCAACATTTTCTGTTGCCACCTCTTAAAGTCCATCCCGGTAAGAATACCCGGTCTTTCCGCATGCACGAACGCATGAGACGGAGGGGGAGCATTATGAGGTGCGACACTTGAGGTTGTACCTGAGACAAGTGAAGGAGGTTTCTCACCTTGTACCGAGTGAGTCGGTGAAGGAGCAGGTGCAACATTCTTTAGCGTTGCTTTGCCTTGAAGGGGAGTGAGCCCGGATGACTCGGAGGAGTCCTTCTCATTAGTCATTGTATGAACGCCTTAAGAAACGTAAAATACTTCTTACGATTGTTGGACTTTTGTTAGGCTTCTTAAGGAAATAACAAAGAGAGATGGGAAAGATAACGGGAAATATAACGGAAATTGAAAAGCAAACCACAAATAGTTGAGTCTTGTGTTTAACACAATTTCCGTAAGAAGTATTTGCCCCGCACAGGTGCTTACGGTTGAATGGCAAACTCCTCGTGAGATAAAACGACTTCTAGTTATCTATAGGAGCACTCCAAATAAATAACTCTAGCGAACAATTGGCTATTTGGAACTTTGGACTTGAAGGAATTATATGCAACAATATGAAGATGATTAGGCAATGTTAATCTATCTCGAAGAGGGTAGGAAAGGCTCAATATACTGTGTGTATCTTTTGAAATTCGGAGGGGAAAGTATTTAAGGAGAGTTAAAAGGTTTTGTGGCTTTCCACTTGAAAAGTCACAACTTTTCGGCAGTTCAGGCTAGGGCACGAGTCGTCCTTGTGGGCACGAGTCGTGCTCACGACTCGTTCCCAAGGACTCCACTCGTTCTGATCAGTTTGGAGCAAATGTGCATTGAGCCCCATTCGTGCTCACGAGTCATGCCAGAAGCCTCCACTCGTGCTGATCAAGGCAGTGCAGAAAACACAGTTCAAATTAATCTGGATCAAACCCAAATTAATTTTGACCTTTTATTTAACTCTCGTTAAGTTACAAATCATTTTGTCATTAATTTCTCATTCACCCAGAAATGGTTTTGAGACAATAAATGAGTTTCATACTCTATAACAAATGTAGAATACATTTTGTAACTTACTTCGTTAACGAATAACGAATTCCGTTAGAAAGTTAGGTCAACGTTAAGTCAAACTTAACTTTCCGTTACCCATTTCCAACATCACCATCTAAAATTAGAATAGGAGAGATTGGAGAGATGCCTCCTCTTCCATTCCGAGATCTCTTTTGGTTTCATTGTAATGTTATTATGAAATTTGTACTAAAAATCATAGAATTGGAATTGCTCAAAACAGGAAACTGGAGACATCACACATTATCGTGAATATAACAAGTGTAGCTGATGATGCACTTGCTAAGAAGCAGCGAAACAAATGTTTTACGGCTGATATGTTTGGAAATTCCAATTCCGAGCTTGGATTTGGAACAGGAAGAACAAAATGAACTTTGTGGAGCAAAATTTACTCTTCAATTATAATGTCATGACTCAAACATAGTCTGTTAACACTCCCCAATTCATTGAAAATATATAGTAAATTGATGATCATTTCAAACATAATATCTCTTCAAAAACTTAACTCAAACATAAATAGGTAAGAATTAGAGCCTAAGAACCAACAGCAAATGGATGATTTGGCTGTGAATGTGTGTGTAGAGAGAGAGAACTTACAGTGTTGATATGGGTGGATTTTAGAGTGAGAAGATAGGGCAGATATGGCTGAGGGTGAGAGATGACTCGCCATTTTTTCTCTCCCTCTTTCTTGCGGTTGGAGATGAGATTCCAGCACAAGCCCAAGAAGGAGATAGCGCTTTTCCTCTCTCACCGTTAGATTCTTATGTCACTCACTCATTCTTAGCCCCACGATTCACTCGATTTCATTCACGAGCTACTATCACTTTTCGTTTTTGTTCTAAATGTTGTTGTTTTTTTTTTTTTCGTTTACCCCTTAGCCTTGTTTTTTTTTATGTTGATGTCGTTTTTTTGTCAGTTGATCATCCATTTAATCGTTAAAAATTGACATTTGATATGCCAAATCATTAAATAGCTGAATTGACATTAAAATTTTATAAAATATGCTAAGGTGAAAGTATTAAAGGGTTAAAATATACAAAATATAACTTTATAGACAAAAATATAAATAATACGTTTACACATTTTAAAATCTCATCTTTAATAAAAATTTTTAATGAAATTTATAAATGACAAAAATACCCCATATATAAAGCCTAACTCCCTCTCCCCAAATTCATTTTATCTCACACTCACACTCACTCACACTCACACTCACACTCACACTCACACTCACACTCACACTCACACTCACACTCACACTCACACTCACACTCACACTCACACCATGGCTCCATCCCCTTCCCCAAATTCATTTTATCTCATTTTTTTTCTCCATCCCCTTCCCCAAATTCATTTTATCTCATTTTTTTTCTCTCTCAAAACACACACACACGCACACTCACCCCTCCATGGCTCCATCCCCTTCCCCAAATTCATTTTAGCTCATTTTTTTCTCTCTCTCAAAAAAAACACACACACGCACACTCACAGTAACTCCATTACCCCAACCTCTCCATGGCTCCAAACCCCAACCCCTCCCTGGCTCCATCCCCTTCCTCAAATTCATTTTATCTCATTTTTTTCTCTCTCTCAAAAAACACACACACACACGCACACACAGTAACTCCATTACCCCAACCCCTCCATGGCTCCATCCCCTTCTCTAAAATCCAAGTAACAACCGTCACCGTAACGGCTACAGAGCCAAGGCGGCCACCATAGACATCAACCCAAAAACAACACCCACCTATCAAAATATCTTTATCTGCTCTCTTATAAACCCACGTCCTCACCCTCTTGATTTCCATTCATAAATCTCTCCAAAAGCCCCTCTCGCCCTTCTTCCAACAACAACGAACTAATTCAATCTTGGATTATCTCCCCTTTTTCTTCTGTTAAGCCGCTCGCTCTCTGCAAATCATTTCTTGATTATTTCTTCATATAATTGACATGGGTCTATTCACATTTCAAGATTTCTTGCTTTTTCCTTGTTGAAAATCCAACCCAAAATTGAGATTTGAGTCTTGATTTTTTACTAGATGAACCAACTGATATCTGGGTCTGTAATTTTCTCTTGGTTTTCAATTTTTATTGGTTTGCTGTTCAAATTGATCACCGTAGAAGAAGAAAAAGAAGACACACAAGCTCAACTTCCATGTCTACTACTCCTTAGAATCATGAGCAAAAGAAGAACATGGTTTTCCTCTTCATCACTGTCTACATAATCTTGCTCTTCTTTTCATGTAATCTTCTCAAATCGGTTCTCTCTTGCTATGAATCCGCCGTCGAAAGTTCTTCATTCGGTGGGTGGCCAGCGATTTACGCATCCGTCATGTTGGGTGTTATTTTTGGGTTGATGTCTATGGCGGCCGCCTTGGCTGTCGCCGTTCCGATGACGGTTGTTACTTGGATCTCGGAGAAGAAAGGGGATGGTGGGGTTGGGGTTTTACTGTCGTGTGTGGTTGTGTTTTTTTTCGTAGGCTTTACTCCCTCCGTCCCAGGAAATCCTTTACTTTTTACTCAAAATGGTGTCTCGTTTGAAGCTTCACCTTTCCTAAAATGGAAAAGTTTTATTAATATTTTATTATCCCACTAACTATTCCCTCCACCCATTCTCTCTCCTAAAACACTATTATACTCACAACACTTTTTAAATTTACTATTTCCTCCACTAATTCTCTCTCCTCTTTTCAAATTAAATTCACAACATTTTTTCTTCCCACTTTTTTCCTTAATTTACGTGTCGGGCCTAAAATGGTGACGGATTTCTTGGGACGGAGAGAGTATATCTATAGTATAAATGGGAACGGTACTTGCTACAGTACTATGAACTGTTTCATGTGTCGAATTTTTCATTTTGCCCCCAATAAGTTGTCCCTTTCTCATTTTGCCCTTAAAAAAAATTAATTAAAAACAAAAAAAAACACGTGTTCTTAGACACGGGCATGTACTAGTAGTTTATATAGAGAGCATTTTCGTCATTTAAAATTTCATTAAAAATGGGGTTTTAAAATGTGTAAAGGTATTATTTATATTTTTGGCTCTAAAGTTATATTTTGTACACTTTAACCCCTTAATACTTTCACCTCAACCTATTTTATAAAATTTTACATGGCAATTATTAACGGTCAAATGGATGATCAATTGATGGAATGACGAAATCAACATAAAAAAATGAGGTTAAGGGAGAAAACGAAAAAAAAATACATTTAGTACGAAAACGAAAAAGTGACTATAGATTGGGAAGAAATAGGTAATTAATTCAGATTCACTCATACCCTCAACTAAGCTAATATTCTCTCTATTACTTCCTCGATCCCGAAATATTTTTCTATTTTTTTCGTTGTTAACATGAACGTAATTTGAGAAATAATTTTAGGTTAATTTAATTAACCTAATAAAAGTTTTAAATTTGTTATTCATACACCATTATATTACTATCAATAACAACTTTTACATGTTCATTCGAATAATTAAAAATTAATCTAAAATTATTGTTAAAAGTAAATTCGTGTTAAAAAAATATTTTGAGACAAAAGGAGTAATCTCTAGTCTTATTTTGAACTTGCACTTTATTAAAAAGTATATATTAAAAATGAATTAAATATTTCAAATGAGTGGAGCATATAATTAACCAAAACGTTATTAGGTGGGTGAAAAATAAGTTATTAATAGATTTTTTTTATTATATTTATACAAGTATTATAAAAATAAGATTGTTCAAAATATTGTTTATTATTGAGCTAAGGACCCTAAGGCCCACTTTCCAAACCAATATCCCATTTTAACCCATCTGAGATTAAAATTCCAAATAAATTCAATAGCCCATAATGAGATAACGGAGTAAACAGAGAACGTTACCTAAAATCACTCCGTCTCCGTGATTTCTGGTACTCAAGTCGTAATCCAAACATCAATTTCGGCCAAAATCAAACACAAATACACGCGAGGGAGGTCATCGGCGAAGAGATTGAAGATCGCCTCTGATCCGTTCTAGATTGAAGAGATTGAAGATCGCCTCAATTCCGATTTTGTAAGGTATGCTTTCAATTTTTTTTTTTAATTGGAATTCGTTTTTGACAGTGTTCATCAATAGATAGAAGATGTTGTTGCTGAATTAGGTTATAAATTTTGTTTAACAAATTTTTGAATAAAAAAATTATTTCATTTCCCTTTCAAACCTAAATTGAATTTTGACCTTGTTTATGAAATATGAGAAAGGGACTTTATCAAGTCTTATAGACAGTGTTATAGGTCCTGGCATTGTGTGAAAAAATTTGTTTCGAGACACTTGAATGGTCCGATAGCAAATGGTATCGGACCTTTCAAAGGCATTTTGATTGTGTTTGTTAATGTCTTATGTGATCTGTAACAGGTCTTATAACAATTGATATAGGATCTGATATAGTGTTTATATGATTCTGAGTTTACATGTTTAATTTGGTTTTAGATTATTTATGTGGCAATTGGTAGAGGACCTGTTCCAGGTCCTATACCATTTGATATAGGACTGTTCCGTGTCCTTATACCTGTTCTATTTTGCTTTTTGATTTGGATTTGTCTTGATCCAGTAACAATTGTTATATAAAATAATGTATACATGAATTGTCCTTTAACATGCTTCATTTTGTTTCCGAATATGTATGTTGCATATGACCAGTTCCAGGTCCTATATCATTTGTTATAGGACATGTTATAGTGTGCATTTGTTTGGAGATGATTTGATTCAGTTTGATTGTTTGATGATGTGGTATATGACTTGTAATATGTCCTATACACCTTGCTAAAGGATATGTTGTAGTGTGCATATGATTTTGAGTCAAATTTCTTGATTACATTTTTTATTATTACTATGACAGAGGACCTGTTCCAGGTCCTATAACCTTTGCTATAGGACCTGCTCTATTTTGCTTTTTGATTTGGATGTGCCTTGATCCAGTAACATTTGTTATATAAAATGATTTATATCATTATATATGAATTGTCCTTGTTTGTGGCTTATGTTTTATTTTTTGTTTTTTTATGAAAAGGTGGAAAACTACGATGTCAGCAGATAAGAGAATGACCCGTATGCAGACAGGTAAATCAATTGAAGATGAAACAGTTAAATCAGCAGATGTTACACTGTCTCAAGATAAGAGAATCGTACTTTACTCACCAAAGAAAACGACAGAAGCAAAAAAAACAAAAGCAAAAGGAACAACTAAAAGTGCAAAGGGACTCACCTGGATCCCTTGTTTGCATCTAACCTCCATTCTATATCATCTATCCTGACAGAGGTTGATTTAAGGGAATCTCATTTAAACAGGTTGAAAATATCACCTTTCTTCAACCTATTCAATTCTATAAACTCAAACAAAGATGTTAACTTGAGGAAGATGGACTCAACAATAGAAGATTTGATCAGATGCTACAAGCCAAAGGAAAAGAAATTTTCTTTGGGCAAAGTTTTGGTTGGGTTGAGTGCAAGTGATGTAACATCTATATTTGGTGTTGTTTCTGGAAGTGAATTGATAGATATGAAGAAAAAAAGGGATAGGCACTCACTTGGGATAGTTGAGAGGCTATTCCCAAACTGTAAAGCAAATGAAATAACCATGAAAAAAGTGAAGGAAAACTTGAGAAGGCTGGTCAGTAGTGATAGAGAAGTTGATGTAGGAGACGTTGTGAGATTGCTGAATCTCATAGCATTGGGGTCTGTTTTCTTTGCTTCAAAGGGTGAGGTAATGTCTCCGGGGTTTTTATATTATGTGGATGATTTGGAAAGAATGAAGAGCTATGATTGGTCAAGCGCGATTGTAGATAACTTGCTTCAGTCTCTAGATGAGAAATATAAATCACCGATCCTCGTTGTTGGATGTGTATCAATCTTACCGATAATATCATTTTAAATTTATATCTCTAATTTTATTTTAGTTACTATTATTTACTATAAGTAAAATTATATATGACTGATCATATTTGTCTTTATTTTGTAAATGTAGTATTGGTTTAACGAGCACACAAAGGAGATCAATGCAACAAGAAACTTGCTTCCAAGGTGTATGAAGTGGGAAGTATCAAAGAAAATTGCCAATTTCGAGGATTTTATCAAAAACTTGAGAAGTGATCAGGTATAAAACACGTTGACGATGTTATGTAATAAATTGTTGAGTATTCTCATATCCTATACCAGTTGCTATAGGACAATTCATAGTGTTGATATCAGTTGATATAGGACCTGCTCTATTTTGCATTGAATGGTCCTATATCAACTGATATAGGACCATTCAATGTCTTATAGAATTGGTATATGATTTTTTTGAGGTCCTATATCACTTGATATATGACCATTCAATGGTTTTTTAGCTGCAAATATGAGTTTGTTAAGTCCTATACCAGTTGATATAGGACCCTTCATAGTGTTGTCATGTCCTATACCAGTTGCTATACCATTTGCTATAGGACCATTGAATTGTTTATATTATGTTCTCAGGTCCTATAGCATTTGCTATATGACCATTCAGAGTTGTTATAGCAAATGTATGGGGTGTTAGTAGTTCTTATAATACATGTATTCATTTCTTATATCACTTGTTATCGTTAAATATATTCATTCGATATAATAATTTTATCATAGGTTCAAGTTGAAGAGCTCGCATTGACAGATGAAGAGAAGGTGTTGTTGATGGAGAAACCAAATGAGGATGGAAAAGATGATGATTTTGAAATGTCGGTGGAAAAACCAGTGCTTGAAAAAAGGATTGGGGGAGGGGATGAAGGAGGAGGTACGAATCTTCAAGATTTAGTAGATAATTTTGAATTAATGTTGGGGACCAGTCTGACAGCTACTGATAAAGGTCAGGGGAGTGGGACAAATGAATTGATTGAGTTGAGGAGTGAAAATGAAAGATTGAAGGCTGGAAAAAGCTAAGTTCTTTGAAAAAGATTAAGGAGTACGAACTGAAAACAAACAACGCGATTGAAGAGGGACATGTTTTTTTGGCTGCTGAGGTTGAGATGAGGAGAACTTTTGACAACGCGCTTAAAGAAAAGGACAGAGAGATTGAGAAACTTAAAAGTTTGCAAGAGGAGAGAGACAGAGAAATAAAAATGTTGGAGGAAAAATTGGCTGAAAAGGATAATGACAGTTTGCAAAAGAAACCAAAAGGCGATGAAGAAAAGGGTATGGACATTGTGGCTATGGGGGATCAGGACAAGAAAATTGATACTATGGGCTCAATGGAAAGAAGAGTAAAGGAAAGAGGGGATAAGAGGAAGAGGAAGGTGGATCCTGATTACACGTACGACGGAAAGAAGAGAAGGCCACAGGTTTCAAACATAGAGGGAAAGAAGAAAAAAGAAAAAGAAGAATTGGTTGGGAGTAAAATTGTTTTAGATGTTGATGAATTGGAAGACAGAAGTGTTTTCTTACCAACATTTAATGAGAACTTTAGTCTCACAACCAAGTCAATGGATGATGAAACAAAGAGAAAATTTACAGATTTATGCGGAAGACTCGCACGTCCGTAAGTACCACTTTTATTAAAAATTGTTTTCATTTATTAAAAATTTTGATGATAATAGAAATGTATTTTTTTTTGTGTTTCCAGTGATAGTGTATGGTACATTTCGGGATTGCATGTGGCGATGTGGCAACTGTGGGAATTGGCTCATGATATGATGACCGAAGCTGCGGTACAACATTTTTTATCCCTGAACTATTTTGCATGAATGCTCTATTTTTGCTTTTTGATTTGGATGTGCCTTGTTTGCTTTTTGCTTATAAAATTTGCTATAGGACCTGTTCTACTGTTAATATGCTTCTGAGTTAACATGCTTCATTTTGTTTGCAATTATTTATGTGACATAGGACCTGTTCCAGGTCCTATAACATATGCTATAGGACATGTTATAGTGTGCATTTGATTTGGAGATGATTTGATTCAGTTTGATTGTTTGATGATGTGGTATATGACTTGTAATAGGTCCTATAACCTTTGCTATAAGACCTGCTCTTTTTTGCTTTTTGATTTGGATGTGCATTGATATAAGTCTTATAACCTTTGCTATAAGACCTGGACAAGTATTGATCCAGTAACAATTGTTGTATTATTAATGGAATTTTAGGTGATGGATGCTTATCTAAACATTTTGAGGGACAAATACAAGGAACTCCCCCCTCCATCTGGTGGACGCCAAAGGTCAAAAGTTAATTTTGTCTCAAGTTTTGCTACCGTAAGTCTTATTTATTGATTTAAAAGATACTTACGCCTCACATTTTTTTATTAAAGTTAATTATCAGCTTTATGCTTACATTTAAAATTTATTTGTTTCAAGAAATGGTTGAAGGACAAGAACTCACAAGAAATACAGAGAGGAATAAACAATGTCATCAAACAATTTGCGGATGATGAAACAATTTTTATATTGTTTCCAATTCACTCTTCAAGGAATGATCGTGGTGTCAGGTGTAACGATCATTGGACATTGCCAGTGCTTGACACCGAAGATGGGGAGTACAAATTTTACAACTCCATGAAGAAGATAAAAGGAAAAGACCACTACGCAACACACGAAAAACTAATGGTAATATTTTATATATGAGCTGTAATATGTTGGGTATAATGTTACAAGGACATATAGCAACTGCTATAGGACCTTTAAAATGATTTATAGCTTTGTATATGACGGTGCCAGGTCCTATACCAACTGCTTTAGGACCATTCAAAATTCTATTTTTAAATTTTTTGAATTCTGATAACCTGTTGATTGATTTCACGTATAATAATCGATTGCTTTTTTCTATTTCAGTTTGATCATGTCAGGGCACTGTACAAACGAATAGAGGAGACTCAAAAGGATGTGGATACTTTCATAGATTTGAAACGCAGAGACATTCCACAACAGCGAGATGATAGTTTGGATTGTGGAATAATCGTCCTAATGGAAGCAGAGGAGATGTTTGATAAAGGAGTTATTAGCAAGACATATGAAGACGATGCTGTCTCGAAGTATAGGGGGAAAATGATACATGACATTTTAGCAAGTCCACATTGTCCTCATCATTAATAAATTAAACATCTTAGTTTCTTTTTGGATTGAATGATAAAAATTGATGGTTGTTGAACAGTTTAGTTTTATATTTGATATATGTTGGTTAAATATATTCCAAATATTTTTAAGGTCTCATAGTGGGTTTTCTTTATTAATTCTTTATTGGTAATCTCTAGCTTGGGCAGTCGCCCACCTTGCCCTGGGCGATCGCCCATGACGACAGTGGCTTCATGACTTTGATGCTCTCCAGATTGAACTGCATCAATTGTCCTATAGCAAATGGTATAGGACCTTTCAAAGGCATTATTGCTTGGTATATGATGTTGGGAGGTCCTATAGCAATTGCTATAAGACCAATTAAAGGACTAATAGCTATGTATATGATGTTGGCAGGTACTATAGCAATTGCTATAGGACCAAATAAAGGGCTTATAAAGATTTGTATGATGTTGGCATGTCCTATAACAATTGGTATAGGACCTTTCAAAGACATTATTGCTTGGTATATGATGTTGAGAGGTCCTATACCAATTGCTATAAGACCAATTAAAGTGCTAATAGCTATTTATATGATGTTGGCAGGTCCTATAGCAATTGCTATAGGACCAAATAAAGGGCTTATAGAGTTTTGTATGATGTTGCCATGTCCTATAACAATTGGTATAGGACCAATTAGAGGACTGTTACTACAGTAATAAGCCTGTTACATTTCCTTCATACGTAGGTAGAAAAAAAAAACAATTAAAAACAAATATTTTAGGATATCGACAAAATCAATTAACCAAAATTCTGAAATTAAAATGATTGTATAACATTGTAATGAACACGTGTGTAATGTCAAATAGGACGTTTAAAGAATTAAATTGATAATTATTTGAATAAGAAAACAATGACTCAACTAAAAGTAATTTGCAATGGCTCCTTGCATGATCTTTTATTGTGATAACCTTCTTTTCCGCATCGACGACATTTCATCTTCCTCTTTGTACCTTCTCCTCTAGAAATGTAGCGATTTTTCCTTGGCTCTAGGGCGTTTTGTTTCAGGAGGAAGAACCACGGATTCGCCATCAACTACAAGAGGACATAATGTAGAAATATTTGGAATTGTGAGCATAAGATTCCTGTAATTCCTTACCTTGAAATAATCTTGAATGAAAGAAGAAGAATTGTTCTTAAACTGCTGAAGACGGATATGGAATGAACACACGGAAATCCATTCTGTGCCACATCCCACATGAACATGTGTATTCCTGTATGTTGACAACCATAGAAGGATCTGAGTGAACTTCAAATACATATTCATCGCAAGCATGAATGATCCATGACCTTCCTTTGTCTGCACATTCCAAGTATACCTTCTGGATGGATGGACACAACACATTTGCCCATGAATTTGAGTCTTGTTTACGTCTGCACATTCTTGACATAATCTTCAAACGTATCTTGTCTATCAACTCTACAACGGGGAGAGATTTATACTCCTTTATCATAGCATTAAATGACTCAGCCGCATTTGAGTACAATTCTCCATAACGATTACCTCCAAAATAAGCAGCTGCATAGTTTTCTTTAGGAAGATTGTTGAAAAACTCAGACACCTTCGTACCACCCTCATTCATGATTTCGTCCGTAAGAATGCGAAAGTGCTCGGGTGTTGGAGCTTTTGGAAGCTTAGAAAATTTGTGAAGAATATTGGACCGCACCTCCTTCGATAACCCACCAAGTTTATTTCTAAGGTTGTGTTTTAAATGGAACATGCAGAATGAATGGTGTGAAAACGGCATAACCTCATGAACCGCATTAATGATACCACGATGACGATCCAAACAAATGTCACTCCTCGCTCGGTTATGTAAGGACGGAGATTTTGGAGAAACCACGTCCAATTTTCAGTGTGCTCCGATCCAACCACAACAAAAGCAACCTGGAATAGGCCTACAACCAAAACAATTCATAAAAAATTAATTTAGCATCATAAAATATGAATAAAAATAAAAACCAATATACAAAATGTTAAAACATAAATAAGTTGTCTCATATCACATGGACTAAGACATTTGATTGGTCATATAGCAAGTGATAAAGGACCTGGAAACATCATAAACACAACTAAAAAGACATTTGAATTGTCCTTTAGCAAATAATATAGGACACATAGCGTAATATATAAAACTATAAGACCTTTAAATGGTCTTATAGCAAATGGTATAGGACACGGCACTTCATATATAAAGCTATAAGATCTTTGAATGGTCTTATAGCAATTGGTATAGGACATTAACTTCATATAAAAGCTATCAGACCATTGAATGGTCCTATATCAAGTAGTATATGTACTCACACAATCATATACATATGTTATAAGACCTCTGAATGAACCTATATCAATTGGTATAGGACTTAACAACATCATATACAAAGATCTTATACCACAAACTCAACTTAATTCTGATGCTACATATAAAAAAAAAAAATTAAAAGCATTAGTAATAAAATTCTCATACCATTATCTCCATCTTTATTTGTTCTTTGCAAGTAGGGTACCCCGAAACATTCCAGTCAAAAAGGTTGCATCCAAAAATAACAAGGGACGACAAAACTTAAATCCACGCAAACATGCCCCAAATGCAAAAAAGCACCGCTGGAAACGAGAAGTCACAGGATCAGACTCAAACTTCACACAACCATCTGGATCCACCTCCCTAATTTTATCTGTATATGCTTTAAGCTTATTATAAGCAAACTTTGCCTCACCAAAATAATGTTTTTCGCCTTCTCAATCGCTCTCTCCAAACAACCTTGTAATGAACGGTGAGGCCATACTGTTAGCAACAATTTTACAAGAGAAGCAGGACTAACATTTGGATCATCTCTAACCTTATCACGGATAACACTGGAAAGAACATCACATCCCATCCTTTGCCCAAAATCACAACTAATCGCATCCTTGCATATATGATCAGGAATATATTTCCTTATATAGAAATATCCACTGCATTTTTCAATTGAGGCATGTATCTTCCATTGACAACCTTTTGATTCTTTGTGTGAGCATACAGCCGTAATACGAGTAGGTTCATTTTTCACATAATTGAAATCAAACCCCACTTCAGTTGCAAACTTACACAATGCATTCCTAAATTCACCAGAGCCACCTTCAAATATCTGCCCAATATTTTGTATTGCGTCTGCCCATTCCGCACTTCTCATTCTCTTTTCTTTGTGATAGAAGAATTTGACATTATCATCATTTCTACTACTACTGCCTTCACATACAGTGAAAAATGATTTCTCGAAGGAATCACTGACATTACTAACACAGATACTCAAATCATTCACATTTATTTCTAGTAGCTCAATATTCCTACGAGCAATCATAACACCCATACAGATGAAATCTTGCTCACTAGCCAACATGCACGACCTTTTCTCAGCTAACAGATATGACATCGAGATTGTCTCTTTTTTCAAACTGTTCCATCTGTTGCAACTAAATTCAACAATAGATTCATAAGAATCAAATTGATCAAACCTAGTAACAACAGAAAATCTTCCATAATTCAACATCAACATCACATTAGACTCCATTGAAGTTAAAGTTATTTTATCTGTAAATAAATTCAATCAAAAAATTCATCAAAACTCAAAATTCTGAAGAAAAAAAATGAAAATTAATACAAAATATAAACTGAATTCAACCAAAATCATAATTCGGATGTAATACCTTTTTTCCGGATTGATTGAATTGGATGAAAGGATTGCAATTTCAAATTTCTTCGTCCGGATTGCAATTTCAAAATTCAAATTTCCGGAATAGCTGATCCTTAAGAAACGGCATGAATTATTGCATGGATTAAGCGATCGCAATATTCTCTGTTAACGGCGCCGTCAATTACATCGTCCGGAATATGGCATTTTGGGGTTTAAAGGGATTTTGATTTGGAGTATAAAAGGGAGTTGTCTTTTTTAATTTGGGCTGGATTTTTTTGGGTTATGATTTGAGAAATGTGGGTAAAGAGGAATTTTTCCTTTATAATTTACCATTTTAAAAATGATATTATTAGTGTGAAACATACCAAAAAGAACACTTACTTTGGCACATAAGAATACTTTGGACTCGAAACTAATACACCCGCCAAGCGCCACAGTGCATCTCTTTCTCAACCAACCAAATATTCTTTTAAACTCCTTCATGATAAAGATAAACTAAAAAGTCATACCTTCATCCTTTTCAAGAAGATGTGTGACCGAAATTAATTAAATATACGTCTATCAAACACCATTATAATTCGGTCATCTCTCTCCAAAGTAGTTGGATATGAGCACATCCACGTTGTATACTGCAGCAGACTTTTCAAAGTCGATGTAAACGTGAAAATACCAATAATAAAGATTCAGGAGAATCCCAATAACGAAGATTCATGTTCCATCCCGACTCGGTAACTAGGATTTGGATTTGCTCCAGCGGAACTATGCAACGCTCCTCCGTACTATCAAGATTCAAACACATTTCTCTGTTGTTGATGATGGAGAAGAAAAGTCAAAGATTAATTTGACATTTGTGGAACCTAATTCAAGTCAAACTAATATTAATCAGTGATCAAGAAGTAAATACATTTATCAACCCTCCGGCGATACTGGAAATTCTTGATGAAGCAGTACTAGGTCCCAGTGTGAGTGTAATGATTAGTATCTATAGTATAAATTAGACTTAACTATGAACAGAATGAACGCAGTTTACAAACTGGAATTTTCCATTTCGTCTCATACATTTGTCCTTTCTCATTTCTTGCTTAAAAAAAAAATTAATAAAAAAAAAAAAAAAAAAAACTCGTGTCCTTAAACACGGGCATGTACTAGTATATATACTATTCTAAACAGCATGAATAGTCCTGATAATAAAAAATTACCATGCTGTTGAATTTTCTTGTGATATCCATGTTAAGTGAAATCATCTAAATAATGAAACTGACCCACTAATAAGGTTACTTTCATTAACAATGAAATTCAATATAAAACTAAAAGAGTCAAAGGCCAGTCAAATTGACTTCAAAAAAAAAAAGAGAGAGAGAGAGAGTTTTGGAGCAGAGGGAGTAGTACGCAATCAATGTCTGCTTCAAAAACATAAATCTCGACACTTCTTGTATCAAATACAAAAGCTAATTGTGTAGATTCACATTGCCTGTCTGCCAGCCTAAGAGCTGCTACTCCAGCATAAATTACGTTTTACAAACAAACCCTACCATCATTTTCTTTTTTTACAATTGAAATGAAAATACTCCCTCCATCCCAAAATAAATGTCCAAAAAGTTTTCAAATTCACTCTTAATCAAGAGCAAATTTGAAAAAATAAATCGACATTCATTTTTGGACGGACAGCTTAGTACAAAAGAGAAGAAAAAACCCAGTTCCCACTGGCCTTCTTCATGCCTTCAACATTTCCTCTGTTCAGTTCAGCACAGCCACTTGAACATGTATGGCAAGAATCAAGACACAGTTCGTCCATAGCATACACAAGCAAGATAGAGATTCTTCGCCCACTTCTCCTGCACATTTAAACCAAAAGCAATATCAACAATCACAACTTTTTTTTCTCCACAGATTCTGAGAAAACCAGCTCTTGTAGACCATGAAATATAAATCAATAAATGTCCGAATTCAATAAATATTTGTCCCAAAATAAATCTTTTTTTGTAAAAAAACATTGTCCCTAAACACTTTTTTACCAAAAAAAGATTTCGCTAGTCATTTTATTATCGTAAAACTAAATGTTTAGAAAGTGGGTAACAATAATATTTATGCACCTTTGCCATTGAAATGTATAAAATGCACACATTTTGAGAGTGTCCTTTGAAATGAAATTTGGACATTCATTTAGGGACGGAGGGAGTACAAATATTCGTGTTAAATTAGTACGACAAAATCACAATGTTCAATGGTGAATTAGATTACCACACTTACCTTAACATGTGTGCTAGGAAACTGTGATGTGCGCAAGGTTTCCTGTGTTTCATCACCAGGTTTGCGACGGGGAACACTCAAGATAAGGGCAGCTTGATCCCAAGTAGCAGCTGTGGATGTAATGCGATAACCACCATCCCAGCGTCTATGGATCCCCTCACTTGGATAAAGAAAATCAAGCTCCACAACCTGCAACCAAAAGACGATTATCACTGAAAAATAGAACAAATGTTTACCATAAAATATGCAAAAAATAATTAATAAATAATATCAAAATCTTAACATTTGAATTATATAATTATTCCAACATTTTTCATAATCATTCCTTATTTTCTCTATATGTATGCACCTTATTTGTTTCCATCATTCTTTTCCCGCATTACACACCCACACCACAACCAGAAAAGAAAAGGAGAAAAAGAAAGATGGGGGCTTTCTTAAAAACCCTTTACGTGACAAGTCACACATGAAGCTGCATAGTAATATCATAGATTTCTTATGATCCTCAAACTCTCCAAGACATTCATCATAATAAACATCATTTGATCATCAATATTGCCAACTCTCTTTCCCATCCAAAACTTACATTCAAATTAACTGTGTTCTTTTTAATAGAAGAGTCAATAAGAAACGGCATTACCATTTCTCTTTGGGTCTCGCATTCATCAAGAAAATAAGTCAGAAGACTCATGCAAGACTCTATGGACTGTTCCTTGGTCTCACAGGTAAACTCAAAAGGTCCATTGTGTTAAAAAGGCATCGTGCACCGGGCTGCCCTTTTTTTTGGAAATACATTCAAAGTTTTGAAAAAAAATTGAGATTATTAATTTAGATGTGCAATTCTCTGCTTCAACTCTTATCATGTTCAAGGCTCTGCTTAAGTAATAAAAGAAACTGAAGGGTTTCACAGCATTTAGAAGAACTGGTAAGAACAAATGAGAGCAAGAAACCCAACCTGATCACTGAAGCCAGCATTGCGAGACATGACAACACCCCATCTGGTACCCGCTGTTGCCATGGACGTCACATGAAACCCTTCTCTCCACTTCTTGTTAATCCACTTGAAAGGAAATGAGTCGCTTACTTTGTACGACTGTTGAGAGTACTGGGTGCCTGCAGTGATTTGGTCATAACATAAGAGTTCATAAAAAAGTTCAGCGACTAAATTTGGCTTGTCGAAACCACACCCTAAGATATGGTTCTGCATTTGTGCTAAGATACGCAGAAAGAAACAATGAGATTTGTTCATCAGCGGTAGGGGAGAGGGGAACGAGAGATGTTCAACAGCCCTGGGGAGAGAGGAAATGAGATGCTCAATCCAACTGCCCTTACTCAGTTTTTATTAATGAACTGACCCGAATAAAACCTTATCTCAGCAGTAAATTCTGACTGTACTTCGTAATAACCACTAAAACTTGATAAACTAGAAGCGAACAAGAAATGAGTCTACATAATTAACGCTCATTATCGTTAATGACTAATATAAGAAAATTCCAACCAGTGCTGACAGGGACTAATGACACACTAATGAACTTTGATTTTGTAATCATCCAAAAGCCAACATGTTAGATTCTTGACTTCCTGTTTTCTCAAATATTCATGAATGACACATTCAGAAAGAATAGTAAAAATAATGTAAAACAAAGTGGCACTGTGTGACAACAACGTATACAGATTTATTAAATGATTGAACGAACATGTCCAGTAGACCCTCTTTACATAAAAATGATGTGGTCCAAATGTGCATCTTTCAGCCATGAAATGGAAAACCAGAAGCATCAACCACAAGCAACAATAGTTCACTTATTCATTTTCATATACTCCTACTAGAGCAAATATACCTTTGGACATCACCACAAGAGAACTTCCATTGTTAGACCCAGCGATAGAACTGATGTAATAGTTCTTCTCCCATTGTTCCATGATCCACTCCTATAATATTTAATGTAAAAGGAAGTTAACAATCTCATACAACTCTCAGATCAATTAAAGAATAAACTATGCAATAATATGCCAAGGTATCTCACCTTGTGCAAGAAAAAAGGAGAAAGCTCATAAACTTGGTTAGTGAAACCCGTTCCAGCGTCCATTATGAGAGCCCACAGGTTGGAACAGGATGCCACAGAACTAATAAGTAAACCATCAGCATTTCCTCTTTCCACATGTTGTGCCAATCTTGCATCCGCCACATTGTAATGGTACCTGTGCGAACACAATGAGCAAGTCTCTTATCCATATAATCAGAAAACATTCAGGATTAGACAAGGCTCCATTGCTCTCCTGGAAGAGTCAAAGACAATGACCAGCAGCAGGCAAAGAGGTCCTTATGGTTTTGTCAAAAGGAGTGGGCTAAATTTACCTCTCAATTCAGAGGTAAATCATTTTATTAAAATACTGCTTGGGACATTTGGGCAGACTGTCGTTACTTTTATATTCAAGCTAAATAGACTTTGTTAAAGATGCAAACTTCCAATCATGTTTCAGTAACTCCTGTGAATGCTTTCAAGTTTCAAGTTATTGGAAGCATATATCAATTTTTCACCAATTGTGCTTTTTCACTACTCACTATTTTCCTGGAAGTTTATCGTCAATAGTGTCAGGCGATCACAAGTTCTACCTGAGGCTTATGTACCTGCATTATTGTGTTAGATGGTGATCTATGGCGTTCTGTACCCAAATAATAATAATAATAAGGTAATCTAAGAAACTGGAAAAAACTAGCAAGATAAGTATCATTACACTAGAGAGCACTAACATACTTCATATTTGACTGACACGCTGACTTAACCCCCCCCCCAGTAACCCATTAATCTACTGACCTAGTGCCCTACAAATTAAACCAGTATAATTTTCTTTGTATTGTTCACGGTAAGCAACTATTCTTGACACTGTTCACATTAGAAGGAAACAACATGATTATTTTGATGTGATACTCAATCCACGATTACACACCCAACCCCCAACCTACCTCGACCCATCACCCCATCCTTCGCAAGCACAAGACAACACTGGGAATATTGCACACCACATTGACACCTGAGCAAGCAGTCACACAGTCATACCCGCAAGTATTCTTGTACGTTACCCCAGATAGCAAAACGTGGGCATGGAAATACAAATTGGGCAGCTTACATCACAGGATCTGGTTTTTCGTTTCACATATTTCAGACAAGACGAGTAAAGAGGCAGAAAAAAGGAGAAAAAGAAAAAGGCCCTAACCCACTATAAGTCCGACAAAAACAAAATCAATCCAATACCAAGCCCAAACAACATTAAATTTTGCACAAGCTATAACAAGTGAAATTCACGCCAAAAAGCCATGTGAAGGATACAATTTATAAGCTTCCTCGGGACAATAACAGAAATTACCAACTCCAGGTTGGAAAAAAAAATGAAGACAAATTCATGTCTGTGGCAAGAGTACAAGAATCATAAGAAAGTCAATGACGAATCATATGAAAATCAATGACGCTAAATTATTGTAAGAACTCTGGAAATTGACAGACCTCAAAGACCCATGGCCTTTTGTAATTGATCATGCAATCACAGATAACAAAGGGGAATAGAGAAAAAAATGATCTAATATATGATCCAAAAACAAGCCTAACGTGATTTCTACAAACAAGTACCTCTGTTTCATAGGGAGCCTCGCATTATAAACCGAAATCCACTGTGTTGCAGGGACTCCCATGCGAACTTTCTTCTTGGGTTGTCCATCATCGTCCTCCTCAAGATTCAATCTGCCACGTTTTTGGCCAACTTGGAAAATAATCTAACAACAATAGCAGAAAAAAAAACCTTTAATTTCAGCGACAATCATCCAACAATGTTTTATTCTTTCTAATCATATATCCAAGAGGATCACCTTTTGAGCACCATCTGTATTTATTGGTCTTATGGCAGGGTTGGGACCAAGTAGTCCCTCGAACAAAGAGATTAGCTTGGAATAGTTGGGTTCTTCATCGAACTTCATGTTCACCACTATCTCAAGAAATTGTCTTAGTGGTGCAGGGCAGAAGCAGCACAACATTTCGGGAGATGTGGCCATCTTCTTCTTACAAACTAGAAATGATTTATTATCACCCTATGAAATACAATCAATTATATAAATTAGAGCAATAAAATTCAATCTATGAAGCTATCTGAAGTGACCAAGCATGTCCAAGAAGATATAAATGTAAGTATTACCTGATATCCCTGCCATGGCAGCCTGCCTTTGTGAAGAAAAATCAATGTATATGCAAGAGATTCCAGATCATCTCTTCTACTAGCAGTCCTTCCCAAATGAGCATGCACACTTGCGTATCTAACAGTTCCTCTGTGTTGACATAAATGAATCAAAATTATGAAAAGGATGGTTGAAACTTAAGAAATTGCATAATATAAAAATACATTACCTAAACATATCAGGTCGTTGATCATACTCAACATGCTGACCGCTGCTATTTTCTCTCCACTTAGTCGCTATATATGTTAATACAAAAACATTAGAGAGGAGCATCAAAGTCAAACATGATCCACTGAATTATGCTAACTTTACTGACCTAATCCCAAGTCAACAAGAAACAATTTCTTTTCTTGAGGTGTTGATGGCTGGCCAAGTAAAAAGTTCTCTGGCTTTACATCCCCATGCACATAACTGACCATCACACGAATAACATGTAAGAAAAAGAAATAGAATTGGAATTCAGCCACGGGGAAAGGTCATCAGATTCTCATCAGCAGCGCATGGAAGGGAAAAATAATCATTCAAGAAATAACAAAAATAGATGAGAAAAGTTTACACAGCATACCCCTTTGCGTGCATCTTATCCAAGATTGACAGAGACTCCACAGCAATACAAGCTACCATTTCAGATGACATCCTGGAACATAGAGAAGTGAAGGAAAGGCATGATGTTGAAAACATTATAAGAAAGGATCCAAAGTATTGACTAATAAGTGATACTCCCTCCGTCCCCAAATGAATGTCCAAAGTTCATTTATAAGGGATACTCTGAAATGTGTGCTTTTTATACATTTCAATGGCAAAGATGCATAAATATTCTTTTATCCACTTTCTAAACATTTAGTTTTACGATAATAAAATGGAGCGGAAATTTTTTGGTAAGAAAGCATTTGGGGAAGTTTTTTACAAAAAAGACATGCTGAAATGATATTCATCATATCAAAATGAAGACTAAAGAAAAATATTAAGTATGTCTCAACCAGCAACATACAAAGGAAAACATACATAATGCAGCAAGAAAATCATTTGGGGTTTAAAACATGACCCAACTTTTCTCAACAATAGAAGATATAGTGCAAGTGTAATTGGCCCAAAGCTATGTGCACAAACAAAAGCTGCACTAGCTGAATAACAAACAGTAGTTTAAGAGAAACTGCAGAATTCAAGACCGTACAGTTTAGCTTGTTTAATTTCAGCTGAACTTCTAGTTTATGATTATTGATTTATGGTATACTCCCTCTGTCCCACGTGAATACAAACTTATTTCCTTTTTGGTTCGTCCCACATGAATACAAACTGCCCAAAATGGAAATAAATTTATTATTTTATATTCACCCTACCCCACCCACTCATTCTCTCTCTTCATTTCCTACCACACAATTTATTCAATCAACTCCACTCATTCTCTCTCTTCATTTCCTACCACACATTTTCATTATCTTAATAATATTTCTTAATTATTGTGCCCGGAAAAATGGTTTGTAATAAGGTGGGACGGAGGGAGTATATGAGAAGGTCATGATTGATTTGGGAGAATCAGACGTGTTTATGATGGGTAATGAAGCTAGGTATCATTGGAATTATGGAAGTTCCATTAAAGCATTATACATCCTTGTTTGGGTATTAAAGAAGGGTATACATGTGTTACGAATGTTTCATTTAAAAACACTATTTGTCCTTGTTTTTCTGTAAAACCAAAAACCGGTGAAGTAAGTGTTTGTGGTTTTTATTCATGCTATGTATGTCTTTTTACCAAAAATGATTTATGGGCCAAAGCTAAATCAAAAATAACACTTTTAGTTCCAGAAAAACTATAAACCATAAACTGACTTTAAAAACAGAAATTAAATAAGCCCATTTAGTTCTAGAAAGAATGGGTCCTTGTATTGAATAGTTCACCTTGTGATAAAGAGCGAATGAAATGCCTTTTAATTTATGCAAATACCATTATAGATGCAAATCATAAACGATTGTTCTACCTTTAGATGTGAATGTGATTCCCTCCTTATCAGGTAAAGCAACAATGTTGTTCTACCTTTTCAGTACTGGAATGAAAAAGGCTGCCGTCTACACACACACAAACACACACACATCAACAACAATCCCATTTTAACCTCCACATTAAGGTCCTATGTCTATTTGTTACACCAACAACCCCAATCCTAGTCAGTACTTAGATGGGCAGCTTCCACATGCCTTTTACAAAAGCAAATGAAAATCATGAAGGAGTGAAGAAAATTATTGAAGCTAAAATATGCCACCATGGAAGTATATTCAGTTCATCAAGAGACTAAAAAAAATCAATATGCAAAAACTAGATTGAACAAGGCGTATCGAATGCACAAGCTTAACTGCTATGATACTCGGACTCTTAGGTTTACCACAACGGACCCTTGTCAACAAGACTAAAATAGGAGTGTCCGACACGGGTATGGTGGGGTAAACCAAAGAGTCCGAGTATCAGAGAGCTTAAGTACTCACGACTGTCCTGATGAATTCCATACATCCCATAAGCTAGGTCCTAGCATGTCCATAACCTGAAACATTAGCACCGGGATGAATGCTGCAACATGTATAGTTATAACTAGCAAAAAGGAAATATTGAAACAAATATATAGATAGTTAGTAACAGAAAGGGTACATATGAGCCAAATTAATCATACCATTACGTAGTAGTCTCCTTGCTTTCCCTTGTAGTGTACTTTAGGTACTCCATGACTACCACCTAAAGTACTGCACAACCGAAGAAAAGAAGGAATCCAAACTTTTCAGTTTCCATAAAATACTACACAAACATGAACACATATCAAATCCCAAAATAACTTGCATACATACTTGTAAACCTGCCACTCATATGGAGGACCATAGTTACATCCCTTACTGTTTCTGTGCTCAAATTTTAAAGCAACCTGTAGATACAGGACAAATCAAAGAAACCAGGTAATATTTAATCAGAAACAAACAAAAGGCTAAACTGGCATGAAAATTGTGTATTCTTCCTAAAAGGCCTCACCTCCAGG
This sequence comes from Adenophora triphylla var. japonica, assembly GCA_022495995.1. Taxonomy (NCBI): domain Eukaryota; kingdom Viridiplantae; phylum Streptophyta; class Magnoliopsida; order Asterales; family Campanulaceae; genus Adenophora; species Adenophora triphylla. The sequence goes on from JAFEMH010000020.1 coordinate 280,959, forward strand.
GCTGCAGAACCGGTTGCCCTCTCATTTCCACCAGTAACGCGCCGACCAACAAAAACCTGACCAAACCCACCTTTGCCCAACTTCCTCTCAACCTTATATTGCGGTGACCCTCCTACTTGGACCTGATAACCAGCCACATCAAAGATAATAGAAACCAATGAGCCCCACATTTTGCAAATATAATTGTGTACCAAGAAGTTCTGAAATCATGCACAACTTGATGGTGTTGGGTGATAAACCAAACAATCTATAGGAGCCTCAAGCACATAGCATATATGACTATAGGAGTCTCATCTACACATAGCATACACTACTCCCTCAAGTAAATTGTGAGCACTCATGATTACTGAATAAGCTACAAATCATATTCTCGAATCATATGTACATAGGTAAGCAGCTGGAAAGATAAACAAAAACATAGTTAAATGTTATGGGTAGCACTTAGCGCAATGCCCAAGATAATGGGTTAACAGCAAAGAAGGCATTTTAGATCCTCAAACAAGTAACACTGGGGAACCATCCAGAACTACAATGAAAACTTGGCAAATTCAACAAGCACTAACTCGCACTTTTTTAAAAGACAAGACGGTAAAAATACGATAGCTAATGTAGGGTAAGACATGTACGCCAAACACAAATGACCTTCTAATGGAAAATCAACAAAATCCATTGACTAATATATCTAGCATCCCATTTAACATACTAAAACTTGTAACTACATATAAACAAGGTTTGGTTTTTAATCCCAAAGTATTAACACTAGAAAAAAAATGTCCCCACAACAAGTATAAATAATTTCAGTTTCTAATATTTTCAGAAATCTACTTCACCCAACCAAAAGCATGCTTATTATACACATACAAGTAGCGCACAAAAACAAATAAGCCCCAGGTTATTGCTAAATATACGCATAATATCAACTTATGTATCCTTATTAACAAGTAAGATGGGTAGCAGCAAATAACCAAAAATGCATCAATATTTTCAAATATGACCGAAAATTGAATCAATTTAACCCCATTATGTCAAACATTGTGTGTAACTTAAGGATCAATTTCAGCAAAACCACACACATTGATCCTCATAAAGATAATATATATAAGTGAGAGGAGTATACCCTTTCAGGGAAAGGAGCCGTATTTCCTTCTTCCTCTTGCCCAGTTGCTTTATTAGCACTCAAGCCACCACTAGCATCCGCCATTTTAAGATCTCCCTTCTTCACAACCGCAGCTTCCTCTTTCTTTCCCGCAGCAACAAAACTCTCTTCTTTCTTTCTCTCCTCCTCACCCTCGGAAATGACAATCACCGGCGCTGGTGCTGGTGCTGATGCCTCTTCTATAACCACCTCCTTCTGTTTTCGTGTCTTACGCGTCTGCTGTTTAACAACTTTCACGTCCGCGGCCGCCGCCGCCACCACCTTGGCTGCAGCCCCCCTAGTTTTGATGTAGTTCCCGACCAAATGATCCGATCTCTTCTTCGTTGCAGCAGCAGAAGTCGGACGAGGACTCTCCTTTGTATCTACCGGAGCACGGCCACGTCGTAATCCACTACGCAGCTCCGGCATTCTTTACCCATACAATTCACACATAACATCAATACAAACCCTACTGAATCTACCATTATCTAATCCCCCTTTCCCTCACCGCAGCAGCTCAAGATGACTAATCATGACTGAAATCGGACAATCCGGACAGAAATTAAAAAAATCCTAAGAAATCGGGTAATGAATCGACGAAATCGGGGGTGTGTTAGAGAGGGTTTGTAGAAATGAATTTTCGAATTAGGTCAAAATTTGGGTACTTGTTTGTGGAGAGAGAGAGAGAGAGAATGGCTTTTCTACGGTTTTATTATTCCATTTTATATAATTTTTGATCGATATTTTTTAGGCACACCCTAGGTTGTGAATATGTGTGTAAGAATGTCTGATTGATAAATGATTTTGATATAATTGTAAGAAATATTAATGGTAAAGATATTATGTTCCTTTTCCTTAAGTATAAAAATAGGGATTAAAAAATATAAACTCTTTTAATTGAGTATAAATGTTAATTTTAATTGACAAATGATATTAGTTTAATTATTCATCTATCTTTATGAGCAATATAAAAGGTACAAAAAATATAAAAAAAAGCTAAACTATTTTTTTATAACCTTTGTACATTGTTTTACACACGATTAATTTATTTTGGTCAACAATGAGCTTTTTAGTCGACAAAGAGAGTAAAGTTGGGGTATACTCCCTCCGACCCACCCAACTGTAAACCATTGACTAAGGCACACAGATTAAAAAATATTATTAAGATAATGAAAATGTGTGATAGAAAATGATTAGAAAGAATGAGTGAAGTAAATAGTAGGTTGGTTGAATAAATTGTATGGTGGAGAATGAGTGGAGTTAATGAGTGGGTGGGGTAGGAAGAATATAAAATATTAAAGGACATACCATTTACTTAGTCACACCTGACCGAAACTGATCAAAAGTAAATAAGCCAGACACCTGATGAGAAAAAGGAGGGAGTATGTGTTTTACTAATAGAATCTTTATAATATTTTTATAATATTGTGACAATCTGTTTAATATTTTGACTTTGTCGAGCTCAAAAAAGCATTTACTTTATTTACAGTATAATAGAGATCAACCATCTTATAAATAATGATTCTATTAACTCTACATTGGGGCATGGCTTCAACAAAATCATTAAACCAAAGAATGCTCAAAATGCATATAATATGGAATTTATCATCCTAGACATTCAACTCTATAAGATACTACTATGTAAAAATTTTAGTATTCATAAGATAAGATAGGTTATTGTGAAATTTGGTCATGATAACGTATTGTTTGCTAGTAAAAAATTATCAAATTTTTAACTTTTATTGGCCGTGAGCCTACTTTCCTATACTCCCTCCGTCCCACGTGAATAGACACTTATTTCCTTTTTGGGACGTCCCACGTGAATAGACACTGCCCAAAATGGAAAAGAATTTATTATTTTATATTCATCCTACCCCATCCACTCATTCTCTCTCTTCATTTCCTACCACACAATTTATTCAACCAACTCCACTCATTCTCTCTCTTCATTTCCTACCACACATTTTCATTATTATATTCATTTTCCTTAGTTATTGTGCCAAGATTTTTGGTGTCTATTCACGTGGGACGGAGGGAGTATAAATGAAGATATCTTGTTTGCATGTGAATGTGAGGCATTTACAAAAAAACTCATTTTAAAAGATGAAAATTACAAAAAAAATATACACAAGATGAAAATTACAAAAAAACTTCTATAAAAATTATAAAAAATTACTTTTGTAAATTGAAAGCACTATTTTCTTTAAAAAAAAGAGAAAGAAAAAGAAAAAGAACATAAATAAACATAAAATGTAAAACAATCATTCTTCAGTTCGAGGAATATTCTGCATGATCACAAACTACTTCAACAAAGCTTTAATTCGAAATGCTTAATCTTCAGCACTAACAACTTAAATTTTACTGATTCAAGGTGCATGCGTTACGAATTGACTCTCAAATTTCATCCAATTCTCACATTCCAATGACCAAACTGAATCAAATTAAAACCCCTAACGAGAGAAATTCAGATCTACTAACCTTCATTCTGATAAACAACTGATAAATTACCGATAAACAACTGATAAACATGATAAACAACTGATAAACAACTGATAAATATGATAAACAACTGATAAACAACTGATAAACATGATAAACAAATGATAAACATGATAAACAACTGATAAACAACTGATAAACAACTGATAAACAACTGATAAACAACTGATAAACAACTGATAAACATGATAAATAACTTATAAACAACTGATAAACAAATGATAAATATGATAAACAATTGATAAACATGATAAATAACTGATTAACAACTGATAAACAATTGATAAACATTAAATCGGGACAGAGGGAGTATATACTACCAATTATAATTACATACACTATAGAATACAAAAATATAATGTGCTTAAAAGATTTGTGCAATACAGCTATCAATGCATTAATAATTGTACCAGGCAATGCGTCAATGCACATTGAACTTTATAGATTTGTCTTTTTGATGTATGTGTATATTTTTCCTTCAATCAAGTGCATGTATCTTTTTGATTGCCATCACCATGCAATACCACAGACTCCCTTGAAAGAAGTGGGATGACAAAGCCAACCGAGGAAATATCCTACAAAGCCAAGTGAGACACAGGTGAATGAAATTCAGGCATTTTCATTAGCTTTCCTAACAGTCATCGAATGTTATTCTTCCTGGTTGAATTGCATTCTTCATTGTTACTTGATCTGCCCTAAACTCGGATGGCAAAACCTCTGCAATCATAATTCTATATACACTCATATATAATTCTAGGCCTTTTTTAACTTGGATTTGGAAAGAGTATCTTTGATGCACCATTATAGATAGTTTGGGACGGCTTGCATTTGGAAAGAGTATTATCCTTTTCCTTTGTTTTTCACTTGTGATTCCCCCTGTGTTTATCTTTTACCGGCATCACTCTCATTGAATAGCTTCAGTGAAGTGAACATCATTAGTTTGACTTCCCATCACTGGAGAAAGTGTCCATTATTTAATCCCCTGAGATGAAGACTTTTTGTTGCGGACCTCTGACTGCAGAAAAGCTTCATGGAGTACTCTTTTTCTTCTTCTTATGGTAATAAACTTCACAAACTTGTTTGGAAGGGCCATCTGATAGCTTGGGCGGAATTTGGTGAAATTCGGTCTGAATTTCTTATAGTTTGGCCGGAATCAATGGACTCGCCGGAGGTGATCGCCGGAGGTGATCGCCGGAGGTGATCGCCGGAGGTGCGGAAGGTGGTCGCCGGAGATGGGTTGACCGGTTAAGTAGAGAGAGAGAGTGAACAGAGGAAGTGTGGGTGTGTGTTTTTTGTGAAAAATGGTTTTAGTAATATTCATATTTAATTAAGTAGTTTTTTGTAAAATTCTATCTTACATGTTTTTTTTTTTTTGTAAATGTCATCTTTTTTAATGAGTTTTTTGTAATAAACCCTTTTCATTTCACTAAATTGCTCATTTGTATAGATTGTGTATCTAAAAGAACTTATTATTCTTTGGATATATAGCATTGTCTAATACATATGAAAATTCCATATTTCAAATAATGCACAATTTATTATTATGACATCTATAGTATATAAAATTGAATCAATATAGTTTACCTAAAGCCAATAAAAAAAAGGGTAAATTGCAATTTAGGGTTTAAACTCGAGGGGATTCTACTATACATGGCTCATATTATTATTTTTTTCAACATCATGGTTCAATATCTAAATTTTTCGCCAGTTAAAGGCTTTTAGATGTGTTTCGTTAGAAAAATTAGTTATGCAACATGTGTCGAGGACGTACTTAACAGATTGGATGAATTTGTAATTTATACAAACTATTAAGGTGTTTAGTTAAGATTCTTAAATCTAAAGGGGCTAAAAAATACCATTTAAACCATAACTCCACAAATTGTGGATGAGAATTGTTATATAAACCCGTAAAATTGTTGAGTAAACCCGTCACATTAAAATTATCCCCCAAAAATTAAAACAAACCCCTCCTTTTTCCTTTATACCCCCACTAACCCACTCACACCCACACCCATTAACCCTTTCATTTACTCTCTCTCAGCCACACTCACCCACCACTGATTTTTAGAGAGAGAAAGAGAGAAGAGAGAAAATCAGATTGAGAGAAAGAAAAGAAGAAGAAATCAACTGGTTTTTAGAGAGAGAGAGAGTGAAAAATTCAGATTTTGGAGAGAGAAAGAGAAGAAGAAGAAGAAGTTTAAGTCAATTTCAACTTCATTCAAGATGTCAAATATTGGAAAACAAGGTAATTATCCTTTCTTTCGTTCGAAAATTGCTTCCTAGGCTTTAATTTTGCTTCAATTGAGAATTATTGGGTTCAATTGCATTAAAAATTCTGGGTTTGAAAGGTTCGGCCGGTACCAACCGAAATTGATTTGTTCGGCCAGTAGTGGCCGAACTTTGCTTAAAAAATCAACCACACCCCGCCGAACTTTGGTAAAAAAAAATCAGCCACACCCGACCAAATTTTTTTACTATTTTCAGTCACTTATGGCCGAACTTTTTCAATGTGATGTTAAGTGTTTGATTTTGATATGATATGATATGAAATTGTATTGAGTTTGATTTTTTGATGTTTTATATGAAGTTAAGCAAATGTTTCTAAGGAGACGTCCAACTGCTTCCATTAGGAAGAAGCAACAAGAAGACGCATGTAATCAAGGGCAATCTACACAGAACCTTGATGTTGAGCCAGTTGAGGATGCATATATTGATCCTCGTCATAGGGTCTACAATGAGGATGAGGATAATATAGAAACCTAACCTCATATGAGCGTTCTTCAGGCTCAAAATTATAGTGACCCGAAAGATGAGACGGAAGATGAGGATGACCTCGAGGGAGGTGGGGATGAAATCTCTTTTCCGGTGGCCCGAGGTACAAATCTTTACTCACTTCCTATGAAACACATGTTACAAAATACATTTGGGAGGGTAAAGATGATCGTACTCTAAAATGTATTAATCATATCGGGAAGTTGAAAAAATGGAAGTTGGATTTTAATAATATGTCTGAGCCGGTTCAAAATATTTTTGGTAATTTCGGACACTTATGCTTACTGAGTGGAACGTATGACAACGTGGATAAGACATTGGTTAACGCTTTTGTTGAGCGATGGCACCCGAAAACTAATAGTTTCCATATGCCATTTGGGGAGATGACCATCACTTTAGAGGATGTGTCTTATCTTATGGGGCTTCCGGTCGTAGGTTTTCCCTTGTTTAAGAGTCCCGATTATTCTAGTCAGCCACCTCTTAATAAAGTTGTTGAGCTTTTGGGAGTCTAAAAAAGAGTGGCTAAAAATGGAATTCCTGCCAAAGGGGCATTGGTGAATTCAGAATGGCCGAGAACGAAGTTCTCCCCTAATTTGTACTCCTCAGACCCCTAAAAAGTTGTTTGTTCTGCTAAGGCATATCTGTATTATTTCAACAATTCTTATATACCCAATTTGCCGCTCACATTGAAGTGGCTACCACCGAGGGCTCAACCAATGACAGTTGCCTCCGTGCAAGTAAATAGGCAACATATTGAAATAATCAAGGTCACGGAAGTAAGTATTATTTATGTAGTAATTCTCACATGTATTTTTGTTTTCTTAAACTATATTAATACTTTTTATGTTTTTATTTGTAGGTGATTTGGATGCCGTATAAAGGTATCCATTCTCAATATCTTTTTCCTAGAGCCGTTTTATATCAAGGTACCATAGTTTTCGGTAATGTCGTGGAACCACATCTTCCTGATCGGGTCTTGAGACAGTTTGGGTTTGTGCAAACAATACCAAACCCTCCACTTGGATTAGAAGAAGTCTTTGGTGGGGTGGATCATGTTTGCCCTATCATTCTCTTCCTGGAAGTCGCATTGCGTCGATAAACGCTCGCTCCAGAAATGTAGAGTGCCACAAGAGATTGCGGATGATTATCTGCAATGGTACTCTACATATTCCCACCCTATTGTGCACCTCATAACTAAACGGGCTCACGCTGTCAAGAGGACAACTGAAGTTGCTGCCCCAAATTCGTGAGATATGATTATGAATGTCCGGGACGTGATGATTCCTACTGCTGAAAGATGGACAGACGAAGATCACTCGATTAGTGCACAGGAGGCTATGGAAGTCATCTTTAGAGCACTGACAACAACTCAAATCCCATCAAGGCCATCAACTTCTCAGGATCATAGAAGACGACATTAGATTTATATTTTTTGGTCTTTGTAATATGTATCTGAAACAATGTATGAACAATTATTTTTGGTTTTGTATTTGGTGTTTGGAATGCTTGTACAACTTGATTAGTTTTGTATTATGTCATTGAAAAACCTTCCAAGTTTGAACAATTTCTCATGAAATATTAAGTGTATTTTTTTTGTAATATTCAAAAACAATGTTATGTATCCCAATAATAGCCTAAAATATTCAAAAACAGTGTTATGTACCCCTATTAAGTGTATTTTTTTTTTCGAAACGTTCATGAAAAAACATTTTTATGTACCAAAATCATAGCCTAAATTTTTTTTAAAAAAAATTGCCCATGTAACAAAAGTTTGGCCAGTACTGACCGAACCATTTAAGAAGTTCGGTCAGTACTGATCAAAAATCCCTTTTCTATTCGGCCACTATTGGCCGGAAGTCCTAATAAGCATTTTTTTTTTTGAAACGTTCATGAAAAAACATTCTTATATACCAAAATCATAGGCTAAAATTTTTAAATTTTTTGTTGCCCATGTAACAAAAGTTCGGCCAATACTGACCGAACCATTCAAGAAGTTCGGCCAGTACTGACCGAAAACCCCTTTACTATTCGACCACTAATGGTCGGAAGTCCCAATAAGCGTTTTGTTTATGTTTTTTTGAAACGTTCATGAAAAAACAATGTTATGTACCCAAATAATATGCCAAAGTATTTGGGTTTTTTTTTGCCCTAGTTACAACGGTTCGGCCAGTACTGATCGAACCTTTTAAAGTGTTTCAGCCATTACTGATCAAAACATTTGATTTAAATCAGTCACTACCTGCCGAACCATTCAAAAATATATTTTTTTTCATTTTTTTTCTGTTTATTAAGTCGGGACGTAACATTGTGTTTCCCGTCATTAAAAAAGTTAATTTAAAGTTAGTTAAATTTTTAAATTTAAGGTTACTTGTATTACATGAGTTAATTTAATGTTAATTTATAGTTAGTTAAATTTTAAGTATAATTTTAAATGGAAGTTACTCATAAATGAGAATTATCTAAAGATATGTAACACCACAAATCATAATATTTAACATAAATAAAATCATTTAATATCAATTACATGAGTTGATGTTTCGGGTACTTGTATTAATCGATCTTGATAATAGGCTAGCCATCCGGTTGCACGTTCATGACGTTCTTCATACCATTTGTACGGTAGGTGGCAATGGACATTCTTCCTTCAACTTGGCATGAATGTAATGATTACCATTGACATATCATATACAAATCAGTTTTGGTTTGCGTGGCATTGATTTTCGTTGAGGAAGAAAGGTCAAAGACAATGTGTTACTCAAAGTCACTAATGCAACGTTGAATGAATTTGCAACAGCGTAACCCATTTCTGCAGCGTTAAACCAATTTGCTTCTCCACATGGACCATCATACCAGTTGAGAGCGGACAGGACTTTCTCCACCCTATCCTCGGCCATGAATAACTCAGCATATAACTCTTGATTTCCATAAACCTCCTGATATAACGCTCCCCAAACCGACCGCCACTCATCTGAATCACGGCCAAGTAACTCTGCGATACACCGGAAGCCACAATTCCCATCACCCCGCACATCAACTGTTCTCTCAATATAACCATGCATGTAAACCGGTAGTTGATCAAGATATGAGATTGCTTGTTGACTTTTTCGACGAACGGGCTATAAGATAAATTCAAGAAAGGTAAAAATAAGTTGAAATGACAAATTCCATGATAACGTTTAACTGAATAATATAAATAGTTTTGAGGTTACCTGAAACTTGGCTTTTGCAAATAACATCGGAGAACCTTGATTTGCATCGGTGTCGAATAAAACTTGGTCGGGTATGGCCTCCACGTACTCAAATGCGCTAGGATCACGCTTCGTGGATTTGATGAACTTAGCATTCGTCGCTTTAGGACGACCCTTATTATTTGTTTTATCTGCAGGTTCATTGGCCATTGTTGTTTCAAGATGATAAATCTCGATCAATCTCCGAACAATCAAATTCTTTTCGGTTCGTGGAGCTGCCTTAAATCTTAAATCAAGAGTATTATGAATCTCTTTGTACCGATTACGAATCTCTTCTTCAATATCATCATCGTAACTCATTATCAGTAGGGTATCTAGCTTACACAAAAATGCATGAACTTTATCAAGTGGGATGGGCGAGTTGAATTGCATGAACTGTGCAAGCTCATGTGGACAAAGGAGTCTGCATGCCGATCTCACCGCACACCCACATAATAATGGATCTCGGCTACCATCATATAGATAATCCAATGAGTTGAAAATCAAATCTAACGCATTTATAAACACCATACCTCTAACCTCACTCTATAGCGATGACTTGAATTTATGTTGAACCACAATCCTACTTTTCTCAAACGAGGCGATAAGTGCAATTGCAATATGGGAGCATTCGATTAGTTTATGAATTTGTTTCCAACATGTCTCAAATGCTCCCCGGCTCGATCCAAGTTGTTTCTTCAACAAGGCATGTTGACTATCCACCCTACATAAGTTACGTATTTTATTAGCATATAATTAACAAACACATAGGAAACATCAAAACATATGACACATCAAACATAAAGTTCGCCTGATATACCTGTTTGTAGTCAAGTTGTCAAAGTGCATAACATGGTTTGTCCAACACGAGACAAATCTTTCTTTGTAAGGCACAATCCATTGGTTCATGACATAATTGACCACATCGGGATAATGACTGAAATCTTCTGATAATCACCATAAATAGTCATTAAACGATGCCTCTGTATCAGCTTTGACCATTACATTCCAATGAAGAATGAACGCCTCCCAAATCTCTTATATATCAAACATTTTCTTGCATTTTGCTAGAATATTCCTGTTGATATGCAATTGACAGAGCAAATGAGTTGTTGTTGGGAACGTCTCACGAATTGCATTCATCAAGGCAAGCTCCCTATCGGTCATGATAATATTTAGAAGACATGATTGATCCATCGGAGATTTCAACACTTCGCATGCCCATGTGTAGTTTGCTTCTTTCTCAGCCTCTAGGTATACAACAACAATTAAGAAGGCCATTTTTTTTATGTCACGCCCACAATCTCAAGCAAAGGTAAGTTGTACCTATTTGTCTTGTAAGTGCAATCCATGAATAAGGCGTATGGAAATGCCTTCAGCAATTCAATGCTTTTCGGATGAGCAAAGAATATCTCCTTAATGACATTTGTATCCCCGCATTGCCAATATTCGAAGTGATAAGCATGATCATTCAATTTAACACATGAGTTGTTGGATTTGATCTCACGCATTATAAATAGTCCGTATTAAGGACTTATTTTCTGGAAATTTCTCTTTTAATCTATATAAAACATCCTTCGGCCGACTATTTGCATGTGACATTTCTATCACGTACTCCTCCTCTGGCTTCTGTAATCTACCGGCATAAGAGTGACCCAACATGGATTGACAAATCGGATGATTGTGAACGCCACAAACCACTTTCAATTGCCATTGACCATCAACCGTGACTTGTTTGGCATTCAACTGAAACTTACAACTGCATTTCTTTGTTCCACTCTCTCTATTTTTCTTTTTTTCCCCCAATATTTCATTGTTGACAGATTCTTGAGAGGACAGAGAGATTGGTTTTTCCTTTTATGTCCCCCAGCGTTCACAAACAAGCGTCATTCGAGGAGCGGAATTACGGCTTATGTTATCCGACCGACCGATGACGATGATAAACCTTCCCCCTTTTTACGCGCCCATTCAAACATTATTTTACGGTCTCTAAAAAACAAAGACATTGTGAATTATGTGGTATAGTCTCGCAAAACACTTTTAAAATCAACCGGGTCATAGTTGTTGTCACATGTGAATCCTGCAACAATTCAATAAAACAATAAGGAAGGGGTAAGAAGAATAACAAAGGTTCGGCCAGTGGTGGCCGAGTTTTTTTAAAAGGTTCGGCCAGTAGTGTCCGAAATATTTCACAAGTTCGGCTGGGTGTGATCGAACCATTTTAAAAGGTTCGACCAGGTATGGCCGAAATATTTTAAAAATTCGGCGGTAAATGGCCGAAAAACAACCCAGATTCGGCAAACCAGAGCAGAACTTTTTAAAATTTTCGATCGGGTGTGGCCGAAACTTTTCATATTTCGGTCGGGTGAGAACCTGCACTGAATTTCGGTCACTACTGGCCGAATTATTGCAACGAAAAAAAAATGTTTAACACATTTTTATGGTTAGAAGGTGAAGAAAACTTACATTAACATTCGATTGTAGAGCATCCATGAGCCTGCTGAATCTCTTGAACAAATATGTATGTAATTTTTTTTTTTTTGAGAAAAATGATGGTAAGAGGAAAGGGAGGTAGTAATTTTTGGATGTAAAAAATATGAAGGGGGTGATTTGATGAAGTGGTGAAAATTGATGAGGGGAAGGGGAAAAAATTGATGAGGGGAAGATGAAAATTGATGAGGGAGGGGGTAAATTTTCGTTAATGCTACGGGTGTGAATAACAATTGAGGGAAATTTTGGGTTGAAGGTTACGAGTGTATATAACATTAGGAAATGAGTGTATGGATTTAGGAATAATAATTTCATTTCACTATATGGCATATTTGAAGTTTACAACTTATGTGTTTACTCCACAATTTTAGGGGTTTATATAACAATTCTCATTGTGGATCTGGAAATTAATAAACACCAAATATTCCTTTGTCTCTCTCACACCCATTCCATCTCCCTATCCTCACGTCCTCACCTTCTGCCGCTATCACCATGTTCCTCCCCGTCATCGGTCGCCACCATGTTCTTCCTCCCCTCCTCTACTTCAAAACCCATCATCATTCTCACCCATTGTAACGATGTGTTGCCTTTTTCGCGGGAAAAATTCGATTTTTGCGTTTCTTTGAAAAACCAAATAAAACCGGAAAAAACGGAGTCGCCACGCCATTTTAATTTTGAAGGGCCAAAACTTTGAAAAAAGCCCGAGATCAGAGATTTAGGTTCGGAGGTCATGTTACGCGTCGGGAAGGACGTTAGTGTGCACCCGACGCGCCTCGTAAAACGAGTCTTCCAAGCTGAAAATCATTTGAGTGTGTGTGTGTGTGTGTTTTGGCCAAAATAAGTTGAAACTAGAAAAAGTAAAAATTGGGATGTCTTTTTAAGACTTTAAACTGATCCCATGATTTTTTGGAGAATTTTTGGTTTGAGATTTGGTACTCAAAAAACCTTTTGAAGTTGAGAAGTCACTTCTGCCAGAAGGAAATGGCAGCAGACACCTGATTTTGAAAGGGATTCAAGGGTCTTAAAACTTCATAATCTGGATAAACTCAGAGAATGAAAGTTGTTCTAGACACCTTAAATAAACTTTGTGTGAAAGAAATTTCCATTTTGGAGAAGATTTGAGGGGTCAAAACCTTCTGGAAACCTCAGATATGAGATCTGGATTCCCAGAAGCTGATGAACTAGCCTCTAAAAGAAAAATTGAAAAGAGGAGTTTTACTCACCCAAAAAATAAGGTAAAAATATGTCTGGAAAGCTCTGGATGTTGGCTACAAAAAGTGTTTTGTAGTCAACACCAAATTCCAAGTTCATCTGTGTCCAAAAATTAAGACCATGGACTGAGGTCTGAGAAAATTGCTACTGGACAGCAACTTCTCAAGAAAGAAAATATGATTTTAAGGGGGGTTTTGCATCCATGCTTGTCCCCATTTCCCTAGGTTTTGGTTAGTGATCACTAGACATTTTAGTGGTGAATCAACTATACCAAACCATCATTGGGGTACATTAGGACTAAGCATTTCATTTGCTTGGGGAGGGGGATTTTACCCTTTGAAATCAAGATTTAGTGCTTGAAAATGGTTTTTTAGGGTTTTGAAAGTGCATTTTTGCAAGTAAGAAAGAAAAGCTTTGAAAATAATGTTGATCTTTGTAGAAGATCATCCATGGAGATGGTCTTCCATGGTGATCTTCTTAGATCTAGAGAAAAAAGATGAAAGAACTACATTTTGTAGTTTGAAGATGCATGCATGGATGAGATTTAGGGTTAGGAAGAAGAGGGTTTACCAATCTTCCTTGTGTTCTTGATTGTTTGGCTTGAGTGTATGAGTGTTTAGGGCTTGAATATGAGAGTGAGTGGATGAGTATGAGTTGGGAAAGATTGGAGAGAAAAAGGTGACAATTCTTGAAGAATTCTCACTGTTTTCTCTATATTTCGCCGTAACTTCGTTGCTATTGTGTTCTTCCTTTTTATTTTTGTGACTCGGAGGGCTCAATTTATAGCCCTCTGAAAATAGCAAACGTATCCGCGCGGACAAGGTCGAGGGCGTGCACCGTTCATTAATTACACTCCAAATTTCTTGGACAGAAGAATAAAAATTCAAAAAACCAAATTAACGGCCGGTTTTGTGTTTCCAAATTTTCTATTTATGGTTTTATTCTTTTGTTTTGCTTTTTAAGATGCTTTTCTTGGTTTAACTTCATTTGGCAATGCCCATTCTACCCTCCCTTTGTTAGAAATGTTAGGATAGTTAGGAATTGTTAGAAATGTTATAACTTTCGTTAATTTTATAACGAAAATTCTAACAAGCTCAAATTGGAGCACTTACAGTAGCCCCTCGGCGACGGCGCTTTCGAAGGAAGCGGGGTCGTCGATAAGAGTAAGGCTCCATATTTGGCGTGATGATCGAGTGATCGGGTGGCCGAACCTAGCGATAGGCTACCTACGTATCCCGAACGGGAATCAAGCCGATCGTAGTTCGGGTCTTTGACCCCGGAGATGATGGCGTTTTAGGTGCCTCGAACTGGTGAGCGAGTTCTACGCCGTTTCGGAAAGAAACTCTGCTGGGGATAAGAGATGACCATTTTTGGTCTGATGGGTATCCGCTCTGCTGGGGATAGGAATGACCATTTTCGGTCTCTGCTGGGGATGATTGCGATTTATCGCTTTCTAGTGATAGCGTCTTAGGTGCCTCAAACCTTGGAGATGGCGTTTTAGGTGCCTCGAACCTTGGAGATGGCTTTTTCGGTGCCTCGAACCTTGGAGATGGCGTTTTAGGTGCCTCGAACCTTGGAGATGGCGTTTTAGGTGCCTCAAACCTTGGAGATGGCGTTTTAGGTGCCTCGAACCTTGATTTGAAATGGCCTTTCGGTGGACTTCGTCTGCTGCCGAAGGAGAGGGTGACCGTTTTGGTCGAGGGGCTGGACCTAATGATAGGCTACCTACGTATCCCTAGTGGGAATCAAGCCCTTTCGTAGTTCGAGTCTTACTCGAGATTCCGTTGGCTTTTGGGATTCCGTTAACTTTGCTGGGGATTTCGTTAGCCTTTGCTGGGGAAAATCAGACGTATTCGTCTGGGAAATCGGTCTTACGTTTGACTGCCGGGGAAGATTTTGATGAAAGATACGGGATCTCGTTATCTTTCTCGAGGAGATCGGTCTTACGTTTGACTGCCGGGGGTAATTTTGATGAAAGATACGGGATCCGTTATCTTTCTCGGGGCACTCGGTCTTACGTTTGACTGCCGGAGATTTTGATGAAAGATACGGGATCTCGTTATCTTTCTCGGGGCACTCGGTCTTACGTTTCGATCGCCGGGCAATTTTGATGAAAGATACGGGATCTCGTTATCTTTCTCGGGGCACTCGGTCTTACGTTTGACTGCCGGGGGCAATTTTGATGAAAGATACGGGATCTCGTTATCTCTCTCGGGGCACTCGGTCTTACGTTTGACTGCCGGGGGTAATTTTGATGAAAGATACGGGATCTCGTTATCTTTCTCGGGGCACTCGGTCTTACGTTTGACTGCCGGGGGTAATTTTGATGAAAGATACGGGATCCGTTATCTTTCTCGGGGCACTCGGTCTTACGTTTGACTGCCGGGGAAGATTTTGATGAAAGATACGGGATCTCGTTATCTTTCTCGGGGCACTCGGTCTTACGTTTGACTGCCGGGGGTAATTTTCTTGACAAGGGGCTGACTTTGGTTAACTTTGGTTAACTTTGTCAAGTTGGGGACTGAATTGCAGAGTCCTGAAATTTTAAGGGGCAAAAGGGTCATTTTGACCCTTGCAAACCTATCCGCGCGGATAGGGATGGAAAGTCAGGGGTATTAATGGGGCCAACGCCCTTCTTCTTCCCCATTCAATTTTTTGAACACAGACGAGAGAGGGAGAGAGCAGAGCCGCCATTGTTGGCCTAGGAGCTTCAAAATTCGTCCGATTTCTTCGATTTTTTGAGCAATGGAACACGGGGAAGGCGCTTTTCAAGGCCAAGGGCGTGGTCCTATAGCGGAGAGGCGATTGGAGCTCGTCCGGATGAGGAGGCATTACAATCTTTCGCAATCGGTCGAGGAGGAGCATTACCCCGATGCTTGGCAACATTGGGCTTCGGATCCGCATCTCCGAACGGTATACTTCGAATCCTCTTGATCCTCTTGTCGATTTCTTGCTTGAAAATTTTGGGTGATTTTTGAATTTTTTTTTTGAATATTGAATATTGATATTGATGATATGCAATGTTGCAATGAATTTGTGAGTGTCCCAAAAATGTGCATTTTGCTTGGGAAAAGAATTGGCATTTTTGCCATTTTTTCTTTATTCGAAAATTGCATGTGAAAATTCGAAAATTGTGAATTGTGACTTTTTGAAATTGAATTTTGCATGTTCTTGATGATGATTTTTTTTTTTTTGAAATTGAATTTTGATATTGGTGAATGATGATGCAATGCATGCATTTTGTTTGGAAAGAATGGGCATTTTGCCAATATGAGATGTATGTTTAGGATTTTTTTTTTTGAAAAGTGGGACGGATTTTTCCTCCCGTTGCATGTAAGATGGATGATATGTATGTATGCATTTTTTTTGTTGAAAATGGGACGGAGTTTTTACTTCCGTAGGAATGCATCCTTTTTTTTTTTGATGAATGCATTGGGACTTGCAAATTGTTTTCTTTCATGCGAGAAAAATGGGGCTATGCTCATTGTATGCTGTTATTGTGAGGACCCCGACCCGGAACCTACACGTGTCCCGAGTTGGTGCGTCCCCAAACTAACCCAAAAACACTAAACTTTTAAAACTTTACTTTGACTTTCAAACATGAACATGAATAACATAACATTTCAAAAGAACTCCACTCTACTCCACATCGGAGGAGGAGATAACTAACTTTGAAAATAGTTAACTGTTTAGTTACAAAAGATTTAAGGTTATGACGTAGAGTTTAAGGTTTATAATTACAAACTCCAAGAATGGAATTACCAAAATACAATTTAGACGTCACTCTAAACATACCCTGACAATACCCCAAAAGATTACTCCAAACTCCTCTCCGTCCTTACTTGGGCGGTCCTCCTGTCTCGGGATCTAAAACAAGAAGGGAGAGGGGTGAGAATAAATCTCAAAGCAAGCTATTATGGATGCAAAGAATATGCCAAATAAATGCAACATATATCAAGTCACACATAACACATTGGGAAAGCTATAAACACATTCCATTACCTTGGTTTACCTTTTCCCGTCTGAACAGTAGTCGTACAACATTGGGTATAATAATACTCCAATTACAGTGAGCTGCTTAAGCAATACTCACGTCTTATAAGACCCGTTTTTCAGGGAACCATATAAGACAGTAGCAACTCTGTAAGGCTTTTGGCTCAATACAGATGCTATACCCCAACCTGTGGCCACAGGAGGGGACGGTCACAGATATAACATAATCCGATCACATTAGGTCACACTTCCATAATTGATCGTATTCTGTTATACCCCCAACGTCGGTGACTCACACATAGTCAAGCACATAATAGATACTTGAATAAAATCCACAAAAAGGGATAACAACATATCAACATGGTAAACTATACTCATGTCCAACCAATATCATAGTACAACATTTATTCAATACACTATGCAATAGAAACAATGTATATGAACTCAATGTAAGGCAAGGAAGTAGCATCAAACCATCCTACAAAGTCATTATACAATACTACATAGCCTCTTGAAAGGTCTAAGGGGAATCTACCAAGTTGGGATCATAATTGTTTAGTTACTAAACTAGTTTATCTAACGTTTTCCAAGCAACATTTAAGGTACTTCCACTATTCCATTTTAATCACTTAGAACGTCATTGTGAAGCCAAAGTATTCTACTTTAATCTAGGTTAAAAGGATTTCATTATGGTTCGAGTTTGATTAGGTTTGAATAGCTATAAAGTTGAGGTGAGAAAATCTGGCCAGGGGACGACTCGTCCCCCAGGGCACGACTCGTCCCCAATTTACCCCCCACTGAACCTGGCGTCCCCCCTTAGGTCACGACTTCCCTTCGTCCAAGGGACGACTCGTCCCTCGGCCCCGAGAGTGGTACAAGCGGAATAACAACAACAATGGCTCTAAAATCCCAAGATTCCAACCAAATGCATCCTAAGTTATGAACCTAAAGGGCATTTCCAACTTGGGGTAACTTTAATCTACTCCTTTAACTCCATGAAATCAAGTTTTAAACCTAGATCCATTCAACTTCCATAACTCACAATATTTCTACAAACCCAACAAGGTTCTAAATCAACACATTCAACTCCCAATAGGTTTCCCAAGCAAGAAATCACCAACATAAGAACAAGAACCACAAGAAATATTCATGAGCATTCATGAGAAGAGAAGTCATAACAACTTACTTGGATTTTAGAAGGAAATGCTTAATCTTTTCAACTTGATGAGTTCCTCTAGGTGATTCCACTTCAAAGGTGCTCTTAGATTGGATTTTGGATGAAGATTTGTCTTGGAGCAAATCTTGGGCAAGGCTTCAATGGAGCTTCATCATTTTCTCTAGGTTGATCAATGAAAATGAGGGAGAAGGGAGGGTAGTAAGAGTGTGTAGGGGCCAAAAGGTGAAGGGAGTAAGAGAGGAGGTGGGAGATGGACACTTGGCAAGGGAGGAAGGGTTCTACAAAATGGCCCCCCACTGGGAAAAATAGCAAGGCTTTCACCCAAATCATTTTTAAATTAAAATAAATCTTATCCCATTAATTATCCTACTCATTTAACCTCCCCACATTATTTATCATTTTATTAATTTTCCATTTTTATTATTTCCACAAGTTTCTTTATTTAATGACCAATAAATTCTTATAAGATCCTAAATTTACTTTTCACCCACTTTATCTAAATTTAAGAATTTAAAGGACATAATTGAACACATAAAGCTAGCATGAATATTAAAAGCATATAATTAAATATTAAAAATGAGTGCCTAGGGTTGGGGTCGTCACACTCACTCCCCCTTAAAGAAAATTCGACCCGAATTTTGAAAAGGAAACTTACTTGAATTTTCAAACAACCACGGGTATTTTGCTCTCATCTCCGACTCTAGCTCCCACGTTGCTTCCTCTACGGTGTGATTCTTCCAAAGGACTTTCACTATCGGAATACTCTTGGTTCTCAACTCTTTAACTTGGAACTCTAGGACTCTTAATGGCTCTTCAACATACGACATGTCCGCTTGGACATCATCGGGAGGAGAGCTCAAAACATGGGAGGGGTCATGACAATACTTCCTAAGCATAGAAACGTGGAACACATCATGAAGCAAAGAGAAAGACGGAGGCAACGCTAACCGGTAAGCCAATTCCCTATCTTCTCTAGAATCTCAAACGGTCCTACAAATCTCGGAGCCAACTTACCCTTATTCCCAAACCTTTTAATCCCCGTCCTCGGAGAGACCTTCAAGAATACAAAGTCACCAACCCGAAATGATAAATCCCGCCTTCTATTGTCGGCGTAGCTTTTCTGTCTACTCTGAGCCGTCTTCAATCTATCCCGAATCACCTTGATCTTCTCCGTAGAATCTCTAACCAAGTCCGGACCCCAAAGTCTCGCTTCACCAACCTCGTCCCAACACATCGGAGATCGACACTTCCTACCATA
The DNA here is from genome assembly GCA_022495995.1 of Adenophora triphylla var. japonica. Classification (NCBI taxonomy): domain Eukaryota; kingdom Viridiplantae; phylum Streptophyta; class Magnoliopsida; order Asterales; family Campanulaceae; genus Adenophora; species Adenophora triphylla. The sequence continues at coordinate 300,722 of JAFEMH010000020.1, forward strand.
TAACGCCTCATACGGAGCCATCTCGATACTAGAGTGATAACTGTTGTTGTAAGCAAACTCCACTAAAGGTAGATGATCCTCCCAAGATAATTGGAAATCCATCGCACAAGCTCGTAACATATCCACAAGTATCTGAATAGTTCTCTCGATCGACCATCGGTTTGAGGATGAAACGCCGTACTAAAACACAACTTAGAACCCAAAGCTTCATGCAATGCTCTCCAAAATCTAGATGTAAACCTCGGATCTCTCGTCGGAAACAATACTAACTTAGGAACCCCGTGAAGTCTTACAATCTCCTTCAAATACAACTGGGCTAACTTCTCCAACGAAAACTTAGTTGACACCGGAAGAAAATGAGCCGACTTCGTCAACCGATCCACGATAACCCATATAGCATCCATCTTCTTCGCGGTGAGAGGCAAACCCGAAACAAAATCCATCGAGATCCCTTCCCATTTCCATTCCGGAATATCCAATGGTTGAAGTAGTCCCGCCGGTCTTTGATGTTCTGCCTTAATCTGTTGACACGTCAAACACTTAGATACATAATCCGCTATTTCCCTTTTCATTCCATTCCACCAATATCCACGCTTCAAGTCTTGATACATTTTGGTACTCCCCGGATGAATCGCAAACTTGGACTTATGGCCATCCTCTAAAACACGCTTCTTGATTTCCGGCGATGACGGAACGCAAATTCTCCCTTGGAAAGTTAAAATCCCATCTCGATTCAAAGCAAAATCCCCGGCTTTCCCATCTTGCACTTGATCACAAATTTTCTTCAATTCCGGATCTTCTTGTTGAGCTTCCTTCAAATCACCATACAATATCGGAACGGCTCTAACATTCGCAATAATTACTTCACTCTTCAATTCCCGAGAACTCAAAGTCAGCAAATACGCCTTTCGGCTAATCGCATCGGCCACCACATTGGCCTTCCCCGGATGATAAGAAATCACACAATCAAAATCCTTCAAGAACTCTAGCCATCTCCTTTGTCGGTTGTTCAACTCCTTTTGGGTGAATAAGTACTTCAAACTCTTATGATCGGTGAAAATCTCAAACTTCGCCCCATAAAGGTAGTGCTTCCACTTATGTAACGCAAACACAATCGCCGCCAATTCCATATCATGAGTAGGGTAATTCTGTTCCGCCGGTGATAACTTCCTAGAGGCATACGCAATAACCTTTCCATTTTGCATCAACACACATCCCAAACCCGCCTTCGAGGCATCACTATAGATCACAAAATTCTCACAACCATCCGGAAGGGTAAGAATAGGAGCCGTTGTCAATCTCTTCTTCAATTCATCAAAGCTTGCTTCACACTTGGAATCCCATACAAACGCTACATCTTTCCGAGTCAACCTAGTCAACGGAGTCGCAATCCGAGAAAACCCTTCAATGAACCTCCGATAATACCCCGCCAAACCAAGAAAACTACGGACCTCGGTCACGGTCGACGGTTGCTTCCAATTAACCACGGCTTCAATCTTCGAAGGATCCACGGAAATCCCCGAACTCGACACAACATGCCCCAAGAAAGAAATCTGCTCAAGCCAAAACTCGCACTTACTGAACTTGGCATACAACTGCTTCTCACGAAGAACGGACAAGACAATCCTCAAATGATTCTCATGCTCTTCCCGGGACTTAGAATACACAAGAATATCATCAATAAAGACCACCACAAAACTATCAAGATAAGGCTTGAAGACACGGTTCATCATATCCATAAACACGGCTGGAGCATTAGTCAACCCAAACGGCATCACCACAAACTCATAATGACCATATCTAGTACGGAAAGCTGTCTTAGCAACATCATCCGGTCTAATCTTCAACTGATGGTATCCGCTTCTCAAATCAAGCTTTGAGTAGATAACGGAACCTTGGAGTTGATCAAACAAATCATCTATATGCGGAAGAGGATACTTATTCTTAATGGTGGCTTGGTTCAACAAACGATAGTCAATACACAATCGTAAGGTACCATCCTTCTTCCTAACAAACAAGACCGGTGCTCCCCACGGAGACACACTAGGACGAATAAAACCTCGGTCTAACAATTCTTGCAATTGGACCTTCAACTCTTTTAACTCGGCCGGAGCCATTCTATAGGGTGCTTTAGAGATAGGAGCGGTACCGGGTACTAAGTCAATACAAAACTCTATCTCACGATCCGGAGGCATAGAGTACTCACTAGAGAACACATCACTAAATTCATTCACAACCGGAACATGAGCTAATTCGGGAGACTTCTTATTGGAATCTACCACATAAGCTAAGTAACCCGTACACCCCTTAGATAGCATCTTTCTAGCTTTTAAGGCAGAAATAACATGTAACCCGAACATAGATTTATCGGCATCAAATATAAATGTAGGCACATCAGGCATAGCAAATGAGACTCGCTTCCTACGACAGTCTACCAAAGCATGGCACTGACTCAACCAATCCATACCAAGGATCACATCAAAATCACGGATTGGTAACTCGACCAAATCCACCGGCAATACATGCCCACATATAGTCACATCACATCCACGATATATCAAAGAAGATTCAAGGCTCTCTCCCATAGGAGTAGAGACCTCTAACACATAAGGCATAGATTCAGGCAAGATATGCAATGAGAATGCAAAATGAGACGCCACAAATGAATGGGAAGACCCGGGATCTATAAGAATGCGGGCCTTAACTCCTGAGACAGGAACTATACCTCTAATGACGGCATTAGGATCGACCTCTCCTCGACCCAAAGCAAACACACGACCTTGGACTTTATCCTTAGGTTTCCCATCAACATCCCTCTTCACACCACTACCTTGACCCCCGAATCCGGTACCCGTCGCTTGCTTATTCTGTAACTTGGGACAATTCCTCCTGAAATGGCCCGGCGATCCACACTCCAAACACTTACCTTGTTTGCTCCAACACTTGTCCTCTGAATGCCCTATCCTCTTGCAAAACCCACATGTTGCCCCAAACTGACCGGAAGTCGCACGATTTGCCGGAGCCGCCACATGACCTCCTCGATTCGCTCCCGGGGTGAAAGTCCTCGGCTGCACTCTATTCTGTCCCGATCCTTGACCCTGAAATCTGTTCCTGTTTCCTCCTTCATTCTTACCACGATGCTCCTCTATGTCGTTCTCAATCCGGTACGCCATATTCACTGCTGCTTGGAAATTGGCGAAGTTATGCGTCAACAACTGCTTCCGAAACTCAACTCTTAAACCTTTCACAAACCGGTAAACTCGCCTCTCCTCATCTGGCACCAAATGGGGACAATATCGGGCCAACTCTGTGAACTTTGCCGAATACTGCGCTATCGTCATGGTCCCTTGCTCCAGCTTCAGGAACTCGCCTTCTTTCTTGTCTCTAGTAACCATCGGCACAAAGTGATCTCGGAACTTGAGCGTGAAGTTCTCCCACGTCTGCGGTGTCAAATCTCGGTCCCAACCATCCTTTACCACTTGCCACCAATGCTCCGCTGGTCCTTCCAATTTGAAAACGGCGCATCTCACTTTCTCTGCATCCGTACTCTCCATAGCTGCGAAAATCTTATTCATAGCCTCAAGCCACCTCTCAGCCTTCACCGGATCCGGATCTCCGTTGAAGCTAGGAGGAGACATCTTCACGAACTTCTCCAACCCATGTTGCCCTTGCCTGCCTTGATTCTGATTCAAATTCTGATTCTGCGTTGCCATATGCTGAAGGAACCCTCGGAACATGTCCATCATTTCGGCGTTCGGATTACCAACACCACCCAAACCCAGATTCGGATCACCTTCATTTCCCGCCATTACAACAAACTCCTGCATTAAACACTCGACGTCAGTTACTACACACTCTCACTCAGCTAGACTCTACCCAAGAATTCTAACCGAGCTCTGATACCAACTGTGAGGACCCCGACCCGGAACCTACACGTGTCCCGAGTTGGTGCGTCCCCAAACTAACCCAAAAACACTAAACTTTTAAAACTTTACTTTGACTTTCAAACATGAACATGAATAACATAACATTTCAAAAGAACTCCACTCTACTCCACATCGGAGGAGGAGATAACTAACTTTGAAAATAGTTAACTGTTTAGTTACAAAAGATTTAAGGTTATGACGTAGAGTTTAAGGTTTATAATTACAAACTCCAAGAATGGAATTACCAAAATACAATTTAGACGTCACTCTAAACATACCCTGACAATACCCCAAAAGATTACTCCAAACTCCTCTCCGTCCTTACTTGGGCGGTCCTCCTGTCTCGGGATCTAAAACAAGAAGGGAGAGGGGTGAGAATAAATCTCAAAGAAGCTATTATGGATGCAGGAATATGCCAAATAAATGCAAAATATATCAAGTCACACATAACACATTGGGAAAGCTATAAACACATTCCATTACCTTGGTTTACCTTTTCCCGTCTGAACAGTAGTCGTACAACATTGGGTATAATAATACTCCAATTACAGTGAGCTGCTTAAGCAATACTCACGTCTTATAAGACCCGTTTTTCGTGGAACCATATAAGACAAGAGCAACTCTGTAAGGCTTTTGGCTCAATACAGATGCTATACCCCAACCTGTGGCCACAGGAGGGGATGGTCACAGATATAACATAATCCGATCACATTAGGTCACACTTCCATAATTGATCGTATTCTGTTATACCCCCAACGTCAGCTGACTCACACATAGTCAAGCACATAATAGATACTTGAATAAAATCCACAAAAAGGGATAACAACATATCAACATGGTAAACTATACTCATGTCCAACCAATATCATAGTACAACATTTATTCAATACACTATGCAATAGAAACAATGTATATGAACTCAATGTAAGGCAAGGAAGTAGCATCAAACCATCCTACAAAGTCATTATACAATACTACATAGCCTCTTGAAAGGTCTAAGGGGAATCTACCAAGTTGGGATCATAATTGTTTAGTTACTAAACTAGTTTATCTAACGTTTTCCAAGCAACATTTAAGGTACTTCCACTATTCCATTTTAATCACTTAGAACGTCATTGTGAAGCCAAAGTATTCTACTTTAATCTAGGTTAAAAGGATTTCATTATGGTTCGAGTTTGATTAGGTTTGAATAGCTATAAAGTTGAGGTGAGAAAATCGCCGGGGACGACTCGTCCCCAGGGGCACGACTCGTCCCCAATTTACCCCCACCGAACCTGGCGTCCCCCTTAGGTCACGACTTCCCTTCGTCCAAGGGACGACTCGTCCCTCGGCCCAGAATTGGTACAAGCAGCAGTAACAACAACAATGGCTCTAAAATCCCAAGATTCCAACCAAATGCATCCTAAGTTATGAACCTAAAGGGCATTTCCAACTTGGGGTAACTTTAATCTACTCCTTTAACTCCATGAAATCAAGTTTTAAACCTAGATCCATTCAACTTCCATAACTCACAATATTTCTACAAACCCAACAAGGTTCTAAATCAACACATTCAACTCCCAATAGGTTTCCCAAGCAAGAAATCACCAACATAAGAACAAGAACCACAAGAAATATTCATGAGCATTCATGAGAAGAGAAGTCATAACAACTTACTTGGATTTTAGAAGGAAATGCTTAATCTTTTCAACTTGATGAGTTCCTCTAGGTGATTCCACTTCAAAGGTGCTCTTAGATTGGATTTTGGATGAAGATTTGTCTTGGAGCAAATCTTGGGCAAGGCTTCAATGGAGCTTCATCATTTTCTCTAGGTTGATCAATGAAAAATGAGGGAGAAGGGAGGGTAGTAAGAGTGTGTAGGGGCCAAAAGGTGAAGGGAGTAAGAGAGGAGGTGGGAGATGGACACTTGGCAAGGGAGGAAGGGTTCTACAAAATGGCCCCCCACTGGGAAAAATAGCAAGGCTTTCACCCAAATCATTTTTAAATTAAAATAAATCTTATCCCATTAATTATCCTACTCATTTAACCTCCCCACATTATTTATCATTTTATTAATTTTCCATTTTTATTATTTCCACAAGTTTCTTTATTTAATGACCAATAAATTCTTATAAGATCCTAAATTTACTTTTCACCCACTTTATCTAAATTTAAGAATTTAAAGGACATAATTGAACACATAAAGCTAGCATGAATATTAAAAGCATATAATTAAATATTAAAAATGAGTGCCTAGGGTTGGGGTCGTCACAGTTATGCTGTCGAATTTTTTTTTTTTTTTATGTAAATGCAAATGCAATCTTTTGACATTTTCTCTCTCTTTTTTTTTAGGGCGGAAACCGTTTTGTGACGGAGCAGCTGAACAAAATGAAGACTCGAGGATCGGTGGAGTCTGTGATTGACTTGTGGGACCGGCTTCCGAATGCGGGCCGAGGAGCTTTGCCGAGTCCGAGACAGATCGTTGTCGAGATGGGGCTCTGGGAGTTTGTCGAGTGCTTGAGGGGACTGGTCAAGTTCCCTAAGTGCAAGGGCTTGATGTTTGCTCTGGCGCAGCACTGGTGGGACGCGACCCACACCTTCCACTTCTTCTGGGCGAGGCGATCGTTACGCCTTCGACTATGCCGCGATCACGGGTGCTCCTTCAATGGACGCAGCATTGAGTGGAGAGATGGCTACAGTGACGCGGACCTGCAGGACCTTCTTGGATTTTCCCCTATTCCCAAAAAGGGGATGGGGATGGAGTATGCCGTGGTCTACGGCAAGATCGTGGAGACCATAGCGAGTTACGAGGCTGGGGAGGATAGGTTTAGCGCCGAGCAGATTGCTAGGTCCTTCCTGTGGTTTACTTTCTCGAGCACGCTCTTTGGTCATGCTGAGGGGACAGCGGTCTTTGCCTTGCTGAGGTCCTTGGAGGACATGGAGACGGTTGGAGATATTTCTGGGGAGGCCGGGCTGGCTGAGCTGTACTTCGCTCTTGATAGATACAGCCGGAAGGCTGTGAGCTCCTTGTACTGCTTCGAGTTTGCTCTGGAGGTATAAGCTCTCTTTTTGCTTTCCCTCTTTCCTTTTGAGCACACACTTTTATTTGCACTGGATTGATTGGATTTTTACCTTTCGCAGGTATGGGCGTTGGAGTTTTTCCACGTCACGGTGTGGAGGCAGCCTGAGGCGTACGTCGGGGCGTATCCGGCCATGCAGTCTTGGTCCAAGCATGCCCGGGAGAAGATAAGCTCCAGGGGGCGTACGACTCTCAGGTACGCGGATTGCCTTCCTTTGACGGAGGCCGAGACAGATGAGGGGATGATATTCTTCCCCTGGGATCGCTTTGAGGTAGCGCAGCTGAAGGGCGCTGAGATCTGGACGGTGCAGCGGAGGATTTTGAGGGGTTTGACCTGCGATGCATATTATCTGGGAGAGAGGGTGACGCGCCAGCATGGCGTGAACTCGCCTTTGAGGACACCGGTGGAGCCTCCCGCCGATATGATGCATCCGAGCGATCGGTCCGTGACCTGGGATGATTACCGAGCAGGTCAGCACTTCTCGGACTTCGTGGCGATCGAGCCATATGCGACGTTCGTCTTGAGGAGGCTGAGGATGCCTCAGGTTTTAGAGAGGGAGGGGCTTGGGATCCCGCGGTACCCTCGGACGGATTTTTCCTACATCCAGGATGGGGTCCGATTGAGGGTGCAGATCCCTCAGCCCGAGCGGCTTCCACGAGCTTTCCGGCCTCGTCCGGGTATGAAGGTATGGCTTCACCTTTTCCCCTTCTTTTCTTTCTTTTGTTTCATCATCTCTAGCATCACTTCTCTTTTTTTTTTTGACGCTTTTGCTTTTGTGCAGTTTTCGGAGGTGGTCGTCGAGACACTGACGAAGCAAGTGATCCAGCCAAGAGGTTCATACGGAGGATGGTTGCTTGCGGGGCACCTCGAGCTAGGGCGAGGAGACCACGCCGGCACTGTCCGACGGGAGGCTTCTCCTATTCCCTCGGAGACTTCTTCCGAGACCCCTCTTTCTCCTCTCATTGATCACCGCGCGGCACTGCCTTCGGATCACGTCATTCTTGGGGATCCGTACGGGCAGGGACACGTCTGGCGGCATGGTGGGTCGTCTCCGTATGTTCAGGAGTCGGACGCCTTCACCTTCGGATTCGATTTCTTCAGGGATCTGGGTTTACCCTATCAGAGTGTGCCGATTGGTCCCGACGAGCCTCTTTCTGGAGATGAGGACGATTCTGAGCCCGAGACTTTCAGGGCTCCTGACGAGGCGGGCCCGAGTCGCAAGAGGGGCCGAGGGGAGACATCGGGCGCTGGAGACTCCGATTGATTTTTTTTTTTTTGAGATTTAGATTTGTACAGATTATGCACATTTTTTTTTTTTGATGTAATAATTTAGGATTTTATTTATGTTTGTTTTTTTTTTTTATGCACACTCTCTTTTTTGGAATGTAATAATTTAGGATTTTATTTTATGAATGTTTTTTTTTTTATGCACACTCCTTTTTTTTTTTTGGAATGTAATGATTTAGGATTTTATTTTATGAATGCAATGTAATATGAATGCAGTGTTGCATGAGCCTTGTTTTTTTTTTTTGCAAGGGTGTTTGGTATATAGACTGGTTTGGGGAGGTGTTTTTTTTTTTTTTGCACTGGTTTCGAGCAATCGGGACAGAATATTCCTCTTTTGGTGTAGTAGACTAGAACTCTTGCATTTTTCGATGAAAACAGACATGTCCGCGCGGAGGGGACTGCGTCTGACACTGTCCTTTGATTTTGCTTTAAATCTGACTTTGCTTTATTTCAAATTCAAATATCTTCTTCAATCTCCAGTCCGAACAGCCATTTTCGGGGAGGAAGAGAGAAAAAACCATGGAAAACCTTAGAAAAGCTCCCTCAAAGTTATCCCAAGAATCCCAAATGTCATTTTTCAACAAGTTCAAGGATTGGTCCCGGGAAATTATGCATGAGAGAAGGTCTTTCTTTGAAGAACGGTACAAGGTGAGGTGCTTGTGGTCTCTCAAAGAATTGGTTCCGGATTATGACCTCTTAAGAGCTTCTTCTTCGTTTTGGGATACTAGAAGGCATGTCTTTTGCCTTTCCTTCAACGAGATTGTTCCGACTGTTGAAGAATTTCGGGCTTTGCTTGGAGGTCCGGAGGTGGAAGAGATAGCGGTCCCTTTGCCCGGAGGGGCTTCTTTTGCTGACAGATTGTGCGTCCTCCTTCATCTTTCCCCGGAGGAAGCGCAAGGTATGATCCGCGGTCCCGATCATTTCGATATTTCCGGTCTTCCCGACAGATTTAGGGGCCTAGGTTTGGTGGATGATGCCTATTGGGATGCCTTTGCACTTTGTATGTTTGGCACCCTGTTCATGGTCTATTCCTTTGGGATCTGTCATCGAGCTTTACTGGATGTTGTTGTTCACTGCCGCTCGGGCAGAGATGTCATTCCTTTGATCTTGGGGGAGACCTTCCATGCTCTCGACAGATTAGCTACCGGGAGGCGGTATAATGCGTAGGGCGGCCGTTTCTCTTGACCCGTGGGCGATGGAGCGTTTGGGGGTTCTTCGGGAAACCTCGATATGATCGAGCCTTGGACTTTTGCCAGAGAGGTGTTGATGTAGATTTTGATGATCGTGGGCTCGTGGGAGCGTTGGATGGCGGGTCGCCGGGCGAAGATATCGGATGGTCGGTGCCTCATTGGCGGGTGGAGACTCGTAGAGTGCTTCGGGACGGGTCCCATGTGGTTATGCTTCCGGGCTTTCTCGGTCGGTTTCTACATTCGGCTCTGGTCCTTAGGCGGTTTGGCTTGGAGCGGAGTTCCTTTGGAGGGCTTTGATGATGTAGCCACCAGGGTGGTGGCTCACAGCTTTCCACGTGGATGATCCCTCGGTGTTTCCATTTCTTTCCCGAGCATGGAGGTATGATGCCTTTCCTCCTCGGGTCATTCTCAGCGTCCGAGACCGGTGTTCCTGACCACTTGGTACCTGGATTGGGACGAGGGGCATCTAGGAGAGACTCGGGTGGCTATTTTGAGACGGCGTGAGGTCATTATGGGTGCGGAGGACCTGACTGCTTCGAGAGGAGGAGGGCCGAGGCGAGGGCCAATCCTCATGACAGAGCGGAGACGCGCGTGCGATTATGAGGCTTACGTCAAGAGACAGAGAGGAGGGCTCCTATGTTACCGGCTAGGTTACAGGAGATGAGGGATGACGCTAGGGCTACTAAGGCCCCGACGGAGGCCGGTTTGATAGACCCTGTTCCTATACCGAGCTCGTGGTATGAGGAATACCGACATTTTTCCGGTTCGTAAGAGAAAGACTCGGAGGGGGAAGAAGAAGGGAGAGGCCGGTACGAGTGGCTTGGAGTGACTCGAGGTTTCCAAGTATCCCTTTCTTGCCATGTGAGACACATTAGTTTGATTATGTATCTTAGTTTTCTTTTAGCAGTTGCCGGTTGTAGGAATGAATCGGGCTTAGACTCATCAAAGAGCTTTTAACTTGTAATGAATATTTGAATTGCTTTAGAGTTTTTTCGAGACGCTTTCATGGTCTCGATCAATTGTATTGATGCCAAAGTATGGCTTTTATTTGTGCTTTAGACCGAACCGTTTCCGCCTACGTTCCCCTCATTTTGAGGAGCTCAGTCTTCGTAGTTCAACCTGGTGAACTCTTTTTTTCTTTGTTTTTTTTTGGTGCAACCCTGTTTTTTACCTAGGCCGCCCTTTTCGGGTTTCTAACCTAGTTGGGTATTACTCTTTTAGCACTCTTTTTTTTTGTTTTTTTTTTTGGTCTTTTTTTTTTTGGTGCAACCCTATTTTTTACCTAGGCCGCCCTTCTCGGGTTTCTAACCTAGTTGGGTATTACTCTTTTAGCACTCTTTTTTTTTGTTTTGTGTTTGTTTTTTTTTTTGTTGTTTTTTTTTGTTGTTTGTTTTTTTTGTTGTTTTTTTTTTTTACGCGTAGTATCTGCGCAGCTTGTCACCATTTACTGGGTGTACAAAGGGATGCCCGTCGAGGTCTGCCCAAGTTGCATGGCGCCTCCGAGAAGATCTTTCGGACTACATACGGCCCGACCCATACAGCTCCCATTTGCCGAGAGGGTTGATACGGACCCGGGGCTTTTCTTTTAGAACGAGATCGCCTTCTCGGATCTCCCGATGCTTTACTTTCTTGTCGAAGGCTCTAGCCATTCTTCCTTGGTAGGCCCGGATGTGTTCCATGGCCTTTAGTCGGCGTTCGTCCAGTAGGGCCGATTCATCATGGCGACTCTGGAGCCATTCGACCTCGTTGATTTGGCTTTCCAACGGTATACCTGAGCGAGGGTATTTCCGGCTCGATTGGGAGTACGGCTTCCATTCCGTATGTGAGGGCAAAAGGTGTTTCCCCGGTTGCCGTTCGGCGATGTTACGTAGCCCCGAGTGCCAGTGTAACTTCTCGGGCCAATCTACACCTTGGACGGCCATTTTCCTGATGATATTTTCCAGAGTCTTGTTTCTTTGCTTCGACGGCTCCGTTGGTTTTGGGGCACATGTAGGGTGATGACTTGTGACGGGTTATTCGGAATTACGCCAACCCGTCATATTCCCCCTTCAAGTGGGATCCATTATACGAAATGATTTCAAATCGGCAACCCGTATCTCGCACATGATGTTTTCTTTGATGAAGAGGGCAACTTTCTTTGAATTGAGGATTTTGTAGGATTTTGCAGAGCATCCTTTCCACTTCCTTCGAAGAAATAACCAATCTGCGTCTCTTTAGGCTCTTCCGCAGTTCCCAAATTCACACTCGTCAAAATCTCTTCTAAGCACTGGGGCTCGATTTTCCTCTTTCCTGACAACCTGCTTAAAGATTTTTTTTGTTGTTTGATTTTTTTTTGTTTAATGTGTCTGCTTCTTTATCTAATGAATTATTATTAAAAATTTTTATTAATTAATTCATCATTAGTTAAAGTGGCAATCAAGGGATACTGTAAAGGTTCGTCATTTCATTGAAAATGAAAGGAAATACAAAGGCTTGCTACGCACTCGTAGTCTTCGTGCGTAAGGCCATCTGACGACCCTAGAGACTCGATCTTAACAGAGAGACTGGGAGGACTTGTCCTAGATTGACACAAAGGGACGGGGGACCAATCCGAGCTTGGTGATCATTTCCTCCTTGGTCGCGGACGGCCCGAGAGAGTTTCCCAATTCTTTAGCGGCATCGCTGTTGGTGGCCTCATGACTGAACTGTGGCCGCTTTTGTTCTCCTTTCTCAATTGCCGCTATCATCTCTTGACCGAGCCGAGATCAATCAGTCCGGCACTGGACTTCTTCTTCGAACAATTGCCGCATAACCGCACCATCCCAACCATCCGAGGGAAATTCCGTGGCCTTAGCTTTTGGCACCGTCGCCCGAATTCAGTTTCGGATCTTCCTCGGGCAGGAGGAATAGTGGTTGTGAGTTTCTCGAACTGTTCCACCGTGTCGTACGCCCGAAGGTATACTCACTCTTCATGGTAGTGGTAGCCCTGTGTATCTTGGGTAGGTCCAGAACATTCTACTGACCGGGTTAGCCTTGGTTCCTCCGAACTTGTTGAGGCTATCCTCGTAGCTTTAGCCATCCCGCCGTAGGAGTGGGCTCTGTGATGTTTCCCGGTTGTGTGGGACCCTTTACAAAGTAGTCGGCCAAATTAGGACCGAAGGGGAGAGATTTGGGATTTGTCGGCTTCCGGACCTTTCCCCGTGGCAAAAAGCCTTCCAAATCTCTTTTCCTTTGCAGTGTCCACCGGGAGGCCTCATATCCTGTGCCGTGGCGAGTATTTTGTCCTTTTACTTCGATGAGTTTGAAAGTTCCTTGTTGGTGCTTCCCTGCATCGAGGCCAGGTAGATAGCTCATTTTTCTCATCATTTTCAAGACCGGTGGGATTTTATCCCGAGTGACCGCGATCTATGTTGCACACTTGGGCCTTGGGAGGCTCGACCGTGAAGCCCGTTAGCATGTGACCTTCCTCATCATGTTTGATTTCCGTAATAGGTATTCCGCCCGTATCCGTGCCCTCTAAAGTGACTAAATCCCCGTAAATGGTCGTCGATCCCCATTCGAGACGAATTTCACACACCGGTGGAGGCTTGAGGCGACCCCTTTGACTTGGTGCAGCCAAGGTCTTCCCAGCCAGGCATTGAAAGTAATCGGGATGTCGATAACCCGGAATTCCACAGTATCAATTTCGTCCAAACCAAAGGTCTAGAGTAGCGACTCCGAGGACCGCCGATGTTGAGTCGTAAGCTTTGATCGTGAGAGAAGAAGGCTTCAAGTCTCAGTAGTCTTGATATCAAGCAAGCTCATGATCTTTCTTTGAAGAATGTTCATTCCTGACCCATTATCAACCAGACCCGAGGGAGGCGTCGTTCATCCAAACCGGACTGTGATGAAGAGAGGCTCATTATGATCGCCCCAAATTGAGGGAGGTCGAGATCTCGAAAGTGATTATGTTCCCGTAGTGGATGTTTCCAATCACCGTACCACATCATCGGGAGTAGCATCAATAGGCACGAGAGTGCGAGCTGTGCTTTCTTCCGCCTTTCACCCATGGGGATAAGACGAAGTGAGTAGAGACCAGAGGGAAATGTTGGCCTGTGTTTGCTTCAACCGGTGAGCACGGGATCCTCTTTTTCGTGGTCCTGGAGTTTCAGCTGTCTTGGCATAGGGGCGGCGATCTTCTTTTGGTGCTTGGTCTCGCGGCCTTCTTATCTCGCCTTGGGATTTCCTTGGAAGATCTCGCCTGCATCGGGTCAACAGATTAACTTCCTCATCGCCGTCTCTTGACCGGATTTCTTCAATGCTGCTAGGGTCAATGGGGGATCCCTTTTGGCTATCGCCATTGGTTCGCGAGCCCGGCAACGTGCGGGCCGAGCTTGAGCCGTACCGCCTCTTCCTGGGCGGCCCTTATAACTGCTTCCCAAGTTACCGGCTTCTGAGTCTGGGGTTGTGTTTTTGCCCCCTGGATGGCCCACAGAGCTAGGGCGTCCTCCGACTCATTCTCATGGCCGGCTTTGCTCATTGTTATCATGCAACAAGAGTCGCTATTGTCGGGACTCGGCGGCTTTTCGATCTCATCCCCGGTATAGTGCAGCCATTCCGGTTCCTTTCTGTAATATTCAGAGTTGGAGATGATTATAGCGTTCGTGTGGGAGGCGCATCCGGTATTATGCCGCCTAGGACTTCTCTCGAAAGCCGACATACATTCGGGGAAGGTGACCTCTTCTTGGGTAACCCCGACAAGGAGTGTTACTTTGTTCGGGGTGGATTTGATCTAACCATGGTTATTTTCTCATTTGGGTGGATGGGAGTTAATTTTCCTCTTTCGATCGATCTTCGACTATCGCCCGGATCGGACACCCGAAAACCCTTTCCCAAAGCATGGTATGCAAAGTGTTGAATTCTAAGACATCCACGTGCTCGCATCCATGAAACTTCATGGCCTTCATGTCCTCGGTCTCGTATTCGTCTTCCGAAGTTTCTTCTGTCGTCGCTTGCCGATAACCAACCATTGTGCCTGGCTCCCATGGGCTCATTTCTCGGCATGATTGTTCCAGATTGTTTCCGGATCGGGGCCTCAGCTGACTCTTCACTCGTCATCATCATCGTCATCATTGTCGTCGGAATCTTCTTCCCATACTACCGGGATTTCTACCGAGAGGGAGCGACGGTCAAATCTGTTAGGGGAAGAGGGGTGCGTGCACCGCAAGTTGTCATATGCTCCCATTCCCTAAGTGATGGTAATCGCGATTCACTTCTCCTCCCGTAAATTGCGGGGGAAGAGTGAGAGGGGTGGCACGTATTTGACACTGTGTAGGATATAGGAGGAATCCTCCTCTTCCGATTCTTCACTGTTCTCCTGATCATATTCGGGCTCTCCTAGAGCCAATTTGCAGAAGTGTACTAGCTCCGCATGCTCTTCGGCCTCTTTGCCGATAAGCCCCAAGATGTGCGCCCGCCTAAGCTTTCTTGCTCGATTCTTCTCGATTGTTCTAACCATCTTGTGTAAATGGTCCTCTCATGTTCTCGAGCGGAACGGCCCAGCTTCTTCTGTATCGGTTTCCCTTTATCCGAGAAATAGCGGGCCTCGTATTCTTGCAAGGAGTCTCCGACATGAGACCAAGATGGGTTGATTCGTTCGATATCCTCGAGGCCGAGGGGGAATCCGAATTCAGGGTCCTCGACGAGATTGGCCACGGGTATTTGGGGACCTTCATCAAGATCTTCACGGGCGTGTGAAGATTCTCCGCATTCAATCATATTCACTGATTATGGTTCCTTGGCAATGATTTTTGATCGTGTTAGGCCCCTGGGCCTTCCAACTTTCCTTGCTCTATTAGCCCCTGGATTGCCTTTTTCAGAGTGAAGCAGCTGCCGCCGATGTCCGTGAGCTTGATGAAAGGCACAATACTTTGTAGTATCCACGGGAGCATTCGGATTTCGGGTTGGAAATTCTCCAAAGGCCGCAAAGAAGCCTTCTTTCACCGCCTCCCCTAAAGATGTCATTCAGGGCATTCCAAAGTTTTCGAGATTTATGACCCGCTCCGGGCTCGGCCGGTTTCCCGGGAGCAAAAGGAGTCGTGTTATTACATTCCCGTCCCGCATAGTTAATCATTTCTTTGCCTTTTAGCAGTGAGCAGGGCGGTGTTTGCAGGAGGAGCCCGATATTCCGTAGGTGCAGTGCAAAGCAGCCTTGGCTGATTGTAGGCCTTTTCAAACTTAGCTGCAGAGTTAACCATGGCCCGTAAGTCTCGAGTATGGGAAGTGACCGAGGGAGGCTCTCGATGTGGTTTCAAGCATGACCGGAAGATGTCCAGCTTGTTCCTCTTCGGAAGGAGGGATGGCCATTTCACCGAGTTTCGTATTCCACCGCTTGTAAAAGTCCCCAACATTCTCATCAGACGCCGCACTGTTGTTTGTAGGTCAACCCTATTTGTTTCCCATTCCAAGTTGGCCTTATATTTTTCTCGTGAAGGCATTGGTAATTTGGTCCCATGTGGCCCCGGCTTCGTGTTTCAAACTAAGAACCACTTTAAGGCACTCGGACTTCAAGGATAGATCAAATAGTCGCCAAACCCGCTGATTGGTACATCCTTTGGCTTTCATCGCCAAGGTATATGTGTCCAAATGGGTTTTGGGACATGCAGTCCCATCAAAGAGATCCAGATTTGGCATCACGAATTTGTGGGGGAGAGGAACAATGGAGTCCTGGCCCGTAGGCCTGGAAGGCGTACTTCTTGGCAATCGGTTCGGCGATCCGCGCTTTCATTTCCTTGTGTTGTTCCATGAACCAGCCAGATGAGGGTCTTGTGGCGGAACCATGGCATTCAAGCTAGTGGCCGAGCTAGAGAGAGGAGCTACCACCGGAGGCAGATCGGTGGAGGGAACGGCCGTCCGGACGTAGGTGAAAACCTCCGTCCCGGGCCGAGTTACCCTGGGGAGCATGAGTAGGAGCCTGAGCAAAAGGGTAGAACCTTGCGGCTTGCTGTGGATTTTCAACTGGCAAAGTAGGTGGGGGCAGCCCCGATGTAGCCGGATAACTTGGATTTCCAGAGTGGGGCCCGTAAGTAGGCTTGAGTGCGGCCGCCGTCCCGATTGTTGAATTGCATGGCCGCTTGTGGTGAAGGTGTGTAACCCGGTACTGCGGTCCCGGTGATTCATGACACCGGGATGGAGGCTTGCAACCCATAGAAGTCCGAGTGAGGAATGGATTTGTGTGAGGAGCAATGAACTAGTACTGCGAGGAGGGCTCCCATCGTGGCCTGCAACCAAGTTGTGGCGCGGCATTCCGAACCGTGGCTGTTGCTGTGAGGGTCCGGATTGATCGGTTCCGAACTGAGGAGGGATCCCGATTAGCTGTGGCATTCCGAGATAGCCCCAACCATGAGAAGACATTCCGTACCGATTTTGCCCCCACCGATTCAGTGCCGTCGGCCGCATGGATCCGGTGGTCTCGTGGTCGGGAGCCGGGCCGACCCGAAAATCGAGGAGCACGGGTTCTGCGTAGTGGCACCATAGGAGGCGGGGTGGCGGCATCCCGGTGTAATCGTGGCGACCGAGAGTGGGGCCGCATCCTCGTCTTCTTCCACGGTGAAGGTGCCATCTGGATTGAGGCCGGCGGCC
Source organism: Adenophora triphylla var. japonica (assembly GCA_022495995.1). NCBI lineage: Eukaryota > Viridiplantae > Streptophyta > Magnoliopsida > Asterales > Campanulaceae > Adenophora > Adenophora triphylla. The sequence goes on from JAFEMH010000020.1 coordinate 317,783, forward strand.
GCACCGTGACTCTTAATAGCCTCCATAAGGTCGTTTAGCCGTGCTTCCCTGTCGTAACCTCATTTGTTCTCGCTAACCGATTCCACCGTTGCTCGTCTGAGGGGTCCCGGGAGGCGGAGTGACGTTGTCCCCATCATTACCGGCTGATGCAGACATTCTGAAACCCGGAGTTGAAACAAACAGCAAAGCTGATGATGCACTTGACTCTTCCCAACTGATCAAACGGTGACCCGGTGCCCGAAACCAAGCTTTGTGCGGAGTCATGGGGGAAAGGACATGAAGGTTCAGATGTCTGGGAATGGAAGGAGGGTAGGTGTTTGGGCTTTAGGCTCATGCAACATGCGCTATTTGTTCACGTTTACTTAAAACATGTTTTATTAACCTAATCGGTTGGAAAAGATTGCTCTTCTTTTTCGCAAACTACTCGATTCCGGATCAGTGGGCCCCGTCACTACGTCTATAAGCCCCTCGTATTCCACCCGTATTTCGACCTCCTGTGGTGGACAGCTCCGGCGAGGGTCCTATAGGGCAAGCGGGTCCCACCGACCGAAAGAAAAACGATCCTAAAAGTCTGCGGTAATCGAGTCTTAACGAGCATTCGATGTAAATTACGGACAAAGCCGACGTCAAAAGTCAAGATCATGTCCGAGGGCTCGACGAAAAGTCGGCATGATTTGGACCGATAAGCGTCCAAGATTGATCTTAACTTGTCGTCGGCTAAGCCGTAATTAGGCATGGAATAGTCATTAATCCTTGATGACTCAGTGTCAATGCCGGGAGTCGCGTGTATAATTTGTGCGCCGTAGCCGAAGTCAAGGCGCCGGTCAATATCTTGGTCAAAGTCTGCGGCGGAAAACCGGCAGAACTTCGACCGATTAGTGGACCCGAAAGATATTGAGTCGGTATGCCGACAAAGGCTTGAAAGGAAAGGTCTATACACGGACAGGCATGACAACGCACTGCACTAAAAACCAACCGGGTCTCTGACAATGTGTGTCACTTGACAAGTGCATGGTCGACACGAGGCTCCATGGGATGTTTGGGTAGTCCCGTGCTCATCCGAGAGGCGTAATAAGACCAAACGGACCGCGACAAGGATTTCCTGGTTAAGGACGTAGTGTGCAAAGTGTACGGTCACGTGCGCGTAGTGTGCAAGCAGTCTATATTCTTTTTCTGAGTAAAATAGAAAATTTTTATGTGTCTTAAAAAATATGATGCATGATTTTTTTTTTTTTAAAAAATTCTTTTTTTTTTTGAAAATCCTTTTTTTTTTTTTTTTGATGAGCACATAAGCACGTAAGCACGGAAATTCCGACAGCTAGGGACATTATTCCGACAAATCAAAATTTTGACTTTCTCCGAGGCGGCCAAAACAACATGAAAACCGTGCAAAAATCAACACACACACAAAAATGATTTTCAAAGCCGGACGAAAGCTTGACCCTCAAAAGCTTTTTTTTTTTTTTTGAAAACGGTGATACCGGTACGTGGGATTGTTAGACCACAATTTATCCCCGACTCGTGTTAGGAGGCGATAACGGGAAATTTAGTGGTTTCCACCAATATACCGAATACCATTTTTTTATTAAAAAGCTTAGTCCCCAGCGGAGTCGCCACTGTAACGATGTGTTGCCTTTTTCGCGGGAAAAATTCGATTTTTGCGTTTCTTTGAAAAACCAAATAAAACCGGAAAAAACGGAGTCGCCACGCCATTTTAATTTTGAAGGGCCAAAACTTTGAAAAAAGCCCGAGATCAGAGATTTAGGTTCGGAGGTCATGTTACGCGTCGGGAAGGACGTTAGTGTGCACCCGACGCGCCTCGTAAAACGAGTCTTCCAAGCTGAAAATCATTTGTGTGTGTGTGTGTGTGTGTGTTTTGGCCAAAATAAGTTGAAACTGGAAAAAGTAAAAATTGGGATGTCTTTTTAAGACTTTAAACTGATCCCATGATTTTTTGGAGAATTTTTGGTTTGAGATTTGGTACTCAAAAAACCTTTTGAAGTTGAGAAGTCACTTCTGCCAGAAGGAAATGGCAGCAGACACCTGATTTTGAAAGGGATTCAAGGGTCTTAAAACTTCATAATATGGATAAACTCAGAGAATGAAAGTTGTTCTAGACACCTTAAATAAACTTTGTGTGAAAGAAATTTCCATTTTGGAGAAGATTTGAGGGGTCAAAACCTTCTGGAAACCTCAGATATGAGATCTGGATTCCCAGAAGCTGATGAACTAGCCTCTGAAAGAAAAATTGAAAAGAGGAGTTTTACTCACCCAAAAAATAAGGTAAAAATATGTCTGGAAAGCTCTGGATGTTGGATACAAAAAGTGTTTTGTAGTCAACACCAAATTCCAAGTTCATCTGTGTCCAAAAATTAAGACCATGGACTGAGGTCTGAGAAAATTGCTACTGGACAGCAACTTCTCAAGAAAGAAAATATGATTTTAAGGGGGGTTTTGCATCCATGCTTGTCCCCATTTCCCTAGGTTTTGGTTAGTGATCACTAGACATTTTAGTGGTGAATCAACTATACCAAACCATCCTTGGGGTACATTAGGACTAAGCATTTCATTTGCTTGGGGAGGGGGGATTTTACCCTTTGAAATCAAGATTTAGTGCTTGAAAATGGTTTTTTAGGGTTTTGAAAGTGCATTTTTGCAAGTAAGAAAGAAAAGCTTTGAAAATAATGTTGATCTTTGTAGAAGATCATCCATGGAGATGGTCTTCCATGGTGATCTTCTTAGATCTAGAGAAAAAAGATGAAAGAACTACATTTTGTAGTTTGAAGATGCATGCATGGATGAGATTTAGGGTTAGGAAGAAGAGGGTTTACCAATCTTCCTTGTGTTCTTGATTGTTTGGCTTGAGTGTATGAGTGTTTAGGGCTTGAATATGAGAGTGAGTGGATGAGTATGAGTTGGGAAAGATTGGAGAGAAAAAGGTGACAATTCTTGAAGAATTCTCACTGTTTTCTCTCTATATTTCGCCAGAACTTCGTTGCTATTGTGTTCTTCCTTTTTATTTTTGTGACTGGAGGGCTCAATTTATAGCCCTCTGAAAATAGCAAACGTATCCGCGCGGACAAGGTCGATGGCGTGCACTGCGTTCATTAATTACGGCTCCGGCCTTGGGACGGGAAGAATAAAAATTCAAAAAACCAAATTAATGGCCGCTTTTGTGTTTCCAAATTTTCTATTTATGGTTTTATTCTTTTGTTTTGCTTTTTAAGATGCTTTTCTTGGTTTAACTTCATTTGGCAATGCCCATTCTACCCTCCCTTTGTTAGAAATGTTAGGATAGTTAGGAATTGTTAGAAATGTTATAACTTTCGTTAATTTTATAACGAAAATTCTAACAAGCTCAAATTGGAGCACTTACAGTAGCCCCTCGGCGACGGCGCTTTCGAAGGAAGCGGGGTCGTCGATAAGAGTAAGGCTCCATATTTGGCGGGATGATCGAGTGATCGGGTGGCTGAACCTAGCGATAGGCTACCTACGTATCCCGAATGGGAATCAAGCCAGTCGTAGTTCGGGTCTTTGACCCCGGAGATGATGGCGTTTTAGGTGCCTCGAACCTGGTGAGCGAGTTCTACAGTCGTTTGCTGGAAAGAAACTCTGCTGGGGATAAGAGATGACCATTTTTGGTCTGATGGGTATCCGCTCTTCTGGGGATAGGAATGACCATTTTCGGTCTCTGCTGGGGATGATTGCGATTTATCGCTTTCTAGTGATAGCGTCTTAGGTGCCTCAAACCTTGGAGATGGCGTTTTAGGTGCCTCGAACCTTGGAGATGGCTTTTTCGGTGCCTCGAACCTTGGAGATGGCGTTTTAGGTGCCTCGAACCTTGGAGATGGCGTTTTAGGTGCCTCAAACCTTGGAGATGGCGTTTTAGGTGCCTCGAACCTTGATTTGAAATGGCCTTTCGGTGGACTTCGGTGGACTTCGTCTGCTGCCGAAGGAGAGGGCGTTTTAGGTGCCTCGAACCTTGATTTGAAATGGCGTTTTAAGTGTTTTTAAATGTTTTTTCATTGAGTTATTAAATTCTTTTAATAATTACAATTCTACTCCTCTCATTTTACTCACGTATTATTCACAAAAATAATATTTTTAAAAAATAATAATTAATAATAAATACGAGTATACTCCCTCCATCTCACAATTATATATACAAATGTATTAGACACATAAAATGAGTAAAAAGAAAAAAATATCTTAATCAGTTGATCTTGACTAGACCCACAGAAAAATTTAATATCTTATTTTTATAATTAATTATTTTATATTAATAATATAAATATTGTTATTTATTTATTAATAAAATATATTTTTAAGAAAATTTTTATTTATTTTTTGGATAAAATAAAATTTACGTTTTTTATTTTATACTTTATTTTGTTTTCAAGTTTGATTATTTAGTATTTGTGAAATAAATTTTTATTTGCAATCCTTTTAATTTAGGAAATGTCATTTAACCCTTTTAAAAGAAAAATCAACTTCAGCTTGAATCAATCTGTTAATCACGTGCTCGCATATGTCACATAACTGACTTTTCTAACGAAATAATCAAAAAGCCCTTAACTGACGAAAAATTTAATTATTGAGCCATGATGTTGCAAAAAAAATATATGAGACCCCGTATATAAGACTCCCCTCGTGTTCAGGCCCTAAATTACAATTTAGCCACAAAAAATTAGAAAATATTACACATTTGTCTTTAAGAAGTGAAAAAAAAAATAAAAAAAATTGACAAATCTAGTATAAATATTGGAATAGTGACAGTAGGCATACCATTTTGAACCTATTGTTATGCGATTGTGCATTTAATATTGGCTATATTCAGGATTTTTTTCTCAAATAATTCTATTTAAACAATATATATATCAAAATAACTCACATTTAAAACTATTTTCCAAAATGTCCCACCTTTTATAACCCGCTATACAGTGTATCGAGTTTGGTTTAATTAGGGTTTGACGTTTGAATTTAATCAGTTTAATTATCTTAATCATAACTCACTACACAGTGTAGCGAGTTTGACCGGTCACACAGAACTTGCTACATGGTGTAGCGAGTTTAGAAAAAACCCTATTCCCTTTCCGACTTACAGTCTGTTGAAAGGAAAAAAAAACCCTAAACACTTGCCTTGCCGCCGGTAGAACACTTGCCTTGCTGTCGGTAGAAGAAGAAAGAGAGAAGAAGGAGAAATTTTGCCATTGTTATTATCATAAAATTCAAGCTTTTCATCCCCAAAATTTCATTATTTTAAGTTTACATTCATGTTTTTTACGTCATTGCGTGTTGATTTTGCTTTGATTTGAGTATTTATTTACTTGCAATTTAGGTTTATTCAACTCAACTGTTGATATGTTTTGAACTCAATTGTTGGTATACTTTGATTTGAGTTGTTGTATATGTTGATATTGAATTCAATTAGTGTTGTTATTGAACTCAATTGTAGGTATATTTGATCTCAATTGTTGGTATATTTGAAATCAATTGTCGTATATTTAATTTTATGGGGGTTTGAACTCATGTTGTGGGCTTTTTTGAACTCAATAGTTAGTATGTTTGTTATTTCATTTAGAAGTATTTGATATTAAAATTGGGTTTATTTTGTTGAAACAGATGGATACCTTCGTTGATCCTGGGCCTATCGATAACTCAGTTTTAACTGAACATGAGAACCACAGAGCTCGTTTTATTTGGGCCGGACAGCAGGTTGCTAGTCCGCTCTCATTTCATCGTGGTGCCTCCTTGTCGGATAGATTAGCTCCTATGATATTGTCTAGATAGCCGAGAGTGGCTTTAGTGGAGTTCATTACATAGGGAGAGTTCAGTATGATTATGGGTTGTTGGAGGCCTTGATCGAGAGATGGCACCCGGAGACCCATTCATTTCACCTCCCAGTTAGTGAGATGACGATTACCTCAGAGGATATCGACATGATTTCTGGGTTGCCGATTGATGGGGATGTTGTTACTGATGCTGACATTCCAGTTCTTATAGACTAGCGGGTGGTATGTCACCAAATTTTAGGAGTTGCCCCATCTCCCGGAGATATGGATGGGAGTAGTCTAAAGCTACGGTGGATTACTAGTCAGTTTCCACACTTCCATGACCTCACTGATGATTCCCCCAATAACATTGTTGATATGTACACTCGGGCATATATCATGCTCGCCTTGGGTTCTACTGTGATGCCTGATCGTACGAACAACAAAGTTAAGTCGTATTATCTCCCTTTGCTTCGGGAGCTTTCGAGGGTCTGGATGTACAGTTGGGGAAGTGCGTCGCTGGATTTTCTATATCAAAAACTGTGCAGTGCGACTAACCCTTTGACGAGCTAGTGCAGTGGATTTTTCAACATTCTACAAGTATGTTTATCTCATTTTAATGTGCATTATGTTGTTGGTTTTAAGTTTGATTTCAAATTATTAGCATTAGTTATAGTATTTGATATAAATTTTATTGATATAGATTTGGGCTTGGGAGCGGTTGCTATGTGTGCAACCTGAAATTCGAAGGCAAAACATTATCCGGACTTCGAGCATATGCCACTCGGATGCAGGTATACATACATCATATGTTATTTTCTCGTCGTTATAGTTTTTTTTAAAATGTTTCTTATAATTATTCTTTTTATGAAATTTCAGGTGGACCGGATCATCATTGTATCTCAAGGAGGTGTTTGCCCATAACCTGCGAGGCTATCGTGATCAGGTGGCCAAGCTAATAGATGATCAGGTTGTGTGGCAGCTTTATAGAGACAGATATGCTCCGGCATACTGCACTCAGGGACAGGCCGCATGGATGGCCTGGGTCCTCTTATATGCTTTGAGAGGATAGAGTGGCATTTGACGGATCGTGTTATGAGGCAGTTTGGCATGTTGCAGGGGTCCCAGAACTGTGCGACACTAGGAAGGACTTGCACAGAATTGATAAGCGGGGAAACAATCTTGTGATTTGGAGCGACAGCCACAACAATACATTGCACTTTGGGGACAGCGGCGACACTTTCTGGCTTGGGGGGTCACAGACTTTCACGATATGCATTACACCAATCCATATATGATGTGGTATCAGAGCATAACATGCATGTTTGTGCAGAACCCCATTCATATAGAGGACGATGGATACCGGTCGGTTGCCCCTTTCCTAGAGGGCGTGGTAAGTATTTATATTTTTCAAGTTATTATTGAACAAAACTTCAATTTATTAACTTATGTCTCATACTTATTTTTTGCTATAAAAACAGGTGCAGAACCTTCAACGTATGCATGTCACCAATGAGGATGGGGAGCATACTAAACAAGCTGAGCTGCGAAGGTTAATTAAACACACGCTCACGGGAGTTAGGGAGCATTAACGACTTGAGGCTGCAGCACATCCACCACCGGTAGATCGCGTACATAGGGTAGAACCTCGACAGCGTCGGGTTAGACGTCGTGCACAACCACAACCCCAACCAGAGCCAGAGCCGAGACTCAGTATGATGGACTCTTTGATATAGATTCACAGTGGGGAGCTACTCAGGTGGAGGAGCACATGGAGAGGATTAGATTCGATGTTAAGGAGGGTATTTATTCAGGTACTTACCCTCGTCACGGCCTGAGTCAGGTGAGTGGGATTATAAATGATGATGATGATTTCGTTGACCCTCCACCTAGGACTTTTCACACGCCCGTATATTCGGGAAGTGGGTTTAGGGTTCCTTCATCATCCTCACGAGCAGATCTTCCACCGTTCTCTGATCCGGCTGCTACTTCATCTAGTGGGGTACGTCTTACCCCTGCTCAACGGGAGGAGTTAATTAGAAGAGGGTCTCGGGAGCGACATCCGACGAATAAGTTCACCATGACTGCCTATGACAGAACGTATAATAGGAGAAATAAGTGAAATTATTATTTTTTATTTAGATGTAATAAAACTTTGTTTTATTAGTTGTTTTATTATGATTGTAATAAAACATTTATGAATTTTCTGTATGGTTTTTGAAGTTTTTATTTGAATGTTTGTTGTATCCATACACGCATCATCTTCAATACGGAAAGGAAAGTACTCACCAATCCCGCTATCAAAAGTATGAGGACATCTATTAATGACTTTCAAATCATATTGAGACCGATCTAAGCCATCCCTTTTATATAATTCATCAATCAACTCATTGTATCTCCATCGGCAATTGACCCTAATTGCACATTTTGCCCCCTTTTTAAAATGAGGACCATCAAATGGTTGTTCGTCACCACCTCCCCAATAACACATGGAAATGATTGGACCCCGTTCATCTTTAACCCTACATTACGAAATCAAAGTATTAAAACCTATATAACAAAATCCTAACATTTATATCTATAATATACTAAAATACAGTTAAAAACTTATTTTTTTTTATCTAAATACAAGTGAAAACAATGATTAAGATGATGTTAATTTACCTTGATTCTTGATCTTCAACGATTCTGACGAAACTAAATGATGTGAAGAAGATTTGTTTTTTTTTTAGAGTAGTAAGAATGAGAGGATATGAAAATGAGAATGAATTTGGATGTGAAAACGTTCCGTAAAAATGTCATTTTAAACTCGCTACACCATGTAGCGAGTTCTATGTGACCGGTTAAACTCGCAACATGGTGTAGCGAGTTATGCTTTAGATAATAAATTGATTAATCAAACGCCAAACCCTAATTAAACCAAACTCGCTTCGCCGTGTAGCGAGTTTCAACGGTAACATGTTGAACTCGCTACACCGTGTAGCGAGTTCTAAAATGTGAGACATTTTGGGAAATAGTTTCAAATATGAGTTATTTTGGGATATATATTTTTAAAATGAAATTATTTGAGAAAAAAAAAATCCTATATTCTATATTCAGTTAGTTCATCAATTTAATCAATCAAGTGCAGCGAGTTCTAAAAAGTGGGACATTTTAGAAAATAGTTTCAAATGTGAGTTATTTTGGGATATATATTTTTAAAATCAAATTATTTGAGAAAAAAAATCCTATAATCTATATTCAGTTAGTTCATCAATTTAATCAATCAACTTAATGAAGATACCAGGGTAGAGTTAGCGGTAGCGACATAAAGGCCATTCTTGACTTCTTGTCTTCTTGAAGTCGCATGGCTTCTTCTTATATCACTTAGGGGCCGTTTGGTTCGATGAAAAAAAGTGAAGGAATGGAATTGAATTCCCGAAGGAATTGGAATGGAAAAAAAACTGGTCAAACCCCTCCGTTTGGTTGGCACGAAATGGAATGAAATTGTCATTCAATTTCTTGGCAAATCATGTTTGATTTGAAAATACAAATTATAGGAATGCAATAAAGCATATAAAATATCCAATATACCCTTCTTTTAATTTTTTTTGGGGGGGGTGGTGGTGGTGGGGGGTAGGTAGAGGGTATGCAAAATGAGTAAATTTTTTTTTTAGGTGGGGTTGGGGGGTAGGTGGGGGTGGTAGGGCGGGGAGTGAATGGGGGGGAGGGGTAGGCGTGGGTCTTTTAAAAAAAAATCGTGGGGGGGGGGGTAGGTGGGGGTGGTCGGGCAGGGGCTGGATGGGGGGGGGGGTAGGCAGGGGTCTTTAAATTTTATTTTATTTTTGTGGGGGTGGGGGGTGGGTAGGTGGGGGTGGTAGGGCAGGGGCTGGATGAGGGGGAGGGTTAGGCAGGGGTCTTTTAAAAAAATATTTTTTTTCGTGGGGGTGGGGGTGGGGGGTAGGTGGGGTGGTAGGGCAGGGGCTGGAAGGGGGGGGTAGGCAGGGGTCTTTTAAAAAATAAAAAAAAATTCGGGGGGCGGGTAGACATGTCCAAACGGTTCCGGTTCCCAAATAGCCGAAATCGTATTCGAACCATATTAATCCGGTTCCCGGTTCTATCCGCTGGTTCCGATTCCAACGGTTCCACCGATTTCATCACCATCTAACTTTTTTTTTTTTAATCCAAACCTCTTAAGACAGTAAAGACGCTAATCTGTTTTTTTTTTTTTTTTTTTTTTTCACTTCGGGGGTATGTTTTTGGAAAGAATGAGAAGTGGACAAAATTTGGTTAGTATATTATTAAAGATTGAATAAAAATTCTAACAATATTTTTAGGAAAAAAAAGGGGCGGCACCCTTATAATTTTATTAATATAATTGAAAATATTACAATGAGGGGGACAACCAAGTTTTTCCCTTTTATAATTCAAGGGTAGACAAAAGTAGCCTATACCTCTATAGCCTATATTACAACATTTATCTAAATTCTAGTCTAATTTAAATAAAACAACACTACACTACAAGTACAAATACTAAATAAATGTTAAATATTACATTTAACTTACCTTGATCAATCGCCGATTCCCGGTTCCGGAACCGCCGGTTCCCGGTTCCGCCGGTTCCTCGGTTCCCAATATGGTGGATTCGTATTCGAACCGTTTCAATCCGGTTCCCGATTACGTTCGGTTCCTGGTTCCGGCGGTTCCCGGTTCTCGCCGGTTCCCGGTTCCGGTTCTACCCGCCGGTTCCGTCGGTTTTCGGTTCTATTTGGACATGTCTAGGGGGTAGGTGGGGGTAGTAGGGCAGGGGCTGGAAGGGGGGGGGTAGGCAGAGGTCTTTAAAAAAAATATTCGTGGAGGTGGGGTAGGGCAGGGGCTGGGTGGGGGTGGGTAGGCAGGGGTAGGGGTGGTTTGGGTTTGGGGGTATTTTGGTCAAAAAAAAAATTTACAATTTCATTGCCAAAGGAATTGAGCATTCCTTCCATATGTGGAGGGAATGACCAATTCCTTCCTTTGATGGAATTAGCCATTCGGAGAAATGAAAAATTTGAACCAAACACGGTGAAGGAATGGGTCAAACGGAATTGACAATTTCATTCCATCGACAGAATGGTCAATTCCGCGAACCAAACGGGCCCTTATGGTCATGTAGCTTCTCGATGATGCTTGAAAGGCAGTTTCCCTTCCTAAGTAAGAGGCGTTTTTGTTATTGTTATGACTAATCTAATATTCTTTAAATAAACAAAATAATAATTGAACGCTATAAACCAAGCATGATCATGGGCCCATAAAACTATGGGCCCATAATACTATGATGACATGGAATAAGTCTAGGTTGACCAAGGCCAAAGTATGCCTGACATGTCGACCAAGACCATGTCAACCACATTTAAGCCCACCAAAAGTATTTAAGTCAGCATAAATATCCGAACTACTGAATTTGGGATGATTCAACGTTTTTGACATTATCAGTTTGGTTTCATTGATGGGAAGCGATCATGACACCCTCGAATAACCAGAAAATTCTCTTCTTACATCGTATGAATTGACATACATACTATCAGTTTAACGGTATAACGGCTAATCCTGAAAATCACCCTATGAAGGCTGATGGGGAAAATCCCACTTGTTATAAAATATTTCGCAAGTGCACGAGTTATCGAAGTAAGAGCCGAATTCACAAGGATTTGTGAATCAACAATTCGACTTTCAACAGTTAACCACTAGTTCTGTTGGACGTAGGGTAGTATATCGTGATTCAATTAGTGGTGGTTGTGTTGTGGGGAGTGGTAGCGGTGAGGATGACAGCGACAACACACGAAGTTATAAAGGTGATAGTAAAATCAAAATAAAAAAGATTCATAAATCCTTAAAAGCATAACAAAGTTGTTGTGTACAAAACAGGCAGGCTCAAGAAACTTATAGTACCAGTCATCATCAAATTCCTTGACAAACAAACGCAAAAAACTATTCAACTGTGTTTTTAGACTAATAATTAATGGTCAATCCTGCTCCTCTATTGACATCACTGAAATCTTACTAGTGAGGAAGAAGGTATGTACCCCATAATAAAGCATCCTGATCCTTATCTGCAAAACGAAGAATGAAAAGAATGAGGCTGAGACAGGACACCTCCGTCCCAAAATGGCAAAATGAATATCCATTTTTTTTTTTTAATAATTTGCTCTTGATCAATAGCAAATTTGAAGAAATTTGGATATTCGTTTTGGAATGGAGGGAGTATAAAAATCATTCAGTTCATCAAAGACAAATAAGTAGTTCTACTAATTTCCTTTCGTGAAGAATGAACATACTCATGATTTGGGGACGGCGAAAACTACGTATAAGTGGGCGTGTGTCGGGCAGAAAGGTATACAGATAATTAGGATTTCTGGAAAACCATTCGAGTTTTACTTCATGAAAGTTAACTGTAAATTACCAAATTCACATGGAGGGTTTCTTGTTTCAATCAAATCAAAATATGTTTATACGGTGTACAAAATAAAATTAGAATAGGTACTGGACCTTACAGAATTACTTTGCATCTTTCTTTAATACTAAAGCTCTTTAGATTTCATTTACCAACAAAAATGGAGTCGGAGTTGGAATTTTCCAAGTAATTGACTTTTTCTTACATTTTCTACTTAGCTATAGAGCATAAAACTAAAACCTTTGTAAGCTTTAATTACTCTAAAAAAAACTATTAACAATTACAAGCATTGTAACTTGACATCATTTTTTTTTTTCAAAAGACTTGTCGACTTTGAAAATCAAAAGTTAGCGTTGGAAAATAATGTATGATCTCTCTAATTTGATGAATATATACATCATTTTCAAACAAGTTGTACATACAACGCAATCTCCTTGTGTCTTGTGTTTTAACAATTTCCTTGTCTGACACCTGACGTCTATATTGACACTCATGTCTGTGTACACAAAGCACAACACATCACTTAAAAATAAACTTCTATTTTCATTAATTCTGCTGCTTCTCATCTGTTTCATATCACAGACTAAAACTTTGTACCAAAAAAAAAATTACAGACTAAAACTAACCATAAACCAGCCGTCAGTATCTTGACAGTCAATGGATGATTTATTTTTTTTAGAATGAAATGGTGTGACTCCCTCCTTTAAAATGCTTCTACGAGTATTACTGATGGCGAACAAGGACTGAAGAACACAAAGAATGATGTACTAATACAGAACATGAGGTTAAGAATGAGGGAGAATGAGTCATGTTTATTTTCATATTGGTTGGAGTGGTGGAGAGAGCCGGGGGGGGGGACTGAGATAGGCTGGGGAGAGATTGTCCATCTATCCAAGTTATTGATTCACCAAAAGATTAAATAAAAACATAACAATAAAAACAAGAAACAAAATGACTTCAATATATATTAATTAAATTACCGACTACTCCGTCTGTCCCATAACAAGTGAGACTTATTCTTTCAAAAAAAACAAAAAAACAAGTGAGACTTATTTCTCTTTTGGTCCATTCCATAACAAGTGAGAGTATCCAAAATATCCAACTTTTATTAATTCTTTATTTGTCTCACAACAACAATTCACTTGCTATTCTCTACCAGTCTACCCCCACTTTACCTCTTCTACTTAACTTTTCATACCCACAACACCTCCACTATCAATACTATACTTCCTCAATCCCATTTATATTGGCTACATTGGTTAACACACGTGAACTTTGACCAAACATAATCCCTTCTCATTCAATTTCGGTCTCACTTATTATGGGACGGATGGAGTATATGCTAGCATTTCTTGACAGATATTTAAATGTTCAACACCATTGCCCCAATTCGAGCATTTGCTATAAAGGTGCTAGATTTCCTGCACAGACATATCCTAATTACATAAATTTTCTAGCACCTTTTAGGATATCCTAAATTCATAAATTCAAAGGGTGCCCCAATTTAGAAATACAAAAAAAGAAATGAAATAACTAGAATATATCATTAGCCAAGTAATGGAAGAATTGCCACAAAATTGAGCTGAGCAAACAGAAATAAAAGTAGAAATTGATTGAGATCAATTACCGATTTGATCGAATTGGAGGGAAAGGAGGCAATCTAAGAACAGCTTCCTCAGTTTCAATCGGGTCTGATCTCAGTATCTATAGAAATAACAAACGGATTTAAGAGATAAAAAGTAAAATCCAAGGCATTCATCAGAGAGAGAGAGAGAGAGAGAGAGAGAGAGAGAGAGAGAGAGAGAGATTACAGGGTCTCGGAGAGTAGGCTTGGTGTCGTCAGCAGCAGGTCTGAAAGGAGGTTTCTTCGTCTTCTCCTCTCTCTTTGCTTCACTTTCGCCATTGCCAGCCTTCGTCGGGAATCCTTCACTTTTCATCTTTCCCTCTACTGCCCTTTCGCTGACTGCCTTTGACAATTGAGGGGGTGTTTGGTTCTTAGTAAATAAAGTGAGGAAAAGTGTGGGAATGAAATGGATATTTTTTTTTTATTTCTTTATTGTGTACTCCGTATGTTTGATTTATTTTTTTGAAAAAAATTTCATTCCAAAAAGAAATGAAATTTCATTCATTGAAATGAATTTTCATTCCATCAAAAAATGGGAGGAATGATCAATTTCATCAAATTTATTTCATTGGACTCAAACCTAAATTACTATTCTGTCTTCAATCCAAATAATAATAATAATAATAATAATAATAATAATAATAATAATAATAAAATAATAATAAAATAATAATAAAATAATAATAATAAAATAATAATAATTATAATTATAATAATAAAATAATATATATATATATATATATATATATATATATATATATATATATATATATATATGGTCACGCTCCAATGAGAACCGTTTAAAATGAGAACAGTGAGAACCACTTCTATACACTTGTATACAATAGATATTTAGCTACTATATACATATATAATAGACTATATACATATACGATAGATATTTAGCTACTGCATACAAGTGTATACGTGTGGTTATATACTTGTATACAGTAGACACTTAACTACTGTATACATATGTATACAGTAGATACTTAACTACTGTATACATATACAGTAGACTGTATATGTATACAGTAGCTAAGTATCTACTGTAAACAAGTGTATACAAGTGGTTCTCACGATTCTCATTTTGTTATGTTCCTCATTTGAGTACCTATATATATATATACTAGCACATGTCCGTGTCCAAGGCCACGTAATTTTTTTTAAGGGCAAAATGGGAAAGGGACGAATGCATGAGGGCAAAATAAGAATTTCGCCGCTTGAAACTGTTCAAAGAACTGTAGCAAACACCCCTTCCATTTATACTATATATATATATATATATATATATATATATATATATATATATATATATATATATATATATATATATATATATATATATATACACATCGAATTTCACTTTGCACCCTTGCACGAAATTCGTACAAATGTCATACCTAATGTTTGAATAATCCCACTGTACCCCTAAATACTAACAAACATTAAAAAATTAGTAAAATTTGTCATGTTTATATCAAATGATAGGTATTTATGACTTTTGACTCCTAAACTCAAGGGATTAAATGTCATTTAGCCCCTAAAAGCTCTCAAAGTCTCTCAAAGTCTGAAAAATGCATTATTTTGTCTTTTATTTTCAGCAAGTATTTTTTATTTTGTCACCTTGACAACCATAATCACCAGCATCATCAAACCACTGCCGTAGTCACTACCGTCAACAAACTGTCGCCGTTACCACCACCACCACCAAACCACCACCTTAAACGAAATCAAACACCTAAATTTGGTCTAATCAAATCCACTTCATTTGTTCTCAATTCATACAATAATAATAAGATTAACCCTACTTTAACACCAAATTAAAATATCTCCAAAATCAAAGTTCAAAATAAACAAATTAAAAAAAAAAAAGATGAAGCAAAAAAATACCCAAATATGAGCTTCATCAAACTGGGGTTATTCTTAATATGAAATGGGGACGTTGGTTAAGTGGGGATGTGAGACAGAAGGGGAAAAGAAGGTGGGTTACAGCCTTACAAGGTTGTATTCAAAATCTTTCCACCTTGTACTTCCAACTCATGCATATCCGATCGAGCGGTAATAGCATGAAAATCAAAGATGTATTCATCGACCGTTCGACTCCCTTGCTTGCAATTCAAAAACTTTCGATAAAATTCCTGCTCATAATCGTCAGATAGAAAACTATCTCTTAATTCCGTTTTCATATCCTCCCAACGAGTAATTGAGGGCCAACCACCACGTGCTCTATGTCTCGTCAATTGCGTCCACCATGCATTAGCCCTAGTATGAAGTTTATAAGCAACACAAGGTACCTTTCTATCCTCCTCAATTCTCATCAACACAAAGAACTTTTCAACTTCGGAGAGCCAATCCAGAAATTCTTTCGCAGTTAATTCCCCGGTGAAGAACGGTATATCCGCCCTAATCTTGGGTCGTTTTTCCGGAGGAGGCGCTATCCTGGCCTCTTCTTCTGTATCATTATGCACATCCCCGCCAATCGGGTCTCTGTGGTGGATATTGTACCCATGAGCGCCTCAATTTCTTGGTTGTTTACCACCACAACCATCGTTCAATGCCGCCTCTAGTCGACCGAAATCCCCCACGAGTTCTGCGTGACGGTTAGTTGCCTCCGCAATCGCTGTTAACATGGCGTTTACAGCATCAAGAATGGTCATCAAGGTGATTTCTCCATCGTTGGCCATCTTCCAAGGATCGTCCTTTTCTGATACCAATTGATGTAAAATGCAACAGAATAGATAAACAAGAATGGCATAAATCAATTCTTCTGCAAGGAATCGCAATTCCCTAAAACAATAACCTCCTAAAAGATTATTCTGCAAATCAAATTAATGACTTAGATAAACACACAAGGTGTAGGGTTTTGCAAACTAGCAAATAAATTAATTGATAAAAAGTTCTCTTCTTACAAAATTCCTAGCAATCTATTTATACTCGCAAATCCTAATAAATAAAGGAAAATAAATAAAGAAAACCTAATCAATAAAGGAAAATATAAAACCCTAACAACTTATTTAAAAATAATAATAATACAAGACGAATACTAAATAATTAAAACAAAACGAATCCTTAGCTTCCTGAAACTTCACGTGATAGATTTGGAAACAATGACATGTTCGTGCGTACCTATTGAGGCGGTCGTCTGGCTCCCAACGAGGCTGGCGCCTCTCCAGCAACAACTTCATGCAATTCCAATTCTCTTCAGGCGGCCGCCTGGCTCCTAAGGAGGCTGGCACCTCGCCAGCAGAAACTTCATTGCTGATCCATGTGCTACATCATGTTGCCTCCATAGAATTTCGATGATGGGATAGTGGGCACTAAAAAGATAACAAAGTAGGGGAAAGGGCAATGTTGGGTTACTACAGGGAGAGATAAGGCTGGGGAAAAAAAGTAAGAGAGGGAGGATAGTGGGGGAAGCTATGACAATGAGGGAGTAGGGGTGGGGATTGTTAGAGGATATTACAATAAAGACAATGTTGAGTTTGATGAGTTTTTTTTTTCTTTCTTTTTTGGCCCTAAGTGATATACTATTTTGCAATTTTTACAATTCATTTTTTTCTTGTTTGATTTTTTTGTTGATTATTATTTTTGAATGTATTTCTATATTATTATAAATTATTATCTTTTTGGAGAAATAAAATACATTTTTGGTACATGAGAAATTTATAATTTCCATTTCTATTTTTTAAGAAACAAACGATATCAAGATTCATTTGTATTTTTTAATAAGTAGATTTACTATTGCTTTTAAAAATAGATTTATTAAATAAAAATTAGATTATATATTGGACGTTATAATATATATATATATATAGGAGTATATATTATTCAAACATTATGTATGGCATTAGGACGAATTTTGTGCGAGAGTGAAAAGTGGGATTAGGTGTTTACTTTGGGGGGGGGGGGAAGTAAATACTCCCTCCGTCCCATTAATAACTTCACTTTTTGCCATTTTGGGTGTCCCATTGAAAGCTTCACCTTTTCTTTTTTGGCAAAGAATCTTTACTATTCCCTCCACTCATTCTCTCTTATTTCTCTCTCCTATTTTCAAATTACACTCACAACATTTTTTCTTCCCACCCATTTTCTTAATTTGCGTGCCGAAGCCAAAATGGTGAAGTAAATAATGGGACGGAGGGAGTATATTTTGGCCTCTTCGGATCATATCTTGAGAAGTACTCAAAATTTGTCTGCAAATTATCGGCAAAAAATTAGGGCAAAAATTGAGTTATAACTACTTACCGATTTATTTGGGCATTGTAGAAATCTTCGAGCTGGATTCCTTTTCGTTCATCACGTCTGCATTCGCTTGATTTCACCGCACCTGAGTCTTTAGTTCTTGATGTTTATGATAAAAATGCCGAATTTTGTTTGGTAATATTTGTACGAGAGAATTGCATTTTGTTTTGTGTTAACGGGGGAAAAACGTGGACATTTTCGCCCCACCAACCCCCTTCTCGTCAATTTTTTTTGCTAATATTAATTTTTTTATCAATTATCCCGCCGCCCCTTCAACCCCTCCCCCCTGTCAAATTTTTTTTCATCATATTTTTTTATTAAATTTCCTGCTGCCCCTCCTCCTTTCTATTTTTTTTGCTTATATTAATTTTTTTTATCAACTCTCTTGCCGCTCCTCTAACCCCCATCCCCACCTCCACCCCCTGTCAAAAAAATAATTATATTCACATTAAAATTAGTTTTTGACAACTCCCATGCTGCCTCTCCACCCCAAACCCTAACCTCCCACCCCACTCACCCCCATCAATATTTTTTTTTTAATTTATATTAAAAATTATTTTTTAACAACTCCCATAAACGACCCCTTTTACGTCTCCCACCTTTCCGTCATTTTTTTACTCATATTAAATTTATTTTTTAACAACTCTTCCAACCATCCCACCCTCATACCTTATCCTACCCACCCCTTAGTCACTCACCAACCCACCTCATTTTCGCTACTTTACCATATTCTAATCCTAACCCCTACCTCACCCTCTCCCCAACACCTACCCTACCTACCCCATATTGTGTTTTTATCAGAAAATGTTATTCTTAGGCTCCGTTTGTTTGGGGGAAAATGTTTTCCGTAAAACGTTTTCCTCATTTTTCGGTGTTTGGTAAGCATCGAAAAATGGAGAAAATGTTTTCCGGGAAATGTTTTCCCCACTTTTCTAATTAAAATGACTTACGAATTTTTCCTAATTAAAACATTTTCCGGAAAAAAGTAACACCGTCGCACACACACACACCCCCCTAACTTTTCATACAGCCCCACGTTACCCATCCCATATCAACCACCACCTACCCATCCCCTTATAAAAATTATTTATATTAAAATCATTTTATACAATTCTCCCCCCCACCCCTCACCACCACCACCACCCCTCGGGTCATTTTTTAAAATCATTTTAAATTTATTTTTAACAACTCCCCACTTCCAACACCACCACCTAAAGGTCAAAAAATATTTTTTTATTAATTTTAAAATTATATTTTAACAAATCCTCCGCTCCCATGCAATTTTTTTTATTCATATTAAAATTATTTTTTAACAACCCTCACCACCCCTACCACACACCTACCCCACCCCCACAACCTACCCTATCGCCACCATAGCCTACCATCATCTTACCCTTTACATTTCCCCCACCACCCTACCTACCCTACCCTACACCCACCCACCTCACCCATGCTAATCCCCACCTCCTATTCTACCACCACCCCACCTCCATCACCCTACTCCATCATATCTCTTTCAACTTATTTCAAATTGTGTTTTTATCAAAAAATATTTTCCTTTAATTTATTAAACAAATTAAAATATTTTTCGGAAAATATTTTTCTTACCAAACAGCCGAAAACATTATGTCATTGTTCGGAAAACATTCTCATTTTCCGGAAAACATTTTATGAAAAATCATTTTTCGTAAGTCGTTTCGCGAAACAAACGGAGCCTCAGTTTACCAAACACATAAAAATATTTTCTGGAAAATATTTTCCTTAGATTTACCAAACAACTTAATGTCATTTTACGGAAAATATTTTTATTTTTCAGAAAATATTTTTCAGAAATCATTTTTCGGAAAACATTCCCCCCCCTCCCAAACAAACGGAGCCTTTGAGGGTTAAAGTTTACTCCCTACATCACATAACAAAAGGCACAAAAGCCCTATTTTGGGGTTCCATTACAAAATGCACAAACTCAAAAATAAAAGTTTTTAATATTTGTTTATTTATAAGACTCACTTGTCATTGTGAGAATGGTGAGAAAATATTATAAGTTTTTTTCCTAATCTCTTTTTATTTTTGGATCTTCATATATAGTATTTCATGAAAAACATAGCAAAACCAATATCAATCTTAGATTTCATGAATTCAGGGGTTAATTTATAGGATTAGAAGGTTATGAATCGCTAATTCTACCCAATCTTATGGTTGATCATTCTTTTATAGGAATTCATTAATTTGTCCAAATCATTAATTGAAGCAAAATATTATGAAAAGCATACAACAAAAACATATTAATTTTAGTTAATTATTTGGGATATAAGATCGTATGATTCGAAACCACCATCATGGTTTGGAGAGTCTTTATACCGATCCTAGGGTTTAATAAAATTACACTACTCTAAAAATCAAATATAGTAGGTGAGAGGAGAACGAAAACCAAAGGAAGTTTAACTTGTGATTTCTTGAGCAATCCAATAGGTAGCCTATTCAAAGGCTTGAGATCCAATTTTAAAGATGTTGTTGAACGAGTTTACAAAGATTTGGGAGTTGTTTTTAGTGTTCTTTATAGGAGAGAACACAACAAAACGTGTGTCAAAACACAAGGGAAGGCCATTATACTTATACTCACCCAATACTTGGTGGCCAAGAAAGAGGAGTGTTAATCAAGGTAGAAAATCAAACTAGAAGCTTCCAGGAAGGTGACAAAACATGTAAATCCCTTTGAGAGAGTTGTAGACAATAAAGAGATCGAAGTCGAAAATGAAAAGAAATCACGAGACAGCCTCAACAAAATCTTTGTTTTGCCCTTCTCTAGTTACCTCGTTAGTCAGTCAAGTTTAAACTAACGAAGTTAATCAAAAACTTAACAAAATATGACGAAATTGCAGGTGTCATTCCTAAAATAAAAAATCAAGACTAGAATAGTGTAATCATATAATAATGTATTCAAAATGTGATATCTAGAGTCATACTCAAATCATTTATTCACTTACTTTTCTATACTCTAGTTTCTCTATACTACCTCACTTTTCATGCTTACAACACTTACTTCACGTATATTTTTTTTAACTTTTGTGCAAAACTCATTTTGTAATGGCAAGTGGGAAGTACGTGTCAATATAAACCGTTTTGATTGGAGGGTAAAACCGTCATACCAGATAGGAAAGAAGACTTTAATCTAGCGATCACCATGACATTTCATTCATCTCAACTTTGTGCACTCACACTGCACTTCAAAAACTCTGATGTTTTCCCTCCAAATTGAATCCCTACTCCAACGGTCCCAAACTATCTCTCATCTTCTACAAATCCATTCCTTTCTCCTAAAAACCGCACTCGACCGCCATGAGTACCTCCTCTCTAAGTTCATTCTCTCCTCATCTCCAGTTTCTCTCGATTTCGCAAGATCAATCTTCGATAACTCACCCATAACACCACCAGTATTTGCTTGGAATACTCTTATTAAAGAATACTCAAAGAGCTCTGTACCAATTGAATCCGTTAAACTTTTCTGTCAGCTTCGAAGATTTAGTATTCAACCCGATAATTATACGTACCCATTTGTTATCAAAGCTTGTGGTCGGTGTTTAACGATAGGAGTAGGGGGTACGCTGCATTCATTGATTTTGAAGACGGGTCTTGATTCGGATCGTTATATAAACAATACCCTTTTGAGGATGTATTCTGGTTGTGGTACAATTGGGTTTGCGTGGAAGGTGTTTGATGAAATGAGTGACAGAGATGTGGTTTCTTGGAGTTCTATGATTGCTGGATATGTTAATTGGTAATCTGTTCTTTTGCCAATTTAGTTGTAAGTCTTGAAATGAGGTCATTTGATCTTTAATTGTAATGCTAATTAACATGCTAAAACGCAAGGATTTCATAAACTAAATTGAGAATTTGTCCTTTAATTTGTTAAATAACCAAGATAGAAGCCAACATATATAAATGAAATAATCCAATAGTATTCATTAAGACTTGTACTTCTGAAGCGAATTTCTCAACTTCTATCTCCTACTAGGGCCAGGAGTAACCTTCTTGAAGGTACTAGTTTGAATTTGTTATTATATTGGCTTTATTATACATCCATCTCACTCCCACGAACTTCGCAATTTTTGATGTTACATCATTCTTAGCTTCTTGGATCATGCTATGTCATGCTAGTAGTGCCATCATTCGTAGAATACCCTACCCACTCTAAAGTCTTAGGTCTCCTAGATCTCAGTCCCATAAACTTTATTTATACTTCTTGTATAATGTCATATTGGGGTGCTTTAGTTGTAATCTTACAGCAATAACCGCTGATAACATACCTTGTGGATATCTGAATGCTAATGGTCCTTCTGCATGATGATGTATAATAACAGAACGTTTGCTTACCTTCACAATATACATCCAAGTGCTCATTAAGGATCCTAAATGATTGTCTTACAGAAAACTACTCCCTCCATCCCGAAATGATCTTCCTACTTTTTTGTTGTTATCAGGAAGGCACTTTGAGTAATAATTTTAGGCTAACTTATATATCCTAATGAACATCTAAAACTTGCGGTTGATATCATTTATAATGGTAAATCAACAACAATTTTTGAATTTTCATTAGGATAATTAAATTGACCTAAATTTATTGCTCAAAGTACCTTAGTGCTAACAAAATAAAAAGAGGGAAGATCATTTCGGGACGGAGGGAGTATTAAACAATAACAAAGAAGCTGAATCAGAGGGTTGATCTGTTAAAAACTGTGCCTCCTGCTTTTATTTGAGTGTAGTGGGAGATGCTTTTGTTTGCTTGAAAACTATCCAATCAGATATTTTCGTAAATAATATCAATTTCATTCTTAATTTGAATGGTTTTAGGAGGTTGTAAGAGAAACTAGATGCAGCTTATTTATGCTAAGTTATGAGTTTCTGGACAAATGTAAGACTTTTATTTCTCGTGTGAAACAGTTCTGGGAGTATGGTGTGTGTAGCTCGTATAGAATTACAGAAATGCATGAACTGGTCTTTCCAGCTTTACTAATATTTTCTGTATAACTTTTCAAGCATTTATGAAGAAATAAGAAACCTTTTTTTTACTATAGTTGCCCACAAAGATTTTGTTTACTTACTTAAAAGACAGAAATTAGAACTTATTGGGGTTAGAGTCCTAACCAAGAACAAGCTCAAAGAAGTGTTCAAATCAATTGTGCAAGAATAGGCCGAGAAATTGGAAAATTGTGCTGACACGGCCGCGCGTGCAAACTGACACGGTCGTGTCACTGCAGCCGAATTTGCTGTTTGTCCAATATGGTTTGCACGGTCGTGTAGGCCATAAAGCGTGGTCGTGCTTCGGTCATGCAACAGTAATATTAGGTAAATTTAGTTTCCTTTTTGGGTCTTTTGCTTGGAGAGAAAGAAGTCCTTTCTTGTACATGAATCCTTATTGACATAGGACTAGATTTATTGCACTATAAATGCTTGTGATAGCCTAGAAGCAAATTTGTAACATCATTGAAAATATTAGAGATAATTTTTGGCTTGGTAGCGCCCCCGGAGGTAGTTGTTGTTGCAACGAACCAGGTAAACAATTCTTGTGTGTTTCTTTGTGTGTGATTTACTTTTCGTGTGTGTTATCCTTATTAATCTCTCCGTTGTCTTGGGTCGTTCCGCTGCGTGATTTCCCAAGAACGGGCATCAGAGCTTTGGTTTTGTCGATTCATAACTTGGCATGGATTTCTTGGGGGCTTTGGAGGATGGTAATACGGTGTTGATCGAAAAGTTTGATGGGACGGATTTTAATTTTTGGAAAACGCAAATCGAGGATGTTTTGTGGAACAAAGATTTGTATCTCCCATTAAAAGAAAAGCCGGCGGACATGCAAGAAGCAAAATTTGCAATCTTGGATCGAAAAGTGTTGGGGCTTATTAGACAAACGTTGGCCAAGATGTGTCGAAGAATGTTTTGGAGGCGAACACTACCGTGGAGATGTTACAAATGTTGGCGAGCGTGTACGAGGCACCATCGGCGGCAAACAAGGCTCATCTAATAAGGAAGTTGTTGAACATAAGGACGGTGGAGGGCATGTCGGCAACAAAACATATAAGTGAATTCAAGTTTACTGCAACCAAACTATATTATGTGGATGTTACTCTTTGATGACGAGTTACTAGCATTGATTTTACTTTCTTCTTTGCCAGAAAGTTGGGATACGACTGCGATAGCAGTGAACGTATCAGCGGGGAAGGTGAAGTTGAAGTTTTCGGATGTCGTAGATGTGATCCTTGTCGAAGAAATTCGTAGGAAGAGCAAGACGGATACAACCGGGCTAGCACTAAGTGTCGGTGAAAAGAGTAAAAGAGGCAAAGAAGACGATTACTTGCTTCGGATGTGGGAAGAAAGGACATTATAAGAGATATTGTCCAGAGCGGTCGGTCGGTGAGAGGGAATTAAATGTCGATGAAGAAATTGACGATGCATTAATCTTGGGTGGGAGCAGTCCAACAGATTCGTGAGTTTTGGATTCAGGCGCGACATTTCATTCGTGCACTAGTGCGGAAGGGATGGAGTAGTACGTTCCGGGCGATTTTGGGGTTGTTCGTTTGGCAAACAATTATCCGGTCAAGGTCGTTGGAAAGAGGGTCGTTCGGTTCAAAGCAACGGATGTGACTGTGTTGCGGCTTCGTGCGGCTTCGTGATGTGCGACATATTCTGGACTTGATTTCCATATGGCAACTTGATAAGGAAGGTTGTGTGGTGACCTTTGGTTGTTAGACATGGAAGGTAAATCGGGGAGCTAGCTTGGTAGATCGAGGCGGTTTGGAAAATATGTTGTATACCACCACATGGGGCGTTAGAGGAAACAAGGGGACACTCCAATGATTGATGCCGGTGGCCGAAATCGCCATGGTGGAAGGAATTTCACTAAACAGTATGTTGGTAGAAAATTGGGGAATGAAGTCGGCCGACGCGGAGCCAATTTGGCCAACATGGGAGCGGGATCTAGAATAGTGATGCGATGGGTTTCTGAAAACACACAGAGGTTCCAAGCTTATGGTGGTGTGGGGCACGAGGATTCGCACCGTAGAAGATCATTAGTTAGTAAGCAAGTGAATGGGGATGTGCAAGGAGGATCATTGGGAATAAAGACTCAAGACATGGTGGAACCGGCAGTTATGTTGAAGCGTCGCTCAGCTTCAACTCACTTGGATAACTAGACAAGAGAATGACGCTACTAACGCACGGAAATTTGTTTCGCGGAAGTCAAACTCGGGTGGGAGAATGACGGAGGTATCGCAGTTTGGTTATTCTATAGGTGGGAGATTGTTGAAGTTAGAGTTCCAACCAAGAACAAGCTTAAAGAAGGGTTCAAATCAATTGTGTAAGAAGAGGCCGAGAAATTGAAAAATTGTGCTGACAAGGCCGCGTATGCAAACTGACACGGCCGCGCGTGCAAACTGACACGGTCGTGTCACCGGAGCCGAATTTGCTGTTTGTCCAATATGGTTTTGCACGGTCGTGCAAGCCATAAAGCACGGTTGTGCTCGGTCGGGCAACAATAATATTAGGTAGATTTGGTTTCCTTTTTGGGTCTTTTGCTTTGAGAGAAAGAAGTCATTTCTTAGATATGAATCCTTATTGACCTAGGACTAGATTTATTACACTATAAATACTAGTGATAGCCTAGAAGCAAATTTGTAACATCATTGAAAATATTAGAGATAATATTTTGGCTTGGTAGCGCCCCCGAGGTAGTTGTTGCAACGAACATGGTAAACAATATTGCGTGTTTCTTTGTGTGTTTCTTTGTGTGTGATTAACTTTTCGTGTGTGTTGTTCTTTTAATCTCCCCATTGTCTTGGGCCATTCCGCTGCGTGATTTCCCAACAGAACTGCTGGTCCAAAACATGTGTTTCTATCAAATTAACTTGTCAGAATAGAAAATATTATGAAAATTAATGCTTTTTAAAATTTGTCAATCTAAATCATGCATCTCAAAGTCCAAAAATGAATAAATACAAAATGTAGCCTGGTTTATAAGAGGTGAAGAATGAAAAATGAACATGATATTTTTTTTATTCCCATATGATATTTTTAGCACCTTGATGCATCCAAAGACAATTTTAATTTATTAATGAAACTAGGTGAAAAAGTCACTGCCTTCACCAGCTCAACTGAACTAGGTAAACCTGCGCACCAGATAAACTCTTGAGCCTTATTAATGTCGTAGTGAACATAAACTTTGCATTCACTCAATATAATCTATTTAGAAAGTTTACCTTAGTTTGTAATAAAAATATGTGTAAATCTCAAATATAAATTCGTCCTTTCTTTAAGCACTCGTCATATTTATTCCCCTGCTTCAGTTGCTTCTTTGCTTGGTTATGTTTGAATTTGAAATCATTTTCATTTCAACTAATTATTTTATCTGAATCTACAGTAATTATCCATTGAATGCTTTGAAGCTTTTCCAAGAAATGAAGCAAGTGAATGTAAATCCAAACTCCGTTACACTGGTTACCTTACTTTCTGCTTGTACACTTCTGCTCAATATCAAATTAGGGAAATCAATTCATTCATATATTGTCATAAATGAAATCGCATTGGATGTTTCTCTTGGGACTGCGCTCCTTGAGATCTATGCCAAGTGTGGTTACATAGAGGAAGCCTTCCAAATTTTCAAGTCCATGAGTGAGAAAAATCTGCAGTGTTGGACAATAATGATTTCAGGACTTGCAGATAATGGCCGTGGCGAAGAGGCAATCTCGTTGTTTACTAAAATGGAAGAAATTGGCCTGAAACCAGACAGCATTTCATTTTCTGCAATCCTGTGTGCTTTTAGTCACTTAGGTTCTGTCACTGAGGGCCAAAAGTACTTCGATCAGATGGTTAATCTTTATAACATTCAGCCTACAATGGAACATTATGGGTGCTTGGTGGACATGTTTGGACGAGCTGGGATGATTGAAAAAGCTTATCAAACTATTAGGAGCATGCCAATGGTGCCTAGCTCTGTAATACTAAGGAGCTTCATTAGTGCATGTAAGCACCATGATAACGCTACCTTTTTTGAAGAAAATGTGAGGGAACAATTGCTTCAAATGGAGCCAGACGTTGGAGCAAACTATGTACTTTCTGCTGGTTTATCTTCTATGTCTGGTGATTGGAGAGACGTAGATGTCCTGCGAAATTCTATGAAAGGTAAAGGTCTGAAGAAAAATCCTGGGTGCAGTTGGTTGGAGCCTTGGAGGTGAACAGTAGGTCTGGTCAAGTTATGATCACTGGCTACAAGATGATCATTTCGAACTTAAATGACTGAACAAGAAGGGCCAACCCTTTCTTAACTGACAAATGGTTATGGATAATTTTCTTTATCATTAGTTGGTGATACTTCAAGGATTGATGGATAGTGTTCAACTTCCAACGGTGAGAGAAGAACATGAAGCACTTCAAATTTACTGCTGGAAGCAGTTTGAGGTTTCTGTGAGTTATGTGTTTCTTAGGTGGGTGTCAGTAAGTGTCAGCTGTTGCAGCAAATCATGCTGATTTACTTGTTCCTCCGAATCCATAGTGCTCTCTGAGCAGCTTGAGCGGTTTTGGCATTTCTGTTTCAAAGCAAGAAGCATACGTCAGCAGAGTAATCACCTTCAGGTAATAACTTTTGAGCGCTCTTTTGATGTTTCAATTATTCATGTGCTGCTGTCTTATGAAATGGATTTGTATGTCTCCTTGACCATTAAGAGAGAATTAAAAAAATTAACATTTGTGCTATTATTTATCCATGCTCGGTGTAACTGCATTTGTTAGCATCTAAAAAGACTGATGTGGTCTGTGTGCTTTAAGATGTCTGAGATATTCTTGATATTTTAAGAATTCTGCGGAGGGTGAAACCAAAAAGAACATTTAAGTGTCCTAGGCAGCTCAAGATTTTTGCCCGCCATGCTTTTAGTGAGCGACGTTGAAGTTTCTCCTCCTACTTCAAGGAACTACAACTACTATGTATATATAGATTTTTAACAACTTTTAAACGTTTTAAGCTAGAATATGCTTATGTATTATCTCTTGTAAAATTGACTATTCTAACTATAATGAGATATGGAAAGAATGCACATCCACTCACATTCTGTCTTTAATCGCTTTAGTTGGAATTATAATTAACTGATGTGGTATCACTAATCCATCAAATGATGAGATGCTTAAAACGTTTAAAAGTTGGACCAGTCAAATCAAAGGAACATAGTGCACCCTATTATTTAATTGATGATGATATAACATCAGTGGTACCACCATGATACCCAATATTTTAAATCCCCAAACACCATGAGCAATCCTAACCAGCACATTAAATCCACAAATAAGCACCACGGAACTCCTAATCCTTACATTACATTCAAACCCCAACAAATATTAGACTCTCAGTGGTGTCCGTCAAGTAATTTACGTTAGCAGCCTGGAGAAAATGATAGGCTACTTGGCCTAGGATGAGTGTTTGTATTTGTGTGTGTGAAAGAGAGAGCGAGAGAGAGAATGCGAGGTTTTCCCTGTTTCTCCCTCGCCTCAATTTTACTGGATTGAGAACTGCCTTATGGAGTTTGTTAGGTTACAACTTAGAAAGAAGTTTTACACATACTGATAAAGGTTCACAAGCTTCTTTACCCAGTCCAATAACTAACCCATTTCATCCATTAAAAAAAGGACCTACTGGGTAGATTTGTCATGTTTTCTTTCCAGACCATTGCTATTAATGTAAATTAATTAACTGTTCTGAACTGAATACTGGAATTTTCTGTTGGATGCTTTAACGATGTTCCTGAAATGGAAGCAAGTGCATCTAAACCGGAGTGATGTTATGTTGGTTATCTTACTTTCTGGTCATCTGCTCAACATCAAACTATGAATTCATTTACATATTCTCATGAACTGAAATTGGGTACAAAGTTTATGTTGGGACTGCCCAATTTCAGATGTTTACAAAGTGTGGCTAGGTAGAGGAAACCTTCCGGTTATCTATGTCCATGACAGATAAAAATATGCTCTCCTGGACAATAATGATTATTAACTGACAGAATGGTTATGGAGAAGAAGTAATTCATTGTTTATCAAAATGGAAGAAATTACTTGAAACGAAGCAGCTGTCATTTTCTCCCGTCCCGTGTGTTCAAAAATATTTTTCGAATGGTTAATGTTTACTTGTTCTTCCTACAAAGGAACATTGTTGGTGCATGTTGGACATGTTTGGACGAGCTAGCTTGAATGATGATGCTTATCAGGTTATCGTGAGCATGCCTAAACTCAACCCCACCCAGTGGAGAGGCTACCCTTACGCCAAGGGGGTCATCCGACCCCCTTCAATTTTGGAACGTGTCAATTTTAGTACTATCAAACTTTTAGAAAATGATTTTTTACTACTAAAATTATGAATTTATACATTTTGACCCCTTAATTTTGAGAAAATTTTACACTAAATTAATATTTTGACCCCCTTATATATTGAATTCAAATACCTCAATCATAATAGTTATCCCGTAAAAAACCTTGACCCCCTTCCAAAAAAATCCTGGCTTCGCCGCTGACTACCCGAATCTTCAGTGTAGAAAAGCTTCATTAGCTCATGGAAACACCATGGAAGCAGTACCCTTTGGATGGAAATTCTAAGGAACTTCTTCGTAAAATGGAGCTGGCCTTGGCTTTGTTTAACTTTGTTCTCTCTGCTGATTTGTCACGTTGGGTGAAAATCTGGATTTGGAGGAGGTAGAAGACCTGCGAGACTCTCTGAAAGGTAAGATGCCTGAAGAAAAATACCTGGTGGAGTTGGGTGAAAATTGTTGGACTTTATGTATGGCTTCTCAAGAACTTAACAGAAAATCTGACGGAGAAAATAACGGAGATTGAAAAACAAAAGAATTTAAGTCGAGTCTTGTATTATATACAATCTCCGTAAGAGTTATTTGTCCCGCACTGGTGCTTACGGTTGTATGACAAAACTCTCGTAAGATAAAACGACTTACTATTAGTTATAAGGAGCACTCCAATATAACTAATCTAACGAACAACAAAGGTTTTAGAACTTTGGACTTGAAAGATTGAATGCAACAATATGCAATGATTTGGGTTATGTTATTCTATCTCTCTACAGGGTAAAAGGCTCGTAATAGCTCGTGTATGTCAATTGAAATTCGGAGGGGAAATATATAAAGAGAATCAAAGGGTTTGGTGGCTTTTCCCTTGAAAAGTCACAACTTTTCGGGTATAACGGCACTTGCACGGCCGTGTCGATAGGCTGGCGGCCGTGCGAGGCAATATGCACGGTCGAGTTCGTGGCTGCACGGTCGAGTGGCGAGCGAGGCACGGTGCACGGCCGTGTCTAGACACTGCACGGCCCGTGCGAAGCTTCTTCGGCTGCTCGTCGGCCACTTTAGCCACAAGTCCACACCAAATTTGGGACCAACCCAAAACACACTTTGACCCAATATTTAAGTTACAAATCATTTGTCATTAATTTCTCATTCACACGGAAATGTTTTGAGACATTAAATGAGTTATATATAATCTACAACAAATGTAGATTATCATTTTGTAACTAGTTCCGTTAACACATAACGAACTTTCGTTAGAAACTAGATCAACGTTAAGTTAAACTTAACTTTCCGTTATCCATTTCCAACAATCCCCCACATGAATGACAATTAATGCATGTATGCAAATTCGTCCAAAGTTCCGCGAACTATTATTACATCGGAATAGATAGCTTGTGGCACTTGAATCTTCCCTAGTGAAATATTATCGGATATACTAGCCATTTGGTAGCGAGTCGCTTTGAACCGATGTGTCGGGTGTATACCAAGACAATAATACTCACATAATAACGGCTCTAACAATTGTTGTTCTCACGTTTTGTCCATTTTGGCCCTGGACCGTATCTCATTCATAAGCGTTCATTTAGGCGGCCTTATTACCTCTCACTTATATAGGTGATTCTCACTATAAGGAGTATCATGCACTACTCCACCCGTAGGTATAGAAATCATTAAAAGTTTTCTCAACTTAACCTTACCACTGCTGCGTGTGCTTGTACTTGGATGTTACGGGAATGAGTATTCAACATTTCCGTGTTAATAAACCGAGTTGTTGTTTCCAAGTAACTCTACTAGAACTTATAACTTGGTTGTCTCATTGAACCAAGGGCACGGGATCTCCATTTCTCAAGGTTGAGTGTCCGCTATAAGTTCTTTTGTTGTGGGTTTTAAACCCATTCCCTTAACAGTTTATACGGTTGATCTCGATTTATACCTTTGGTAAATGGATCCATTAGGTTATCACGTGATTTTACATAATCAATGGTGATAACGCCATTCTTGATCAACTGTCTAATGGTATTGTGTCTACGACGAATATGTCTAGACTTACCATTGTACATACTATTCTGTGCTCTTCCAATTGCCGATTGACTATCACAATGGATTAGTACGGCACGCGAGTTTGTTCCAACAAGGAACATCCTCCAGGAAGTTCTTAAGCCATTCTCGCTTCTTCCCCAGCTTTATCTAACGCGATAAACTCAGATTCCATCGTGGATGCGGCTATACACGTTTGTTTGGAGGATTTCCGTGACACTGCTCCTCCACCTATAGTGAATACATATCCACTTGTGGACTTAGAGTCTTTCGTGTCGATATCCAATTGGCATCACAGTATCCTTCTAATACTGCTGGATATTTATTGTAAAGTATCCCATGGTTTAATGTATACTTTAAATATCTTAGTACTCTCATTAGTGCTTTCCAATGATCAGTACTAGGATTGCTTGTGAACCTACTTAGTTTGCTCACTGAATATGCAATGTCTGGACGAGTACAATTTGTTAAGTACATCGATCGCCAATTATTCTTGCATATTCCAGTTGAGAAACTGGTTCCCCTTTGTTCTTGGCTAAATGTAGAGCCAAGTCTACAGGTGTCTTAGCCGGAGGGTCATCAAAGACATTGAATTTCCGAAGAACATTCTCTAGGTAATGGGATTGTGAAAGAACTAATCCTTCAGATGTTCTAGAGATCTTTATCCCTAATATTACATCAGCTAATCCCATGTCTTTCATGTCAAAGTTCTTCTTTAACATGCCTTTGGTATTCATGATTAAATCATGATTACTTCCCATTATGAGCATGTCGTCTACATAAAGACAAACGATAACGAATGATTCAGATGTTCCTTTAATGTAGACACATTTGTCACATTCATTAATCTTGAATCCATTCGATAACATAGTTATGTCGAACTTCTCATGCCATTGTTTAGGTGCTTGTTTTAGTCCATACAAGGACTTTACAAGTTTACACACCTTTCGTTCTTTACCAGGAACCACGAACCCTTCGGGTTGTTCCATGTAAATTTCTTCATCAAGTTCTCCATTTAGGAAAGCAGTCTTCACATCCATTTGGTGTATCTCAAGATTGTGCACTGCTGCAATAGCTATGAGAACACGAATAGATGTGATCCTTGTGACAGGAGTATGTATCGAAGAAATCATATCCCTCTTTCTGTCTAAAGCCTTTGGCAACTAGCCTAGCTTTGTACTTTTCGATAGATCCATCCGCCTTATACTTCCGTTTAAGGATCCATTTGCAACCTAATGGTTTGCAACCTGGAGGGAGATCAACTAATTCCCAAGTATTGTTGAGCATTATGGATTCTATTTCACTGTTAATAGCTTCCTTCCAGAACGAACTATCCGGACCGGACAAAGCTTCTTTAACAGTTGATGGTTCGTTTTCTAACATGTAAGATAGAAAATCAGGACCAAAAGTCTTTTCCACTCTTGCCCTTTTGCTACGTCTCGGTTCTTCATCTTCTATTTGAGAAGGACCGGATGTAGACTCATGTGTTCTCTTATTAGAACCTACATCTTTCCTGTCCTTAACCGGAAAAATGTTTTCAAAGAATACCGCATTCCTTGATTCTATAGTAGTTCCTACATGCATATCAGGAATGTCCGATTTGTGCACTATGAAACGGTAGGCACTACTATTATTGGCATATCCAATAAAACACAGTCAATGGTCTTTGGGCCAATCTTGACTTGTTTAGGTTTAGGTACTTCAACCTTGGCCAAACACCCCCACACTTTAAGGTATTTAAAACATGGCCTACGATTATGCCACATTTCATAGGGTGTTTTGTCAATACCTTTCTTGGGTATTTTATTAAGAACATAATTAGAAGTGAGTATTGCTTCCCCCCACAAGTTGTCGGGTAAGCCTGAACTTATCAAAAGCGCGTTCATCATCTCCTTGAGAGTACGGTTTTTGCGTTCAGCAACTCCATTAGATTGAGGGGTATATGGAGCCGTTGTTTGATGAATTATGCCGGATTCCCAACATAATCCTTCAAACGGTGCTTCATATTCTCCACCTCTATCGCTTCTAATTTTCTTAATTTTCAAGTTAAGTTGATTCTCAACTTCTTTCTTATAAGTCTCAAAAGCCCCTAAGGCTTCATCCTTACTTCTTAAGAGATAAACATAGCAGTACTTAGTGCAATCATCTATAAATGTAATGAAGTACTTTTTACCTCCTCGAGTTTGCACTAGTTTTAAATCACATATGTCGGTGTGAATTAATTCGAGAGGTGTTGTGTCTCTTTGTATGGCATTAAATGGTGACTTAGTCATTTTTGCCTCAACACAAACTTCGCACCTATTAGTCGATTCGGATTTAGTCATTTGGATTAAATCTTGTCTCGCTAATTTCTTAATGGTATCGAGGTTTACATGTCCTAATCTATCATGCCATAAATTAGAACTTTCCGACAAATAAACATAAGAAACACAACTTTTATTCATCGCACTTTGGCGGATCACGGTCATTACATTCATTTTAAAAGGCCCTCCTCGAGGTAACCCTTTCCAAGAAACAAACCATTCTTGGTTAGTACAAATTTGTCGGATTCAAATACTAGTCTAAAGCCGGCCTTACTAAGCAAAGCGCCGGACACCAAATTTTTACGGATGTCTGGAACATGCAGCACATCCAACAAGGTTACTTCTTTCCTAAGTCATCTTCAAAATCACGTTTCCAATGCCTTGAACATCGGAGGTCGCCTGAATTTCCCATGTAAAGCTTTCTTAGGAGATGGGAGTATAGGAGGAGAAACTTTCCTTGTTACCACAAATATGGCGGGTAGCACCGGTATCTATCCACCATGCTTTAGGGTTCTCCACCAAATTTGCAACGTTGGCTTCAAAGACAACCGCCTGCAAAGTCTAGGTCCATATGGTCAACATTGTTCGCCTCTTTCTTCGGGAGACGGCAATCCCTTGACAAGTGGCCCGGTTTGCCACAATTATAGCACGACCCCTTGAACCTTTTAGAGGTCTTCTTCTTTCCTTTCTTAGCATTCCCGGCAGTTTCGGAATGCTTTCTCTTTGTGCCACTCGTGCTAGCCTCGGCGAGATTGACCTTAGCCTCCATCTTGCCTTTAGCAACTTTGGCCTCATTCCTTCTATTGTTCTCTTCTATTTGAAGACGAACAACAATGTCTTAAGGACATCTCCTTGCGTTTATGCTTGAGATAGTTCTTGAAGTCCTTCCACGAAGGAGGCAACTTTTCAATGATAGAAGCCACCTTAAATGGATCATTCATGATCATCCCCTCGGCATCAAGCCCATGTAGAATGATTTGGAATTCATCTACTTGAGTTGTTACCGATTTGGAATCGACCATCATAAAGTCAAGATACTTACCGACGACAAATTTCTTTGACCCGGCATCCTCGATCTTGTACTTCCTTTCCAAAGTGTCCCACAACGCTTTGGCTAACTCGACTGTACTATACACATTGTATAGTGCATCGTCAAGTCCATTTAAGATATAATTCTTACAAAGAAAATTACCGTGAGACCAAGCCTCCTTTGCCATTTGCCTTTGGGGGTCCGGATCACCTTTTTCTACCGCCGGAGGATCTTCCTTTAAGAAGCGGTGCAAGCTTAGGGTGGTCAAGTAGAAGAGCATCTTCTGTTGCCATCTCTTGAAATCCACACCGGTGAATTTCGCGGGTTTCTCACCATGACTGATGTGATGAGTTGTAGGAGCGGGAGCAACATTGTTGAATGTAGTATCTCCTTGCGGTGGAGGCGTCACATTCCCTTGACTAGATGAAGTGGTGTCTTTCTCGTTTGCCATCTCTTGAAGAAGCGTAAAATAACTCTTACGATTGTTGGACTTTATGTATGGCTTCTCAAGAACTTAACAGAAAATCTGACGGAGAAAATAACGGAGATTGAAAAACAAAAGAATTTAAGTCGAGTCTTGTATTATATACAATCTCCGTAAGAGTTATTTGTCCCGCACTGGTGCTTACGGTTGTATGACAAAACTCTCGTAAGATAAAACGACTTACTATTAGTTATAAGGAGCACTCCAATATAACTAATCTAACGAACAACAAAGGTTTTAGAACTTTGGACTTGAAAGATTGAATGCAACAATATGCAATGATTTGGGTTATGTTATTCTATCTCTCTAGAGGGTAAAAGGCTCAGAATGACTGTGTATGTCAATTGAAATTCGGAGGGGAAATATATAAAGAGAATCAAAGGGTTTGGTGGCTTTTCCCTTGAAAAGTCACAACTTTTCGGGTATAACAGCACTTGCACGGCCGTGTCCCGATGGCTGCACGGCCGTGCGAGGCAATATGCACGGTCGAGTTCATGGCTCTGCACGGTCGAGTGGCAAGGCAAGGCACGGTGCACGGCCGTGTCCTAGACACTTGCACGGCCGTGCAGAAGCTTCTTCAGCCTGCTCGTCAGCCCTTTAGCCACAACAAGTCCACACCAAATTTGGGACCAACCCAAAACACACTTTGACCCAATATTTAAGTTACAAATCATTTGTCATTAATTTCTCATTCACACGGAAATGTTTTTGACACATTAAATGAGTTATATATAATCTACAACAAATGTAGATTATCATTTGTAACTAGTTCCGTTAACACATAACGAACTTTCGTTAGAAACTAGATCAACGTTAAGTTAAACTTAACTTTCCGTTATCCATTTCCAACAAAAATCAGGCAATGGCCAGGTCCAGCTATGGGTGTATCAAGCTGATAAATCACCCTCTGGTATGATTATCATGCCTTTTTAATACCATTTCAGTTTGACATGTTTGCTGTCTTTGTGATCTTGATATATACTGGAGTATGTAAAAACTTGCCCATACATGAATGCAAACAAACACAGCTTTGGGTAGGTTAGGGAAAACCTTTGGTGTAACCCCTCGTTTGCTATGTAAGGTAATTAATCAGAGAATATACGACAAGTAACAGTTATAGCACCATCCAGTGGGATTATTTAGAAAAATGTTTGAATGATCGAAGCAGAAGTAGAACAATCTTGTGTGAAATTTAACTTGCAGATGTAATAACCCTAAAAATCTATACTATTTATTTATTAAATATTATTTCCTTTAATTAATTATTTTAGTATTTAACTAATTAATTGTGTCTATTACTTTTCATAGATGGACTAGGATTATGTGGTCTTAGTCTATTCAACTTGGGTTTTTCTCATTGTACTTGGGTTATTTGGGTTTAGGTTAGGAGTAAGCATTAATGAAATTCTTTAAGCCTTGAGACCCTTCATTGTTTTAAACGGCTAAGGGATTAAGGGAGGAGAGCCCTTCATATTTTTTTAACGCAAAGAATAAAGAGAGAGAGAAACCGGCAGAGGGAGAAGACGTTTTGAGAGCGGACAAGGCAAGAAAGAGAGAAGCCGAGGAAGGAAGAAGAGGGAAGGAGGACTCCATTGTTGGTGTTCAAGCTCAAACTAAGGTAAGCAATCTTTCTTGTTTTGATCATTAAGGTAGAAAGAACCCTAGAAAGAACCCTAGAAATCTAAAGCAAGATTAATGATGGGAAATCAGATTATGGTATTATAGATTATGAAACCTTTATTGTTGATCATAACTAAGGAATAGACATGGGGATTATTGAATATTGATTCGAATAGGCCATGCTAGGAAATTTCTATGGAATTAGGGTGTTGTATGTGTGCCGTGTGTGTCGTGTGTGTGCAGCGTGTGTGTGTATTGTGTGTATTGTGTGTGCAGTGTGTGTGTGTGTGTTCCTGCTGTGGGTGTGTGTGTTGCTGCCGTGTGTGTGTGGGTGTGTGATGGCAGCCGTGTGGGTGTATGTTGGGATATATGTGTGTGTGTATTAGGGTTAGTGTGTGTTTATATGTGCTGAAATAGGTGTGTGCAGTGTGTGTACAGGGGGTATGCATGTGTGTGTAGTAGGTCGTGTGTGTATGTGTGTGAGTGTGTATTAGGGTTAGTGTGTGTGTGTGTGTTGTGTGTTTATAGGTGCTGAAATAGGTGTGTTTAGTGTGTGTAAAATAGATTGAAGAGAATTGAAAGGGGTTTAGAACCTAAAAACCCTAGAATGAAATTAGTAAACCTAAAGGGGTGAAAGAGTAACCTTTAGAAGAGTTAAAGAAGAATAACTCTTAGTTTATCAAGGCCGTTAAAGTTAGTTTTCGGTTAAGTAAATAAAAGATATTTGTACCCTAAGAACACTTGTAGATTCGTGCGAGGATTCGTGGCAAAGAAAAGGGCAATCAATCGAGGTAAGGGATTACGCTCTTTAGTATTTGCAGTATCCTTCTTTGAGATAGTATTCCATGGACTGTATTTGTTTACTACCAATGTGGCCGGTAGTCTTGATTCTAAATGTTCCTTCGATTGAGCGTCTTTTGAATATCCTACCATTGATGAGTATTGTTCAATGGATATCTATAGTAATTGAAATTGCTAAAGTGCTTTATGTATTCTTGTACCTATGAATACTATGTATGGATCTTGCTATGAATGTACATAGCTAATATGGAACTTGCTATAAATGTATATAGCTAGTATGTAATTGCTATAAATGTATATAGCTAGTGTGTGCTATAAATGTATATAGCCGATATGGAAATTGCTATAAATGTATATAGCTAGTATGAAAGTGCTATAAATGTATGTAGCCAGAATGGAACCTGCTATAAATGTATGTAGCTGGTTTTGCCTTGTTCCGGAAAAGGACTTGGTATGTAAATGGGAATTGACGAACATGTGTATAAAATCTCCATCTAATTTATTCTTGTGGAAGTGCCACTATTTGTTATTTGAAAAGTATTCTCCTTGTTGTTCTCATATTTGAGCTATGTATTGCGTACGTGCCATTCGTTGAGTATTCGTTGAACTCCGTATGTTCCGGTCATCTCTTCCTAGAACCATAAGAGATCCCGTATGAACTAACTGAGCATTGTTCGCTCACCCCTTTTCTTATTCTTTCCCTCCGAGGTAAGCGGCAAGAGAAGTTGATCGGTCATATGGATAGCGGCTTGAATCGTGGTTTAGGGTTTTGTATTTAACATTAAGTACTTATCGAGCTAGTGGGTTATACTAGCCGTTACTTTTGAATAACATTTATGATGGTTGTATTACTTTAGAATTAGGGCGTCGTTTGAGATGCCATATTGATGATTATTATTAAATGTTTTGGAAATTGTTTTATTATGAAAATTGGGGTCGTTACAGTTTGTATCAGAGCTATGGCTTTAGGTGGGAGAACTTAGAATGTTAAGGACTATTAGAAGAAAGTAGTGATTAGCTATTATTGGGTCTACCTAGGATTCATCTTGGGATGTAAAGTTTTAGGGATAAGATTACTCTAGGAGCAGGAGTATGAACTTACTTGGAAATCTAGAGTCTTATCTTGGATTATACAATTTTGGGTTATGATTACTATTCTTGTATTTTGAGGTTTATGAGATACTGATGAGTGATTCCTTTAATTGTAGGAAATGGATGCTGCTAGCGGAGTCTGGAGCAAGATTATTAAGGTTCAACCGGCTAGAGGAAGGTTGGTGCCGATCAATAAGTGTCTGTTGAAGATCTGAAAGTATAGAGAGGTAGCTAGAAAAGAGCGAGGACTAAGAATCAAGGCTGAAGTGGAAGCGGCCCATATGAATGAAGAGTTAGAGGAGGTGAAGTTTGAGCTAATGACAACAAGGAGAGAAACTGATCAAGACGGAAGAATGGACTAATACGATTAGAGAGCAGAGTTATGGATGGTATTACGAGTTGAAAGGCCTGAAAGTAGCCAATGAGGCTATAGTTGTTGAGAACCAAGTGGGAGACTTAGAAGGAACCGAAGCTTCTCCGATGGTACTCGAGGATGATGAAGTTGAGATGGTGACACATGTGCGTAGGTCTCGTGGAAGACCTAAGGGATCAAAGAAAGTGGTTAAGACACCAAGTGGGAGACCTAGGGGAAGACCAAGGAAGGATGCAATTCCATGAGTGAAAAGTAGAATGTTTTGTTTTGGTTTGGTTTTCTTTTAGAGTGGGATTAGTTGCCATAGTTTAGTAGCAAGAACCCTCAAGTGGAATTGGTTTTCATTTAAAGTTTTATGAAATAAAAGCTTATTCTTAGTTTTGAATTGTGCCTTGATTGAATTAATTCCATAACGTTAAATTAATGTGTTAACCGGAATAGATATAGTTGAGTCTATTGAAATGACCGAGGCACAATTCAAAACTAAGAATAAGCTTTTATTTCATAGAACTTTAAATGAAAACCAAATCCACTTGAGGGTTCTTGCTACTAAACTATGGCAACTAATCCCACTCTAAAAGAAAACCAAAACAAAACAAAACATTCTACTTTTCACTCATGGAATTGCATCCTTCCTAGGCCTTCCCCTAGGTCTCCCACTTGGTGTCTTAACCACTTTCTTTGATCCCTTAGGTCTTCCTCGAGACCTACGCAAAGGTGTCACCATCTCAACTTCATCATCCTCGAGTACCATCGGAGAAGCTTCGGTTCCTTCTAAGTCTCCCACTTGGTTCTCAACAGCTATAGCCTCATTGGCTGCTTTCAGGTCTTTCAACTCGTAATACCATCCATAACTCTGCTCTCTAATCGTATCAGTCCATTCTTCCGTCTTGATCAGTTTCTCTTATTGTTGTCATTAACTCAAACTTCACCTCCTCTAACTCTTCATTCATATGGACCGCTTCCACTTCAGCCTTGATTCTTAGTCCTCGCTCTTTTCTAGCTACCTCTCTATACTTTCGGATCTTCAACAGGCACTTATTGATCGACACCAACCTTCCTCTAGTCGGTTGAACCTTAATAATCTTGCTCCAAACTCCACTAGCAGCATCCATTTCCTACAATTAAAGGAATCACTCATCAGTATCTCATAAACCTCAAAATACAAGAATAGTAATCATAACCCAAAATTGTATAATCCAAGATAAGACTCTAGATTTCCAAGTAAGATCATATTCCTGCTAGTAATCTTATCCCCAAAACTTTACATCCCAAGATGAATCCTAGGTAGACCCAATAATAGCTAATCACTACTTTCTTCTAATAGTCCTTAACATTCTAAGTTCTCCCACCTAAAGCCATAGCTCTGATACCAACTGTAACGACCCCAATTTCCATAATAAAACAATTCCCAAAACATTTAATAATAATCATCAATATGGCATCTCAAACGATGCCCTAATTCTAAAGTAATACAACCATCATAAATGTTATTCAAAAGTAACGGCTAGTACAACCCACTAGCTCGATAAGTACTTAATGTTAAATACAAAACCCTAAACCACGATTCAAGCCGCTATCCATACGACCGATCAACTTCTCTTACCGCTTACCTGGGAAGGAAAGAATAAGAAAATGGGTGAGCGAACAATGCTCAGTTATTTCATCCGGGATCTCTTATGGTTTTAGGAAGAGATGACCGGAACAAACGGAGTTCAACGAATACTCAACGAATGGCACGTACGCAATACATAGCTCAAATATGAGAACAACAAGGAGAATACTTTTCAAATAACAAATAGTGGCACTTCCACAAGAATAGATTAGATGGAGATTTTATACACATGTTCGTCAATTCCCATTTACATACCAAGTCCTTTTCCGGAACAAGGCAAAACCAGCTACATACATTTACAGCAGGTTCAATTCTGGCTACATACATTTATGGCACTTTCATACTAGCTATATCCATTTATAGCAATTTCCATACCGGCTATATACATTTATAGCAATTACAGACTAGCTATATACACTTATAGCAAGTTCCATATTAGTTATATACATTCATAGCAAGATCCATACATAGTATTCATAGGTACAAGAATACATAAAGCACTTTAGCAATTTCAATTACTATAGATATCCATTGAACAATACTCATCAATGGTAGGATATTCAAAAGACGCTCAATAGAAGGAACATTTAGAATCAAGACTACCGGCCACATTGGTAGTAAACAAATACAGTCCATGGAATACTATCTTAAAGAAGGATACTGCAAATACTAAAGAGCGTAATCCCTTACCTCGATTGATTGCCCTTTTCTTTGCCACGAATCCTCGCACGAATCTACAATCATGCCAACGGTGTTCTTAGGGTACAAATATCTTTTATTTACTTAACCGAAAACTAACTTTAACGGCCTTGATAAACTAAGAATTATTCTTCTTTAACTCTCCTAAAGGTTACTCTTTCACCCCTTTAGGTTTACTAATTTCATTATAGGGTTTTTAGGTTCTAAACCCCTTTCAATTCTCTTCAATCTATTTTACACACACCTATTTCAGCACCTATAAACACACACAACACACACACACATACACACACCCCCTGTACACACACTGCACACACCTATTTCAGCACATATAAACACACACTAACCTAATACACACACACACATATATCCCAACATACACCCACACGACTGCCATCACACACCCACATACACACGGCAGCAACATACACACACCCATAGCAGGAACACACACACACACTGCACACACAATACACACACACGCTGCACAGACCACACACACACGGCTCACATACAACACCCTAATTCCATAGAAATTTCCTAGCATGGCCTATTCGAATCAATATTCAATAATCCCCATGTCTATTCCTTAGTTATGATCAACAATAAAGGTTTCATAATCTATAATACCATAATCTGATTTCCCATCATTAATCTTGCTTTAGATTTCTAGGGTTCTTTCTACCTTAATGATCAAAACAAGAGGGATTGCTACCTTAGTTTGAGCTTGAACACCAACAATGGATCCTCCTTCCCTCTTCTTCCTTCCTCGGCTTCTCTCTTTCTTGCTGTTTGCGTCCTTCTACCCTGTCTGCTCTCTCTCTCTCTCTCTAAACGTCTTCTCCCTCTGCCGGTTTCTCTCTCTCTTTATTCTTTGCGTTAAAAAAAATAGGGATAATTACCAAGGAGGGTAATGTACTTAAGGTTCATTTTAAAATAAGGTAACGTAATAACTAGTTACTAACTTAGGTAACGTACTTTCAAAAGTAATTTCAAATAAGGTAACGTACCAAATTTTTAACTAACGTCGTTAAAAAATCTAACGGGCTACCCCCTACCCCCCACCCCCCCCCCCCGCCCCCCGCCCTACCCCTTACCCCCCCCCCCTGCCCTACCCCCTACCCCCCCACCCCCGTTAGATTTTTTAACGACGTTAGTTAAAAATTTGGTACGTTACCTTATTTGAAATTAATTTTGAAAGTACGATACCTAAGTTAGTAACTAGTTAATACGTTACCTTATTTGAAAAAAAAGCGAAAGTAAGTTGCATCACTTGGTTGATCGGCCAAAAAAAATATGAAGAATTTCATTAATGCTTGGGTCTCCTAACCTAAACCCAAATAACCCAAGTCCAAGTCCAATGAGGAAAACCTAAGTTGAATAGACTAAGCCCACATAATCCTAGTGCATCTAGGAAAAGTAATAGACACAATTAATTAGTTAAATACTAAAATAATTAATTAAAGGAAATAATATTTAATAAATAAATAGTATATAGGGTTATTACAACGTAACACTTCAATGTTCTTACCTAAAGAGTCTAATTTGATTCTTTAAGAATATTGATGATCGATATCCTTTAACAAGTTTAGGATAATATTCTCAGCTCTTCATTTCAGCTCATGATACCATTTTCTTCAGGTTAATTCTTATCTCACCAGCTGATGCTTGGATAAGTAGCAATTTGGTGGAAGTGAATGGCAGTGGCCAGTGGGGGCTTGTTCAACGAAATGATTAACAAGGCTATCCACTTATCAAGATGATTTCTGGTATGACTCTGGTATTTTTGATGTTTCAGCTTGTTCAGTGACAGTGTTCCTGCTGTCACTCGTCACAACTTGATCTTGAGGGAAGATCCATTTTTTATTATTATTATTATTATTATTTTTATTATTACTTTTAATGAAAGAACAGAAATTGCCTTTGTAGATATATCAATTGTATATGACCCACTTACTGTATACTATGAACTAGTACATGCCCATGTTTTGCAGATCTGGGCCTGTGCAGTTACATTGTACAACAGTCCCATTATCTTTTAATCCGGTTCGTTCATCTCATAATTAAGGGTATTATTGTCTTTGACCCCCCAACCAACAGGGGCCACCCATTTGAACATAATTTGTTGAGTGCACATGACTGCTGTGCAGTCCCCCATCGGACTAACTGCACTCACCCAAATCCATGTTTAGCTCACTTGCTATCTTAAAACTTCTTGAATGGCAAAGACGCAAAGTCAAAGTATAGCTAATATTCCCTGGTTAATAAATAAGACAAGAGTTGCAGACTAAAGAACTCAATTATTTTCAATGCTGTAAGAGCTGTAGGGCCTCACTCCAAGCTTATTGTACATTACACAACATTTCACACATCTTCACATCAACCATTCCTTCACTCCCCCAACACACACACACACACACACACACACAGACAATTAATGGGTTCAAGCGAAAGATCAAACAGTTCAAGTTTCAGTTCATCTGAGCAGTGGTACCTGATGGCTGC
This sequence comes from Adenophora triphylla var. japonica, assembly GCA_022495995.1. Taxonomy (NCBI): domain Eukaryota; kingdom Viridiplantae; phylum Streptophyta; class Magnoliopsida; order Asterales; family Campanulaceae; genus Adenophora; species Adenophora triphylla. The sequence goes on from JAFEMH010000020.1 coordinate 361,715, forward strand.
TGCAATGTTAGTGTGTGCTGTGTTTAGTTACTTATTTTACAATGCAGTAATGTCGACAGCAGCCGAGCTGTTTCAAAGGTTACTTATGGTTTCACCTTTGGTCTTGGTCTTTGTGGTTCACTGGCTTTCCACAACGAACCAGTTCAACATCCCCATCCCAGGATCCGAACCTGGTTCAATCCACCGAGCTGGCGGCTCCCCCTGGGGTATAGTCGTCGTGCTTCTTGTACTTTTCTTTCTCATTTCATACCGTCCGGCCCTGAGTGGCATTTTGTTTTAGTTTGTGTCACTAGAGTGCAGTGTAGTATGCTGATATTGTCATATTGTGAAATATCTAGGTAGCTACTTCAGGGACAATAATGTCTTGCTGCAATATTTTCTGGAACTTGTGCTATTATGTTTGGTATGAGCTAGAAGCATTTAGGCATGATTCTAGTTATAGTGGTATGAATGGTTACAAATGTGCACAAGTGGTTATAACTCCCTCTTTCCCACAAATGCCACATCAGACTTGTCAAGAATTATGTTTTAATTGTTTCTACTCTTATGAGTTAATATTAAAACTATTTTTTTTTAAAAAAAATTACACATTTATTCCGGAACCGAAACAAGAAAATGAAACATTTATTATGGAACATGTCGCTAGTTTCCATTGGATTTGGGGCATGTGCAGTTAGACTACCGCACAATAATCTCTTTTTATATCTCTTTTTATAGTTCTCTAGTCCGTTCATCTTATCATTAGAATATTATTATCTTTTGACACTCCACCTCCACTGACAAAGACCAATTTAAACATGATTTAATCGAACCGTTGAGTGATACTCGTCCAAATTCCTACTTTACCACAGCTCCCTTTTGTGATGATCCCCTTGTTTGAGTAACTTTTTCTTGGTATAGTCATGGACATGGTTGACTTGAATTGTTTTCTAATTATAAAGATGCATGAATATGAACCTTTGATTTTGGACGACCAAAAAATTGCATTGTTTATTTTGTAATCTCATTTATCGATATAATTAAATTATATCGATAAATGAGATTATGCAATTTAGATACATAATAATGCCACCGAAGATAACAGAAGGATGATAGTTTCATCCCATCATATGTGGGACATATCCGCTAACGCATAGGAAGGAAATATAATCAAAACCATCATCTTCTACTAAGCAAAGGAAACCAACGCTCATGTAAAGAAGCTTGATAAGAAACCATGAACAAAAGAAACGCAAGCAAAATCCCAACACCCCACGGAGACCCTCCGGCTCTATGAAACGAGTCTTTATCCGGCAAAGAGATAACAAAAGGTACGCGGGCCTTATCTTCACTCGATAACCAATGAACAAAAAGTAACAACACCACAGGCACGACCATCAGAACGAGCTTGAGTGTGTCCATGAATTCCTCAAACATGGGCTCATAGTTTATATACCAAGTGAAACCCAAGAAGAGAAAGAGTGTGGCAAGGAAGAATAGTAAGTGAATAGGGAAAGATGTGTATTGGAGATAGTCATAGTAAGATGGTGAGTTGTAGTGCTGATTCCTAGCCATGCTTATGATTATTTGGGAAGTTTATTTTGAGTTTGTCAAGTGTGGAAAAGGAGAATGTTGGTGAGAAATGGTGCAGAATCCAAGTGGTGTGTAGTGTAGGAAAAAATGTTGGGGAAGAGTTTATATAGGAAAATATTATACTCCCTCTGTCCCACCACTACAATTACACAGTTTGACTTTTTTTATCAGAATCAATTTTTGATCATAACTATATAAATATCTAGATATCTTTATATAATTATAAAAATTGTTATTATTTAACAATTAGAAAGATTGACTAGTTGTTGAAAAAATAAATAAATCAATACCCATTGTAGTGGGATTGAAAGTGGGAGTCTGTGTGTGGGACGGAGGAGTAAACTTTTTTTTTTTTAATGGCCAATACTACTCGAATCTCTGTGACTCTGTGCGTGTTTGTTTGTTTGAGGGATATGCAATGTTCTAAAAAGTGTTAGGCGGTGAAGTCGGTCACAGCGCTGACAGAGTCGGGGCTTAACTGAAGCCCAGGCGTTAGAGTGGGCTGCGCACAGACGGAGTCTAGGATCCCTTAAACTTAGACGGAATCTTTTAGAACATTGGGTGGGGATATGCAGTCCAATAGGAACGGTGGAGTAGGGTTTTCCATTTGATTCTTTCAATATATAGTCGTTATCGAATCAAAGATTGCCACGTTCTACTGACCACAGACAAGGGGGTTTCGAGGATTGACCAGAATAATCTAGAGAAAGTTTAGGTTCGAGTGAAAGCAAGTGCATTATGCTAATGGTGGTCCTATTCAACCTTTTGTTCAATTTTCTTTTTATTTCGAAAAAAATTTCCTGGGATTATCTCATACGGACCCACCAGTTCATTCAGTACGCCCGTTCAAATATTGATACGTGTTATTTTTTCTTTTAAAAAAAAATACTCCCTCCGTCCCGCTAAAAGTGTCACTTTTTATCCAAAATGGCATCCCGTTTGAAGCGTCACCTTTCCTAAAAAGGAAATTTTTTATTAATATTCTATTATCCCATCCACTATTTTCTCCACTAATTCTCTCTCCTCTACACTCACAACACTTTTTAAATTCACTATTTCCTCCACTAATTCTCTCTCCTATTTTCAAATTATACTCACAACATTTTTTCTTTTCACACTTTTTCTTAATTTACGTGTCACCCCTAAAAGGGTGACACTTCTACCGGGACGGAGGGAGTATGCAACAACTTTAAAATAATGAAATAACTTAACATTATGACATTATGAAGTCAATAAAAAAATAACTTGAGATTCTGAAGTCGATTTTTTTTTTCAAAAACACTGTTATATTTGTTTTGTGGAGACGAATCAAAATGGTAGTGTCATGATATGATTTTGAATTAATTTTATAAAATCATATTTTGTAACAAACAAAAAAGTTGAATTATTCGTCACCTGAAATGTAGCACTTACTATAAAGAAATGTTACAGATGAAATTATGAAATGTGACAGTTTTTATTATAAAATGTAAGTTTTGTCGAAAGTTTTAAATAGTTTGATTGCTTTTTTTTTTAAGAAAATAACAATTGAAATGTAGCAGACTATATATATGAGTATAATTTGTTATATAAATGAATGTAACTGTTTGTGTAGAGTAAATGTTACTTAAAAAAAAAAAGATTTTTCACAAATGAATGTAATAGTTTTTTTTTATAAATTACAATAGAAGTTTAGCTGAAAATTTAAAATAGTTTAATTATTATATTTTAGAGAAAATTGCAATTGAAATGTAACAAATTATATAAATGAGTATAATTTGTTGTACAAATGAATAATGAATGTAACAATTTTTTTTAGATGAAATGTTACATTTCAATCTTATTTTAATCTTAATCCTTTTTCTAGAAAATTGTGGTTACATTTCAGAATAAAAATTGTTACATTTTAGTATAAAAAATGTTACATTTCAAAATAAAATTTGTTAAATTTCAGAAACAAAAAATGTTATATTCTTTTATAGCAAGTGTTACATTTGTTTGTTATCGAGAAAAAAAATGACAAAAAAAAAAAAAAAAAAGAGCAGAAGACCGCCTCTTAGTAAAAAGGAGAAATCTCTCTCCAAGATCCAAGAAGATGGAGTATTTTCCTCTTAACGAGGCTTAAATTACATCATTAAGAGCGTGGTTTACAAGCTAGTGGAAGTGAAGGAAGAAAGTGGGTTTAGTTTAGTTTAGCTTTAGCTTTAGCTTAACCAGTTAAAAAAGAAACAATTTTTAGTTTGGTTCAAAGCGAATCTCTGTGTGTAGTTCCAATAGTAGTTGTCGAATCAAAGATTGCCACGTCCTACCAACCGTAAACAAGGGGCTTCGGGGATTGACAAGAATAACCATTCAAGATTAATGTTTAGGGTTTAAGAATAATTGATGGATTTGGTTTAACCATCCAAAAAATATATGTCTAAACTTATTTGGTGATCAAAATCTTGAAAATTTAATTTATTTGTTAGTGTTTTGAAAGTAAATGAGCTGAAGTGCAATTAGAGAAAATGGGGGATTTAAGTTGTATTTTAAAAGTTCAGGGATCAAAGTGCAAAACAGTGAAAAAGGAGGGACTAAAAGCTGAAAAGGAGAGAGCGCGAACACTCCACTAAAGGAAGCGATGGAGTAAGTTTGAGATATTCTTCTCCATTGTCTGTCTGAGAATACTTGAATAATGGGGCGGTTAAAAACTTTTCAACAAAAGCTTTGAAATGGTGAAGGTGGCGAATGTGTCTGATTTATTTTTGAGAGGGTATAGCCATGTGTATTTTGTGTAATGGTCAACAAAAATAATATAATATTTGAAGTGGTCACGAGATAATATGGGAGATTTCCAGATATCGGAGAATATGATTTCAAGTGGTGCATGAGAGTGAAGAGAATAAGATGAAAACGGTAACTTGTGACTTTTATTGACATGGAGCATGGTTTGATTTGTCGCTAGTGCCTTGATAACAAACGAAGATAGTGAGAATTCAACATTAGCATTATTATTAAGGCAAAATTGAGAGATAGATAATATATTTCGAGAGATTTGGGGAACATGAAGAATGTTGTTAAAGAACAGAGGAGTAGTGGAAGAGAGAGTGAATGAACCTATATTAGAAATTGAAAGTGATTAGCCGTCACTTACGATCACATCATCGCTGCCATTGTAAGGGCGGTGAAGGACAAGGTTTGAGAGGTCATTGGTTGATGGTGGCACTACTGTCAATAAGCCAGGAGGAAGGTAGGGAAGAGGTGGAGCAGTGATATTGTGAAATTGTGGTTTGGGTTGATAGTTGGGGCAGTTGGGCCGAGGAGAAGGGTTTGGTGGTGGGAAGTGGACAGAGGGGTAGTCACGTTTGAACTGGCGGCACTGAGAGATAACATGACCAACAATACGAGAGTATTGGCATTTGCCTTTGAGTGGAGCAGGCCAGTGGAGTTGGGAGGGTTGGTTGGTGTGGTCGCTGGTGTGGTCACACTAGGGGAGGAAGGGGTGTTACGGTGGTAGGGGCGAAAGGTATTGGGATGGGATTGTGCTGTATGGCCGGAAGCAGGGAATGGAGCAGGGAAGTAGGTGTGTTGTAGGGTTAGTTCATGGTGGATGAGTTTTTCATGCAGGGCTTTAAAGGTGATAGGCGAGTCACGGGCTCGAATTGAGTCAATGATAGATTTGTATGATTCATAATCAAGACCCATGAGAATCTTAACAACAACGTCCTCAGAGTCCATGGGTTTACTCATAATGGCGAGTTTGTTAGTGCAAGATTTGATAGCATGCATGTAGTCAGTGATAGATTGGGTGGTTTTGGTGAGGGAGTCAAGGGTAGCTTTTACTTGAATAATATGGCCTCTAGAGGGGTTTTTATATGTAGTTTTGAGGATGTTCCAAGCCTCACCAGAGGTTTTGGGCTGAGTGACAAGTCGCGCTATGGTTGGGTCTAGGGTTCATATAAGAGAGCCTATGATTAGTCGATCTTGACGATTCCAGGTGGTATAAGCCGGATTATCAGTTTCTTTTATTGTTTGTCGTGACTTTGGCAGGGAGTTAAGGATGGGAGTCATCAACAAACTTGAGGAGGTCTAGGCCTAATAATAGAGATGTGATTTGGGATGCCCAGGTGAGGTAGGTGAGGGGCGTGAGTGGTTTAGATTGAGATAAGTTAACGAGGATAATGGGGTTGCTAGGAACAACCTGGTTAGAGAGGGTGGTTAAAGTGGTGGCGGACATGGTCGAGAGTGACATCGGAAGGGAAAAAAAATTAGGGTTTGGGGAGTTGAATCGTGGAGGCTCTGATACCATATAGAAGGATAAAACTTAACTTTATTATTCACAAATAATATGTTTATATAGTACAATGGTTATAATGAAGGAGATCATCTACCTAAATACAAAAGGTTAGTTTTCTAAAATAAAGATAATTATAATCAACTAACATATATACACAATCTTTACAAGGAGTGGTAATCAACTAACTTAGTCCGGCCTAGGAGAGTTTTGAGCCGGGTGGACTCTTGTCTTCATGTGAACCAGATTTAGTCGCTCATGTAGTCATATCTGTAGCTACATCCCCAATAGTTACATGATATACAATATTGACTTCGATTGGTATATCATATACCAACATTATTTATATAAAATTAAAAAATTATATATTTATATCAATATATAATATAAAAAAATAGTTTTTTGTATCCAGCCCTGATCTACAGTTGTCGTGCCTCTTAAATTTTAATTTCATCACTCTCTAGGAAACTCATCAACAAGTCGATTATCTCCTTCTTTAACTATTGTTTAATTTTCAAAATTTTTGTTGTACTATTTTTCTTTAGTTTCAAGACTTTATAATACTCCCTCCGTCCCAATAAAAGCTTCACTAATTACCCAAAAGGGCGTCCCGTTAGAAGCTTCACCTTTCCTTTTTTGGCAAAGAATCTTTACTATTTCCTCCACACATTCTCTCTCCTACATTATTCTAATACTCACAACACCATTATAATTTACTATTCCCTCCACTCATTCTCTCTCCTATTTTCAAATTACACTCATATATTTTTTTTCCCTCCCATTTCCATAATTTGCGTGCCCAGCCAAAAGGGTGAAACACTTATTGGGACGGAGGGAGTATGTGTTTTGAGAACTTTTTTTTATGTTATAATGAGTTACTCTTTATTAGACATAAAATATAAAATTTAATAAAAAAATTATATCAGTGAATTTTTTGTCTCCATTTATATTTGCTATACGTAGAGTATCAACCGTACCAATCGAGTATTTATCGCATCAATAAACTTGGTATACCGATTTTTGTGATTGGTACCGATACATAATTTCGTGTACCAAATTATACTTGATTAGTACATATTAGAAACAAAATACAATCGATTTACCAACAAAACCACACCTACACAAAATAGCTCAAATTTGGGAGGCCCAACGTAGACGGGTTAAATTTTTAAGAGGGATTTACCGTATAATTTCTCAAACTTACCACTTTTATCTTATAAGACAAGCAATATTTCATCTAACCATATAATCTCTAACTTAATAAGTACACTCTCCTTCTCATTTTACTAAGTTTACCTCCCATCATTTTACTAAGTCCACCTTGTTTATCAATTTACTTTCTCTCAAACTACAATCACCTTATGTCACCCTCCCCATCTTCTCCGGTCAACAACTACGGCAACCATGAACTCCGACGACCAACTTCGGTGACTTTTTTTTTTTTTACTTCGGCGACCAAACAACTAACTTAACTTATCAGTAAGCTCTAAGTTGTCAACTAAGCTACTAAGAACACGATCAACTCCGGCGACCAAACAATTGAGAACTTAACTTATCAGTTAGTTCTCAGTTGTCAACTAAACTACTAAGAACACGATTAACTCCGACGACCACCAACTCCCGCGAGCAAACAACTGAAAACTTAACTTATCAGTAAGTTCTCAGTTGTCTCCACTAAGAAAATGATCAACTACGGTGATCACCAACTCTGGCTATCAAACAACTAAGAACTTATCAATATATTCTCAGTTGTCAACTAAACTACTAATAACACGATCAACTCCAGCGACCACCAACTACGACGACCAAACAACCATGAACATAACTTATCAGTAAGTTCTCAGTTGTCAACTAAATTACTAAGAACACGATCAAATCTGGCGACCACCAACTACGGTGACCACCAACTCCGCCGACCAAACAACTGAGAACTTAACTTATCAGTAAGTTATCAGTTGTCAACTAAATTACTAAGAACAAGATCAATTCGGGCGACCAAACAGCTGAGAGCTTAACTTATCAGTAAGTTCTCAGTTGTCTGTAATAAGAACATGATCAACTCCGGCGACCACCAATTCCTATGACCAAACAGCTTAGAACTTAACTTATCAGTAAGTTCTCAGTTGTCTCTACTAAGAACAAGATCAACACCGGCGACCACCAACTCCTAAGACCAAAAAATTGAGAAATTATCAGTAAGTTCTCAGTTGTCAACTGAATTACTAAGAACACAATAAACTACGCTGGTCACCAACTCCGGTAACTAAACAACCGAGAATTTATCATAAGTTCTCAATTGTCAAATACAAAAAATACAACCTGTTTGTCGAATTTTTGACATTCCAATTAAAATTGCGAAATTAATAAATGGAAAGTCCTTATTATTTTGTTAATCAATGAGACATATTTATCTAATTTTCCCTTAAATAAAATAAAGAGAAATTAAACATTCATTATCTAGGATTAGCGGGTTGAGGGATTATATGGTAATACGGAGTACTCCCTCCGTCCCATTAGTATTAGCACAAACACTGTTTGCGCCGGAATTAAGGAATATGATATTTTAATAAAATGTTGTGAGTGTAAAAGAATGAGTGGAGAGAGAATGAGTGGAGGGTGTAATAAATTATAATAGTGTTGTGAGTATTAAAATAATGTAGGAGAGAGAATGAGTGGGATTAGGTGAATATTTTATTAATATAAAGTTTTCTTTTTGGGAGTGTGCGGATATTAGTGGGACGCCCAAAAAGGAAAGTGTGCTAATATTAGCGGGACGGAGGGAGTATATTTTTTGGGGTGGGGTCGGATTAGAATGTAAATTAAAAATGTTTTGTCCAAGAATGTAAAAACGATATTATCCAGGGATTAGTAGGTAATTTTCTCTAAATTCAAATTGTTTTAAACCCTGAGCCCGGCAAATTCTAAATACAGGGATTTTAAAATACAGGGATCCCGGAAAATTACTAATTTGCCCCTTTATATACCTAATTTCCCCTCCCTCCTTTCATTCAAACGCACACTCTCTCTCTCTCTCTCTCGCACCGCGGCGGCGCCATTTTACCTGTGGCGTTCATTTCCCTCACTCTCTCTCTCTCTCGGCACCGCGACGGCGACGGCGCCATTTTACCTAGTGACTCAGTATGTTCATTTCGGGCGACGAAGAGAAGAAGATAAAATCATAAGGCAAGAGAACAAAAATACCCGAAAAAAATTGAACAAAATAGGGTTTCAAAAGCGAAAAAACGCATCATATCAACAAAATTGAACGATCAAGTGAATTAACAAATCAAAGTAATTACCTGAGTTGGAGACGATGGTCGGAGTGAGGGGGATTTGGAATACTGATGATATTGATATGTCTCGTGTAAACTCACACGAGACACATCTCGTGTGAATTCATACGAAATTAGTCTCGTGTGAACTCACACGACACACATCTCGTGTAAATATACACGAGACACATCTCGTGTAAACTCACACGAGATATATCTCGTGTGAATTCACACGAGATGTGTCTCGTGTGAGTTTACACGAGATGTGTCTCGTGTAGACTTACACGAGACGGGCAGGGGCAGCGATGGAACAAATTAGATCCCTGTATTTAAGATCCCTGTATATAAATATACTGAGCCCCAAATAGAAACGCAAAATCCGACCCTCCATCTCTATAACCCTAATCCATTCTCTTTCTCCCTCATCTCCCGACTCCATTTCCGTCAATGACCGGCGCCGCCGCTGCAGCAGCAGCAAAATAGCATCACATTCCATCCATCTCTTTCTTCTCCCTAAACAAGGTTCGTCGATGACCGACTAATCTCTCCTTTATTTGTTTTTCCTGAATGCTTGTTCATTGAAGCATTGGAGTTTTTTTTTTTTTTTTTTTGTGCAAATTCAATTCCTCTAAGTTGAAGTCAAGAAATATTATGTTCTGAATGCTTCATAATAAATCTTAAAGATATAATAGGGGAAATCAAGTGAATTCGATTCAATTCTTAAACTGAAGCTGGGCTATTTATATGCTGACTGAAGCTTGGATTTTAGACCGCTAAGAATGTAAATTTTGTGTTCACTGTTCAGGGTGGTTGTTGCATAATTTTCTTGAATCTGAAACATACTTTTTCGACATGCTCGCATAGGAATATATGATACTTATTGTAGTTATTTGTACTATTTTCATTCTCAAATACTCCATCCTTCTCGGAACAAATGTCGCACTTGAATTGTCAACCTATTTATAGAGTGTGCTTTACTAGTTTGTACACTGCTCGTACAATGTCAAATTTGCACTAAGTTTATTTCCTAATTAAAAATCGCGACATTTGTTTTGGGATGAATCAAAAAGGAAAGTGCGACATTTATTCCCGGACGGAGTAGCTATATTGAAAAATGTAAGCACGGGTATCACTGGTCATTGTTTTATATCTAAAATTCAAGATCTTCTAAATTTAAAAATGTGTACAGAGTTATTGTTGCAATGATAGGAAATTATTTTGGGACTAAGGCTTTGTTGTTGTTGTTGTTGTTGTTGTTGTTGTTTCCCATGTCTAAAGCCTTCTCCTTTCTTGTTAGTCTCTTTATTCTCATTATCTTGAGGGTGAAAGCTTAAGCTTATTTCTCTGCCAAAATAATTGTTTATTTGGAGTATATTTAATGTCTAGTGTCAACAGTGTGTCATTGCTGATTTTATATACCTAAGTAAATAAAATGATGTCCTAATTCTTGGCATGGCACTTATGTACTGTGTACCTGCTGTAAATATGGACAAAGATTAAACATGATGTCTGGGCTTTAGGTGGGCATTTGATGAGTTGGGATGCCCACAAAGGACCTATATACATTTAGTAACTCTTTATTGTTATATTTAACTGGATGCAGATAGAACATTTGGCATGTTTTGGGTGCCTTCTCATTTTAAATTTTAAGGTATTATAACTCCTAGATTGAACTAAGTCACGTGAGATTACCATAGTAATATTCTCTTCTCTTAACTAAAATTCATTTTGTATAGATATGGAAGACGGTACTTGTGTTTTGATCATACAGGCATTGCTCTAATGCGTCGTGGTTACTCTATTGGTTTCAGTAGAGTTATGTGCAATGATAAAACTATAAACTTTATTGTATTTGCTCAATCTGCTAAGTAGTAATAAATAATAATAATAATAATAATAATAATAAATAATAATAAACTCTACTCCCTCCGTCCCATCTGAAAAGACACAAAGTTGACCTTGCACGGGAATTAAGGAGAGTGTATAGTGGAGTAAGTGTTGTGAGTATGAAAAGTGATGTAGGAGAGAGAAAGTGAGGTTGAGAATAGTTAGTGGATAGTTATTGTGAGTATGACATGTGAGTCCCACAAATAAAGAAGTATTAAAAAGTTTTCATTTTGGGAGTGTGCCCTTTTAAATGGGACACCAAAATGGAAATTTGTGCCTTTTTGGGTGGGACGGAGGGAGTATTTGTAAAACCATATAACTTCTTTTTTTTCTTCTTCTATGTTTTCCAAATTCTAGTTGCTTTAGATAATCTGCAGCAAAAGAATGAAGTTCGTTGTATATTGTAATCATTGTATAATGGTTCCTGTTTTTTCTATTACTTCTAGCAGAGATTCCTGCAAGTTATACACGTTGCAAGTTACACAAGGAGAGTCAAAAACACAAATCAGAATGAGTGGATGTGTAACCAAGGCTTGTACCTTCATCATCTAGAACTCGGTATGTGTGGGCAGTGTAGTGGTACTTGATGTGCTTCCACCAAAATCGCAATTGGGAAAGTGGAATGTCTACAATTTAACGCTTTCTTTTTTGACTAATGCAAGTTGTATTTAGCTTTCTGGGATATCAGAAGGCCGTAGATGATGTATGACTCAAATGTTAATATTGCTACCAAGTATTTCTTGTGTCTACAATTCTCTTGCTCTGGCTACAATAGATCTTATGATCACATTAAGTTCCACACTTTCTGAAGGATCAACTAGTTCTCTTATATCTTCCTTCCTAATTTTGTCCTCTGCATTATTATCTTATCTCTGTCTATTTCCATTTCATTAAAAATATACATCTGACAAATGAAAATCAAAACCCATTAAGCTGCTTGTCTCGAACAGGAAGTTCTTGGAAACAGATTCCGGAAACACACAACTATTTGATCAAGTCTGGTGACTCTGGAGTTGGAGTGCACTAATAAACAAGAAATCATATGAGGGAGTACTAGATTATAAATTTTATATATTTCCAACTACATTCATATTTACGACGAGGGCAATTTGATTAATCTAAATACATGTGAAGTAGGCGGGCGGAGGGGCAGAAATGGTCCAGTCCAAAAAAGGCACCCACCCGCCGCTACACAGAAATGAGATTAGATCCGGGTATTCTGTGACTCTATATTATTTCTCTCAAAGCTGTCTTTGTGTTGTGTTTAATCAATCCGACGGACGGAGTTGTACTACACGGATGATGCAAATCTGGCCGGAATATGTAGAGTCGCCAGAGTTACTTGTTTGAACCGAGGTAGATATAAGGTGTTTTCGCCGGAATATTTAGAGTCACCGGAGTTGGGGAAGAGAGGGGGTCGCCGGATTAATATATGATTAGAGGGAGGGTAGAGAGAGAGAGAGAGAGAGAGAGAGAGAGAGGGGATGGAGTGTGCGTTTTGTGTGTGTGTGTGTGAGATGGGGTAGGTGTTTATTTGGGGTTAGAGTGATTATACGGTGAGATAAAATATTTCATTAGAATATGAGGTAAATTAAAAATGTTCTTATCCAAGTAGGTAAATTCGGTATTACACAAGAATTAGGATGTAATTTTCTCTTAGAAATACTATCAAATTATCAATAACAATTATTTGAATTGCGTTTATCCAAGTTGGTAAATTCGGTATTACACAAGAATTAGGATGTAATTTTCTCTTAGAAATACTATCAAATTATCAATAACAATTATTTGAATTGCGTAAAGATAATTCGATTTTAATAAAATTTTGGTAAAAGTTTGACCGTTTGACCAGATTTTTCATAAAGTTAAAGTGGAACAAACATTTCGATAAGAATTAACGGATTCATCAATCAAGGGGAAGTAGACTACTCAAGAATTTCACATCGATCTTTGTATATAATATGATATGACGTAGTTACGTAATTTTGTCACTTATTCTCCTTCCATGCCTACATCAATTGGGATGCGATTATTTGAAAAAAATCTGTGCTAACAGTTTCCTCTGCTGCATGTGAGTTTTTCTATTTTGATTTCCCCCCCCTCCCCCGCCGTGATTGAATGAATATGGATAAGAGGCTCGGCGATTGAACGAGAATGGATAATAGGCTCGGTGTATTGATGTGAGGGGGCAGGGATGGCTATATTTATGGGAGCGAACTCCGGGCGACTAGGAAGGGCATGGATACAAGTTAGGCCTTGTAATGAAAGACAATTTCAAATCCACTTCCTCTACAAATAAAGAAGCTACAAGTAATGCAACTATAAATCTCATGGAGAGTTCGATACTGGCTCAGGATAAACACTGGCGGCATGCTTAACACATGCTAGTTGGACGGGTGAGGAAAGCGTAAGAACCTTTCCTTGGAAGGGGAACAACAGCCTTAAATTTCGAATAAAGTTAAAGTGGGGCAAACATTTCGAAAATTTCGGAACTAATGTAATATATTGATGCTCTTTAGTGTGTGTATTGTCGATTTCCACTAAAAACAAGTGAGACAAGCTATTAGTGTTAGTGGCTGTTTGCAGTTTGCAGTTTGCAGTTTGCAGTATACAGTAGTAAGATTGTACTAAAGTAAAACCAATAATTGTATGCAAAATTAGCAAGAACCACCTCAATTACTGCAAATATATATACTCCCTCCGTCCCGGTAGAAGCTTCCCATTTTGCCATGCAAATATATATACTCCCTCCGTCCCGGTAGAAGCTTCCCATTTTGTCATTTTGGGTGTCCTGTTAAAAGCTTCCACTTTTCTTTTTTGGCAAAAATTTTTTACTATTTCCTCCACTCATTCTCTTTCCTACATTATTTTAATACTCACAACACCATTATAATTTACTATTCCCTCCACTCATCCTCTCTCCTATTTTCAAATTACAGTCACAACATTTTTTCTTCCCACCCATTTTCTTAATTTGTGTGCAACGAAAAAAATGAGCAGCTTATGTTGGGACGGAGGGAGTATATATATATTATTAAACTTCCCCATTTTCATTCAGCAGTAGTACACTAATTAAAAATGAGCATAATGCAGATTGGAGTAAGACAATTCCCTCTTGCAGGTATGTCTTTTGTGTTGCAGATATATAATCATGTCATAACATTATTGTTGTAAGATTAAAAAATAAAATAATAATAATAATAAAAAAAAACTACTTCACAGCTTCCATTTTCCAATTTCACAAAAAATGAGCATAATTAAGTTATTAGGTGGGCCCATCTTCAAGCGGAGGTATCATTCGCGGGAGGAAGGTTAGTTTCAATATTTGAAGGCATTAAGATGTTGAAACCATCTGCAGCTGTGGAAATAAGCATTCCTGGTATCTGTGAATGCCAGTGCAGTTCTTTCAAATCTTTTTGGCCCTGTTCCATGTACCAAATACATCTCGGTTAAAGATTTACAAAGTTTGTTAAATTTATTTGTTTGAAATAAACATGTTAAAATGAGAGATTTTAGTAGTAGAAAAAGATTTTTTAGGTTAAGAGACAAGGGTACGGCGGGATAAACCAAAGAGTCTGAGCATCACAGTATCTAAGCATAGACACACACAGAAGAGTAAAAAATATAACCTGATGAACAAAAAGAAGTTGTGGTGGCAAATCTGTAGGTGCATGAACCTCCTCCTTTGTTTGGGCTTTGAAATCGGCCTCTTCTTCCTCATCTCTTTCCAAAGAGAGATCCCAGATACTGAGAATACAGTTATAATAAGTGTTATAATAAAAGTGAGAATGAAACTACTTGCATTAATCAATTTCTGCTGCTCCCAACAATATTGTTTTGGAATATTTCTTACGTTAATTGATTGTCGGAGGATGTCACTGCCAAGGTGGATGCTTCATGTGGACTCCATTCAATGGACGTTATAGGATGTTTATGGTATTCAAAATGAGCTACAACCGAATCATTTTCCTGAGAGAAAAAAAAGCAACATTTGAGATTCTGGATGTGCTTGTAGAGCAACAATTTGAAAGACTAAACATTCTCTAAGAAACGTAAAAACAAACATTAGGATAACGGAGCTAAGGGTTTCTAGTCTCAACACCGTTTATCAGAATTACATTATACTCCCTCCGTCTCATAATAAATGTGGCATTTGACTAGTCAACGCTTTTAAGAATTGTACTTTACTTGGTTGTACATTGCTTGTACGATGATAAATTGAACTAAGAGTATTTCCTGAATTAAAAATGCGAGATTTATTTTGAGACTGACCAAAGCGTAAAGTGTGACATTTATTATGGAACGGAGGTGGTGGGTGCTAAACAAGGGTCTCGAAACTTAAAAGTTAAAACTTTGTTATACCACAAAATATCAAACATCATTAAGCGGCATACCTTGATTAATCTAAGATCACGAATGGAAAATGTCCCATCATCACTTCCAGATGCGAGCATGCAGCTTGCCAACCTAATCAGAATCCAAGAAGCAGCAAGTTAATACTGAACTAAATCAAAGTACATATACACAATAATCAGACGTAAGGAATAAAAAGTGAAGACCTGTTCCATGATATAACATTGACATCGGCTTGGTGTGCCTTTATTGAAGCTACTGGCCGTTTCCCTTCCCTGGCTGTACGTACATCCCATATGGCTATACTCCCATCAACAGAGCATGAAGCAAGCACATCCGGTTCTGTAGGGCTCCACTGCACACATAAATAGACGGAAAAAGTTAATAAAATCAACAACTACCAAGAAAAAGCAAAAAAAAATAATAAAAAATTACAATTCTAAATGCCTACTTGTAGATCTTCAACACTGGCTGTATGCCCAACAAACGGATTTTTTTCAACGTTCCATGTTGAATCAGATGCTGGTTCCCATAGATGAATACCGTTCTTGCAGTCCCCTTCCAATACAAATGCCAAAACCAAATTGTTATAGTGGATATGATTTCCTTATATTTATAAGGGTAAACGGAAGAAATACATAGATAAATAGAGAATCAGCCAATACCAGACACAAGTCTCCCGGGGGCAAGAGGACTCCAGTCTAAAGCATAACCTTCATCTTTGTGCCCACCAAACTTGAGTAGAGGGGTTTGATTAAACACAGTTGAATCAACCCGGCTTGCCTCGGTCCCTGACTCTGACAAAGCATTTAGATGAGAGCTGAAATCCCATATCTGCAATATGAGCCAGTAGTTCTAAAATAAATTGAGATAAGTAAAACAAATCCAACGAGCCACGAAATATCTACATCCAACTCATGAAAAATAGCACATATTTTGAATTTCACCAGGGCAATTCAGTAACAGGCTCCCATACTTCCATATGTATGCTAAAGTAGAAACGTTCTAATAAAAAATAGTTATGGATTCTTTCCTCTAAGTGTCTTACCTGCACATGGCCTGTATCTGCCCAAGACGCACAAATGTGGGGGCTTTGTGTCATAGCCCGAATCCTATTCACACAACCTTCATGAGATACTTTACGAATCTGCAACAAGTTTCAAAATTAAAGATTGTAAGAAAAAGAACCGTAATTTATGTGATGGGGTCCAATAGGATTACACAACAGTATTACCACGTGTAATTAAGAAATAAAAATTTACCTGGAAAATTGGTGCACCAGATCCACCATTCTCTACATCATCATCTTCGTCACTATCACTACTCTCGCTATCCATATCTGTATCATCAGCAGCTCTTTTGGGCACTAGCTCACGTCTTTTGCCGGAGATGTTAGATATTTTAAATATTCCAATAGAGTTCCAGGAAGCTTTTTCCGCCTTTCAAAACAAAGACATCATATCATAAAAATTATAACTATCAAGAACATGTAAAACTAACAAACTTATATACAACGAGGTTTTCAGAAATACTTGAATGCACATAGTTAAAGTAGGTAACAGGGGCGCAGAAATTAACCAACTACAATTCGTTAAATTTACACTTCAACACAACAAAAAGACAAGATAGTGCATGAATGATATGAGAAAACATTGAGAACTGTACATTAAGCTTCTACAATCAGCATAATATGGTAATCTTGAAAAGTTTTCTTTTTACGAACCAAGTGCTCATTCTTATTGAGTGAATTGAAATAAAGTGCTCATTCTTTGTTAAAAATCAGTAAAGCTAAGAACTTTCGTAGACGGCTATCTCAGTCCCAAAATAAGCATCCCCATTTCCTCTTTAATACGTCAAAAATCAGTAAAGCTAAGATCTTTCGTAGACGGTTATCTCTAAGGGGGTAGAATAACTTTTTAGTGCATTTTTTCTTTACACTAACAAACAGGGGCAAGTCTTATTGTAATGCACTAATAAACATAATGTTTTTTATCAAATGGGGGTAGCTGCCTTGTTTCCTCTTTGCTTTAATTAGAGAGTTGTAATAAGATAACTTTATCACATTTGCAATGTTCAAGACTTAATTATTCAAACTTTATTGCTGAGCACATTTAATAAATTTCCTAAAACAATGAGTTTTCTAAACCCTAACACTTACGAGTAGTATTTTGAAACTGGGTGGGTGTAGGGCTGTTTTTCGAACCGAGCAGCTCGAGCTCGATTTGAATAACTCGACTCGAGTGAGCTCGAATTGTGGCTCGAACTCGAGCTCGAACATGATTTTAAACTCGTTAATTTTTCAAGTCGACCGGACTCGACTCGTGTGTTTGATTAGGCTCGACTCGAGATCGACTCTTTTTGAACTTGGCTCGATAAGCTCGTTAAAAACTCAAATTTATCTTTGTTTGCGATCAGCTCGTTTCGAGCTCGGCTCGATAAGCTTGTTAAAAACTCTAATTTTCAGTTTATTAGTTCATGATCGACTAGAACTCAAACTCAACTCGATAAGCTCGTTAATAACTCGATAAGTATCAAACGAGCTTGAGCTCGAACATCGAAAACTTGTTCGAACTCGAATCGTTTACGGTCATAGGTGGGTGAAAACATTTAGTATAAACAAATTTAAAAAATGATAAAAATAAAGAACCAGTAGAAAATCAGAATCAAATGTATCCAACCAAACATGTCTTCTTTAGTATGAATGTGCAACCAAACATGTCTTTATTATGGATGCTTGCAAAAACTAACACTAAAGAGGTAAGCAAATAAATTAGTGGACCCTTTCTACAATCATGTTTTTATGATAGCGCATAAATGGTATGAGAAAACATTGAGAGCTGTAGGTTAAGCTTCTACAATCAGGGTCAAATTTCGGGAGAATGTGGTAGTCTTGAAAAGTTTTCTTTTTAAGAACCAAGTGTTCATTCTTTGTTAATCTTGACAAGTTTTCTTTTTGAGAACTAAGTGCTCTCTTTTTTTTTTTTGAGTGAATTGAAATAAAGGATTATTCATCATTTCCGATGGAGCCAAAGATTCATTATTTTTTGGCTTGGGAATAAAGCAAAATGGTTCACTAAACTGTCTGCGCTTCTTTGTTATAAAGCAGCAATCAGTCTATATAATTTTTGACGCAATTTTCATCATGGGTTATCCGGAAACAACCTCTTTGTGCTTTAATACAGAGTCAAGGCTGCGTACATCCGACCCCCCTTATCCCACCGTAGGTGGGAGCCTTTGCGGCAATGGGGTAACGTTGTTGTTTTTGTAATGAAATAAAGGACCTGCACAACTTCAATGGGAATACTAGACAGAAAATTAACAGAATTTCAGGAGAAAAATTCAGTTTTTCATTCATCAAAATCTTATACAACCAAATACATGAGCTACATCAATCAGAAAAACACAATCATGGCAATAAAGTACATTTGGCTAAACTAACACTAACATATACTGTATGTAGGAAACAAATACAAGAGTACAAGAGTACAAAAATCATAAACTAGAAGCCACATTCATATACATAATGTGTAATCACTGATAATTGGATAAATTGCTGATAATAGTTTACAAAAGAGATAAATAACCCGAGCACACACATATAACACCAATAATTTAGGGAATTAAGCTCACCTGTGTCCCAGTAACACAATAAACAGTGTGAGGGAACTCCGTCCGAACCAACCCCAAAGAATCACGCACCACATCAAAGCTATAAAACAAATTCATTCACAATATCAAAAATCAAAACAAGCTAAATTTAATACAAAATAAATCAAAACTTTCCTCACACCCAACAGAGACACACACAATATTTAATTTTTTTCAAAAAAGGTTAACCTTAAGCAGGGCCAGCCAATATGGAAGGCATGGAGGGAGTTATAAGCAGAAAGGTCACATTGGAGCTCTTCCCCTTCTTCCAATTTATCAACACCTGGTTGCCATACCTTTGCTGGGATTTCTGGTGCTGAATTCGATGAGGACGACGACCCTTCTCCTTTCTTTGATCCACCCTGTATTAAAATAAAAAATATAATTAATCAATGAAACCTTAATATACAAATTGAAACAGAGCAGGAGAAGGAGGACGAGAAATGTGAAACCTTGCTCTTTCGTTTAGCCTTCTTTGGGTTTTTGATGCTCCGAGCCATTGCTAAATGGGAGTGCGTGCTTTGTGTGTGGGAGGAGAGAAACAGAGGGTGGGTTTTGGGAAGACTAGGGTTTTACTAAGAGGGTTAAGGTTGTCTGCGGCCGATTATACTACAAAATTTTCCTTAATTAAAAATTTAAAAATACAATAATAATAATTTTAGGAATAATTGCATTAGGCCCCTTAACCCCAAATCATTTTCCATAAAAGTCCAGTCGTCGAGATTCAAAAACCCACACACTACTTAAGTATTGAAGGTCGAGATCAAAATCTCATAAAAACACAAACTAAGTTGCACGTTTGAGGTCCTTTGGTGACGAATTTTGGAATGTCGAATTCGTAGTAGAGAGCCCCCTCCGGATCTGGTGATTATTCGCCTCACCGAAGCTTTGTCGATGACGGTAAAGTCACTGAAATTGACATAAGTGATGTCTGCATTGTTTCAGCCTGATGATGGCGTTTTTTAATAAACCATAAATGCAACATGTTTAATAGGTGCATTTTCCACTAAACCATGAATGATTGCAACATGTTTAATGGGGGCACTATGTATAATGCGAACCTCCAACAAGAGCGAAGTTAGAAAAAAAAAGCCCACGTTATCGTGTGCTTGTCTTCTCTCTTTCTTGTCTTATGGGCCACCCTGGTGGTGATGTTAAGCCCAAGTTATCATGGACCCGTCCCATATCTAATAATTTTCTCAGCTGAGCCGAGAAAGGGGATCAGACCTAAACAGTTTAGGTTGGAATAAGTATTTTGATGACGATTTAAAAATTGTTATTTATAATATTTATAATGATTTATTATTAACAAATTTTAAATTTTTCATTAGAATAATTAAACTAATCTAAATTTAACGCTCAAAGTATTTTCGCAATAACAAAAAAAAAAAAAGTGAAAAGATCCGTAATGGAGGGAGTACTTATTTAGAGTGTACTCCCTCCGTCCCATTAGTAAGAGGAAATTTACTGTAGACACGGGAATTAAGGAAAAGTGAATTATAGTGGAGAGAATAGTGAATTATAATGGTGTTGTGAGTATTAAAATAATGTAGGAGAGAGAATGAGTGGAGGAAATAGTAAAGATTTCTTTCCATTTTAGGAAGTTTGTGGTTTGTAATGGGACGACCAAAAAGGAAAGTTTGTGGTTTGTAATGGGACGGAGGGAGTATACCTCTTCCGTTGATTTATAATTAACTTGTTCATTAACTTTATACTTTTTGGTTGAATGCAACATATATCTTATGATGCAGATCAACAAGAGGAGGACGATGCCAGCTGCAGCCCAGACGCACGCTCAACAATCACGGGGCGCACGCCTCACTGAGCCTCAACAGACGAGATCCTACTGTCGTCCAGGCGGCAGCCTCAGGCCCTTCCAGGCGAGCGCCTCACCATGGCGTCAACAGGCAGTCAGCTACTGGATCCCAGGCGGGCGCATGATCTTGTCCCAGTCGTGCGCCTCAATGACGGGTTACTGATTTCCTTATTCTGTTTGCTGATGTTTTGAACTTTAAGTTGGGGTTATTTTGGTCTTTACTTTGCTATTTCGTTTTAGGGTTTTAAGGGAGTATTTATACTTGTTTTTTAGAGGGATTGAACAACTGAGTTTTGATTATTGAATTAATAGAGAAAAGGCTTAGGCTTTTCCAAACGAATCTTGGTTCTTTTCCGTTCGACTTAATTCTCTTGTCTTTTGGCTATCATTTGGTATCAGTTTCCTGGTTATCAATGGCCGAATGCGGATGTGGTCGTCGTGGTAGGGGACGTGAAGCAGATTCCCAGGTGGATGAAATCCGTCGCGAACGAGACCTACGTGATATCGAGAATAATGAATTGTGAAATCAAGTTCAACAGCTCCAACGGCAACTTGCTCGATTGGTGGCTCCCACGGATGTGGGCTCGAATTCAGATGTATCGTCTGATGAGGGAGGATATGCAGAGGGGTGCAATCCATTCGCTCGAGGTCATGAACGTGGACACATGTATGGGGCAGATCCTTCGAAGGATATCGACATGAAGATCGACATCCCGGAGTTTGAAGGTAAGGCACACCATGATGAATTTATTGATTGGCTGAATACTGTTGAACGTGTTTTTGATTTAAAACACATGGAGGATAGTAATAAGGTAAAAGTTGTTGCAATCAAATTGAAGAAACATGTTTCAATTTGGTGGGAACATGTTAAGAATCAAAGGGTAAGAGATGGGAAATCAAAGATTCAGTCTTGGGATAAGATGAAGAAGTTGCTGCGACGAAAATTCCTTCCTGAACACTATAGGCTGGAGTCCTTTCTTGATTATCATAATCTGAAGCAGGGTGATATGACTGTCGAAGAGTTCATAAACGAGTTTGATCGTTTGCAGATGCGGTGTAATGTTGCCGAAGAGGATGAACAAACGGTTGCTCGCTTCCTTGGGGGACTACGCATTGATGTTTCAGAGGTGGTTCAATTGCAGCAGTACTGGACTTATGAGGATGTTTGTCGACTTGCTCTGAAGGTTGAGAAACAGTTGAAGAGAAAGAAGGTTGTGAATCGTTGGTAGAGCAGAGATTTTGCTAACACTAAGGGCATTGGCAGTTCTAGCACACTCAAGGGGGTTCCACCTACTGCACCTAGTGTAAGTACCCAAATCTGGCTCATGCCTTCCGGTTAAGTTTCCCGGCAATTCCCCGGACTTTCCTAAACTCCGGGAGCAATTCCGAAACTGTTCCGAACCTTCCGAGGAATGAAGGGACTGCTTTAAATTAAAAAAAGCACGTTTTTCTTAATATAAGCACCCTTCTAGAAGTGTCACCTTGCATGATTCTAGAAACATGCTGAGTCACAAGGGATAATGCCGCACGGCTGCATTAGGAGGGAACTCCTAACCGCACGGCCTCATTTGCTCTATCCAGACTGCCTATAAATAGAGCCCTCCTCTACCCATTTTCATATACCGATTTCCAGCATCAAAACTCTATAAAAACATCCCTACGAAAATCAGGAAGCTGAGAGTGCCAAGAAGCCACCTCCCTCCTCCTTGAAGCCTTCAAAGTTGGTCCCTCCGCTAGGCAAACTCCAAAGAAGAAGAGGTCACCACCATTGGTAACCTCTCACCCCCCCTTATCTTGCATTATACTTGTTATATGTGATTCTTGCTCCTTGCATTTACATATTGCTATATATATTGCTTGGTATATGACATATTTGTTGTTAAAGATCATATCTTTATTCATGTAAATCATATCCCCTTCCCTTTGCATCCTTTGCATTAGAATAGCATCCTTTGCTCATAAAAATGTGATCTTTGCATTAACATAGCATCCTTTGCTCATAAAAATGTGATCTTTGCATACAAAAATCATTTCTTTACATTAAAGGTGCATCCTTTGCACCAAAAACTCATTTTCATGCATAAAAATGCATCCTTTGCATATAAAAATCATGTCTTTACAATAAAGGTGCATCCTTTGCATCTAAAACCCATTTTCATGTACAAAGATGCATCCTTTGCACTAAAAATCATGTCTTTACAATCAAAGTAGCATCCTTTGCTTTTAAAAATGTAGTCTTTATGCATCATTTGCATATAAAACACTATTTTTCCACATAAAAATGCATCCTTTGCATTAAAAATCATTTCTTTACATAAGAAACATCCTTTGCAATCAAAGAGCATCCTTTGCACCCAAAAATGTCATCTTTTCATTAAAAATGTCATTTTTATTATAAAACATGCATTCCCCTAGTCCCCAATTGGTACTTGATGCAATCTTCAGAACGGACCGGTGTAAATATCCTATCTTTACATCGTTTCTTCCATTAAAGGTGCCACAATCTCTTTAGAAAGGGATAAACCTTGAACCTATATCTCCAATTATCACTTGAGACGAGCATAGTAGTCCCTAGACAAGCTCAATCGTCTCAAGATGTAGGATCGATGGGCTAAGGACACTCCTTTTCTAAAGAACCTCATTTTGGACTATAAAAGAGAGTCTTTCTCTCGATCACGCAAAGACCCAAGGTCAAATAGCGATGATCACAAATCCAAGATGAGGACGGGATCAAAGTCCCGAACACATAAAATCCAAGGAATCCCGAGCGACAACCAACTAAATGGTTTGTACGTTCGAAAGACAACTTGGAACATTTCCCCCCTCTCTTTTCAACACATGCACACAAGAAAGCACACAAGCAAGCACGAAAAATGGAATCTAGGGAGACTTGCTACGGCAAGGCACCTTGGGTGAACGACGATCCGTTCTTCCCAAGGGGTAACTTAACCTCCGAACCCTAAAAACCTTTTTTTTAAAGTTTTGAGGAAATCAAAATGGCGTGGCGACTCCGTTTTTCAAATTAAACCGGATGTTTTCAAACTCGCGTGAATCCAATCTAAAAAACAAAAAATAGAATTTGGGCACACATTCACAGTTTGGCGACTCCGCTGGGGACATCCCAAAGGAGAAAAGCTTTCATTTTCAAAATAAACGATACCCGATATATAGGTGGAAACCATTTAACCTTCCTGTATCGCTTCCTAACCCGGGGCTTGGGATAAACGGTGGTCTAACAATCCCACGTACCGGTATCCCTTTTCGAAAAAAAAAATAATAATAAAAAGAAAGCTTTTTTCCTTTGAGCGGGTTAGACTCCCGTCACGGATTCCAATTATCGTGCTTGCTTTCTTTCCTCGCATTGCATTGCATCTTGCATCTTGGGAATTGTGCATACTCTGAACAGGAAGCCTACTGAAAGGTGCCTGAAATGTTCGGGAAGCAACCTGAAATTGCAAAGGAGTGGAACCTGGAAAATTGATCCATGCAGCCGTACGGCTCAATCCTCCTTGGATTCTGACCGGGCGGCCTCAGTGGCAATTCCACCAGGAAAAATTGAGGTTAATCTGGCAGCCTTGGCAGCTTGGGGCTATTCAGTTCCAAGACTGACTGGGGCTCCCAGAAAATTTACGTGCCTTATCTGTTGCATTTTCCCCGTCCCGAAAAATCATTCCTTTAAAACACATTTCTGAAAATCTCTGTTTTAACTCAAAAAGGAACATTTTTAGGAGGCCGCACACTACGCGCACCTTATATATCCTGTACACTTTGCACGCACGTCCCTTTAAACCCGGGGTGGTTTTTCAGTTGCAGTCACGGACAGCCTTACGATGCTCCCGGGCGCGCACGGAATCACCCCAAACTCCCCATGGCAGCCAGTGTCGACCAATGCACAGTCCGTGTCACACGTTTCAAAAAACCGTGACTTTTGGTTGGTTTTTGGTCTAGTCCGTGTCATATAGCCCAGTTGCATATCCCCGTAAAGGTCAAGCCTTAGTTCATAACGGAAGTCAAGATCTTTCGCACAAGCGAAACTCTGCCAAAATTCCGACAAGGAAAAATTGGTAGAATCTTGACTCCGGCATTGACTTTGACCTTGACCCGCACGGAATGCGTAAGAGTCGAGACCGAGTCCTTGCCAAAAATCCAAAGATCTTTCGCTCAAGCGAAGCTCTGCCAAAATTCCGACAAGGAAAAATTGGCAAGATCTTGGCCCGGCATTGACTTCGATTTTGACTCACGCACGGCGTATGCAACGAAGTTCAATGTGACACTGTGTCATCCGGCTTTTGCCGCCCGACCCATGCCTATTATCTTCTCGGACATTATCGAAAAGTCAAAACGTCAATCGCGCAAGCGAAATTCTGCCAAAATTCCGTTAAGGCTGAAAGACGAGACTTTCCCGGTATTGCCTTGACTATAATTTGCATCGCTCGCGCGTTAAAAGTTCCTATGACCCGCTAGACCCGTTAGGAGCGTTCTTCTCTCTCGGTCAGTGGGATCCGCGTGCCCTATAGGACCCTCGCCCGGGGCTGTCCACCATGGGAGGTCGAAATACATGTGGAATACGAGGGGATTATATAGACGTAGTGACGGAGCCCACTGATCCAGGATCTAGAGTAGTTGCGAAAAAGAAGGGCAAAACCCCCTTTTCCAACCAAATAGAAATTAATAAAAGACATGGTTTTAAGTAAACTTGAACAATTAACGGAATCATAATTGCATGGTCCTATCTCTGAAATTCCTAATCGCGACCTCCTCGGTCTGATCTCCGATTTTTTCCATCTCGACCTTTCATGGTCAAATCCCTGATCGCGACCTCCTCGGTCCGATCTTTGATTTTCCATCTCGACCCTTTCGCGATAAAATCCCTAATCGCGACCTCCTCAGTCCGATCTCCGATTTTCCATCTCGACCCTTTTGCGGTCAAATCCCTAATCGCGACCTCCTCGGTCCGATCTCCGATTTTTTGTCTCGACCTTTCGCGGTCAAATCTCTAATCGCAACCTCCTCAGTCCGATCTCCGATTTTCTATCTCGACCTTTCGCGTTCAAATCTCTAATCACGACCTCCTCGGTCCGATCTCCGATTTTCTGTCTCGACCTTTCGCGGTCAAATCTCTAATCGCAACCTCCTCGGTCCGATCTCCGATTTTTTATCTCGACCGTTCACGATCAAATCCCTAATCCCGACCTCCTCGGTCCGATCTCCGATTTTCTATCTCGACCTTTCGCGGTCAAATCCCTAATCGCGACCTCCTCGGTCCGATCTCCGATTTTCCATTTCGACCTTTCGCGGTCAAAACCCTAATCGCGACCTCCTCGGTCCGATCTTCAATTTTCCATTTTCGACCTTGTGTGGTCAAATCCCTAATCGCGACCTCCTCGGTCCGACCTCCGATTTTCTACCTCGACCTTTCGCGGTCAAATCTCTAATCGCGACCTCCTCGGTCTGATCTCCGATTTTTTCTGTCTCGACCTTTCGCGGTCAAATCTCTAATCGCGACCTCCTCGGTCTGATCTCCGATTTTTTCTGTCTCGACCTTCCGTGGTCAAATCTCTAATCGCGACCTCCTCGGTGCGACCTCCTATTTTCGATCTCTACCTTCCAAGGTCCAATCTTTTCCGATCAATCAAGCTTAGGAGAAAAATGTGGTTTGAGCAAAATTTAAGCAAATAAGTGCATGTTACTTGAGCCTTCGGCCTAAACACTTGTCCCCGAGTCTAAACCTCACTTACCTCCGAGTCTAAACCTCACTCACCTCCGAGTCTAAAACTCACTTACCTCCAAGTTTAAACCTTACCTACCTCCGAGTCTAAACCTTGCCTACCCCCAAGTCTAAACCTTGACTATCTCTTTTCCGCAGCGAGAAGGAAGTGGGTGAGAATACCGGGTCAGCGGCTTTTCAGTGCGGAAATCTCAGGTTCAGACAGTCCAGCAGAATCATCAGTTTTGTCTACTCAGGGGTCAGAATGACAGATTTGACAGAAAACAGCAGTGGTATGGGTAATCCGATGACTAGAGAGGAAGAGTTAGCCCTAGCTTTGAAAAATGCCCATAAGGTTCACGAAGAGCAGCTGGCCATGCTCGTCAGTGCTCTCCGCCTTCATGGAGTTCAGATAACAGTTGAGGCAAACGGTTCTCTGGTCATGGTTGAAGAAGAGACTCCAGAAACAGTGATCTCAGTCCCTCCATCCTATAACCAATACCCTCCGTTATACATCCAATACCCTCCTTCTTTGACATACGATCCCTTGCCAAGGACCACTCCTCCTCAGCCCTTTCCAACATCCCAGACCATCAGGGTTCCATCGTCCTCAGCTCCTCAGAATGGATCGGGTTTCATCACATCTGTTCCTCAGTTTCAGCAATACCTGCCAGTTTATGCTCCAGCTTCACATAATCAGTTTGAGATATGTGGCTATGTTCTGAAGCCCCTATACCCACCTGAATGCAATCATGAGTTGCCAAAAGATGGTTCAAGTTTTCAGCTGTCACCTACCGGACTTAATGAATTCAGCCGTCAGTTTCACCAGTTTACTACTGTGGTTCCCTCCGCCGATACAAGTCCTGTTGCGAGTTCCAGTAACTCGAGAGTCCCCGTTGACCCCCATGTGGCAATATTGATGGAGCAAGTGAAACAAATGCGAGAGAAATTTGACCTCATGATGAGTATCAATACTCCCTTGACCCAAGATGTCGAACCAGGCAAGGAAATGAATCCACCAAGCATAACCCAATGCCACCAACACCAAGCAAAGAACCGGCTCGGCAAAGACCAGTTCCTAACAAAGGAAAGAGTATCGTAGCCTCCTTCAGCCAATTCCAACAATGGAACCAATTGGACAATGGAAATCCAAGTCTTGAGAACAACAATGTCTCCCAAAAACTCCGCTCCCTTCATTTTGACAATGCGGAGATGCCTTTAAACAAGATTCTGGAAGATCTAATGAAAGAAAAGCTGATAAAGCCACTGGAGAATTGGAAGCCCAAGAACCATACGTTCGGTTGGATGAGTCTAAGCATTGTCTTTTCCATCAATAACCTGGGCACGACACTGATGATTGCAGCTATTTGAGGTATTGGATCCAGAAATTGATAGAAGATGGGAAGCTCGAGAACCTTCATGGGCCAAAAACAGAAAGCTATGGTAAGAGGTCGATTCAGGAAGTGCAAGGTCAGAAACGTCAGCCTGATGATTTTGGGATGCCCATGAGCAAAGTTTTTGACGATTTGGTGAAACGAGGCCTTCTCACACCTCTCGAGAATTATAAGCCGAGAAACCCACATAACGTTGACAGGGCCAAGTTCTGCGAATACCACAATTATTATGGTCACATGACAGACAAGTGTTTGAATCTGAAGAAAGAAATTCAATGGTTGATCTACGAAGGAAAGTTCAAGCTCCCTGGCAGTCCAACCAGCGAAGAGTAGCTAGACTAGGGTCTACTTATCCTCGAGCAAGATTAAGAAATAAAAATAGTCTCTCAGTCAACTTTCGTAGGTTCTAGTACTTTCCCTTTCAATCAAGTCCTTTTCGGACATTGTAATTAATCTTCAATCTTCTATGAAAGAGTCTTCTTCTTTTCTTGCTAGACTTAAGACATTATTTGCACACCTACATTACATTTAATGAAATGGTTTTATTTTATATGATCACTTGCATTGCTCAACAAATAATCTCTCGAAATAATTAACATTCTGATTAATCAATGTGAGAAAGTCAACTAATGCCTTCCCCATACACTTTCCTTACCCCACAAAAGGCCCCATCAAGCCATACACTCCCCTTACCTCACAAAAGGCCTTCATCTTGACCAAGTCAACGACGGCGGCATCTTCAAGAGACAACAAAAGGCCACTCAGTTTCGAAAGATTGACCCCATGTCGACAACAACCTAGGAGCTTGCCTTAGACCTCAAGGGTATCAAGAAAGTTCAAGCAGGGGCTCGCCTTGGCCCTCAGGTGCTTCAAAAAAAAAAAAAATAATAATAATAATAATAATAAAAAAAAAAAAAGAAGAAAAAAATCTTAGTGCAAAAAGAGTAATGCCCAGCTAGGCTGAAAATCCCAAAAAAAGGGCGGTCTAGGCAAAAGACAGGGTTGCACATAAAAAAGAAAAAAATTTAGTGCAAAAAGAGTAATACCCAGCTAGGCTAAAAACCTTGTAAAGGGACAGTCTAGGCAAAATACAGGGTTGCGTATAAAAATAAATGAGGCCAAGGACCTAGCGTCACCAATCAAAAGCTTGACGGACAGGCAAAATCAAAGCTTGAAGAATAGTTGTTGTCAATAACAATGGGGTGGTCGAAGCAAAGGCAGAAGCATTCCATAAGCCTTTAGGCACATGCAAATCCTTTCTCCCCCAATGAAAGACGAAAATCAGGAAGCAATTGAAGCAGCCGTCCAAAATGACTTGGTCAAGAAACCAGCCCGAGGCCCATGCCTCATCATCCAACCTTCTTATCCGAGTCTTTTCACTAAAGGAACCACAAATTCCATTTCCCAAAGCCAGGCACAGTTCAGCCGAAGCCGAACTACGGCGACCTGAGCTCCTCACAATTAGGGGAACGTAGGCAACCAGAAATGGTCCGGTCATAAATATATCCAAATCCCAGAAAATCCGGTCCCATCGAATGACCTTTCCCATAAACCCATTCAAGTTCCCGAAAATTCGGTCTCATCAGTGACCTCTCCCATAGACATATTCAAATTCCAGAAAACCCGGTCTCATCAATGACCTCCCTATACACAAACCTTTCTTTCACACCAAGCCAACCTTGATCCTCGACACTGGTTGACTTTCTCCTCATGATTAATCAGAATGTTTGTTCATATCGAGATTAATGGTTGAATAACCCGAACATCAATAAAGGGTTTTAAGCAATCTTGTGATCATTGTAAATAAAACAAGTTTTCAGATGTCTTGACAAGTCTTCCTTTTCTACATCTTAGGAAAAATAGTGCTAAACACTGATTTTCTGTCAGCAGGGGCTTCCATACACTTTTACAAACCCTTCTACGCTTATACTCTCCCAAAAGAGTCAAACCCAAAGCGAGTTCTCGTGCCTACGTCAAATAAGGCCATCGAAATAACACAAAATCGAGATCTATTCCCACCTTTCGAAAAATATGCCCCTGCATGTATAAATTTCTAAGAATCTTTCTTTCACATCTTCTTAAGGTTGACTGATTGACTAAATAAAAAAAAAATAAAAAAGATAGGTTTTTCCCTCTCCGGCTACAATTCGCATTAGGGCTGCCTTGAAACTCTTCAAAGTTGGGGCTTTGCTAAGCCATTTCTTTAGACTGGGACTTCTTTATGTCATTTTGGGGTCTGCATCGGGTTCCTCACCATGACACAAGATGGATTCAATATTGGTCAGATTAACCTCAGGATAACTTTCGCAGTACCAATCATATTGGGATTTTTGCTAGGTCATCAGATTGGGGCTTCACTAAGTCACTTCTTCGTAACCTAAAACTTCGCCTACTCAGTTCATCCAATCAGGGCTTTGCCAATGAAAGGATCTTTCCTTGCTTTAATAAGACATGGGGCTTTGCAGAAATTTTTCCTCAGACCGGGGCTTCGATAAGTCGCATCCACCCCTAGAAGAGAGGTTTGGTCACTTCGACACCTGCTTTAGTCTTTGGTTCTAAAAGTCTGTCAACATCAACTTCAAGTGTCAGAATGTGAGAAAGGAACATTAATCAAGAACCGAGGTTTAAACCTAGTCTCAGCCCAAGAGGGAATCCTAGTCCACATTGACAACATCTCAGCAACAACAATAGTTCAGTCCGCACCCAAGGGATACGACTCCAACTACTCGAAACCTGTCTCAAACAATTTCCAAACACATGCATCCAAACACATTCTCACATTGCCTTTTCACAAAAGAGTCAGCCCGTGGCTCATGTGACATGCACAAAGAAAAATAACCTTAATTGATTACCAAATCAAAATAAGAAATACTTTTGCCCAAAATATTCTCGTTATCTCCAAATGGAATAACGCTTTCTCCCAAGTTTTCCCGTTACATCCAAATGGATATAACGTTGTCTCCGGGAAATCCTCCGTTATCGCCAAATGGGATAACGTTTCCTCCGGGAAACCCTCCGTTATTGCCAAATGGGATAACGTTTCCTCTGGGAAATCCTCCGTTATCGCCAAATGGGATAACGTTTCCTCCGAGAAACCCTCCGTTATTGCCAAATGGGATAACGTTTCCTCCGGGAAATCCTCCGTTATCGCCAAATGGGATAACGTCTCCTCCAGGAAACCTTCCGTTATCGCCAAATGGGATAACGTTTCTTGTTAAAAATTTCAGTTATTGCCAGAAGGCAATAACGTTTCGACCTTTTCGATCTCCGTTATTCCCGAAGGAAGGAATAACATTTCGACCTCTCTCGCGATCTCCGTTATTCCCGAATGAAGGAATAACATTTCGCTATCTCGCGATCTCCGTTATTACCGAATGAAGGAATAACATTTCGCTATCTCTTTCGATCTCCGTTATTCCCGAAGGAAGGAATAACATTTCGACCCCTCTCGCGATCTCCGTTATTCCCGAATAAAGGAATAACATTTCGCCATCTTTTTCGATCTCCGTTATTCCCGAAGGAAGGAATAACATTTCGACCTCTCTCGCGATCTCCGTTATTCCCGAATGAAGGAATAACATTTCGCTCTCTTTCGATCTCCGTTATTCCAAGATGAAGGAATAACATTTCGACCTCTCTCGCGATCTCCGTTATTCCAGAATGAAGGAATAACATTTCGCTCTCTCGCGATCTCCGTTATTCCCGAATGAAGGAATAACATTTCGCTCTCTTTCGATCTCCGTTATTCCAAGATGAAGGAATAACATTTCGACCTCTCTCGTGATCTCCGTTATTCCCGAATGAAGGAATAACATTTCGCTCTCTTTCGATCTCCGTTATTCCAGAATGAAGGAATAACATTTCGCTCTCTCGCGATCTCCGTTATTCCCGAATGAAGGAATAACATTTCGCTCTCTTTCGATCTCCGTTATTCCCGAATGAAGGAATAACATTTCGATCTCTTTCGATCTCCGTTATTCCAAGATGAAGGAATAACATTTCGCTCTCGCTCTCCGTTATTCGAATAACATTTCGCTCTCTTTCGATCTCCGTTATTCCAAGATGAAGGAATAAAATTTCGAAGTTATTCGAATGAAGGAATAACATTTCGCTCTCTTTCGATCTCTGTTATTCCAAGATGAAGGAATAACATTTCGACCTCTCTCGCGATCTCCGTCATTCCCGAATGAAGGAATAACATTTCGCTCTCTTTCGATCTCCGTTATTCCAAGATGAAGGAATAACATTTCGACCTCTCTCGCGATCTCCGTTATTCCAGAATGAAGGAATAACATTTCGCTCTCTCGCGATCTCCGTTATTCCCGAATGAAGGAATAACATTTCGCTCTCTTTCGATCTCCGTTATTCCAAGATGAAGGAATAACATTTCGACCTCTCTCGCGATCTCCGTTATTCCCGAATGAAGGAACAACATTTCGCTCTCTTTCGATCTCCGTTATTCCAAGATGAAGGAATAACATTTCGACCTCTCTCGCGATCTCCGTTATTCCAGAATGAAGGAATAACATTTCGCTCTCTCGCGATCTCCGTTATTCCAGAATGAAGGAATAACATTTCGCTCTCTTTCGATCTCCGTTATTCCCGGATGAAGGAATAACATTTCGACTCAATAAAAGCTTGAACTACGATCAAGGCTTGATTCCTCCGGGATACGTAGGTAGCCTTTCATAAAGGTCCAGCCATCCGACCGCAGTGGTCACCCTATTCCATCATCGCTCCTCAGTGGTGAGGCAGCCTTTCATAAAGGTCCAGCCATCCGACTGCAGTGGTCACCCTATTCCATCATCGCTCCTCAGTGGTGAGGCAGCCTTTCATAAAGGTCCAACCATCCGACCACTTTGGTCACCCTGTTCCTTCGTCACTCTTCAGTGGTGAAGTAGCCCCTCATAGAGGTCCATATATCCGACCACATCGGTCACTTCTAGCATATCCCCAGTAGGATCAATCGTCTGACCTCCTAGGTCACTTTCTCTTCTATTCCCCAGCAAGAGACCAGTTTTCTCTTCACCATTCCCCTGCGGATCTTGTTCTGAACTACGACCTGGCTTGATTCCTCCGGGATACGTAGGTAGCCTACTTTAGGTTCAGCCAATTCGTCACATATGACACCCCTTTCCCCAGTGGATATCTATTCCGAACTACGATTATGGCTTGATTCCCACTTGGGATACGTAGGTAGCCTTCCACAGGTTCAGCCACTTGACCACCTTGGTCACCCAATCCGTCTCGGCATTCGCCAGATCGGATCCTTTTCTATCGACAATCCCACTCGCCCTGCAAGTGACGTTGCCGAGGGGCTTCTGTAAGTACCCAAATCTGGCTCATGCCTTCCGGTTAAGTTTCCCGGCAATTCCCCGGACTTTCCTAAAGTCCGGGAGCAATTTCGGAACTGTTTCGAACCTTTCGAGGAATGAAGGGACTGCTTTAAATTAAAAAATCACGTTTTTTCTTAATATGAGAACCCTTCTAGAAGTGCCACCTTGCATAATTCTATAAACATGCTGAGTCACAAGGGATAATGCCGCACGGCTGCATTAGGAGGGAACTCCTAGCCGCACGGCCTCATTTGCTCTATCCAGACTGCCTATAAATAAAGCCCTCCTCTACCCATTTTGATATACCAATTTCCAGCATCAAAACTCTATAAAAACATCCCTACGAAAATCAGGAAGCTGAGAGTGCCAAGAAGCCACCTCCCTCCTCCTTGAAGCCTTCAAAGTTGGTCCCTCCGCTAGGCAAACTCCAAAGAAGAAGAGGTCACCACCATTGGTAACCTCTCACCCCCCCTTATCTTGCATTATACTTGTTATATGTGATTCTTGCTCCTTGCATTTACATATTGCTATATATATTGCTTGGTATATGACATATTTGTTGTTAAAGATTACTCCCTCTGTCCCAGCCCAGTGTAAACTTTTGGTCAACTTTGACCAATAGTTTAAGGCCATAATAATGATCCTAATAAAAATCCAAAAAATGTTATTGTTAATATTATTAAGCGTGATACAATAACAAATTTTTAAATTTTTATTAGGATCATTATTATGGCCTTAAATTATTGGTCAAAGTTGGTCAAAGTTGACCAAAAGTTTACACTGGGCTGGGACGGAGGGAGTATATCTTTATTCATGTAAATCATATCCCATTCTCTTTGCATCCTTTGCATTAGAATAGCATCCTTTGCTCATAAAAATGTGATCTTTGCATTAACATAACATCCTTTGCTCATAAAAATGTGATCTTTGCATACAAAAATCATTTTTTTTACATTAAAGGTGCATCCTTTGCACCCAAAACTCATTTTCATGCATAAAAATGCATCCTTTGCATATAAAAATCATGTCTTTATAATAAAGGTGCATCCTTTGCACCTAAAACCCATTTTCATGTACAAAGATGCATCCTTTGCACTAAAAATCATGTCTTTACAATCAAAGTAGCATCCTTTGCTTTTAAAAATGTAGTCTTTATGCATCATTTGAATATAAAACACTATTTTTTCACATAAAAATGCATCATTTGCATTAAAAATCCTTTCTTTACATAAGAAGCATCCTTTGCAATCAAAGAGCATCCTTTGCACCAAAAAATGTCATCTTTTCATTAAAAATGTCATTTTTATTATAAAACATGCATTCCCCTAATCCCCAATTGGTACTTGATGCAACCTTCGGAACGGACCGGTGTAAAGATCCTATCTTTACATCGTTTCTTCCATTAAAGGTGCCACAATCTCTTTAGAAAGGGATAAACCTTGAACCTATATCTCCGATTATCACTTGAGACGAGCATAGTAGTCCCTAGACAAGCTCAATCGTCTCAAGATGTAGGATCGATGGGCTAAGGACACTCCTTTTCTAAAGAAACTCATTTTGGACTATAAAAGAGAGTCCTTCTCTCGATCACGCAAAGACCCAAGGTCAAATAGCGATGATCACAAATCCAAGATGAGGACGGGATCAAAGTCCCGAATACATAAAATCCAAGGAATCCCGAGCGACAACCAACTAAATGGTTTGTACGTCCGGAAGACAACTTGGAACATTTCCCCCCTCTCTTTTCAACACATGCACACAAGAAAGCACACAAGCAAGCACGAAAAATGGAATCTAGGGAGACTTGCTACGGCAAGGCACCTTGGGTGAACGACGATCCGTTCTTTCCAAGGGGTAACTTAACCTCCGAACCCTAAAAACCTTTTTTTCAAAGTTTTGAGGAAATCAAAATGGCGTGGCGACTCCGTTTTTCAAATTAAACCGGATGTTTTCAAACTCGCGTGAATCCAATCTAAAAAACAAAAAATAGAATTTGGGCACACATTCACACCTAGGACACCAGCTACAGCAAACCCGGGTACTACATCAGTCAATCCGAGAGGGAGGCAGCCTGCGAGGTGCTTCAAGTCTCAGGGGATTGGTCACCTTCAAGCCGAGTGTCCCAATAGGAATGTTGTTGCTTTACTTGAGGAAGAGTTACCAGTCTATGATGAAGAAAATGAGGTATCTGATGATGAGGTCGAGGAGGTTTATGCAGATAAGGGTCCAACCTTGGTGGTTAGACGTGTGTTCAGCGCGACTGCAGTGGATGATGAACAGTGGCTTCGCTATAATATCTTTAATACAAAGTGCACTGCCAAGGGTAAGGTTTGCAAGGTTATTATTGATGGTGGTAGTTGTGAGAATGTTGTTTCTACTACTATGGTGGCGAAATTGAGTTTGCCTACTGTAGCACACCCACAACCGTACAAGTTGTCTTGGTTGATCAAGGGCAATGAGCTCAAGGTGGATAAGCGATGCCTCGTGCCGTTTTCTATTGGTAAGCGTTATAGAGATGAAGTGCGGTGTGATGTTGTGCCCATGGATGCATGTCATATCTTATTGGGAAGGCCTTGGTTATTTGACAGGCGGGTTAAGCATGATGGGTTCAAGAATACATACACTTTCCGTATGGATGGCGTCTCTATTACTTTATGCCCTACGGACCCGAGACAGGAGTCGTCAGCTAGTACTAGATCCACAAACACTGTCGGTCACCAACTTTTTAGCCGCTCAGCGTTTGATTCAGCTACAGCAGTGGAGTAGGGGTTTTATGTTCTTGTCATGCTTGAGGAGAACAAGTCGGGTATACCTCCCATGCGGGATATTCAGCATTGTATTGATCTTGTTCCGGGTGCCTCTATTCCGAACAAAGCTGCTTATCGTTTGAGACCCAAAGAACATGAAGAGTTGGAGAAGCAAGTGTGGGAATTACTTGACAAGGGTATCATTCGGGAAAGCATGATCCCATGTGCAGTTCCTGCTTTGATGGTGCCTAAAGCTGAGGGTACATTGCGTATGTGTATGGATAGTCGGGTGATCAATAAAATCACCATCAAGTACAGGTTTCCCATTTCTCGGATCGATGATTTGCTTGATCAGTTATATGGTGCAGTGGTGTTTTCTAAGATTGATTTGCGGAGCGGGTATCATCAGATTCGTGTCAGACCGGGGGATGAGTGGAAGACAACTTTCAAGACCCGGGATGAATTGTATGAGTGGATGGTGATGGCGTTTGGGCTATCTAATGCCCCTAGCACTTTCATGCGACTTATGAACCAGATTTTCCGACCTTTTATCGGTACGTTTGTTGTTGTTTATTTTGATGATATTCTGATTTATAGTAAGTCGGTGGAGCAACACTTGGCACATTGAGACATGTTTGTGTTGTTCTGCGAGAGCAGAAATTATATGCTAACCGTAAGAAGTGTCACTTTTTGACTGAGCAAGTGACTTTCTTGGGGTATATTGTCACCAAGGAGGGTATTCGGATGGATGATTCGAAGGTGGAAGCTATTACTAGCTGGCCTACACCGACGAACGTTCATGATGTTAGGCATTTTCATGGTTTGGCTTCCTTTTATCACCGTTTCATTCGTGATTTCAGCAGTATTATTGCCCCTCTTACTGACTGTATTAAGGGGAGTGTGTTTGTGTGGACTAAGGCAGCAGAGGATGCTTTTCACTTTTGAAAATTGTGGTGACACAAGCTCCTGTACTCATTTTGCCTAACTTTGATGAGGTTTTTGAAGTTCATTCTGATTCTTCCAATGTTGGTATTGGTGGAGTGTTGAGTCAGAATAAGAAGCCTATTGCTTTCTTTAGTGAAAAGCTGAATGATGCTAAGAAGAAGTACTCGACTTATGATAAGGAGTTCTATGCTATTGTGCTCACCTTGGAACATTGGCAGCATTATCTCTTATCGATGGAATTTGTATTGTATTCTGATCATGAGGCACTCAAATACATTCAAGGGAAACATAAGCTTAATCTGCAACATGCCAAGTGGGTGGAGTTTATCCAGATGTTTACTTTCGTCATCACGCATAAGGCGGGAGTTCAGAACCGAGTTGCAGATGCTTTGAGCCGTCAGCATTCATTACTAGCTACTTTGCGGGTTGAGGTATGTGGGTTTGACACTTTTCGTGATTTATATTGTGATGATCCATATTTTGGGGATGTGTGGGAAAAATGTGCCCGAGGTAGTTTTCTGCAGTATCTTATTCATGATGGCTATTTGTTTAAGGGGAACAAGCTTTATGTTTCTTATTGTTCATTGCGTGATCTAATTATTTATGAGAATCATGAAGGGGGACTTGCTGGACACTTTGGCAAGGATAAAACAATGACACTTATTGCAGAACCGTTTTTTTTTTTGCCCAAGTTGGGGCATGATGTTGCTCGGTTTGTGGTGAGATGTCGTGTGTGTCATGTGGCCAAAACTCGCAAGACCAATGCGGTACTCTATACTCCTTTGCCGGTTCCTATTGCACCTTGGGAAGACATTAGCTTGGATTTGTGTTGGGGTTACCTCGTACGCAGCGACAGAAGGATTCTATTATGGTGGTGGTGGATCGTTTTTCTAAAATGTCCCATATTGTTCCCTGCAGTAAAACATTTGATGCGACACAGGTGACAGACTTGTATTTTTAGGAGATTGTGAAGTTGCATGGTATTCCCAAATCTCTTACTTCTGACAAGGATGTCAAGTTCGTTAGTCACTTTTGGCGCACGTTGTGGAGGAAGATGGGTTCACGTTTATATTTGGTTGGTGACCATCCACGCCATGGGATTTGACACTTGCACAGGCTGAATTTGCTTACAACAGCTCTCAGAACCGCACTACGGAGGCACGTGCGACTCAGATTAAGGAGCTCCATGAGCAGGTTCGCAAACGTATTATTCA
This sequence comes from Adenophora triphylla var. japonica, assembly GCA_022495995.1. Lineage (NCBI taxonomy): Eukaryota > Viridiplantae > Streptophyta > Magnoliopsida > Asterales > Campanulaceae > Adenophora > Adenophora triphylla. Next base: position 399,858 of record JAFEMH010000020.1, read on the forward strand.
GCAAAACAGTAAATACAAGCAGCGGGTGGACAGGCATCGCAAGAGAGTTGTGTTTCAAGCAGGTGACTTGGTGTGGGTTCACTTGCGTAAAGAGAGGTTTCTGGCTGGACGTTTTGGCAAATTACAACCGAGGGCGGATGGACCATTTCGAGTAGTGGATCGGATTAATGACAATGCTTACAAGATTGACTTGCCAGGTGATTACAACGTACCAGTAACATTCAATGTTGCTGATTTATCTGCATACCATGGCGACAGTGACGATGATGTCGACTGGAGGTCGAGTCTTTTTCAAGAAGGGGAGGATGATGCAGATCAACAAGAGGAGGACGATGGCAGCTGTAGCCCAGACGCACGCCTCAACAATCACCAGGCGCACGCCACTGAGCCTCAACAGGCGAGATCCTATTGTCGTCCAGGCGGCAGCCTCAGGCCCTTCCAGGCGAGCGCCTCACCATGGCGTCAACAGGCAGTCAACTACTGGATCCCAGGCGGGCGCATGATCTTGTCCCAGACGTGCGCCTCAATGACGGGTTACTGATTTCCTTATTCCGTTTACTGATGTTTTGAACTTTAAGTTGGGGTTATTTTGATCTTTACTTTGCTATTTCATTTTAGGGTTTTAAGGGAGTATTTATACTTGTTTTAGAGGGATTGAACAACTGAGTTTTGATTATTGAATTAATAGAGAAAAGGCTTAGGCTTTTCCAACGAACCTTGGTTCTTTTTCGTTTGGCTTAAGTCTCTTGGCTTTGGCTTTTGGCTATCATCTTATAATATTTAATTCATTTTATTATAAAATACTCACTTGCTATACAATTAATTCACTTTAATATATACTCTTATCACGTGAGTTAATACTTATTTCCCTTTTCGTTCGTCACACGTGGGTTGAGACTGTCCGAAATGACAAAAATTTTACACTATTTCTCCCACTAATTTTTTCTTTTACTTTACTTTTATACTAATAACACCAATCAACTTATTATTCCTCACAATCATTCTCACTCCTATTTAATTTTTCATACTTATAAACACCTTCTCCCACTATTTCTCTCTCTTATTTTTCTTTAATTCTTGTTAGGGGTGTGCAACAAAATCGAAAAATCGAAAAAATCGGATCAAAATCGAGAAAATCGGATCGAAAAAACCGAAACCGATAAAACCGAAATGTTAATGGTTTTAACCATTTAAAAACCGAAACTTTCGGTTTCGGTTTTGGTTTCAAATGAAAAACCGAGCCGATAAAACCGAACCGAACCGATATTATTTAAACGACGTGTCATTTTAATATATATATAAATTTCATTTTCTCATCTAGCTTTGGAGTTAAAATAATGCTTACGGTAGTTTAACTGTTATTTGTAGTGGCAGGTGGAACACTTAAATTTGTCATGAAAATCTTAAGTACTTTAGTATTGCATCTTCTCTTCTTGCTTTGTTAATGAGGGATTAATAAATTTCATCTTGCTGAATGTAACTATCATAATCCAACCATCAATATATGCATGTTCTTCGCATCTTGTTGAAATCGAACGACACCGAACCAAATCGACACCAAACCGAAACCGAATAAAACCGAATCTTAATGATTTAAAAATACAAAAATCGATATCTTTCGATTCGATTTTGATTTAGCCTAAAATCGAATCAAACCGGACCGAGCACACCCCTAATTCTTGTCCCATGATTTTTGGTCTCAACTCACGGGGACGTAGAAAGTACATAACATTTATCCATTATAAAAATCCGACAGAGGGATTGCAAAGACCAAGAACCCTGGGTGATGGTGTGTACTCCCTACACAAGTGACTCGAAAATAAACAAAATTTCATTTTGAATGTCATTAAAAAGGTAGACTCTCAAAATGAATTTTTTTTAATATTCTTTATTTATAAAATCCACTTGTAATACTTAAAATAACTATACAATTGCTATTTTTTACCTTACATTCTTGTTGCTACCTCACTTTTTATACTCACAACACTTACCTCACTATACAATATTCTTAAATTTCATGAAAGATCCATTTCATAACTTTTCAAATGGTGTGGAGACAGTATTGATTTCACAATAGATCCAGCCACCTATAGCTAACGGGTCATTGTCCCTGAACGGAATAATCTGTGACGGGCCGAGCCCAACGTTTACTACGAGCCCGGGGGCCCAATAAGCCCATCAAGAGACCCACTACAAAGAATCAGATCAAGGCCTTGGGCCATGGCCCGTCTAACACTGGTTGGCCGTCGTCGCCACTGAGCGACCAGGCCATCCAAACGACGGGCCATCAGACCATTAATGGGGAGGCTAACTTCCAGCCCGTCGTCACACCAATTGGTGTACATCCTTCGACCGGACGAATATTCCTTCGACCCCAACGGGCACTCATCCAAGAGTAAGCGTCGCCGTTGAACGACTCGTCGTCATTGAACGACTCGTCGCCATTGAACGACCAACTCTCTCACTCGGCGAATCATAACTCAAGGAGACGACCCAACTGGGCGTATAGTTCCAGGTCGTCTCCTCTATTAAGCTTCCTCAACAAGCTTAGTTAATTAGCTAATTTGGGATAATGACACACTGCCGCAAAGTGCCTCGTTATATGTGCAATCACGCATTCGAATAACTACAAAAGGTACAGAGGTTGACTTTCCCTTATAAGGCAAACTACTTATCGATGTCGTGTGTCAGCAGTTGTCCTTACATAGACGGACCAATGCCGGCGTGACACGTGTACACCTAGGAGATGGAGCCGATCCTACTACCGGTATCAATCCAATCCAACGGTTCTCGTAAAACCCTAATACCACCTTTCCTACTATAAATAAGAGAGTAATAACGTGGAACAAGGTAATGCTTTTCGCATATTTCTATACTCACACACTCTATAGTATTTTTTGCACCATATTTCCGTATCATAATCTTACTCTCACGCAGGAGGGGCTTGCTTGGGAAGACCCCTGCCATAGCCACCCTTTATTTCGGTGCCGTGCAGATCCGGAGCTAGCTCAATCTTTCGCCGGACACAAGAACCGAAGCTTGGCACGCTTCCCGCGCGATCGATTGGTTCCATTGCCGGAAACGTGTTAGTGATCTTCGCCTACGTAAATACAGCGGAACAGCTTTGGAAAATGGTGTCCGATGGTCATACAAACAAGAATCAACCGAGATGAAGGTGTACCACCTCAAAGAAGAGAATCCTAGGCCACCCTCACCACCTAGGAACCCTAACTTAAGTGGTTACCAGTCACAGGGGTGGTTGATGGCACAGTCTTCAAGCAACTAGAAGAAGAGAAAAGGGGCCCGCCGCCGAGCGCCTGAGGAGACCTCCACTAGAAAGGAGGCCCGAGACACCGCAAGGTATCCAGAGGTCCCTCTAACCCTAATCTTGACAGAGCGGCTTTCCTCGTCGAGAGAGCTAACGCCCTCGTGGAGTTCTTGCAAATCCAGACGAGCCGATCCATATGGCCGCTCCTCAAGCTCCCTGTGCATCACATCAAACAATCTCGTCGGGAAGGAGGAGAAGGAACCAGAGAGAAAATGCTGCTCGTCGTGGGGGACCGCCGCCGGAAACGAGCAAGTCAGGCCCTCACCTGATCTCGTGGAACACATCAACGAAAGACGGAGCTAAGGAGCACGATCACAACAAATGACGAGCCGAGGCAATGAGCCTCATAGTGGAGCTCGCTGCCGAAAATCTTGGAAGCTATCAGAATCAAGTCGTCCCGGTCGTCTACAGACTCCGTCACTAAGAAATGAACGGCACCGAGCCAAAGAGAGAGAACTCGATCTCCACGTCATGAACGGGCTTCCAGATCTTATAGATCGTCTCCACCTCCCGCCTATAGGGAACGATCCATCTCACGACTACGCCCGCTCCCCACCGAGAGGCAATCTGCCTAATACCGTTACCCGGGGCCCCGTCAAGATAGGATCCCCACTGCCCTAAGCAGAGGAGAAGTAGACATGAGAGAATTTTTGAGGTTGAAACGTCAAGTGGAAGAGTTGAGGAACAAGAAAAACAAAGGGGATAAGCGAATTTGACTCGATGACGACTGCGGCACTACGAATCCCCTCGCTCTCGGATGTTGGAAACCTGACCCCTGAACTGTGCTTTAAACTACCCGACCTTAAGCAATACGACGGCTCCACCAAAGGCTACGGACCACATACTACACCTTGAGGCACGTATGTACGTAGTGGCGAAAGCTTCCGGCCACGACGACGTCATGTGCAAGGCTCTCACGAGCACGTTGGTCGACTCGCTTTGAGGTGGTTTAGAGGCCCGCCAAAGTGGGAGCATTGAATCTTGGAAACAGATGAGGAAAAAGTTTTTAGGAAGGTTTGCTACGGCGGGAGAGCGTCGTAAGACGCCAACGACCTCAAAGCAATATATCCCAAGGAGCTACCGAAAGCTCAATGAACTACTTCAAAAGGTTTAAGAAATTGGTAGATCAAATTGATGAGGATCTAACCGATAGGGAAATAATAAACTGCTTCGTACATGGCATCCTTTCCTCTACCCCGGACTACGAGCTCCAAGTCCACCCAAACAAATCCCGCAAAGACCTCTATGCCAGAGGCGTACGCCGTCGCCGAGGCCGAAGAAAGAAAGTTACAAAGAGAGGGAAAGTCTCGTGGACGAGGCCGAGGCAACGAAGTCGAAAAGGATAAGGGCGGAGAAAAAGGAAAGAACAAGGCAAAAGCGAAAAAGTTCCGTAGTCGTACACTCCACTCACCGTTTCCAGAGCGTAAATTTTAAGCAACGTTGATTTCTGACCGGCACCAAAGATGAACCCTAACGGGAAGTGGAAAGAAGAAACATGAACAAGTATCGTGAATACCACAGTGGACAAGTGGGCACGACACCGAGGAATGTTTCACCAAAAGATCATTCAAAGATGGATAGACGCCGGGCGACCGGAGGAATATGTAAGGAAGGACCATCAGCCGCCACAACCGACTACTAACGACGAAGCGCCCCAAAGGAACCCAAGAATGGTCCCGTGATCTCTCGAGGAGACGAGCAAGAACCGCATCAAGAGCGCCATCTATCATTTGAAGAAGGCCCCGCACGTCCCCGTAGTGCGTAAGTTCCAAACGACGTCATAAGTTTCTTTCCCTACGAGCTTCCAAACAACCCACTAGCTCGTCAACAAACCTTAGTCATACCGGGTTTCATTGATAATTGTGAGTCACTGAGAATCTTGATTGACACGGAGCAAATGCCAAGGATATCTTATTTTACAATGTCTACCAACGAACGGGTCTACCCGACACGCCTAAGTCCATACTTAGGTCGTCTAGAGGGATTCACCAATCATCTGTAGATGCGAAAGGCCAAATTAGCCTCTCACTGATATCGGATAATACCCTCGAGAACAATCAAGACCGTAACCTTCATCGTGATTGACGTCGTCGCTGATTATCATGCCATCCTCGCCGCCCGGCCGGGCCGCTTTAGGATCGTCGCCTCAATTCCCCACCAACGAGTTAAATTTCCTACACGTGCCGGAGTCGGATGTGTGTTGGGACGGCCCTGCACTTCCCGGAGCACGTGCTAAAGGCGAAACGAACTATCGAAATCGACGACCCAAATCACAATGTGAAGCTCTCAAAATCCATCAAAGAAACGACGCCCTCGTACGCTAATGTCTCAACGATAAAGTGCGTCGAAGATAAAGAAACTTTAGACGAGGTATTCTTGAACGACAAAGCCGCGTAAGCACAACCTTTGGCCGCCCAAGAATCTGGGGCCGACCTCGGACAAGCCGATTGACGACGAGGTTCCTGATCCGACACCGTGCGAGAAGAAAAATTAGGGAGATCGTCATTGAGTCCATGGATTTCGTGGACGACGCCCGAAATGAAGCCGCAGACGAGCTACTCGAACTAGTCATCCACCCGCAGTATCCCGAGCGTAAAAATAAACCGGGGTCTCGCCATGCACCGAGGAGAGGAAGAGATAATCTCCCTACTCAAACAAAACCTCGACGTTTTCGCTTGGAGGGTAGAAGATATGAAAGGCACGAGAAGATGTGGCAGCTCACAGCCGGGGTGAATCCTACTATGAAATTCAAGGAACAGAGGTGTCGTGTTTTTTCAATCGAGAAGGAGGTTGCCATAAAGCAAGAGATCGAGAAATTGCTAAGTCCGGAATAATCGTGAACGCCGGGTTCACAACCTCGGTTGGCCAATGTGGTTCTCGTGGAAGAAACCTAATGGGAAGTGGAGATTGTGCGTTGACTTCACCGATCCGAACAGGCGTGTCCCAAAGACAGCTTATCCCCGCCAAGAATTGACAAGCTCGTCGATTCTGTGGCCGGCCATACTACTCTAAGCTTTCTTGATGCCTACTCCGGCTATCACCAAATCAAGATGGCTGAGGAGGACATTCCGAAAACAGCTTTTCAGGCGGCGGGGGGAACTTACGTGTACACAAAGATGCCTTTTGGCCTTAAAAACGCCGGCGCCACCTATCAGAGGATGATAAATAAGGTGTTCAAAGACCAGATCGGCGATAATCTGGAAGCGTACGTTGATGATATGGTCGTCAAGTCAAAAAAGAGGAAGCACGTCGACGACCTAGAACAAACATTCACCAACCTACGAGCCAACGACATGGTCCTCAACCCGGCCAAATGCGTTTTCGGAGTTGCTGCGGGCAAGTTCCTAGGATTTATGCTATCTCAGCGGGGGATTGAAGCCAACCCTGAGAAAATTAAGGCTTTGATGGATATGGCCGAGCCTACGAGCGTCAAAGAAGTTCAGCGTCTAAATGGACGAGTAGCGGCCTTGGGACGTTTTATCGCCAAATCTGCTGAGAAATCACTCCCGTTTTTTAGAGCTCTCCGAGGTGCGAAAGACTTCCAATGGACGGACGAGTGTTCCCAATCGTTCAAACAGCTTGAAAGAATACCTGCTCCCCACCACTCCTCCAAAGCCCCGTGGCAAGGTGGGAAGACCTTTACGTTTATCTTTCGGCGAGTGACAAGGCTGTCGCCGCCGTATTGGTAAGGGAGGAGGGGGGAACACAGAGGCCGGTTTATTACGTCAGCAAAGCTTTGTCAGATGTGGAAACCCGTTACTTTAATGCGGAAAAGATAGCTTACGCTCTCGTCATTACGGCACGAAAGCTACGAGCATACTTCTCCGCTCATCCCATCGTCGTATATACAAATGCCCCATCGCGCAAAATCTTGCACCGTCCCCGAAAGCTCCGGTCGTCTTCTCAACCGGAGTATCGAGCCGACCGAGTTTGATATAGAGTATAGGACGAGGAAGACCCCGCAAGCTCAATCATTCGCGTACTTCCCGGTTGAAACATCATTCACCCTCGACGACGATCAAAGGAGGTCGCAGCCATCGAGCAAGGGGAAGGAGGTCATTGAACAAAGAACGGAGTTAGTTCTCGCCCGTAGGATGTTGGAAAATCTTTTCCGACGGTCGCCCACCAAGAGTCTCGAGCGGAGCAGGACCGTTCTTGTCGAGCCGTAGAGTGGGACAGCTTTTTGAAGAGGTTCTGAGGTTCAAGTTTCAAGCATCAAACAACCCGTGCCGAGTACGAGGCACTCATAGCAGCCATTGAGTATGCCAAGTGTTTTGGAGCCACAAAAATTGCAAACTATTGTGATTCTCAATTGATCGTGAACCAAGTGAGAGGAGATTATCAGGTCGTCGATTCCACCCTGCAGAAGTATCACCTATTGGTCGGAGAATTGATACAAGGTTTAGAATTTTGGGCCATTCAGAGAATCGCTCGAGAAAACAACGAGCACGCCGACCTACTTTCAAAGCTAGCTACAGACCAACTCCCTGAGGACGAGCACGGCCATCACTTGGCCTATTTGGACCAGCCAGCTTATGAACGGGTGAAGATCCTTTGCGTAGGAGATGGCCCAAAATGTTGGATCGACGAACTAAAGGCGTTCATTGAACGGGAGGAGTTGCCGACGGACGAGGTCTCGGCAAGACAAGTAAAGAGGAAGTCGCCTGCATTTACTTGGTCGTCGAAGGAGAGCTCTACAGACGATCCATTACCCGGCCATTATTAAAGTGCGTCCATCCAGAAAAGGTCGTTCAGTTGCTGTTCGAAGTACATCAAGGAGAGTGTGGAGGCCACCCTGGGGCCCGTACACTGGCTGATAAAATCATAACCATGGGATACTACTGGCCCCACCTTCGTGAAGACGCTAAACAATTTGTGAAAAATGTGACACCCGCCAACGTTTCGCCGACCTTCCCAAGCCGCCTACAACCGAGCAAACCCCGTCTTGGCCGCCCGGCCGTTTGATATGTGGGGTGTTGATTTGATCGGGCCTTTTCCGCCGCCAAGTGGAGGAGTCAAATATGTGATCGTAGCGGTTGATTACTTTTCAAAGTGGGTGGAGGCCAAGGCCTTGAACAAGATTACGGAAAACAACGCCCTAAGCTTCATTCATGACTCAATATGGTGTCGCCGGAATCCCAAGGGTGATCGTTTCGCATAACGGCTTACAGCTTTCAAGAAAATTTGAGCAGAATTGAACAGATGGGCGTCAAACACTCCAAGTCGTCCGTCGCCTACCCCCAAGGCAACGGGCAAGCTGAAGCCCCCAATAAGCTCGTCTTATCTGCCTGTGCAAAAATCTGGAGGGAAGAGATACGAGATGGTTGGACGGACTACCCTCGCCTCTCCGGGCCGTCCGCACAACCACCCGGGGCCTACGGGGAAACCCCATTTGCCTTGGCTTATGGCTCGAAGCCACGGCTCCCGCCGAACTCCAACGCCGACAGACCGAGTTGCTTTGTACGAGGTAGAAAAGAACATCCACAACCGACAAGTCGACCTGGACCTCGTAGACGAACGGAGATTGGATGCCCAATTGAGGATGGAGAACTATAAGAAGAAAACCAAGGCTTACCACGACAAGAAGGTGAAGAGAAGGTTCTTTAAGGTCGGTGACCATGTACTAAGAAAGATTGAAGCAACGGGACTCAAAGCCCGTCAAAACAAACTCTCCCCCAATTGGGAAGGACCATACATTGTCACAAGTGTGGTCAGAGAGGGAACCTATCGCCTTGCAAAGCCGAACGGTGAAAGTCTCAAACATCCATGGCACGCCAACCACCTAATGAAATACTACTTTTGAGGTCGTCGACGACATCTAGCTCCCTTAAGGCGCCTACCTTGTGTTTCCTTATGTAATTTTGTGAAAATTTGAAGTTTTTGAGAAATTGTAAGGGATACCTATAAATCCCGGTAGCTCGTTGTTTACTATAAAGTTATTTATGAAAGATCGTCGCTTTGTTGATTTTCTACTACACAAACTCTAGCACTTTAACCAAGTATAAAGGTTAGATGAAGCCAGACTTCGTCGAATACATCTACTTTAACCAAGTATAAAGGTTAGATGAAGCCGTACTTCTCGTCGAATACATCTACTTTAACCAAGTATAAAGGTTAGACGTAGCCAGACTTCGTCGATCGCTATAACGGTATAGATGACTCGTCTATAGAATTTTGTCTACGAACAAAAATCTATTAACCTTCATACTATTCCTACGAGCCATTGAGAAGTTGAGAAAACACAAGTTTGAACAAAGGTCGACCATATTAGGACGACCCACATTCTGGTCGTCACTAACGACGACCAATCATACTTGTCCTCAAACTTACTCGTCCAATAGGTTATCACATGCTATCTATGTTAACAAAGATTGACAAACAGAAAACAAAGGCATTAAATAACTTAAGCATAAAACAAACATTGTACGACCCCCTCTAAACAACGAGGAAACAGGTCAAACTACATTACGGAAATTAAAAATTGTTTTGAGACAATGTTTGGAACCACCACCAAAATAAAATGAAGCATTGTTCAAAAACATTACAAAACATCTCAAGAGAAAATCAATCACTGGGGATCTGCACCGCCGGCGTTTGATGAAGCCGCATCAGGATCTGGGCCGTCTTCGATGAAGTACTTGTAATATGCGTCAAAGTTGCCCGGGATGACAGGAGGAATAGGCCACTCGCCTCTTCCAGGCTTTCAGCGTCGTCCTCCCCGATGATGAGAAAATCATTGGCGTATAGGGACAAGGGGACGGACGGAGCGCGCTCGTCGCCGTGAGCCTCTTCGGTGCAGAGGTCGGCTAACTTCCTGACGGAGAGAAGATCTTTTATCATAGGTCCAAGAAGCCGCCTAGCCATATGTTTAGCCCCGTCTTTGAAGAACCCACTAGCATGAGTAGTGACCATTTGGAGGCACTCGTGAGCTTTTCTTAAAGTCGTCGACGGCGTCACGCCCGGCTCCGCCAACTCAAGATCCGGCTTGCCTTCATCGTTTCAATGTGGGCCGTCGCCTTTCTCGAAGCCGGTTTCACAGACGCGAAGACCGTCGGAGAGCACCTTAGAGTCGGCCTCAGCTTTGGTCTTCCCTTCCTTCAAGGCATCTATCTCCTTGAGAAGGTTATCTTTTTCATTAACCAAAAGCTCATGGGCAAGAGTGAGCTCTCCAACGTTGGTCTCCGCCTCCTTCAATTTTTGTTCTATTTGTCCCCTTATCGCCGACGGCCTTGATAGTTGTTCATTGCCTCGAAGCTCGGCGTCCAGGCACTCCCTATAACCCGCCGTCATGGCGTCCATCATCGACGATAGCTGCAACGGTTAAAGTATTAGCACAAGTATTTTTTTTTGAGACGGAGAAAAAATCACATCTTTAATGCGAAGTACCTCAGTTTGGATTAATCCAAGACGGGCATGAAAGGTTTCGGGAGTAAGGTTGGCATCCTTCATCCTACGGGTCAGCTCAACATCCCGTCCACGCCTTGTCGAGCCGTCCCCCAAAGAAGAGCGCACTACCGTTCCTCTGCAGATATGGGATCCCAGTTATATGAGAGGCCTTGGCAATGGAGGCCGCCATCTCTTTGGCTTTGACCTTGGACAGGACCACCGTCGACGAGCTGGGAGCATCAGCCTTTGGAGTAAATGGGTCCGACGCGCTGGGAGGGTCGACGAAATGACTTTTCCTCTTTTTAGAGGACCGAGCGTCAGTCTCACGGAGCTCGGGGTTGGAGTCAGTGCTCTCAACTTCAATACGCTCGGCCTCATCAGCAACGGCCATCTCCCGAGCCCCAACAGCTCCGCACTTGGAGGATCAATCTCCATACCAATTGCCCTCTCAGTGCATCAACAACGGCCTGACGGCCTCCAGTGTTCAATCCTTCAACGCCGGGCTCCCTTTCGATCATGGGGATAGCACCAGAAGGGTCCTGGGGAAGCTGCTCGTTCCTCGTCGTCTGCTTCTCTTGACGATCGAGAATAGCGCGTGTGGCAGCCCTCTCCTTCTTCTTGGTCCCCCGGTCACTAGCTCTGATGGCTCCGTCCATGATCTTTGCTTCGATTCTATCTACGTCCCCTTGGGTAAGTACTGCAAAACAACCAAGGAAAAAGAGATTAGTCTTCACTAACGACGAGACGAGCAAAGAGCAAAATTAAAAAGATAGCAGGAGCCCAACCCCCATTCATCTCAAGATTTTCACAGCTCTCCTCAATACGACCAGTTCGTGCCGTCGCACAATTCAAACAGTTATCTTTAAAAACAAACTCTTGGTGGACGACCCAGTCAGGATAGCGGGCATCCAAATCAATCTGCACTAAAGGATCAGGCCCAATAGACGGCCTGGACATCATACCAGCTCGGATATATCTCCATTGAGAGGCTTCAATGTCTTTGTATGAGACCCATCCAAGGTCTAACAAGTTGTCAATCTTTCCCTTCAGCTCGTCGGCCCACGGAGCTTGGAAGATATGCCTATCACTGACTGGGTGGTTGCCCTCTCCGGAATGGAAACTGCCACCCTACTCGGCTCTCCACCAATATCAAGTGGTTCTCCCATCCATACACCTTACTCGGAATATCCAGGAAGAAATTCCGTGCGTTCCTGATCGAGGACACACTAACCGTCGTCTTCCCTTTGGCGGTATTCCGGACCGTCCTATAGTATCGACGGAACACTTTGTTGCACGGCTCGTAGCCAAGAAATCTGCAGACGATGGCAAACCCAGATAAAATTCTGACGGTGTTGGCGCTGACCTCCATGGGCACGCAAGCGGAGTCCTCCAGGAATTCGTTGATGAAGGGGTCTAGAGGCGCCTTAGGCCGAGCTCAAACCGTTTGTAAAAGAAGCCGACCTTCTCCTTACTGGTCACTATGGAGTGGCGACGGGGTTCATACTCTGTCAAGCTGAGATGTTCCAACTTGTAGGTCGAAGCCTGAACCCTAAATGAGCCTCGTAGGGCGTCGATCATTTGCTTTCCGACATCCTGTTTTACGAGCTCAATTTTGGGCACGGCCCATCTTCCCTTGCTCCGCCTCCCAAACTCACCGTCGTCGGATCCAACTTGTACAAATGTGTGGTAAGCCTTGACCGTCTGTTCACCCCTAGCACTTGTGCTCGGCTCGTTAACTTCGGGGCCTACTGCTCAGACGCCCGTCGTGATCCATCTCTACAAAACAAGGGGGTAAAAGTGGGGAATCGCCCTAACGTTCATAGGCGACGACCTACCTAGTGACGACCTAGATTCCCTACAACCAAGGCCCTAATTGAATCACGACGGGACAAGGAATAGTGGGTTACGATGTGGGTGGGCAAGTCGTTCATTGACACGAAAGGAGTTACCATTGGGTCACCGTCCTCAAAATCCCCTAGATTTCTCCCTCAGGAACCCCAAAGGCTCATCCTCAAAGTTAAACTTCCCTGAATTGAAGAACACTCGTACAAGGGAATTTCCCTCCAAATCCCCTTAGCACACTTATAAACCTCTCGATTCAACCCAAAACCAAACTTGACACCTCTCTCGAAACCGATGGTCCTTGGTCCCATTTGATTAACCTCTACAAACCCAATGAAAAAACCGGAAAATGAAGAACGAGATGAAGAAATTACTCGTTTCGGGCTTGAGGATGGTTTTTCCGATGAGTTCGCCGGTGGAAGGTCGAAGAAACTCCTAATCCAAGCTGCCGGATTATTTAACGGTGGTGAAGCCAGGACACTGCAATATCGCCGGAAAGTGTGTGCACGGTGGTCGGAAATCACCTCTCTTGTGTTGTTCTCACTGATCAAAGTTTGGAAAGTTTGAAATGAGGAAAAAAGAAGGCTTTTATATTGGGGGAATATGAACGGTTCATTACTGGGGAAACCAAACGGCGCAATGAGTAGGGGCATTAAATACCTCTGCAACTTCCGAGGCACTTGTCCCATCAGAGGACACGTGGCAATTGAAGAAGCGATCTCAGCCGCCCACGTCACCCATGCTGACGTCACCGTAATTCAAAATTCAAATTGACGGTCGTACGGGTTACTCTGGAGGGAAAATAACAACTCCCGGCTCGTCGAGACGACCATGAGTCGGGGCCACCGAACGGAATAATGCTCGACGGGCCGAGCCCAACGTTTACTACGAGCCCGGGGGCCCAATAAGCCCATCAAGAGACCCACTACAAAGAATCAGATCAAGGCCTTGGGCCATGGCCCGTCTAACACTGGTTGGCCGTCGTCGCCACTGAGCGACCAGGCCATCCAAACGACGGGCCATCAGACCATTAATGGGGAGGCTAACTTCCAGCCCGTCGTCACACCAATTGGTGTACATCCTTCGACCGGACGAATATTCCTTCGACCCCAACGGGCACTCATCCAAGAGTAAGCGTCGCCGTTGAACGACTCGTCGTCATTGAACGACTCGTCGCCATTGAACGGCCAACTCTCTCACTCGGCGAATCATAACTCAAGGAGACGACCCAACTGGGCGTATAGTTCCAGGTCGTCTCCTCTATTAAGCTTCCTCAACAAGCTTAGTTAATTAGCTAATTTGGGATAATGACAGACTGCGCAAGTGCCTCGTTATATGTGCAATCATGCATTCAGTAATAACTACAAAAGGTACAGAGGTTGACTTTCCCTTATAAGGCAAACTACTTATCAGATGTCAGGTGTTGCAGTGTCCTTACATAGACGGACCAATGCCGGCGTGACACGTGTACACCTAGGAGATGGAGCCGATCCTACTACCGGGTATCAATCCAATCCAACGGTTCTGGTAAAAACCCTAATACCACCTTTCCTACTATAAATAAGAGAGTAATAACGTGGAACAAGGTAATGCTTTTCTGCATATTTCTATACTCACACACTCTATAGTATTTTGCACCATATTTCCAGATCATAATCTTACTCTCACGCCGGAGGGGCTTGCCGGAAGACCCCCGGCGCAGTTTCACCCTTTATTTCTGGTGCTGTGCAGATCCGGAGCTAGCTCAATCTTTCGCTGGACACAAGAACTGAGCTTGGCACGCTTTCCTGCGCGATCAGTCCCCTTCATTTTTTAGAGTGCAATATCATTTACCGCCTTTAAATTTAAAGGAATGTATCGCTTTTACTACTAAAAAATTGTATTTGTTTTTTTGTTTTTTTTTTGCACTTTTAATATCTCTAGTTTATATAAAAAAAATCTGGCTTCACCTACACCGATTAGATCACCTGTATACTGTATGATTTAACATGCATGGCATGAGTCCTCAAATATCATATCCAAGAACTACATCTAACTCGCGGAACATTGGCTCTGAATATGTTTTAAGTATGCGCTGAAAATGTATCTACTTCAAATTTTTTACAGTAAAAAGAAGTTTAAAATCATCACCAATTCAACACAATGAAAATAAATAACTCTTAAGGATATTATGGAATTTGATAAAAGAGAAAACTCAATTCTTATTGATACTTTGAGAGGCATATAAATACACAAGTGTTCTAGCTTGTGTTACAAGAAAAGGAAACAGAATCCTAGATGATTTGGGAATAATAAAACAAAGGAAACTAAATAACAAGAAGTCTAAACAAATACTACTACTTTGATTCTGTAGGATCTGTAGTATAACTATCATGCCCCCTCAAGATGGACGTCCGTGATGAGAGGCCAATCTTGGAAAGAAGCTCAAGGAATCTCGGCCTAGGTAACGCCTTGGTCAGTGCATCAGCAAGCTGGTCCGCTCCCGAGATATGCGACACACGCAAAGAATTAGCTTGAACTTGCTCACGAACAAAATGATAATCAAGACCCAAGTGCTTCATTTTGGAATGAAAAACTGGATTTGCGGCAACATAAGTGGCTCCTAAATTATCACAGTAAATTGTAGGAGTATAACAAATATCAACATGCAGCTCACGCAACAAATTCTGAAGCCATAAAACTTCAGCAGTACTGTCAGCAACTGCCCTATATTCGGCCTCTGTAGATGATCGAGCTAGAGTCTTTTGCTTCTTCGAACTCCAAGAAAGTGCATTACGACCAAGATAAATAATATAACCAGTAGTAGAAATATAATCATCCTTGTCTCCCGCCCAGTCCGCATCGGTAAAACCATGAAGAGTAAGAGGAGAATCATTCCGAATAAGCAAACCATGTGAGCTAGTACCAACTAAGTAACGCAAAACGCGTTTGAGTGCAGCCCAGTAAAGATCAGTAGGACAGTGCATGAATTGAGACAGTCTATTAACAGCAAAAGTAAGATCACACCTTGTCAACGCAAGGTACTGAAGTGTCCCAACAATTGCCCGATATTCAGATGGATTGGCAATGGGCGTGCCACCATGAAGTGTGAGAGGAGGATGCGGATTCATGGGTGTAGGAACGGGTTTTGCTTCAAGCATGTTAGTATTGGCAAGAAGATCTTGAACATACTTGTGTTGGCTTAAAAACAGGCCATGAGAATGAGGAACCACTTCAACTCCAAGAAAATACGACAGTGTGCCAAGGTCTTTCAATGAGAACCGAGAAGCAAGCTGGGCAATGAACCTGTCGACAAGAGAGCTGTCCGAACCAGTAATGATTATGTCATCAACATAAACCAAAACGTAAAGCGAGTGAGCAGGAGTATGGAGAATAAACAGTGATGTGTCAGATACACTAGTGGAAAAATGCATGGAAAGTAGATAATTCTTTAATTCTGTGTACCACGCCCGAGGGGCCTGTTTCAATCCGTAGATGGCCTGGCGGAGTTTACACACATAAGTAGGATTATCAGAATTGACAAATCCCGGTGGTTGAGCCATAAACACATCTTCATTCAAAGTGCCCTGCAGAAAAGCATTATTAATGTCCACCTGCCGGAGTGGCCACCCTTTAACAGTAGCCAAGGAAAGGATGGTACGAACAGTTGCCGGTTTAACGACCGGACTAAATGTTTCTGAATAATCCAATCCAGGTCGTTGATGAAATCCCTTAGCAACTAGTCGCGCTTTGTGCCTGTCAATGGAGCCATCAGAGTGAAACTTAGTACGAAAAACCCATTTACAACCAACCAAATTCTGAGACGGAGATGATGGTACGAGGTCCCAAGTGTGATTTTTAATAAGTGCATCATACTCAGCTTGCATGGCATCACGCCAAGCTGGGATTTTAAGGGCTTGGGTAGCTGTTGTAGGTTCGGCCAAGGGAGAGGAAAGAGAGGTTGTAAGGTTCAATTTTTGGATGGGTTTGGTGATATTGTTCTGAAGGCGGGTTCGAGGACCTTTGGGAGGAGAAGGAACAGGTGCAGCGGAAGGTTCAGGAGAGTCTGTAGGTGTAGGGATTGGTGTGGGTGATGGAGTGTTTGTGGTAGGTACAGTAGGCATGGGAGCTGGAGTGGGCGGAATTGGGGAGGGAGGGATCTGGAGAGTGGGAATTCCAAAACTGCGAAGCTTGAGATAATTGGGATGATGACCAAGAAGGGTTGAGTATGGGGAGGCAAGTTTAAGAGTGGGTGTGGGCATACGATTGATTAGGTAAGATGCCGTGGCAAAGGCAAGGGTCCAGAACTTTGGAGGCATGTGGGCATGAGTGAGAAGCGACAAGCCTGTTTCGACGATATGGCGATGTCGCCGTTCAGAGTATCCGTTATGTTCCGGAGTGTGAGGAGGTGATGTGAGATGGTTGATGCCAAGAGATTGAAGAGTGGGACGGAGACCAATATACTCGCCACCATTGTCACTAAAGATAGTGAGGATGGGACGGTGAAAGTATTTTTCTACAAGATTTTTAAAGGTAGTGAACACAGACACGACATCATTTTTATGTTTTAGAGGATAGAGCCACATGTATTTGGAATAATGATCCACAAAGATGATATAATATTTGAAGCCATCAAAAGAATGCAAGGGAGAAGTCCACACATCACTGTACAAAACATCAAGAGGACCAGAAGAAGTGATTGTATTATCATAAAATGGTAACTTGTGACTCTTGTTACAATCACAGGAATTGCATTGAAAAAGAGAACTACTAGGAATGTTTAAATTAAAAGAGTTGCTAATATGACGTAAAATCGAAGAAGACGGATGCCCTAATCTATGATGCCATGTGGTAGTGGTGGTGACAGACGCAGAGTTGACAGCGGGAGAGAGACGAACAGCAGAAGGATCAGGAAGCCATTCGTAGACGCCAGAGCTAGATGTGCCTTGGAGGAGGATTTTGTCCGTGAGACGTTCCTTCACAAGAAAAGAGTCAGATGAGAAAGTAATAGTGGCATTATTATCACGACACAGTTGAGAAATAGATATGATATTACGAGAAATATTGGGCACATATAAGACATGATTAAGTTGAAAAGAATGAAAAGGAGTTGAGAAAGAGGTGGAACCAATGTGAGAGATAGGCAGCCCCGAGCCATCCCCAATAAGCAGTTCATCGGTACCGACATATGGAGAGTGAAGAGCGAGATTGTTCAGATCATGAGTGACATGATGAGTGGAACCACTGTCAAATAACCAACTGGGAGGAGCAGACTGATCACTAGTGGTGGCGGCATAGGTGCGAGGGTTGGTGGGGTTGGAGTTGGGCCGAGAGTTATTGGACCGGGTGTGAGAAGGGTTAGGATTTGGATTGTATTGTGGCTGTAGAGGAAAAGATGCATTGGGAAAGGTTTGACGAAACCGAGGACATTGGTTGAGAAAGTGCCCAAATTGACGACACCACTGACACCTTCCTTTGTAGTTACTGGGAGGGGGGTTGTTGGAGTTGGTGTAGTTGCTGGGAGGGGGGTTGTTGTAGGTGTTCTGGCCGGGTGAGGAAGGAGGGGCAGTGGTGTTGTTTTTGTTGGTGCGGTTGGGCTGAGGTTTATGGGCATAGTGAACTGAGGCAGGAAAGGTTGTGGGAGAGGAAGTAGCTCTGTGTTTGAGCGTGAGCTCGCGATTGAGGAGCTTCTCATGCAGTTCATCAAAGGAGATGGTGTTTTCTCGGCTTTGAACAGCTTGAACAACACTTTCAAAGTCCGGGTCGTTGAGTTGATCAAGGATTCGTTCCACAATATCGTCGGGGTCAAGAGGCTTGCCAAGGGAGGCTAACTGATCTGAGCATGATTTTATTTCCTGCATATATTCTGTAATCGAGCGAGGGCCCTTCGTTATTTGGTGTAGACGATCTTTGATCTGCTTTAGATGACTGCGTGAAGGGTTGGCGTATGTTTTGGCTAGGGTAGACCATGCTTCATGGGTAGTCTTGCATTGGGAAATTAGAGTTACAAGTGGTGGTGATAGGGTGCCTGCTAGAGACCCAAGAAGCAATTTATCTTGTCGAAACCAGGTGATGTATGCAGGATTATCAATGGTTGTGGTGGTCTGCTTCAGAGGAGGTGGTGGTGTTTCATCTGTTGTTGTGGATATGGCGGAAGGAGTGATGGTTTCGGTGATGGTTTTTGGTGGTGTAGGCACGGAGCCATCAAAATAATGAAACAAGGCATACCCTAACAGAGTAGCTTCGATTTGGATTTTCCATTGTATGTAATTGGTAGGCGTTAGTTGAAGAATATGAGAGAGATTAACCACGACGAGAGGTTTGTCTGGTTCTGCAGGGTTGGGAAGATAGTTGTCGGCGGAGGCAGCCATCTAGGGTTTTTGGGTTGTTTTACCGTGAAGAGGAGAGGGAGAAGCTTTTCGGATCTAGCTTTGATACCATATGGAATTTGATAAAAGAGAAAACTCAATTCTTATTGATACTTTGAGAGGCATATAAATACACAAGTGTTCTAGCTTGTGTTACAAGAAAAGGAAACAGAATCCTAGATGATTTGGGAATAATAAAACAAAGGAAACTAAATAACAAGAAGTCTAAACAAATACTACTACTTTGATTCTGTAGGATCTGTAGTATAACTATCAGATATCACTATTTCTACACATGATTAATGGACAAATTTGGAGTTGTTGTAGATCGGATCAACAAAAGAAGTGGATTATATGGTAATTAATCAAAAGGTAACACATTTGATATGTAATATTATATGAAAAGACAAACCATATTCATCATTAATTAGTAAAACCTATATTTTGTTGCTAAGTGAAAAGGAAAAAAAAATCTAAAAACAAGAAGCCTAGCACATGAATAGAACGCACCCACCGAAAAATCATGTATAAGTATCCTATCTCCGTTTCAAAATGATTGTCAAAAAAATAAAAATGCTTTAGATCGGCAAAGCTAAAATCTGAAATCTTTATGTTGATTATTTTGTGACGGAGGTAGTATTAAGATAAGAAGATTCATATCATGAGCGTGGTAAAAGCAACCAAGTCATAATACAAATAACCTTTGAGGAGGTGCAAATATTAGTTAATGATTCGGAATGCAGAAAAGTAGTTACAGTAGTAGTGTAGTAGTACCCTTGTGAGAGTTATAACAGATTTTTTTTAACAAATCAAGGACTGATTCAGAAAAGGCTGTACTCTCCCATGGGCCATTATTTGTCTCAAGTGAAAAACTTACCAGAGTCTTACCTTCTGCTATTGGTTCAAGAAACTTCCCTATCTTATCCTTTCATTCTTTTTTCTGACTCACTTCTCAGTGATTCGGACACGTGTGTGTAGTCTGCAAAAACGAGCGACATAGTAAATGAGTTACATCTTATAGTAAACGTGTTACATATCGGCGTGAAATAACAATATAAATCCCTTTCCTAACTTCTATGTGCATTCAAAAGTACATATAATTTACTTTTACCACTTGGTCAGTCCTCAAACTCGCATGAATGTTATATATAGAGGCCTCTCTTTTTAAAGAAGGTAAACTTAGATGGTCCTAGATAGTCTGTCAAATAATTCTTATAAGAATCATGTATTATTTGTTGGAACAAATGTTGGGATGTGGAGTCAAAACCATGAATAAAGGAATTTGAACCGCGGTCGGAGGAGTTGGTGAGATCAAGGAGAAAATCGTCGGAGGGGCGACTGTCGTGTTGGGCGACCGCCCAGGTGGTGGTGGGCGACCGCCCACTTGTCCAGTAGGTTGGCTCGGAGGTTTTCCATCTTGGGCGACCGCCCATGGGGTGGTGGGCGACCGCCCACGTGTCGGGGAGGATATTTCTGCAGCTGATTTGTTTCCTACTTTGATAAGATCTCCTCTTGCATTGGTGATTCTTTTTTGATAGTAATATTTGGATGTACTTGAGAAGAAAGAAGATTACTTTCTTGAGTAGGAATTCGAGTATTACTAGGATTTGATTTATTGTTCCCTATAAATACATGTGATAGCCTAGAAACAAATTGTAACATCTGAAAATATTGGAGAGAATATTTTGGCTTGGTAGCGCCCCCGGACGTAGTTGTTGTTGCAACGAACCGGGTAAACAATTCTTGTGTGTCCCTTTGTGTGTGATTTACTTTTCGTGTGTGTTGCTCTTATTATTACTCCAAGCTTGGGCCGTTCCGCTGCGTGAATTCACAACAACTGGTATCAGAGCTTTGGTTTTGTCGAATCATTGCTTGGCTTGTCTTTTGCCATGGATTTCTTGGGAGCTTTGGAGGATGGTAATAAGGTGTTGATCGAAAAGTTTGATGGGACGGATTTCAATTTTTGGAAGACACAAATCGAGGATGTTTTGTGGAACAAGGATTTGTATCTACCATTAAAAGAAAAGCCGGCGGACATAGAGGAAGCAAAATTCGAAATCTTGGATCGGAAAGCGTTAGGGCTTGTTAGGCAAACGTTGACCAAGGATGTGGCGAAGAATGTTTTGGAGGCGAAGACTACCATGGAGATGTTACAGATGTTGGCGAGCATGTACGAGGCACCATCTGCGGCGAATAAAGCTCATCTAATGAGGAAATTTGTTGAACATAAGGATGGTGGAAGGCATGTCGGCAACAAAACATATAAGTGAATTCAAATCTACTTTGCGACCCAACTATCTTCCGTGGTCATTACTCTTGATGACGAGGTACTAGCGTTGATATTACTTTCTTCTTTCTTAGGAAAGTTGGGATACGACTGCGATAGCAGTTAACGTTTCAACAGGAAAAGTGAAGTTGAAGTTTTCGGATGTCGTTGATGTGATTCTTGGCGAAGAAATTCGTAGAAAGAGCAAAGGAGGGACATCGGGGCTAGCACTAAATGTCAGTGAAAAGAGTAAGGGTGGCAAGAAGGTGATTACTTGCTATGATTGTGGGAGAAGGGGCACTTTAGGAGAAGTTGTCCGAAGCGGTCAGGCAGAGCGAGGGAATTGAATGTTGCTGAGGAGATAGCGGATGCATTAATCTTGGGTGGGAGCAGTTCAACAGATTCGTGGGTTTTGGATTCGGGCTCGACGTTTCATTCATGCACCAGTGCAGAAAGAATGGAGCAGTACGTTCCGGGTGATTTTGGGGTTGTTCGTTTGGGAAACGATAATCCTGTCAAGGTCATTGGAAAAGGGGTTGTTCGGGTCAAAGCAACGGATGGGACTGTTTTGCGGCTATGTGATGTGGGACATATTCCGGATTTGAAGAGGAACTTAATTTCCATAAGGCAACTTGATAAGGAGGGTTGTGTGACCTTCGGTTGTGGGACATGGAAGGTAAACCGCGGAGCTAGCTTGGTGGCTAGTGGCGGCGTGGAAAATATGTTGTATACCACATGCAACATGAGTCGTTGGGGGAAACGAAGGCGCATCCCAATGATGAATGGTGGTGGCCGAGATCGCCATGGTGGGAGAAATTTCACTAAACTGTATGTTGGTAAAAAATTGGGTAATGAAGTCGGCCGACGCGGAGCCAATTTGGCCAACATGGGAGCAGGATCTAGAACGGTGATGCGATGGGTTGCAAAGAACACACAAAGGTTCCAAGCTTGTGATTGTGTGGGGCACGTAGATTCGCGCTGTTCAGGATCGATAGTTAGCAAGCAAGTGAGCGGGGATGTGCTGGGAGGATCATTCGGAATGAAGACTCGGAGCATGGTAGAACCGACAGTTATGTTGAAGCGTAGCTCAGCTTCAACTCACTTGGATAACTAGACAAGAGGCCGGGCGCTACCAACGCAATAGCTGGCCACTGAAATTTGTTTCAAGAGAGGTATCATGGATGGTTTGTCTCCAGGTGGGAGATTGTTGGGATGTGGAGTCAAAACCATGAATAAAGAAATTTGAACCGCGGTCGGAGGAGTTGGTGAGATCAAGAAGAAAATCGTCGGAGGGGCGACTGTCGTGTTGGGCGACCGCCCAGGTGGTGGTGGGCGACCGGCCACTTGTCCAGTAGGTTGGCTCGGAGGTTTTCCATCTTGGGCGACCGCCCATGGGGTGGTGGGCGACCGCCCACGTGTCGGAGAGGATATTTCTGTAGCTGATTTGTTTCCTACTTTGATAAGATCTCCTCTTGCATTGGTGATTCTTTTTTGATAGTAATATTTGGATGTACTTGAGAAGAAAGAAGATTACTTTCTTGAGTAGGAATTCGAGTATTACTAGGATTTGATTTATTGTTCCCTATAAATACATGTGATAGCCTAGAAACAAATTGTAACATCTGAAAATATTGGAGAGAATATTTTGGCTTGGTAGCGCCCCCGGACGTAGTTGTTGTTGCAAAGAACCGGGTAAACAATTCTTGTGTGTCCCTTTGTGTGTGATTTACTTTTTCGTGTGTGTTATTCTTATTATTACTCCAAGCTTGGGCCGTTCCGCTGCGTGGATTCACAACAACAAAATGATCCATCAAACATGAACCGTCTCATAACTAGATTAAGAAGAGAAAAGATGAAGATGGAAGCGTGTACCTGAAGAATCCATGATTGTGTTCTTGATCTTGTTCTTGAATAAATGAGAAAGTAGGAAAGAGTAGATCTTCTAAATGATAGTGCCCACACTATAATCTTCTTGATGAATGAAGAGAATTCTTATGACTGAATTGTATATGTAACTAGTGTCTCTAATGGCTGATGGATAGCCTTTATATAATAAGAGAAGGGGCACTTCATTTAGGGACTACACCCTTTCATAAAGAAGGCGGTGAGAAGTTACCATTATGCCCATCATTTAATGGTACTTACACCTAATGGAATTCTACATATTTGATCTATACTTTAACATTATTAAATGATTATAACATATGGAATTTAAATAACACATATTATTAATCCATGTTCTAACATTATTCATTTAAATACACAATTGTCTTTGTTATAGTTTCTGTACATTATTCTCCCTATATATAGAGATTCTAGAATATGTCAATTCCTAGATAAAAATCAGACAAATTCTTTATATGATAAACAAGAACCTCTCTTGAAAAATATGAAGAATCACTCTTGTATTATAATGATACAATGTAAATTGTATTGCAAGATGATTGATTGTTTCCATTGATCAACTGAGGTATATATATACATGGTATTTGTGACTGTTCTAATTCTAAGATACATACAAAAGAATGAACCAAGCTATGAAGTGGAACAGCACTGCTCGAGTGACTGTTGGAGACATTGCATGAGGCGGGCGCATGCCAAGGAGTGAGGCGGCCGCTTGGGCTTTAGCAACAACAGGTGTGTTCCTCGGCAGGCGAGGCGGTCGCATGGAAGGGAAGGAGGCGGACGCCTGGAAGGCAGTGGCAACACCCTTGGCTTGAACAACTTGAGGCGGGCGCCTGGCCATGTTGAGGCGGGCGCCTCAAATACAAATACAAAGTCTTCACTCCCCCTCAAGTTGGCGCATGAAGGTTACGAATGCCCAACTTGCCAACTAAGAAACGAAACTGAGTAGCACCAAGAGGTTTCGTAAAGAGGTCAGCAACTTGATTGGCGGTTGAAATCTGGCATGGCAGTATATCACCAGATTCAACACGTTCACGAACAAAATAACAATCCATTTCAACATGTTTAGTACGTTCATGGAAAACGGGATTGTTGGCAATATGTCTTGCAGCTTGGTTATCACAGTAAAGGGGTGTAGCATGCGATTGAATAGCCTCAAGATCTTGAAGTAGCCATCGCAACCAAATCACTTCACTAACTGTGGTTGCCATGGCCCTGAATTCAGCTTCAGCCGAGGAACGTGCTACCACAGACTGCTTCTTGGACCTCCAAGAGATAGGAGCTCCTCCTAAAGAGATGAAATATCCCGTGCACGACCTTCTTGTCATAGCGCAACCTCCCCAATCCGCGTCACAATAGGCCTGTAGAGTCAATTCACCATGAGCTGGAAGAAAAAGACCTTGTCCCAATGAATTCTTTAGGAAACGTAGGAGTCGAACTGCTGCGTCCATATGTGTACGTCGCGGAGCCGTAACGAATTGACTCAATCGGTTAACAGCAAATTGGATGTCCGGTCGAGTCACTGTTAAATAAAGAAGTCGCCCTATCAACCTTCGATATTGGGACGCATCAACATATGGGCTGTCATCATCAGTACTAAGCCGAAGGTTTTGTTCCATTGGGAAGTCACTTGTCCGCCCTCCTTGGAGTCCACTTTCCTCAAGTATGTCCAACGTATACTTGCGTTGGCTGAGGACAATCCCCTCTGGTGATCTCGCTACTTCAATGCCCAAAAAATACTTCAAAGGTCCAAGATCTTTTATGCTAAATTTGCTGTCCAAATACCTCTTCACATCCTCAATCTTGGAAGCATCATTTCCAACAAGGAGGACATCATCGACATATATAAGGGCAGCAACATAAGCCTTTTCTCGCTTATAAATGAAGAGAGAATGATCGGCTCGTGACTGTCTGAAGTCTATGGCAAGAAGAGCCATTGTGAACTTCTGGTGCCAATTTCTGGATGCTTGACGAAGGCCATACAATGATTTCCGAAGCTTGCAAACCCTTGTCTCTCCATCCTTTGCAAAGCCTTGTGGGATCTTCATGTATACATCTTCGGCCAGGTCTCCATGAAGGAAAGCATTATTCACGTCTAGTTGATGAATTGCCCAATTCCGTTTTGCTGCCACGGCAAGTAAGCTGCACATGGTGACAAGCTTGGCAACTGGGGCGAACGTCTCGTGATAATCGATCCCTTCAATTTGTGTGAATCCTTTTGCCACCAAACGAGCCTTGTACCTTTCAACGTCTCCATTTGGTTTGTACTTTATTTTATAAACCCACTTGGAGTCAACAGCTTTCTTTCCCGGAGGTAGTTTTTCAAGCATCCAAGTACTGTTAGCTTCCAAAGCGTCAACTTCCTTTTTCATTGCATCACGCCATTTCTGACTTTTAACAGCCTGGTGATAATACTTAGGCTCATCACGCGAAGTGATGGCCGCAAGAAACGCCTTGTGATTAGAAGAAAAACGCTCATAGGAAACATAGTTGGATAAAGGATATACCTTCGAGGTCACTGAATTGGAACTGGGATGCGCATGGTCTATAGAGGCGGGCAAGCTAACATCAAAGTCCTTGAGATGCTTGGGCTGTTGTTTCTGGCGTTCACTTCTTCGCTGAATGGGTTGAACATGGAGCTGTGTGTCATGTTGTTCAATGACAGATGTCTCCACAAATGGTTGCTCATCTGCCTGTTCCTCTGTAACTGGCTGCTCAACTGACTGTTCCTCCGCTTGTGGTTGCACAATATCTATGCTTTCCTCTCCCAACTCCTCATCTCTTACAGTGCTAAGGGGACTTCGACTTGGCTGTGTACGGGACTCTTTGAAAGGAAATACACTTTCTACAAATTTCACATCTCTTGAAGTGTAGATTTGTTTAGTCTCCAAATCAAAAACCTTGTAGCCCTTTTGTGCATGGGGATAGCCAACGAACACACAAGGCCTCCCCCTTTCATCAAACTTGTCTCCCCCTTTCTTGTTATTTTTGGCATAAACCAGACAACCAAAAATACGCATGTGATCAAGATGGGGTTTCTTTTGGAGCAAAATCTCATAAGGGGTTTTATTTTCTATAACTTTGGAAGGTAAACGATTAATTATATAAGCAGCAGTTAAAACACATCCCCCCAAAATTTCTTTGGCAGTCCTGCCTCAAAACGTAAAGCCTGAGCCATTTCCAAAATATGACGATGTTTGCGTTCGACCACTCCGTTTTGTTGTGGAGTGTCGGTGCAAGAAGTCTCAAGTAAAATCCCATGATGAACGTAGTACTCCAACATTAATAGTGATTGAAACTCCCCACCATTATCACTTCTAATGCGTTTAACTTTTCTATCAAATTGGGTATTGACCATATTACAAAACATAGTGAGAAAATTATGGACTTCATATTTGTGTTTCATCAAAAAAACCCATACTCCTCGACTAAAATCATCAACAATGGTCAGAAAATAATGAGCACCCGAAAAAGAAGGAGTTTTATAATCACCCCAAATGTCACAATGTATAAGGTCAAAGCAAGACTTAGTTTGAATACTACTAGTAGGGAACGGGAGTCTTGTCATTTTAGCTCGAATGCAAGAGTCACAATGTTCTTTCCCATCAATGCATTTATTAAAAAACTGATGATTAAAAACAGAAGTATGTCCCAATCTCTTGTGCCATACCTGTGTATCAACTGTTGCCGCCATTACTGTCCTTTCACATGCAGCCGGTTCCAGGTGATATAGACCATCGCTGCATTTACCCATCCCAATCAGAGTCCTCGAAGCTAAGTCCTGTATCACACAAAAATCCGGAAAGAAAGTCATGGAGCAGTTCAAATCTTTGGTTAATCGGCTAACAGAAAGTAAATTGCACTTAAAAGCGGGCATATTTAAAACGTGATGAATTTTCAGTCCATTAGGAAGCTTGGTACTGCCAATTCCTTCGACTGGAATCACATCGCCATTTGGAATTTTAACTGGTGTCTCCCTTCCTGTCTTGGCTTGATCCTCCAACATCGATTCATTGCAAGTTATATGCTCGCTTGCCCCTGAATCAATAATCCAAGTTTTAAGACCATGTAGCTTACCAGCCATGTTTGCTGTGGGAGTGATCCCTTGCTCACCCTTTGCTTTATCTGAGAAAAACTGGATTAATTGCTTGTATTGCTCATCAGTGAACCCCGGAATTGGACTATCTTCCCCTGTTACAAGATGTGCCGAGGCCTTTGCACTCCCTTTCTGCTTGTTCTTCTTCCGTCCTTCTGGGTACCCAATGATCTCATAGCAACTTTCAATGGTGTGGTACAGTTTTCCACAGTGCGTACACTTGGGCTTCTCCTTCTTCAAATCCCTTTCTTCCCCTCGACTGATCTGCTGCTGGTTGTTGTGCTGTCTGCTATGCGAATTGGCGTGCGCCTGGAATGCAGCTGCCTCCATGCTCATCTTTCCATTCGAACTGATTTGCTTCTGTTTCTCGTCCTGAGCAACAAGGTGATAGGCTGTCCCTAGACTGACTCCTGGTTTCATGCCCAAGATTTGGGTTTTGATTGTCCCAAAACTTGCCTCCAAACCCATTAGGAATTCATATAGACGCTCCTTCTCCCTCATCTCGACGAGTCTCTTTGATATGTCACAAGTGCACCCATCACACCTGCATCTTGGCAACGGATTGATGGACTGAATTTCGTCCCATAATCCTTTTAGCTTCGTGTAGTATGCCGACACCGAGAGTCTTTCTTGCCTCGTTAGGGTTATAGCACGCTTTAGCTCATAAGCCCTAGGCGCGCTCTCACTCCCAAAACGTTCCTGCAAGTCTTCCCAAATCTCTTGTGCCGTGTTTGCATGCTTTACACTGCTTCGTATCTCTTTCTCCATGGAACAATTCAGCCATCCCTTCACCATCGCATTGCAACGCCTCCAAAGTGGTAACTCTGCTGTGCCCTCGTCTGGAATTTGGATTGTACCATCCACGAATCCTATTTTGTTCTTTGCAAACAGGGCGTTGCTCATTTCATCCACCCAATCTGCAAAGTTTCCATCGCGAAGGAGATCACTAACAAAGACGGTGTTGGGACTATCCGAGGCGGAGAGAAAATAAGGCGACATCACGTCAACCTTAGCCCCAGAAGTCCCATCAACCGTGGTCTTGTTTTTGGAGCTGATTTCTGCGTCGTTGGTCATGGCTGCACAAAGAACTGTAAAAAAATGCGGAAGCGTACCTAGAGCGATTACAGCTCTGATACCATGAAAAATATGAAGAATCACTCTTGTATTATAATGATACAATGTAAATTGTATTGCAAGATGATTGATTGTTTCCATTGATCAACTGAGGTATATATATACATGGTATTTGTGACTGTTCTAATTCTAAGATACATACAAAAGAATGAACCAAGCTATGAAGTGGAACAGCACTGCTCGAGTGACTGTTGGAGACATTGCATGAGGCGGGCGCATGCCAAGGAGTGAGGCGGCCGCTTGGGCTTTAGCAATAACAGGAGTGTTCGACAGGCGAGGCGGCCGCATGGAAGGGAAGGAGGCGGACGCCTGGAAGGCAGTGGCAACACCCTTGGCTTGAACAACTTGAGGCGGGCGCCTGGCCATGTTGAGGCGGGCGCCTCAAATACAAATACAAAGTCTTCATCTCTAGATTTTCTTGAAGTATATATATTTTATAGGACATTCTATTATTTAAAAAGTCTAGAATAATCTAAGGTAACCAAATAAAAAACAATATTTGGAAATTGCATTGTTTCTGAAATTTTAAAATTCAAATGAGCTTGGCCTCCAGCAACCTTATTCATTCCTCTTACAATATGGAGTTCTGAGTGAGGAGTAGCAGCTGGACAAAGGGTCCAAAACAGTTGGGAACGATGTTCCAAAAATAAGTCAATAATTGTACTAGGCTACTTTAGTGATCATGTCCTGAATAACTCTTGTGACTCCAATCTAAAAAGGAATCCAATTAAATGTCAATCACAAGTTGACTATCATTGTTTGACACCTGTTCACAACAATAATTTCAAACTCAAACATAAACTTATAATTTGTTACTTTTAATTTCATAACCAAGTGCGGTGTACAAGTGCAATTCGTATATAGTACATAAATGCGTTTGTTACTCGTTTCGTAGATCCCTAACAAGCATATTTTCATGGTTACTGTCATTACACAATTGATTTTTCTTAAAGGTATTTGCATTTTGCTTATGACATTAGTCAATATATCATCACGTCATCATAAAGCTGATAGGGCAAGCAATGGTTGAAAAGTGGCTTGGGTACACGAATATACCTTGTGAGCCATTGCTACAAACCTTGAGGGCTCGAATGAATCACTCGAGCCCTATACCAGTTTTTGAGATACTATTTGGGCCAATGGAGACATATGGTGCTAGATACATAAAAACATACTTTTTTTTTTTTACCGTAAACGTAATTTGTTAAAAGAAATTTCTCATTACATCATCGAGTGAACCTTATCAACCTCACAATATTGTATGATCTTTGGATACACATTGCTCATTTGAAGTTGAGCATAGAATCTCAAATAACCCTAATTGATCAGTGCCCATTAATTACCTACCTACAAGTGTGTGTGTGTGTGAGAGAGAGAGAGAGAGAGAGAGAGAGAGAGAGAGAGAGAGAGAAAGAGAGGGAGAGAGAAAGAGAGAGAGAGAGAGAGAGAGAGAGAGAGAGCGAGAGAGAGAGAGAGGGAGATGCAAATGGGCCAGTTGACATGGAGAGAAAAGTGTCATTTAGTAAACAAAGGATGGCCCTAGGGGATTTTGAAGCACCAATGTGATAACAACCTGCATTTGGACAAACCCTAATTATATTACTGACAAAAAGCATGAGACCAATATTTCCCCTCCTTATGTCTCCATCTCCGTCATCTCTATCCTTCAACAAGTCATTTCCATAGGAGTGATTCCTAAGTAGCATACGTATCGTTCCTCCGAATCATATATTTTTATATGTTTCCTATCTATCCATCATTTTTCTTTTTTCTTTTTTTTTTCCCTCACTTTAATAATTTAGTTAGCTAGTGGATAATATCCATCCATCATAATCCTTTCTTGCAAGAAAAACATGGTCCAGGGTGTTTTAGTAATTTCACACGGTCAAATGTAGAGTATGCCCTAAACCTAAAGTGTGTGTATAGGATCATGCAGTAATCTTGGTCTGCCGGCCGTTGCGAATTCAGTTATTGAAAATTATATATATATATAATGATCATATCTCTGAGGAATATCTTCAGCCATTTTCACTTGACAATGACTCTATTATCTTCATATTTTGTCAGTGATATTATTACCATCACTAGCATATATACAGCAAAAGGCAAAGCTTACCTTTTTTTTTCCAATAAATAACAAGAAAATACAACTATAAAAACCAAAAAAGATTATCTTGGTACTGAAACTTGAATATTGAAAAATTCAATTTTTTTTTTCTTTTTTGCAGAAAAAATGATTTTGCAATATCCCATTTTAGACCCTTCCAGAAAAAAAGTTGAATTTGTATTTGTTCTAGGATTTAATTTGTATACTTCTATATTGGGAAAGTGGCAACTGATCAACTACTAGATGGTTCGTTCAGTTAGAGAGAGATGTGAGAATAAGCTTAATAGGAAAAAGCTTCTGTCTTCTGATGCTTCTGTGCATGGAGATGAAAAACAAAGAATACTGCAGTGGTCCCTCATTAATTTGGGTAGCAAGCCAAAATCTAGTAAATTATTTAAAGCCCTGGAGCTAAGTGACTGCCGTTTACAAATAATTATTATTTGCTTTAAATGACCAGAGTAGTTCAATTTAAGGTAAAAAACATTACAATCACAGTACTATTTATTTACACAATGTGTGTCTCTGAGAGAGAGAGAGAGAGGGAGAGAGAGAGAGAGAAAGCAATTATGGAACCGCTTATTGCTAAAACACTGTAGAATCCATGATGAAGTGAAAATGAGGGGGACCTGTTTTCACAATTGCCATTGTTTGTTGTGTTGTGTGCATAAACAAGAAGTGTATGGCTACCAAAATTGGCCCATCGGTGGCTTTAAGGATTTTTTTTTTTTAGTAAGTTTTAGGAAAAATCTATTTTTTCATAAGTTATAAAAAGTTCACTTTCATTCTTAAAATTATCAAGTTTAGATCTTAAAATATTGAATTTAGGCCTTAAAATACCTAAAAAATAAAACAGTGAGTTTAGGCGTTAAAACAGTGAGTTTAAGCTAGAAAATAAAATAGCGAGTTTAGGCCTTAAAACAGTGAGCTTAGGCTTTAAAACATCAAGTCGATATATTTAAAAATAGAATTTTTTATAACTCATGGAAAAACAGGTTTCCCCCAAAATTTTCTGTTTTTTTTTTCCCTTGCTTTTATAATAATTACAGTTACCCAATTCCCAAATTATATCGAGATACTTCTACTCATGAACACTGACATTTATTAATAAGTGTTAAAAGTATTAACTTCATTTTCAATGTTTATAAGCGACTGTATAAATAACAGTTAATTTGTAATATTAGCATTCATACTCAAGTGTGGATAGCTCGCTTTTTGTAAACCCCGTTTTTTCTAATTTTTAGAAAAAAAAAACATATTTTTCACAAGAGCGAGATTACTAACTTTATAATACTCTGTAATTTTCTAAAGCGCTTTATTTTTTGTTAGAAAAATAGTTTCCTATATATTTATTCATGCTCACCTTTTACATGTCTGTTTTGCATATATTCTACCATTTTTGTGACATTCCGACACTGCATCATCCTATGATGCCATGTCCATCACATAAAAATCTTGTATACCACCTAGACACATAAAATGTGTCATAGATATTTACCTGAGGCCAGTTTCCAGAAAAAAGGAAAAATTATTATATGTTTCAAAGTCATTAGTTCGTTTTGAGTATATCCTAAAAAGTGTCATATGAAAGAAAAATAAAAAAATACAAAGCGTAAAAAGTTTACCCTTTAATAAATACTCCCTAGGTCTCACTTGAATTTGCAATACCTATTTCATTAGGTGTTTCACTTGAACTTGTAAAATTCATTTTAAGAAACTTTTTATTAATTAATAAATAATGAGACTCGCATCATATTCACTAACTCACAACAATTATATTTATCCACTAACTATTTTTTACCTTACTTTCTTTCTCCTATTCAACTATCTATACTCACAATACATCATACTTAGGTGAGAAGTCCATAGTGTGGGAAGTCGAATTCAAAGAATGGTATGTATTTACAATTTTACTTTAGGTGAATATTAGTTTTAGGAGAGGTCCAACATTTATAAGGGAAGAAAGCAATGTTAGGAATGTAACTTTTTTTTTTAATTAATTTTGGCTACAATAATTAATTAATGACTGAGCCAAATAAAGACTATATTGGAAATTTCACTTTGAAATTAATCGATAATAAGTAGAGTTATTTATCAAGTCTAAATATTGATCGATATTTCTTCCTTTATTAGATGGGGAATAATTGTTTAACAATACAATATCTCATGAACCATAAACGAAGTAATCAAAGGTTGCTTGAGAGGAGATATATAGTTGAAGGAGGGGGGGGTTGGATTGGATTGGCATGTACTAGGAGTTGAGAAGTATATGTGGGAAGAGGTGGAGGAGCTGTATACTTGTCTCTTTTGCCTGCATAATCATTTATTGGTTTTTGGCAACATTATGAATCTGATAATGCAAATTTCCTCCCATGCATACATAATCTATCCTCTCATCCTCTCAAATCCCAAGTGTACCTTTCACTATCATCTTCCAAAAATTAAATCATCCACTAAGTATCATTTCGTATCCCTATTGTACAATGATTAGTTAATTAAATGGGAAACCAATAATTACATAAATATGTGTTAATCCAAAAGTAATTTAATGTAATATGAAGAAAGTTATTTAGGGTATTTCATTAATCTCATGAAATATATATAGTACAATAAAAACCTATCTAGAAAAGGATTATAAAAAATTGAGTATGCAACAAGTAAAGGACCCTTTAATCATTTCAATTCACAAGTAAGAGCTGCCATAGATCTATATTCAACCTCTGAAGAAGATCATGAAACTATTTCTTGTTTCTTGGTTTTCCACGAAACAAGTAAATTACCAAGAAAAATTAGCCATCCAGTGAGAGACTTACAAGCGATAGGGCATGCCACACAATCCGAATCACACCAACCAGATAGAGTTAAGTTACTGTAATTATTAAGATAATGCCCTGAAGTGCTTCGTGTAACTTTAAGAGGCCCAAGATCCTTCATTTTTGTGATAGTCAATCGGCTTTACATCTTGCTCAAAATTCGGTAAACAAAGAATAATCAGAATACGATTGAAGAAATCCATACCCCTTTAAGGCAGCAACGAGCTTTACGAACCAACATTTAGGTGATTATTATAACCCATATAACGATTTTCACAAACGACACACCATATTTGATTTGGAGGATTCAAAGCCTGGAGGTAGCTTCATGTAGACTTCTTCTTCAAGATCTCCGTGTAAGAAGGCATTGTAAACTTCCATCTGATGAAGTTCCCAATTATTAGAAGCAGCAACTTCTAGGAAGGCACGAAAAGTCACAATTTTTGTAACTGAGGCAAATGCTTCAGCATACTCTATTCCCTCCTTTTGATGATTTCCGAAGATGACTAACTGAGACTTTAATCTTTCAATACTTTCGTCAGAACAATATTTGTTGCGATAAACCCACTGATTCCCCAATGCCCTTTTACCCGGTGGTAGAGGCTCTAAGGTTCAAGTTCCATTATCTTCCAATGCTTCGTTTTCTTCGTGCACAAATGGTGTAGCAGGAGCTAGGGTTTTCGGGATGTCATAATCAGCAAAATCAGTCGATCTTCCCATTCAAGTCAGCAATATGTTCAAGAACAAAGTTCACCGTTTCAGATTCTTTAAAAGGAAAAATGTCCTCTAAAATTTAACATCTCTAGAGACAAAAAATTGTTTAGTTTCTAGATCAAAGAGTTTTCATCCTTTTTCCTAAAG
This sequence comes from Adenophora triphylla var. japonica, assembly GCA_022495995.1. Classification (NCBI taxonomy): domain Eukaryota; kingdom Viridiplantae; phylum Streptophyta; class Magnoliopsida; order Asterales; family Campanulaceae; genus Adenophora; species Adenophora triphylla. The sequence goes on from JAFEMH010000020.1 coordinate 433,940, forward strand.
GGATACCCCAAAACATAAACTTTCGACTTCGACTAGCAAATTTATCAACTTCTGCTTTTTTATTGTGAGAAAAACATAAAGAACCAAATACTCTAATGGTATTATTATAAGGGGTTGCCAAACATAATCTCATGGGGGGTTGTTATGTAACAATGGAGGTGGAGTTGATTAATTAAGTAGGCAATAGAAAGAATGACCTCTCCCCAATCTTAATCTTTTGATTAAATTGACGATCTTCAGTTTTATCAATCAACAAATAGACCCAGACTGCAAGAGAATAATAATTAACGATAGTAAAGAAATAACGTGCACCACAATAAGAAGTATTTCTATATAATCCCCACAAATCACAATGCATTTTTCCAAAAAAAATTAGTAGACCTATTGTCACTTAACAAAAATTTGTCTCTGTGTTATTTTGCATGAAAGCATACCTCACAAGATTTATTGAGAATACACTTAGAATCACTAATAGGAGGAGTAACTTTACTATTCTTTCAGATAGATGTCCATTCGCGTATACCAAAGTTCCAAGGTAGATGCTGCTCCATTCACTGAAATCTGAAGCATTGTATCTGCTCCTTTGAAGTAGTAAAGTCCATCTCATCTAACACCCGTTCTAGTCAACTCCTTCGATCGGTCTTGTATAACACATATACGAGAGTTAAATTAGACAATATACTGCATATCATCATTAATTGTGAAAACAAAATTAAATTGCAACTTAAAGTGGGCATAAAATGAACATCCGTAAAGTTATTTTGTCTGTCAACACCACATACCCTTTTTTTCGTAGCAATGACAGAGTCATCATTAGGTGAGCAACTGGACAGTCAAGAATATCATTGATGTGACATAATAGACATATTACCCGTGACGTGATTAGAAGATCATGTGTCAATTATCCATACAGAATTATCAAAAATACCATTCAAATGATCATCTGAAGTCTATTATTACCAAGAAGACCAGCAAGAGCCTTCTATTGTTCAGCCGAGAATGTTTGTTGAGAGGCTACAGTACTATTGGAACATGCTCCTGCAATAGTTGCTCCTTCAGAAAAATGAGATGTGCTAGCAGCTATTGAGACATATGTGGGAACATCATACCGCACATATCTGCTGTTGATTTTCGCGTTTGCTCGAACTGGACCATTCTTTCCTCGTCTAGCCCCCGGGAAGCATCTTTGCCTCTCCCACTTCCACCATCAGGTTTTCTACTATCTCCCCACCATTTCGAGTAACCAGTGATTTCAAAGATTGACTTATGTCGTGGCCGAATTTCTTGTAATGACTGCAAATCAAGTGTGATTTATTTTGGCGCACCACTTTTCCACGCCCATTGACCACCCGATCAAAGAGAAAAAATAACGACATCTGATGGTTATTCATGCATTAATTTGGCCTATCAAACATGCTCATCCTGGGCTACCAATTGATAAACCCTATCTAAAGAAGGCAACGGGTCTTGAGACAGAATACTAGTTCATGTCCGAGTATAATAATCAGAATAAAGACCCATAAGAAATTTATGGAGCATGCTTTTTTCACTCCTCAATTCGTGTTTGCTACCCGCCGTACAACCAGTGTAACAAGCAAAAGTGATTATTGGTTCATGAAGATGAAGTTCTTCCCATAAGGTTGTTAATTTACTAAAATACGTAGAGATGCATAGTATTCGTTTGTTCACATTTAGCGATTGAGGCTTTCAGTTGTTAGATTCTAGGACTATTCACTAAAGAAAATCGTGTCTTTAACTATCGTTTAGCATCTCGATATTTAGAGAGAAAAGCTTTTACCTCGGTATCAATCGTATTCATAAGCCATGAGATGATCATAACATGAATCGTAGTCCAATCTAATTCGGTTCACGGGGGAGAAAAAGTTGTGATGGAGCAATCCATAAAATCAAACTTCTGACGTGCCTATAAAGCCGTTTGAATGTCTACAACCCAATCATCATAATTATCACCACGAAAACGTGTAGGGGTTATAAAGCCATCTGGACGATCTTCCAGTCCAAGGAATAAGGGAGAGGTGGGTTCAAATTTTGATGGCGGAGTAGGTTTAGTTGGCCGGACTCAGTCATGATGATGATCGTTATTTAGAAAAAATCAGGCTCTGATACCACGTTGTACCAAAAGTCAACATAATAGGAAGAAATTTATTTAGGGTTTCTAAGCTTGGCTATTTCATTGATCTCATGGAATATATATACAGTATAATAAAGAAAATTCTATATAGAAAAGGATTTTAAGAAATTGAACCTGCAACAAGTAAATAAACTAGTAACCATAATAGAAGGAATCAAATCTCCTAATTACATTAGGAGGTCCTATTAGGGCTGGCTTGATAGGTATACCGATTGTAATTCGCTTATACCATATACCAATCAAGTTTAACTTGGTACATAAAAACATGTATCATTACCAACCGACTAAGTTGATATACCAACTTAGTTGGTACTCGATTGGTACGGTTGGTACTAGCATCTACCAAATGTAGAATCAAAATTCAAAAAGTATTAAATTATCTTTAAAACAAATCATAACCCACATACAATCTGATTCAATAAAGACATTATGCTTAAATATCCTACTCAATAAAGACGTTTTGCTTGATTTGGGAGTCAAACAAGAGTCGGTCTGGGGAGAAACGCGTTTCTCCGTGCTTCTGGAGAAACGGGGCTTGTTTTGTTGCGCGACATAATAAGCCAGTTTCTGGATATACTTTCATCAGCTTCTGGATATCCAGAAGCTTTGGAAAGGATATCCAGAAGCTTTGGAAAGGATATCCAGAAACCAAATATTTTTTCTGGATATCCTTTCCAAAGCTTCTGGATATCCAGAACATTGAATATGGATATCCAGAAGCTTTGGAAAGGATAGCCAGAAAAAATATTTGGTTTCTGGATATCCTTTCCAAAGCTTCTGGATATCCTTTCCAAAGCTTCTAGATATCCAGAAGCTAGCTTCTGGATATCCAGAAGCTTTGGAAAGGATATCCAGTTGTGGTGGCTAAGTATGTCGCGCGACAAAACAAGCCCCGTTTCTCCAGAAGCGACGGAGAAACGCGTTTCTCTCCAGATTTTGTGGTCAAATAATGTGAATTACTACCCATCAACGATGAAAACGGTGACGCTACTGAATCAAAATTAAGAAAAATAAAGAGCAAAGACATTTTAGAAAGAGGGAATGTGAAGAAAAGAAAGAAAACCCAAACCCTAGTTGTAGTCAGTAAATAACAAGAAAAAGATTTAATTGAAGATAACTTTGTTTAGATTCATTAGAAAGAGGAAAATTGAGAGAGAGAAATATGTACCTTGTTACGGACGAAAATTGAAACTGGTGGGATGGAGGCAAATCACCGGGAGGGAGAGAGAGTAACTTGTGAGAAATAAGAAAATAGAAAGTCAGCATCAAATTAGGGATATAAAGGATTTTTATTATATATATACTAGTACTCTCTAGCCCGTGCCAATGGCACGGGACAGTATGCCAAAAAGGAGAAGTCAGTGGGGAAAAGAAGCTCTAAATCATATTTGTATGAAATGTAAATTTTTAGAACAATAACACTTTCTTTGTTCCATAATGGTCTTCCCATTTTTTTCCATATTACGAATGAAATTTGAGCAATAATTTTAAATTTATTTATTAATCCATTGAAAATCTAAAACTTGTTATTGATAGTATTGTTGATGGTGTATCAATAATAATTTTTAGATTTGCATTTAAATAAATAAATCAACCTAAAATTATTGTTTAAAATTCATTTGTAGTAACGAAAAAAAATGGAAAAATCATTTTTGGACTGAGTGATTAGGGGAAAACAACTCACACCAAGCAACCACCACCTTCCTTATCTATCTCTCAATACACTTAGCAAGTGATTATTTATACTAATTTATCTCAATTCCTAAATGATAGCCTTAACCCATAGCAATTTAGCATGCACTACCACATCAAAACACATACATTTGTGTTTTCCTCACTAAATAACTATGGAGTAAATGCTGGCACCTCCAAATCACTTGCTCTCTGCAATGGTGTAGTAAGCGTCTCTTTTACACGTAGAAACTGCCCTATCAATTAACACAATATAGTACGAAGTAAGTCATTTAGTTTAAGGATACTGCACAACTCAAATTTTTTCTTGATGACATATTTCACTAACAAATTAGCAGTACAAAATATGACAGGTCACTAAATCACTAATTTTAATTTTTATTGAAACATAAAGATGAAAAGTGCACAATCATCTCATATAACTGTAAGAATGGCAAAAAACATATTTCATTTTTTTTAATAAGAAATCAAACATGGATAGAAGTCGAAAAAAGAACAAAGAGGTTTTTTAGAAAGATATAGAAATAGAAAACACAGAATTTCCACCCCACACCCCACAAAAATAAATAAATTAATTAAACTGATGAAACTAACAAACATCAAGATTAACAATTGGAAAGAACAGAGAGGTGTTTTACCAAAATAAAAACTTGTGTAGGTATGTATACGCATAAAAAGAAAAGGTGGAGATGCACCTGAATGAGTTTCATTTTGGAAGATATCATTAATCTTCTTCTCCTACTCATACTCCTCCTCCGCAGGCGTATGTTGAAGAAGATTTCTAGATATACTCTTGAGTAGCAATCGAGGGTTCCTGTGAAAAGATACGCTCATTAAATAAATGATCCTAATAAAATAAAAGAGAAAAATAAATAAATCAAATTTGAATACACATAAATAAAAAAGAAAAAAATACCCACCTTATTTTAAGGAGAATACTAAATAATTAAAAAAATAAACAAAAAAATAATCATTTATTTATAATCGGTTACCAACAAAATACAAATCACCCCTAAACAACACAAAATAATATACTCCAATATGTCCCAAAATAAATGTCTATTTTCTTTTAAAAAATATCTCAAATTGAATGTCTCTTTCTTACAAATTTTGATTCTAAATGATTCTTTATCAATTACCACTCATTATATATTTGCAAAACAAAAAACTTTAAAAGTGAATAGAAAGTTATTTATGAATCTTTGCTATAAATATTTATAAAAAATGCTATTTTAAAATATAACTTAAATGAAAATTATTCATTGCCATTATTCTTTTTTCGTAACCCCAACCCAACCCATTAATCATATAAATAATTAATAATAATTATAATTCATAACCCATCCTCTATCCTATTTTTACCCAAGGTTCGAAACAAACAACTTAAGTAATCATAACGAATTATTTTTTAATTGATTTAGGTACAAACATTTTTCTAAAATCATTTTTTAAGATTCTAAAATCATTCAGTAACTTATATAAATGATCCTAATAAAATAAAAGAGAAAAATAAATAAATCAAATTGAAATACACATAAATAAAAAACAAAAAAAATACACAATTCAATTTTTTTTGAAAGAAATAGTATATATAAACCCTAAATCTTTTTTTAAGGAGTATACTAAATAATTAAAAAAAAACAAAAACAAAAAAGATCATTTATTTATAATCGATTTTTCTGTTAAAAAAAATCTTAAAAAAAAAAACATAAGTCATCTGCAAAAAGAAATAATAGTTAAAAAGGAAAATAGGAAGGAGAAAATGGAAAAGGAAGGTTAAAAAAGAAAATAGGAGAGTGTTTAATTTCAGCCGTTGGATCTTTTTCTAACCTTCAATCTTATTAGATTTAATCCTGACCACTATTTGTCTTTTGTGAAACTCAAACCTGATCACTCTTTGTGTGGAGGTTGAGATCCACCTCTATTGTAATATAGACTAGTACTCAAATGCCCGTGCCATTGGCACGGGTCAGTATGGAAAGTGAGACAGTATGGAAAGAGAAAGATGTGGAAAAATTGAAATCGCATGCTAACTATATGACATTTTAAATGTAATTTTAAACCGTAACAAATATATAAAGTTAAAAGATATTTACTTGGGAGTTGAAACTTCTTGATAGTATTTATAACGGTGTATGTTGAAAGTTTTAAATTTTCATAAGGATAATGTAATTAATCTATAAGTATTGTTCAAAATACATTTGTAAAGACAATCTAAAAAGTGGAAAGATTCGAGACGGAGGTAGTATTAAAAAGTGACCTATCCTCAAGAAGGTGCAGTCCTGGCAGCTATTATGCTTGTGCTAAACTGTCTTAAACCTGTTCCTAGTCATAGGCCGTCTATGAAAGAAGTGGTGCATACTTTAGAGAGGATCAATTCCATCTAGTTTTTAACTGGACAGTAAGGTTACATATGTATATTTTGTTTCTCCCACCAGTCTAATAGTTGAGGTTGGATGTAAAGATATTTTTATTATTTTGTCCCTCCCTAAATGAAAATGAATGTCGGAAAATGTTTCAAATTTGAAACTTATTTTAACATAGCTAGTATACTCCATAGGAATCCAGCAGAACTCCGATTTAGTTCGCTTCACATTGGGACACAGCTAGTATACTCCATAGGAATCCAGCAGAACTCCGATTTAGTTCGCTTCACATTGGGACACGGCGGATATATCGAATAGCTTTGTTGTAGCAAATCGTAAGAATAAAGGCAACAATCAAAGTAATTCATGAAATATACTGTATTTCCCTTAATTCCATGTTCTGGTGATGCTAAACGACACATTCCACGGCCAGCAGCGCCTAGAAAAATTGCACAATTTTCACCAATGCCATTAACCTTAACCCATGACATGTTTTCAGAAAAGTCGATCCGTAAAATTGAAAAACTGTCAATAGATTGTGTATGGCATCCCTGAAAAGCCTGTACAACTAAAAAGAGTTGATCAAAAAACTCAAATAGGTAAGCAACTCTGCGGTGCAGACCATATAAAGGTACTATTTTGAATGGTTCTAATTAGCCACATGTATTAGTCGTGCTCGCTCCAACCTTTATAGACTCCTCTTAGACATCTGAATTAGTAAAGTGAAAAGAATAATCCATTGACATTTTGAAGTGAATCACGTTCTGAGAACTCTCAACTTAATACATTGTTCATTACACTCTCTCTGTAATCCCTAAACCATCCACTCTCATACTCTTGTAGCATTAGGACTTTAAAATCTGAAGATGAATCATCGTCCATATGCTCTTAGCAGTTCCTAACTTCCTACTCATATGTCCGCCTACTTATGTAGCTTAGAAACATGCTTGAAGAAACCTCAAATAGTTTCACCGATGAAAAACGATAATTATTTAGTTCATAAGTTCCTATATAAACATCCCGAACACTCATAGCATTAATCTGGTTGATTTTTTTATGCCGAATATTTCCAGTTTCTTGGCAGTGTTCTACACTTTTAAATTAGTTTCTATCATTGACACAATAAATAAATCAGAACAATCAAGGTATACCTAATCAATCTTTTCGCCTCAAAGGTCTTTAAAATCTATCAGCTCCTGCCTCAATCAACACCCATTGAATTTCAGCAGAGCTACAAAAGACAGAGGGAGAGAGGGGGAATCAGCATAACAAAGAAAATGAATTAAACATGATTTTGTACATGAGCATTCCATCATATGAGCAGTTTAGTGCATTTCTCACGAATATAAAAGAGTTAAACAATACTATGATACTATCATATTAATGTAAAGCCTCATCAACAAAAAGGCAGAAATTTCTAAACTGGCAGAAACAAATACATCATCAAAAACTCAAATACTCAAATAGAAAATGCAAGTGAAAAAAAAAAAAAAGATACTGGAAACCAAATGCAAAACTGGAAAAAAAATCTTGCAGTACAACATGTGACAAAAGGCTATAAAGAGCTGGGTGTCCAAATATTCAATGAGAAAATATCAAGCAAATTACATAACTATAGTTCCACAGCGTAACACTAATGAGAACAAAGTAAAATTCAATATCAAGTGAATTTTCTAACTCCTAATATGCAATCTCTCAACATTCACAGCAAAGGAAAAACAAAGTCAAAATTAAAGTTCATGCCAAAATTGAAGTCAATACAACAATTGTAATAGAAAATTAGGGTTAGCGAACCTGAACAGACGGGAAAAATGGCGGGCAAAATGCAGCTTTGGCCAAAGGTACTTGCAGATCCTTAGCAACTGCAGAAGTGCGGAAGATCAGAAGCGGAGGCGTGGTTCACATTACAGACGCATCCTACTGTAGGGCTCAACAACTTGCGGATGGATTCGATAATGAAAATTGTTCAATTGAAATATGCAGTTCTTTCTCCTCTAATGAGCATCCGATTGAGAGATTAAGGGCACCTAAGAAAGGCAGAGATTGAGACGCATCCTACTGTAGGGCTCAACAACTTGCGGATGGATTCGATAATGAAAATTGTTCAATTGGAATATGCAGTTCTTTCTCCTCTAATGAGCATCCGATTGAGAGATTAAGGGCACCTAAGAAAGGGAGACATTGAGGGCGTCGAAGGAGGAAATTAAGAACAAATCGAATGTCAAGAAAAGGGCGAAGGATGAATCGGCGCCGATGAGAGATTGAGGAGGTCGTGAGGAGAGATTGAAATAGGCATCCATCCCTAATTGACTGGGGAGTAAGCGGAGAGACACTAAGACGGAGTTAGGGAGAAGAGATCGTGGGTGTTTGACGGAGAGAGGGAGAAGAGATTGTGGGAGGGGAAGGATTTTCAGCCCTTGGATCAACATTGCAAGAATCAATCCTAGCCCCTTTTTATGTGAAGATAAAAGGCAGTTATTTGCCCCTTATATTGTATAATAGATACATACATGTTTAATATTTATATGAAAATTAATATTTTTAAAAACTATAATTGGTACTTGGTATACCAACCAACATTAAATCTATGTACCGTGTACCAACCAATTATACAGAATTGGTACGATACTACCGTACCAACATTTCGGTATATCGATTTTCACGTACCAATTATAAGGATACAATTGATATACAAGTTGATTGGTACGAATTTGATTTTTTTGCCAGCCCTAGCCCTAGGTCCTATAGAGATCCCATATATCGTAACAATACATTATCTCTTTGCCTAGAAGGCCTATTTTAAATTTAGAATGCAATTATAAAAAAAAATGACTTTCATATAACTTTAGTACTCCATTGGTCCCCATATAAATGTTGTATACTCCGTATTAAATTGTTTCTGTTAACCTAATTGTATTTTGATGAAAGTTTGATGAAACTGAATTTTAAAAATCGTTACTTATAATCTATATCAGACATATATCAATAACCATTTTTTTATGAAAATGATAAGATCTTAATAACTTTTTGATCAACGTGCAAATAAGATAACCAAAAATTCAAGATGGACAATCATTAAAGAGCTTTTTTTTTTTTTTTTTTTTTCAAATGGACACTTATTTTAGGGTTGAGAATTATTTTTGGAAATTTTACAAAAAAAAAAAATGATTATGTTCAAAAAAAAAAAAAAAATTGGAAATTTTACAAAAAAAAAAATTGAAAAAAAAATCGGAAATTTTACAAAATGTCTATCAACTTGGAGAAATCTGATCTATTTCAAGTGGGGTTTCGTAAATGCAATGATTCAAATATCTAAAAGCTTCAATTCTTTTCTAACAAGCCCATTAGATCATGTTCAAAAATCTAACAGCTGCAATTTAGAGGTATTTGTTATTGGAATGATTTAATTTAGGTGTATAATTGGACCTAAGTGGATAATTAAAGAATTTTAAGTTTTTTTTTTTTCAAAATTAGATTAAATTAAATGAGAAAATAAAAGTAGAAAAATAATATTTTTGAGACAGAAAAAAAATAAAAATCATCAGATTGTGTTTGTTCAATGATCAAAGTAGTTTGTAATTAATTTATAGTTTATTTATATATATAAATGCAGAAGTCAAACTTGGATGCAACAAATGGATCCACCCAAAATTTGATTAAATGAACTGTTTTATCAATAAAATTAATAGAAAAGGAGAGTTAAGGAAAACACATTTCATCACTTTCTCCTATTTCTGGGCATTTGGCTTAACTTTTATTGATTTGTCTCTAGTCACGTGAATGCCCTAAGACCCCTCCCAAACCCCTCACTTTAAAAGACTTTCATAACTCTTCCCTTTGGGCCCTTTTTACGTTCTGCCTCACCACATCCTTCATTTCTCTCCCTCTCTCTCTCTCTAAGATCATCAGCCTGATCATCTCAAGAATTCTTAAATTCTATCTCTCATGACTCCAATATACCTAAATTCATCACCTTCCCCTTTCCCAACTCATGACCTAATTAATCATCAAGATGATCAAACTCACCTCTTCTTGAGTCCTAATTTTCAACCCTATTCATCATCCAATTCCCTATCTTCTGCTCAAGATCATCAAGCTGGTTTTCATCAACAAGAGGTAAATAGTTATTTCTACTATTCTTTGTATAATTTACGTATTTATCTCTCTAATTAAATCTTAAAAACATATTTTATATGACCCTCCTACCGATATATGATCTTTTTTTCTTATGACTAACTTTTCTTATTTTCTTGTTCCAGGCCGATAACTTTGGAGCGCGTTCATACGATCAAATAGAGAATGAGAATGAGATTAAGGGTCTCAAATTCTCTATATGGAAGAAAGAAGTAGCAACAAATAATCATCAAAATCTTGGTCATGATGATCATCAAGTTAAATGGATGTCTTCAAAGATGAGGGTAATGTTGAAGATGAAAAAACCTGATCCTGTGTTGGATATAAACGTGTCACCAAACGCTTCCCCTGAAGCAGTGAAAGTTGAGGATCAAAAGCTACCCTTATCTCCTGATCATAATTACTCAAGCAACAGTTCTTCTTCCAACTCACCACCAATTAGGGTTTGTTCCGATTGCAACACTACTAAGACCCCTCTTTGGAGAAGCGGACCATGTGGTCCTAAGGTGATATATTTTCTTCTTTTAATTAATCATCACCAAAATTCTTTCGTTTTTTATTTCCGTATCACTTAACTCAGCTCAACTCAATTCAGCTTGAAACGAATGGCCCCATTGTCAGGCCGACTCTTTCTTTAGTTATTCAAATATATGTCAAAAATGATAATTAACTAAGAACTCATATCCTCAATTTATTGAAATGAAATGAAATGAAATGAAAGGATGTTAATTATAATTAATTATTGAGGTTTTTTCTTCCACTTATTTCAGCTAATTTCCCATAGATCCTTTAAATTTTTATCATCCTGGCTTCTACCTTATGTCCCAAGAGAGTCATATTTGACATGTTAAACTTTTTTCAAATGTAACTTTACTTCTTTGCACCTTCACAAAATTACACTATTTTTCTTCGAAATGCAACTCCGTTTATGTTTTAAGAACGAAAATTGTAATCAAGTCATTCTGGAATAGAGGGATCGTATATAACAAGTTCCTCTTCGTTTTTGTTTAATTAACTAACTAAATTTCTATGACCATTTTCCCCAGACTCTTTGCAATGCATGTGGAATTCGACAAAGGAAGGCTAGAAGGGCAATGGCAGCGGCAGCAGAAAATGGCACAGTTATCCCAGTTCAGACTTCACTTATCAAGGACAAGCTTCAGGTAAAAGATAAGAAATCACCAAGCAGTGGTCATATTACAAAATACAAGAAAAAATGCAAGCCTTCACCTCCATCATCTCCGGGACGTAAGAATTGTTTTGAAAATTTTCTCACGAGCTTGAGCAAAAATTCGGCATTTCATCGTGTTTTCCCACAAGACGAAAAGGAAGCTGCAATACTCCTCATGGCATTATCTTGTGGTTATCTTCATGGCTGATCATGAGCATTTCTATGTTTTTTTTTTGCTGGCTTAAATTCAATTTTCAAGCTATCTTTTTGGTTTAGGTCTACTATAGGATTAATTAGGGAGAGAGCTTAATGAGTAAGAGTGATTTTGAGTGTGAGTAAAAGAGTGATTTTGAGTGTGGTAGAATAAATTAATGTGTGGTGAGTGAAAGTAATGTAAGTTTAGGGTGAACAATTTGATAACCATATTAAGGATCTCTTGTTCATCTATATGTTTTCTTATGATATATGATCAAGTCAATTTCATTTATTAAGTTTCTAAGCATGTTAATTATACTCCCTCCATCACCAAAGTTTGTCCCATTTTGACTTTCATAATCAACTCAAGGAAAATTTGACCACAACTTTATGAAAATCTAGTTATTCCTATGCAATTCTAAAAATTGTTATTGATTTACCATTATGATAACAATTTTTTAGAATAGCATAGGAATAATTAAGTTTTCATAAAATTATGGTCAAAATTCGATATTGAGTTGATAATAAAAGTCAAAGTGTGATAAACTTTTCGGGACGGAGGGAGTATATGCTACATTTGGTTGGTTGTATTTTATTAATCTACTTATTCTTTATCAATGAAGAAATAATTTTATCAATCAAAGTGGGATAAATTTTTTGGGACGGAGGGAGTATGATCCTAGCCCACATTTTACATGATTGACAATAAAATTAAGTTAAATTAATTCTATTTGTTAACATTCTTGTTTAAAGAAAATTCATTTCCAATATCAGGGTATATATTTAGTTGTATTTTTAATTATTCTATTTCTTTCACACAATACTAATAAGAATTAATATTGCTAATCGACAAGAAAAAAATGAATTATCACACAAATGAGATGCATCTAAAAAGATTGGAGAAGATCTTTTGATCGAGAGACTCGATCTTTCTCAGAATGGATATCTGAGTAAAGGATTTTCTAGAGAATGTTAGGCTCTGCCAAATTGGCTGCATATAACATTAAGTTGTATATTATGAGGCTTGCATATAAAAATAAGATTTTTAATTTAAAAAAAAATCTTTAGATAGAAATAAAATGAATATATGATGATTGCGACTATTCAAAGTGGGGACAAATTAATGGTATTTTGGAGTTCAGAGAGAGAGAGAGAGAGAAGAGAGAGAGAGAGAGAGAGAGAGAGAGAGAGAGAGAGAGAGAGAGAGAGAGAGAAGAGAGAGAAAATTGTGTGTTATTAGGAGGAGAAAAGGAAAAGCAGTTTTTTTGCAGCAGAAAAGAGTTTGTCTGGGAATGGATTCACGAGAGGCCATATGATTCATTCATATCATGAATGATTGATGATCAATATTGAAAACTACAAAAACAGTTAAAGAAAGACCGGTCTTCCGACGACTCCATGCAGTCGATTATAGATCAGTCGAATTTTTATAATACATTAGTGAGTTAGTATTATAAATTATTTTTATAGTATGTGTTACATGAAATCAAAAAGTGTAAAAATGAGTTACTATATTTTGTTACAAAGAATCACACTTTATAGAACCTAAATCCAATTTTTGTGTGGCGGACGCAAACGCCTCAAATTCAGTCTTTCCGATCTCTGAACTGTTGGAAGAAAGTGTGTTTTGAAGGAAATAATGAGTTATTTTCTTAATTTGTTATTTGTTTAAATGACAAATTGATTGTTGGATTGTGTTCTACTCCATGAGTACATTGAAATCATATATTCATTTGTCAAAAATGGTTGAGAAATGAATGAGATATGAAAGCTCAAAGTTAATGGGTTGGAATGGGTAAAATATGGCTATCCCACATTGGAAAAAGATGAAAAAGTGGCTAAGTTTAAATACTCCTACACTTTGGTAGAGAGTAAGATTGTGGTACATAGAGGCTCTCTCTCACGCACAGGTGTGCAGGGGGGGTGCAAATCATGGACCGAAATAGGCTTCGGGCTACCGAACTCATGCGTGTTCTGCGGACACGAATGTAGCTCCGAAATAGCCTGTCCGTGCGAGCCCACTTTTTGCAATTTTTTTTCCAAAACTTAACCTAATGAAACTGGGAGTGAGGCGGGCGCCTGGACCTCCTCAACTCCAGTAAGTGCGGCCCATTTGAGCCAGTCTGAGGCGGACGCCTGGCGATTCCTGAGGCGGGCGCATGGAGGCCAGTAGGTGCCGCTCCATTGAGACCACTCCGAGGCGGGCGCCTGGGTGGGCTCGAGGCGGGCGCCTCATCTTCTGCAGCTGAGACGCAGAAACGGCCCTGCTCCTGTAACTGCCGAATAAATTGCAAATTTATTGAGTATAATTGCAATATTGATTGACAAAATTAAAATTTGGTTTTAATTTTTTGGACAGTTTTTCTGTGGGAAATCTATATAAATTGGAGAACACAACAAATGAAAAATACACAGATTTCCAAACTCTCTCTACATCAGATTTGTTGCATATTGAAAATTCTTTTCCCTTGGCCTCCTGCATATTACATTGGTGGTGATATCGTCCAAGCATCGACTTCAATTCGCCGGAGGTAATTCTTGTGCAACTACCGTCCGGTCTATCCGTTTCATCCTGGGAGGCAAGCGTCCCGTAAATTCTCAAGCACAACGTGGTGAGGGGGCGTAATTTGTCTTAAGGAGAGTGTGATTTCACACGACTCGGATTTCAACGACAAATTCATTTTCTTCTCTTGTATTCTCTATTTCTGTTTTAAATTAATTTCTATATTTTCAGCAGAGATTTTGTAATAGTTATTCCAACGTGAACAACAAGAACTAGGTAAGTCCTTCGCGGATCCAAGGTACAACGGTAATACAACAGTTCTCAGTTAGATTTGTTTGTTGATTGGGGATATGATTAATTTTTTTCCCACTCACTTCCATTAACAGAAGTTTCACTTAAAGGAGAATTAATCCCAACATAATTTTCCTAGTTTTATTAGGAATATAATATTAGAATATTATATATTGTTATATATTATATAGTTTACGAAACTCAATCTTTGTATGGATTAAAAAAGATAATATTTGTATTAGAATAGGATTCTAACACTCTTTGTAAACCTTATAAATATATACTAACATAATAAAATTCAATCTTTCATACCAATTTATCAATAAAAATACAACATTTCATATTCTACCTTAGGGGTCATTCGGTTGAAACCAAAATTCCGTAGAGTCCTTACTATAATTTGTAAATGGCAAAACTACCCTCTCTTTCCCACACATATACACGTGTCTTCTCCACCACTCCTCTCCGAATCGTGTCAAACCCTAGCCCCCTCTCTCTCGCTTTCTCTCTCCCCTTCCCCTCCGGCAAACCCACTTCTCCGGCGAATCCCTCCCGTCCTCCATCTCAGGCCGCCCCATCAACTTCGTGTTCTTTTCCGGTCAAGATCTTTGCCCTCTCCATTCCCGTATTCTCTCTTTCTCTCTTACGCAACAACTTCACCTCCTCCTCTCTCATTCCGACGAACTGACTCGAGATTTGCAGCATCTTTCCGTCTAACCCACCTCAGATCCGCTAATCTCAGATTTCTTAATCAATGTTTGCTTTCTACATTCTCCGTTTCATTGCTCTTTTGACTTTTAAAAGTTGTTGCGTACTGTTGTATGGTTGTAGTACAAATGAATTTATTGATTTCTTTTAGATTTTGATCAAAAAAATTCGTTACTTTTTTTGGAATTAAATTAGAGGCCATGCAGATAGTATTGTGCCTTTATTATATTGTTTATTTTGATGGGGAAGGATTGTGTTCTGTAACTGATGTGATTATGAAAAATGGATTTGGGCCTGAAACAGTAAATTAGGCCCAACACGGTGAAATGGGCCAATTGGGCCGAGTCCATGTAATATGTGTATTAAAGTAGGCCCAAAATAATGAGGTGACATATGTAATGAAGCGATATGTGTAGACCGAAGCGTGAGAGTAAGTCCGAGTGAGAAGTAATCCTTGGTTATGGGTGGCATGTACTGATAGAATTAACAGGCGAGAATGTTGCCTGAGTGGAGGGTAGAATTGACGGCAATACGAGGATTGCTGCCTCTCCTTTGATTGTCGCCTGTGCGACTTACATGACTGGTGATGTTGAATGATGATTAGACTCTCACATCTGGACCCACTATAACCGTCAATATGGAGTGATTTGACAGGGTGAACAGTACATCTCCACTAACTTGGAGATGGTTGGTACCTTTTGTTGATGATTGACAAGTGTCCCCCATGTGCAAGGCACATGGTGCATGGGAGTATAAAAGCAACATGGAAAATATCACTATGTAAGTTCCTCATACACTCTCTAAGCTTTCTCTCTCTAAAACTCCATATCTCTTGTTTTCTTTGTGACCAGTTAACTTACTCTCACGCTGGAGGGGTAACGCTGGAGACGCCCCCGGCTTAGTTGACTCGTCTTTCATGTGTGTAGGTGACCAACGAAGAAGATAGCCGAAGTATCCTATTTTTCTGTATTTGAAGGTCCTGAGCAATCATATTTGGCGTGGTAGCATCAAGAACTGAATGAGTTTTGGTGAAGTTTAGGTGAAGGTTTTCTTGGGATGTGATTTTTCTCTTTGTTTGTGATTGAAATTTGATAATGGCTTCTCGAGCACTTTTGAGGAGGAGACAGCTTGTGTCGAGTTACTTCAATGTCTCTACCAAAACCTTACTGCAAAGAACATGGGCCATACTTTTGGGGATTGGTCCTGCCTTGAGAGTTGTAGCTTCTATGAGCCGGCTAGGAATTTTTTTCTTGTTGACTTGTGTGGTTTGAACCAAACTAACATGTTTTATATTTGCTATGATGGGTTAACTTTCATTTACGAAATTCTGACACACGTTGGGCCAAAAAGGTCGAAAATTCTTCCCCAAGGCACTTAGTAATGGACTTATTCAATTCTGACACAAATTGAATCTGAGCATGCTTCAAACGATATTTATATATCCAGGCGAATACTCTTTGCATGCAAGAATAAAAATAAACACATTTGACCAATTTTCCAACCAACAAAACTACCTGTTAGAAAATTCAGCTTGTTCTTGGATCAAAACAGATAAATGTGGCCTACTCTGGCTAACGGTGAACTTGGGAATATAACCTGTTTGGATAATTGGAAAATGAAACTATTCAGGAAAATGCTGAATGGCCAAAGTTTTCGCTCGTGATATAAGTGCAATTAAAGCACGTGAGAAGGTTATAGCTCGAAAATATATGATGAAGTCCATGATAGACTTACTCACTGAAAAGATGAATTTGTATCAAATCTGAAGCATTATTGGTTGGGTATTAAATTATTGGGAGCTGATGTGAGAATCAGTTCAAGATTGCTCTTGAAACTTGCTGGTGGGAAGAGTCTCTCAAGTAGGGAAAGGCAACAACTGACACGGACCACATCTGATATATTTAGACTAGTGTGAATAATTTTGATCCTAAATAATTTTACTGTCAGAAAAGATAGTGAAATCATTGCTTTGTTCAAATTAATTAAAATTGATTACTTGCCTTCAAAAGTAGCTAATCAGACTAACTAGATGTGTAAAAAATTGATAAATGAATATCTCAGTTTTACACAATGTGAAAAATTGATAAATGAATATCTCAGTTTTATACAACTGTGAAATACACAATTGTCAAATCACACAAATGTGAAATCAATTGAGTAATGATTTTACAAATGAAAAATAAAAAAAGACACAACTGTGTAATCATACAAATGTGAAATCACACAACTGTGAAATCAATTGAGAAACTATTTTACAAGTGAAAAATGACACAATTGTAAAATCACACAACTGTGAAATTATACAACTGTGTAATCATAAAATTGTGAAATCAATTGAGAAATAATTTTACAAGTGAAAAATGACACAACTGTGAAATCACACAATTGTGTAATCATACAACTATAAAATCACACAACTGTGTAATCATACAATTATGAAACCAATTAAGAAATGATTTTACAAGTGAAAAATATAAAATGACACAACTGTGTAATCATACAATTATGAAACCAATTAAGAAATGATTTTACAAGTGAAAAATATAAAATGAAATTCTTATTTTTAAAATTTAAATCATATCTTGAATGTAATTGTTTGATTCATTTTGACTATACGATTAATAAGGCGGTTTCAGATTATTTTTTCGATTTCTAGATTTAAAGATATTGCATTTTAAAATTTTGAAGAAAAATCAATTTATTATAATTGTGAAAACAGTTAAAAGAAAAAAAAATGATGTCTTACTGAGAAGTTTGTTAACATGTCAATCTGCGAAGGAAAATAACTCCATGAAATTTGATCGGAAAAGAAAGGAGGTTGCATTGGTTGGAGAGAGCCAAAGAGAAGATAATAATGCGTGTTTTCGATCACCAATGTCTCTCAAGATACACAATTTTTTGTGTGACTTTTCAATTCCCGATTCTCTTATTCTTTCACGTGGCACCTTTATTAGCTATATGATTTCTTTTATAATACTTATCTTATACTCCCTTCGTCCCATCTCAAATGTCTCCACTTTTCATTTTGAGCGTCTCATTTAAAATTTCTCAACCCAAAAAAGGAAAGTTTTTATTACTTTTTTATTTGTGGGACCCACTTATCATACTCACAATAAATATCCACTAACTATTTCCTACCACACTTTCTCTTTCCTACATCACTTTTCATACTCACAACATTTAAACATTTTCTCTTTCCTACATCACTTTCCTTAATTCCCGCGTCGAACCCATTTTTGAGACATTTGGGTGGGACGGAGGGAGTACTATAGAGAAAAGATGATAGTAATTCTAATATAATTGAAATATTATATTAATCTATTATATTTATCCCTTTGAATAACTATAATTATCGATGAAAAGTATCAACCAATGCATGAAATTGAAGCGTCAAGTGAATTTGAATGATTATCATACTTGAAAGCTTAAGAATCCAAAGAACTCTAGGAGCATATGACGTGGCACAACTAAAGCATGTTCACCATCTTTAAAAATACTATATTATAGATTTCGTTCGAAAATAATGGGGGTATTTTGGTTGGGAATAATTGTGAAATGTCGGAAAGATATGTGAGTCGCCGACAGGTAGAGTAGGGATGATCAAAGGCGGTTACGGTTTCGGTTTCGAACCGCCAGTTCCGATTACGGAAAAGGTGAAATCGGAACCGAACTGTTGGTTCACAGTTTACGGTTACGGTTTACGAATCGTCGGTTCACGATTTGGAACCGGCCGTTCACGGCGCGATCGCCCCTTTCCTCTGCGCGATCGCGCATTTTTTCTGTCGAAATGGTGCGGTCGCCCCTTTTTGACGCGATCGCGCGCTCTGTTTTCTCGGCCAAGATGCGGCCTGTTTGTGCGGCCATGTTTCTCGGCCACTCTTGGTCGTTGGCCGGCCATCAAGATTTTTGGCCCAGCAACTCCGGCCATGGTTACAGCCTTGTTCCTCCCATTTCATTGTATTGCAATTTAGCTCCTGAACTTTATAATACCAGTTAACTAAACAAATCGTTACAAACAAAAGTATATAGAAGAAAAGAGGGACGTACTTATTTTTTATTTTCTTTTAATTTTTTATTGACTATAAATTAATATTTTAGACGTTTTTTATTACTTAATTTTTTTTTACAAAAATGTATATTGACTATGAAATAATATTTTAGACTTTGGTTAGTAGTGATATTTTTTTGAAAAAGCTATATAAAAAAAGATAGGGTTTAGGGTAATTGGTTTAGGGTTTAGAGTGAGGTTTAGAGGTTTAGGCATTAGAGTGAGGTATATTTATTTTTTATTTTGTTAAATTTTTTTATTGACTATGAAATAATATTTTAGACTTTGATTAGTAGTGATATTTTTTAAAAAAAGTTATATAAAAAAAGATAGGATTTAGGGTAATTGGTTTAGGGTTTATGGTTTAGAGTGAGGTTTAGAGGTTTAGGCTTTAGAGTGAGGTATATTTATTTTTTATTTTTTATTGACTTTGAAATAATATTTTAGACTTTTGTTTACTAGTGACATTTCTCTTCTATGATTTAGATGATTATATGCAAATAAATTAGAAGAATTTTGAGAAGACGTACCTCCTTGATCCGAAGTTGCGAATCCTTGCAATTGTTGTTGAGTGGTTTGTATGCCATATTCCCCCGTGTGTTTTTCTCGTGTATGCCTTCTCAAAATACCGTATCCACCACCGGTAGAGTAATCATATGTTTGTTGGTTATTTGGTGGACAAAAGTTGCATATTGCTTTGAAATTCTTTCCCGACGCGTCAATGGGAACTTTTTTGTAGAATTTTGTGAATACTTCTGATTCACTTCTCTTGATTTTTGGAACGGAAGGGGGATTGTTTTTCGCTTTACGCCGCCGCCCTCCCATTGTGGCTTTCATAGTATTGCCATCACTTACTTGAGTAGTTGGATAATCATCAACAATTTGTGCCATTTGTGGTGGCACAACATCGGACATCTCTTCCACAAAGTCATAATCTTCCCAATCTTCCACCTCATTTTGGCCCGCAAGCCCCATATCATAAAATTGACCACCTTGATTTTCTTTCCATTGTGGTTGTGGTGGTGGTGATGGTGGTGGTGCTTGAGAAGAAGATTTCCCTTGACCTCCTCTACCCGGCCCCTACCCCTACTACCACCCTTCTTACTTGTGAGGTTCTTAAGAATATTCATAATATAAGTAAAGATGTTGGATGAAAATATATGAAATGAATTGAAGATGAAATAAAGATGTTGTATTGGATGAAAATATATGAAATGAAGATGAAATATGGATATTGGATGAAAATAAGAAAGTTGGATTAAGATTTGAGCTTGAGAATCAAAGAATTTAACGAAATTCGTTAGAGCTTCAAGAGAGAGTTAATGGAGTTTATGGAAAAAATGTGAGGGGAGGGGGGTGGTATTTATAGTTGAGGAATTTTGTTAAGATTACAAAAATATTTTATTTTTATTTTTTTTTATGACTGAAATCTGGCAAAAAAAAGGGTCAAAAACGGTCATTTTTGGTCAACTAGCTGTTAGCTAATGGGCATAACGGCTAGTTTCAGACGGTTTCTGACGGTTCGAAGGGACGGTTTACGATTTACGGTTCACGGTTCGAAACCGCCGGTTTACGATTTTCGAAAAGTAGAAATCGGAATCAGACCGCCAAACCGCCGATTACGATTCCGATCGGTTTCGGTTCGGGTCAGTTCCACGATTCTGGGCCGATTTCGATTACGGTTTGGTCATCCCTAAGGTAGAGAGGATGAGTTTATTAGGGTGTGAATAAATGAGGGGGATTTTAGACAAACACAATTTTTTATTCTTTATGTTTTCCCTTTTTTAATAATTTTTTTATGTGATTTGGTTTTCTTAAAAAAATAAATATCATTACCTTCATCCATTTAAAATAATTTAAAATAATAGTTATTTAGATTATAACTAGTACTCCCTCCGTTCCACTACAACCTTCACAGCTAATATTTGCACGAAAATTAAGATAAAGTATTGTAAAATAGGTGTTGTTTGTATGAAAAGTAAGTTAAAAAAGAGAAAGTTGGGTATGAAATAATATTTGAATTGTTTTTGCGAGTATAATATGTGTGTTTTATTAATATAAAAGTAATAAGCATTTTCATTTTAAAAAGTGTGTAGTTTGTAATTAGGCAATCAATAAGGAAAGTGTGTAGTTTGTAATGAGACGGATGTAGTATATTATTTATAATTAAATATTTCAAGTTTTTTATATAATAACATATACTCCCTCCGTCCCGGTAGTAACTTCACACTTACTGTTTACGCGTAAATTAAGAAAAAAGTTAGTGGAGAAAATGTTGTGAGTATGAAAAGTGAGGTTGGAGAGAGAAAGTGAGGTAGGAAATAGTGATTTGATTGGTGTTGTGAGTATAAAAGTAAAGTATGAGAGAGAATTAGTGGGTGGAATAGTAAATATTTTTTGCCATTTTAGGAAGTGAGAAGTTTGTAATGAGACGTCCAATGAGAAAAGTGTGCAGGTTGTAGTGGGACGGAGGGAGTAGAGATAAAACAATTTCAAATAATCTTTTTTTATTAACTTTTTATTTTTTAATAGTATGTTTTCTTAAAATTAATAAATTTATAATTTTAGATAATAATAATAATTCTATTGTGAAATATTAATATTATATATCAATTCCATCAAATTCTAAAGTCAGGCGGACGGAGGGGATAAAGTGGACGATTTTTAGCATCTAGTATCATTACATGAAAGACATATAGTGTTAGGACCTAACTATGTAAGCCACATAGTTATAAAAGGTTTTGACAAAGAAATATATCATATGTTATCTGACAGCAAAGATAACATATGACCTTGGACAGCTATGCCCTCAAACTCCATCTGCACATACATATATATATCAACTGGACAGCAATAAATCAACCATCCTGCAATGATCTAACCCAAAACCAATCATATACATTAATGTATCTATTTACATATGAAGTATGATGTATTACATATTGTTCAAACCATCTAACCATCCAGCTCAAGCTCAAGAACTTAGCTCTGACAGCTAAGGTTCTCTCACAGCAAAGACTTCATCCCTCAACAGCTATGATCTTCAACATCGCAAAGAATGAAGAATTCCTGTGATGACCAAGATGTGCCTTGCCCAATCTCTCCATACAGATGTTGCCAGCTCATCTCCATAAAGATCACATGCTTGGTTGCAGATTCCAGCTATATTATTCTCCAGTCAACAAAGGCTCTAAATGCAACTCCAACATGCATTTACTACCTTGTCTCCTCCAACGGCTATTTTCTAGCCTATAAAAGGAACTCTCCAAGACTGAAGACCTCACCCCTTTACACACAACTCTTACAACCTTACCTTCAAACTTTCTCAACCTGCAAACCAACAATTAAACAACATTAAGACACTTGTAACTGATCTCAGGTGTATAAACTGATTTGTAAGAACCCCTTAAGACTGACTTTAAGTGGGAATTGTAATTTGCTCAACAGAGCATAATCCCTAATAGACTGTACTTATTAGGAAGAGGAAGTTCAAGGAACTTGCCTATTCAATCCTTTGTAAATCTTAACGGGAACTAGATTTAAGTGGATTGATCTCACTTGTCAAGGTTGACAGTGAGGGTGGACGTAGGAGGAGTGAACTCTGAACCACCTTAAAATTCCTTGTGTTCAATTGGTATTATCACACAACTCACACACACATCTCACACACAAACACTATTCACTTGTCTTTACATTATTTCAACACTTATTATTCCGCTGCACATTTAACTCTAATCTTTAAAACCAAGCATCCTCTCGACAGCCTAAGATTTCATCTAAGCTGTCAAACCTCAACTGCCTAACCTTTGATTTGATCTAAGTAAACAGGACCTTTCAATTGGTATCAGAGCTTGTCTTCACACACAAAAGTCTAACAACTTGTGAAGGATCAACTACCAACCCACCATGCCTCAACCAAGGAGAAATAATGAGAAAGACATTCCCCATATTGATGACCGTGGATCATTTGAAATATATGCATCAAAAATTAAAACATACCTTGATGCCAATAGTATCTGGAATTGGTATGCCCTTGAAAATGAAGTCACATACCCTGTATCTGTTGATACAAATGGTGGACCTAGCAAAGTAAAATCTCCGCACTCGACAGATTCGTAAAGACAAACTAGTCAGCCAACCTTAAAGTCAAGAACATACTCCAAAAGAGTGTTAATGACTCACTTGCTCAAGAAATTGCCAAGGAACCAACTGCAAAGGCTGCTTGGGAACTCATCCATACCAAGTTCCAAAAACACACCAGTGTTAGAACACAAAACCTATACAACCTTCTTAGACAACTTGACAACTTCAAGTTCTACCCTGGTGAGAAAGTAAGTGCTGCAAAACCAAGGTTTGAAGACTTGGTAAGATCCATTGTTGATCATGGTAAAACCTTTGAGAATCAAGATCTGTGTCTCAAAATATACTCCAACCTTCCTCAAGAATATGAGAAGGTAGCTCTACCAATAAGAGAAGGCTCAGAATGGAGCACCATGACTGTTGAACAATACTTTGGTAAGCTTGAAGCTTATGAACTAGAAGGAATGATAAAACTCCAACCAGCCTCCTTCCATTTCACAAACCCTTGCCTTAACTGCCCAAGAAACCACTCAAAAACCAATCACCCAACAAGACATTGATTCCATGGTTCTTCTTTCCCTCCAAAAAGTAAACCTTCCCTCAAATAACCTGTCTCAAGGAGATCTACCCAGTCTCATATCCATGGCTGTCAGAAATACCTTGAGAGCACATAAGAAGTCCTTTGAGAGAAGCTATAGCCCATCCACCTCTGATCAAGAAAACCCTAAAAAGAAAGTTGAATGCTTCAACTGTAAGAAGCTTGGACATTACTCATCTAATTGCCCTGAACCAAGGAAACCTAGGGAAAATCAGACAGCTAAGAAGTTCTCATACTCCAAGGAGATTATTCACAGTTCAAGGTGTAACTGCTACAACTGCACAAAGAAGAAAAATGAAAAGAACAAAGAGCAAGTACTGATTGCTGACTCATCTAAGTTTAGTGATGAGGAATGTGACTACAGTGACTCTGAAAGTGAAGGAGAAGAAGCAATGATATGCTTGATGGCTGGAGATGATGAAGACTCAGAAAATGAAGAAGATCTTGAAGCCTTAGTCATTGTCTAAGAACTAAAACAGGTACCTCAATTTAACAATTTAAATAATGAATAATTTAAGCAATTAATTAGTACTCTTTTAATTCAAATAAAAAGACACCAAACTGGCTTTGCTTCATTGCTCACTGATAATCTATCCCAAAGTAAAACCATTGAAAGCCTTGAAAGAGCCAACCAAGGACTGAAAGTTCAAAACCTTATGCTTGAAAAGCCAATGAAGAGCTGACAGCTGTGAATTCTAAACTTCTGGAAACCAACATCAATCTTGAAAAGGAAAATGAATCCTTCGTAAAGAAGTTTGAAACCTGGAACATGTTCCGGAGAAGCCTTGACCCACTTTAGCTACAACCAAAGACACCCAGGTGACAAATCAGGAATTGGAGCTAACAATCCTACTATGTACACATATACCCCTCTTACTGATGAAAGGGCCATTGACAAGATGGTTCTTGAAAGCATGAACTATGTCAAAGCCCAAGAAAATGTTTATCCTATCCAAACCAAGGAAGATCTCAAGAAAAAGGGAAAAATGGATGAAGATAGCTCCAGCCACACTGATGTATCAACTCCGTATAGCCCCACTCACACTAATAAAACTCATATAGCCATCTTAAAACAATCAAAAGGAAAAGGAAAACAAGCAAGCAAAGGTAAATACATATGGCAAAAGAAAGGAATCAAGGAGCAAATGAAGGAGAACCAACCAAGACATGAAGGACAGCAGAGGTCTTCTAGACAACCAAGACATGGTGGACAGCAGAGGTCTCCTAGACAGCCAAGATATGGTGGACAGCAGAGGTCTCCAAGACAGCAAAGATTCTATGATCATCACTCATATGCCAAACCTCAAAGACCTAACTGGCCATTCTCAAATGGAAGGAACCATGCCCAACACAATACCTCTCCTAAATCATCTCATAATTCCCCAAGCCATTCTCGCTTCATAACCAAAACCAATTCTTTTCTCCCAACCAATTTCTTAATCAATTCCAACCTATTGCTCCTACTCCCTATATGCCGCAAATCATGGGATATTATAATGCCCTAAACCAAGACTTTGGAAAGAGAGCAATGAACAAAGCTAGGGTACCAAAGAAATTCTAATCCTTTGGACCCAAAAGAATAAAGGGTACCATAAATGTTTTTTTCGTTTGTAGGAACCTAGGAAAGGAATATGGTACTTGGACAAAGTGGATGCAAGCAGCACATGACTTACAACAAGGAGTGGCTACAACAATATGTCCCTAAAAATGGTCCAAATGTAACTTTTGGTGACAATTCTCAAGCCAAAGTCAAAGGATCAGAAACCTTGTTACTAAAGATATTATTTTCACTAATGTATCTTATGTAGAGGGTCTCAAGCACAATTTGATTAGCCTTAGTCGATTTGTGATAAAGGATATCATGTTGTTTGTTCCAAAACCACCGCACCGTCAAGGATGTCAACAACAAATCAATCCTCACCGGAATAAGAAAAGGCAACCTCTACTGTCTAAACCTAGAAATTGTGGATTCCTCGATGCCCATTGCCTACTCTCCTTCACAATCTCGACATGTCTTGGCTATGGCACAAAAGATTGGCTCGCTTAAACCTGAAAAGTATCTCAAAACTATCCAACTCAAACCTAGTGAAAGGCCTACCCAAAATACCCTTCAAAAAGGACAAGTTGTGCAAAGCTTGTCAATGTGGAAAACAAAAGAAAACCTCCTTCACTGCCAAAACTAGATTAGATACCTCAAAACCACTTCAACTTCTCCACATGGACCTTTTTGGACCCATCAGAACTAGATCTCTTGGTGGAAAGAGATACTCTCTTGTTGTAGTTGATGACTACACCAGATTTACTTGGATCATCCTTCTTGAATCTAAAAGAGATAAATTAGAATAACTTGTCAAACTGTTCAATAAAATTCAAAACCAAAAGGGTTTATCCATCATCAAAATCAGATCTGATCATGGTAAGGAATTTGAGAATACTGGTGTTGAAGAATACTGTGATCAAAAAGGGATTGAGCACAATTTCTCTGCTCCTAGAACTCCTCAAAGCAAAATGGGGTTGCCGAAAGAAAGAATAGAACAATTTGTGAAGCAAAGAAGGTCTATGATGTCAGAGCACAACCTTCCCAAGTATTTTTGGGGTGAAGCAGTCACCACTGCTGTCTATGTTCAGAACAAGACTCTTATCAACAAGTTTCACTCCAAGACTCCCTATGAACTTTGGAATGGAAGAACACCAACCATTTCATACTTCCATGGCTTTGGAAGTAGATGCTTCATACACAACAATGGGAAAAACAATCTTGACAAATTTGATTCAAAAAGTGATGAAGGAATTTTCCTTGGATACTCCAACACTAGCAAAGCCTATAGGGTTTACAACAAAAGAAGACTTGTTGTAGAGGAATCAATTCATGTAGACTTTGATGAAAATAATGACCAAAGTCACACTGAGCTATGTGATTTTGATGAAGCTGTGGGAAATTCAGATAACCTACCTGAAGTGTCTCCTGTGCATGATCCCTCATGTCTCATTCCTGAAGAAGATTCACCTTCCCTTCCCTATATAGTGCCCAAAGACACTAATAAGCAACCTACTTTGTTTGACAGCCAAGAATCCCTTCTCAACAAAGAAAGGTGAATCTGACAGCCAAGGTGCACCTCATAACCTACCTTCATCCAGTCATCAAAATTCCCTTGAAAAAGATTCTATCCAACCTAATAACAACTCCTCTCATTCAATTCCTCAACCTGAAACCATTACCCACATCATTCCTCCAAACAAAAGCATCTATATTGACCTACCTATACACAAAATGGACATTCCACTCGACATGCCTGTTTCACTCTCTAATGAGTGCCTTCATCTCTCAAATTGAACCCAAAAAGATAAATGAAGCCCTTCAAGACCCAGATTGGATAGAAGCAACGGAGGAAGAATTGGAGCAATTTGAAAGAAATAAAGTTTGGAAGCTTGTTCCTAAGCCAAAGAACCAAACTGTCATTGGAACAAGATGGGTTTTTAGGAATAAGATGAATGAAGAAGGAGTTGTAGTAAGAAACAAAGCTAGACTGGTTGCTCAAGGATACAGACAAGAAGAAGGTATTGACTATGATGAGACTTTTGCACCAGTTGCAAGACTTGAAGCTATAAGGTTATTTCTTGCCTATGCTTCATTCAAGAAGATGAAAGTGTTTCGTATGGATGTCAAGAGTGCATTTTGAATGGAGTCCTAAATGAAAAGGTGTTTGTATCTCAACCTCCCCGGATTTGAGCATCCCAAATTTCCCGATCATGTATACAAATTGGACAAAGCATTATATGGGCTTAAGCAAGCACCAAGAGCTTGTTATGATACCCTATCTAAATATCTCCTTGCAAAGGATTTACCAAGGGCCATATTGATAACACTTTGTTTATCAAGAAATATGGAGATGATCGCTTGCTCATTCAAGTCTATGTTGATGACATCATCTTTGGCTCATCAAATGAGGACTTGTGCACCGAATTTGGGGATATTATGAAGAATCAGTTTGAAATGAGCATGATTGGTGAGCTCACTTTCTTCTTAGGGCTTCAAGTCAAGCAAATGAAGGAAGGAATATTCATTAACCAAGCTAAATACACAAGGGATATGATCAAGAAGTTTGACATGCAAACTGCTTCCCCCGCCAAAACTCCCTTGTCAACCACAACCAAACTTCATGCTGATCCGTATGGTCAAAGTGTAAATCCAACACTTTACAGAAGTTACATTGGATCTCTTCTTTATGTGACAGCCTTCAAGACCCGACATTATGTTCGTGTCCGTCTCGTGCTAGATTTCAAGCAAACCCCAAGGAATCTCATCTCTCTGTCAAGAGAATTTTGAGATATCTCAAAGGAACCCCTGATTATGGTTTGTGGTATCCTACTGAATCCCCATTTTCTCTAATTGGATTCACTGACTCTGACTATGCTGGATGTAATCTAGATAGAAAATCCACAAGTGGTGGATGCCAATTTATTGGATCTAGAATTATTTCATGGTCAAGCAAAAAGCAAACCTCGCAGCCACCTCAACATTTAGCCGAGTATATTGCTGCTGGCTTGTGTTGTTCACAAATACTTTACCTCAAAAGTCAACTACAAGACTTTGGAATTGAATTGTCTAACATTCCCATCTTTTGTGACAACTCAAGTACAATTGCCATGACAGAAAATCCTGTCCAACACTCAAAAACAAAGCATATTGAGGTCAGACATCACTTCATCAGAGATCATGTTGAAAAAGGGAATATCAACCTTGCTAAAGTTTGTACTGAGGATAATGTCTCTGATATTCTAACAAAGGCTATGGATGAGAAAAGATTTGAGATGTTAAGAGCAATGCTAGGCATGATCAACTTACCAAAATAAAGACTCTTATTCATTAAAGATAAAACCCTATCTTATGGCTGCTGTCAACAACATGGTATCTCGATGCCTAACCCCTTCCACCAAACCAAAAGCCTCTTAAACATCAAAACCAAAATTCATTCCTACCTTACAATCAAACTTCAAACACAAAGATCATAAAAACAAACATAAATCCATATTACCAAAAGCTTCACTACCCTCCTTCTCATCACAACAAGCCCTTCTGAAAAGCTTTGACAGCCTAAGGACCGTCATCCTGTTTATCCCATACCGATCTTGGAAGTAATCATCCCCATATCCTTTATCACTATAGATAATGTCTGGAGCTTGATATGCATTCTCTTTAATGTCTCCATATCTCTCTAGCCATACAGGGTGCCTCTCCATAAAAGGATCAATGGCTGTGGTTGAGAACTGCAAAGAAGGACACACCCTCCTTGGCCACCATTCTTCAACCGCATTATAAGGAGGATACTCACCGAGTGGTGAAAGAAAGCCGAAGGTACTCGAAGAATTTGTACTTGCCTCGTGCAATGATAGCTTGATCAGATCGAGGACCTTCATCTTCATCACCATTCGTAATGTACTGACTCAAACATTTGAGAAATTGAGAAAACAACTTCATATAAACCTTGGAAGGAGAACTTTGCACTCCCGCAAAGTTATCTCCAGTTCCTCAAGAACTATTTGGCTAAGAGTTAGGGAATCCCCGGTGACAATTTGTGTATTCCTTGACAGCCTATGAAATCAAAGTTGACCAATTTGTGTGTCAACCTTAATCCTTTCATTACTATCAAGCTTCACTAGCTCATCCAAGGTATAAACCCTCTCTACACCATCCTTAACTTGCTTACTTGATTCTCCTTCCCTCTCCTTTCTTGACAGCTTAACCTTAGCTGTCAGATCATTATGCCCCTCCTCAACCATCTTAGCTTTACCCTTGTTCTTAGCTATCTCCCTCAACCTATTTTTCTCTCCTTCCAAAAGTGCTAGTCTCTCCTCCTCCCAAAATTTCCTTCTTATCTCTCTCTCTCTCAACTCCTCTTCCTTATGTGGATCATCATTGAGCATTTGTTCCACTTCATGTTCCAAACCAAGACGCTTGGAGCCTATATGACAGAAACTCTCTCTCAAACCTTGCCTCTCTTGTTTCATCTACCCTTGGACTTTGAAAAACAAGTCTCTTTGCTGTCTTAGCCATTTTGCTAGGACTGAACTTTGAAACAAGTCTTCCCATTGGCTATGAATGAAATGAATTTGGTAAATTTCTTCATCTGAACCATTTCCTTTTATAGCCAAATTTAGTTTCAGTTAAAATAGTGGCAATGATTCTTCAACATAGGCTTGTCTGGTCATTCAGTCTGACAGCTATGAATATAGTTCTTGCCAAATCGAGGAAGTTTTGAAACTTGCCACTAACACATATCTATTAATGTCTCTGTTTATTCCCTATGAAATTTCGCCTTTGTGTACGGAAATAACTCCCATGTTTTATGGGAAGTTATTGTACATGTAATGAGTGGAGACAAATAACACTGTTCATGAACAGTCTCTCTCTTAAATGCAAATTTTAACCGTTGGAGTAACCCACGTATTAGCCGTTGAACTCCACCAATCCCCACATCAATTACCATTTAACCTTGCGAAAATAACCTCTCTTCCTTCAAACTGTCTTCTTCCTCCTAAATCCTCTCTCTGATTCACTCTGTTCTTCAAAACCCTAAAAACCCTGTTTCATTCAACCATGTCTTACCCTCAAGCCCATGGTTACTTCATCAAACCTGAATTTTATGAGCATGAGGTTGGAGCCCTAATCAAGGAACTCTTGGAATCCAATAATCTCTGCAAAATGATGGAAGCTCAACCTCCCATTTATGAGAAGCTTTGCAGAGAAATATTTATGAAGGGAGAAAGACAAAGAACTGGAGCAATAAGGATCAATATTGAAGGACTCGAAATCAATGTGACTCCAAAGCTTGTGTCCAAAGTCTACAATATCCCAATCAAGAATGAAGGCCTCGCAACCTCTCGGAATAGAAAAGACAACAACTTGGAACCTTTCTACAAGAGATTCTTTGATAAACCTAGCCGCAATTATCAACCGGTTCAGACAAACCAATCATGAAGAAAGACCTTGACCTATTCAAATCAACCCTAATGGATGTTGTAATCAAAGGGTTTGATGGAAAGCAATCCTCCTTTGACCAAATCAGTCCAAATGAATGGAAACAAGCCCTCGCCTTGATAACCAAGGAGATTAACTGGAGTGTTGCATTGCTTCACAACTTCCAACTTGCCATATCCCCTTCTCCTTGGAAATTAAAAAACAAAATCCCGTAATGAACAATTTCGGATTCATGAGTGGAATTCTTCATCATATCATTCCAAGATTGAATCCTCCTCTTAAAGATGAGTGGCTTCGAGTCTACATCCCCGATGCCTACCAGAGCTTCACTTGAGCACATTCAAACTCAAGGGAAAGAAAAAGTTAGAGCTTGGGGACAGCTCTGAGAACTTGGATGAAACCTCAAAGAGACTGAAAGAAAAATCTGAGAAAGATATGAAGACATGGAAGTCATTGGTGAATATGGTCAATGATAAGAGATCCAAGAGAAAGCATGACAAGGGTGTCATAATAAGGGAAAGAGCTCAAGAGACCTCTCCTAGCAAGATCAAAAGGAGAAAAGCCTAGCTAAGATGAAGCGAACTGGAAAAGGAAAGAAGCTTAGAAAAGGAAAGGAAGTTCAAGAAGAGATAGTGGAAGTTGTTGAGCAAGAAAGTGCTCAAGGGACTGACAAAGGGAAGATGGTTGCTGAGGAACAAGCTGAAAGTGAAGATTCCCAATCAGATCCTATCTTCAAAGCCATTGATGAGTATGTCGGTGAAGAGGAAGAATGCAAAGTGACACTGAGAGTGATGAAAATGTGAGAAGAGCTATTGCTGAATCATTAATGGAAGTTCGAACAGCCAAGGTTGGACAGTCATCTGGGACAACATGGAAGCCTCCCCTCCGATGCCTAAGGTTGCCTCAAGTGCCGAGATCCCATCTAAGGTAATCTCCACCCCTTCTCTTGCTCTCAATACATTCTCTAGGAAGAGAAAGTCCGATAAAGATGCTCCCCATCCAAAAAGTTGAAGCCAACCACACCTCAACCCTCCTCATCTAAAGATCAATCTAGTTCACCTCATGACTCGTGGCTCAAGGCATCCTAAATCTCAATCCCTCCAACATCAGTCCAAATGAGCCTAGTGTTGAAAAAGATAGGGGAATAGCCCTAGCTCAAAAGGATGAGCATCGCTAAGTGGGGAACAACAGCCCTCCTTCTCCCATTCTCGACAGCCTATGCCACTCTCTGGTCATTCATCACCAACTGATAGCCCCTCAGATTCTTCCCCTATTACTGAAAACATCTTCAAAGCCTCTGAAGGTCTTTCCTTAGAAGATCCCAAGCATGTCCCTGCTGTTCTCTATTACTTGAGACAACTGTTAACTGAGGAAGAAACCCAAAAGGCCTTGAAACTTATCAAAACCAGAGATTTGGCTAAGAAAGCAAGCATACCTCGAACCTCGAACCCCTTCCCCGAACTCCGAACCTCAACCCAAACCTGTTGAACCTATTCAAACTCAAGAACCTCATATTGCTACCCAAGATTCTGAATCTCAACCTGAACAAGAATCCCAATTTGAACTTATTTCTCAATCTAAACCTAGTGAGCCTGATCAAACCCAAGAAACTCATGATCCTTCTCTTGAGTCTGAAATCCTCCCTTCTTGTGAACCCTGGATTTTAGACTGTGACATTGACTTTTCCTTCCCCTCTATCTTGACTGCCCACCAAAGATTGAAGGAGATTACCCATTTCCCTGAAATTGCTAATCCTAGCCTAATCTCCAATCCTTGGCTGTTAAGTAAAAATTCCATCATGATCCATGCAAGAAACAGGTGTGGTCTCATTATGTTTGCCCATGAGGAATGGAAAAGTACAGAATAGCTCTCCCCAATTCCTTCTTTCACAAGGCCCCCTTGCTACCAAACTTCATGGATATTGCTACCATAATTGATTGGGAAATTTTGTTCTCCCAGCTTCTCTCTTCCAACATCAATGAATGCATCTACATGCCCTCATCCCTAGTTTATGCCCTTTGCATAGAACTTGCTAAAGAGATGTACTGGAGGATCCTACTTAATAAAGCCAAAATCACGGGCCGCCATCGCAAAGCCTAGCCCGACAGCCTATCTTTCCTCCAACCTCTTCCTTCCTCCTTCTTTCATCCCCCTAAACACCAGATCCCTCCAAGCCAATCTTCCTCCAAACTTCAAATCCTTCATCATTTATGCCTCCATACCATGTGACCATCACAGACATGCAGAAATTTACAAGGTCAATGATAACCAAAATGAGACACATTTTGGAAGTCTCATCTGTCTCAAAGTCTGAAAGGAAGTCCTCCAAAGGAAAGGCCATTGAATCTGATGAAGAAGCTGCTAACTCGCGAAAGAGAGCCTCGGTGCCGCTCCAAATGTAATTGTGTCAAGTGATGATAAAGATAATGCTCCGCGCAATGAAACAAGACGCTTTAACCTCTAATGTTCTCACTGTCACAACCGATCCACCTCTACAAGAACTCAACAACCCATCTCTCTTCAATCAAATCCCTTCTTTTCTAACCTATTTGCAGGAACAAGAGGTCGAGTTCAAAACCAAAGAAGGCTCCCTTACGTGGGTCCTATGAGACTAAGAAATGATGAAGAGCCTCGACCAAAGTCGTTCTCAAAGAAAGGCAAACCAAACCTTCACCTATGATGATGAGATGAGTCGGGAATGGAACAATGAGATGTACTACAGAAGTGTTGAGGACAAGATGAAGAGAGTGCTACTTGCGTAAAGAGAGGAGATCCTTGCGCAAGAAGAGAAAGAGATGAATTTTCTTAAGAAAATTTTATGTCTTTTTGGATAAGTCCTTTTTAATCCCTACCTTTATTTTCTAATTTAAAAACAATGTTTATTTTGGATAATTTGTTTTGTTTTAAAAGCTCGCTTGATTGAATCAAGAAGATTGATCTCATCTTCATTGGTATATTCAATTCTTGAGTATGTTGCAGATTATATCTTTATTAGATATATTACTTTGCCAAAAAGGGGGAAATTGTTAGGACCTAACTATGTAAGCCACATAGTTATAAAAGGTTTTGACAAAGAAATATATCATATGTTATCTCCGACAAAGAAAGATAACATATGACCTCGGACACCATGCCCTCAAACTCCATCTCGCACATACATATATATATCAACCGGACAAAGAATAAATCAACCATCCCGCAATGATCTAACCTAAAACCAATCATATACATTAATGTATCTATTTACATATGAAGTATGATGTATTACATATTGTTCAAACCATCTAACCATCCAAATTAAGCTCAAGAACTTAGCTCGATGGCTAAGGTTCTCTCACAAAGAAAGACTTCATCCTCAACAAACTATGATCTTCAACATCGCAGCAATGAAGAATTTCGTGATGACCAAGATGTGCCTTGCCCAATCTCTCCATACGGATGTTGCC
The DNA here is from genome assembly GCA_022495995.1 of Adenophora triphylla var. japonica. Lineage (NCBI taxonomy): Eukaryota > Viridiplantae > Streptophyta > Magnoliopsida > Asterales > Campanulaceae > Adenophora > Adenophora triphylla. The sequence continues at coordinate 468,303 of JAFEMH010000020.1, forward strand.
GCCTCATCTCCATAAAGATCACATGCTTGGTTGCAGATTCCAGCTATATTATTCTCCAGTCAACAAAGGCTCTAAATGCAACTCCAACATGCATTTACTACCTTGTCTCCTCCAACGGCTATTTTCTAGCCTATAAAAGGAACTCTCCAAGACTGAAGACCTCACCCCTTTACACACAACTCTTACAACCTTACCTTCAAACTTTCTCAACCTGCAAACCAACAATCAAACAACATTAAGACACTTCAGTAATCGATCTCGTGTGTATAAACTGATTTGTAAGAACCCCTTAAGACTGACTTTAAGTGGGAATTGTAATTTGTTCAGTGTAGAGCATAATCCCTAATAGACTGTACTTATTAGGAAGAGAAAGTTCAAGGAACTTGCCTATTCAATCCTTTGTAAATCTTAACGGGAACTAGATTTAAGTGGATTGATCTCACTTGTCAAGGTTGACAGTGAGGGTGGACGTAGGAGGAGTGAACTCTGAACCACCTTAAAATTCCTTGTGTTCAATTGGTATTATCACACAACTCACACACACATCTCACACACAAACACTATTCACTTGTCTTTACATTATTTCAACACTTATTATTCCGCTGCACATTTAACTCTAATCTTTAAAATCAGTTAACCTCTGACAGCTAAGATTTCATCTAAGCTGTCAAACCTTAACTGCCTAACCTTTGATTTGATCTAAGTAAACAGGACCTTTCATATAGTATGACTTAAAAGTGAGTTTTCTAGCGAATTCCGTTAAAAAATTCTGTTTTGATCAAAATTCGACAACACGGGCCGTGTTTTGCTAAATTTTGGAAGTTATACCCTGAACTGATACTACTCCGTAGAGTTGAAGCCCTATTTTGTAATTTACCCACTTAAAATCCATACCAATTCTTAAGATTTCTTAATTATTGAAGTGATTTAATATTTTATTATCAAACAATCTTAATTTATAATCCTTTGAATTATTCCTAATTAAGAGTTGAATTAGGATACCAAATATACCCTAGAATTAAGGGACAATTCTGACCAAGTCCTTCATCCTAATCAAAATTACCATCAAGGACGAGAATTTTAGAAACTACCATCCGCTTCACGCATTATTTGGAAAAACTTGCCCTGACAACCAAATGAGAAGTTCACAAACTGAGAAGTTTACATTTGTTCAAGAATACATTTGTTCCAAGAATACATTTTCTAAAAAATTGTCAAAGTGAGCAAAAGTGTGCTAGCAAGAAACCACCATCAGATGCACTTCTGAGCATAACACCACCGTCATTCTGTCCAGAATTACAATCTAATACGCCGAAAATTCTAATCTCATTTTCACTTTAAACCTCCAACAAATGTATCAGCTAATCGCTCAATCGGCTGGGTACTTAGTGCATTGATTATACAGTAAAATAAGTTGTACTCCACAAATTTAGGCCAAATTTAATGAGATGAAATTGGCAGAATTTGTTTAGGGAATGGACAAGGCTGCAAATAAAGGCCAAAGATGGCTGGATGAACGGGGTTGGAAGCTGTGAAGAAGATAACCACGGCCATAAGCTGTCAGCTGGGGAGGAGGAGCCAGTGTTTTTGCATATCCTGTTAAGGATATAGATATCTCCTAATTCTTTGTATATCTAGTTTTCTTATTCTCTTATATTTAGTGTCTTAATTGTATTTAGTTTTCTAATTGTACAAAATACAATATGAGTAGGACTAGGATTCTTGTGCTCTTGTATATATATATACTCTATTATCAATACAAAGAAATCAAGGCTTTCAAGCACCAAATTATTGATCTTCTATTCTCTAATATGGTATCAGAGCTAAGATCCTAAACCCTAAAACTGCCTACCCGAATACCGCAGCCACATCAATGGCCTCCTCCTCCGATTTCTCTCCTATACCCAACTCCGATGACCCCAACAAACCCCTTATTATGGTATCCCTCAACCAAACCCGCAACACCCATCAAGGCAAGTGTCAATGGTGCCGAGAAGTTGGTCATACCCTCTCCTATTGCCCCGCCTTCCACAGACAATATCCCAATGTCAATGTACCGTCCCCACCACAAAACAACAACCCTCGTCCCAACCCTTCAAATTGCCAACCATCCACCCACTCACTCTATGCCACCACTACCTCATCTCCTGCTCCTCATCCCAATTGGCTCCTTGACAGCGGCGCCACACACCATTCCATCAATAACCTCAACAATCTCTCTCTCCATTGTCCCTTTGATGGCACTGATGAACTCGTCATTGGCGATGGATCCGGCCTACCCATCTCAAACATTGGTTCTACTTCTCTCCTCACTCCTTCCTCTTCCTTTAAACTTAATTAATCATGTTCTTCATGTTCTTAATTTGTCTCGCAATATTATCTCTATCTCTAAATTGGGTCAAGATAACAACGCCTCTATCACTTTCTCCTCTGATTCCTTTGTTGTTAAGGACAATCACACCGGGACAATCCTCCTAAATCTGGCGTCTATGAATAGCATCCCTTTAACTCCGCTGTTCACTCCGCTTCCGTCTCTTCTACTTCAAATTGGCATCATCGATTAGGTCACCCGTCTTTTTCTATTCTACGTCATCTTAGTAACAGTTTTCGGTTAGGAATTCCTAGTTCTAATGATTTTCATTGCAACTCTTGCGATTGTAATAAAAGTCACAAGTTACACTTTTATAATAACACTATTCGTTCCTTTGGTCCACTTGATATACTCTATAGTGATGTTTGGACATTCCCTCTTCTCTCTCATGATGGTTACAAATACTATATTATTTTGTTGACCACTATTCTAAATACATTTGGTTTTATCCTCTCAAACACAAAAATGATGCCCTCACCGTCTTTACCACCTTCAAACCCATGGTAGAAAAATATTTTGACCGATCCATCAAAACAATTTACAGTGATAATGGGGGTGAATATCTTGAACTTCGTTCCCTTCTAGCCTCCCATGGCATTCAACACCTTACCTCTCCTCCTCATACACCCGAACACAATGGTTATTCTGAACGTCGTCATCGACATATCGTTGAAACGAGTCTCTCTCTCCTAACCCACTCTTCCATGCCTCGTACCTTTTGGACTCACGCTCTCCACCGCCTGTTATCTCATAAATCGCATGCCTACACCCACATTAAATCTCCACTCACCCTTCTCAGTTCTCCACAAACATCATCCCAACTATCTCAAACTCCGCAGCTTTGGGTGTCTCTGTTATCCAGGGTTACGTCCTACACTTCTCACAAACTTGATCCCCGCTCCACTTCTTGTATCTTTGTTGGTTACTCATCCACTCAAAGTGCCTACTATTGCCTTGAACCCAACAACAACAAGATATACACCTCTCGTCATGTCAAGTTCATTGAGTCGGTCTTTCCCTTTGAGTCTCGGTCTACTCCGTCCACTCCCACTCTCACAGTCAATGACTGGTGTAACGTCTCGCTTTCGCTCCTTACTTCTCCTTCCATTTCCCAAAATCCACCCGGCCACACCTCCCCCTCTCCCATCATCCCCACTACAAACCTACCTGAATAAGTCTCCCAAACTACCCACACACCTGCTCCTTTGCCGCTGAATCAGACTCAACTAGCCAGACCGCGTGATCGCCCCTTGGAAGGGAGCGATCGCCCCCTTTTCCAGAAACTCAGCGCGATCGCCCCCTCCAACCACGCGATCGCCCCCTTTTTCCAGAAACTTCACGCGATCGCCCCCTTCACCCGCGCAATCGCCCCCTCAGCCCAGTAACCCCATTCCTCCTCCTAATGATATACCTCCTTTTGGCCCTGTCACTCGGTCACAAAACAATATGCACAAGACAATACATAAATTAAACCTGCAAGCCTCTTTTCAAACCACAGAACTAACCACCATAACCCAAGCCCTCAAAAATCCCCTTTGGCGTAACGCCATGTAAAAAGAATTTGATGCTCTCTTACAGAATAACACTTGGGATCTTGTGCCTCCCACTTCCTCCCAGAATATAGTTAGTTGCAAGTGGATTTATCGAACCAAGTACAACCCCGATGGATCCATCGAACGACATAAATCACGCCTTGTCGCCAAAGAATTTCATCAACGCCCGGGTATATTGACTACTCTGAAACCTTCACTCCGGTTGTAAAACCCGCTACGGTTCGTACTATTCTCACACTTGCCACAACTAAAGGTTGGCCTCTCTGAAAGGTTGATATCAATAATGCCTTTCTTCAAGGAACTCTCACTGAAGACGTATTTATGAGTCAACCACCTGATTTTCTTGATCCGGCCAAACCCTCTCATGTTTATTTTCAAATTGTTTGTCCTAAATGGTAATTTTAGTTATGGTGAAGGATTAGGTGGTAATAATCCCTAGAATAATCGGCAGACTCAATTTTTATAATTTTTTATAGGAATGTTACCAAATCGTCCACATACTAATGAAAACGACCACCAATGAAGCATATTTTGGAATTTTATCATCACCGGGTCATGACGTCATGTACTCTTTAATGGATGCGCGTGCCCTTAGCAAACTAGTTGAAATTATCCACGTGCCACTCATTTAATGACGTGGCACGCGTGAAGCTTTCCTCCAGCCCCTTGCGCTTTCTTTCAATTTCCTTTTTTTTCCTCTCAAAATAAAATATCTTAAAATCTAGAAGTCAAAAAAAAATATAAATCGAGAGCACCGTTATATTCGTATCGTTAAGAAAAATCGATATTAGTATCAACATATAATTTGGAGCAAATTAGAGAAGTTCACAGTTTTTTTAAGTTCACATTTTTTTTTACAAGTTCACAGTTGTACAAAAAATAACTAAAAGAAGTTCACAATTGTTTTAACTAAATTGATAATATTGTATGAAAACGACTACCATTTACTTAATTGACAGTTGTTTTTAGTTAAGTTTACAATTGTTTTTAGTCTTTTTTTATAACCTCTAATTTTGCAAATTTATAAAATTATTTGATATATTTCTTAAATTCAAAACTGTTATTATTAAGTTTATAGTTGTTTGAGCTAGTTTCGTAATTACTGCATGAAAATGACTATAATTTACTTAATTCACAATTGTTTTTAGTTAAGTTTACAGTTGTTTTTAGTCTTTTATAGCCTCTATTTTTGCAAATTTATAAGATTATTTGACATATTTTTTAAGTTCACAACAATTTTGTTAAGTTTACAGTTGTTTTATTTAAGTTCACAATAATTTTAATTCCGTTCTAGAGTTGCAACTTTATGTTAAGATAATTTTGTCTCTTTAACTACTTTGATATAAATCGATAAACTTGCATGGAGGATTTATACATAATCCATTGTTGTGGTGAATAGATCTAATTGAATACCTTGCGGAAGTCAAGAGGATCTATGTTCTATTATTCTTATATGATTAATGAACTCTTTGAGTGTTAGAAGTACTTTGCAGAAAGTTTAAACATAAAGAGAGTACTAGGGTTGCGAATTGCACACCAACCCGTCTCAACCCTTAAATCAGCGAATGAGCCATATAATAAGATTGAAACTTTAATTACTAAAATAACATAGAGTGACGGTATTCGTGAACCCAATGCATGATTTCCTTTCAATTATCTGATCAATCCTTTGCTGTTACATGCTTTAGTGGTTTAATTAATTAAACCACTAAAGCATGTAACAGCAAGGGATTGATCAGATAATTGAAAGGAAATCATGCATTGGGTTCACGAATTGATTACTTTTTCATTGCTTGAATTAATTTGTTTACTTCCATAAGTCTACGTGGTTCGACTTTCGCATTTGTGTATTACTAATACGGTAACTAATATACTTGCTTGCTAGGTTTTTATTACAAGAGGGAGATTTCTTCCATCAACAATATAATAAGAAAAATAAATAACACAAGATTTACGTGGTTTATCCCAACATCAATAGGCTAAATCTACAGAGACCGATCAAACTATACAAGAACTACAAAATCTTAATTTTAAAATAATTTAGGATCAATTAACTTAATTCCCACATATATACAAAAGATTGTACTCCCTCCGTCCCACCTCAAGGTTGAACCTTGAGGTGGACACGCTTTTTAAGAAATGTAATTAAAGTGGGTAGAAAATTTGAAGAGAGAGAATGTAAAAGTTAAATGTGTGGTAGGGAATAGGAGAGAGAATGTAAAAGTTAAAAATATTTAATAGGAGAGAGAATGAGTGGGAGAATGTGTGGTAGGGAATAGGAAAGAGAATGGTTTTTTTTGTAAATATATGGAGATGATAAGGGTATAAATATATGGAAAACTTTCCATTTAAGGAAGTTAAACCTTGAGGTGGGACGGCCCAAAAAGGAAAGGTTAAACCTTGAGGTGGGACGGAGGGAGTATTTTTTACTGCACACTGAGATAAAATACCATATTGTTATAATATTTTTAAACAAAAATAAAACCCAAATGTGAGACATTTGCTCCTTTGTAAAAAATTCTTGCAAATAAAATAAAAAATAAAAGGCCAAATGTGAGACATTTGCTCCTATGTTAGCTTTTAAGGTATTGGTAAGTTTACCTTTACTATTTCCACAGAATGTCTTGTACACTTTACATTCATTGTTCACAAAGAATCAGTCATTCACTTCCCTTTGCAGATAAGTTTGTTCTACATAATTTCCTCATTTAAATTTCAGTATTCATATAATTAATACAAATTTTAATTTCACAATAAGAAAATGCTACTCTAATGAGTATTTTGACAAAACCATGCAGTTGAGCTATTATACTTCTATTTGTTTCAAATAAATGTCGCAGTTAACTTGTTAATATCTTAAAAAACAGTGTTTTACTAGTTTGTGCACTGCATATACAATGATAAAAATGTTCCCTCAAAAAGTATCTAAATAACCAAATTATACTTCAAGGACATTGCAAATTTGTTAGTGATGGTGGAGTACCATATTTGTATTATGCAAACACTTGCATAAGATCCATAATAATAATCAAACAGAAAAAAAAAAAACACCCAAGTTGTTCCATTACCTTTCCCGCTCCCGAGGAAAGGGAAGGAAAATGAAGGAAATCTAAAATAATTTCCTTCGTAAGCTTGCTTCCGAAATTTTTTAAGGAGGAATTGGATGGACAGGAAAGGAATTTTTTTAGCATTTTCCTCCTACACAATCCTTCCAAAAGTGGGAGGAAATTGAAGAAATGAAATGTTATAAAAGAAACTTTTTTGATAAATCTATTTTACTGCTCGAATATAAATTCTCTTTTTCTTTCATTAAAGGTACAAATATAATTATATATTTCCCTTTCATTTCTAACTCGGATACACCTCGAGAAGAAATTAAATTTCTTCTCTTCCCTTTCCTTCCCTTCCCTTTCCTTCCCTTCCCTTTACTTTCCTTTCTTTCCCTTTAAAACTCGGGAGCACACCCATAATGTTCAAAAAGTGGATCCCACTAAAAATATGGTTAAATAGACGTTTCCATTGGATACAGGCCGCTGCGGTTCGACGCACAGAAGTTGTGTGGGCCCGCAATCTCGACCCTCCGTTTGCCTCTCGACGTCCTCATTTTTGCCCTTTTAATGGCATTTTAATTATTTTGCTCGACTCGGCATTTCTATCTCGTTGGATTAGCTCACGATCTCGCTCATACACCTCGTCCCAACAGCTATGCGGTGCTACAACACCCTGGCCCCAAATCCTTTCCATTTCTTCCCCCAACCATATTTGTTCACCATTTTCCTCCTCTCCACCTTTCTCTATCCCTCTATTTTTATGGTTCCTTCCTAAAATAAAGGATACCATTTTTTGAAAATCAAACATATAAACTTTGCTTGCCAGAAACAATAAGTTTGATTCTTTATAAACTCCAAACGTAGAAATTTATTTAGACATAAAATAAAACTGAAGAATACAATTAAAATTGCCCCCAACTATTCATTAAGAAATTTAACATGTTGATAAACAAGTTTTCAGTGTTCATAGTTATAGTTGCTTGTGTTTTTTCATCGGTCGTTAACGCCTCGGTAACATATGATGATAAAGCTTTCATCATCAATGGCCAAAGAAAAATTCTTATTTCTGGCTCCATTCATTATCCAAGAAGCACTCCTGAGGTATGTCTACAAGTTTTTTTTTTTTTTTTTTTTTTTTTGTGTGTTCTGACAACGAACCACCCGTGAGTTAACAATGTCAGTATGTATTTGTGTGTTAATTTGTATTTTTGCAGACTTTTCTTGCCTCTTAGGCAATTGGGTATGTCTTTTTTTGTCCCCAATTTCACAAAAAATTCCAAACAACATGATTTGATCATTCTATTTTTTTTTTTTTTTTTTTATATATAGATGTGGCCTGATCTTATACAAAAAGCTAAAGATGGAGGCTTGGATGTGATACAGACTTACGTATTCTGGAACGGACACGAGCCATCTCCCGGAAAGGTAATGCAGTATTAAGAAGCATGCAATAGCCCCATCGTGAATAAGATTTCTTTCTTTACAAGATTCTCCGGCTTGAAATAGCTAGCTAATTTTCTTTCACTATTATTGTGTGCAGTATTATTTTGAGGGAAGATATGATTTGGTTCGTTTTATCAAGTTGGTTCAGCAATCTGGCCTCTACGTTCATCTTCGCATCGGCCCATATATTTGTGGCGAGTGGAACTTCGGGTACATATTCTCTGTTAAAGTATTTACTCCCTCATTCTTGCAAAAAATTGTTGCACTAAATATTTTCATCCGTTCCAAAAAAAAAAAAACGATTTCATCAATGTACAAGAAAGTAGAACTAGATTCTAAAAACGTATATACTCAAGTATTTGTGCTCTGTTTTGATGCAGGGGATTTCCTGTTTGGCTGAAATATGTAGCTGGTATTTCCTTCAGAACAGATAATGAGCCTTTCAAGGTTGCCTACTTGGAACCTCTTATGTGATGATGGCCAAAATGGGCCGAAGCCCGTGGGATGAAACGGTAGCCCGAAGCCCGAAGCCCGTTTGGCCCGAAGCCCGGAGCCCGCCGCCCAGCCCGCTACCCGGCCCGCCTGGAAAACGGTACAGGCCCACCTTGAGTTTTTGTCCACGGACGGGCCAAGCCCGCGGATTTTATGTGGCCCGTTTACCCGAAGTCCGTTTGGCCCGTTTCCCCTTTTTTTTTTTTTTTTTTTTTTTTTTTTTTGAAATGACGTAAATGCCCCTATATATATCCGTTAATATAAACGTTGGAGGGGCATTTTGGTCCAAAAAAAATTCAAAAAAACTATAAATAACACTTCTTACTTCTAATTTTTTTCCAAAAAAAATTCATACATACTACCTCAATATTTACTCTTCCCAATTCCCATATTCCCATAATTCCATGAAGAAAAAAGGAATACTTTGCGAATTATCAAATGGACAACCAAATTAGTGATCATTATTGGTCGATAGCCACTACACTATTAGGTTTACTTAAACCTTTTTGGAGGGCTACCAAAATATTTTCGGGAAGCTATTATCCCACCTCCCATATTTTATGTCGTGAGCTATATGTCATAAGTGGGGTTATTAGCCAATATAGAACACATGAAATATTTGGAGGTGCCGTTATGGAAATGGAAAAAAAATTCACCAAGTATTATCCACATTTTCCCATAGCTTCCCAATTAGCCGCGATAATGGATCCTAGAATTAAGTTCACATTATTAGGTGAATTGTTTGATCAATTTTATGAAAACATGAATCCCGAGCTTGAACCTAATAGTGTAATCACTTTGTCTAGGCAACAACTTAGGGAAATTCACACCATCCTATTTCGTTTGTATGACCACTATTGTAGAACACTCAAAGAGCCAAACACTACATCCGAAAAATTAGGAAAAGAGAAAACTAAGTTGTTTAAAAAGGGTTGGGGTTTCTTGAAGAAAGCAAAAGGGTCATCCACATCCTCTTCTAGTACTACTATTGAAAGTGGGGGGAATGAATTACATCAATACCTTGATAGTCCCTTCTACCCCTTAGATGGTGAAAGTTTTGAGGATTTAAATGTTCTTCAATGGTGGAAATCTCATGCCAATATTTATCCTATTCTTTCTATGATGGCACGTGATCTACTTACCACTCCGGTGTCCACGGTAGCATCGGAGGCTGCTTTTAGTGCTGCAGGAAGAGTCGTGACGAAAAAGAGGAATAGACTAAAGCCCGCTCTAATTGAGAGGTTGATTTGCCTTTCGGATTGGGATGATGCGGAATTGAGGAAACAAGGCACATTTCGAGATCTTGAAGATGACGAATGTGATAGCCCCGATGAAGACGACCTCAACGAAGAGTTTTTGAGAGATGGATACTAGAAGATTTGAAGAATTCAACAATTTCAAAGAGTTTGAAGCTACAACGATATTGAAGATTTAAAGCTTTTTTGAAGACAATGTTTAATTTGAAGATTTGAAGACTATGTTATTTGAAGATTTGAAGACATTTTTTAATTATTTCCAAGATTATGTTTTAAGACTTATGTAATTTGAAGACGTTTTTTAATTATTTCCAAGATTATTTGAAGATTTGAAGACTATGTTATTTGAAGACTTTGTTATTTAAAAAATATGTAATTTAAATTTTCATCATTTCAAGAGTATGTAATTTAAATTTCCATCATTTGAAGACAATGAAAATTCAAAAAAATATGTTGTGTTCTATTAGTAAATTGACTACGTTAGTTACTAGTACGTTATTTCATAATTTTACTTCATTTATTTACAACATTCACAAATGTATACTTCATTTATTAAAAAATAAATGTACATTATTTTTACTAAATTATTTTCTAAGAGATATATTTCATTTATTAAAAAAAAATGTACATTAAAAAAAATAAACTTAGCCCCAAATGCCAAATCCCAATAATGTTAATTATATTTTCTAAATTCTAATAGGTATAATTAAAATTTTATTTATATTTAACATTTGGATATAAATAACAATAAGAAGCTATGGCCAAGTGGTAAACTACTCCCTTAACCCCTCCATCAGCCAGGTTTCGAAACCCCCCAGCCCCATTTCAATTTTGCAAAAAAAAAAAAAAAAAAAAAAGGGTTTAATCCGTTTGGCCCGTGGATCCTTGGATCCGGGCCAAACGGGCGGGCTTCACTCAGGGTTCAATCACGGGCCGGGCCGGGCTTAAGCCCGTTTACACACACGGACCAAACGGGCTTCGCCCGTTACACCGCATAATCCGTCGCCGCCGGGCCGGGCCGGGCCGGGCCGCCCGTGTGGCCTTCATCACTCTTATGACTTCATCTAAGAACTTATCTTCTTTTTTTTTACAATTCATTGACTTTTTGACTAAAATGAAGGCTGCGATGAAAGGATTTACTGAGAAAATTGTGAACATGATGAAGTCGGAAAATTTGTTTGAAACTCAAGGAGGTCCGATCATCATGTCTCAGGTTGGAATAATGATTACCCGAGTCTTTAAAATCTTGAATACCATATGGTTTAATTTGAAGAATGAATTCATATTTATTTGACAGATAGAAAATGAGTATGGACCGGTAGAATGGGAAATTGGTGCTCCTGGGAAAGCTTACACATATTGGGCAGCTCAAATGGCTATAGGACTTAATACTGGTGTTCCATGGATCATGTGCAAACAAGAAGATGTCCCTGACAATATTGTAAGTTCTTCTCTCTCTCTCTCTCTCTCTCTCTCTCTCTCTCTCTCTCTCTCTCTCTTATTCATGTATTTTGGTTGAATGAACAGATAGACACCTGCAATGGTTTCTATTGTGAAGGCTTCACCCCTAAGAAGCCAAATAATCCAAAAATGTGGACAGAAGTTTGGACTGGTTGGTAAGTCATCTTAGCAATTTTTGACCTTTTATGTTCAATAGACAGCATAATTCAATAGAAAAATTAATTGGTCCTTTGTTTCTTGGTTTCCCAAAGGTACACGGCATTTGGCGGTCCAATTCATGTCAGACCTGCAGAAGATCTTGCATTTTCAGTCGCAAGGTTTATACAGAATAATGGTTCATATTTTAACTATTATCTGGTAGGTAAATAATGTTATTATATCATCGAGAAAAATGGAGATTTAAGCGTTTTAAATAACAGAAAACAATTGGTGATTTCAGTACCACGGAGGAACAAATTTTGGTCGTTCTGCTGGTCTTTTCGTTACCACAAGTTACGAATATGACGCTCCAATTGATGAATATGGTAAGCATATAAAATCGTTCTCAGTAATTTTCCTAAGAAAATTACGTAAATTTAGATTGAGTAAATCTATATTGTTTCAGGGTTATTGAATCAACAAAAATGGCAACACTTAACGGAGTTGCATAAAGCCATTAAGCTAGCTGAGCCTGCTTTGGTTTCAACTTATCCTACGGTAACCTATCCGGGAAAGAATCTGGAGGTTAGTTTGGTCAAGAAAATGCTGTAAATAAAAAATTTACCTTGTGGAAGCTAAATTTGCTGGTCATATCTGTTAACAGGTTCATGAATTTAAGTCAAAATATGAGGCTTGTGCTGCATTCCTCTCAAACTATGACAATAAATCTTCACAAAAAATAACTTACAGAAACACGCAATATGATCTCCCTCCTTGGTCTATAAGCATCCTCCCTGACTGCAAAACCGAGGCTTACAACACTGCAAAAGTAAGAAACATACACACACATATATATTTATGATTTTATTTTTTTTTTTGAGCAAATGTATTAATGAGTTAAATTTATGATGATTTACTCTGCAGGTTAGCACCCCAGGCTCGCAAGTAAAGATGACACCTGTACAAGACGAAGTACTTTCTTGGCAATCGTTTAAAGATGAAACACCCGCTGCCGGTGATAATGGTACAACTCCAATGCATGGGTTGTATGAGCAACTAAATGTCACTAGAGATTCTACAGACTATTTATGGTACCTTACAGAGTAAGTAAACAATTTTATTTTAAAAAAAAAAGGAAAAAGAAAATAAAAAAAAAACTCCTTTAAAGATCTAACCTTTTCTTGATCTAAATCTGAATAAACTACTGTTTATTTCAGCGTGAATTTACCATCTGATGAAGAATTTCTAAAGACTGGACAGAATCCTTATCTGACAGTTATGTCAGCCGGCCATGGTTTGCATGTGTTCATCAACGGTGAATTAGCAGGTAAGATTTGTTTATCTGATCATCGCCTTTTTAAAATGATTTTATTTAAATTTCCATTTGGCTCATGATTTTTTCGTGTTACTGTAGGAACTGTATTTGGGTCGTTAGAAGAACCAAGATTAACTTTCAACCAACCCGTGAAGTTAAAAGCTGGAATTAACAAGATTTCCTTGCTAAGTGTCCAAGTTGGTCTTGCGGTTAGTAATCAAATCTTGACGGATTCTCTAATTTCTTTAATTGATGAATTTTCATAAGGTAGTAATATTTGATTATTGCAGAATGTTGGGGTACATTTTGAGTCATGGAACGTCGGAGTGCTTGGTCCAGTCACATTGAAGGGTCTGAATAAGGGAACTTGGGACTTAACAAAGCAGAATTGGTCATACAAAATTGGTCTGAAAGGGGAAGCTCTGAATCTTTACACTGCTGGAACTGGAAGTTCTTCTGTTGAGTGGCTACAAGGTTCATCAGTGGCTCAGAACCAGCCACTAACATGGTACAAGGTAAATAACGGCCCGTTTTATTTTATGGAGTATATTTCATTTTATTAGACTCTTCGTAAGAATATTATGGTTTACGGTTCTTATTTATGTTACAATATTTCTTTTTCAGGCTACTTTTGATGCTCCGGAAGGAAATGAACCGTTAGGTTTAGATATGAAAAGCATGGGGAAAGGTGAAATATGGATAAACGGAGAAAGTATTGGACGTCACTGGCCTGCAAATATAGCACAAGGAAACTGCAGTGCCTGCAATTACGCGGGACTTTATGATGATAAGAAATGTCTCTCTTGGTGTGGAGAGCCCTCTCAAAGATGGTAAGACCGTAAGATTGAATATATATATATATATATATATATATATATATATATATATATATATATATATATACACACACACGCACCTTTTCTTTCATGTCATCTTTGTAAATCACGTTAAAATTTCGTGACTATTTCTTGAAAATATTTCAGGTATCACGTTCCACGCTCGTGGGTGAAAGCAAGTGGGAATGCATTGGTTGTGTTTGAAGAATTGGGAGGGAATCCAAACTGGATAACTTTGGTTAAAAGAACAGGAAAACAAACTCTGACACCACGTCGTGGGACTTGTTGAACTCTCCATCTACCAGATAGCTAAGAAAACAAACTGAAGACGAAAATGGCTTCATCGTAGTCGAAAATTATTGGTTTGTGGAAGAAGTTTCTAGATTTTAGCACATGTACAGTATTACAAGTTTACAAATAAAAAATAGTCGATTTGTAGCATTTGCAGGAGAAGAATCAAGAATATCACGCATTTGTATAACAAAAATAAAGTACTAATGAACAACATGCATAACCCTGAAATAAATTAAAAAGCTGCCTTACTACTAAAAAGCTAAGAGTTCTCATGAGGGAGATAACTTACTGCTGATTGTTTGAATGGCATTATCAAGATCCTTGGAACCTTGCAAAACATCCTTCCCTTGATACTTCCACCGCAGTAATCTATTGTACAAGTCCTTTAGCATCAAAAGTACATCTTCATCAATTTCAATTCTCAGTAATCTCGTGACACACTCGAGCAGATATTTTCCAACCCTTAATTTCACCCGACAAATAAAATCCACTCCACTCTCCTCCGTCTCAAACAAAGATCCTGAAATACTCTCAACAATGTCAGTCAGATGGAAGACAAGACATGCTCCTTCAACTACTTCCTTTCTGCTAAAATTTTCAGCCTGGATTATTTGGTCTCCCTGCTGTTCAAAGTTCCATCTTATGTCCTTCGTTGATGAAAGAACTGTACCAGTTGCAGCATAATGTAGAACATATTCACATGCCTCATCATTTAATGAATTAGGGCATCCAATCAAGATCCCTAATGATACCCTCCGAAATAAAAGATTTTGCTTTATCCCAATGTCCTGGGATGATTTGAGTTCATGCGATGAAAATCTTTTTCCTGATGCGTTGTAATAGCTAATGCACACTTCGTTAAAGTCCTTGAGCCACCGTCGGATTGCTTGACATTCGTACTTTTCCATAGAAGTCTTGTCTCCTTCACTGCTAAGTTTAAGCTTCTTAAGTTTCTTCTTGTAGGCACTTGCTGTTTTTTCATGTTCATCTGAGCTAGGTTGTTTGACATGCAAAGATGCTGATAATTTATTCAAACACTCGACCAATGAATTCTGATGCAATTCATTGATTGGATCTAGTATCCATGCAATATACCTAGAGGCAGCAGCAGAATAAGATGGTGAGTCGTTATCTGATTGTTCATTCTTAGCTCTTCCAGATGTGGACCTGTCTTGAAAACTTTCTCCAAAGAACAGTAATATAGAGGCCAGACAGAACCAATCTGGGAAGTTCATTGCCATAGCCCTGTTGGTAGAACAGTTTAAATTTCAAGCTTTAGTTGTTTGATCAGTCGAGTTAAATAAATAAGTCTTTTAGCCTTAGAACATACCAGACAGATTTCTGATCCACCATGGAGACTCTTGTTGCAGAATGATTACAAGATTGATGGGAATGTTTTATATTCTGAGAAATTGACTTGTTTATGCTATGAACCAATTGCAGAAATCTTTCACATGAAAGGGGTCCAGCGAAAGAATGAAATAACTGATGGTTGTATGGGAAATAAGCATGAGAGTATGGCAGCATTAATCCCACTTCAGCAGATATTCCCCACCACATTGGTCTGGAAAGTACATCTAGTACCAGTGAAGCTAATTCAGTCTGAAACTCTAATACGGAAGCCAAACCCCTGTTATCCATAGCCAACCCTAACAAGTAAGTGAAGAGGTGAATCAGCTATCACTTTTAAGAATTACAGTTTTATAATCTAATATCAACGAAAGAAATAGGGGTTTGTCAACACTTCTCACCCTTTAAATCAATTATATTAGACCTAACTTGTAAAATAACTAACAAATCCCAAAAAAGTACACATGTCCAGGACATGCCAAATTGTGGCCGAAATGTAACAAAAATTATAATAGACCCTCTTTTGGTATAAGAAAAGGAATTTTGTGTCCTAAATTGCTCAATTTGAGACCTGGGAACCTAACTCATCTGAACTTTGAACTTTGGACCCAAGAGTGCTATTAGCGGAAGTCTAACATGTTGCAAGTTGCAACAAGTTGTCCGATGCAGCTAAATTTCTAAGGGCGGACTTAATATAGCAGGTTAATGATGTGAATCCATAATCAATAAATAACAAATTGACCTATGATGCAAAAGCATTGAATATACCATCAGCCCAAGTTTCATCCACATGAGCATAAGTCAAGATAAACAAAATGCAAAAACCAGAACCATGAATATAAAGATTTGGAACTTACGTCACTAGAAACCAATTATGCAGAAGAGACCTGGTCTCAACAAACAAAGCAGGAGAAAGTACCAAGTAGATGATTATAGATCGCCACTCCATCCTTTCATAGATTTCAACACTCAAACAAAGAAAAGGTCTTCTAGTTGCCTCATGCAATATCTGTGAAACATCATGCTTTAGAGTGTGCGGATCAAGATACCAGCATAGCAATCTGCATGGTTTCATAAGCCAAAATAAGTAAAACAAAGGTAGAGGCAAAACAAGGGATAGCAAGAGTGAAATTTCATTGAATACACCGTATATCTTTATTAGGATGGGATACTTAGACTTGATGGACATTGGCGCTAGATAAGGGCAACTCCAATGGTGGGTATCAAGAGCAAATTTTGATACCCACCTCAAAGAGTTAACATCTCCAATGCTAAAATACCTAGGAACCAAATTTAGATAAGGAGTTTAGGTACCAAATATGGTACCTTGCTTAACTCCTTGGGCGTGGAACACACTCAAGGAGGTAAGGAGAAATGGGCATAAATTGGTGTACAGGAGCTGCCAGGGCTTGTCCCCTATTCCAAAATGTCAAGTCAAAGTGTTGTTTTCTTTTACAATTTGTAATCCTTCAACCAACTAACTAGTAAGAAGATGACACGTGTGAAATTATGATTAATTAATAATAATTATTCATATTCACTTTCCATTTAGAGTTGGTCTTATAAAAAAAACTAGTTTTTTCTTAAGATAAGGAAAAACGTGTTTTCAAAATAAACGGTGGCAATTTTGTAATTACTGGCAACCATGTTCAAAATAAACGGTGGCATTTTTGTAATTACTGGCAACCATGATAAATGCCAGTGTTAATATTACAAATGACCAGTGATTTCATACTGGCATTTTATAAACATGAAACTGGCACTTTTTACACGGGCACTTTTAAATACATGAACTGGCACTCTTCACACTGGCACTCTGTTACACTAACACTGGCACTTTGTTACACTAATATTTTCTTGGCTCTCAAACATACAAGCACTGGCATTCAAAAATACATGGACTGGCATTTTAAAACACATTTACTGGCACTCAAAAATGCATATACTGGCACTCAAAACACCGATAATTATTTTTGCCGATATTCAAAAAAACATGAATCGGCATTCAAAAAAACATGGATCGGCATTCAAAATTACAAGAACTGCATTCAAAAATACATTGACACTCAGTTACACACTTACTGGCACTCTATTATACACTAACTGGCACTCCAAAATACATGGACTGGCACTCCAAAATATACACACTGGCATCTAATTACCCAGTCCACCAATGCATCAAATTCTCAAACTGGTACTCAAATACTTATAAACTGGCATTAATTTACACTAAAACTGGCATATAAAATCTCTAACACTGGCACGTAAATAACACGGCAAATCAAAAACTAAACGCAAATCAATCTTTCGACTAAAATCTCTAATTTCAGCTTCACTCGACCCTTCCCAACTTTCTCCTTGTGCTTTTCCATTTTTGGAATTCAAACAATACCCTAAATTGTTATTCCTGCTACCGAATAGCGAATTCCCAAATTTCTTTGAAGGGAAAGCATGTGTAAGTCTTGAATTGAAGGATTGGGTGGTTGATTTGGGGAAAGAAGAGGTAAATTGGGGGAAATGGTTTCGAAATTTGTGTGTTTTGAAGGGGATTGGAGAAGGTTTGAGGGATGGGTAAGAGTTTAGGGTTGAAATTGTCATTGATATTGCCATGGCTATTGAGCTTCTGCCATTATCAATAGACTGCTGTTGAGGTGTGTGTGTGTGAGAGGGAGGGATAGAGAGAGAG
The DNA here is from genome assembly GCA_022495995.1 of Adenophora triphylla var. japonica. Classification (NCBI taxonomy): domain Eukaryota; kingdom Viridiplantae; phylum Streptophyta; class Magnoliopsida; order Asterales; family Campanulaceae; genus Adenophora; species Adenophora triphylla. The sequence goes on from JAFEMH010000020.1 coordinate 486,548, forward strand.
AGAGCGAGCCTGCAGGAAGAGGCTTGGTTGAGGGATTTGGTCCGGCAATGGAGGTTGGGCTTGGAGAAGAAGAAGACGACGCAGGGGGCTCCTTTTGCGTATAGAGAGAGAGAAGAGAGAAAGTAATTCCGGATAGAGAGAGAAAGAGAGAGAACGCTGTGTTATGAAGACGGTAAAACACGTTTTTTGGTAGGTTAACAAAAAACGCGTTTTTTATAAGTTTTTGGCTTCCATTTAATTATTATTTAAAATTATGCATATTAATATTTAATTATTAAAAATATTTAATTAAGAAAAATATTATAAATGTGAAATAAAATTAACAATATGAAAAAAAAATTGAGTCATTAATTTGATACTAGCTATTGGAGATGTTAGCACCTTTTACATATGCATCAAAATAAAATTTGTATTTTTTATTTAAATTAAATTATTAAATTATTATTTAAACCATTCATATTTAATTATTAAAAATATTTTAAATGTGAGATAAAATTAACAATATGAAAATAAAAAATTTGATTTTGATACCTACCATTGGAGATGCTAGTACATTTTACATATGTATCAAAATTGAATTTTCAATTTTGATACCTACCATTGGAGATGAAATTTTGATACCCTATGAATAGTGTTCCATAGGTATCAAATTTTGATTTTGATACCTATGGCTTAACTCTCCCCATTGGAGATGCCCTAAGACCTAAACTTAGATCCTGCACGACACTTTAACTACTTTCATAATTCTCTTCAGGTCCTTTAAAATTTGTATATAAAACATATCAAACAAATTAGTACCTGCTGCTGATTTAGTCAATAAGGATGAACCTACTTTGATTTCTAATCACAACAACATACAGATTGAAGTGGATAAATCAAGCATAAGTAGTTACTATACAATAAAGTAATAAACAACATACAGATTGAAGTGGATAAATCAAGCATAAGTAGTTACTATACAATAAAGTAATAAGCATCAGGAGACATGATATCACGAGCTTGCACATGCAACTGGAGGTTCAAGATTCAAAGATGGGAGTTCCAACAAGATTGATGGAATGGAGTAAAGTAAGCATGAGCATTTTCTTAGGCCAAAGAGGGGTCAAGATACAAGGAGGAACTTGAAAATAATGTATAAAAGTAATGCAAGAGACAAGTACAATAGTTGGGGAATGAAAAGAAACAATATAGGCAATATCCACAATAATGAGTATCTTGCAGAGCTCACCTCAATGGTATTTCTTGGCCCTTAAGAGAGCTCCTTAATGGAACATGGCAGAACAACCTCGAAAAAACAGGACAATATGCGTCAGTAGGTTTCACTTCAAGATCAGGAGCTAGCTGCAATAGGTTTTTGAATCTTGTTGCTGATGCAACCGCTCTAACAACAGCATATAGTAGTGAGCAAGAAAGCGTCCCGTCAGAGTTCTCAAATCCTGTTCACAATTGAAAATGAAATTAATCAAAGTTTCAACGTCAGCCAAAATAAACACTTGGATTAAATACAGATTAGCCAGTTCCAAGTAGCTTAAGCATCGCCAACGCTCGTGCTTCTGTTGAAAAGTGAAAGGTGAGTCTCGTAAAATTGTGTGGCCAACCATACTTCATCGTATTTGATTGGCATCTATAAAGATGCTTTTTGTCATTAAATTGGGTTTGGAGGCAAACACACCGAATAGACTTGCTAGAATAGTGTTACATAACAAGTTAGGACTATGAATGCAACACTCCAAATATTCAAGTCAACGATTATACGTAAACAGCAATTGAAGCTAACCATTTGCACCTGCTTATTTCATGCATGAAAGATAAAACTAGAATATCAACGGAATTGTATGCCTGATTTTCAAAAAGGACAGTCAGACTCACTAATTGGAACATCCCAATATAAAGTTTCCCGGCCCAAGCTTTAAATGAGGAAAGAAAATGAAGAGAAGGGAGAGGGTATTCAGTTTCTTCGATGTGTGCTCCCGAGTTTAAGAAGGAAAGGTAAGGAAACACATATTTGTTCCTCTTGTCCGTGTTTAAGAGGAATGAAGAGCAAAAAAAGTGATTATTTTTTTGTAATGTTAAGTTTAATTAAATTAGAAAAGATTCATATGTGAGGAGAGATGTGATATTAGATCAAATCAAAATTGTTCATTTATAATGAAGGATATAATAGGTATACTGAAAAGATTGAACCCCCAAAAAACTTTCTTTCCTCCCATTTCTTCTAAATTTCGGGGAAAAAAAATTAGAGGAAAGTTCTCTAAACTTTCCCTATCTTACTTTCTATACTCGCAGTTTTCCAAAGTTCTCTACCTTTCTTTTTCATCTCCATCTTTTTGAGAATCTAGAAAATAACCAAAGAGTATGAGCACAGCAGAACAAAAGAACTCCTCTACGGTTGTCCCAAAATGGCGTTGTGAAAGGGTGATTAAACATGTATATAAAAAAGGTATCCAAATTCAGCACTTGATACCCACCATATTGTTTCAACTTCAACAAAATATTAACACAATTCTCGATCACTTCTGTGCAATCAGACAAAGAAATCGATCCACCCACTCGCAAAATGTCTTCTTGACCGATCCTTAAGACCTTACAATTAATCGAAGAACTTAAAACTGAAACAATTGTCTTCACGGAACACTCTATTACCGAATCAAAAACCTAAACAACCAAAAACAAATAATAAAAATTAAAACAAATAAACAAGAGTTTAAATCAGATGATGCAATCGTATGAAACTCTATTGCTAGCTATTGAATTCAAAACACTGACCTGTGGAGCAGTAAATCCCATCAAAGAGAGTGCAGTATCCAAAACCCTAACCCTAGAATGGTCATTCAAATTGAGTGATTTATTGAGGTTTGAAACCAAGAAATCAATCGATTGGTCTTCATTTGAATTCAGGGTTTGGATATTCGTCGCTAGCCTAGTGAAGAGATCAGATATTTCCGGTAGATTGGACATCGCCGACCAAAGCGTAAGAACGGAGAGAGGGGGGAAGATGAACAAATTGTTTTCCCGCCAAAAAGTGTATAAATATTTGTTGTCGTGGGCCTTTGGGCTATTATTAATTCTAATACCGATTGACATAAACTGGTTTTGAGCCCTTCCTCTCGGCCCGCTCCTAGTTGGTTGAGTTAAGAAAAATAATACTCCAAAGTTTAATTCTTGAAAGGTTCCTTGGCCCAAATCAAAATCTATAAAAATCTACATCATTTATTAAAATCTACTTCCTCCGTCCCAAAATGTTTGTCCCATTTGACTTTTTTGTTGAACTTTGACCGCAAATATATGACAATTTAATTATGTTCATGAAATTTTAAAAATTCCTATTGATTCACCATTAATAATATTATCAACAACAACTTTTAGAATTTCATGAACATGATTAATCTCTCATAAATTTGTGGTCAAAGTTCAACAAAAAAGTCAAATGGGACAAACATTTTGGGACGGAGGGAGTATAATACAATAATAGTGGTAAAAAATAATCGCCACATAATGAGTGGCTAGGATTGTGTTTCGAAAAGACAAAGAGTGGTCAGGATTGATTCTCACCTCCAACACCAGTTTTAACTTTTTTTATTTTTAATCGTTGAATTTCTTTTCAATTTGTTTGATCCTACGGCTTTAGATTGGCGATTTCTATTTCAATACATACTCCCTCCATCACGAGACTTTTAGTCAAATTGCAATAATTTTAACTATTAATTTAAAAATTAATATTGAAAATATTATTAATTGTGTTATAATAAAAAAAAATTAAATTTTTATTAGAATCACTATTTTTTATTTAAATTATTGATTAGGGGTGAGCAAAAAAATCGGAACTGGGTAGGGACGGTTTATGAAATATTGGAAAATCGAATCTAGCGGCTCGATTTGGGATACAGGATTTCATATCGATTACTCACACCGAACCGTACCGATATTCTTCTAAATAATAAATATTCCTAATATTTACTATAAATTTTCATCTATTAGAATTGTTATTTTGACAATTATTAACATTTATTTTAGTAAATTACTGTTTACAAAATCAAGTGAATTATTTGAAGTCTTTTTTGAGCCCAAGTGTGGCTGTTATTAGTGTTGGACAATATGTATGGCTTCTCAAGAACTTAACAGAAAATATGACGGAGAAAATAACGGAGATTGGGAAAACTGGAAACAAGTCGAGTCTTGTATTATATACAATCTCCGTAAGAGTTATTTGTCCCGCACTGGTGCTTACGGTTGTATGACAAAACTCTAGTAAGATAAAACGACTTACTATTAGTTATAAGGAGCACTCCAATATAACTAATCTAACGAACAACAAAGGTTTTAGAACTTTGGACTTGAAGGATTGAATGCAACAATATGCTATGATTTGGCTATGTTAATCTATCTCTCTAGAGGGTTGGAAAGGCTCAAATGACTGTGTGTGTAAATTGAAATTCGGAGGGGAAGTATATAAAGAGAATCAAAGGGTTTGGTGGCTTTTCCCTTGAAAAGTCACAACTTTTCGGGTATAACAGCACTTGCACGGCCGTGTCCAATGAACTGCACGGCCGTGCAAGGCAATATGCACCGCCGAGTTCATGGCTCGCACGGCCGAGTGGCAAGGCAAGGCACGGTGCACGGCCGTGTCCTAGACACTTGCACGGCCGTGCAAGCTTCTTCACCGCTCGTCACCCTTTAGCCACAACAAGTCCACACCAATTTTGGGACCAACCCAAAACACACTTTGACCCAATATTTAAGTTACAAATCATTTGTCATTAATTTCTCATTCACACGGAAATGTTTTTTGAGACATTAAATGAGTTATATATAATCTACAACAAATGTAGATTACCATTTGTAACTAGTTCCGTTAACACATAACGAACTTCCGTTAGAAACTAGATCAATGTTAAGTTAAACTTAACTTTCCGTTATCCATTTCCAACAATCCCCCACATGAATGACAATTAATGCATGTATGCAAATTCGTCCAAAGTTCCGGCGAACTATTATTACATCGGGATAGATAGCTTGTGGCCTTGAATCTTCCCTAGTGAAATATTATCGGATATACTAGCCATTTGGTAGCGAGTCGCTTTGAACCAAATGATCGGGTGTATACCAAGACAATAATACTCACATAATAACAACTCTAACAATTGTTGTTCTCACGTTTTGTCCATTTTGGCCCTGGACCGTATCTCATTCATAAGCGTTCATTTAGAGGCGGCCTTATTACCTCTCACTTATATAGGTGATTCTCACTATAAGGAGTATCATGCACTACTCCACCCGTAGGTATAGAAATCATTAAAAGTTTTCTCAACTTAACCTTACCACCGCCGTACGTGCTTGTACTTGGATGTTCTGGGAATGAGTATTCAACATCTCCGGGTTAATAAACCGAGTTGTTGTTTCCAAGTAACTCTACTAGAACTTATAACTTGGTTGTCTCATTGAACCAAGGGCCCGGGATCTCCATTTCTCAAGGTTGAGTGTCCGCTATAAGTTCTTTTGTTGTGGGTTTTAAACCCATTCCCTTAACAGCTTTATACAGCTGATCTCTATTTATACCTTTGGTAAATGGATCCGCTAAGTTATCACATGATTTTACATAATCAATGGTGATAACGCCATTCTTGATCAACCTGCCTAATGGTATTGTGTCTACGACGAATATGTCTAGACTTACCATTGTACATACTATTCTCGTGCCCTTCCAATTGCCGATTGACTATCACAATGGATTAGTACAAAGAGTAATGTGTTTGCTCCAACAAGGAACATCCTCCAGAAGTTCTTAAGCCATTCTCGCTTCTTCCCCAACTTTATCCAACGCGATAAACTCAGTATTCCATTGTGGATCCGGCTATACACGTTTGTTTGGAGGATTTCCATGACACCGGCTCCTCCACCTATAGTGAATACATATCCACTTGTGGATTTAGAGTCTTTCGTGTCCGATATCCAATTGGCATCACAAGATCCTTCTAATACCGCTGGATATTTATTGTAAAGTATCCCATGGTTTAATGTATACTTTAAATATCTTAGTACTCTCATTAGAGCTTTCCAATGATCAAGCACTAGGATTGCTTGTGAACCTACTTAGTTTGCTCACCGAATATGCAATGTCCTGGACGAGTACAATTTGTTAAGTACATCGATCGCCAATTATTCTTGCATATTCCAACTTGAGAAACCTGGTTTCCCTTTCGTTCTTGGCTAAATGTAGAGCCAAGTCTACAGTGTCTTAGCCTGAGGGTCATCAAAGACATTGAATTTCCGAAGAACATTCTCTAGGTAATGGGATTGTGAAAGAACTAATCCTTCGTATGTTCTAGAGATCTTTATCCCTAATATTACATCGCCTAATCCCATGTCTTTCATGTCAAAGTTCTTCTTTAACATGCCTTTGGTATTCATGATTAAATCATGATTACTTCCCATTATGAGCATGTCGTCTACATAAAGACAAACGATAACGAATGATTCAGATGTTCCTTTAATGTAGACACATTTGTCACATTCATTAATCTTGAATCCATTCGATAACATAGTTCTGTCGAACTTCTCATGCCATTGTTTAGGTGCTTGTTTTAGTCCATACAAGGACTTTACAAGTTTACACACCTTTCGTTCTTTACCAGGAACCACGAACCCTTCGGGTTGTTCCATGTAAATTTCTTCATCAAGTTCTCCATTTAGGAAAGGCCTTCACATCCATTTGGTGTATCTCAAGATTATGCACCGCCGCAATAGCTATGAGAACACGAATAGATGTGATCCTTGTGACAGGGAGTATGTATCGAAGAAATCATATCCCTCTTCTCGTCTAAAGCCTTTGGCAACTAGCCTAGCTTTGTACTTTTCGATAGATCCATCCGCCTTATACTTCCGTTTAAGGATCCATTTGCAACCTAATGGTTTGCAACCTGGAGGGAGATCAACTAATTCCCAAGTATTGTTGAGCATTATGGATTCTATTTCACCGTTAATAGCTTCCTTCCGTAACGAACTATCCGGACCTGACAAAGCTTCTTTAACAGCTTGATGGTTCGTTTTCTAACATGTAAGATAGAAAATCAGACCAAAAGTCTTTTCCACTCTTGCCCTTTTGCTACGCCTGCTCTTCATCTTCTATTTGAGAAGGACCGGATGTAGACTCATGTGTTCTCTTATTAGAACCTACATCTTTCCCGTCCTTAACCGGAAAAATGTTTTCAAAGAATACCGCATTCCTTGATTCTATAGTAGTTCCTACGTGCATATCCTAATGTCCGATTTATGCACTATAAACCGATAGGCACTACTATTATTGGCATATCCAATAAAAACACAGTCAATGGTCTTTGGGCCAATCTTGACTTGTTTAGGTTTAGGTACTTCAACCTTGGCCAAACACCCCCACACTTTAAGGTATTTAAAACATGGCCTACGATTATGCCACATTTCATAGGGTGTTTTGTCAATACCTTTCTTGGGTATTTTATTAAGAACATAATTAGAAGTGAGTATTGCTTCCCCCACAAGTTGTCTGCAAGCCCGAACCGATCAAAAGCGCGTTCATCATCTCTTTGAGAGTGCGGTTTTTGCGTTCAGCAACTCCATTAGATTGAGGGGTATATGGAGCCGTTGTTTGATGAATTATGCCGGATTCCCAACATAGTCCTTCAAACGGTGCTTCATATTCTCCACCTCTATCGCTTCTAATTTTCTTAATTTTCAAGTTAAGTTGATTCTCAACTTCTTTCTTATAAGTCTCAAAAGCCCCTGAGGCTTCATCCTTACTTCTTAAGAGATAGACATAGCAATACTTAGTGCAATCATCTATAAATGTAATGAAGTACCTTTTGCCTCCTCGAGTTTGCACTAGTTTTAAATCACATATGTCGGTGTGAATTAACTCGAGAGGAGTCGTGTCTCTTTGTATGGCATTAAATGGTGACTTAGTCATTTTTGCCTCAACACAAACTTCGCACCTATTAGTCGAGTCGGATTTAGTCATTTGGATTAAATCTTGTCTCGCTAATTTCTTAATGGTGTCGAGGTTTACATGTCCTAATCTATCATGCCATAAATTAGAACTTTCCGACAAGTAAACATAAGGAACACAACTTTTATTCATCGCACCTTGGCGGATTACGGCCATTACATTCATTTTAAAAGGCCCTCCTCGAGGTAACCTTTTCCAAGAAACAAACCATTCTTGGTTAGTACAAATTTGTCGGATTCGAATACTAGTCTAAAACCGGCCTTACTAAGCAAAGCGCCGGACACCAAATTTTTACGGATGTCCTGGAACATGCAAAGACATCCAACAAGGTTACTTCTTTTCCGGAAGTCATCTTCAAAATCACGTTTCCAATGCCTTGAACATCGGAGGTCGCTGAATTTCCCATGTAAAGCTTTCTTCCTGAGATGGGAGTATAGGAGGAGAAACTTTCCTTGTTACCACAAATATGGCGGGTAGCACCGGTATCTATCCACCATGCTTTAGGGTTCTCCACCAAATTTGCAACGTTGGCTTCAAAGACAACCGCCGCAAAGTCTAGGTCCATATGGTCAACATTGTTCGCCTCTTTCGGGAGACGACAATCCTCGACAAGTGGCCCGGTTTGCCACAATTATAGCACGACCCTCGAACCTTTTAGAGGTCTTCTTCTTCCCTTTCTTAGCATTCCCTAGCTGAATGCTTTCTCTTGTGCCACTCGTGCTAGCCTCGGCGAGATTGACCTTAGCCTCCATCTTGCCTTTAGCAACTTTGGCCTCATTCATTCTATTGTTCTCTTCTATTTGAAGACGAACAACAATGTCTTCTAAGGACATCTCCTTGCGTTTATGCTTGAGATAGTTCTTGAAGTCCTTCCACGAAGGAGGCAATTTTTCAATGATAGAAGCCACCTTAAATGGATCATTCATGATCATCCCCAAGATCAAGCCCATGTAGAATGATTTGGAATTCATCTACTTGAGTTGTTACCGATTTGGAATCGACCATCATAAAGTCAAGATACTTACCGACGACAAATTTCTTTGACCCGGCATCCTCGATCTTGTACTTCCTTTCCAAAGTGTCCCACAACGCTTCTAACTCGACCGTACTATACACATTGTATAGTGCATCGTCAAGTCCATTTAAGATATAATTCTTACAAAGAAAATTACCGTGAGACCAAGCCTCCTTCGCCATTTGCCTTTGGGGGTCCTGGATCACCTTTTCTACCGCCGGAGGATCTTCCTTTAAGAAGCGGTGCAAGCTTAGGGTGGTCAAGTAGAAGAGCATCTTCTGTTGCCATCTCTTGAAATCCACACCGGTGAATTTCGCGGGTTTCTCACCATGACTGATGTGATGAGTTGTAGGAGCGGGAGCAACATTGTTGAATGTAGTATCTCCTTGCGGTGGAGGCGTCACATTCCCTTGACTAGATGAAGTGGTGTCTTTCTCGTTTGCCATCTCTTGAAGAAGCGTAAAATAACTCTTACGATTGTTGGACAATATGTATGGCTTCTCAAGAACTTAACAGAAAATATGACGGAGAAAATAACGGAGATTGGGAAAACTGGAAACAAGTCGAGTCTTGTATTATATACAATCTCCGTAAGAGTTATTTGTCCCGCACTGGTGCTTACGGTTGTATGACAAAACTCTAGTAAGATAAAACGACTTACTATTAGTTATAAGGAGCACTCCAATATAACTAATCTAACGAACAACAAAGGTTTTAGAACTTTGGACTTGAAGGATTGAATGCAACAATATGCTATGATTTGGCTATGTTAATCTATCTCTCTAGAGGGTTGGAAAGGCTCAAATGACTGTGTAAATTGAAATTCGGAGGGGAAGTATATAAAGAGAATCAAAGGGTTTGGTGGCTTTTCCCTTGAAAAGTCACAACTTTTCTAGTATAACAAAGACTTCGCACGGCCGTGTCCAATGAACCGCACGGCCGTGCAAGGCAATATGCACGGCCGAGTTCACGGCTCGCACGGCCGAGCGGCAAGGCAAGGCACGGTGCACGGCCGTGTCCTAGACACTTGCACGGCCGTGTAAGCTTCTTCACCGCTCGTCGCCCCTTTAGCCACAACAAGTCCACACCAATTTTGGGACCAACCCAAAACACACTTTGACCCAATATTTAAGTTACAAATCATTTGTCATTAATTTCTCATTCACACGGAAATGTTTTTTGAGACATTAAATGAGTTATATATAATCTACAACAAATGTAGATTACCATTTGTAACTAGTTCCGTTAACACATAACGAACTTCCGTTAGAAACTAGATCAATGTTAAGTTAAACTTAACTTTCCGTTATCCATTTCCAACAATTAGGATGTAAAATGCTAAAATGTTTATGTTTGGTCCAAGTTTGGCCTGAGATCAGCGGTCATATAAAGTAAATGTGTCAAGACCGAATATTATCGAATCGACACTTACTGAAGCCGAAAACCGACTACACCGAATCGAGCTAAAACCGAGTGGTGGCGATTTGTTAAACTTAGATACCGAATACTTTTGGTTCGATAACAATTTTAGCCTAAAACCGAGCCAAACCGTACTGAACACACCCCTATTATTGATCAAAGTTACATCAATTTGACTAAAAAATTTAATTCAAGTGGGATGGTACGGGAGTATAATAATGTAGTAATAGTATACATAACTATTATTTGAAAATTGGCGTGTACCAAGATTTTCAATTCAAATGTAAATGGAAAGAAAACAAGCTGTGGTCTGGTTGTGTGTACCGAATGTCTGACTTTCTCTCAATTTACAATTTAACTGACATGGATTTTGATTACTTTTGTAATATAGTTTTTAAAAATAAAAGTGTGTAGATCTGATCGCTCCCTTATTTTGTAGAATCAACTCAATCAAATTTTAACATATTTTTATAAAAAAAATATGAATAATTTTATCGAGAAATATAGATATTTTCATGAAATTCTAAAAATTGTTATTGATAGTATTTTAGTTGGTAAAACAATAACAATTTTTATAATTATATAAAAATATCTAAATTTTCATAAAATTACGGTCAAAATTCGATTGAGTTGACTATTAAAGTCAAAGTGATCTAAATTTTTCGAGATGGAGGGAGTATTTGTTTTTATAATCTGTTGCAAATAAAAAAAATGATGTTATATTTCCAAGTCATATATCATGGACATCTTTTTTAAGGGACAATTTGATCATTTCACATGACATATTACCCAGAGTTAGTTTCATGACTAACTTTCGTTAGCCAAAATGCATATTTTGGCCGTAATTTAACGCAATATTCCCTCTACTTCTATTCCGAATAATCTTACTCACTTTGTCATCTAGATCTTTTTTTTATATAAGTCTCATTTTCTATGAACGAAAGTATATAATATTTATTTATTAATGAGACTCATTAATAATACTCATAATTCGACTATCGTCTTACTATTTTCTATCTCATTTTCTCTCTCACCTCAGTTCATAACCACCTATTGACTTTACACAAAGAACGGTTGATATCGATCCATAAACGCTACGATCCAAGGGTTGTCATGTCATTTGATAATTTATTTTCTTCTTCAATTTTAACCGTAAGATTAATTATCAATGCTTTAATTCAACGACTCTCATTAACCGATTTCTAAAATTATCCTTGAATTTATCAATCACAATCTCTCTCTATTTTTTGTGATATTAGTATACTTCAACTGTTTCATATTAAATATTTTTTATAAAATTTAATATATTGTTGTATTAATAATAATTAAAATTTTATGAATAAATGAATTTTAGTAATTTTTTTGTTAAATTTCAATTAAATTAACTAAAAAATAAAGTTAAAAGATTTATAATGGGATTGATAACTAACTAACTAAATGGCGGGACCTAATATCGATAACATGACACATTTATATATAACTATATACTCCCTCCGTCCCACTAATATTAGCACACTTTCCTTTTTGGGCGTCCCGCTAATATCCGCACACTCCCAAAAAGGAAACTTTATATTAATAAAATATTCACCCAACCCCACTCATTCTCTCTCCTACATTATTTTAATACTCACAACACCATTATAATTTATTACACCCTCCACTCATTCTCTCTCCACTCATTCTTTTACACTCACAACATTTTATTAAAATATCATATTCCTTAATTCCCGCGCAAACAGTGTTTGTGCTAATATTAGCGGGACGGAGGGAGTATATGTGTATATATTGATCTAATGCATGTTTTAAATAGATTTTCTCGCGTTCGACAGATGATTTGCAAGAAACTGAAGCTCCAACTGATTCACAAATGACTCCACCACAGTTGACGTATGAAGATATATGGGATAATTCATTTACTTGCATGATTTTGTTATTTTGTAACAGGAGCAAAGTGGAGAAAGTATCGTGGAAATGTAATGGTGATGATAGGGGCATTTGATGTAATTTTGTGATTGCTTATAGTACTTTGTTCTTGCACAATTCTGTTTCAATCATAATTGAGTTATGTTAAAGTCCAAGATTGATATGTATGTGGAATTGGAGAGTGATGTGGGAACGGTTTATGGAGAAATCCATCTTTGCAACTTCAAAAACGGTGAACCAATGTTCATCACTTATGGTAAATACCATAAATTTGAACATTTGTTGTTATTTGTGCACTTTTAGATTCTTTCACATTTTTAGTTTGATATTTCAATCTAACATTTGAATTTTCATTTACTTTCAAGTTGATGCAAGAGTTAAGGATAAACTTAGGCAATATATGTTTATAGTTTGTGATTGTTTGCTACTCTATTTGTTATTATTTGTTGCACATTTAGATTCTATTATTTCACATTTTCAGTTTGATACTTCAATCTAACATTTGAATTTTCTTATACTTTCAAGTTGATGCAAGAGTTAAGAATAAACTTAGGTAATATCAGTTTATAGTTCGTGATTGTATGCTATTCTATTTTCATGAATTTTAACATATTAGGAATTTTGAGACATTGGATACTTATAATGGTGTTTATCTTTTAATTTTTTTCACTTGACCATCCATACATACTGTCTCCGTGCCATTGGTACGAGTCAGAGAGTACTAGTTCACATACAATCGAGTCAGATCAAAATTTCTTATAAACTCACACGCTTTTTACATGTTCTTATACCTTAGGTATATAAGCGGACTGATTAATATTTTTTTTTATATACTCCCTCCGTCCCACCCGAATTTGGAGAATGAGTGGAGTTAATGAGTGAGTGGGGTATGCCCATTTTTTTATTATTATAAACTTTCCTTTTTGGGTTGTCCAAATTCGGATGGGACGTCCAAAAAGGAAATTTGTCCAAATTCGGGTGAGACGGAGGGAGTATATATTTTAGATATAGCAGCATACTAATTAATAAAATATGAATTTCTTAATATTTTTTGATGAAAGAAACTCCAATATTTATTGCATCAAATAAACTCTTGTTCCATTACAGCGTCCTACAAGGTAGCAAATCATGCCTTATTTCAAGTTATACAATCAAGATTAATAAATAATTATAGCACTTACCAAATATCCTAATAACCTCAATCACCAATTTCACAAAAGTGAAACAGGGTCATTTCTTTACCATATACCGGAGCGGAGCAGAAAAGAGCCTGCTCCAACTAGTCTATTTTCCGAAAGACAGTTAAAGCTATTTTATAAATTTAAAAAGTTTTTATTTTGTTGGATCGTAACTTATGTTTTTAATTTAATGCACGTGACGAATTCGGAACGTCATGTCCCGTACCGCAAAGATGCGAGATTTCATAGGCCCGTCTCGTTCCATTATTTCAAATTGACAGCTCTATCTATATCAATCAATTATCGTCGAACTAATGATTTAAAAGTCAATGTCAATAATATATTAGTGGCGGAGCCAAAAAGAAATTTAGAAATTAAGCAAAATCATTTTCACTAATTACTAAATAAAAGAGGAAAAAAATCTATATTACAATAGACAATGGAGGTAACCGCTGAGGCAAAGAATGGATGAGATTAAATCTCAACAAATGATCCGACGGCCTGAATTTCCCCTCCCCTTAACCGTTTTTAACTTCCCACTCCCCAACAACTGATGTCCAAGTAAATAAGAGATTAAGAATCATTTGTTTTATCATTTTGAAGTTTCTGTTTACATGTTTGAATAATATTTGTCTATTGTTTTTCATATCTATATAATGCACAAATATGTTTCAATCGATAATGTGCTTATTTAATCGTTTATTGGGACATAATATTTTTTTTACTATCACGACGATTTTGATTAAAGAAGGGAAAAATGAATTTAGTATAATCGCAAGTGGGTAGGCGTCACTCCGTGCCCTTGGCATGGGACTTAGTACTAGTTAGGATACAATTCTTCCCATGCAGAGGGACAAGTTTCAATATATTGTACCTATACCCTTAAATTTTAAAATATCTACGATAGTAATTTTACTTTTATTTAAGTAAAGGGGGCAATTTCCCCTCTTCCACACCATGTATAAATATAGATGATGGCGAGGGAGGATTAACCTAAAAAGTAGGGGTGTCAGCGGTTCGGTTCAAACCGCGGTTTGAGACCGAACCGAACCAAACCACGTGGTTTGGTTTGGTTTTTATACCTTCGCGGTTCAGCTCGGTTTCAAAAATCTATAAACCATGCGGTTCGGTTTGGTTTGTGGTCTGACTCCTCCAAACCGAACCAGACCGAACCAAACCAAACCATATTGAGCTGAACCGCCAAACCGAACCACCGAGCTAAACCGCCAAACCGAACCACCGAGCTGAACCACCAAACCGAACCACCGAGCTAAACCGTCAAACCAAACCACCGAGCTGAACCGTCCAAACCGTAATATTAACCATTGATTATTTTTTATTTAATCTTCGCCCTTGATTTTCAAAATCTAACCTAATAAGCTTATTACAGAAGTATACATTTTTAAACCCTTTTCATATCTTCCATTGCGGTGCGGCGCTTGAGTCTCTCTCTCTCTCTCGCTCTCGGTCTCCGCCATTTCCATCAACGATTCAACGAAGACGAAGACGAAGACTTTCCAACCTCACTCTTCCTCTTCCTTCGTCCTCTTCTTCACCTCACGCTCACCTTTCCTCCGCTTCACCCTTCCTCCGGCCTACTCTTCCTCGCCTCTCCAATTTTCGGCTTAATTGATACTGTCGCCGACTTGCCGGTATGATTTGTTAACTTTATATCTTGCTTCCGTTTGTAAGAAAATGCTTCAAGAATCGTTGACGAGCTTCGATCTCGTTTCTCGAACATTGAAGTTCAAGTTCTTTGGATGAAATTAAAGTTGATTCATCATTTGATGTGGATGCCGGATTTTTGTTTATAAATGTTTTAGTTGTAGATCTCGTGAATGAATTGAGAAACTTGAAGAGGATTGTTAGTTCATCATTTGATTTAAAGACATCTATGTCAATTTTGCATGTACGGCTAGTTAGATCTTGTTTATTTCTGTCTTTAGTTGATTAAACCATGTGCTAACGCATTTCCAATTTTGATTGAGAACCTGGTGGGAAAAGAAAATGTGCCCTTTTTAGACCCATGAAGTACTCCTATAATTTTACATGAAGAAATGCCTCATGAGATGTTTGAATAAATGCCCGTGAGATGACAAAGTAGTTATCAGTCATCTCTTGCAACTTATGCTTCGTTCACTAGTTGATGTTGCTATAATTTAACCTATATTTAAATCGATGTTTGTTCTTTTTCATTCTTTGTAGCCGTAAGTAATCAACTACGAATATTGGCTTATCAATTAATTATATGTAGTCTCCTTTACAATCTTGCTAAGTAATCAACTACTGAATATTGTTGAAGCTTTACACAACTATTTGTATACTGAAGTAGTAGTGGGACTAGGCTATCTGAATATATTTTTGACTTGTCAAACCTTTGGACTACTTTGGTACTTCGCTACTGCCTAAACTTATCTATTGCATAAAACTGTTTATTTGAGTAAATAATTAATTTTTTTTATGTCAACTAGGAGCAGGAGATGGGAGCAGAAGCAGATTATCTACTGCCTAAACATATGAAGTTATACAAGCTGCCCAAACTTGAAAAGTGGGAGTCTACTGCCTACTTCCTACTTCCTATTCTGATGAATCATTTTTATTTTCTTTGGCCTTGTAGTGATTTAACTTGATACATTATCTTTTATTTAATGGTTGTAAGCTTGAATTTGTATTGTGTATGATTGTTTAAGACAACTAAGTTGTAATTTGATTTGTCATGATTTGTTAAGTTGTACTTTTATGTTTTTAAGTTTGGATAGGTTTGTGGTTGGACAGCGGTTTAGACCGTGATTCGGACCGCGGTTTGAACAGTTTATTGAACCGCGGTTTGAGACCGAACCGAACAAAACCGAGGTGGTTCGGTTCGGTTCGGTTTGAAAATTTTTGTGGTTCGGTTTGGTTTGGGATTTTGCCAAACCGATTACTAGCGGTTTGGTCTCTAAATATGTCCAAACCGAACCAAATCGAACCATTTACACCCCTACTAAAAAGGCTTAGTACTCTCTCAATTTCTTTTTATTTGTCATAATCTCACAACGCAAGAAACTTATTAGTTATGAAAAATTACCGTTAGGTCCTTCATCCTAAAGGCAATCGATCAATTATGATAAGGATTTTGAAATTTAACCCGCTAGTCTACTATAAGAACCAAATTCCACATTCCCCTCGCTAGTTTAACGACAATCAAACTACCCTCACATAAACACACGCACGATACCTCTCTCCCCGTCTCCCTCCCCTCCTTCACCATCTCCGACCACCCATTCCCCATCTTCGACCACCCTTCCCCTCCCCTCCTCCGACGACCCCGCATCTAATTCCCATCTCCAGCGACCCCTTATCTTCCCCCACCTCCGGCTACCACTCCCCTTCCTCCTTTTCCTGCCTCCCTTCCTTCTCAACCTCAGATTTAACTCAGATGGTCTAGATCTGCAAATTCAGAACCCACAATTTGTCTGCATTTTTCTTAATTTCATTGTTGTCACTATTCTATTTTAGAGAGGCAATTGATTTTTTAGTTCACTGCATATTGGCAATGCCAAACTTGGTGTTATTGTTTGTTTGAGAGTAAGAGAAATACGAGGAAAGATCAAAGAATAAATTAGCAACAACAACATTAATTAAAATGAGGAGGAGGAGAATGGTGAATGGTAAAAGAGAATAACTGTAATATTAGTGGGTTCTACATTAACTATTTACACCTCCTTAATGATAAAAAAATATTGCTTATGAATCATCATTTACTAATATCAGAATGTGTTTTTCCGAGTTCAAGTTAATGCTCTAACAAGAGCTTTGTTTCTCTGCTCCCATCATAACCACCTAAATTGAAAGCACTAGTGTAATAAGACCGTATGTAATCTTTGTTTTGATTTTTTAACTCACTGAAATTCTACATAAAATACGTCAAATAATCTCATTAAATAGCAAAAATTGAGACTATAAAGACTAAAAATAACTGTGAAATTAACAATTATGTCAAATAATTTCATAAAATAGCAAATATAGAGGCTATAAAAAAACTAAAAACAATTGTGAACTTCATTGAAAAAAATTGTAAACTTAAAAAATATGTTAAAAAATCACATAAAATAGCAAAAATAGAGGCCATAAAAGATTAAAAGCAATTGTGAACTTAACTAAAAACAATTGCGATAAAAAAACAATTGTGAATCTCATAAATAACAAAAATAGAGACCATAAAAGACTAAAAATAATTGTGTACTTAACTAATATGCCAAATAATCTTATAAAATAGCAAAAATATAGGTCATAAAAAACTAAAAATAATTGTTAACTTAACTAAAAATAATTGTGAACTAAATAAAAACAACTGTGAATTAACAATTATGTCTGATAATCTCATAAAATAACAAAAATAAAGGCAATAAAAGACCAAAACTAACTGTGAATTAAGTTAAATATACGACATTTTTATACATAAATTGTGAACAATTCTAAAACAATTGTTAACTTTTCTTATTTGTTATTGGAACAATTGTAAAAAACAACTATAAACTTCCCAAAAAAAACTGTAAACTTAAAACAATAGTGAACTTCTCAAATTTGATTTAGATTATATGTATATGCTACTAGTTTGATTCGTGTTTACGATACGAAAACAGCGGTGGCTTGAGATTTACTTTTTTTTTTTACTTCTAAATTTTAAAATATTTCATTTTAAAGTTTTGAAGGGAAAAGAAAAAATAAAAACGAGGGAGGAGAGAATGTGTGACAGCTGGTCCGTTAATGACACACATGTCCGTTAATAAAGGAAGGACATGGTGGTCATTTTTATTATGACGAGGGACGATTTGGTAATTATCCCTATTAGTTATTCTTCCAATTTCCATTTTTAACTTGTCTCTTTCATCTTAAATATTGCACATTCTTACATAAGTAAAAGAAGTAATGCATTAATAATGATGACAATTTTGATCATTTAAATAAAAAAGCGATAAAGTGATAAATATTTAGAAATAAGAATTTTCTCCTTAAAAAAATAAAAAAGAATGGAGGGAGGGAGGGAGCAAGTGATAATGTTGATGAGTAGGGCAGGGTCTTAGCGGATGCACAATCATAAAAAAGGTCATTGGAACCGACATCAAGTACACTTGGGTTGATTTAGAGATCCATATTAAATTGGATAGTTTATGTTAATTGTAATTAGGAAATCCTTACCATAATGTAGTCTTCATGAACTGTAATATCCATAAATAAATAAATAAATATAATAATAAAATAGGAATAGTGATAAGCATT
This sequence comes from Adenophora triphylla var. japonica, assembly GCA_022495995.1. Taxonomy (NCBI): domain Eukaryota; kingdom Viridiplantae; phylum Streptophyta; class Magnoliopsida; order Asterales; family Campanulaceae; genus Adenophora; species Adenophora triphylla. The sequence continues at coordinate 505,323 of JAFEMH010000020.1, forward strand.
AAGTAAAGAAATTTATATAGATTTAAAAATCGTCATTTGTGGATGTAATAATGGGGATAATCATTTAGAAATTTTAATTCATGATAATTATTTGAGAGTTACAGAAGTTGAATGGGTTAGCCGTTACATTAGGTTAGCCGTTACATTAGAGGGATATATATATATATAGAATACTAAGGGTTAAAGAAACACAAAAAGAAAATTTTTAGACCGTTAAAAGAAAGGAGACAGAGAAAAGGAATTGCGGCGGCTGTAGTGATTTTGAGGTAATAACCTGATTATTTATTGATCATATTGTATGTGGGTATGAGTGAGTGTGAGTGAGTAAAGAAAGAAAGTGACGTGAGTAGGATAAAAGGAAAGAAAAAGAACCTAGGTCTGAAAGTGACGTGAGTAGGATAAAAGGAAAGAAAAAGAACCTAGGTCTCTGTACAAGAAAATAGGTGTATAGTTGGAGTAGGTTTGTGCCATGTAAGTGGACAAATCTAGGGGAAATAAAAGAGAGTAGGTTACTATTTAAAATAGCTATATGGTATAGTACAGTTGGACTGATGTTCATTATTTGAATGCTTTTGATATTAGATTTTGGTGAATATCCTTAAGAGCCCGTGTAGTTGAGATACTACTGTTGCATTTGGAAGAGGTAAGGGATTATACCTCTAATTAGGAATTTGATATTTCATTTCAATTCTTAGGTTTTCATGAATTTTTATTTCCGTCCTTGAAAACCTTAAAAGTCAACTTTGGGTTGATACTTGCTTTGATTCCGTCGAACAATGTCCTTTCATAAAAGTCAATATTTTGATATCTCAAACTTTTGTGGCTTCATGTTAATATTCTTTTGTACATGAAGTATTGTCGTTTGCATATCTCAATATGTATTCTTGAATATGAATTGGTAATTACTCTAAATGATCACTAAGCTAAACAACCCATGTTAATTAGGTATAACTGTAATTTGGTCTTTTAGGCATTTTGTTTACTGCTGAGGATTAGTAGTGGGGTGTTCTGGAATCACTGTTTTGTATTTGTGCTCCTGTGGGCTTTTGGTTTGTTAAGGTCGTTTGACCGCTTACGTGATCATGATTTCGTTATAATATTCGCTTTGTGATAAATCGATCATATTGTTAATTGTTATGTTTCACTCGTTGAATAAATCTTGAAAGTCATCATTCAGTTACTCGCATTACTATTGTCTCTTCGAAAAAAATAATTATTATGCGGTCACCACTTCTTAGTAATCGAAGGGGTTCGTATATGAACTTACTGAACATTGTTCGCTCACCCTGTCGTATTCTCTTTTCTTACAAGTAAGCACTAGATGGAGGATGATTTGAGTGTTTTCATCTTTTAGAATTTATGTTGTCTAGACATTTAATAATGATGTAAGACTTTTGAATTTAATTGTAAGTTTGTCGGTTGGATTAAACCCTAGACTGTTTGAATTGCAATAATGATATGAGAATAACTTTTGATGTATTCGAGTCGAATTAATTATGTATTATCTTGAAAAGAGTAACGAACTCAAGGTTGGAACCCACAAAAATGTGACCAAGTTTTGGGTCGTTACATGAACCGCTCCCTTTCTTCATAGCTACAAACATCAATCCGTACCAAATTAATATATTTCTATAACTTTTTTGCATACATTTTTTTTAACGTATGGTGTTGGGGAATTGGTGATTTACTATTAGTACTTTTTTCATAATAAGTGTACAACGGATAGATAACATGTATGAATCATTCATATAAAAAGTAATAAAACAAGATAACACAATTTGTTCACTCAGTTCATCCATTCAGATATCATCTGCCAAGCCAGAATATCAACTAATATCATAAAATTAGTTGTGCTACAATTTTCGCTCATATTTACAATATAAACATAGCATCTTAATCATGAACACAAAATAAACCCTAGACATTTCCTAGTTAAACCACCTACGAAATGCCCTCTAACGGCACCCCAATACTCACCACTGTATTGGCTCTCTTTGTTTATCTCATAAATTCAATTTGGCTAACACAAGTTCGCAACGACCAATTTGATCATCTAATACTAGCACACAATATTGTAGGTTACCACTTGTATTTATTGGAACAACAAACTTAAACCCTCGAGGATTCTAATTTCTTCTCCAAAAAGTAAGTTGCTTCCTGCGCAATAAAAAAATTTCGTTACCAAAAGAAAACATGTTAGAATAGAAAACTAGATCTGGTGCAGACTTGGCACAATGTGCTCACATAGTCTGTGCGCATAGAGTTCCCTTCAGCCAACCGGCCATTTCTTTCATAATACTAAGGACAGTCCTGTCTTGTCTACTACAAAGGGGCTGGATTACAATTAAATTTAGGTCTGTAGAGAGATCTATTGAGTCCCAAATGGGGCAAGGCAAGTGTTGATGTGTATGTTTGCATGTACATGGAATGGGAGCCATCAGCCAAAGTGGGTCCCATTTTTTTATTTGATAGACCTACTGTACTGCATGCACTAAAGATGAAAGCAAATCAGATGGACAAGGACATAAGCATCTCTACTTGTCTCATTGGTATGGACATTTTGGCAACAAAGAACCCTATGTGACGAATTTGCTAAGGGAGAAATGCTCTAAAATGTAAATACATATCTCTAATTTGAAAATGGTTATAATTAATTGAAATTAGTCATTGTGAAAGTATGTGACATATATCGTGCTATTTGCAAATAAATCCGGACTTTCATGAAGGGTGCTTAAGTCATATTGCTATTGCCCCTCAAATCAAGGATTGCCCATTGCATTGCATCGGGGCCACTGGGGCCTATGTAATAGGATTAGATCAAAAGCTTTTCTTACCTTTACTTTAACTTTTAACATAATCAATCACAAACATAATCTCAATTAGCCTGCTTTAATGATCAATCTAAAATATAAAACACATCCTCAAAACTTGCATATAAAAAAGAAAGCAATATAAAATATGTCTCCATCTCTCCCTTTCATTGCCCCAACTTCTGTAGCTTTCTTCCCTCTCTCTCTCCAACTCATACTAAAGAAGATATTTTTAAAAAAGATGATTCCAAGAATCAAATAAAGAAAGTGATAAGAGAAATGGGTTTTCAAAAGAAAGTAATAAAAATAATAACATAAAAAGGACCCCTCCCCTCCCCTCCCCTCCCCTAGTGTTGTAATAATGCAACTTTTATTATGAATCAATACAATGATAGTGTTGGAGGAGCCTATTAGCTTCTCTAATGCCACTAAAATAAGCACCATGTGTGGTAGAATAATGGGTTCTATGTGTTGCTTCCCCTGCAAATAGAATTTGAAGTGGTGGAGAAGCACTTGTGCTTATTTTTGGCAATGGCTCAGCCATTGTGTCCATGTCATCTCCACTTGATCCCACAGCTACATAACTATATGACCCTAAAAAGAGTGGATCAGTCCCCCATTGGCTCTTCAAAACCTTCTCGAATTTAAATGACCTTCCGATTGAATTCCCGTTTCCATTCTCATTTCCATTCCCGTTGCAGTACCGCGGTTTTGACAAGAAGGTTGAGATTGTAGTTGAAACCCCACTAATAATTTCCTCATCTTCCATTGATTCAAGTTGAAGGGCTTCTTCACCTGCAAACCAAGATAATAGGACCCTAGAGTTGCTATATATTGGAGTGAGAGAAGCTGTCCTCCTAATCCACCAAGGGATTTTCGGGTGTTTTAATTCGGAATCAGATTGATGGAATACCAATTGCAGGAATGGGAACTGATCCAATATTTTACCCCTTTCTTGACTTAATTGCAAAAACAACTTATTAACAACACCAAAACCAAGTCTTGAAATTGCTTGGGTCTTGAAACTAGGGAGAGGGGGATTGAACATAGCCGAATTTTCGCTAATTCCGGCCTTGAGCACACCTAGTGAAACTGTGAGGATAACATGATCAGCATACATGGTTGTACCATCATCAAAGTACAACTTAACTGGTTCCATTCCTTGAACCTCTGTTGGCTGCCACTCAATTCTTGACACTTTTCGCCCTAATTGGATGACACCAGAAGGCAATACAGAAGCTAATGATTCAATTATGCTCAAGTAACCTTTAGCGATGGTGATTTCTTCACCAGGGAACATGCAATACTCACTCTCTGCATTGTAATCAAGCCTTGACAAATCATTAGCTGATGTATAAGTCCTTTGGGTGTTCTCATGCATTGCAAAAATGGCTTCTTCAAGCAACTTTCTGCTCCAATTCCCATACCCTTTAACCTCCTCTTGCTCTTTTCTTGATTCCCAATACGCCTCGAGTCCTCGTCGAAGAAAAGAACCAACACTCTGCTGCTGCTGCTTTCCATTGCAATTCCCATTCAAAACAGCCTTGAAATTGCTGCCAATTCCATCTCCTTCAATGGGCTTCCCTTGAGCAAATTCCATTAGTTTCTCGAAAAGGTTTGAAATAGGGTTAACAAGAGATGGATTTAGCTCATACCCATTTTCAGCAATAGTCAGAGGATCATCAAGAAACCCATCCATGCACTCCCATGGCTGCTCTGATTCCAAGGAATTGATTTCTTGAGCAATCTTGTGAATTGGGCTGACTCCAATTCCATGGATCCAAGTAGCTCCAACCTCAATTCTGTCCCCACCAAACTCTGATGTATTAATCCTTCCACCTATCCTATTCCCCCCTTCCACAACACACATCTCAAACAATTCCTTTGATCCTCCAGATTTGTAAAGCTTCTTGGCTGCTGTTAGACCAGCCATTCCTGCCCCAATTATCACAATTCTTGGCTTCTTCACCACCATTTTTTCTGTCTTCAAATGAAAACCCCCTATTTGTTAAGTTTCACTAAAACCCCAAGAAATAAAGTGTGACAAATGACAAGTAGAGTTTTGAGTTTTCAGTGAACAAATGTGAGGGTGGGATGAATATGCCATGGAGTTATATACAGAGGAACTCTTGAGGGGGGCCAACTGATAATTATTTATTGCATTATTTATTTCTTTAATAAAGACATGACTCTACTTCTCTTCAAACTTATACTAAGCTACCATTTTACGGGAGATGGCGAAACGGGCGGTCCGACCTGGTCGTTTGCCCCAAACCCGCTTGATAAATGGGCAGTAGCCCGTTAGTTCGTGTAATGAAACGAAATTGGCCTAAATCCGGTCCGGTATGGCTCATATAACCCGTTTAAGTCTGTTCGTTTGGCCCGAATCTGAGTATTCACGAGTTTTTCGTTTTTTTAAATAAGAAAAAATCAAAAAAAGAATGGAAAAATAAAAAGTAATTTAGTATTTAATAAGCTATTTTTTAAAATATAAAATCACTTAGACATAAGAAAATTAGTTATTTTATAGATATAACAAAATAATAGTTTATACGGTATCAATAAATAAAAATTATTCAAACTAAATTATTTTCTAAAAAAGGTATAAATTATATCTTTAAAAAAACAATTTAGTTTAAATAATTTTTGTTTGTTAATAAATAACATATATTTCTTCTTTTAAAAATAAATTAAATGAGATAATAATGTAATCAATTTAATAATAGAAACGCTATTAATATTTATTTCATAATTATTTTGGGGGAATTTTCATTGTGTTAAAATGATACAATTTAAAATTAAGTAGTGTTAAAACAAAAATTCTTCAAATCTTCAAATGACATGATTTAAAAATTTAACAAAGTCTTCAAATATAACAAAGTTTTGAAAATAAATAAGTTTTCAAAATCTTCAAACTAATTATTTTATTCAAATCTTCAAAGTTTTCAAAAATCTTTAGGTTTTCAATATTGTTATTGCTTAAAAGTATTTGAATTTGTTGAATTATTCTTGTTCTTTTAGTATCCTTCTCGTAAAAACTAATCGTTGAGATTGTCTTAATCGAGACTTTCATAATCATCGTATTCAAAATCTCAAAATGTGTCTTGTTTTTTCAATTTCGCGTCATCCCAGTCCGCAAGACAAATAAATCTCTATAAGATCGGGTTTAAGTTGGTTTCGCTTTAACGTCACGACTTTTAATGCATCACTAAAAGCAGTCTGCGATGCTACTGTGGACACCAGAGGGGTAAGTAGATCACGTGTTATCACCGAAAGAATATGATAAATATTAGCATGCGATTTACACCATTGTAGGACATTCAAGTTTTCAAAATTTTCACCATCTAAGGGGTAATATGGGTTTTCTAGGTATTGGTGTAATTCATATACACCACTTTGAGAATCAATACTAGATGAGGATGAAGTTTTTCCTTTTGTCATGAAACTCCATCCTTTTTTTAATATTTTTGTTGCTCCACTCCCTTTTCTTTCGGATGTTGTGTTTGGTCCGTTTAATGTTCTACAATAGTGGTCGAACAAACGATATAGGATTGTGTTGGGTTCATTCATCCAATATGGGGTCGAATCCGGGGTATAGCCGGGAAATGGAGGGGTCTTGATTGGGTTCGAGGATTGATTAATTAGATCAAACATAATTTGATCATTATTGTGCAAAAGGAAATTATCAATTGATCCTAAATTTTGATGGGGTACATTTTATGGGGTTTGATTTTGTGGTGGGGTTTGGAATATGCAAATATATTATTAACTAGATTTTCCATGATAACTATCAATATAAATTACCTAGCAATTAAAATTAAAAATGAAGCAATTAAAAAAATATAATTTTTGAAACTTTATAAAGATTAAATACTTTTGGCAATAATTTACTAATAATAAAAGTAAACAATTATAATTTTTTTTGTAATTTTCGGAATAGATGTAATCACAAAGATTAATTAATTAATGCAATTATTAACTAGCAAGATATGCAAATATAATTTTATTTATTTTTTGGAATTTTTGAAATTTATAAAGATTAAAAAAATTAACTACTTAACACAATATTTAACTAGCGAGTATACAATTAAATAATTAAAAAATAAAATTACCTTCAACTTTTACGATGTAATCACAAACATTCGTCTTGGAAATAATTTGATGGTTTGGGTTTGAGAGAAATCAATAATGGATTTATTTATTTTTTGTGAAAAAAATGGTAAGACTTCCTCTTCTATTTATAACAATTGTAAATTCATTTTGGACCAAATTTACCCCTAAATATGGTTGTTGGGTAGGATAATTATGTCCCAAAAAATTAAAATCTGATAAAGGAGTTGTTATAAATAAATTGGACGAAAATACCCCTCAAACGGATATATTTGTGGACATTTTAAACATTTACAAAAAAAAATGGTTCAACGGGCCAAATGGGTCAGATCTTCTGATCCGCGGACCAAAGCCCGACCCGTCACCCTAAGCCCAGTCCAGGCCCGTTCCATTTACCAAGCGGGCTACACGGGTCACGGTCCACGGGCTCCACGGGCTAGACTGTCCACTGACCACGGGCGTGGGCTTCAGCCAGCCCAAAATGGCAAACTCCACATTTTACCCATTTTTCACCCTCACCACTACTCTTTTATACAACTTCTTATCTCTCCTTTTCTCACAAGCATAAAAACAAACACCTTGTCTTCACTACTACCTAGCTAAATTGACAATAAGACGAGCACAATTCACATCTATATACACAAATTACTAGCATATGAACAAAATGAATATCCTCAAGGGGCTTAGGCATACAAATTTCTACCACTCAATTGTATTTATTACTTTATAACATGAATGGCAAACATGAGTGTTCGGAGTGTCCCTTATGGCCTTCCTAGGTCCCCGGCCTCTGCAGACACTAATTTGTGGCTCATTCCAAAAGAGTATGAAATACTCGTCTTTGTGATTATGACTACTCCCTCCGTCCACTTACATACTTCACAGTTACTGTTCACGCGTGGATTAAGGAAAAAAAATAATGATATAAATGTTGTGAGTGTAAAAGTAAAAAAGGAGAGAGAATGAGTGGAGGGAATAGTAAATTATAATGGTGTTGTGATTATTAAAATAATGTAGGAGAGAGAATGAGTGGGGTAGGGTTAATATTTTAATAATAAAAACTTTTTATTTTAGGTAAAAAACAAAGTGTGAAATATGTATTTGAACGCCCAAAATAGAAAGTGTGAAATATGTAAGTGGACGGAGGGAGTATATTTTATTTTATGTACATATTTAGGTTAAATTAAATTAGGAATTAATTGTGTATATTTTATTAGACTAACAACTAATCCCTATTTTTAATAGTTATCATGTAAGTAAGTTAGGTTTCAAGGTTAGAAAGGATTATATTTTGATAAGAAAAGGAGCGGCAAGAAGGCTCCTAATTGGAGAAGGATTGTTCCATCTATATAAAGACAAGTTGCCCACTTTATTCTTCACGGGTTCTATCTAATTCAAAGATAGTTTTCGTATTTTCAATGAGTCCTAAATTGTTCTTGAAGTTCAAGTATAAGAATTTCAATATTGTTTTGTGTTTTCGTGTACCAAACCTAGAACCATTTGATCTATTTTGTGTTATTGTTTTTCCTTTCGTTTTACGTTTCTCTACAACTTGTTTTCAACAAGATTGTGTTTAATGAAAGGTTTTACGGCAAGTTATCATTGATGAAGTGTTTAATTTCTAAAGTTTTGTCTGTTGCGTTTATTTTCTGTCGTGTGTGTGTGTTGTGTGATCAATATTACACACAAGTGGCTGATTTTCCAAACAGTCCTATCTACAATTTTGTCAATTGGTATCATAGCATTCTCTCGACTCTATTGAGAATCGATCCCTGTAGTATCCAATATGGATTGTCAGCATAGTCGTAACAAACCGCCTATTATAGATGGTTCCAACTATATCATCTGAAAGGCAAAAATGATTATGTACATTAACTATATTGATAATCGTGATTGGGTAAGCATATTTGTTGGATACACTCCTCTTGTAGTTGAAATTACCGCCTATACCTCAGGAGGTGATGACAAAAAGGAGAAAATTTATAGTTCTAAGCCCATACAGGATTGGAATGATGAGGAAATTGATATTGCAAAGTATAATGCCAAGGCCATGAGAGCAATCTCTCTCTTACCATGTGGATCCTTATATGTTTGGGTTATTTTCTAACCAAACCATTGTCAAAACTGCATTGGACATTCTCCACATCCATTGTGAATGGCCAGCTAGTGTTAAACAAACAAAATTAAGGACTTTAATGACTAAATTTGAAACTTTAATGATGAGAGATAATGAAACCATCAAAGATTACTCTGTTAAAATCTTTTACATTTCGAATCAGTCTTTTGCTTTGGGTGATTCCATATCTAATACTAGACACGTTAGTAAAGTACTAAGAACTCTCCCTGAAAAGTTCAACATTAAAATATCTATGATTGAAGAGACCCATGATGTTCAAACTGTTGGACTCGATGTGATCTTGGGTATTTTGACTAACTTTGAACTAAACTTTATGGTACAGGAATCCAGCAAAGCAAATTCAATTGTTCTTGTCAGTGCCTCAAAGTATCTCAAGATCTATTCCAATTGTTCAAAGATATAGATAAGTCAAACTTGGAGAAGATGAGTGTGCCTTGATAACTCAAAAATTCAACAGTATGTTGAAAAAGAAACGGTTGACTAAGTTTTCTAATTCGGCACCCTCACCTCCTTCCACGATTGAATCATTTAAAAGGGAAAGTAATGTAAAGAAACTGTTTTTGAAAAGTAAAAAACCTATTGATTCAATTCAGTGTATGGCTAGTAAAAGTATTGGGCATTATGCTAATGAGTGTGCTAACACACTCAAGAAATGAGGAATGAGCTTTTCAGCGACACTAGTTGATTCTGATGATGACGATCAGACAACAAGTCTGTCAATATTATGTTTATTTCGATTAACCTTGTCCGATAGTGATTCGGATTAGGAAGGTGTGTAGGACTGACTGCACAACTGGTTGCAGTTTGTCTACATGCTTGAATTCCACAATTGCAGGTGAAGCTGAAAATGATCCTGCAGATGAAGAAAGTGCAACCTATTAGGATCTGCACAGTACCTACATAGAACTACATACTGAATGGGCCAAGCGAATAGAGCAAATCAAGGTATTCAAATAGGTAAATGAGAAGCTCACCACTGATAACTTAAAACTAAAATCTGAGGTAGAAAGATTGTCTAAGGAGAATGATTCTCAAAAAGACTACATAGCCAAATTAGAAGTTTTACTCACAAAGAAATAAGTTGAGTGTGAAAAATAAAAGATTGACCTTGCTAGAGAAACGACAACTCTTACTAAACTTAATAATTTGGAATCAACTAAGCCTCTTCGATCAGTAAAGAGCACCTCCGCAAAAAGACAAAGAGCCAGTAAATTATCTTTGGAGGCATGGAAACCTCGTTCCTTCGAGTCTTTATCAAACCTCCTTGGCAAAAAAGAATAGTCCACTCAACGTCGGTGCACCAAAGAATAACCTTCATCAAGAGAGATTTCCAATAATTCACATAGAGCCACTACATATTACCTATCATACTTAGGAACAATCTTATCGGTCAAAGGCATATCCAAGATAACCGCAAACTATTAAACTATTGGCACCATCTCATTAGGGAGAAATTAAATTTACGGAGAGAAGGATTCCAAAAGCAAGCCGCTCCACACAAGAGACTCCAATACGGCTTGAGGGTCCTCAAAGTAAAAAGCATCTTAAAACCATACCTCTTCACAAACCTCTATTGGGAACGCCCGCGAAAGGAACGAGTGAATCTTGTTAAGTCATGCTTATAGGCGCGTGCCATCTCCAAATCAAGAGAGAAATCATCAACGATCATGGAAGAATGAACAACCTCTTGGGAAGTCATTCATACAGTTCATACATCCCATATATATATACTCATACTCACTCTCTACAAATCCATACACAAGTTCATCACCAAAAATGACCATTTCGTATAGTTTGTGGACACCACCACATGAGTCAAAAGAAAAAATTGAAAACTAGAAAATTGTTGTGAAAGATTATGTGCTAGCAGGTACAAAAGAAAAAGCAGAAAAGCTGTTTGGGCCGATTCAAGGCCAATGTTTACAAATTCTCAAATCCAAAGGGAGCAGAAAATCCAAAACCTAGCATCGTTGGAGCCGATAGCGCCTCCAACATGGATAGCATGATCATCACCTCTACTCCAACACTGTTTCCCGTAAGAAAGAGCGGAAACGGGCAGATCAAATATCTCCAACTACAAGGAAAGCACCAAGCTAACGAGATTGAGCATCACAGGCAGCGTGCCAAAGCCCATAAATACGGCACGTATTCGGTGTAATGAGAAATGGTCTCCATCGACACCTAACAAGTTGAACAAGAAAGTAATAGAATCGAGTTCTGCAAAAGTATAACATCAGAAAGAAAATTAATCAAAGGGGACGTTCTACATAGTCAGAAAAGACTAGAAAGGCTCACCATTGTTGCCTTCAGAAGAATGACATAAGATTAAAAGGCTCGTCATTGTTGCCTCCAGAGAGAAAATGGAAGACAACGTCCTTGCCAACTATGTTAGTTGACCAGAACGTCGACCTTTTCCTAGAGAAATCAAATGAATCTCTGAGATTCTAATAACATCGTAGGGTTGCAGAACTTGAACTCGGTTCAAAGGACATTTGGATTGATGACTTTTCAGCGAGATAGACATTGTGTCTCCTCATTTGTGGCCTTTGACCAGAAAAGTCAACTGCAACCCCGAATTTCAGAAAAGTTATAATTTTGCCACGATGAATTGAACCCGGTTCAAAATAAGATTGGGGTCAATAACACCGATGATGGAGGTCACCACATTTCAAGAACTACTACACAATTTGATCAAAGATGACAAGTTATCCGAGAATTCGATACAAGATAGCAAATTCACTTCAGTGATTCGGAACCTCGATAGGTGAATCATTCGTCCAACTTGATCGAAGATAGCAAGATTGTCCCAGAATTTGATTGAAGATAGCAAATTCACTTCAGTGATTCGAAACCCAGATAGGCAAATCATTCAACCAACTTGATCGAAAATAACAAGTTGTCTCATAATTTGATTGAAGATAGCGAATTCATTATATGATTTGGAACCTAGATAGGCGAGTCACTCACTCAACATGATCAAAGATAGCACGTTGACCAAATGATTTGATTCAGAGATCAAGTTCCTTCAGTAATTCGAAACCCAGAGATAGGCGAATCAGTCACCCAGTTTGATCGAGGATAGAAAACTGAACAAAGGATTTTATTCACAGATCAAACTCTTTCAAACAGATCGAAGCCCTGATAGGCGAATCGTCATCAATAGAAATTAGTTCGGAGCCCAAACAGGCGTATCGTCAGAATCCAAAGGCCACAGGTACATCTTTATTTTCTAACATTTCCACAGGTTCGGAGCCAAAACAGGCGAACCACCATACACAGACAGGTAAATTCAGAATTGGGTCACGATTTGATTCCTTAGTATGAGTTTACATTTACAATAATTGATTTTCAAAATACCTTAAATTGGTCTTTTCATATTTTTTGAAGTCGAACTACGTTTTGGTCTGATTCTGCGATAGAGATACGTATGCAGCCGTGCGGCACGACCATCCCAAAGTTCTGAATGAATGTACTCCATCCGTCCGGTGTAATATTCACTTTTGCCATTTTGGGTGTCCCATATAAGATTTCACTTTCCTAAAATGGCAAAGAATCTTTACTATTTCTCCCAATCATTCTATCTTCTACTTTACTTTTATACTCACAACACCAATCAACTTACTATTCCCTATCTCACTTTTCATACTAACAACACTTATACCACTTACATATATTCGTATTTACAGTTCAAAATCCATTTGTGAAATCTTATATGGAACGGAGGGAGTATTTACTATCGACGACATTACTTCTTTTACAAGTTATGTTGCCGAGTGGCTATTTAGACGCCCCATTCTGAGCGCATTACATATAATTACACTACTCTAGTCTCGCCCTTTTGATTTTAGAAATGAGACCTGCAATTTCGTCATGTTTCGTTAAGTTTCTGACTCTGTTAGTTTTGATTTAACTGAATAACGAATGACCAAAAAGGGACAAAATAGTCAAATGACTAGTTGTCTCGCACGAGATTACATGTCTCACACGGTACTACGTGTCTCGCACGAGACAACTTCCTCAAGGAAAATTGATTTCCTTTCCTTTTCGAAGATGATTTCTTCCTTAACCATCACTCTCTCGCATCCGGGATTTCCATTGATTATGGAACATTTTAGTGTGGTATCTTTCACCAGAAAGTGATTCATTCCTTCCAAACATGTGAAACCTAATGGATGATACACTTAAACAATTTGATTTGAATTTATGTCCCTACACAATCGCAATCTAATAAATACACTACCAAAACACTCAAAAGATCAATTTTTTCAGTTGGAAAATTTTGGAAAATTTGATAGCGATAGACGTGGGTTTGAGACGATAGAGAAGATGTGCATAGAAAGAAGAAAGAAGAAAGAAGAAAGAAGAAAGAAGAAAGAAGAAAGAAGAAGGGTAGGGGTAGTTTTGTCATTCTAAATAATTATAAAGAGGGTTAAGGACTTACGGAGGTTTTGATTTTAACCCAAAGATCCTAAGGTAAAATAAAATGTAATATTTTTATTGGTAAATTTCACCATATTTCAGGGACTTATTGATAAAAAAACCCCTAAAAAATAAAAATAAAAATTATATATATTTTTAATTTTTTTTCAATTCCTTTACCTTAGGTGGACTTCTTAAAAAAATTGTATAAAAAAAAATTCTCTTATATCTAAGGTATAAGAGCAATTCTAATTTTATACCTTAGGACTAAAGGTAAAGGAGCGGGTTGGTAAAAGTGTGAATTTACAAGGAATTTTTATTATGCCGTGAATTTGTATGAATTTTTTATCTGACTTGACTCAAGGACCCTAAGGTCAGAAGACCAAATTTCAAGTGTAAGTGTGCCTCCCAATATACCTCTTTTTCTGATTGGTCCAACTCAACAAATAATATATACACTCCTTACCCCAATTTTCCATCTCTTTTTAATCAAGTTCATTGCTATTCCAATCTTTCTCTCTCCTCCTATCTTATCCCAGCCAAAAAACACTCCCACCGAAGCACCTGGCTAGATACTCACATAATGAACTATGGATTTTGAAGTCGTGAGACCAATTGAATTTCAAGAAAATCTTTCACACGGAGATGAGAAATTCTCTCCCCTCTTTCCTACTTAATTTTGGGAATTCTTAAACCTATTTAAAAAAAAAAACAAATCTTAGTACTTCTGGCCCAAAATTTAATTTTCAAATTGGCTTAAGGTTAATAAATGAATTTAATAACTTATAGTACGTTGAGAGAACAATACAGCATAAAAGAGATGTCCAGGTCGCATAAGCTGCTTGCATGGAAATTTGGTGAGAGAAGAAGCTAAAATCAAATCCATATACCAAGGTAATTGTGATTACAACTCCTTAACCAATATGACAAGGAATTACTAAATAACTTAGTAAAATGGATATAACTGCTATGGGTGGTCCGATACCGAAGAAACAATTCGAACCCCGGACTTATTCACTCCTGACTGCAAATTCTTATCCGTCTCACTCTCGCTTTGAATTAAAACAACAATGATTAGTAGATTGATTATATGTCATTTTTGATAAAAAATACAACCAACCAAAAAAAGTGCCAAAAGAGATTTTTGTAATTCATACTTCTTGCTAAACCTAAATTGCAAATTCAGCTTTAAAACTGCTACACTCAACAACAAACTACATTCACCAATGCCATCTCCTGCATTTTCCTTTTCACCAGCAGAAAGATGTTGTTTTCTCCCTAAAACTGTCAAATTCACAAGAAGAAGCACTGAAAAGTTCTAAAAAGTAAACGTTTCTACGTTCTTGGACCACATTTATCCAAATGAGACTTGAACACCGTCAAATCAGCCAACGCTTCTTCCTCTGGTCTTACCAACAAATCATTAATCCTCCAAATCTGCATAGAACACCACAAACCATCTTACAAAAAGAGCGTACCCGTAGCAATAGTAAGACAGTAATGTGCAGGAAAGAGAAATGAATTGAGTTAGAAACCCATATTACCTGCAGTGTCCCTCCACCATTAGGGGTTTCAACATCATCAGATACACTCACAGCTGTCCAGGGATCACATGAATTCCAATGGAAATCTACTACTTTATCCCTGCAGCGAAATAAGCACACACTTCAATGAGCATCCAACAGATAAACTAGCCCAAAATGATTCTATAAAAAGGACCCACAAACTGTCAAAGACAAGATGCACAAAACAGGTATGAAGCAACAATGCCGCAAATTGACGTTCGCTGCACTTTTTATAGAGACCTAAAGACTGGGATCACTACCTCCACTTGGCAACTACTTCTTAGTAGAGATTTTCTCTCTCATACACCCTTTTTACCCTATCCAAAAACTACATCTGATTTTCTCAACGTTTTCCCGCCAATAACATTTTTAAAAATTACGCACACATTATTACTGAAGCCATACCATATTAACTGAGGTGATAACATTTTCACTACAAAAATAATATACACACTTAACTCACACACTCAAATGGGCAGCTACTTGCATAATCCAGCCAAAAGACTAAGAAATACTCCCTCCGTCCCGAAATGATCTTCCCACTTTTTTGTCGTTAAAACGAAGGTACATTGAGAAATAATTTTAGGTTGATTTAATTATCCTAATGAAAATTTATAAATTGTTATCAATACACCATTATAAATACTATCAATAACAATTTTAAGATGTTCATTTGGATAATTAAATGAACCTAAAATTATAGCTCAAAGAATCTTCATGTCAACAACAAAAAAAAAGTGGGAAGATCATTTCGGGACGGGGGGAGTAAAAACATTATAGTTTAAAACCACATCCAAGCTAAAGTGTGATTAGCTACCAGCCAAATCTGAATGAGGTAGGGGCGTGGTGGGAGGAGAACCCCTACACAACTTAAAACTCATGATAGTTCATAAACAGTCGCAGAGAGGTGAGTAGATTAAAACCTGTGCCCGCAATGTTTAAAAAACAATCCTGGAGGAGTATTTGGAGATCTTGTCCCAAGTTCTTTCTTTTTTCCTACCTGCAAGATGATGTAGAATATCAGCTAAGTTGTATTGCAGAGAGCATGAGCATATTCATTACCAGTATGCAGAGTGAAGAGGACATCAATCTACGACTACGTTTATCGCATAGGGATGACAGCAAAAGGCTTTTGTCCAAATATTAAGTAGGCAAGGGAAATGACAATGCACTAAAAGGGATCAAATTTCAACCACTGTGTTTAATCACTACTAGTTACAGCAGAACAAGAACAAGGTGATGTGGATGTTGGGCTACCAAATTAAACTTCCGAGACACTGTTTTTTGTCCTCATCTCTTTGGATCAAGTAAAAGATATCATATGGGATTGAGAATCCTAGATTAAAGAGTAAGAAGAGCAATGTAGATCTTCTTTTCAATAAGCTGTAATCATTTTATAAAGTTTAAAATAAACAAGTCAATGTGTGTGGAACTTCCAATGAACTGATTTTCAGATATACTTGTCAGGGTAGGACATGTGAGAGCATTTGACTATAAAAAATCTTACAGATATGCAAAGCAGCTGGAAAAATAAATAAATAAATAAATAAATAATAATAATAATAAACAAGGATAAATAATAAACAAGGATAAAAGCTCCCACCTGTGCATGATCCCATAAGTTAACAAAACCATCTTCTGCAGCACTTCCAAAGACGGTGGACCTGTCCGGACACCACTAAACAAACGGATGTGTAGTTTCAAGTCAGCATATGGATACTTGCATAGTAAAATCATCGGATAGATATCCTAGTCCACAAATGTTGAAGTGAAAAAACATAAGAAAAAATTCAGTACTTGAACACAAAGAACGGGTGCTTTGTGATCTTCAAATTTCTGAATAGGAGACCCAACACCTTCAGAAGCTAACATCCGACGATCAAACAAGCAAACAGAATGATCTGCAGACCTGCAAATGATATCAAAGCAACAACAATGCATCTAGGTCTTGAAAAAAAGTACTCTTTCTGTCCCTAAATGAATGTCCAAATTCAATAAATTTTTGTCCCAAAATGAATGACTTTTTGCGAAAAACTTGGTCCCTATGTGTTTTTTTAAAAAAAAAAAAAAAAGGTTTTTCATTTTATTATCGTAAAACTTTAAAAAGTGGATAGCAAGAATATTTATTAAGATCAATAAAAATATTTTTGGTGATATAAAATGAATTTGGAAAATCATAAGATGAACAAGTCATATTATAGAATAATACCCGGTTAGAATGAAGTTCACATCAAGTGGATTCCAATCAACACAGTGAACATCAGCATTATGTGCCTTCTCAACCTATTCAGAGGGAAAAATATCATTCACGTTAGCATGGAAAATGGGGAGCCTCATCACTGAGATAAAACATTCTAAGAGAAATAAGTCAAAATATAAGTAATCATGCTATAAAGTACTACCTCCATCCCACCAATAGAAAAGTAACATTTGCGTAAAAACGCAAATTAAACAATGGTTGAAAATCTACTAATTTTATAATTCGCCCCGCATTTTTTTTTTTTTTTTGAATTCAGACTATGTAGGAATGAAGTAGATAACCTTGATAACAAGACTTGCGCCAACCCGTGCATCCCATAATATGAGGCAAGAATCGTCTCCAACACTACAGAACTCCTGTGCACTTCATCAAAGTGAGAGAACAGTCAGACCCAGAATAAGAAAACCAAAGGCAAGATGCAGGTACTCGTAATAAGGATAGAAGGAAAGGCCGAATGTATCAGAAAGCACTTCTCTCAAGAGACATGAAACAGGTAAAGACCAAAGAAACACTCTGTGATTGTACATGCAACAAGCTTTTGCAAATTACCTAGTTGGACAAAACTGCACGTCTTCAACTGTATCCTCGTGGCCTCGAAAGATCTCTCGAGGTCCAATGGTAGAATTATCAGCAGGTTTGACAATCGATCCAACAGAGTCTGTAGACTTTGATGCATCTCCCGCTAATGTAGATATATGATCATGAATGCTCCACATGACCACAGATTTATCCTTACCTATTTATTGGAGATTCGTAAATTTAGAAGGCAGGCAGGCTCAGACTTAACTAATACCATCAGAAAACAGTACTTGCAACAATTTTCATATTTCACACTCAGAAATAATCTAGAACCCTTCCAAGTCTACCAGCTGTAGCCATCATATGACAAAATTATCACACTAAGTAAAATTTTGGAAAACATGGAAAACTTCCAAAAAGGAACCGCAATTACCAACAATGACTCAAAATCCAGCACAATTCGTATTTTAACAGAACTACCGATTATACAAGGATTCAGAGACTACATTAAAAAAAAAGTAATACAGGCATAACATGAAATCTCAGAATTATTTAAGATTTTCAACAAAGCACAATCTGCACTTGCACCAGCACTACCCCACGCTTAGATAGTCTGATACTTTTGAGCCATAAAATTAACTGACCATTACAGGAAATCACAACGCAGTTATGAGTAATTCATGATTTCAAAATATAAGACAAGCAAACTATCCAAAGACTAAATTCCAAACCATGTAATCTAAGATAATTGTTTCTTAATACAACAACACACCTCCACACATAGCTTGATGATTTGTTCAAATAAGAACTTCACTAACAAAATACATAGACAAATTCTGACGCAATCAATCTAAGGCAAATGTTTCATAACCAAGCACTCTCCATAATTAGCTTGATGATCTTTAGAGCAAGAAATTTACCACTCCCTCCGTCCATAAATGAATGTCCAAATTTTCAATTTTTTTGTCCCAGAAGAATGTTCAAATTTTGGGAAAGTTATTAAATCCTCCCTCATCATACATCAAGTTCTAATTCACACTTAGACTTGCCAAGCAATATGGTGAGAACGTTAAGGGTTTTTATGTACATATGTTACTAAAATTGGTTAAGTTAAACATTTCTACAATGTACCTTAAAGTGAATTTCGAACATTCATCTAGAGAAGGAGGGAGTAACAGTTAACAACAAAACAATTTCTGACCTCCAGATAGCACAAAGGGTTCGGTAGGGCACATAGCAAGGGCATACTCTGCGTTATCATCATGTCCTGTAAGTACCTGCCGAAAGAGAACATTCAAGTTCAATGGTGCAATACTTTGAATGTCACCAAAATCTGGAATATTGGAAGTTCAGGCAGATTGGGTCAAGTGTTAATTTTTAGAGTCATGTCTTTCACATCAAAATAAGAGAATATTATAGGCATGGTAACTAGCCGGTTTCCGCCATTAAGATTAAAAATTTTCTTTATATGCAAATGCCTTCCAAGATTAACAAGTGACTCCCCAAGAGAATTTAAAAGGTGTATAATAAAGCTACTTATTACAGTTCCTTTGTTCACCACTGAAAGGGCAATATTGCTATGTTGGGAAGGTTCCCATGTGAATTATATCAACTGAAAAGAAGACAGATACTGAATTTAACAAAAGGAACACACCAGATCTGGTCGAGACTCTGCCACTCCAAGTAGAGCTTGACGATTAGGTTGGGCTTCAATATCCCATATAAAAACCTGATGATTTCACAAATTGCTTTAAAAATCCAATTACACATACCAGAATACACTCAAACTTTGACTACCAGACAACACCTTTTAACAAATACTAGCTCCGTCCCAAAATGAATGTCTGAATTCGCTTGATCAAGAGCAAAATTAGACATTCGTTTTGGGACGGAGGGAGTAACAAATATTATGGATCCTTAATCAACTACAATCGACATACCTCGGGGCAGTCTGTGTGAGTAGCTATAATGTGTTTATTCTGTGGTAGCTCCCGGATTCGGTTAACCTGAAGCATGATATTCACTGATTTAGTGAAAAAGCAAAAACTATTTTGCAGAGTGAGCGATCAATTATTTATTCACACATAAGGATAACAACCGAACCATAATAAGATATAATGGCACTCTAATTTTTCACAAGGGAAGTGGCATACTCACAGAAAGGTTAGGAGAAAGGGAGAAAGAAAGATGAGTTTGGTGGTCTCTGGCAGAATGATGTGAAAGCGAAAATTTTATTACGCATATATTGGTGCATGATTCTTTTCATCGGGAAGTGGAGTGCACACAGATGTATATTCTCTTTTATCAGTGCAACACATTAAAACTTATACCGCACTGGTTTCATGACATGCACTGACAGAAAGTGACAAATGGTGGCACGGTAAGTGTAGCATCATCTTATTCCATTGAGAACGATACAAATCCACATAACACATGACCTCAATACTAAATCTCGATATATGTCACCATAAGAAAAACAACAATAAGAAATCACACTAGCACGGAATTCATATTTTTGAATAATCCCATCTGGTTCTTACCTCACCAGGATGTATGATAGTCTTGTGCTTCTTCACAAATGCTGACCGCATGTCCTCATTAAACTGGAATATTACATTATTGGATGGAAATAATCCGAAATAGATGCATAAGTTGATGTATCTCAAGAAACTAAAATGAGAAATGGAAAGGGGGGAGCCTAATGAGGATGATAGGATTACATTTGCAATGTTTTCAGCTGCAGCAGTTCTTGGTTTCACAATCTCACATGTTGCAATCACTAGGGTGTTGGGAGAACTCCCGTCGGTCTGCATAAAAAGGATATACAACAAAAGATAGGCGTTAAGCATACAGCATGCCAACAGACACTGATGGATAGTACAACTTTGCAACATACAGCAGTAACACTATTAATGTAAGCAGCTGAGAACGACGTTGATGTATCTAAGGTATGTATTTGTTTCTTACTGTGCTGCACACCTTGTTTCCTTCTGTACTGCTCTATGCATCATTTCAACAGCACGTAAACAAAAATACTGACAAAAATTTATGGCATATTGATGTACGTATGAGCTACCATTTAACATTACGAAGAAAAAAAAAATCACTCTAATTACAACAATCGGTAATACGTCATTAGTCAAGTAGGAAACTTAATTTTGGGGAGAGCACTTTAGCCATGTTTCTTTATAATACAAGCTGCCTGATTCTTCACGTTTAAGGTCTTGTCCCTAAACAAGGAATTTTACAGAAAAGAATAATGTGACACGTAGGAGTGCGTTTGTCAATGTACCAGAGTGTTGGTAAAAGGTAAAGTGTTGGTATCTGACACGGGCATAAACATGGACACCAATTCTCCCTTTGGTCGATTTATACATCTTTTTTCACTCTTTGGTCTAAATAACTCACTCACATATATTTGCTAAAAGCTTCTGAATTCCAGCTTTAGCCCCTTACGTTGGAACATGTTACATATATTAATTGGTTTTATTGTGTGAAGTAAAGAGTGAGAGAGACAATTAAGAGCGGTAAATTTGATACCCCATTCATTACACTGTAGTAATCGCAATTCTTAAAAGTTGTGAAGACCTACAAGAATCCGGTAAATCTGACTAGAGGGAGTAGTTTGTAAAATTTTCAATGCTTTATATAAAACTACATTACTCAAAAGGGTGAAAACTGAAAATATATAACATCTTGATGAGCAACAGAGAATAGTCAATCTTGTTCTAGCAGTAGGGCCAAAGAAAATGACGGAGAGCATGGAGAAAGCAGCAAACAACAAAATATTATTACCTTTCAGCGTGATTAAGACGAATCACTTCCATATCACATTCTGTAAGCTAGATGAACATCAAACTAATTTGTTGTCATGCTCGGAGTCTCGGACTCTTTGGTTTACCCCGCCGTACCCGTGTCGGACACTCGTATTTTAGTGATGTCGACACGAGTCCGACGGGGTATACTAAAGAGTCCGAGCACCTTAGCTAATTTGGAATACGGAGTAAAAGGCAATCAAAATACAACATTTGATTTTAAGCTTGGTTAATTTGATAAATTTTCACGAAAATTAAGGCTTTTCTCTTCTTCATCTGAGAATGAGAGCTTTTGTGAGGGAAGTGATGCTAACTTCTTGTAACAAAGTGAGATAATTGTGATGTTTTGGCATGTGGACCAAGATGAATTCCGAAATCTTCAGGGATCACCTCTTCCTTGGTCACAGCTCCATAGAGTTGTCTCCACGTCTTCTCTTTGGGTTTTAGCTACCGGAGTTTTTCTCGGGGTGCCCATTTCAGATTAAAATGGGGCTCAGCAGCTTTAATTTCTAAATGTATTTAACATCTGGCTTATGCTGCTTGTTGCAAAATGGATTACTAGTCTGTCTTCTGTAACCTCTTTCAATTCATCAATATATTCTTCTTTTGCTATAGATAATGTGTACTAGTTTGAGATTAATATTTTCTTCTCATTGACATCATTCTATCTTAGCGCCTATTAGTAAAATATTTTGGAACTTGTCATCCTATTTGGCATGAAAATACTCACAGCTAAACAAAGCTTTGTCCCAAATAATAGCTGAATTCCTTCATGAAATTCAACTAATGTTTTCTTCAAAACCACAAACAAGACATTTTTTTCTTAATTATTTATGTTTATATTAAAAAAAAATATTTGCCTACCTCCACAATTGCCATTGCCATCGATTGCATTCTTGGGAGGTTGTCTGAAGAGTCCGAACAATTTTTATCAAATTTGAACCAATTTTTTTGGTTTTCCAACTTTTTTGTATCAATTATAATGGCCATTGTGGTGCTTGTACAAAAGATATGGTCCACTGGGGGTCTACGATGTACCACATTAACAATAATTATTACAATAAGGATGAGAATGAGAATAATGATTAAAAATATATATATAAATAGCAGCGCTCTAAAAAAAAAAAAAGTCAAATATTTGTAAACAAATATTGCACAAAAATCATTACTGCAAACTAAAAAATAAATGTATGTAGATGACCTCATGACCAGAAAATCAGTTTGTAGTAAAGAAAAAGTTATATCATTCTCCAAAGATATCAACACAATAGCAACTTGCCTGTTCAGAAAGGTAAAGCCGTTGCTTATTCTTGCTCCTACCTTGCTCGAGCAATGGACCCCACCTAAGTAGCATTAAATTATAAGAAACCTATGAACCAAAAACATCAAAGACCATAAAGAACACCAATTGTTCTCAGCAAAAGGTGCATGAGATATATCAGAAATCTAACTGAAGCCTTATCAGTGGAAATAAGAAAGAACACTCTCATCAACACTGGTTGCTGGCAAAGACTGATGTATCCAACTGTTATACATAATCAACATTGCATCATGCTAAAATCAAACAGTAAAAGAGTGATTCATAAAGTATCAATCATTACAACACCGAATTGCAACTAAATAAATAAAATTTTACACTTAAAAAATATCCATAAATACACACACATGTCTGTCCGTATGTCTACTAGTTATATCCATAAACATGTCAAACAATAGCTAGATTTTCCAAACATCATCACCAAAAGTTTCATAAAGCTCATCAACATCGACATAAAAATAACAAAACTCACAAGCATAAGATATAACATGATTTCTGCAATTTAGAGGAACGAAAACAGACAAACATACATATCTAAATCCATACATCAATATGCTACTGCTACACAGTGTGTTAAGAAGCAAACCTAGGTTTTCAAAACAAGATAGCCCAACATTTCATGCATTTCCTTGCAAGGCATTACACATACATGTGTGCATCCACGAGTTCACATTAACAGGCCAAGCCAAATCTTGGTTTTTCAAATATCATTACCCAAAATTTCATAAAACTTATCAGGTGAACAAAAATAACAAGCTCATCATAATTCAACTATTCAGAGGATTGAAACCCAAAATTCTATTACGGACATTTCCTTGGAAATGCAAATTAAAGTAAGCCTGAAAGGAAAAGTTCTCAACCTCACGTCATGTTGAAATCTAACATTTACAGCGTAAAAATTTTGTCACATTATCATGACATGAATGCAAATATGAATATCGTTGGGGCGTTTCCTCAGCAGCGACGCGCTACACTTCAAAGACCTGGGTGTAGTGATAAGTATGCAAAGGTTGCTAGATCGTCGCCCGGAAGCGACACGCCATCTCTTCGCCCGGGGGTGGTGTCAAATATGCAAGGGTTCCCGCATTGCGGACAAGTGCGAGTAAAGAAGCTAGTCCATGGTAAGTGTAAGGGTAGTGGGATGCGCTTTGGAACTTAGAATATTGGATCCTTGACAGGGAGATCAGTAGAGGTGGTGGAAGTTATGAGGAGAAGGAAGATTCACATAATGTGTCTACAGGAAACTAAGTGGGTTGGAGAGAAAGCAAAAGAAATATCGTCTTGGGGTTTTAAGCTTTGATACTCAGGAAAGGATAAGGGTAGAAATGGAGTGGGTATCATTATTGATAAGGAGTATATTAATGATGTGGTGAAAGTGTACAGGAAGAGTGATCGAATTATGGGCATTAAACTTGTGATACGTGAGGAGATTATAACTATTATTTTCGCTTATGCACCACAAGTAGGGTCGGATGCATCTATTAAACAAGTGTTTTGGGAAGATTCGGAGGAGGTAGTGCAACGAGTACCTAGTAGTGAGAAATTAGTCATTGGAGGTGATCTGAACGGGCATGTAGGGTCTAGTCGACATGGCTTTGAGAGCATACATGGAGGTTTTGATTTTGGGGAGAGGAATGAAGCAGGAAATAGTATAATAGATTTTGCGTTGGCATATGACTCGAGTATAATGAACACTTGGTTCAAGAAGAGAGAATCTCACTTGGTGTCCCATAGGAGTGGAGGTAATGCGAGTCAGATTGACTTCTTCTTAGTAAGAAATGTTTGTAGAAAGTTATATAGATTGCAAGGTTATTTCGGGTGAGAGCACAACAACTCAACATAGACTTGTGGTACTTGATTTTCGAATTAAGAGAATTTTGAGGAAGAGAAAACCACAGGTAAACCCTAGAATCAAGTGGTGGAGGCTTCAAGGGGAGAATCAACAGAAATTTGTAGATAAGATGGTCGATACCGGTATTTGGTCGGATAATATGGAGGATAAGGATATAGATTCGACTTGGACTAAGATGAAACATGCCATAAAGGAGGCGGTGAAAGAAGTCCTTGGAGAATCTAGAGGAAACGTGCCACCAAGTAAGGACACATCATGGTGGAACGAGAAAGTAAAACAAGCAATAAAGGGCAAGCGATATTGCTACAAATTATTGGGGAAATGTGGGAGCGACGAGAACTATGAGAAGTATAAGGAAGCTAGAAGAGATGCTAAGAAAGCAGTAAGAGATGCAAGAGCAAAGGTGAATCAGGAACTTTATGATAAGTTGGATACAAAAGAATGGAAAAAGGACATCTACAGACTCGCTCGTACGAGGGATAAGAGGACACAAGATATTGGGACGATTAAATGGGTGAAGGGTGTAGACCAAAGAGTTCTAGTCGGGAATAAAGAGATAAAAGAGAGATGGAGTTCGTACTTTGATACCTTGTTCAATGGCGGTCAAGAGCAGGATATTGGAGATTTAAATATCTCTTCGAGTATGGTTAATCGAGATTTTATGCGAAAAATTCAAAAGGTTAAAGTGGAAATGGCAATGAAGAAGATGGGATCAAAGAAAGATGTAAGACCGGATGGAATACTAATTGAGGTTTGGAGATGTTTAGGGGAGAGGGGAACAGATTGGTTAACAACGTTATTTAACAAGATATGGAGAATTAACACAATGCCATTGGAGTGGCGGAAGAGTAATCTGATCCCTTTGTATAAGAACAAAGGTGATGTCCAAGATTGTGCCAACTATCGGGGGATCAAACTAATGAGCCATACTATGAAACTTTAGGAAAGAGTGATTGCACAAAGGCTGAGAAAAATTGTGGATATTTCGGATAACCAATTTGGGTTTATGCCGGGAAGATCGACTATGGAGGCAATATATCTTATGAGACAAACCATGGAGAAATATCGGGATCAAAAGAAAGATTTGCATACAATTTTCATTGATTTGGAGAAGGCGTATGATAAAGTGCCAAGAGAGGTACTTTGGTGGGTAATAGCAAAAAAGGGTGTTTCAAAGAAGTATATTGATATTATCAAGGACATGTAACATGGAGTTAGTACTTGTGTACAGACTAGTGTTGGAAAGACTGAAGAGTTCCCTATAAAGATTGGAGTGCATCAAGGTTCCGCACTTAGCCCCTTTATTTTTGCTTTGATAATGGACGAATTGACGAGGTCAATCCAAGATGATATACCAAGGTTTATGTTGTTCGCAGATGATATTGTGCTGATTGATGAGACAAGAGAGGGTGTTGAAAGTAAATTAGAGTTGTGGAGACACACTTTGAAATCTCGAGATTTTAGATTGAGCAGGAGCAAGACTGAATATTTGGAGTGTAAGTTTAGCAGAGTTGGAAGAAGGGAGGCAGGGACGGTCACATTTGATGAAAATATTGTCCAAGCTTCTGAGTTTTTTAGCTATCTCGAATCAATTATCCAAAATGATGGAGAATTAGATGGAGATGTGGCTCATAGGATTAAAGCAGGTTGGTTGAAGTGGAAGAGTGTCACAGGGTTTCTATGTGATCGCGGTATGCCCCATAGATTAAAGGGAAAATTCTACCGCACGGCAATTAGGCCGGCACGGCTTTACGGCACCGAATGTTGGGTCGTGAAACAGTGTCACGTGCATAAGATGAATGTGGCGGAGATGCGTATGCTTCGATGGATGTGCGGTCATACAAGAAATGATCGATTGGGGAATGAGGTGATCAGAGGTAAAGTAGGAGTTGCGCCCATTGAGAATAAAATGAGGGAAAATCGTCTACGGTGGTTTGGACATGTGAGAAGGAGACGGAGTGATGCACCGGTTAGGAGGCCGGAACAGTGAAAAAATGATAAAATGGCGAGGGATAGGGGAAGTCCCAAACAAACTTGGACTAGAGTGATTGAAAATTATATGAGTTTACTTGGAGTGGATGAAAGTATGGCGTTGAAGAGGCCGGAGTGGAGGGCAAAAACCCATGTGGAGGGTTGATTTTTTATTTTATTTTTTTTTTCAACAATCTTTTTACATGATGACATATGAGGATTCATGTTAGCTGACTCCAAATTATTTTGGGACTAAAGCTTTGTTGTTGTTGTTATGATGTATCAATCCTTTCAGCACCAAATTGCAACTAAAAACAACTAAAACTCTAGGCTTACAGTACACACAGAACATAAAATCAACCTCACATCACGTTAATTAAAAGAGTTCCAATGATCAATGATGCCAAAATCATTTCAACACCAAACTGACACATAATCAACCTCACATCGTGTTAGATCGAACAGTTCCAGTTTCATTAGCATATCAAATGCAAGCTAGGTTTTCCAGTAATCATTACTACAAGTTTCATAAAGCTCATCACATGTTCATAAAAATAACAAAACTCGTCGTAATTCCGCAATTTAGAGGATCGTAAGTCGTCAAACGCACACATACCTAAATCCATACATCAATGTGATATACAAAGCGCAGAACTAGCTAAACCTAGGTTTTCAAAACAAGATTACCAAAATTTACATACATTTCCTAGCGAAAACACAAATTGACGCAGTTCAAAGAGAAAGCAGAGGGATTACCGGCAAGAGAGCGAAGGCCAAGTTAGGTTATGATTAGCGAACCAGTCGTAGAGGACAGGAATAATGGTCTTCCACTGAATGTACCTCTCGTCGACGGCGATTTTTTTGTCGGCGCCTCTCTCTCTCATTCTGACTCCTCCTTTACCGGCCGACGCTGTCTTGCTGGTGCTGGAACCCTTCGGCGGCCTCCCTCTCTTCTTCGGCTGCTGCTGTGATAACTGTTCTTCTTCCATTGCCAGGGTTTGGTTAAACCCTCCCCTTCTCAGGTTCTCGACGAGATCGGACCCGGGCCGGACCTACTATTGAGGGAGAGAGCTTGACTCACGTGAGTTGAAACGGTTACGAAATGAATGTAGCTGCTTCACCACGCTCTTTTATAGAAGCTAGCAAACACGCGAATGATCGGACGACGATGATAAAATAGTTAATCACCTTTTCGTCCCCAATCTAAAATAATTTTTTCGTTTTGGTTATAAATGTACTAGTAAAAGCTCGTGTTTGAGGACACATTTTTTTTTTTTAATTAAGTCCGTGTTCGAGGACATATTTTTTTTTTAATTTAAAAAAAAAATTAAAGGGCAAAATGGGAAAGGGACAACTTAGTGAGGGCAAAATGAGAAATTTGGCAGATGAAACTGTTCATAGTACTGTAGATAGTAGAGGTGTAATTTATACTATAGATTATTTTTTTTGTTTTCCCTATTAACTTACTATTTTTTGTTTGATGTCATCACTCCGTCAATTCTCCGTCCATTACACCGTTAAAAACGCCTGCTGGCATGATTACGTCACTAAAATGCACGCATAAATTTTGACTTTGATTAAATTAGGCCACGACCCAAGCACGTGATTGTATGAGTCATTAATGTGGTGTTTTCCTCACACATCGGCTTACTCACTCTCCTTCTCTCTAGGGTTTTTCAAAATCCAAATCCACAAAATTACGATTTCAATTACGGGAAGAAGTGCACCGATTTAATAAGTAATGTTTGATTGAACCCAAAATTGGGAATATCTAATTCGATTTCCTCAATTTCACTAAATTTTGCTTGAATTTTGTATTGTTAACTAAATAGGTTTTTTTTTCTACTTTTCTAACAATAAGTCAATCCCGATTCCTGACGAGGCAAGCAAGGTGAAGTTCATACCAACACCAAACAGGTATGTTGATTTGGTAATGCATCACTGTGGGGAGATAGTTCAGGGTTTTGACAGAAAGTATGTTGGTGGAGAAGTAACTAGGATAAAGGGTGCGGATATTGACTTTATAGGGTATAACGACTTGTGCAAATATGTTAATGACTTGGGTTACATGCGTGGGAATTCTCTATTTTATGTAATTTCAGCGTTAGATTTGAATGCAGGACTGACTTTAATTGAATGTGATACATATATAAAGGATATTGTGAAATTGCTGACATTTATGTAGAGGTACATTTGTATGTTAAACATGTTATTGATTAACCATGGGCACCAATATTAGAGCAACCTGAAGAGGTAAATATGACATATCGAAAGTGTACTCAAAATGAGGATGATATTGAGATAGTTGATCTGTACGAGGGTGATAAGGTTGGTGGAAAAACTGTTGAGGGAAATAATGTTGAAAATGAGGATAATATTGAGATAGTTGATCTGGATGAGGGTGATAAGGTTGGTGGGAAAACTGGTGAGGGAAATAATGTTCAAAATGATGAATGGTGGGCAAATAATGAAGAAGTATTTGATGATTTGGTTAGTTAGACTCATAAACAAAGTAAAGGAAAGGAAAAAAATGTTGAGTTTGAGCAGAAATCAGATGATGATGATAATGAGAGTTTGGATGGAGATGAGATGACTGGTGATGATAAGTATCTTGCTAATAGGATTCATGCTAAAAAAGCTAGAAAAAAACTAGATAATCCTAATTTGGGTACTGATAATGGAGGGGATGATGTAGCGAATGAAAGTGTATATGGAGTTGGTATTGAGAGAGGAATTCCAAATGAGACTGAAAGGGATGAAACAAATGAGAATGTGGAAGACAGTGAATATGTGAGAAATCAAAGTGGGGATATTGGTCAAGAGCATAATTACTTCCAGTTTGATATTGGTAGTGAGTTCAAGAAATGGGCTAGTGATGATGGGAATGACAGTGAATCTGAGATTGATCCGAATGAAACTATTGATGAAGATGAGTGGCTTAAAGTCCCCAAACCCAAACCAAAAGTGGAAGTTAGATTCAATCCTAATGTTGACATTAAGGGTTTTGATTTTTTTGTGGATATGATATTTAATGGAGTTGTACAGTTGAAGGATCAAATTAGAGCATTTGCTGCCCAAAATGGTTACTCAATCTGGTTCAAGAAAAGTGACAAAAAGAGGATTCATGCTAAACGTAATGGTTGTCCTTGGGAGCTATATGCTAGTTTTGATGGTAATGATGGCACATATAAGGTGAAGACATATCAAAAGGAACATACATGTAGTAAATCATTTGCCATGAGAATTGTGAACTCAAAATGGTTGGCTAAGAGGCTTGGTGACAAGATTAGGGAGACTCCATTTATGAAGTTGATAAATGTGAAAAACATGGTGAAAACTGATGTAGGTGTGGATGTGTGTTTTAAGTTGTGTTTGCAAACAAAAAAGAGCTTTGCCAGCAGTTCAATTGTGTATGAAAGAACATTACTCCAAGCTCTGGAATTATGTCTATGAACTTGACAGATCAAATCCAGGAAGTACCACAGTATTGAGAGGAACAGGAGATGAATGGGTTGGACCTCCAGAGTTTAGAAGGTTTTACATTTTTTTGATTCAGTCAGAAGGCTTTTTGTGGAGGGGTTGATGGTTGTTTTCTCAAAACTTGGATTGAGGATGAATTGTTGATTGCAATGGGGAGAGATCCAAATAATCAAATGTACCTTATAGCATCGGCAGTAGTTGAAAAGGAGGATCAACACACTTGGGGATGGTTCCTCAATCTGGTGGCAAAAGACATTGGCATAGGAGATGGGACTGGTTGGACTATCATGAGTGATCAACAAAAGGTAATAAATTTCCAAACTTCATCTAATTCTATTATTCAGTTTATAATACATTGTTTCTTATTTAATTATGAAATGATGCAGGGGCTGGAACTTGCTGTGAAGAACACGTTTCCAGAGATATACCAAAGGAACTGTGCTAGACACATCTATGGTAATTTCAGCAAGAGGGGTTACACAGGTGTAAACTACGGGAAGTATTTTTAGGGAGCAGCAAAATCAACAACCAAAGAGGGGTGTTTCAGTATTATATGGAGAAAATCAAAACTCTTTCTGAAAATGCTTTCAAACATTTGATGGACAGGAAACCTGACAGATGGAGTAGAGCATTTTTTCCATTATACTCAACATGTGACTCAGTTGATAACAACATATGTGAGTCTTTCAATTACTAGATCTTAAAAGCAAGATACAATCCATTGATTACCGTGCTTGAGGATATTAGGAAACAAGTGATGATCAGAATGAGGGATAAGAGAGATTACATCAAAAAAAGATTGGAGCAGGGTAGGAGATTTGGTTAAAGAATTACTAACAAATTGAATGATTCAATGACTAGAAGTAGAGACTTTAATGATTTGTGGAATGGGGAGAGCTTGTATGAGATTGGTGATAATAGAGGGGGGCAACAGTTGATCTAAGGCAGAAGACATGCACATGTGGAGAATGGCAATTAAGTGGCATCCCTTGTTGCCATGCTATTTCTGCTATATCTATGATGAGAGAGAATCCAGAGGATTATGTACATGATTGTTACAAATGAGAAACATACTCGTTGTGCTATTCAAATATGATGAAACCTTTAAATGGGATGTCAATGTGGCCACCTTCTGATAAACCAGAGCTCTTGCCTCCCCCTACAAGGGTGGTAAAGGGTAGACCAAAATGGTAGATAAGAAAAGACTCAACTGAAGATGGTAAGGGAAATGGAAAGAAGGGAAATACAGAAAATCAAGATAATCAACCCGAGGAGGAGGAGGAGGACCAATTCAAGAGGGTTAAAAGCTCAAGAAAAGGGTTGAAGATGACTTGCAACATTTGCAAGAAGGAGGGCCATAATATGAGAAGGTGTCTAGATAAGCCTAGGGATGAGATTCCTGCTGAAGATAATACAAACCAAAGAGGAACACATAATGTAAGTATATTTGACTTGAAAGAACTTAGATATAGATATAAATCTTTAAGCAAATACATATCTTATTTTCTCAGGGTCAAAAGAAGAAGAAAAACTTTGCAAGTGCTTATGTATCTAGATCTGAAAATGCAAGGGCAAGAGACAATGTGAGTTTCTTAGTTTCTTGTTTACAATTTTTTTATAGGAAAATAATTTAATCAATGAAATTATCCCTTGATGCTTTTTAGGATGTTGGGTCAACAAGTAAGGCAGCAAGTGAAAGAGGAGGACAAAGTGGTGTAAGCTTTTTTGTCCATAATATTATTTTATGTGTTATACATGACCCCACACACATGTGTTGAGAAATGACATTTATTATTTATTGTTAAAGGTACAAAGTAGGTCCAATTTTAATGTTCAAGGTGGGCTTTAGTCACCATTCATAAGAAGGGGAAGAAATTTTGTCACTGCTAACTCCTTACACAATCAGTCAAGGTCAAAGAGGCAGAGAAAGTAATTGTTGTTGATGGTTGTTTTTTGTGGTCTTTTGTAAACATTAATGCTCTGATGCTTTGTTTTGTAAACCAATGTAGTTGGTGGTTTCAAACATTATTTTGGTGGTTGGATGTAAAAACTTTGACTTGGTGTCTGAATATTTTTGGGGGTTTTGTTTAGGATAGAGATGAAAGGATAAAGATGGTATAATGTTCTTGAATTTGAGTTTTTGTAATGTCTCAATGCTGTAAAAACTTTAGAGTTTTTATTATAAAGGTTTATTCTATATATCTTGTTTGTGAAATTCCTATACCATTATGAATCTGAAGTGAATTTGAGTTCACTGTAAAGGAATTACTTTTTTATAACATTTTACCAATAATCATATGAATTTATATTCACTCAACAAAGACATATAATTTCAAAACCAAAATCAATTAGACACCATTAACATTCATACATTCAAGGTTTAAAATTGTTAAACCTTTTTTATTTCATCAAAATCACCAACAAACAAAACAATGACGTAAGTGAAATCATAAAACAGAGAATCATCATCATCTTCATTTCATCCAGAGAAGTGTTGAGCCCTTGCAATCCATGAATTCCAGTCTGCACAGATCTAACTTCCATTTCCACATATCTAACTTCCATCATTATATTGTGTTCTCCACCACACTTGTCCTTAGGGGTGGATTGGTAGGTATACCAATTGTATTTTGCTTATACCGTGTACCTACCAAGTTTAACTTGGTACACAAAAATCTATACCATTACCAATCGACTAAGTCGATATACCAACTAAGTTGGTACGGTAGGTACTCAGTTGATACGGTTGGTACTAGCCTCTACCGAATGTATATAATTAAAATAAGAATAAATATAAAAAACAAAAAATTAGACCAAAAAAATAATGTTTTTCTAAAATAAGCTTTTGTCATGTGACCAAAATAAGTGTGACAGAGGAAAACTGATATCCTACACCAGGGCATCAATCGAATAGAAGGCGTAACAAATATAATAATAATAAAGGGTTAGAGACTGATAGCAAAACAATCAGAGAACTTTGAAGGATATATGATGTTATACAACATGTGCATTCAGATCAAATGAGCTCATCATTTTGTCAAACAAAATGATGTATTTCAAATTTCGTTATGCAACAATTGCAAATACAATTCTTATTTATATTATTCTCATGACGGAATAATAAGTATAAAAAAAATACTAAACACTTTCCTTTTACTTGTAACCTTTTGTTACAATTCTAGCTTCGTACTTATCAATTGTTCCATCGATCTTCATTTCTTTTTTGAAAATTTAACTTATATTATAGTGAATAACTACTCAGAGATAAATCCACTATTTCCCAAGTGCAATTTTGCAAGATGGAATCAATCTAACATTTAATGGCCTATTTTCACAAATATCCTTTCAAAGAGATTACATCATCTTAATAGCTTTGTGATTCACTTTCTAGCATTTTGTGAGAATATGAGAAAAAACATCCGTTTAGGGTTTAATCTTTTTCATTCTCTTTTTAATTCAATTCGTCATCTATATTATTTAAATGGAATATAGAAAAACCAATTTATTTAGATTTTGTGGGTTCGAGGGTAAAGTTATATGATTAGAAGGTCATAAATCACTAATCCTACCGAATCTTATGATTGGTTTTGCTTTTAGGGATTTACTAATTCATTCAAATAATCGATTTAAGCATAAAATCGTCAAAACATGCAATAAACCAATTAAATTGTGTTAATTAGTTGGGATGTCAGATCGTTATGCTTCGAGACCATCTACATGATTTGGAGAGGCTATAGGCTGATCCTAGGTTTAATGGAATTATACTACTCTAAAGAATCAAATAGAATATATGAGAAAAAAACGAAAAATCAAAATAAGTTTACCTTGTAATTCGAGAACTTAAATGGATAGCCTAGTCAAGGTTTGAATTTCAATCTTCAATCTTGATGCTATATCCAAATTTAGGAAAGATTTTTTTGTGTGTGCTTTTAGGGAGAGAAACTAACAAAACGAGTGTGCCGAGGGGAAAACCCGTATATCGAAACCTTATAAATTCAAGGGAGTTTGCCTTGTATTTATAGGCCAAGATTACTTGTCTACCGTGATTAGGAAGCACAAGTATATAAGAAATCAATCACTTTATAAGAGATACCGGTGTAGAAAGTTCCAAACATTCACAAATCATGTAAATCTCGGATTGAGTTGTTAATAAGAAAAAGATCGAAGTCGATAAGGAAAGGAAATCAACCTTTTATGGAGGGATGTCTCGTGCGATACACGTTGTCTCGTACTAGACATCTAGTCACTTTTGACTATTTTGTCCCTCCTCGGTATTCCGTTAGTAAGTTAAGTCTAAACTAACGAAGTTAGTCATGATTTAAACATATGTCTCATTTTTACCAAACTTTGTAGAATCTTTCGTAAGAAACATCACCAAGTTCAAGGTGTTCTAGTAGAACATATTTGTCGCCATCACTTAAAGTAGAGGCTACCAAAAATTTCTAACTGATCACTACAGTGAGCCAGAATGCATGGAACAACCACATTTCTTGGAGATTTGTCTCCACGCGAGGAGTCTTCCCTATCAGTGCTTATAAAATTGTTGTTACAAATATAAATCTCAATCTTAATTAGAGAATTCAATCCAAAAATAAATTGTTAATTCGATAGGAGAATTAACAAAATTTATTTTTTTATAATATTTCATATTTATAAACCTCTAAGTTCCTTATTGGAATGATAATTGGAGGTTAACTATTCCAAAACTTTAAAGGTCTTATTTTGGAATATCTCTACGTTCTTATTTACATAATACACAATCGCTTTTAGAAGCTCTCCTTCTAAATTTCGAGTCATTTGTCATCATCGACAATAATAGAATTTAACAACTTCTTTCAATAAATTCTTTTGTGTTTGTCTTTATGACATTAGTCACTCTTTCCACTAATAAGATTTAACAACTTTTTTCAAGAAGACCTAAAATTTTAAACATTATGACATTTATCAATATTTACAACAATAGAATTCAACAACTTATTTCAAGAAACTCTATTATTTTTATATTTGTGACTTTTGTCACTATTGACAATAACAATTGACAATAATATGATTTAACAACTCTTTTCAATAATTCCTATCATCTTTGTCAATACATCATGATAAAATGCAACGTTAAAAAAATACAACTTTTAACGTTCATCTTCTCAAATTAGTTTCAATGAACTATTCAATTTTTTCAACTATAATTCTTGTGAACCATAAGAACGTTAAAGATTACATTTTTCAACGTTCATTTTCTCAGTTTAATTTCTACGAACTTTTCAATGTTTTCACTATGATTCTCGTGAAACATAAGAGATATATCACCCATTGTATTAGTAATAGAAGTGGCATCACCACAACTATTTTATACAATCATCGCAACATCATTATGTCCAATTTTACAATTTTTAATTTCCCAAAGGTACACCCCTTCACAAAAACTGATCTGCTGCAAAAATTGTATCTCCCTCTTTCTCCGCAAGTATCGTTGCTGAGGGGCTTTATAGGTACCCCAATCCGATTCGCAAAAACTTTAAAAATACACAAAACGCCAATTCAGTAAGTGCCCCAATC
Source organism: Adenophora triphylla var. japonica (assembly GCA_022495995.1). Classification (NCBI taxonomy): domain Eukaryota; kingdom Viridiplantae; phylum Streptophyta; class Magnoliopsida; order Asterales; family Campanulaceae; genus Adenophora; species Adenophora triphylla. The sequence goes on from JAFEMH010000020.1 coordinate 541,135, forward strand.
CAAATAGCAAAAACCTTCAAAATACACATAAAGAGGATTTAGGAAACAATCTACAATAAAAGCGAGTTTAGGGGCCTTTTAGAACAAGAAAAGTCAAATTACAACAATGATGACCTTTTTTGGTATAAAAACTACTTCAGGGACCTCGTTGGTATTTTAGAAGATCAAAATATTCAAATTACAGTTGTTCCAAAAAGATCAAAAGGCGGGAAAGACAGTTATGCTACTTCTGCCATGCGACCAACTAATGCAAGGTCGGTGCAACACTCCTTTGCCGTACGGTAAAACCCCTTAGCTCTCAGTTTTAGGGACAAAAAATTGGAACTTTGGCGAAGCCCTGCTCCAATCAAAACTTATTTTCTCTCTCCTAAACCATTTATAGCCATACTACTTCTATTCTCTCTCTCAATCTCTCCAATTGAGATTCAAGAACCAATTGAAATGTCATTTCACCTTGGAATGAGGAAGACTTGAAGATTAAAGTGTTGAATCATCTCTAAGCTATTGTTTAGCTTATATCTCTCCATTAGAAGCTCACAACTTGGTACAACTTTCTCCGTCACTTATTACAATGTAACTCTTATGCAATGCGTGTTCTAGATTGATCCTCATTGGTGTTTGAATCAAAATTATAATTAGGTTTGCTATGTTCTAGTTGACATGTTTAACCTGTTTAATTCTCTGTTCATATCTGAATATTGTTTTGACTAAATAAAATTCATAATTTCCTGCTTCCTATTTCCTGTGCACAATCTGTCTAGTTAACATTCCTCGACGTACAACAAGGATTGCATTGCAGTTCTCGACGTACGACAAGGATTGTCACAGTTGACATATCCTTCACTTATCTCCCTCTTCCTTGTGCATGCTCCCATTTATCCTTCATATTCTTGTAAACTTCTGAAATGAATATAATCTGATTTGTTACATGTTTTAGTATAAAAATGGCTTTCACACACATACACACTCTTTGCAAAGTATTTTGAAAGACTTGTCGAATACGAGGCGTTGTGAGTGATCTCATTTAATACTCTTCTCACAACGTAAATTTACCTCCAAACTCATTTTCTCTAATAAAAGGTTTTTCTCAATGTTTATACAAACCCAAATTCTCATTTGCCGCCCAATTTCTCCTCTTTCGACCAAACCCAAAATTTCAACCAAACCAGCTGAAATATGCAATTTGTTTTTCAGTCGGGTGTGACCAAAATATGCAAACTTTTTCAGCCGGGTGTGAAGTTAAGAATCGAGAATATGTGAAGAGGAAATTGTTATTTCACTGCTAGAAGAAATATGAATAATACAATCCTATATATACACAATAATCCTTCTTTGACTAGGATTCTATTCTAGCTATACATTCTACTTTTCTACTTAACAAAGAAGTCTTCCTAAAATACAAAGCTAACATAAGGAAACAATATTTACAAGGAAAGGAAAAGATATTGACAATATATGTCAATATCTCAACACCCCCCTCAAGTTGGAGCGTGTAGATCACAAACGCCCAACTTGCCAAGTAGATTGAGAAACTGTTTACTACCCAATGCCTTGGCAAGAACATCAGCCACTTGTGCAATCGTATGAACTTTAGCAGTTGTGATGACACCTGTCTGAACAACATCGCGAACGAGGTGACAATCAACTTCAATATGCTTTGTTCACTCATGATGAACAGGATTCCTAGCCATGTGCAATGCAGCCTGACTATCACAAAGAATGAGCATGCAATTATGTTGAATCCCAAATGAACCAAGCAAACTACGAAGCCATTGAAGCTCACACGTAGCACTAGCCATAGATCGATATTCAGCCTCAGCCTCAGCTGAAGAGCGAGAAATAGTAATCTGCTTCTTTGTCTTCCAAGAAATTGGCAAATCCCCAAGAAATACTAAATAAGCTGTGAGAGAACCCCGTGTAATAGGGCAGCTTGCCCAATCAGAATCACAAAATGCCCGAAGTCGTAGGGCAGAAGATGCCCTCAATAGAATGCCTTGACCAGGATGGGACTTGAGATAACACACCACTTGTAAGGCAGCCTTCCAATGACCCATCTTAGGTTTGTTCATAAATTGTGCAAGAGTATGCACACAGTAAGAGAGCTCCAGACGAGTGATAGTGAGATAAATAAGTCGCCCTACAAGACGCCTGTAGGGTTCAGGATCACGAAGCTCAACATCTGAAAGTAAAGCCAAACCATGATTCTGTTCAATAGGAGTAGTTGCTGGGCGAGCACCAAGAAGCCCAGTTTCTGAAAGAATATCAAGGGCATACTTTCGTTGAGAAAGAAATATGCCATCTTGGTGTTTTGTAACTTCAAGTCCCAAGAAATACTTGAGATGGCAAAGATCTTTCATATGAAAGCAACGACTGAGATAGGCTTTGAAACGACAAATTGCAATCGAATCATTGCCTCTAATAACCAAGTCATCAACATACACAAGCACATGAATTTCAGCAGCGGAAGTCTGAAGAGAGAAGAGAGAGTAATCTGAACATGATTGAGTAAACCCGTACTCCTTTAGTGCCACGGAAAGCTTTGCAAACCAACAACGAGGAGCTTGTCGTAAGCCATATAATGATTTCTTCAATTTGCAAACTTTGCCAGAAGATGAGGCTGGATGTCCCATTGGAACCTTCATATACACATCCTCACTTAGATCCCCATGCAGAAAAGCGTTGTGGACGTCCATTTGATGAAGCTCCCACCCTCAAATTGCAGTAATAGAGAGAAAAACTCGTACTGTAACCATCTTTATTGTGGGTGCAAAAGTTTCCTTGAAGCCCACTCCTTCAACCTGACGGTTTCCCAAGATCACCAACCGGGCCTTGTATCGTTCAACCAATCCATCTGCGTTGTACTTAATCTTGTAAACCCATTTGTTGCCAATCACTTTCTTGTCAACATGAGCATCTACCAATTCCCATGTACCATTCTGATCAAGAGCATCAAGCTCTTTATTCATAGCCTCACACCATTTAGGAGATTAGACCGCTTCACCAAAATGCTTCGGCTCAACACCTGAGTCAATGGCAGCAAAAAAAACAACGATGTGACAAAGAAAATTTAGTGCAATTGACAAAGTGTGATAAAGGATACCGAGTACCTGAAGATTTATTTTGGAGAGGTGAATGAGACGGGGAGGGGACTTGAGCAACATGAACCTTATCCAATTCATATTCAGTCGATGGATACCTTGTAGAAGGCACCTTAGCTCTTTGACCTCGACCCAAATTTTCTGTCACATTCAGCTCCATATTCTGTTCAGGCACTTGTTCTGTAAGTTGTTCAGTTATCTGGGCAGTTTCTGTCATTTGGGCAGTTTTTGTCGTCTGTTCAACCAATTGTTCAACCGACTGTTCAGACAACTGGTCAGACAACTGTTCAGGCAGCTGTTCAGGCACACAAAAATTATCTTCCTCACATCTGTCTGCATCTGTAGAGGCACATAGAAATAAATTCGAGTCTGCATATGGTTGGTCAGAAGTAGCCCTGTCATTAGCAAAAGGAAAATCCTTTTCCACAAAAACTACATCCCTCGAAACAAGCAACTTATTTTCATCAAGGTCATAACCATACCAACCTTTCTTCCCATTAGGATACCTCAAAAATACACATCGCCTACTTCGACTAGCAAACTTATCATTATCTCTTCGGGAATAGTAAACATAACACAAAGACCCAAAAACCCTAATGTGTGCATAAGAAGGAAGCTTCCCAAAAATAACTTCATAGGGGGTTTTTCCATGCAACAATTTTGAAGGAGTACGATTAATCAAATGCCCTGCCGCTAATACACATTCTCCCCAAAATTTGACCGGTAATTTTGCTTGAAACATCAAAGCACGAGACACATTCAAAATATGTATGTGCTTTATTTCAGCCCTTCCATTTTGTTGGAATATGCAAACACAAGTAGTGTGATGTTCAATGCCGTTTTCAAGAAAATATTTTTCCAAACAAGTGAATTCCGTTCCATTATCACTTCTAATTTTTTTGACACATTTATTAAATTGCCGTTCTACCATGGCAAGAATTTTTTTCAAAATTTGTTTGACATCACTTTTAGATTTTATCAAATAAATCCACACGGCACGGAAACGGCCATCCACAATAGTCAAAAAATAAACAACTCCACACAAAGCAGGTTTTCTATAATCACCCAAAATATCACAGTGTATTAAATCAAAAACTTCATCAGACTTACTTTCACTAAGCAAAAATTTATTCCTACTTTGCTCAGCCTTGCAACAAATCCCACATACATCTTTATTAATACTACCACGATTAATAAAAGACAATAGACCAACCACCTTACTTGACGAATGTCCAAGTCGCTGATGCCATAACTGATAGCTCCCAGATTCTCTAACGTTGCAAGCCTGTGTCACTGTTGTTCCCCTTAAGTAGTACAATCCCCCGTCTTGTTCACCCGTTCCAATCGAAATCTTCATGGCTCGATCCTGTATGACACAAACTTTATCAGAAAAATGCACCACATAATTGGAATCATTCAGTAATTGAGAGATAGACAATAAATTGCAATTGAACGCATGAGCATATAAAACATTTCTCAAAATTAGGTGTGATCCGATGGTAACATGGCCTTCTTTTGTAGCCAATATATATCTTTCATTAGGCAAACCTATATGATTAGCCTCGATCTGACGAACATTCTTGAGCAAGGAAATGTCGCCTGTTATGTGTCGATTAGCTCCGCTATCGACGAGCCAATTGTACGTCTTTTCAGCCATGTGGTCAGTTGTGCGACCAGTTGTGCAGACAGTTGACTGTACATACTCCTTAACAACATTCCACTGTTCAGGTGTGAAACCCATCAGTCGAGCCTGATCTGCATCCGTCCTTCCAGAAGTTTCTCCTCCATTGATCTGCACAGTGCTTGACTCGCGCACTCAATGCGTTAGTTGTGCAACCAGTTGTGTGGACAGATGAATGTACTTGTGTCTGCACATATTTCTTAACAACGCTCCACTTTTCATTTGTGAAGTCCAGGATTTGTGCCCAATCTGCATCCGTCCTTTCATCAGTTCCTCCTCGTTTAATTTCTTCAACCTTCTTAGGTCTATCAATGCTTGATGTCAGGTAGTATAGCAACATCCGCTCACTACCTCCAAGCAATTTCTTATTACCTCCTTCGGCGAACATGGCGAAGGGTTTGTATTTGGTTATCCCCTCGCCGAAGGGTTTGTATTTGGTTATCCCTGATTACCCGGGGCTCTGATACCAAGTTAAGAATCGAGAATATGTGAAGTGGAAATTGTTATTTCACTGCTTGAAGAAATATGAATAATACAATCTTATATATACACAATAATCCTTCTTTGACTAGGATTCTATTCTAGCTATACATTCTACTTTCCTACTTAACAAAGAAGTCTTCCTAAAATACAAAGCTAACATAAGAAAACAATATTTACAAGGAAAGAAAAAAATATTGACAAGATATGTCAATATCTCAACAGTTTGACCAATTGTTTATACAAAAATCAGCCAATTCTAGCCGAAATTTACAATTTTTTTCCCAGTCAGGTTTAAACAGAATTTATTATTTTTTCAGGTGAGAATGACCGAAACTTGTTCTGTGCGCAAACAAGCTTGTGAGAAAGACAACAATGGTGGCTACTGTTTCTGCTGCTTGTTTCCTCCTTGCAGTTGATTATGGTCCCGAACATAATGCTTTTGACCCGTAAGTACTTCCACTTTACATGAACTCAACACACACACACACACTTTGTGATTTTGATTGATTTTTAGCTCATTCAATTTCTGATTTAATTGATGTAACGAAGTGTGTGTTTGATTATTCGAATTAATTCTTCATTTCTATCCGAAAGTGTAAAGAACTAGAGAGTAAAACTAAATCAATGAGTTTTCTCTCCCTCTCTCTAGTAATAGCTAGATGTAAGAGGTGGGTGTGAGTGTGTGCGTTTTTAATGTGTCTTAAATAATGTCAAAAGATAAAAAGGAAAACACAGATTTGAGCTAAATTATTTGGCGTGAATTTAGTAATTCGAGTTTATTCAACAATTAGGCTCCAGTTGTTCGGGGAAAAACATTTTTCGAAAAATGTTTTTCCCATTTTGTTTGGTAATAGGGGTGTAAATGGTTCGGTTTAGCTCAGTTTGAACAAATTTAGGAGCCAAACCGCTAGTATCGGTTCGAAAAAATTTCAAACCGAGCTAAATCATAAAAAAATTCGAACCGAGCTGAGCCAAACCATCATGGTTCGGTTTGGCTCGATTTGAACCGCGGTTTGAATTTTCGGTTCAAACCGCGGTCCAAACCGTCATTATAATCATAACACATGTCAAAAGTTCAACTCATAACACATATCAAATGTTCAACTCATAAGTTGTTGAATTTCCAGATTGTTAGTTCCTGACCTTAGTGCACTTAAACCATCATAACTTCTTATTCATAAATGGTATGACTATGAGAGTTGCATTTCTGAAAACTACACAAAGAGTACTACAATTTAGACCATCATTTCACTGCCAAAGGACCTGAGATGAGTGAGATATCATCATTTAAAGTCAGACCTAAATTGCAGATTTTCTGCTACAGAACTTTGAGACAGCCCCTGTTCAAAAGTTTATATCTCAATCTATACTTAGAGGATTGGGACGAAATTCGGTGGGGTTGTTCATAACATACTAGGGTAAGTTTCTACCAAATTTCACCCCAAAAGGATGGACATATATTGAGTTATGGTTTATATGTTGGTTTGGTTTGACTTCATAGCTCGGTTTCACAACTCGGTCTCGTAGCTTGGCCTCGTAGCTCGGTCTCGTAGCTTGGTCTCGTAGCTCGGTTTATTGGCTAAACGGTTTAGCTCGGTTCGGCTCGGTTTGGCTTGGCACCCTCAAACCGCAAGCTAAATCGAACCATGTGATTTGTAATTTTTATAAACCGAGCTAAACCACTTAAATAAAAAAACCAAGCTAAACCCCACGGTTTAGCTCGGTTTGGTCTCAAACCGCGGTTTGAGCTAAACCACTTACACCCCTATTTGGTAAACATCAGAAAATGAAGTCTAACGTAAAACATTTTCTGGATCAATGAAAAATGAGCTTGATTTCTAAGGAAAATGAATTCCTTACCTCTACCTAAGAAAGTTATTTTTCGAAAAATATTTTCCTCATTTCCTTTGTCTGTATTGTTTTTACCTTTAGAAAGTTACTTTAATGAAACTACCAAATATCAGAAAATCTTTTCCGAAAAATATTTTCTTAAGATTCACCAAATATCAAAAAATATTTTCTGAAAAACATTTTCATTTTCTGAAAAATATTTTTCAAAAAATTATTTTCCAAAACTTATTTTCCGTGAAATAAGCGGAGCCCCTTGTCCCGGCTCGGGCTTACTAACAACTCTCGACCCAAGAGCAGGGGTATTTTTGAAATTTAACCAATTTGTATCGCGACTTTCTCGCATTTCTCGTTTCGGCGATAAACAGCAGAAAGGGCGGCCAAAACCTCAGATCTTCCTTACTCTCGATCGCAAAATGGTATGCAAATTTCTAGGGCTTATCTTTCAATCTATCCATTAATATACTCAAAAATCCGATATCATTTTTCTTGTCTGCTGTTTTCAATTTGCTTAAGGCTCAATCAGCGAAATCGATATCAAGCCCCGTCCCAGTTGTGTGGTATCCAACCCTAGCTGTTTTCATGCTCGTAATCGGCCTCATTGTTACCGCTTCTTTCTTCATGTAAGTGTATCCAGCCGATCCCTCATCTCAATTTACTTTTTGTTTGTGCGATTCAGATTCAAAGATAATTGCGTTAATTGTACTCTAGTTTAATCACTTGATCTGCTTGTGATTTCATTGAGTTTGATCTTTGAAGATCTATTTTTGTTGATCGGTGCTCCCCATTTCCGCTGATAATATTATATGCTGTGTATTTTAATGTTATGGAGTACTACCTCCGACCTCAAATTGGAAAAAAAAAAAAAAAAAAAGATAGGTGGGAATTAAAGAGAAATATATAAGTATTAGGTGGGGTGAGTATTAATTGTTGGAATGAATAGGGATTATTGGTGGGGTAAGGAATATTAAGTGGGTAATTTGGTGTGAATATTACAAGTGGGTCTCAATGATAAAAAGTAATAATAACTTTCTATTTATGGATTTTGCAATATTAAGTGGGACGCCTAAAAGGCAAATTTAGCAATTTCAAATGAGAAGGAGGGAGTATTTATTTTGGGTTCTAAAATCATACCAATTGATTAAGGAAGTTGCCTCTTAAGCACGTTTAGTTGCACATATATATAAGTACCCTCTATGATGCTCAGACTCTTTGGTTAACCCCGCTGGACCCTTCTCAACCAGACTAAAATAGGAGTGTGGCACGGGTACGTCGGGGTAAACCAAAGAGTATGAGCATCAGAGAGTACCCTTAATATTTACATTATATCATTGCAAGTCCAAGAAAATGATATACAACAAAGGTTAAAATAGTAACTTCACTATATTTCTTGTGGTAAAAATGTTTTTGACTTTTAATTTATTGTCTTAGGGTTAGTGTAGAGATATTTATATCCTAACTCCACTTTACTAAACTAGCTTATAGTAGGCCAAGCCCAATAGTTCGTGTATCTCATTTAACTCTCATAGGCCCAGATACAAATCTAATATCCAGGCCCAAATGCAAATCTAAAATCTAATTGATAATTATTGACGTAACAATGTTAATTAAATATAATACTTTAGGATATTTAATTAGAGTCCAAGAATAAAGCTAGTTAAGTTTTGGGGCAGTTCCCATATGATCCTAATTCCTAAACAAAATACTTAATAAAAAAAGCAATTTCCAAAATGCTCGAAAGGTCTTTACACTAGTTTTGGATTATGTAGTTTGATAGCTTACACTGTATTTTTTCGTTTTCTTTACAATGTATTTTCGCTTTTACGAGGACTGCTTGTCCTCTACTCTTTGAACCCGTCTTTCTCTTTCTAATAAATCTTCTTTTATCAAAATAAATAAATAATTTTAGGTTAAAATACCCTCACCCTCACCCTCATATGCTCTATCTCTTCTCTCTGATTCTCAGCATGTTTCCTCTTTTTTTGTTTTCCCTCAAAAATTTAAATTTAATTATCTCAAAATCTAAAAAATAATTTTAAACTACTTTGTTCTTATTGTCAAGACGAATCAAATAAGATGTCATGTTATATGAGTTTGAGCAATTTTGAAAATCAAAATTTTAATAATTAAAAATCTCATTTATTTCTTATGAACCACAAAATTCATTCCCAAGTAGTGAACTTATAAAAAATCTCATTATTACATGTTTTTTTTTTTCTAATATTTGAAATCAAAATTTTAATGACAAAAATTTAATTTCTCACTTGCTCTTTTTGATTTTTTTTTTGTTAGGAAAAGTATTAACAAAAATTCAAAGTAGAGATAGATGGACAATCTACAACGAATAAAACAAAATACATGAATTCTACATTAGAAAATAGAAGCAACCCAATCCCTCTTCAAATTCTTGTGAGATAGTCAGCATATGTTTAAAGCAAAGCTAATGAAACCCCTTTATCTCACAAGAGATGCTTTTGAACATACTTATTTTTGAAAATCCTCGCGTTCCTTTCGTATCAAATACATCAACAAACTGTAACACCCCGCACTCCTACAAGTGACCGAGGTCTTCTCCTTTACCAACTTTACCGAATTTGAAGAAGAAACGACATGTGTTCCGGGCTCACCCACACTTCTTTAGCCACCTCAAACAAACGATTTTAAAGATATCGAACAAGGCTGCAATGAAGGAAGAGATGATCATGTATTTCTGTTTCTTCAGGTTTCTTGCAGTTTACACACCAATTTGGCGATAATTATTTAGAGGGCCGTAAAAGCTGCTACATGTAATTTGGATATTAGTAGCATAGGAGCCATAGTGCTTCAGCTGGCCGGTAGGATCTGTCTGTGATCGTTAGTGTCATCTGCATGAATATTTCACTCTGATCAGACTCTTGCCTTAAGTTTTCCAATGCTGGCTCTTTGTTCATGTAAGAGTTTTCAACTGATCCCTCATCTCAGTTCACTTTTGGCTTGTGGGATTCAGATTCAAAGGCAATTGCGTTTATATTATTGTTATTTATTTGGTTCTGTTCACTCGATCTGCTTATAATTTCATTGAGTTGGAAGATCGATTTTTGTTGATTACTGCTCCTAATTTCTGTTGATATTGAATGCTCTTTATTGTATTATTATGGAGTATTATTTTTGGGTTCTAAAATCGTACTAATTGAGCCTTTCTGGTTCCATCTTTGAGCCCAATGCATTTCTAATGCTAGAACATACGGAGTATAAATTATTATCTGACATGCATTTCTAATGCTAGAATATATAAATTCCAGTCATAGAAAGAATAGGACCTAGTTCATCTCAATTAGAAATGCATGTCAGATAATAGTATATACTCCGTATCTCAATTACTTATTTACTTAATTTCTCTTACTTCACTATTTGATGATCACCATGTAAGCAAGAGAGACTCATGTCCATCATTCAATGCTTCATAAGGGAAATTGCGTGATGTTAATGGTGAGGTTTTCAAACAGTAAGAATATAAGAAAACAATTTATAACTATTTTAGAATACTGGAAGAACAAGCGCTCTATAGACTATAGTCTATACACTGTCTTAAAACGAGTATTAATCTTTTGTTTTTCAAGAAATTATGGTTGTTGACTTTTAAGTAAGTTTAGTTGCACATACACACAAACATATACTCCCTCTGTCCCAATAAAAGCTTCACCAATTACCCAAAAGGCGTCCCGTTAGAAGCTTCACCTTTCCTAAAATGGCAAAGAATCTTTACTATTCCACCCACTAATTCTCTCTCCTATTTCACTTTTATACTCACAACACTTTTCAAATTTACTATTCCCTCCACTCATTCTCTCTCATATTTTACTTTTACACTCACAACATTTTCTCCACTTACCCTTTTTCTTAATTTGCGTGCCGGGCCAAAATGGTGAAGCTATTATCGGGACAGAGGGAGTATATACAATGATGCTCAAACTCGGGTACACGTGTCTGACACGGGTACGGATCCAAGTGCCGGATCCTCCAAAATTTTAAGATTTTACACCAAATTTATTGTAAAATAGCCGCATCCACACCCATGTCATGTCCTTTGAACACATGTACTTTGACAAAATTGAAGGGTCCGAGCATATATATATATATATTTACATTATATTCTTGCAAGTGCAATAAAATGATAACTAGCAAAGGTGAATTCAGTAACTTCACTAAATAACGGACACTCATTTTAGGATCAAACCTTTTGAACAAAGTGGACACTCATTTTCAAGGGAGTAATTTTAATGAATGTTTGGTTAAAATTTAATAAATCTGATAGAAAAATCTAAGTTGAGCCTCTTTATGAGGGAGGGGTTTGTACGATGTGAGTTGTGTGATGTTGCGAAAGTTAATAACATGTTAGTCAAGGATATATTAGGTAGGAGCTGAGAAGGGTTAGAAGGCAAATGCCAATGATTTTTTTTTTCTTTCATGTCTAGGATTAAAAAAAAGTCTAGGATGAATAGAGATCCCTATATACGTAGGTGTTGGTCAAATTAGTTAACGATCTCATGTTAAAGTTTTCATTAAGAAAAGGATATGCTACCTCTTGCCTGTTAACAGTTAACAGAGTCATACCTTAACTTTTCAAAGTCAACTTAATCATTTATTTCTCAAATATTTAAAATGATTTTTTTAAAGGAAATACTCCCTCCGTCCCACCCGAATTTGGACAAAGTTACTTTATACGGAGATTAAGAAATAACAATAAGATAATAAAAATGTGTGGTAGAAAATGAAGAGAGAGAATGAGTGGAGTTAATAGTGGTTGGTTGAATAAATTGTATGGTGGAGAATGAGTGGAGTTAATGAGTGAGTGGGGTATGCCCATTTTTTTATTATTATAAACTTTCCTTTTTGGGTTGTCCAAATTCGGATGGGACGCCCAAAAAGGAAATTTGTCCAAATTCGGGTGGGACGGAGGGAGTATTCCTCAAGGGCCCTCATGTTCAGATTTTTTTTTCCATTTTAAAGAGAGACATTTTATAAATCTCAAATAAAGAGTTTATTCAAAATTCTTATTCCCCATATATCCCTAGCTACCCCTCTCCTCCCTCCACTCACGTCATTTCCTCTCCCTCCCTCCCACGCCTCACTTCATTTTTTCATTTTTCTTTCTCCCTCTAGAAACACAACACACATGCACAAACAATTTCTCTATCTCAAACCCTATCTCGCTGGAGTTCACTTCACCGGCACAATTGCAACAGATCCGATCGACAACAACTCCGCCGTCTCCGTCATCGTCTCCGGCACGATTGCGACTTCTCCGCCATTTTCGGTTGATCGATTGAACAGATCCGATCGGCAGCAACTCCGTCGTCTCCGTCTTCGTCTTCGTCTCCGGCACGATTGCAACAGATCTTTCGTCGCCGTCTCGGCACCGGAGGTAGATGGTCTCAGATCTGGAATATCTCCATATTTTCCGGCTATTAGACCTGGTGACTGGCAAGAGACAGCTATGGAGCTTTGTAATCTGCCATATCTGTGAGATCAATTTTTCTCTGTAAGTTTTTGAAGTCACGACTCACGAGTACACTACTAACATGATTCATGTACAAACTTTTTTGGCACCCCTGACTCGTATGTATTATTATGGAGTACATAAGGAGTATCATTCATTCTATTTGTCTATTGATTGGCCGTCTACCATGGTGTTCTTGTTGTCGCTTTAGTTGTTCCCCATTGCTGGTCAGTGGTTCATTTCTTAACCGGATTTGGAACTTCTCAGGTGGTCATTTTGTTGTGGATGCGGTTAAAAATTAGTCACATTTTCCTGTTTGTTTGAAGGAAAATGGTTGGAATTAATTTTGTACAATAATATCAATTATTGCATATTAAAGAGAATTGTGTTGAAATTTGGACGGTTGCAGCGATTTCGGGTCCCTGATTCATTATTATTATTTAAAATTTTTTTTTTTTTAAAATTGTCTTATAAGTCAATTATAAGGGACAAAAGTAGCCTTATAATTAACTTATAAGAGTTGTAAATGTGTAAATTATGAGAGTAATTTGTTAGTAATTTGTTATTATTGAAATTTTTGGTTGAAAAATTTGTCTTATAAGTCAATTATAAGAGACAAAGTAGTCTTATAATTAACTTATAAAAGTTGTAAATGTGTAAATTATGAGAATAATTCGTTATTATTATTGAAATTTTTGATTTTTTGGTTGAAAGTAGTCTTATAATTAACTTATAAGAGCTTGGATTTAGAATTTGTAATCATATTAGTTCTTATGGATTGGTTTTTTATGTACAACACTAATTTTATGAAAATTATGTTATATTTTGTTCAAAGCAGGTCTTATATGTTGCGTATAAAAAAGTCTTATAAATTACTTATAAGACTTTTTAAAAAGTTTTATATGAAACTTGTATAAGACCTTTTTAAAAAGTCTTATATGTTACATACTCCCTCCGTCCCAATCTAAATGTCTTAAAATGGGTTTGGCGCGGGAATTAAGAAAAGTGATGTAAGAAAGAGAAAAAATTTAAATGTTGTGAGTATGAAAAATTAAATAGGAGAGAGAATGAGTGGGAGGAATAGTTAGGAGAGAGAATGTTGTGAGTGTAAAAGTAAAGTAGGAGAGAGAATGAGTGGGTGGAATAGTAAAAAAAACTTTCCTTTTTTGGGTTGAGACATTTTAAATGGGACACCCAAAAAGGAAAGTTGAGACATTTAGATTGAGACGGAGGGAGTATATGATAAGACTTAATAATAAGTCTTATAAGTAACATATAAGACTTTTTTAATAAGTCTTATAAGTAAAAAGACTTATTAAAAAAGTCTTATAAGTTACTACTTATAAGACTTTTTTACAACACAGTTCCCAATGTTCAAATAGGTCTTGTAACTAACTTATAAGACTTATTTAAAAAGTGTTATATGTTACTTATAAGACTTTTTTAAAAAGTCTTATATGTTACTTATAAGACTTTTTTTAAGTAGTCTTATAAGTTAACTAAGTCAATTGTAAGAGTAATTCGTTGTTATTATTGAAATTTTTGATTTTTTTTTGTTGAAAAAATTGTCTTATATTCAATTATAAAAGACAAAGTAGTCTTATAATTAACTTATAAGAGTTGTAAATGTATAAATTATGAGAGTAATTCGTTGTTATTGTTGAAATTTTTAATTTTTTTGGTTGAAAAATTTGTCATATAAGTCAATTATAAGAGACAAAGTAGTCTTATAATTAACTTATAAGAGTTGTAAATGTTTAAATTATGAGATTAATTCGTTGTTAATAATGAATTTTTTTTTGGTTGAAAAAATTAAATTGAAACTATTTTGAATCTAATGACTGATTTAAAATACTTGAATGTCTAGCGACCAATATCTAATTCCCAAAGTTTCAGTGACTAAAGTATAATTAACTTATAAGAGTTGTAAATGTATAAATTATGAGAGTAATTCGTTGTTATTGTTGAAATTTTTAATTTTTTTGGTTGAAAAATTTGTCATATAAGTCAATTATAAGAGACAAAGTAGTCTTATAATTAACTTATAAGAGTTGTAAATGTTTAAATTATGAGATTAATTCGTTGTTAATAATGAATTTTTTTTTGGTTGAAAAAATTAAATTGAAACTATTTTGAATCTAATGACTGATTTAAAATACTTGAATGTCTAGCGACCAATATCTAATTCCCAAAGTTTCAGTGACCAAAGTATAATTTGAATTTTGGATTTGCCTTAGTCAGACTGTAATGTACTTTGTTGCTGTGTGAGTGCAAAGAAGGGCATTAACGTCATTATGTCAAGAAGGGGTGTCTTTGGAATTTTCAAAATGTTATTTCTTAAATTGGGTTTAAATTTCGCATGAGGGACTCTAGAGGAAGTGGGCCTTTTTTTTAAAAGCTATAAAGCTTGTTGCTCATATCATTGTGCAGTTTATAAAAGTTGCAGTTTTATCCTTTAAAGCTACAAGTATATAGGTCAAAGTAACATCAATATGAAAATATTGAAGGATCCCATTTTTTTTGTCCATGGAAATTCTTTCCAATCTATATGGCAAGCGTGTATTGGCTTTGACCAAGATACATCATGTTGAGTAATGATATTGTTGGCATACTTTGCACATAGGATGGTATGAAGTCTTCAAGGATAAAACATGGATCCCTTAGCATTGGTCATGAAAGATGTCAAGTTAATATCAAAGAGTCAAACAATGAATCTTTTTATGGAAAGGTGGAGTTTATAACAGTTATTTTAATAATCCAAAAAATTGCTAGTTTTAGTTTAGGTTTTAATTAATAATTTGGAATGTTAAGTATTTTATTTAAATAACATTTTTGGACTAATATTTATGAGTTAAGAGTACTGATTTGTATTTAAGTCTGTGAGAGTTAAATGAGTTGGAAAAATTAATTGGGCTTGGCCTACTATAAGGGTAGATTAGTAAAATGGAGTTAGTTTATAAATACTTTTACCCTAACTCTAACCCTAGGCTATTAAATTAGAAGACAAAAACAATTATTGACTGCAAGAAAGGTAGATGGTGCATATTATACTCTGAAGTTTGGATTGAGGCTAGACCATAACGGGAGAAGAAGAAACCCACGTCATAATATCATAACTGGAGAAGAAACCCACAGGACTCTACCTTTCTTGCAGTAAAAAAAGCTGTTGCTGACTTCTAATTTACTGGTTTAGGGTTAGGGTAGAGATATTTATAACTTATAAGCTAACTTTCAATTTACTAATTTACCCTCATAGTCCAATCTATTCTTATATCTCATTTAACTCTCACAAGCCCAGATACAAATTCAAACTTTAACTAATAACTCTTAACCAACAATGTTAATTAATAATACTTAACAATTTATGATGTTTCATCAGAGCCCAAAAATAAATATAGTTTTTGGATATTACTGTTATAAACATGTTAATATTGGTGGTAATTGATGGTATGCCAACATATGTGAATTAGGCTCATTTTGATGGCAGCGAATAGAAGGGGGCTGCCTGTCTTCTTTTCCTCATAGTTTTACTTTGAAAAAGTATACTCCATCCGTCCCATTACAAACTACACACTTACTATTTGCACGGAAATTAAGTAAAAGAGTTAGTGGAGTAGGTGTTGTGAGTATGAAAAGTGAGGTAGGAGAGAGAAAGTGGGGTAGGGAATAATAATTGAATTGTTGTTGTGAGTATGACATGTGAGTCCCATTAATATAAAATTAATAAAACATTTCCATTTTAGAAAATGTGTAATGGGATGCATTATGAGGAAAATGTGTAGTTTGTAGTGGTATGAAGGGAGTATTTAGTTTTAATTCTTAAAAAAGGGCAGCCTGACGCACCAAAGCATCCCCACGTAGCGTAGCGAGGGTCCGAGAAAGGTCCCCACCACAAGGGTGAAATGTAAGGCAAACTCTGCCCTGCATAAATGCGATAGGTTGCTTCCAGGATTTGAACCCGTGACCTCAAGTTCACACACGACAACACCTCATCCAGTGCACCAAGGCTCTCCTTCAGTTTTAACTCTTCAAAGGGTAGGAAAAATTATTTTAAAGTTGCCAATTTAGATCATTATGTGGAATGTCAAGTAGTTGTAATTTGGCATTTAGTAGCCGAGGAAGGATGGTGCTTCAACTGACTGGTAGGATCTGTCTGTTATAGTTAGTGTCATCTTTACGGATATTTCATACTGATCAGACTCTTGAAGTTTTCCAGTACTGGCCTGTCTCAAATCCAAATAGAGGTGCATAAGAACCTGCCTGGACTCATTGTTAAGTTTCAAACTTATCTTAAGCTCTTCAGTAGTGAAACTATTGCTCTAATTCTGTTGCCCGAGGCTAAGGTTGTGTTTGGTAGCATCAAGCACTTAATGCTTGTTGCTCAATGACATTCTTATAAAACTCGAGTCTTTGTAAACAGGCCATTGTCAATCTTCATACTCAGCGGCTCTTACTCGGTAAATGAGAATATGGATGCTTGTTTGGTAAGAGGAATATGAGACGGTTGTTACGGAGCCACGGGTTAAGCAGCAGCCTTATAAGCCATAAAAAGATTTTAGTCATTTTCCCCTCTGATTTGCAAAAGTTTACATGGTTTAGGTTCTTTAATGTATGGTTGATATTTTCTAACAGTATTAACAAATAATTGTACAGTTATGAAGCAACCTCTTCCCGAAGAAACCGTAGTCTTGCCAAAGAACTCACAACAGGGGCAGTAGCTTCAGTCTTTTTGGTTAGTCACCATCCATGTTTATTATTGCGTGTTTGCGTCAATCTACTTTTGATTTCAATATAATCCGGAGACTAATTGATTTACGTGTTCCAGGGTTTTGGATCCTTGTTCTTGCTCCTTGCATCTGGGGTATATGTTTGACTTCCAAACAATGACGGAAAAACGCTTTGATGAAGCTCTATATGAAGGATAATTTTGTTTACATGGTTCTTGTTAGGATTTGTTATGGCTTATTATAACGACACAAACGGTCTTAGTTGCATCACATCTTTTCTACTAGATAAAGACATGAAAGATGATGAACTGATACAAGGATGTCTGGAAAATTTGATAGAAATGATTGTTGGTTTTAGAAGCACTTATTTTTCTAGCATTTTTTTTAAAGTTGTATCCTTATTTTTGATTGCTCTTTCGAAAAAAAAAATGATCTTATTATTTGTCGAGCGGATTTGATATTTTTGGTCATTTATGTTGTTTGGGACTGAGGGAGTAGTTGAAACTCCATATTCACTGACACTCCTTTACAATTTCTTCATCCTATCCCATATCTTCAACCTCCTTCCTGTTCTCAAAGTACCTGAACTGGAATACCTCCTGAAAGAACCAGAGTCTTGTGGCTGAGACATGGAGCCATAGAGGCGGCTATATATGCCTGATGACTCTGTGAGGGAAGGTTGCGTGGCTGGACGAGTTGACTCGGTTGACTAATGTGGCCTAAATTATGGAGCTGGAGGAGGAGCTCTGTTAGAGTACCTTGGGGGATTTTAGAAGAAGTAGCCACAAAAATTAGCATTCACAAAGCATCAACTTAAGTCTCCTGAATGTAAATTCTAATCCTCTCAGCTAAATATTGAGGTTAAGGCTCCATTTGTTTAGCGTAAAACATTTTCCGGAAAATGATTTCTTGCAAAATGTTTTCCGAAAAATGAAAATATTTTTCGAAAAATGAGATAAACATGTTTAGCGTAAAATATTTTCTCAATTTTCCGGTGCGAAACAAACACCGGAAAATGGGGAAAATATTTTCCGGAAAACATTTTCCCCCAAACAAACGGAGCCTAACATTGAATTTGACAAAATTAACAAAATGGGTATCCAAGAACTAAAGTGAAAATATGAGCAAAGACAATTACCTGAATATCTCTGAAGCACCAAACAAGCCGCAATGACACATAATTTCAAGAATTGCCCCACCAAAAGGATGACCAACCCCCGAATTCTAACATATCATATTCACACAATGACCATATCACAAAATCAAGTCAAAAACTTGAAGCAACAACAAAACTAAGGTCCTCCCCTTTTTTTTTTTTTAATTAAAAAGAAAAAGACCCACAAATAGTGAGGGGTAAACCATAAATGGGGAGAGGTTTCCTTGAAAAACCCAAAAAACAAGATGGGTTCTGAGAATTCAGTTTCAAGAGAGAGGAGAGAAATTTTTCGCAGAAACAGTTTCTGATGGCAATTGCACATGGTCACATACAACAACAACATTACCCGAATGCCGCAAAAGCTTACACCTGGTGGGGTAAGGGGATCGGATGTACACGTCCATGCCCCTATATTAAAGCACATAAAGACTGTTTCCGAATGACCCACGATGAAAATTGCGTCGAAAATTGTATGAAGTGACTGCTGCTTCATAACAAAGAATCACAAACAGTTTAATGAGCCAATAAAAAATAGGGGATTTGATTTAATTTGTTAGTGTTACAGACAGTAACATAAACATTGCTTCATTTTGAATGAAGCTTCAAGTCTGTAGTCCAGTCCAGATGTTGCATTTCAAATGATATGTAAGGTTGGATGATGCTTCATGATCCTTTCTCCTTTGTGATTTTTATCATGAACTTAAGTGCTGTAAACTATCATATGCTTTCACTATTTTCTACTTATGGAGCTACGTAGAAACAAACCATCTTTTTCTGCAGCATTGCTTCTATGATGTTAGAAAAAGGAGTATATAAGTATGTTATAACAAAAAGAAGGAAAATGATTGTAAGTTACGTGATGAGGATTGGTGGATTGTTATAAGTTGTTGTTATGATGGGGACATCATTGCATATAGAGCAGTATCATAGTCATACTGATGGGGACAAGCTAAGCTTCAGAGGTCCGGTACCCAAATATCATATTCACTCCATTTTAAAGGAGAGCATTGGACAGATCCACCTGAGAGTTTTCTCTTCTTTTATTTTTGAATAAATTCTACTTGTTATTCGAAAAAGAAAAAAAAAATGAAAATTGATAGAATGTGTTGGTTCTTAATAAGAAGGTAGTTCTTCAGTTTGTTAGGCTATCATTTAGTGTTCTATTGTAGTAAAAGATTTCTAAATCAATTTCTATCATTGTAAAAGAAAGTAGTTATTTCAAAAATAAAAATAAATGGATAAATAAAGTATTTAAAATTTTACTTTGAATTTTAATGCTTTTAAGTAGTTCAAAATATTAGATTTGTTTTGAATTAATATTATACATTCTGAAACTCAGTGCAAAGAGACTATTGATTTAGTGGATAAGGCCTTGATTTCGGCTGTAGTGACCTGAGTTCAACCAGTGAAACGGGCGGGCCGGACTTGACCCATGGGCAAGAGAGAGATAGGTCGGGCCGATCCGTCAGATCCGCGGGTTGAGCAAATGGCGGGCCAGATCGGGCCGGGCCAACCCGTTGGTCATCATCGGTGTTGGTTTCACTACAAGAAAACAGGGCAACTGAAACGGAATTTTGCAACCGAATTGAAATCTGTTTCAGAACAGGGGAACTGAAACGAAATTTTGCAACCGAATTGAAATCAGTTTCAGAGTAAAAAGTGCTCATTGAAAATTGACGTGCACAATTAATATTGCAACTAATATTGCAACGGAAAACCATTTTGTCGCTTCATGTTTCCGGGTTGCAACGGTTTTTGAAACAGATGAACTTCTGTTTCAATTTTCTGTTTCAAATTCAGTTGCAATTATTAATATAAAATTTATATATTTTGAACTTAAAAAAATTGGCCGCAAAAATTTTGGAGGGAGGAAACCCGCCTAATTTTGCAAGGGATTTTGAAACATATAAATTTTCGTTTCAAATTCTCCATTCAATTTCGGTTACAATTAATCGAAAATTATTTTTAGAAACAGAAATAACATTTTTGAAACAGAAAAATCAGTTGCAAATTAGAAACAAAAATAAATCAGTTGCAAATTTTAGAAACATAAATAATCGGTTGTTGTTTGCAACGGATGTAAAAATTGTCCTAGAAAACACATTGCAACAGAATTTGCAACTACTTTTTCCGTTGCAAGGATTTTGCAACCCAAGAAAGCGGTCGCATAAATTGCGACGAGGCTTCCTGCGACTGACTTTGCAACGGAAATTTTCGGTTGCAAACATCAATTTGCAACCGATTTTCCTGAATTGCAACCGAAAAATTCGTTTCAGTTGCTCTGTTTTCTTGTAGTGTTGGTCAAGTGGTAATGTTTGACAGTTTGGTCTATAGGTTCGGCCTGACGATTTCAAATCGCGATTTGATATGATTGGATTTATCTGTTTTGATCTAGAGAGGCCAGATTTTAAACCAAATCAAATTACAATCTATCAATTTTTAAGATCAAACTAAATTATGTTAGGACCAATCTACTATTATATAAATAATAATAATAATAACAATAACAAAATTAGTAATTTAAATCAAAATCAGACTATAAATTCAATTAAAAACCTGTAGAACATTGCAAACTGTTTGAAGAGAGGCCTGCCTTTAGCAGTGTCCTAAGACAGAATTACGTCCCCGCCTGTGCTGCAGAGTCGGACGTCTATCTAGAGGATACAACTCTTCGGAACAAGTTATTGCACAAGAACTTGTCCCTGGCGAGTGTTTGAATGCTTTCTTAAGAAATAGAAGGAAAGAAGAAGATGAAGAATGTTCTGTGTTTTTAACATAAACTGAACCATCTATAGTATAAATGGGAACGGGGTGCTACAGTACAATGAACAGTACCAAGTACCAAATTTCCCATTTTGCCCTTTAATTTTTTTTTTTAAATTAAAAAAAAAAAAAAATTGTCCTCGGACACGGGCTTAAAAAAAAAAAAAAAACGTGTCTTCGGACACGGGCTTTTACTAGTTGTTTATATAGGAAGGTTTATTCAAATTTGACCAATCACAACTCTTAAAATTTAGATTTTCAAATGACACATCTTTTCAGACAATAACTGTTATGGCAGTTAAAAACTGTCTAAACAGTCATATTGTCTTTATCCAGAAAATCAAAAATAACAATTATAAATAATATTAAAAATTTAAATATTAATTTATAAGAATTCAGTTCCTCTGTTGGTTGCCAAGATTTGAGCTTTATGACTACAAAAACCTGTGTCATGGGGCTATGCCCTTTGACTTTTGTCCGTCTTGAAAAGAGATTCGATTTGATATGCGGTGCGTTCCGTGGTTCATTTGAAATAAAAAATTATGCTCATTTTAGCGTACACACATAAATTTCACTAAAAACTCTATTTTTTCAATAAACACCTTTATCTTTCATCTTTTACCACACAAGTTCCAACAAATTATTCCATTATTCATACTTAAAAATTGAATCAAATCGTATAATTTGATTTGGTTCATTATCATCGAATGACAGTTTAAACTAATCCACTTGTGAATATATTATCCAGAGAGTTGTTTGCACATGTGTAGCATTCATATGTCATGATCATGTTATTCTCTAAACATATATATCCACAGAAATATCAGGCTACCCTGCCCTACCCTACTATCGACATGCCAAAATAACAACTTGTAGGAAAATTCTAATCTCCAAGAATCCACCCGCCTGTCTATTCAGCTCAGCTGGCCTCACCATATCCACAATAACCCACAGAAATATCGTCGGACTTGCTGTCTTCACAATGACAACTACAATTATAATAAACCAAAGAATAAGAATATACTAAAGGGGATACTTTTTTAAAAACAATGAAGGGACACCAAATATTCTATTGTTATATTCACACTGGAATGACTACACGATAAGAAATGTAATTACGTTTTCTTGTCCTTAAAGACTTGTCATTGTCCTAATGCAACTAACAAATTATGTCCCATGTTCATACTTCAACTCTTCTTCAATTGTTGGACATAATTATACGTAATTTAATTCTAGCCTATAATACTATAATAAACCATAGGAAAATACTCCCTCCGTCCCATTTCTTAGAAATGTAGAGTTTTTGGCCCGGCACGGATGTTGTGGGCATTTTTCAACATGGCGACATCTTCAATTGATCCTGCATATCGAGATGTCATTACACTGTAAGTATTGTTTTAATATTTACTTGTTCAATATTTCCTAATATTCTTATTCTTATTTTTCAGTAATTAAGAGAGGAATGCGGAACAATCTCCAAGCACGTTCAACAGACCTTCAAACGGCTAGGGCGACTTGGTCTCACGGAGGTTGAAGTGATAAACCAAAATGCCGAGATTATAGGAACCATATTGACTCTTTCATATCTACTTGTATTTAAGGGGAAATGGAGACGAAAAAACACATTCATGCTCATACGCACACACTCTACACAAAAAGCTCTTGTAATCCTCTCCATTATCTTCCAAAGTTGTATTTGTGATCATTATAGTGAAACCTTTAAGGTTGGAGACCTAACTCCCGGGGTTTTTTCCAAAGAGGTTATCACCTCCAAGGTTTTCCTCGTTAACAAATTGTGTTGTCATTATCTCTTTTTCATTCTTTTGTTCCATATAATCGAATTCCATAGTTCCCTCCTTATTGTTCAATCCACACACTAAACATAGTTAAGATTCTACTTTATTGTTTTCTACCAAAACAATTTGGCGCCCACCGAGGGCCTCGTGGTTTATCGGTTATTTGAAACATTTCCTAATCAAATTCACTATGTCTGCACCCCCAATGTGTCCACCGCCGGCAAAGGTCCCGCCGTTGTTCCCACATCAGAGGTAGAACCAGCTTGTTACCACCACCTCCTCGCACCGGGTCTCGGCCCAACTCAACCTACGAAGACTCCACAAAAGGGGGCAACGTCTTCCAATGCGTATGCCGACATCCGGAGTATCTTGACCAGGTTGAATCAAAGGTTGGACCAAGAAGATAACAATTCGAAGGTGTTGACCAATTCCATGATTAAGATGCGTAAAGACCAACACTCATCGCATCTCGGCTTGAGAATATATCACCGCTGCGTGCAAGGATTCTCAACTTTGACAACACCAGAAGGATCTACATTTCGTAATGAATTCATTCCAATGGGCGTCCTCCTCCGCCGACATCTTTAATGATGTCGACATCTTTGCCCTGGGACACCCTATCGACGCCATCTTCCGCAGGATTCACCCCATTCATTCCATTTATAGACAACACTACTGTCACGACTACTACGGACGATTCTCGGTTTGCTAAATAATCTTTTCAATAATAATAATTTCAATCGTATTCCTATGGCCGACCCTTTTGCAGAAAACCCACTAGCTAAACAGATGCAGATCTCGTAGAGCCGATAATGAACGTGCCGTGTGTAACTCCTCCAATTCAACCAAAGTGACCCAAAATCGTTACAATCAATCCCGGTTTGTCCCAAAGAATTGCAAATGTCGACATCCCGAAGCGTTTGCCAAATAACCATCTATGAAGTCAGTACGACGGCACCACGGACCCAGGAGCATGTTGCACACTATCAAGAAAAGATGGACATAATCCATATCCCGCTTCAATACGGAGGCCTCGCATGCAGGGATTTGGATCCACCTTGTCCGGACCAACTCAAATGGCCGATTAGGCAACCCCTAGGTTCAATTGGTTCATACGCCCGGCCATCAACATGTTCTATAACCAATTCTCATGCAATCGACAATTTGAAAAGTTGACAAGTGATCTCTACAATGTGACCCAGCCTAATGAGACTCGAAGGATTATGTCCATCGGTTCAATAAGGAGGTGTTAGAAATTCCCAATCTTGACATGTCGACACCACGTAAGCATTCAAAATGGGGTTGAAGAAAGATTCACGTATTATCAAGATTTGGTAATGACTCCTTGTAAGCGGCTAGAAGAAGTCAGAGCAGGGCATTAAGGTTCATAAGACTCGGAGGAAGATGAGCCGCGAAGATCGAAGTCGTCATCCAAGATGTCTACATATGACCATCCCGACAGTAAAGACCGAATCGTCCCATCGCAGAACAACCGTCCCAATCCTTATCCGAGAATTGACACTAGCAAAATTAATTCAAGAGGACGGTGAGGATGAAGATAGTGATAATGTGCCTAACATTTCGATTATTGTTTTTCTCGTTGACATTTCAGTGTACTCTGTGCAATGGGCAACCTAGGAGACAAAGCCGATGGCCAAAGAAAACGGACAAAACCACAAGATGGCGTGACAAATCAAAATGGTGCGCTTACCATGAAGACTTTGGACACGTTATCAAGACTTCATCGCGTTAAGAAAGGAGATCGGTTACTTGCTCTCGAAAGGACATCTTAAGGAGTTGTTGGGATCCGTAAAGAAGAAGGCCGAAAATGCGTAAGCTCCTCATGAAGCCGAAAGGCGCGCTTCTCCCCAAAGATCAACAAAGGTGATCAACTTCATCAGCTGGAGGCTCGAAATATGTGGAACATCCTATTCTCGCCGCAAAACGACACGCTAAGGAGTCAAAAGAGGAAAAGCCGCAGAGACACCCCGGGATGTCGACACCTTGCCCGGATCCAATTACCTTTGATGAAAGTGATCGTGATAACTTGGCCGGAACCCCATCATGACGGTCCGGTTATTTCCTTGCAGATCGCTAACCGTACAATACGACGTATTCTCGGTAGAGGGGCAGCTCCGTCAATCTTATTATGTTGGGTACCCTTAAGGAAATGAACATCCTGCACCTGAGATTGTCAAAAAGTCTTCAATGGTAGGCTTCAAAGTGGTGAAGTCAAAGAAACGGTGGGGAGATAAAGCTTCCAATATACTCAAAGGGCCTCAACACCATGGAACGGTTCTGCGTAATTGATTGCGCAACATCTTACAATGTCATTCTTGGAAGACCGTGGATTCACGGAATGAAGGCCGTACCCTCCACTTACCATCGTTGTGTGAAGTTTCCAACACCTCGGGGTGTCGCTAAGATTTACAGTGATCAACAGTGGCCAAGGAATGTTACAAAACTTCAATGAAGGCGTCTACATCTCCAAAACAAGCATAGCAATTACCGAGGAAAGTACGTGAAGTCCTGGAAGCTAGGGAGGATGATGTGAAAGAAGTATTGTTAGATCCTTCCAACCCGACATCAAAGTACTTATTGGCACCGACATCCCGTCGATATAGAAGAGAAGCTTGTGAACCTATTAAGAAGCGTAATAAAGAGTTTCGCTTGGAAACATGATGACATGACAGCATTAGCAAAGATGTCATCACTCACAAACTTAACGTAGATCCTAGCTTTAAACCAAAGGCACCGTAAACGTAGAAAGTTTGCAGTAAACCGTAAATCGATCATCAAGGAGGAGGTAGAGCGCTTACTCAAAGCCAACATGATACGGGAGGTCGATTATCCAAGATGGTTGGCGAATGTGGTTGTGGTAGAGAAGAGAAACGGGAAATGGCGAGTTTGCGTCGACTTCACCGACTTAAATAAAGCCTCGCCCAAAAGATCCTTTCCCTTTGCCGCACATAGATTCATTAGTTGATGCCACCTCAGGTCACGAACTCCTCACTTTCATGGACGCGTCCTCGGATTTCAACAAATTCAGATGGAACCATCTCGACCAAGAGGACACCGCCTTCATAACCCCCACAGTATTTATTGTTATATTGCCATGCCTTTGACTAAAAATGCAGTGCAACGTATCAAAGGCTCGTCAACAAGATGTTTAAGGATCGATTGGGGACACAATGGAGGTATACATCGACGACATGGTAGTAAAATCCAAGAAGGCCGAGGATCACATAAGCAACCTCTCTCAAGCTTTTGACATCTTGGATTGTTTCAATATGAAACTTAATCCAAATTAAATGCAACTTCGAAATGAAGGCCGGCAAGTTTCGGGTTATATGGTTACTAAAAGAGGCATTGAAGCCGCCCTGCAACAAATACGCGCTATTCTCAACTCCGTCATCACCTCAACTGGCCAAGGACGTCCAAAGATTGACAGAAAATTGCCGCACTCACTAGATTCATTTCAAAATCCTCGTATCGATGCAAACCTTTCTACGACATCTTAAGAAAGAACAAGAAGTTCCAATGGGAGGAACAACATGAAGAAGCTTTTCAGAGCTCAAAACTTACCCGTCGACACCTCCCTTATTGGCCAAACCTCGATGGAAGAACATCTTTACATCTACCTAGCAAGTGTCCGAAGGCGCCTGTAAGCGCAGCCTTGGTGACAGTAACGAGATGGTAATCGCAACCCATCTACTATATAAGTAAGACACTCTTAGATGCCGAGACCAGTATTCTCATTTACAAAAATTAATTTTAGCTTTGATAACTGCTTCTATTAAATTAAGGCACTATTTTGAAACACATACTATTATTGTACGCACTAACTATCCTATTAAGAATGTCATGAGAAAACCAGAGATGTCGTGTCGAATGGCGAAATGGTCTCGTACAATTAAGCACATACGACATCAAGTACGAGCCCGTAACCGCAATAAAATCCCAAGCCCCGGGCCGATTTTGTGGCCGATTTCACCAACCCTACAACAAGAGGTGGAATTGGAAGTACAAAGAACTTCAAGATGATGACATCCTAAAAATTTGGACTCTCTACACGGACGGTGCTTCCAACATGAGAGGTACAGGTCTTGGAGTTGTACTAAAATCGCCACAAGGGGACATAATACCACAATCTATCGCCTGCAGCTTCAAGGCTACCAACAATGAAGCAGAGTATGAGGCTCTAATTGCAGTTTAATCGCAGCCCAAGACTTAGATGTCAAGCATATCCGGTGTTCATGGATTCATTACTAATTGTTAATCAAGCACAACGGGTCCTACGTCGCGAAAAACGCTAAGATGACAACATATTTGGAAATTGTAAAAATTATTTCGGCCAAATTCAAAACATTTTCCTTGGAACAAATCCCACGGGAAGAAAATTCTCAAGCAGATGCTCCTGCAAACTTGGGTTCAGCCTTCAAAAGCTTCTCACAAACCAAGATCCCAATCATACATGTTGACATCCCAAAGAATTGACCATCTTGAGATGTTCGCCCGGATGCCGACATACTTGCCTCTCCCGCAAAGAACCTCTCGGGATGCCTCCTATTATCAAATATCTCTTAGATGATACGATCCCACGAGGAGAAAAATGCAAGAGCCTTCAGTGGTAAGAGTATCTAAATATTTACTTATTGATAATCTCTTGTTTAGAAAATCGCCGCAGTCACTACTTAAGATGTCTAGAGGCGTATAGAGCCCATCAGTTCTCAAGGAGCCGCACGAAGGAGATTGTGGAAATCATACCGGGGCGTAAGTTTACATACTAAAGCTCTTAGAATGGGCTATTTCGGCCTACAATGAGAAAAGATGCCGTTGACTACGCAAAGAAATGTGATTCCCGTCAACGACATGGGGACATCCCGCACCACCACCGAACCGCTACATCCTATCCCGTCACCATGGCCTTTTATGGTTTGGGGAATGGACATAGTAGGAAAACTTCCCATAGCACCAGGGGACGAGTATTTCTTTTGGCCATGACAGACTACTTTTCTAAATGGGTAGAGGCCGAGGCATATGTGCAAGTTCGTGACAAAGAAGTGATATCTTTTATCAAAAGGAACATATTCAAATTCGATTCGAAATTCCATCGTAGATAATTTGTGACAACGGCTCTCAATTCATCAAGAAGAGGACCCAAGATTTCTTGACATCTTGGGGTGTTAAGATGGTGACATCTTCGCCTGTTCACCCTCAAGCCAATGGACAGCAGAGTCTAGCAACAAAATAATAATCAAGAACTTAAAAAAGAGACTAAACCAAGAAAGGACGTTGGGCGTAAGAGTTACCAATGGTCCTATGGGCCGACAGACGACATCTAAGAATGCTACCGGTCAAACCCCTATTCACTTGTATTTGGAACTGAATCGTTATTCCACAGAAGTCCTTGTACCAACGGCAAGATACAGCTACCGACATCCGAACATAATAAAGACATCTTGATACATGACCTGGATACTCGTGGACGAGCTAAGGGACATGGCCAAAGTTCGCATGGCAAAGCATATCGAAGAAAGGGTAGCCCGATCTTACAATAAAAACGTAAGGGTTAGAAGGTTTCAAGTAGGAGACTTAGTCCTACGAAAGGCATTCCAAAATACCAAGGAGCCCAATGCAGCAAGCTCGCCCCAAAATGGGAGGGACCCTACTTAATAGATGCACAAGCCGGAAAAGGAGCATATCGCCTTGCAACCTTGGATGGCCAAATGATACCGCGAAGTTGGAACGCCATTCATCTCAAAAGGTATTACATTTAAATATGATTTCCCATGAACTCATCTTTCCGTGTATGAATCGTCTTTTAATTCTTTACAACCTTTCTTTTCTCCTATGCATCTTTTTTATTATTTACAAGTTAAGATGTCGCTAATATACTTTGTGGAGAGACGTCAACCTTAGTTGGCGTCCGTTTTTAACGTGTTTCTATCTTATGAGGTATTGACACATTTACATGGGGACATATCGAATGCACGCAAGGAACAACGATTTCTCCTCCGTTAGAGACCGGCCATCTCTTCTCAAGTAAAGGTACACAATCCCTTCTAAGGTTTAAAGAGTTAATTACCTCTTTCTTAAGAAGTTAGGTTACCACACCTTCGCCGGGAGCGCAAGTTATCTCACTAATTGAGGTGTGGGGTGGGCCTATATGGGTAAACTCATATAGCTTACCCATTCCCACTCGCTAGATGATTGATCTTAAGTATTATTCTTATGGTTATGGCATATTCGTGTCATCTAAGTATCTACGGTTTATGGCATATACGTGTCATCTAAGTATCTACGGTTTATGACGTATACATGTCATCCTAAGTACCTATCATTTCGACATACTATCATGTCACCATATGTGCAAAACATACAAAAAATTATCCAAAAGAAACAAGCCTTGACGTGCTTGAAAACTATTAAACCATAACTAAACTAAAGCAACCATAAAGTATCCGAACTACCAACAAGAACGTGCACAAGTGTTGGACCAACCCAACACATAAAAAGATTGTCTTTAGTCCTTATGGACCCATTACAAACCAAATAAAAATAAAAATTGTCTTAAGGGATTCCACCCCAAGAAACATCAACAAAATACCAAGAACCAAGTTGTTTTACCTTCTTTTTGTTTAGGTGGCTTCGCCGCAGTGTTGCATCCGGTGTCACTTCTCCAACCGCCGGTGCATCCTTGACAATCGTTTCATACGGACTTGACGACACCTCGCCCTCGTCCGTCACCTCACCGTCAACTTGAACAGATAGGCACATTCCCTATTGATATCCCAAGCACCAAACCTTCCCTTCCCGATATTCCTTCATCATCTTCACCTTGCATTGAGAGACAAGCCTTCGCCGCAGCCTAGTTTGCAAGAATTCCTCACTTCGCTATCTCCTTGTTGTGGTCATCCTCACTTTTCGCCGTACTATTCAATAAGTCCTTCACTGCCTCGTTCTTGTTCTCCCACCGACTTGCTTAATTGCTCTATAGTCTTCTCATATTCCTTCACCTTATTATCTCGATGCCAACTTCTCCTTCCCGACCAAAGCGATGTCGCCTTTCTGACTTCTTCTTTACCATTTCAACTTCTTTTGCCAATTCCTCCACGTACCCTACAAATCCGAAAGATGACATCTTGATATTACTAAATGTTATAACAACCTTTGAAACTATTCAATATCCAATTAATGGTGTCTTACCCTACGCTGTGCTCATGAATTTCTTCTTGAAATCTCCCGCCGACATTCCATCAAAGGAGTCTCCAACCTCGATCACTTCCTCTTGGCTAGCTTTTCTCTTCCTCACCCTAGAGCCAATACCAATGCTTTCATCAGAACATGACTCTTCTTAGGAGCAGGTGGAGGTTTCTTTTCAATCTTGACAACGGGTTCAGAGAGCATGGCCTCAATATCATCCAGTCAAAGTCGGACCACGAAACTACCGGTTTGGAGACCGCATGGACATAGAGATATTGTCAATAACGAATAACACATCAAATTGATGACAGCTTATCAAAGGTAACAAGATACCAAGCTTACCAAAGGGACATAATTACGTAAGTAGAAGCCTTTATATCCTCCGGAATAGTCGACGAAGCTTCCAACAAACCTTTGGGAGACCTCTTATCGAGAGGGAGACCGAAAACTCTTCGATCTTGGCTAGAGTGTCTTTGGCAGTGGAAACAATTCTCCCCAATCAATATCTACATAAAAGCAAGAACAATTACAATTCAGCTTTGTCTCAAGAACAGGAAGTCACAAGAGTAAGAATTTAAGTACCTCCCTTGTTCCATTGCTTCGATATCTCATCCTTTTCTCCAATCGACGTCCTATCAACAAAGAAAAATCTATTCTTCCATCCCCTATCACCGGAGGATGTGGTGCTCATCAAAGGATTTCTACCTGATTTCTTTCTAAAAAGGTACCTTTTGGAACCAAAAAGTTGAAGATCATAGGAATAGGCAATTTCGGGAAGCCCTAGGTTTAGTCCGTTTTCTCGGTTTACTTTGAGGACAAAAGCAAAAAACTCGCCAGCCATTGGCATAAGTTGAGCATAAGCCGCTGAGTTTTTCGAAAGAACTCAAGAACTAACAAAGGGAAAAGGGTAACTAAACCCTAGAAGGAAGGGATATTCGAAGAAACAGATCCATTTGAGGGAAATATGGTCGACCTAAGTTTTATGGAAAAGGGATGAAAAATTGCACCACTGGGGAAGCAACATTGTTGTTTTATGGACTCTATTTGAGAATCGTTGAACAAACAAGTTTCTTCACCGGTTTAGTGAGAAGATTTCCGCAAACAAAATCGTCGAGATTAATCTCTACGGGACCTTGTGGGGATGACGCTTTCTTGGGTTTGGACGCAGACAACCTAGTTTTACCCATGGTTGACAAAGCAAAAAGAGAAAAATAAACAAAGGAAGAAGGTGAGAGACGGAGGAATTTTACCTTGGAGACGAACGGCGCCGTGGGCCAACGGAGGTGAAAAGAAGCTTTGAGAAGATTAATTTATCCTCTCAAGCGGTTAATAAAAAGAAAAAGAATTCCTTTTCAAAAATAACTCTTCTCCCCAACCGTCCATTTCAACGCCACGTCTTCCAAAACGTCCCATCAAGCAGAGCGGACAGTTGGACCATTAATTCAAAAGAAAAAAAACATTTTGCCTCTTCAGTTGCCAACATAGTCAAATGTTTTTGGGGACAAATTGTTGTGGGCATTTTTCAACATGGCGACATCTTCAATTGATCCTGCATATCGAGATGTCATTACAGCTTTGTAAGTATTGTTTTAATATTTACTTGTTCAATATTTTCTAATATTCTTATTCTTATTTTTCAAGTAATTAAGAGAGGAATGCGGAACAATCTCCAAGCACGTTCAACACCTTCAAACGGCTAGGGCGACTTGGTCTCACGGAGGTTGAAGTGATAAACCAAAATGCCGAGATTATAGGAACCATATTGACTCTTTCATATCTACTTGTATTTAAGGGGAAATGGAGACGGAAAAACACATTCATGCTCATACGCACACACTCTACACAAAAAGCTCTTGTAATCCTCTCCATTATCTTCCAAAGTTGTATTTGTGATCATTATAGTGAAACCTTTAAGGTTGGAGACCTAACTCCCGGGGTTTTTTCCAAAGAGGTTATCACCTCCAAGGTTTTCCTCGTTAACAAATTGTGTTGTCATTATCTCTTTTTCATTCTTTTGTTCCATATAATCGAATTCCATAGTTCCCTCCTTATTGTTCAATCCACACACTAAACATAGTTAAGATTCTACTTTATTGTTTTTTCTACCAAAACAACGGAGATTAAGGTAAAAGTGATAAAGGTAATGTGTTGTGAGTGTAAAAGTAAAATAGGAGAGAGAATGAGTGGAGAAAATAGTAAATTTAAAAAGTGTTGTGAGTAGAGAGAAGTGGGTCCCATTTCCATTTTGGGAAAGTTATAGATTATTGTGGGACGCCCAAAATGGAAATTTTATAGATTATCGTGGGACGGAGGGAATATAGTTTTATCCACATTAAATGTGAAGGAAAAATAATTTAGGATTTTTTCAAAATTTGCTTTCTTATTGATCTACTTCTCAATATATATGTTACAAAGGAAAAGGGAAAAGAGACTTACTCAAAATAAAATTTTAAGCCCTAAAACAAAGTTTAATTGAAATATGAAACTAACTGGGCGACATTGGGAGCGGACGCTCCCAAATTCCTGAAACTTATACGCCAGCTCCCTCTCCTTGGGAGCGGACGCTCCCTGATTCCAGTGCTTTGTAGGTGTTAGTACCCTAGGCCTATAGAGATAGACCTTTATGTAATGTCATTGTTCATTTATATATGAGATTGTTTCTTTGATTGTTATATATGTTTGCATGTTTTATTATAATAATCGTGTCCCTAGTACTTATGAAGCACTAGTATGAAGTCTAATGGATAATCATGTGATGATTATATGCATGGAGATGCACATTAGATTCATGGGTACTTGTTAGAGAACAAGGTACTGGACTTGACCCATTATGAGATCTATGTCATGGTCAAATGTCATAATTAGATCTCATATAGTCATATCATTGATATCCTTTGACCTGAGATTATCATCGTCTTCCGCTCGATGAATATCATGTTTGATATAGTTTAACGTTGTCTTTAACCGGATAACAATAAGGGCTATCATTGGCGTGGTATGATTCTTGTTGGGAAGAATGATAAGTCAAGATGGAAATTGTCCCTCGTAAAGAGAGATGTTTGCTAGGCCACTCGTAAGTAAGATTGATGTAGTGCATGGCCATGCCCGAATGAATTAATGTGATTAATGTCATTCGATTAAATCAATTTACTTGATAACGAAAGCATTGAACAATATGAGTTGACGTGGACCATGACTCATGTTCAATATAACATCGTGTGACAATGGGATTGTGATATGTTCTATATAGGAAATCGAACTTGATATTATATTATTTGGGTAGGCATGATGGCTTGCTAGAGTCCGCTCATGTCTTATGAGGATCGATGTGATCGAACTCATTGCCAACATAATATAGTCCTATGGGGTCACACGCATCGAACGAATTGTCAAAAATGAAGAATATGGAGTTTTTGTTCTCAGGGGACGACTCGTCCCCAGGCCAGAACCAACTATTCCCCTTAAGGGGGACGCCAGATTCGTAAGCCGGGTGCCGAGGACGACTCGTCCCACAGGGGACGACTCGTCCCACAGGCGGCTGGACTGACGCGGAATTGACTTAAAACTAGGGTTTTCACGAGGGGAAAAGTTATATAACGTATAAATACTCACCCCTGGTTGCCCTAGCCGTCAAGAGAACGTTTTGGCTTGAGAGAAACACTTAGAGTGGGAGATTTCAATTGTGAATTGAGAATCAAACACCACCAAATCCATTGTTCTTCATTGATTGAAAGGTGTTTCAATCAATTGGATCTAGCAATCCTCCTAGAAGAGTTCTAGGGTTCGTTCATCGCGTGGATAAACATAGAGGATCTTCGTTCATCAAGATCTTTGGTTCGTGATTCCCGTTCGTTCATCAAGGATTAACAAGATCATTCAATCTGGAGTTGGGTCAAGTTTATCAAAGGCAAAAGCATTCAAGGTTGGTAATTCTATTTCATCTCTCTTAATTATTCATCTAGAACGGATTCTAGGGCTTGGGGTTTTTTCGAGTTATTGCTTATTCCGCTGCGCATGGACCCTTGAAACCCTACAGTGGTATCAGAGCCCCGTTCATGATGCTTAGTTAGATAATCATGATAATTATGTAATATGATTATATGAATTTTCATGATGTGCATGATCTAGAATATGAAATTGTATGAGTTTTACTTGAGAAGTAATAGTATATATAGATATACCATGATTATGAAATTGTAATATATATGATTAATATGATTAATCTAGATTATGGGATGTCAATTTCATTGATATGATTAATGTGATTAATCTAGGATATTTGTGATGTATTACTTGGTATATTGGCTGGACACCAAAACCTTCCCCACAGACACTTCGATGGAAGTGTGGGATAATCTTGGAGCACGTGGCCGCGTACTAGTAATTACTGATCAAATGTAATATGTGTTGCATCATTCCATGTTCATAATTATGTTCATATAGTTTTCATGAATCAACCTTGGGATGTAATTGATAAGCATGAAAAATTGAACCTTCTTTGTAATTTGAGTTTGTTTTATGCCACCCATGTTTAAACACTTGTGAGTACACGGGTAGTTTTATGTGGGCTCGCCATAGCGAGGTGCATTAATTCTATCTTTGTATGATCAAGATGAGCAAATAGTGGTTGCTATACGTTTAACATGGTTGAACTCAATTAGGCTATCAAAACGGTTTTGGGCCTAAGGCATAAGATGAGATTGAAACATGTGACATATGATGTCTATAATCTCATAATGATCTAAGAGTCATATATAGATATGATTGATAAATGTTATCTACCTTTTAGTTTAATTTTGAGCGATCGTGCCATAGCCGACTTGAAATTAAATTAAAGTTGGGTCTTAGCCTATTAAATTATATTATGCATATTTGCATAAGAAGGTTATATAATTTAGTGGGAGTATTTATGAAATACGTTATTTAATCTCTTAAATGAAATCGGTACTTATATGTGTTCATATGTGTTGCATATTTTGTTGTAGAAATAGCATTAAACTATAATTAATCCTTATTATTGCGATTCGTCCTTATGAAGGACAAGTTCGAAAAGAACGGTACAAGTTATTACGATTTGATCGGATGCTCAAGAAGAGTTCTTAAGCAAAATTGTACGTTCTTGACGAATCTATTCTACTTGAACCCACTGCAAACGTTGCAAAGGACGGGTAAGGAGCAACATAAGAAACATTTAGATGATTCCTATGATGTTGTTTGCCCTATACTTGCCACCATGTTTAAAGGCTCTTAAGAAGAACCTTGAACACGTGGAAATTGCTTTTGTTCTAGCACAACGCACAAAAGGAAATGTTCCAAGTGCAAGCTAGACAAAAGATATATGTTGTGGTGAAGGCTTTTAATGCATGAGATGCAAAAGGAAGCAAATCCCATGAAGTGTGTTAATGGTTAACACAAGAAAGGGGTTCACAAGGGAAGGCAAGAAGGTAAAGCAAAGGTTGCTAAACCTAGGGCAAAAGTTGCCAAAGCCGAAGAGGCTAAACCCAAAGTGTCTCAAAAGGATGCAGCTTTGCTACCGCCGCAATGAGATTGTCATTAGAAGCAAAGTTGCAAGGCTAATAAGGAAGGCCTAAAAGGTGAAGAAGGGCAATTTGATTGCTACTACTTCAAATATTTATATGATAGATATTTTCCTTTCGACTTCTTGTTCTTGGGTATATGATACCGGATATAGATCCCACATTTGTTTAAATGTGCAAGAAATAAAGAATAGAAAGCTACTCAAAGAAGGTGAATTAAACCTATGCGTAGTAATGAAGCAAGAGTTCTTTGCATTAGCCGTAGGGACTTATGAAATCACTTTACCTTGTGGACTAGTACTTGTTTTGAACAAGTGTGACTACGTTCCTAATTTGAGTAGGAGTATCATTTTGTTTCTTATGAGGATGATGAAGGATATAAATTTTCTTATTGAGAATAAGAAACTTTATATTTATTTAATGATATGTATTATTGTAATGCATATATCATTGAATGGTCTTCATATCCTTGATGTTAAGATACAAAATAATATTGAAGATATCTATAATATAAGCGTGAAATCTAAACCGAATGATGTGAACAACACGTTCACATGGCATTGCCGACTTGGTCATATAAATGAGAAACGTATAATCTAAACTCCATTAACATGGACATTTAGACTCATATGATTATGAATCATTTGAGGTATGAGAATCTCGTTTATTTGGTAAAATAACCAAACCACCCTACACTAAGAGTAGTGGGAGGGTAGTGGCTTATTGGCCCTTATACATGAGATGTATATGGACTATTAAGTAGCATTGCTAGGGGAGGAATTCGGTATTTCATCACATTCACCGGTTACTTATCTAGATATGACTATGTCTATCTGATGAAGTCCAAAGGTGAATCGTTTGAGATATTTCAAATATTTCAAGATGAAGTACAAAAACCAATCATGGCAAAACTATTAAAGTACTTCGATTAGATCGAGGTAATAAATATTTGAGCCAAGAGGTTGACAATCATCTCAAAACTGTGAAATCGTTTCAGAGTTGACTCCACCCGGAACACCACATTGTATGGTGTGTTTGAGAGGAGGAATTGAACCTTGTATGACATGGTTCGTTCGATGATGTGTCAAGTTGACTTTCCTATTTTCTTTTGAGGATATGCATTAGAAATAATGCGGTTACCGAATTGTGTCCCTACTAAATCGATTCCTAAGTCCCCATACAGAGATGTGGCATGAAAGAATGTCTTTCATAAAGATTTGGGGTTGCGAATCTTATGTAAAGAGACTTGTCTCTCATAAGTTAGCACCAAATCTGACAGGGTTAGTTTCAGATATTAGTTTTACAACCGCAATGAGAACAAATTGTTTGTTGCTCTATATGATTCGTTTCTTGAGAAACAGTTTCTCAATAAAGGATCTAGTGGGAGTAAAATTGATCTTGAAGAGTTCAAGAACTTGAAAATAACGTGGAACCAAGAGTAGAGACGGAACCAAGTTCACAAGGAGTTGTGGAACCGGTTCAAGATACACAAAGTTCTTCGCGAGATCGATAGGATACGATCGAACTCGAGAGATATGGATTTCTCATATCGGAAAGTAATCAAGTGGGAGTCATTGAGAATGACGGACCTATTTCCTATCTAGAGACGATGTCCACTCCTAATTCGGATAAATGGTTATGAACCATGGAATCCGAATTGTAATCCATGTTTGATGATCAAGTTTTGAACTTGATTGGTCCACCTGAAGGTGTAAAAACCATAAGGGTGTAAATGGGTTTTCAAGAAGAAAACCAACATGGATGGAAGGTGTATACTTTCATGACTAAGGATTGTAGCAAAGGGATTTAGGAAAATTCATAGTGTTGACTATGTTGAAACCTTTTTGCCCATTACAATGCCGAAGTCTATTAGAGTTTCAATTGCCATTATCGCATATTGTGAATATGAGATATGGCAAATGGATGTCAAAACAGCGTTTCTTAACGGAAACCTACTTGAGGATGTATACGAGATACGGCTGAAGGGTTTGTCGATCCAAGAAATTCTAATAAAGTATGCATGTTGCAAAGATCCATAAGATGGGTTGAAGCAAGCTTCGAGGGGTTGGAATCTTCATTTTGATGAATCAGTCAAAGAGTTTGACATCATCAAGTACGAAGATGAACTTTGTGTATACATGAAATTCAGTGGGAGCGTAGTATTATTTCTATTGTTATATGACAATGATATCTTACTCATTGAAAACAAAGTTCCGACACTTAAGACTGTCAAGTCTTGGTCAAGGAAAGGTTTCTCAATGAAAGATATGGGTGAAGCCGCTTACATCCTTGGTATCAAGATCTGTAGAGATAGATCTAAAAGGATAAGTTGGTTTGAGTCAAAATACTCGTATTGATAAGGTTCTTAGATGATTCTAAGAAAGGTAACTGTCGATGGGTCATGGTATTACTCTTAGCGAGACTCGGTGTCCCATGACAACCGATGAGCAAAAGAGAATGAATGAAGTTCCATATGCTCCGGCATTTGGATTTGTCATGTATGCCATGATTTGTACTAGACCCGATGTCTCGTATGCTTTGAGCATGGCGAGTCGATACCAATCTGATCCTAGTGAGAACCATTGGATGGCGTCAAGACGATCCTTAAAGTACTTAAGAAGAACTAAGGATACGTTCTTGGTATTTGAAAGATTGGAAGTTAATCTTGTTGTAAGGTTACACGGATGCTAACTTCCCAAGCGACAAAGTTAATTAAAATCGCAATTAGGATTTGTGTTTATGCTTATTGGAGGTGCGATTTTATTGGAAGAGTTCCAAGCGAAAATCGTAGCCGATTCTACTTCTAAGGCTTAATTTTAGCAACATATGATGTAGCTAGAAAAGGCGGTTTGGATCAAAAGTTCATTAGTGTTTTGGAATTGTTCCAAGTATCACTAATCCGGTGGAGCTTTGTTGTGACAATTGTGGTGTCATTTGTGCAAGCAAAAGAACCAAGGTCACATCAACGATCCAAACACATTTTGAGACGTTTCCACCTCATTCGAGAAATGTGAAAGGGAAGACGTTAAGATATGCAAAAGGTACCAACGGATGACAACATTTCGGACCCTCTCACCAAGCCTTTGCCACAAGCTAAACATGAATGTCATGTTAGGTCCATAGGTATAAGATACATGAATGATTGGGCCTAGTGCAAGTGGGAGGCTTGTAGGTGTTAGTGCCACTAGGCCTATAGAGATAGACCTTTATGTAATGTCATTGTTCATTTATATATGAGATTGTTTCTTTGATTGTTATATATGTTTGCATGTTTTATTATAATAATCGTGTCCCTAGTACTTATGAAGCACTAGTATGAAGTCTAATGGATAATCATGTGATGATTATATGCATGGAGATGCACATTAGATTCATGGGTACTTGTTAGAGAACAAGGTCTTGGACTTGACCCATTATGAGATCTATGTCATGGTCAAATGTCATAATTAGATCTCATATAGTCATATCATTGATATCCTTTGACACGAGATTATCATTGTCTTCCGCTCGATGAATATCATGTTTGATATAGTTTAACGTTGTCTTTAACCGGATAACAATAAGGGCTATCATTGGCGTGGTATGATTCTTGTTGGGAAGAATGATAAGTCAAGATGGAAATTGTCCCTCGTAAAGAGAGATGTTTGCTAGGCCACTCGTAAGTAAGATTGATGTAGTGCATGGCCATGCCCGAATGAATTAATGTGATTAATGTCATTCGATTAAATCAACTTACTTGATAACGAGAAAGCATTGAACAATATGAGTTGACGTGGACCATGACTCATGTTCAATATAACATCGTGTGACAATGGGATTGTGATATGTTCTATATAGGAAATCGAACTTGATATTATATTATTTGGGTAGGCATGATGGCTTGCTAGAGTCCGCTCATGTCTTATGAGGATCGATGTGATCGAACTCATTGCCAACATAATATAGTCCTATGGGGTCACACGCATCGAACGAATTGTCAAAAATGAAGAATATGGAGTTTTTGTTCTCAGGGGACGACTCGTCCCCAGGCCAGAACCAACTATTCCCCTTAAGGGACGCCAGGTCGAAGGCTGGGTGCCGAGGGACGACTCATCCCACAGGGGACGACTCGTCCCACAGGCGCTGGGCGACGCGGAATTGACTTAAAACTAGGGTTTTCACGAGGGGAAAAGTTATATAACGTATAAATACTCACCCCTGGTTGCCCTAGCCATCAAGAGAACGTTTTGGCTTGAGAGAAACACTTAGAGTGGGAGATTTCAATTGTGAATTGAGAATCAAACACCACCAAATCCATTGTTCTTCATTGATTGAAAGGTGTTTCAATCAATTGGATCTAGCAATCCTCCTAGAAGAGTTCTAGGGTTCGTTCCGCGCGTGGATAAACATAGAGGATCTTCGTTCATCAAGATCTTTGGTTCGTGATTCCCGTTCGTTCATCAAGGATTAACAAGATCATTCAATCTGGAGTTGGGTCAAGTTTATCAAAGGCAAAAGCATTCAAGGTTGGTAATTCTATTTCATCTCTCTTAATTATTCATCTAGAACGGATTCTAGGGCTTGGGGTTTTTTCGAGTTATTGCTTATTCCGCTGCCCATGGACCCTCGAAACCCTACATGCTTCATCCGCAGTTTCTTCACACCCTCCCTCGAGTTGAGCATGGGAATTAAGAATGCCGAACTTGCTAACGAGCAAATCGAACTGTTGCTTTCCAAGAGCTTTAGTAAAAATATCTGTCAGTTGCGTTTTGGTAGGAACATAGGAAGGAGAGATAAGACCATCCGAAATAGCATCACGAACAAAGTGGCAATTTAATTCAATGTGCTTTGTTCGTTCATGAAAAAAGACAGAATTCTTAGCAATATGTAGAGCAGGCTGGCTATCACAAAAGATATTAATCGTCTTGGGATGATGAACGCCTAAACTTAACAGTAATCCTTTCAACCATTTCAATTCACAAGTAAGGGCCGCCATAAAACGGTATTCGGTCTCAGCAGAGGAACGAGACATGGTAGATTGTTTCTTCGTCTTCCAAGATATAGGGGAATGACCAAGAAATACAAGCCACCTGGACAGAGAGTGTCGAGTAACAGGACAAGCTGCCCAGTCCGAGTCACACCATCCTTGTAGCGTGAGCTCACTATCAGCCCGGAGAAGAATACCCTGACCAGGAGTACCTTTGAGATAACGCACAACCCGTAGTGGCGCATCCCAATGATCCTTGCGAGGTTCCTTCATAATTTGAGATAGAAATGAACAGAATAAGCCAAATCTGATCGGGTGACTGCTAGGTAAATGAGACGGCCAACCAATCGTCGATAGCATTATGGGTCATCCAAAAAATTGCCAGTGGCAAGACCGAGTTTATGATTTGGTTCAATTGGAAAGCCGGATGGCTTTGCCCCCAATAGCCCAACCTCGAATAAAATGTCCAAGGTATACTTTCGTTGGCACAAAAATAGACCAGAAGAGCTGCGAGCAACCTCAATACCCAAGAAATACTTTAGGGAACCAAGATCTTTCATCTCGAAACATTCACTCAGGTACTTTTTGAAAGACTGTAAGGCAGCAGAATCGTTCCCAGCAATAATAAGATCGTCAACATACACAAGTATAGTCATATGAATTGCACCTTTCGTGAATGTGAAAAGAGAATAATCAGAATAAGATTGCAAGAATACATATCGCTTCAAGGAAGCCACCAGTTTAGCGAACCAACAACGAGGTGCCTGTTTCAGGCCATAAAGAGATTTACGAATGTGACAAACCACATTAGGCTGAGAGGCATGAAAGCCCGGAGGAGGTTTCATATAGAGCTCTTCCTGAAGATCACCATGCAGGAAAGCATTATGCACATCCATTTGATGCAGTTCCCAATTCTTCAAGGCAGCAATAGCAAGAAAGGCTCGAACGGTGACCATCTTGGCCACGAGAGCAAAAGTTTCAGTATAATCAATTCCTTCTTTCTGATGATTACCAAGAACCACCAATCGAGATTTAAGCCGTTCAATAGCACCATCAGAATTATATTTAATCCTATAAACCCACTGGCAACCCAAAGCACGCTTGCCAGAAGGTAGAGGAACCATAGTCCATGTGTCATTGTCTTCCAAGGCACGAATTTCATCCTGCATAGATGCTTTCCACCCATCATGCGACATTGCCTCTCTAAAAGACCTAGGCTCTTTAGCCAAAGTAATAGCTGCAAGAAATTTACGATATTTCACAGAAAAACTGTCACAATTTATATAGTGAGCTATAGGGTATGGAGTACCTGAGGAACCGACTGGAGTAGAGTGCGCGGGGGATGGACTTGCAGGAGTAACTGAAGAGCAATGTAGTCCCGAATAAGAACGAAAGGAACTTTCGTACGCATGCCCCTCCCTAAAGCATCTGACTCAGCTTGAGAGGAGTCTGTCGTAGAAGAAGATGAGACCTCCGTAGAGGCAGTATCTGCAGACACTTCAGCAACAGGCTCAGGGACATCCTCAGGTACCACTGTCAAAGGTTCAGAGACAATATCTTCCATATCCGGATAATCAATAAAAGCAAAATCAGCCTCTTTGTTAAGGATCTCAACGGAATCTGGGACATGAGGTACAATTTTTAAATCACTGTAAGGAAATATGGTCTTAAAAAACTTCACATCCCCGGAGACAAAAAAATTCTTTGTCTCTAGATCGAACAATTTCCACCCCTTTTTGCCTAGAGGATAGCCCATAAAGATACATTTTCGGCTACGACTAGATAATTTGTCTCCCTTGGCCTTCTGATTATGGGCATAAAACAAGGAACCAAAGACTCGGAGAGAGTCAAAGAAAGGCAATTTTTCGAATAACACCTCATAAGGAGTCTTATTACCTAAGAGTGGTGTAGGAGTCCGGTTAATCAAATGAGCAGCAGTGAGAATAGCTTCACCCCAAAAGAAAATAGGTAAGTGAGCCTGAAATCTAAGCGCTCTAGCAACATTCAGAATATGACGATGTTTTCGCTCGACTCTACCATTTTGTTGTGGGGTACCAACACAAGATGTTTGGAAAAGAATGCTAGAGGAAAAGAAATAATCAAGCATGCAATTAAATTCAGTACCATTATCCGATTGGACAACATTAATCTTCTGAGAAAACTGACGTTCCACCATTGCAATAAAAGCCATAAACATACGAAAAACTTCTGTTTTATCAACTAATAAATAAACCCAGACAGCTCGGGAAAAATCATCTACCAAAGTTAAAAAATACCGTGCACCACAAGAAGAAGAATGAGTGTATGCACCCCATAAATCACAATGTACTTTCTCATAGATTCTAGTGGACTTATGATCACTTACAGGAAAACTATCTCTAGACTGTTTAGCCCGAAAACAAGTATAACAAGGTTTATCTAAACTGCCAGAAGTACGACTAACTAAGGGAAGAAGCTTTACTACATTCTCGGAAGGGTGCCCCAAGCGATTATGCCACAACTCCAACAAATAAGGTGATCCGACAACAGAAACATTATATGCTGAAGATGTGTCGCGAAAGTAGTAGAGTCCATCCCGCCTAATTAACACCCATTCCAATTAGGTTCCTCGACAGGTCATGTATAGCACACATAGAGGAGTTAAATTGGACAGTGCAGTGAATATCATCAAAAGTTGTGAAACTGAAATTAAGTTACAACTTAAGTTTGGTATAAAGAGAACATGAGAGAGGGTAATAGTGTCTGTCAGACGAACGGATCCCTCTGTATGAGCCAATACAGACGACCCATTAGGTAAACCAACTAGACAAGCCGGTATAGTCCGAGAATTAAGAAGACATGAGGCATTTCCAGTTACATGATTTGAAGCACATGTATCAATTATCCATGAAGTTGCATCAAACTTACCATGGAGGTGATCATTTGAGATTTGATAATTACCGACGAGGCTTGCCAAAGCCTGCCATTGCTCAGCTGTGGACGACGAAGAAGAAGCAATAGAAGAGGCTCCCACAGTGGCTGCCCCAACAACAACATGACCGTGATCAGGTGTTATTGTAGTTGCAGTGCTGCTGCGAGAAGAACCCCTGCCTCAGCCATTTTACGGACGACCATCGCCACGAGATTTGTCACGTTGCTCAAGCCACCAATCCGGATATCCATGCAATTCAAAACATGTGGCATTATCATGACCTGTCTTCTTACAATGAGTGCATATGAGATGAGATTTATCAGGATTATCACGACCACGAGCGCCACCGGCACGAAGAGCAAAACTAACCACATCTTCA
Organism: Adenophora triphylla var. japonica; assembly: GCA_022495995.1. Taxonomy (NCBI): domain Eukaryota; kingdom Viridiplantae; phylum Streptophyta; class Magnoliopsida; order Asterales; family Campanulaceae; genus Adenophora; species Adenophora triphylla. The sequence goes on from JAFEMH010000020.1 coordinate 585,165, forward strand.
AGAACGGGCTTAGCAAGACGAACCCGCTCATCTTGAGCCACCAATTTATATGCTCGGTCAAGACCAGGAAGAGGATCCATAGATAAAATATTGGTGCGAGTATTGGCATGATACTCGTAATTTAGACCCATAAGAAATTGATGAAGCTTGCCTGTCTCTCTGCGATCCGCATGTTGTTGAGCAGCCGTGCAGTTGTTGCAACAAGTGCAATTTGTTAAAGGTTCATGACTATGGAGTTCTTCCCATAAGCAAGTTAATTTGCCAAAGTATGTGGCCACCGACATGCCCTTAGTCTGCTCACAACGAGTGATCGATGCCTTCAATTGTTGAATACTAGGACCATTAACCACATCATATCAACTTTTAAGAGAATCCCATAAATGTTTAGCATCTCTAAATTTGGAGAGAGTGCTTTTAACATCAGATTCGATAGTATTCATGATCCAAGAAATCAACATGGCATGAATAGTATTCCAATCAGAGATGGTGTAGGGAAGAATAGGTTCATTAATTGTACCATCTAGAAAACCAAATTTTCGGCGAGCTTCAAGAGCGGTTTGCATATCGCTGGCCCAATCATCGTAATTTTCACCATTGAAACGGGTAGGAGTAATAAAATCGTCTGGTCTATCCTGATGACCAAGATAAAATGGGGAATTATATTCGATTTTAGGAGGATTATTGATGATAGCATCGTTCCCGACCATGGATTTAGACTTGTGTATGATGCCGCTCTGATACCATGAAGGAAAAATAATTTAGGATTTTCCCAAAACTTGCTTTCTTATTGATCAACTTCTGAATATATATGTTACAAAGGAAAAGGGAAAAGAGGCTTACTCAAAATAAAATTCTAAGCCCTAAAACAAAGTTTAATTGAAATAGGAAACTAACTGGGCGACATTGGGAGCGGACGCTCCCAAATTCCAGAAACTTATACGCCAATTTGCTCATTTGGGAGCGGACGCTCCCTGATTCCAGTGCTTCATCCGCAGTTTCTTCACAAAATGCCTTATTTCTTGGCTAGGGGCATGACGGTACCATTGTGTGATATATTTAAAATTGAATAGTTTCTATATATATTCAAATTAATGAATAAACTCTTATTAAATTATTGTTATTATTCATCCATATCAATAATTTTAAAAAATAATATTACTTATTAAGAATATTTTTTGTGATGTGAATTATACATACAATATACTCCTTCCGTTCCAACTATAGCCGTCAATTGGGTTGGGCCCGTCGGGCTAGCCCGCCCCGGCATTCAATAAGGGTGGGTTGGGTTTTAAAACTACTAACCCAAATAAAAGTGGGCCAATTTGGGTTGGCCCATATAGGTGCGGGCCAAAACGGGTTTGGGGCAATTTGTGTCCGATCCACACACATGTATCTCTCTCTGGTATCATGATTTATCTGTCTTTATTTGTAGCAATTTGTGTAAAGTTTACTTGTGTTGCCTGCTTGAGAATTAGTTTATATTGATAAGAATCTTTTTTTTTTGTTTGTTTGACTGTTATGATTTTTGTTATCTGTTGAGATATTATTATGTTTGAAAGTTAATGTTAATGTTAGTGCACTCATCTTTCGAGCCTTCTTTGAAGATACCCTCCAAGCCACTTCAGAAACTCTTGAAGGGAAGCTAGATAAGGTGCGGAAGACCCTTGAGGTTAATCACAAATCCACAAGCACCAAACATCATGATCTGCGTAATGGAATCATGTTTACCCTTAATGAAGCTGAAAAGGGAACCAAAGCTGCAGAAGATCTTCGAGGAAAGTTTGAATCCATTCATGTTATCATGGAATCAGCCTTCCCTCCTAACTAGATATAAGTTCCCCTTTGTTTGTTTTTTCTTTTATCTTTTGTGCGCCTCTTAGACTGTTTTTTTTATCGTTTTTTCTTTAACACTTATACTTGTAACTCATATCCTTAAGTATTAATGAGAAAGATGCATAGTTTTTGCTTAAAGTTTGTTCAATTCAAACTATTTGTTTGTGGAACAATGAATGCATTATTTTCAAACTTCATGCATATGGACTTTAACTGCTCATTATTTTTTATACATGATGTTTAAACATTCAGATTAAACGTATATTGCACTTAAATTCATATCTTTTGTATGCAATTAATGATATTCCCTTCTTTCCTTATGTAAGTTTAGTCTTTTATAGGATAGAATAAGAATTTAGAACACTGACTAGTGTGTGCATTAATGTTAGAATTGGTTGATACCATCACCTTGATAATTTTATAGACTTTAGAACCCAATGTAAGAATTATTTATATTTCATTTTTTAGATAGTTCATTTCATAAAATAGGTTTTGAGAGCTCCTTATTGAGTGAAGCATCAAAGGAGCGCCACCTTATAAACATGAAGCGCCCATTTATTCATTTGGGGCACCCCTTATCTCTACTTTGTGCGCCTCTTTTGAGGTTACACATTAAAGTGTGTGCCCACATAAAGCTCCCTACTCAAGCGCCCCTCACTACTCAGCTCTCAAGACTTAGAAGATTTGAATATATGAAGATCAAGTTGCCCAAAGAATCCAAGAGTTAGTTATTTTGTTAGATTCAATCAACAGATCTAGCGGTGCTCTAGAGAGCATGAGAATATATTCAAATGATGACACATGTCCCAAGACAGCTTATATTCTTATCCAAATGCTCTGTCTATCGACTATATTGGACATATGCTCTAATTTTTACTCAACAACACATTGTCCTTGAATCTTATCCACAAGGATTTCGAACGACTAGTTATTGAAGGCTCTCATATAAATACCTATAGAGCCAAGGACTGTAAACCCCATATCCCAGATTAATAACCCATATTAACCCATTTGAGATCAAAATCCCACCAAAACCCACGCTTAAACGGACAAGACGGAAACTCAATCCTCCGTTACATCTAATTTCAAAACCCAAAAAAGCGCTCTTCTTCTCTCTCTAATCAGTGCGAATCAATTTTCCATACCAAATCAAACCCTAATCGATACCATTAATCCCTAATCGACGCCATTGGATCCCTAATTTTGGTCGATTTGATGAAATAGTCAACCACCATTGAAGCCCTGCGTCAATAGAGGAGTTATAAGTATCAAACCTTTTTTTTTTTTTTTGATTTTTTTGTGTATGAACTTCATTTTTACCTGTGCATTCTATTGATCGCCGCCGTGATAACAATCGGAGTTCTCTTCGGTTTTGGAGTCTTCAGCAAAGGTTTTCACAAGGTTAAAGACACTATCCATTATTCCGACTCCTTTTCTTCTTCTTCTGATCTTCCTTACGGACGCCCCTTTTTGGGATTCCAGGCCCCTCCTCCCTTCTAGCTAGCTAGCCAGGATCAATCAATCACTCTATTTTCATTTCATTTTATTACCTTATTACGTACATGTCTTGAATTTTCAATTTTAAACATTTCAATTTCGAGGAAGGAAATGAAATGAAATGAATTCTGTTGATGCTTAAAAAAAAATACCTGTTTTCATGATTTATCAACAGATTTTGATGTTATTGCAGTATTTTAATTGAATTTTTACACTTCAAAAACAGGAATAAAACCTTAAATTAATTTTGAAAAATAGTTATTTAATTTTTTTGTGTTTGTGAATGTGGTAAATGACTGATTAAATGTCATTTACCACTTGATATAGGACTTGTTCAACTGAGATTTTGTTATATGAATTATTTGTTTGATTTATTTGTGTTTGTGATGTGGTAAAAGATTCATTAAAGCTCTTTTACCTCTTGATATAGGACTGTTCAAATGAGATTTTGTTATATGAACTTTTTTTTTTTTTTTTTTTTTTTATATTTTAGTCTTTTTTGTATGTGGCAAAGGATCTGTCACATGTCTTTTATCCCTTGATATATGACATATTCAAGTGAGATTTATTATAAGACCTTTGAATGGTTTCATAGCAATTGGTATAGGACCTGCCAATATCATATACAAAGCTATAAGCCACTTAATTGGTCCTATAGCAACTGGTATAAGACCTGACAACATCATATACAAAGCTATAAGCCCCTTAATTGGTCCTATAGCAATTGGTATAGGACCTGCCAACATCATTTACAAAGTAATAAGAACTTTGAATGGTCCTATAGCAACTGATATAGGACCTGGCAACATCATATACAAAGCTATAACCCTTTAATTGGTCCTATAGCAATTGTTATAGGATCTGTCAATATCATATACAAAGCTATAAGACCTTTGAATGGTCCTATAGCAATTGGTATAGGACCTGTCAATATCATATACAAAGCTATAAGCCCTTTAATTGGTCCTATAGCAACTGGTATAGGACCTGGCAACATCATATACAAAGCTATAAGACCTTTGAATTGGTATAGGACCTAGCAACATCATATACAAATTCAATTAAATAGATAAAAAAAATATCAAGGTACGGATTATTATTATATTTATTATGAGACGGACGGAGAGAAGAAGAAGAAGAGAAACAAACTGAGCTACATATACTCACCAACAATAAAATTGATGGAGTATGGTTGAATTTTGACTGTTTGTTTCATTTACTAGTGTTGTCATGTCTTATACCAGTTGCTATAGGACCATTCAATGTCTTATAGCATAGGTATATGATTTTTTGAGGTCCTATATCACTTGATATAGGACCATTCAAAGGTCTTATAGCTTCGTATATGATGTTGTTAAGTCCTATACCAGTTGTTATAGGACCATTCAAAGGTCTTAATGCGTTGGTATAAGATTGTGTGAGGTCCTATAGCAACTGGTATAGGACCTGGCAACATCATATACAAAGCTATAACCCCTTTAATTGGTCCTATAGCAATTGTTATAGGATCTGTCAATATCATATACAAAGCTATAAGACATTTGAATGGCCCTATAGCAATTGGTATAGGACCTGTCAATATTGTATACAAAGCTGTAAGCCCTTTAATTGGTCCTATAGCAACTGGTATAGTACCTGGCAATATCATATACAAAGCAATAAGCGAGTCTTATTAAAAAGAAGATGAGTTCCAAGGATTTTTGGAAATAAATGAAGTTACAAAGTTGTTATTTAAGAATGAATAGCCTCCAATTTACCCTTAAAAATAAACAAGAAAGTCAATAAGTTGAAACCAATTAAACTAAGAATGATTACATACATATACTTGAGATTAGAGACAACCACTAACAACAAAATTCTCAAATCCTTTTAATCACCAAAAATAAACTCAAAATCTTCCAATAACTAATTAGAGAGAGAGAGAGAGAGAGAGAGAGAGAGAGAGTAACATTTGGGTCAATTGTGGCAGGTCCTATACCAATTGCTATAGGACCAATTAAATAACTTATAGAGTTGTGTATGATGTTGGCAGGTCCTATACCAATTACTATAGGACTAATTAGAGAGAGAGAGAGAGAGTAACATTTGGGTCAATTGTGGTATCATCGAAACAATTAAAACATCTCATTACTAAAATTATGATGTATTAAAGAATCAAAAAAAGCATAATATATTGAAACCACACAAATCAAATTCAGTAACCACTATGCCCCAAAATTGTCTTCCTCCCTCCTCCCCTGTTTTCTCCATTAATGGCATTTGCCACACCTGAAGACAACTTCCCTTCAATTCATCCACACACACAAAGTTCTTTAAGGCCAGGCCCACTAAACATTTGAAATAGTTTAGGGCTGGGCGAATTGACCAATGACAGCTTCAACAGAGTAAAGTTCGTTGTGTGGGGAACACGAGACCGCCATTGTTAAGTGTTAGAACTTAGAACACACACACAAACACACAGTGAGTAGAACGAAGAAGAAGAAGAAGTAGAATCAAGAATGCCGACGTTAACGAAGCTATACAGTATGAAGGAAGCAGCCCAGCACGACTCCAAGGACGATTGCTGGGTCGTCATTGACGGCAAGGTCGATCTCTCTCTCCCTACATTTCGATTCTCTTTCCTCAAAACCGATGAGAAATTCGGCACTAATTGAGTCAAAACAGATGCCCTTTACGCCTATTGGGGATCAGTTAACGGCGCGTTAACTTCACTTTGGCCGTTCATGGTATAATGGGGTTTAAAGGGATTTTAATTTGGAATAACAAAGGAGTTAGTCTTTTTTTATTTGGGCTGGGTTTTGATGGGATAAGATCTGGACTTTGTGGTTAAAAAGGAATTTTTCCATACCTATAACTTCAACCATTTGAATTTGCTTGAGATTGTCACTTAAGAGACCTTCTCGAAGATTTGAATATTGCTTACGAGATTTCCAGATTTCAGAAACCTTCATATATCCAAGTCAATATCCTTCATATAAAGATCTCAAAGAGCTTTTGTTCTTGTTCACACACACGCCTTATAAATATTGATCACATAGATCTTTCTTCTTAAGATACACAGGTTATAATATAAGAAAATAGATTTTAGATTCAACAGCTTCGTACTTTGTAATCTGTAAGAACAATAATCTAATACAATATAGTATTTAGAAATCCAAAACTAACCATATTCATAGATATTCGTAGAGGACGTAGATCTTTTACGATCGAAATTCTCCAAATTGATTGTCTTTAATTTCTGCAATGTACTTTACTATTCTTTATTGTTCTTACTATTCTGTTGTGTTTGTGAAAATTTCGTGTAGCTAGGAAACCTAGTCAACTCAACAGAACATTGATGTGAGTACAGATGTGAGTTACAACTGTTCACACATCCACCAATAAGCAGCAAAATAAAATAAAATAACTCAAAGTTATAAACGTTTACTGGTTCGAAACCCAGCAAACAAGGCTTTAAGCCTAAAAAGCTTTTCACTATTAAAACTGTTTTACAAAAAGAAATCTGAATAAGTGAAAACAAAAAGATTAAAATACTAAACAAGTTCTAACCACCTTCTACACTAAGAACAATCTTCCTTTCCCAAGGAGAGCCTATTCTAATCAGAAGTAGAACAAAGAACTTATTGAAAACCTAGATGTGAGTTCGTATGTAAGACACAACCTTCACTCACAACCTAAAAGGCAATATGGAATCCGTGAAGAACATAAGCAATTGTCTTCCAAATAATTCTCTAAAGTCGTGTCTTCTCTTTGTGCTGGAGTCTTGTATTTATAAGCACCTTTGGAAAGATCTTCAATCAATCAAGCTCTTCCTTGTGCAATCTAATTCCTACAAGAAAACACAAAGTACTCACAAGGAAAGAGATATGTTAGAAGGTTAGTCCTAGTTTAAATATATGTACAAAAATAAAAGATATTTACATATTAACAATGTCCTTTTCCAAATAGAATAATATAAATCTTTGCAAGAAAGTCATGAAATTCTCTTACCAAATATAACAATTGGAATCGAATTGGAAAAGTAAATATTCCCTAAAATCTCACTCTTTCAGTTTGCTCTTAATATGAATGATTCTAATGGTTTCATTGTATTTGTGTTGAAATTGCCTAGCTTTCTATTTTAAGTCTAACTCTTTTAATTCAAAACCACCGCTCCCCTTTGTGTGTGTGCCCCATTATTTTGTGCGCCTCTAAAAACTAATTCCGGCATGTATTTCACTCACATTTGAGGTGCCTCTTATAACATATTAAGAGTTAGTGTGCATTTACATTTACCTTTGCTTTGAAAAATAGTTTGAAAAAGTTTCAAAATAGTTATTCAACTCCCTTATAGATATTTTTTATGTCCTTGTTGCTTATCTGGAACCAACAAAGACGGAGTGAATATTTTATTTAAGCATTTGAAGGAGTAAAAATGTGATTTAAACAAACCTAAGGGGCCATTTGGTTCGGGAGAAAAAAAATTAAAGGAATGGAATGGTCAATGGAATTGGATTCCTGAAGGAATTGGAAAGGAATAAAAACTGGTCAAACCTTGTGTTTGATTGGCACGGAATGAAATGAAATTGTCATTCAATTCCTTAACAATTCATGTTTGATTTCAAGACAGAATTGTTGGAATGGAATTAATAAAATGTTTAGATTACCCTTTTTTAACTTCATGTAAAAAACTCAATAATTATGTAATCCTTTCATCCCATTTAAGTAAAAATAAACATAAAAATTATTTTTACAGCAAATATTATAATCTAATTTATTTTGGCATCAAATAATATAATATATTATTATAATTATTATTTTATTTTATTATTTTTATTTATTATTATTTTTATTTTATTATTATTATTATTTTATAATAATAATAATAATAATTATTATTATTATTATTATTATTTTATTATAATAATAATAATTATTATTGTTATTTTATAATTATTATAATTATTAATTTTTTATTTTTTATTTTATCATTATTATTTTATTTATTATTATTATTATTTATTATTATTATTATTTTTATTATTATTATTTTATTATAATAATAATAATAATTATTATTATTTTATTATTATAATTATTATTATAATTATTATTTTATTGTATTTATTATTATTATTATTTTATTATTATTATTAATATTAATTTTTTAGTTATTATTTTTATTATTATTATTTTTATTATTATTATTATTATTATTATTATTTTATTATTATTATTATAAATATTATTTTTTTATTTTTTAATTATTATTTATTATTATTATTATTATTATTATATTATTATTATTTTTATTATTATTTAATTTTTTTATTATTATCATATTATTATTATTATTTTATTATTATTATTATTATTATTATTACTTTATTATTATAATTATTATTTTAATATAATTATTTTCTTATTATTATAATTATTTTATTATTATTATTATTATTATTATTTTATTATTATTATTATTATATTATTTTATATTTATTATTATTATTAATATTATTATTATTATTATTATTATTATTATTATTATTATTATTATTATTATTATTATTATTATTATTATTATTATTATTATTATTATTATTATTATTATTATTATTATTATTATTATTATTATTATTATTATTATTATTATTATTATTATTATTATTATTATTATTGTTATTTGGATTGAGGACAAAATAGTAATTTGGGTTTGAGTCCAATGGAATGAATTTGAGAATGAATTTGATGAAATTGATCATTCCTCCCATTTTTGGATGGAATGAAAATCCATTCCTTTTGGAATTGAACTTTTTTCAAAAAAATGAATCAAACATGCTCAATGAAAAAGTAAAAATGAATTGTTCATTTCATTTTCCCACTTTTTCTCACTTTACCACGAACCAAACGCTCTCTAAGAGTTGCTCCAGATTTATGGTGATTTAAAAACGTATAGAATTTGGTATTGAAAATGGTAAAGTAGATTCAAGTTTCAAATTTTAGTAAGTGATAAAATTTTATTAAAAGTTTGTACTCCCTTAATAATAAGGTTATTAGTTAGATTATACAAGGTTATTAAGAAAATTATAGTATGTTGTAAGTATAAAAAATAAAGTAGGAGAGTTACTAAATTAAATATTTTATCAATTTGATTAGTGGTTGAACTCACTAAAATGGGTCCACTTACCAATTTCAATTTGATGGCTGTATATTCCCTTCGTCCCAATAAAAGCTTCATTAATTTTTTAAAAGGGCGTCCCGTTAGAAGATTCACATTTTCTAAAATGGCAAATAATCTTTACTATTTCACCCGCTTATTCTCTCTCCTATTTTACTATTACAGTCACAACATTTTTCAAATTTACTATTTCCTCTACTCATTCTCTCTCCTATTTGACTATTACACTCACAACATTTTCTCCACTTAACTTATGATTTGAATGCAGATATTTTCTAACGTCGATAATTGATATACTTGCCCCTTAACTCGTGTAAAATGAGAGTATATTTGTCATTCGTTAAAATTTCGTCCAAAATTTAACGATTCTGAGAACTAAATGAATCAAAACGACGTTAAATGTGTAAACTATTAATTAAGCGGTTGAGCTTATTCAAAAATAGGTCCCTCAATTATTGATTTTTTTCTTATGTTAGTATTTGGACGAAATTTTAACAAAAAACAAATATACTCATTTTACATGAGTTTAGGGGCAAGTATATTAATTATCGACGTTAGGGAAATATCTACGTGCAAAGCCTAAATCTATACTTATAGTATATTAAAGTAGGCCAAACTTGATAAGGTGTTGCCACATAAGCCAAAAAATGTGATTCTTGCATTCTTAGGCTTCCAACTCATCCACCCCCTAATTAATTTGTGATGTTTTGAATTCTCCCTAATAGCTATTAACATTCAGTCTCTAATAGTTATGTGAATGGTTACTTCTTACAAAATAATAAAATAAACACTAGGAGTTTTTTTTTACAGTAATAGCAAAAGACTATCTACCAATACATTTAACTAATAATCAATGATCATTAGATTCATTGTATAGGTTATCAAAAAGTATTTGAAATAATAACTAAGTTCTATTATATAAGAACATTCTTAGAAGAATACTTCTATTTCTTATTAACAAGAAGACCTTAAATACTAGGAGATGATTACTTCTATTTGGTCTTAGAAGAATGTCTTACCTAATAGCAGAGACGGAATATGAACCAACAAGTATTTCAAGGGACAAATGATGGTATATATATAGCTTATGCTCTTTACACCCACAAATGCAATCATCATAATCATATCTTTATCCGTTCCATATTTTACATACGTTATTATATTTGTGTTCTCTAATTTATCTTTCATATTTTTCGTGTGTAGTTTGCGTGGAATTATCTGATCGAGTATAGAAGGTGAGTAATCTTAATAGTATAAGATTATGTTTTTTGTATTTGATTTATTTATGTTGATTGTTTTTAAAACCCCGAAAGATAGCTTTTCTCCTCTGACCATAAGGAGTCAAGAGTGGCCTTGCTATCCTCCGATTCTAAACGTTCACAAAAAAATAGAAGAGTGGTGAGACTAAAGCCCTTATGAAAGTGCAATAGGATTGGATTAATACAAAGGGGTCCAAATGAATGCAATTGCTTTTCTTTTATTACCATGGGGGTTGTAATTTAGTCATGACAAGAAAAATACTCTTTCAAATTTGGAAATATTATGAATTGTATCTGAAATTTGTGTTCGACGTATTTAATTAGATCCCTTTAATTATTTTAAAGGAACTTTCATGCTTCTTATTTTGTTTTATTCTTTTCTGAATGTTGACTAACTAATTTTTTCACAACTATTGTTAAGAAAATAAGTTGTTTCATTGTTGCTGGACTGATGAGGTGAGTTTTATTCCCGAAACTTAAGTAAAATTAACTATTATTGGAAGTGGTTCTTTGTATAATTTATTGTGTTTATTCTTCATTGTTGACATGATTTCTTGAATAGACAAAGCTTAAATTATTCTACAAATGCCAATATTGCAAAATATTTGTAAGATGAAAAGTTTCGGCTCTTTGCCAAGCAAGAAGTTGATGATTCTATCCAAGCAAGAAGTTGATAATTCTATCACTGTAAGAAACTTCAAATTCATTAAACACTTTAAATCTCTCCGCCTTTTAGGTTTAGCAGTCAATTATTTTTTATGTTTCAATAATTAATTAATTGATTTTAAAAAAGTTTCGTTTGGTGAAAATTAATAATACTGTTCATCTTTTCGACCAGAGAGTTAAAAAAATTCACCAAATTATTTTGAAGTTTTTGTGCTTCTTAGTACCTTTAGAATTTATATTATAGGTTCTAATATTATTTTTTTTTTTTGCTTTCATTTTTGCAGATTTTGCATCAAACTATAGGAATACTCCACCATCAAAACAATGACCATATCCAAATAATCTTCTAAAGCCACTGAAGGTAGCATAAAATAGAGAAATGATCTAAAAGAAAATAATTCTCTTGGAGAAAATTATTATTAACTAATCTCTCTTTACCAACTTTGTTTCTATATTTTTAATTCATGATCAAATTCTTTTCACATTAAAATAATGTTAAATGAATGAACTTTGAAGGAAGAGGAAAGGAAAATTACCCTTATTATGAATATGAAGGGATATGAATCTCATAAATTGAGAGTAAGAAAAAATCAATGAGCTCATTTAAGTTTTAGTTAAGACATGTATATATTGAATATGAAATTGTTAGAATATGGTAAATATTTGGTAGAATATTTTGTACATAATTCTTGGCTGTAATTTATAATTGATAGGTAGTATCAGTGGTAAATTATACAAAAGTCTCCTACCAATCATCATCCTACTATTTAGGATGAAACATTAAGAGGCTCATACATGTAATGATCCATTGATGATTGTATTTTAAAAGTTAATACTCCCTCCGCCCCAAAATGTTTGTCCCATTTGACTTTTTTTTTGAACTTTGACCACAAATTTATGAGAGATTAATCATGTTAATGAAATTCTAAAAGTTGTTGTTGATAATATTATTAATGGTGAATCAATAGGAATTTTTAGAATTTCATGAACATAATTAAATTGTCATATATTTGTGGTCAAAGTTCAACAAAAAAGTCAAATGGGACGAACATTTTGGGACGGAGGGAGTATTTTGTAATTTATAGTTAATGAAACATCAAGGGAATCATGCATGTAATGACCCATTAATGGTTGATAAAAAATGAATGTAAATCTATTATACCAATTAATTTTTAATTAATAATGAATGTTGGAATATGAAAAATAGAGTATGTTAGTTCTTATTAATACGAAGCAATTACAAATCTAATTAATGTCAATTGAGTTACAAATTGTGAACATGAAAGTTTGCATTTTGAAGACTTTAATGCTCATTGAACACTGTTCAGTATTGACTTCAATAATCATGAGTAGGTTAGAAATTATTTATTGATTCAAGATATATAAAACAATTTTTAAACACTTTTTCACAATTAATTAACATTAATATGAAAATATATATTTAAAAGAACAAGTAATAACTAAAGAAAATCTCCCAAAAAAAGCTAATAAATTAAAAGGTACCCCGTGCGTAGCACGGATTTCATCCTAGTTGAGGTGTATATTTATGTATTTACCCGTTTATTCTAATTTCATATTCACACCACAATTCACTAACTATTTCTTACCAAATTTAAAGGGAATACAAAGATTGTGCAGCAAATAACATAACGGTAATTTGGAAAATATCAGGTACCCCTACCCAACATTTCCGTGTACTTCACCATGGAATTAAGCCTCTGCAACTTCAACTGCTGCTTAAACATGTTAATAAAATCATCCGCTTTCGAATCCACACCACCTTCATCCCCTGACGTTTCCGCATCCTTTTTCACTTTCCTCTCCCTCACCGTCTCCGGTCGCCGCCGTTCCACATCCTCTTCCATCGCACACTTGGCATGACCCATTCCTTTTGCACTAGCCGACCTCTTCATCTTCGCTGAAACTTTCGCCCGGATCACGCCTGATTTTTTGGCCGGCTTGCATCTCACCCTCATCATGTGGTGGTTTGGTTCCAATCCAGGAGGTGGGTCGGATACTCGGGTTTGGTTCGGGAATGTATCGGGGTGGTTGTAGAGGGAGGAATTGAATGTTCTGACTCGTTCAATTAAAGTTGGAACTCGAACGAGTAGACTCAGCCCCGAATTGTGTTCTTCTTCTTCAAGTGATGAGAGATGATTATTTCCATTCATGGGTTCTTCGAATTGGGGTTGGGGAACAGATGGGTAGTCATTTTCTTGGCCAAAGAAGGAGTAATTGAAGGAATTAACTCGTTTCAATAGCAATGGGGCTCGGGTGAGTAGACTCGTGGAGATGGTGGGAAGATCATTATTGTGTTCCGAGGTGTAAAAGGGAAAATTGATGGATTTGACTCGGTTTAATAGAAATGGGGCTCTGGAGAATTGATCGGACTGAAGAGGTTGGATTTTGAAAGTTGAAGCCATGTAAATGGTGGCAATCATTAGGTTCAAGAAGCAAAATAGATAAATTGGGGTGAACCAGCTAGCCATGGAGTCCCACATGGAAGTCACCATTTGATAAGATTCTAGCATACTTGTTTTATCTCTCTTATTCTTGGGAGAGGAGAAATGGAGAAGGTGATGATGGGGAAGAAGAGAGGGTTTGGGTTTAGGTTTAGGGGGATAGAATTAAAGGGATATTGGGCAATGAGATGGGTATTGTGATTTGTGATAACATTCCTATAGTCTATTTATAGTAGTGTGTACCTTCCCATTGTGACGAACTACTCAACTACGTCACGTGCTAGGTTTAGTCAACCTAGGATAGTTGCAATTACTAAATTGACCTCTATACTTAAATCTTGTGTTGTTGGAGATTAAGGTATCTGAACATACTCCATACTCCCTCCGTCCTAGTCGAGTGGATATCAAAAATTTGGACACACAAATTAAGAAAAAGTAAGAGAGATATATAATGATTAAAGTAGGAAAGTATGAGAAAATTAAATAAGAGGAGAAGAATAGTAAGTGAATAGTGATTTTATTGGTGTTGAGTGTAAAAGTAAAATAATGAGAAACATTAAAAGTTTTTCCATTTTTTTAAAAAGTCTGGAATTGAAAGCTAAAAAGAAAATAAATATCCATTCGACAGGAACGGAGGGAGTATATTAGTAATAGATTGCAAGAAACAAAATACATTCTATAATCCATTTGAAATTAAACAATAAAAAAAAAGATACATCATTTGTTCATCAGTTTGTTACACGATTGAATTACATATAGGGATTGTAGATACTCAAATTTTGATCATGAATTCATTAATTTTGATTGGTTCAGAAAAGTCAAAATGTTGACTCATCAAAATCCATAATATATTTAAATGTTTTCATTTGTTAATAAATTGATAAAGTCCAAATAAAATAAATGAACAACTCATATATTACAAAATTGACTCATTGAAATGAAAAGCCTAATAACGGCTCATCTCTCGGGGTTACCAAAATTACTTTCACTATAGCTAGCCTATAAATAAGAGGTTATTGCAAATGAGAAGAGTACGAAAAATTCTCTGCAAGAACTGACAAAGCTCATTCGAAACATCAATTCAAGTCTTCAACATCATTAAATCATTCGACGAATAACACAAGTCATCGAGCCGTTCAACATCAACGTTTTCATCAACTTCGCCCAATATCAAGCCTACATGGCCCTTCGTCGAAGTCAAGAAAAAGATTACAAGCCTTGTTCGAGATCAAGCCCAACGGCCCTCGTTCAAACCACATCTAAACTATAATCGTTCAAGTTTGGCCATTCAAAATGTGTCTACTGCCTCACCATCCATTCCTTTGACGGCTCCTGCTTTGAATAGAGAAGCACTAAATCTCGTTCGGGAAAAGGTTAGACAATCATCAGCTCCTAACTTACGTCCCTCTACTGCTCGTACGCCAAATCCTAAATACTTTAATCCCGAATTTATAAACCCAAAAAACCTAAAAGCAGCTCTTACTCTTCGGGAAAAATGCGATTCTGAACCGGAAGGTGGTCTTTCTGCTAATTCTCCTTCGGCATATCATGATGCTCGCACTTATGGGGGTATAGTTGAAGGAGTTCATGTTGATCCGTGGGCTCCAATGGCTGACTGCGATAATTTTGAAGATTATTACGATGAAGAAGATGGCTTTCAAAAGGTTAAAGAAAAAGGAAAAACTTGAAAGATCAAAGAAAGGCCTTGGATTCCTAAAAGGCAATTTGATTGACCTGATTTTTCAAGATATTCACATACAGCAGAGATAGAATCAAGGGATTATTACCTTGTAATTGGTAATGTCCTAGAGTTGTAATCCGTTTCGTCTGACAATAATAAAATTTAATTTTTTGTGCATTTAATTTTATGTCCACGTGTTCGACGAAAAATTAGTGTGTACAGGAATATTATCAAAACATGATATTTACGAATATCACAATCTTTTTTATTACAATAGAGCTCATGTGTTTCTCTACCAAAACACCGTCTTTTCATGAACACACACCCTCGACATGCATCTGGCCATCAATGAAATTCCTCCAAGGGCACCCAAAAGACTTGCAGTTCTTTGACTCTCCTGCGATCTCACAAATTCTCTCTAGTTATTTTTTCTAACACACAATGTTTCAAATTGTCACATAGCTTATATATGATTCAAACCAAACCCTAAAAAAATTCCAGAACCCTACCCCAAAAAGGAATACTGCAGAAAATCTGAAATTATTGACCAATGTAGCCACATCATACGACCACATAGCATCCAGAATGCTATTATCCGCACTACCCATCTGTAACCTACGCGATCACAACATGCGACCACTTATCTTAATGAAATATACTAATTATTTAATTATTATTCCACTTATCTTACAACATTTGAAGTTCTATAAATTTAACCTAGCAATTTAAAAAATATGACTATCGTTTTGACATAAACAAAAAATGACAAATATAAGCACCTTATTATTTGTATCAATTTTATACTGCATCTATGCTAATTATCAAAAAAATAATTGATGTTCATGTTTTCGTTTCAGTTATGCAAAAGAATTCTAACTCAAACGACATTTCGATATTTCTTTCAACATGAAAGGTTAGTGGTTCGAACTCACAAAAGACACTTAAAGTGTCAATCTTGTAATACTTTAAGACATTCATTAATAATAAAAAAAAAACTCAACTAAAAGAGGTAACATGGGTGTGAAATGCGACTCCAACATTTGAAGACTTCGAGAAGTCTACAACAACGACCTCCCTCTCGCTTAAAAAAAAACTAATTAGGATTTCCTTTCCTTCCTTGATTGTGTATTAAGTTGCGTCAATAGTCAAATGAATAAAAGTCGTTCTTGTCCTCATACATTCTTCCAAGATATTCTATTTTTAACATAATTCAATTCTTAATAATGTTTGACAAATGATGGAAAGATATCTAAACAATTTTTTAAGAAGAATGACCATCACTTGATCATCTAGAGGCTAAACAACGCAACGGAAGGACAAAGCCAACACGAAAACATTACTACAAACACTCAAGCGAAGTGGGGGCTACAACCACAATGTCGACAGTAAGTCTCACTTCATGTTATCAAAGGGGCTATATGTCAAAGAAAGAAGGCTATCAAGTGAGCATCTAGAGGCTAAACAACGCAACAAAAAGACGAAGCAAAATACGGAGACATTGCTACAAATACTCAAGCAAAGTACAGGCTACAACCAGGATACCGACAACAAGTCTTGTTTCTCAAGCCATGAAGGGGCTATGTAAAAAATCAATCTTGTTCATATCTTACGAAGGAAGTTTCCGCGGATCCAACTCGAGAAAGCGCCATTAACGACGACAACTAGTGACTATTTCAGCTCTGACCCGATCTCTTAAACTAGGAGTTAAAGAGCATTGCCTTAAGAAACTCCAAATAACTCTAAAAAATACACATTCCATTTCAAGCCAAAGCACTCATTTTTAGAGGCTAAAACCAAAGATTCAGACAGCCTTCGAAGACATTAACATCTTCAACAAATGAATCTTTAACAAGAACTACGAATACCTGAGCTTCTATAGGCAACCTCCTGGTCTAGTCTCATGTAAGAAAGAAGACGTGTTTAACCCTAGATTGTTATGGTAATTAGCCTTCTTTTCGAAATTCGTCAAGACATCTTTATATGACTTATTTAACAAGCAATCAAAATGAACATTAACATAACTGAAGATAGAACGAATTTCTTAGATTTGGAGTCATTTACACTCCTTTTTTAGTTTAGGGGCTTCTCTCATTCAGTTATACTCCCAACTTTTCGCAATCAGACTGGCTTCCATTCTCTTTTCTCTAAATGGCTCATCCTCGCTTCCTTTAGTCATCTCTAAAATAAGTCAATACCAAGGGATGCATTAAAAAAAGGGATTTACATGGAAAGGTTTCCAAGGTGAGCATCTTAGACTAGGAATTGACATTTACAAGAGATGTCCGCTAGATTAAAAACCTGAAAGAGAAGTCTAGGGAAAACAAAGGGTGGTCCATTAAAAAAAGGGAGATAGGGCGAATTTTCGTATTTTACAAGAAAGCAGTTGCACAAATCTAAAAAAAAAACTTCCCCACAAAGTCTATTTCATCATACAAGGGGCCTAAAGCATTTCAAAACATTTGAGTTTCAAGATCTAGCTTGTCTTCACTTCAGTGAGAGTGGTTTCTTAGATTATGGCATGGAAAATTTAAAATCAAGGTCTTCCAGGGGCTTCACGAAATCAAACATCTCTTCGGGCTTGACATACGACGCTTGTTGAAATCTTATTGACATTAAGGGTCCCTTAAAACCTCTCCCGACATCTTGGGGACTTGGCATCACATCTTCTGCACTGAAACGACAATATGATCTAAAGGTCAGAAAAAGCTCCCTCTCAGTACTAACAAAGTGTAGGCACGTTTGCCTCCAAATGCAGCACAACAAAAGACAACTCAGCAAACACAAACACCTTTTGGCATGCATCTAACATAGAGAGTCTAGGTGTAGATTAAAACACTAGGACTTGATAATACAAGTGTGCATATTTTGTCTTTCCTCTCTCTATCTCTCTCTTTGCAATAATTTTGCAGTATGAGCCCTTCGGGCATCTGCAGCGGTGAATCCGCACTCTCTTTCTCTATCTTGTTATTGGCAATAATTTGGCAGTATGAGTCTTACGGGCATCTGCATCAGTAAATCCGCACCCTCTTCCTCTTTCGCCCTCTCTCCCTCTCTCTCTTTCTCTTTTCCCAATGATTTGGCAGTGTGAGTCCTCCGGGCATCTGCAACAGTACGTCCGCATTCTCTCTTAATAACGCAAGGGCAGTGTGAGTCTGTCGGGCATCTGCAAACTCTCTCTCTCTCTCTATCTCTATCTCTCTCTTGATACATCAGTGGCAGTGTGAGTTCTCGAGCGTCTGCAACATCCTCTCTCATAGCAATGGCAATGTGAGTCCTCTGGGTATCTGCAATTCTCTCTCTCTCTCTCTCTCTCTCTTGATATAACAACAATAGTGTGAGTCCTCCGGGCATCTGCAACTCTCGTTCTCTTGATACAACAGCAGCAGTGTGTGTCCTCAAGCCCACTCCGTTCTCTCCACCTCCACTTAAGCTTGGCATCACCGACTTGGACATCCAACTTTACTTATTATTTCCGTTTTAAAAAGTAAATTTAGCTTAGATATTTCTTCGAGTTTCTTATCCCATTGTAATTCTTGAAATATCAATAAAAGTCATAAACTTCCGTTTTCTACATCTACCCTTGTCTCTAATGCTCCTCTTAAATTAATTTTTTCCGATGTATGGACATCTCCAATTACATTTTATGATCGCTTTAAATACTATGTCATCTTCGTAGATCACTTGACCAAATACACATGACTTTACCCTCTCAAACACAAATCCGACACCTATGCCACTTTCCTTCGCTTTAAGGCCCTTGTTGAAAATTATTTCAAAAGACCCATTATCCAACTCTTTTCTGACAACGGTGGAGAATACCTCAAGCTTACTTCTACACTCCTACAAAAAGGCATCTCCCACCTCACCTCACCTCCACACACACACCCAAACATAATGGCTATGCTGAAAGACGCCATTGTCACATAGTTGAAGCCGGCCTCACTCTTCTCACCCATGCCCATCTTCCTCTCACTTTTTGGACCTTTGCCCTCACCACTGCCACCTACCTCATAAATTTAATTCCCACCGCCTCCCTCAATAATGACTCCCTATATCTTCGTCTCTTTAAACAGCCTCCCAACTACTCCAAATTTCGTAGTTTTGGTGCCTTTACCATCCATGACTCCGCCCCTACACTCACCACAAACTTTCCCCAAATTGCATATTTGTAGGCTACTCCCCCGCTCAAAGCGACTATCATTGCCTTGATCCCAAAACTAACCTTGTCTACACTTTTCGCCATGTCAAATTCATTGAACAGAGTTTTCCTATCCTTATCTTACCACCACATTAACCTGATCTCCCACCATTACTCCTTCTGAATGGTGTTCCATCAGTATCCCTCTAAACCTATCCACTCCTCTGTCACGACCCTAAACCTAGGCACTATTTTGGTCACGTGTTGAGCACATGGGGGTGGGGTGCATTGCATCTCATTTTAGGCATTATATGATAACTAAAGTATTTGTGTGTTTATTTTGAGATTTTTGATAAATTATGTGATTTAGGAGGGTAACAAATTGATTTTAATTATATAATGTCTAAATGGAATAAATAGAAATTATTGTGGTAAAGTTATAATATTTGAATTTTTTAATAAAAAGTTATAAAAAGTGTTGAGGAGATTTAGTGTAAATGTAAACGTAAGGTGGTTGATTGTAGGATTCAAAACTTGGAGGAGCTAGAGTGTAAAATATTTTATATAAATCCTTAAAATTGCCCAGAAGCTTCACTCCTTTCTCTCCCAGTTCTTCCTTCCTCCCTACGTTCCTTAAACCTAGGGTTACCTTCCAAAAATCCCTATAAATCAACCGTTGACCCGTTCTTCGATTTGCTTGCAAATAAACGCTCAGGGAATCGAGTGAAACATTTATAACCGATCAAAGTTTTTCTTTATTCCGAAATATTTTGGTAAGTTATTATGATTTCTTTTAATAATTGTTCATGCAATGTATAATGATGATATTATGGTTATATAAATGGTTCTTGACATTTTTGGGCAAATTATTTGGCTTTTGGAAGGAAGGAAAAATTGGTTTGGATGAAGGGTAGTGAGTTGTTGGCATAAGGGTAGGATTTAAGTGATAAAGTTGATATACATAGGTTATATGGCCTTGTGGGAACCTTTTAAGTGATTGAAAATGGTATACTGATGTTAAGATATAAGGAGATGAACCAAAGATGGCTTGTTCTTCCTTGGCTACTGATGTTGAAAACATCAGTATGAGATTCTGGGCAAGGGCACGACTCGTTCCCTGGAGCACGAGTTGTTCCCATGCCTTTCACTCGTGGTAACTAGTCATGACAAATAAGGTAGTCGTGCTGGGGTAGGGCACGAGTCGTGCCATCGGGCACGAGTCGTGCCCAGTGATGTTCACAGTGTATCAGTTTCAGACCAGTTAAACCCTAATCTATTTTTAATCCCTCTTTGACTATAATTCTAGTACAACATTAGTGCCTTGCAAGGAAGTCTTAACTTTCCCAAAATGATATAGGGAAAGTCTTTAAATATGGTCCTGAAAAGGGTTGAAAGCCGTTATGAAAACTTACCCAAAGTTGTCAAAACTTGGTAAATTAATCTAGAACCTTTATAGAAGGTACCTAATGTTATGTCATGAATATGTAGGGCTTATTTGTGTTACATTGTGCCTATACGTGGTTGCATATTCTTGGTTGTTGGTTCAAATAGTGTGTGAAATACATGTTGCACTATTTTCTTGGTTGAAGATGAGTATTAATACCATGTTGCTAGATTGTTGTTATTCAATAGTGTTTAAATGTAAGTTTCACTATTGTGATGGTTTAGTATGAGTAATATTACCATGTTCTGTATTCATATCCCGATTGTGGATTTATTTTCAAGTATCTATTATGTGCTTGAATGTGGTTATATCAGCTGATGAGTAGGGGTATAATGAAATACGATCAATTATGGTAGGTGTTCCATAAGGTGATCGGATTACATTATACCTGTGACTGTCCCCTTCTGTGGCCACAGATTGGGGTTGAATGCTTTTGTATCGAGCCAAAGCCTTACAGATAGCTGCGATCTTATATAGTTCTCCGAATTAGGAGTCTTATAAGATGTGAATGTGCTTAAGCAATTCACAAATGAGTGGAGTTTTACTCCCGACGTTGTACGACTTATTGTTCAGACGGGAAAGGTAAAATGAGGTAACGTAATGTGTTTACCGCTTTACCAATGTGATTGAGCAACCTGGTTATGTGTTGCATTTTATATGGCATATTGTTGCATCCATAATAGCTTATTGAGATTTATTCTCACTCCTTCTCCCTTTATTATTTTAGATCCCGCTGAGACAGGTGGACCAGACCGGTGAGGCCGGAAAGGAGTTTGGATCGCGTACTTTTGGGTTGTCAGGGTATGTATTTGGTTTGGGAGTTGGGAGTAGTTGTGGACATTATTCTTTTGGGGAGATTGTATATAAAAATTTTATAAAACATTTTCAATGTGTTTGTGTTGTAATGAAATATGGGATTGGTTTTCTTTCAAAGTTGGCTTTTGTAAGCATTTACATATGTAATGTTTGTAACTAAAACAGGTTATGAATTTTTAAAGGTGGTTTATATATCACCTCCAAGTGGAAAGGTTAATGTTGGGTTGTTAAAGTTTATCTTTATTAAACAAAAGTTTAAAGTTTTTTTAATTGGAGGTGGTTTGGACTCTCTAGCTCGGGGCACGGGGAAGAGGTCCCGGGTCGGGGTGCCCACAGTTGGTATCAGAGCATTGGTTTAGAAGCCAAGGATAGATGTCTAGTCTAAGGGGGAGAGTGTGATATCTAACGACGAGTGTTTAATGCAGGGATTGGTGTAATGGCGGGAACTGGTGATGACCAACAAAGAGATCAAGGAAATGTGGGTGATGTAGGAGCCGGGGGAAACCAGAATGCAGAAATGATGAATATGTTCAGGGTTTTCCTACAAAACATGGCAACTCAAGGACAGACTCAACAGCAACCTGAGGGAAGACAAGGATATGGGTTAGAGAAGTTTGTCAAGATGGCTCCACCAAGCTACAATGGGGATCCAGATCCAGTGAAGGCAGAAAGATGGTTGGAAGCTATGAAAATTTTTTTTGTGGCAATGAAAAGTCCAGACGAGGAGAAAGTTAGATGTGCTGTTTTCAAACTGGAAGGTCCTGCAGAGCACTGGTGGCAGATACTTAAGGAGAGTTAGGAGTGCGACCATATGCCCCAAACTTGGGAGAACTTCACCAGGAGATTCAAAGAGCACTTCATTCCTTTGATTACCCGGGACAAGAAAGAGGTTGAGTTTCTGAGGCTCGAGCAGGGGATGATGACAGTGGCCCAGTATTTGGCAAAGTTCACAGAGTTAGCAAGCTATTGTCCTCATTTGGTACCAGAGGAGGAGATGAGAGTCTACAGGTTTGTGAAAGGGTTAAGAGTGGAATTTCGGAAGCAGTTATTGACGCATGATTTCCCCAATTATCAAGCAGCAGTAAACATGGCGTATAGAATTGGAAATGATATTGAAGAGCATCGGGGTAGACCTGAAAGTAGTAGTGGAATCAAGCCCAAGTTCCAAGGGCAGGGTTCAGGACAAAACAGGGGTCAGCCAAAGCCTTTAGCTCCAGGAGTGGGTCGAGGATGAAATGTTACAGTTTCTGCTCATCCAGTATCCAGCCAGTTTGGGACTGTTTGCAATTTTTGTAAGAAGGTGGGACATTCTGAAGACAGATGTTGGAGCAAAAAAGGGAAATGTATTGAGTGTGGAGCAATGGGGCACTTCAGGAAAGATTTTCCTAGATTTCAAAGGGGTCAAGCTGCGGGTGGCAGACAGCAGGGTGGCCAGCCAAGGGGTGGCGTGAAGAGGGATAATGAGGGGAAGCCTAAGGAGAGAGTGCAAGGTAGAGTGTTTGCCTTGGGTCAAGGCGAGGTAGATCCCACCGCGGTCATTAGAGGTATAGTACCTGTATCAGGAGTCAGGGCTCGTATTCTTATAGACCCTAGGTCATCCCATTCTTATGTGGCATCTCATTTTGCATTCACTTTGCATAAATTGCCCAAGTTTTTGCCTTATGTGCTGGAGGTCTATACTCCTGTGGGAGAGTGCCACGAACCCTCTTTGATTTATCATGGTTGTGAGGTAGTCATATGTGGGCATGTATTGCCAGTGAATTTGGTAGAGTTATCAATTCGTGATTTTGATGTCATTCTAGGCATGGATTGGTTGAGTAATTGTCATGCCTTAGTAGACTGTCGCAAGAAGCGAGTCTCTTTTTCTATGCCTGATGTGCCTGTGTTTATATTTGATGCAGATAAGTCTTTATTTGGCATTCATGTTATATCTGCATTAAAGGCTAGAAAATTATTGTCAAAAGGGTGTGAGGGGTAATTGGCGTATGTGTTAGACTCTAGTAAGAAGTCTCCCAAGCTATCTCATGTTCCAGTTGTGAATGAGTTTGTTGATGTATTCTCAACTGAATATTCTATGCCTCCGGATAGAGAGGTGGAGTTCTGTATTGATTTATTGCCAGGTATTTCACCAATTTCCAAAGCACCTTACAAAATGGCTCCAGCTGAGTTAAAAGAATTGAAAATTCAGTTGCAGGAGTTGTTAGATAGGGGTTTCATTCGTCCGAGTGTTTCACCTTGGGGAGCACCAGTTTTGTTTGTAAGGAAGATGGATGGTACGTTGAGGTTATGTATTGATTATAGACTGTTGAATCAAGCTACTATAAAAAATAAATAATCTCTTCCGCATATTGATGACCTGTTTGATCAGCTTCAAGGTTCCGTTATCTATTCCAAGCTTGACTTGTGTAGCGGATACCATCAGTTGAAAATCCGACCAGATGATATTTCTAAGACAGCCTTCAGAATAAGGTACGGTCATTATGAATTTGTTGTTATGCCTTTTCGGGTTGACTAATGCACCGGCCGTATTTATGGACACGATGAACAGAATTTTCAAGCCTTATCTTGACAGTTTTGTTGTGGTTTTTATTGATAATATTCTGGTATATTCAAAATTCCGGGAAGAACATGAGCATCATTTGCGAATAGTGTTGTCTATTCTTCGTGTGAAACAGTTATTTGCAAAGTTCAGCAAGTGCAAATTCTGGCTTGAACATATTTCTTTCTTGGGTCATGTGGTGTCGAGTACGGGTATTGCCGTGGATCCTACAAAGATTGAGGCCGTAGTCAACTAGAAACAGCCTTCAACAGTGATTGAGGTTCATAGTTTCCTTGGGTTAGCGGGGTACTATCGAAGATTTATAGAGGGATTTTCGAGAATTGCAACTCCGTTGACCAGATTGACTCAAAAGGATATACCATTTGTATGGGATGCTAAGTGTGAAGCTGGCTTTACTGAGTTGAGAAAGAGATTGACTTCAGCTCCGATTCTTACCCTTCCAGATGGATTCGAGAATTTTATGATTTTCAGTGACGCTTCTAAAGAAGGATTGGGTTATGTTCTTATGCTAAATGGGAAAGTAATTGTGTATGCTTCGAGGAAGTTATCACCAGCGGAGCAGAATTATCCTACTCACGACATGGAGTTGGCTGCAATCACTACCAGAAACAGGTGATTTAGCGATGGAATTATCAGCGACGGATTCATTCCGTCGCTAAATAGCGGCGGAATATAAGCTTTAGCGTCGGAATTATTTTGGCGTCAAATTTAGCGACAAAATTTAATTCCGCCTCTAAATTCTGCCGCTAAAACGAATATTCCTCGAATATTCGTTTAATTACCACCACTATTTTCGCGGTTGATTTACCGACGGAATATTCCGCCGCTAAATCTTTATCAGCGACGGAATTATTCCGCCGGTGAAAATATATCATTTTTTTATTTTTTTATTTATCAGCGTCGGAAATATTCCGACGGTGAAATTAAAATATTTTTTATTTATTTTTTGAAATATTACACCGACGGAATATTTCCGCCGCTGAATAATTAATTTTTTTTTTAATTTATCAGCGTCGAAAATATTCCGACGGTGAAATTAAATATTTTTTTTTAATTAAACACCGACGGAATATTTCCGCCGCTGATAATTTAATATATTTTTATTTATCAGCGACGGAAATATTCCGTTGCTGATAATAAAATGTAATTTTTGTTTATTTTTAGAACTAATTAACAAAATAACAAACTAAAAAACATTAAAATATCATAAATATTTATGATATTTTTGAATAAATAAATAAATCATAAATATTTATTAATTTTAATTTAATAAATATCATTATTTTTATTTATATAAAATATGAAAGTTATTTTAAATTACTCTCAAAAAAATAAATATGAGTCAATAAATATTATTTTTGAAAAAATAAATAAATTCTAAACCCTAAAGCTAATACCCTATATATACACTATATACTATACACTATACATTATACCCTATACCCTATACACTATACCCTATACCCTATACCCTATACCATATACACTATACCCTATACCCTATACACTATACCCTATACCCTATACACTATACACTATACCCTATACCTTATACCCTATACCCTATACCCTATACCCTATGCCCTATACCCTATGCACTATACCCTATACACTATACCCTATACCCTATACCCTATACACTATACCCTATACCCTATATACTATACACTATACACTATACCCTATACCCTATACCCTATATCCTATACCCTATACTCTATACAATATACACTATACCCTATACCCTATACCCTATACACTATACCCTATACCCTATACCCTATACCCTATACAATATACAATATACCCTATACCCTATACCCTATACCCTATACCCTATACACTATACACTATACACTATACCCTATACACTATAAAATTTCAAAGTAATAATCTCGCTTATTTTAATTATAGGAAAGGGAGCATGGTCCGAATATCAGTTTTGTGGATGTTTACGCTAGCACCCATCTTCGGAATCCTACAACGCCCGATCAACCTCCGCAATGGGTTGACGATCGCTCTGCTAATGCCTTTGTAAGTAAACTATCACTAAATGACTTGATTTTGAATATGTAAATTTATTTATGTACCTTACATTGTGTATATGATTATAATTGTTTGTTTTATTTTGACAGGCTGCATATCAAGCCGCCGTTGTTCCCGAAGGAACGCCTCCCGGCGAGCCCGTCCCCTTCATGCTTGATGTTTGGCACTCGGTCACCTCTGAGGGACATCCAAAGAGAGGAGCCCGAGTGTTAGGGATGGGGGATTACGGGCGGCAATGCCCGTCGACGTCGACCGACCGTCGGCGAAATGTTGCCCCGCCCACGTTTGATCCGAGGGTTGACACTCTGGAGGCTGCGTTGGAGGTGGAGAGACACGAGCGGGCAAAGCTTGCGGAGGCTTTGGCGGTTCAGACGCAGATGCAGGAGGAGAGTGATCGGCGTCATGCAGAGACTCAAAGACAATTGGCGCTGTTGATGGCTCATATCGGCCAGGACTCCCAGGGTAATTTTCAGCCTCCCCCGAGTTGATTGCGGAGTTTTTTAGACATTTTTGTACTAATTTATAATTGTTTGTAAACATTTGAGACATTTGGTACCCGCGGGAGCCCCTCCCCCCTCTCCCCCCTCTCCCCCCCTCTCCCCCTCCCGAATTGGTACGATGATATTTAGTTTTTATTTGGTACTCTGATATTTGATTTTTAGTTTTATAGTTTTAGTTTTATAAATTGAAATATTATATCAGGTACAAAAAATTTTGGTTTATTGATATTTTAAATTATTATTTTTATTTATTTCAGAATCAGCGACGGAAATTTCCGTCGCTGAAATTAATTTATTTCAATTAATTTTTTTACAGCGACGGAAATTTCCGCCGCTATATCAATTAATTTTAATTTAATTTTTGATTATAGCGGCGGAAATTTCGTTGCTGAAATAAAAATTAATTGAAATAAATTAATTTCAGCGACGGAAATTCCGCCGCTATCTCATTTAATTTTTATTTACTTTTTGATTTCGGCGGAAATTTCCGTCATTTATATAAAATTAAATTAAAATTAAATAATTCGGACGGTAATTTCCAGCCGAGATTAATTTATTTTAATTTAATTTTTATTACGGCGACGAAAATTTCGCTGAAATTAATTTAATTAAATTAATTTTATTACGGCGACGGAAATTTTCGCCGCTGAAATGAAAATTTAATTAAATTAAATTGATTTAACGGCGGAAATTTCCGTCGCTGGAACCATTAATTCACCGGCGGAATTTAATTCCGTCGGTAAAATCAAAAAATACCGGCGGAAATTGACCCGTCGGAGCACTGCGACGGGCTGGTAGCGGCGGACCACCGACGGAATTTTTCCGCCGGTGATTATTTTTAGCGACGGAAATTTAATTTTAGCGACGGAAATTTCCGTCGCTAAATGACCTTTTTCTGGTAGTGAATTATCTTTGTGTTGCATAAGTGGAAGCATTATTTATATGGAGAAAAATTTGAGATTTTCACTGATCACAAGAGCCTGAAATACTTGTTTACCCAGAAAGAGTTGAAAAACGGGCAGAGGCGTTGGTTAGAGCTGCTGAAAGACTATGATTGTGTCATTTCCTATCATCCAGGGAAGGCTAATGTGGTAGCGGATGCGATTAGCCGCAAGGCTCATTTATCATCCTTCCGAGCCATTCCTACTCTATATGGAAATCTTATGAAAGCTCAGCAAAGTGATATTGAATTGAAGAAAATTTTGGGGAAATTACAAGATGGAAAGACTGGGGAGTTTGTGTTGAACAAAGATGGGATTTTAACATTCCGAGGCAGAATTTGCGTACCTTCTTCCCCAAAGATCAAAAGGCAAGTATTAGAGGAAGGTTACAAGTCCAGATTTGCTATTCATCCAGGAAGCACGAAGATGTATCAGGACTTGAAGAGAGGGTATTGGTAGAATGGAATGAAAAAGGAAATTGCGGAGTATGTCTCAAAGTGCTTGACTTGCCAACAAATCAAAGCTGAACATCAAAGATCTGTGGGATTACTTCAACCACTGGATATTCCGAAATGGAAATGGGAAGGAATCTCGATGGATTTTGTGACTGGATTACCTCTTACCTCGAATAAGATGGATGCTATATGGGTGATTATGGACAGACTGACCAAGTCAGCTCATTTTCTACCAGTTTCAACCAAGTATTCATTGGAGAGATTGGCCCAGTTGTATATTCGCGAGATTGTGAGACTGCATGGAGTGCCTGTCAACATTGTTTCAGATCGGGATCCGAGATTCACCTCACGGTTTTAGAGGGCTTTGCATGAGGCCTTGGGTTCCAAGTTGAGTTTTAGCACGGCGTTTCATCCTCAGACAGATGGGCAGACTGAGAGAACTATCAAGATTCTGGAGGATATGTTACGGGCGTGTGTGATGGATTTTCACTCATCTTGGGAAGATCATTTGCCTTTGGTGGAATTTGCGTATAATAACAGCTACCAGTCCAGTATTGAGATGGCACCGTATGTGTCACGAGCCTAAACCTAGCACTATTTTGGTCACACGTGGAGCACGCGAGGGTGGGGTGCATTGCATCTCATATTATGCATTATGTGGTATTTGGAATTGTTAAGTGTTTATTTGGATAAGTTGCTAAATTTCGTGATTTTAGATGTTATTAAATTAAGTTTAAATATATAATGTCTAAAAGGAGTTAAAAGGAATTAATGTGGTAAAATGATAATATTAGAAATTTTAAATGAAAAAGTTATAAAAGTATCGAGGAGCTTTAGTGTAAAAATAAGTTTAGGGTAGTTGGTTGTTAGGAGCTGGAACTCGGAGGAGGTAAAGTGTAAATGTTTAATATAAATCCTTAAAATTGTGCCAGAAGATTCATTCTTCTCCTTCAGTTCTTCCTCCCTACGTTTCATCCCATTAACCTAGGGTTACCTTCAGAAAATTATAACAATTCAACCGTTGATCCGTTTTCAATTCTGACTTCATATTAGTGATCAGTGAGTCGAGTAGAACGTTTGTAGCCGATCAAATCTTCTTTTTATTTCGGCCTATTTTGGTAAGTTATTATGATTTCTTTCTATAATTGTTCATTTCATGTTTAATGATGATATTATTAACATGTAAATGGTTCTTGATAATTTTAGGAAGTTATTCTGATGTTTGAAATGGAAGAAAATGATTTTGGTGGAATACCTTGAGTTCATGGCTTGAAGGTTAAGATTTAAGGGACAAAGTTGTTAGGGTGGTGTTACATGGCCTTAGGGGACACTTTGGTGTTGGTTTGGAAAGGGTATAGGTCAGTTGCTGTAGCTGGGAATGGGAAATAGTGTTCATTTCTTGCCTTGGCTGCTGAAGAATAGCTTCAGCATGAATTCTGGGCAGAGGGCACGACTCGTGCCCCGGAGCACGAGTCGTGACCCTCAGGTTTTCACTCGTATGACATAGTCGTGATAATTGATGCACTCGTGCAGGGGTTGGGCACGAGTCGTGCCCATGAGCACGTGTCGTGCCCAGGACTATTTTCTGAGGTCAATTTTGCAAGCTTGTAGACCTAAGCAACCTAGTATGGATTTAGTCCCTCTTTAACTATAACTCTAGTACAACATTAGTACTACACAATGGAGTCTTAAATGGCCCAAAATGATATTGGGAATGGCTTTAAATATTGTCTTGAATATGGTAGAAAGGCAATGAAATCAGTTAACCAAAGTTGATAAAAACTTGGTATTTGAATATGGAACCTTTATAGAAGGTGTTTAATGTGATGTTATGAATATGTAGGGCTACTTGATATACATTGTACCTCTACGTGGTTACCCATATATGGTTATTGGTTCATATAGTGCGTGAAATACATGTTGCACTACTTTATTGGGTTGAGCATGAGTATTAATACCATGTGTTGGTTTATTGTTATTCAATAGTGTTTAAATATATGTTGCACTATTGTGATTGGTTTAAAATGAGTTGCAGTACCATATTGTGTATTGATATCCCAAGGGGTGGATTTAATTTCAAGTATCTATTATGTGCTTGAATGTGTTTATATCAGCTGATCATTGGGGGTATAATGGAATACTATCACTTATGAGAAATTATTTCATAAGGTGCTTAGATTTCCTTATACCTGTGACCTCTCCCCCTCTTTGGCCACAGATTGGGGAACAACTTCTATGAATATGCCTAAGCAGTTCATAAGGTGCTGATATCTTATATCTTCCCTGAAAAATGGGTCTTATAAGACGTGAATATGCCTAAGCAGTTCACAAATGAGTGGAGTATTGCTCCCACCGTTGTACTACATATTATTCAGATGGGAAAGGTAAAAAGGAGGTAACGTAATGTGTTTATCGCTTTATCAATGTGATTATGAGCAACCTGTTTATGTGTTGCATATTATTTGGCATATTGTTGCATCCATAATAGCTTGCTGAGATATATTCTCACCCCTTCTCCCTTTATTGTTTTTAGATCCCGCTGAGACAGGAGGACCGAACCGGTGAGGTCGGAGAGGAGTTTGGATCATCTTTTTGGGTTGTCAGGGTATGTATGGTTTGGGAGCTGGGAGTAGGTGGTGGTTGTTATTCTTTTGGGGAGTTTTGTATATAAAACTTTTATAAACATGTTTTCAGTATGTTGTGTTTTAATAAACCTGGGATTGGTTTGGTTTTCAAGTTGGCTTGTGTAAGCCTTTACAGTTATACTGTTTGTAATTAAACAGGTTATGGTTTTGAACTTGGTTTATAAATCACCTCCAGGTAGAGAGGTTATTTTTATTTTGATTTGAAAAAGGGTTGTTATACTTTTCAAGTTAATATAAAGAAAAGTTTTTTAACAGAAGGTAGTTTTGAGACCCTCCTGCTTGGGACACGAGTTTATAGGTCCTGGAGTTGGGGAGGCGCTCACAGTATGAGGCACTATATGGGAGGAAATGTAGATCTCCAATGTGTTGGGACGAGGTTGGTGAAGCGAGACTTTGGGGTCCAGACTTGGTTAGAGATTCAACTGAGAAGATTAAAGTGAGTCGGGGCAAATTGAAGACAGCCCAAAGTCGCCAGAAAAGCTACACCGACAACAGAAGAAGGGAGTTATCATTTCAAGTTGGTGACTTGGTATTTTTGAAAATTTCACCGAGGATGGGAATTAAGAGGTTTGGCAACAAGGGGAAGTTGGCACCGAGATTCGTTGGTCCATTCGAAGTTTTAGAGAAGATGGGTGAGTTAGCGTATAGATTGACTCTACCTCCATCTCTTTCTTCTCTCCATGATGTATTCCATGTCTCCATGTTGCGAAAGTATTGCTATGATTCATCTCATGTTTTGAGTTCTCCTCCCGAGGATGTCCAGGCAGATATGACTTACGAGGAGGAACCATTGAGAATTCTGGAGTGGAAGGTCCGGGAATTGCATACCAAAAGCATTCCAGTAGTGAAAATTTTATGGAAAAATCACACCATTGAGGAAGCTACTTGGGAATTAAAATCTAGAATGAGAGGGAAGTATCCTGGGTTATTTGATCATTCAGGTAAGTGAATTTAAAATTCGGGATGAATTTTCTTTAAGGGGGAGTGAGTGTGACGACCTTAAACCTAGGCACTATTTTGGTCACGTGTTGAGCACGTGGGGGAGGGGTGCATTGCATCTCATTTTAGGCATTATATGCTAACTAAAGTATTTATGTGTTTATTTTGAGATTTTTGATAAATTATGTGATTTAGAAGGGTAACAAATTGATTTTAATTATATAATGTCTAAATGGAATAAATAGAAATTATTGTGGTAAAGTTATAATATTTGAAATTTTTAATAAAAAGTTATAAAAAGTTTTGAGAAGCTTTAGTTTAAATGTAAACGTAAGGTGGTTGATTGTAGGATTCAAAACTTGGAGGAGCTAGAGTGTAAAATATTTTATATAAATCCTTAAAATTGCCCAGAAGCTTCACTCCTTTCTCTCCCAGTTCTTCCTTCCTCCCTACGTTCCTTAAACCTAGGGTTACCTTCCAAAAATCCCTATAAATAAACCGTTGATCCGTTCTTCGATTTGTTTGCAAATAAAAGCTCAGAAAATCGAGTGGAACATTTATAACCGATCAAAGTTTTTCTTTATTCCGAAATATTTTGGTAAGTTATTATGATTTCTTTCAATAATTGTTCATGCAATGTATAATGATGATATTATGGTTATATAGACTGTTCTTGACATTTTTGGGTAAATTATTTGGCTTTTGGAAGGAAGGAAAAATTGGTTTGGATGAAGGGTAGTGAGTTGTTGGCATAAGGGTAGGATTGAAGTAATAAAGTTGATATACGTAGGTTATATGGCCTTGTGTGGGAACCTTTTAAGTGATTGAAAATGGTATACTGATGTTAAGATATAAGGAGATGAACCAAAGATTGCTTGTACTTCCTTGGCTACTGATGTTGAAAACATCAGTACGAGATTCTGGGCAATGGCACGACTCGTGCCCTGGAGCACGAGTCATTCCCATGCCTTTCACTCGTGGTAACTAGTCATGACAAATAAGGTAGTCGTGCTGGGGTAGGGCACGAGTCGTGCCATGGGGCATGAGTCGTGCCCAGTGATGTTCACAGTGTATCAGTTTCAAACCAATTAAACCCTAATCTATTTTTAATCCCTCTTTGACTATAATTCTAGTACAACATTAGTGCCTTGCAAGGAAGTCTTAACTTGCCCAAAATGATATAAGTAAAGTCTTTAAATATGGTCCTGAAAAGGGTTGAAAGCCGTTATGAAAACTTACCCAAAGTTGTCAAAACTTGGTAAATTAATCTAGAACCTTTATAGAAGGTACCCAATGTTATGTCATGAATATGTAGGGCTTATTTGTGTTACATTTTGCCTATACGTGGTTGCATATTCATGGTTGTTGGTTCAAATAGTGTGTGAAATACATGTTGCACTATTTTCTTGGTTGAACATGTGTATTAATAACCTGTTGCTGGATTGTTGTTATTCAATAGTGTTTAAATGTAAGTTGCACTATTGTGATGGTTTAACATGAGTAATATTACCATGTTCTGTATTGATATCCCGATTTTGGATTTATTTTCAAGTATCTATTATGTGCTTGAATGTGGTTATATCAGCAGATGAGTAGGGGTATAATGGAATACGATCAATTATGGTAGGTGTTCCATAAGGTGATCGGATTACATTGTACCTGTGACTGTCCCCTTCTGTGGCCACAGATTGGGGTTGAATGTTTACCGCTTTATCAATGTGATTGAGCAACTTGGTTATGTGTTGCATTTTATATGGCATATTGTTGCATCCATAATAGCTTATTGAGATTTATTCTCACCCCTTCTCCCTTTATTGTTTTAGATCCCGCTGAGACAGGTGGACCAGACCGGTAAGGCCGGAAAGGAGTTTGGATCGTGTACTTTTGGGTTGTCAGGGTATGTATTTGGTTTGGGAGTTGAGAGTAGTTGTGGACATTATTCTTTTGCGGAGATTGTTGATAAGTGTTTTTTTTTTTTATAGTCTTTTATAGTATAATAATGATGTCATTTACCCTTAAATCTTTGTAAATTGAGTATAATTTAGCCTCTTTTATGTTATATCCTAGATTTTATGCTTGTTGGGTGTTTTTATGAGTTTTACAGGTTTTAGGTACATTTTATGAAAGAATATGGGACTTAAAAGCAAAGCTGTGGAAATGGGAAGGTCAAAAGCAAAAATCAGCCAAAGCAGCAACTGCTCGGCCGAGCAACCCCCTTGACTCGGCCGAGCATATGAAGGAATTAAATCAAAGTTTCTGGAAATCTGCTGCTCGGCCGAGCAGATCCCTTGACTCGGTCGAGCACCCCCTGTTCAACCCAAAAGGTGCCTTTTACAACAGTTGTGACCAGTCAAGAAAGCTCTGCTCGGCCGAGCATATCCCTTTACTCGGCCGAGCACCTCCCATATCAGCCAAAAGGTGCCTTTTCTCAAGAGATGTGTCCCTAGCATAGAATGCCTATATAAAGGCTATTTGTACTCAGTTTAGGACATCCGAAAATGGTCATAAACACATCCAGAAAGGATCATATTATACTTAGAATGTATAGCAAAAATACTTTAGCAATTTATACACGATGTTCAAAGTGTATCAATGATTCGTGACAAGTCTTGTATACTCTTGAAGATGGTGAATGCAATACAAAAATTATTTTCCAGCCATTGTCTCTCTTTTATTATGAATAAGTATCTCTTTCCTTATCTCTATTTCTTACTTACTTCTTTTATTATTTCAATGGTTTGAGTAATCCTCCATTTCTCGGAGTTGGAAACTCAATTATTTATATTCATGCTTCTCTTACATGTCATTTCAATTCTCTTCTTATTAGTCTTAATGCTTGCAATTAGGGAGACGTCCTTAGTTGTATAACCTCAGTTAATCGAGAGAAGGACCTAGCGGAGAATCTCGATTAGCGGAACTCTAAGAATTGAACTAGGTCAATAAATCACGGAAAGTGATTTAAAGACCTAGGGATGATCCTTTAATGGAAAATACGTGAGAATGAAACTTAATGGATTTTGATTTATACGGTACCCTCGAGAGGTAAATCGGATTTCCCGCGTGACGAACGGGATTACACTAAGCTGGACCCTCGAAAGAAAGGCCAGTAAGTTTTAAAATACATGTGCTAGTTAGAACAACTTAGCGTATCATCCTTAAACTTGGCACTTTTATCTTAAAACTATTTCTTTATATTGTTCTTAAATTGCCTGCAAATATGAAGACGTTCATATTTGTGGAACCTCAGTTAATTGAGAGAAGGACCTAGCGGAGAATCTCGATTGACGAGACCTTATAAAGAAACTAGTCCATTGATCACAAGAGTAGTTCAACGGCCTAGGCGTGTTCTTTGAATGGAAAGTATGTTGATTTTTGATCTTAATGGATTCTTTCTAATTGTGGTCAGCTAGAGTTAAGCCGGAATGCCCGTTTGTGACAGGGCGGGAGCACCATAAATGGAAATCTCAAACAGTTAGGACATGATTAGTAAAGGATACAACGCTACTGTCCTAACCAGAAGTAGTGTAAGCCTAATGTACCATCCTTGTTATTTTGATAAAAGCCTTTATCTAAAGCATATTTATTTGTTTTCAATTTTGTGAATACTATCATTATATGTTAGAGTAGTTTCTGTATCTTCCTCGTATTTTCTCTTACAAATTCTTATCTCCCCCAATCATTTTATCTATATTTTTATATAAAGACAAATATCATCCCAAAGTAAACCCTGTCTCTGTGGGATCGACCCATACTTGCACCCGCTATATTGCAATAGCCCGTGCGCTTGCGGATATTAAATAAACCGTTAGGTTAACAACCGAACAATTGTATATAAAACTTTTATAAAACATTTTCAGTGTGTTTGTGTTGTAATGAAATATGGGATTGGTTTTCTTTCAAAGATGGCTTTTGTAAGCCTTTACATTTGTAACTAAAACATGTTATGACTTTTTGAAGATATTTTATATATCACCTCCAAGTGGAAAGGTTAATGTTGGGTTGTTAAAGTTTATCTTTATTAAATAAAAGTTTAAAGTTTTTTTTAATTTGAGGTGGTTTGGACTCTCCAGCTTGGGGCACGGGGAAGAGGTCCCGGGTCGGGGTGCCCACATCCTCTCTCTCATAATCCCCATCCACCACTTGTTAACTAACCTGTTCAGAAACCTGATCGACAACCTGTTCAGATACCTGCTCATCAACATGTTCACCAACCTGTTCCACCACTTGATCAACAACTTGTCCAAACATGTGCTGTTACACGATCTGCCCAACCAGTTGTTGCGCCACCTGTTCAACAACCTGATCTATAACCTGCTCCACAAATTCCCTCCGAACTTCCTTCACAACCTACTTCTCAAGATAAAACTCCTACCCTTACCACCCCAGCTCCTCCCATACGTACCATTGTTACTCCCCTCTCCAACAACATTGTCAAACTTAAATCCAAAATATGCCAAACTTGCCACTTTATATTCTCCTACTAGCCTTCCCAACACCACTAAACATGCTCACTCTTCCCCTCGCTGGCGTATTGCCATGCTAGATGAATTCCAAGCCCTCACCCAAAATAAAACCTGGACTCTTGCTCCTGCTCATGAAGCCCAAAACATTGTTGGTTGCAAATGGGTTTATCGTATCAAAGCCCTGATAACTCCATTCAAAAATATAAAGCTCGCCTTGTTGCCAAAGGTTTTCACCAACGTTCTGGTATTGACTACCCTGAAACCTTTAGTCAAATTGTCAAACCTGTTACTGTTTGCTTTCTACTCTCCCTTGCTATGTCTCGTGGATTGTCGCTCCGCCAACTTGACATCAATAACGTCTTCTTACAAGGCACTTTTGCATGAAACTGTGTTCATGACACAACCTCCTAGCTTTATTAATGAAGCTAATCCAACCTATGTGTGTTGTCTCACCAAAGCAATCTATGGCCTTAAACAAGCACTTCAAGCTTGGTACACCAAGCTCAAAATCTATCTACTCTCTTCTGGTTTCAAACCATCCCTAGCCATCTATCCTTGTTTATATACAACCAAAATCATCACAAGCTTTATCTCTTAGTTTATGTTGATGATATTATAATTACCGGTCTGTCTCAACCTTTTCTTACCTCATTCCTTACCAACCTTGCAAATCGTTTTTCTCTTAAAGATCTTGATCCTCTTTCCTATTTTCTTGGAGTTGTTGAAGTTACTCCCAATCCTAAAGGTCTTTTTCTTTCTTAAACCAAATATATTTATGATCTTTTCACCCGTAATAAAATGATTGACTCAAAATCCTTACCCACTCCGATGGCTCCCTATCCATCCCTCACCAATTCGTCCGGTATGCATATCTCTAACTCAACCGACTATAGAGCCATTGTTGGAAGCCTCCAATACTTATCTATTACTCGCCATGACATTGCTTTCCATGTTAATAAACTTGCTCAGTTCATGCAAAACCCTCTATAGGCTCACTGGATTGCTTTAAAATGTCTTCTTCATTATCTTCATTGTATACTTCCTATTGGTCTCCAACTATAATCGAGACACTACATTCTCTCTTCATGTATTTTGGGATGCCGATTGGGCGGGCGATAAAAGATGACTATTTCTCTACTACTGGTTACTTAGTTTACCTTGGTCGAAACCCTGATGATTAGGCGTTCAAGAAACAAAGAACTCTTGCTCGCTCATCCAACGAGGCAGAGTTTCGTGCGGTTGCCGATACCACAACTGAGGTACTATGGGTTCGAAGCTTACTTTTTGAGTTAGATATTTCTCTTTATCAACTACCTGTCATTTATTGTGATAACCTTGGTGCCACGCATTATTATGCCAATTCACTTTTTCATTCTCTGATGAAACACCTCACTCTTGCTTTTCATTTTGTTCATGAACAAGTTCAAATGGGCTCTATTCATGTGCAACACATTTCAACTAATGATCAAGTTGCAGATCCCTCACGAAACCGCTAACTTGAGCCCAGTTAATCTCGTTAATCTCCAATATTGGACTTCTCTAATGATAGTCCATCTTGTAGGGACATATTAAGAATATCAAATATGTCAATAATCTTTATTGATTGTATTATTTTTCTTCTCCTTATAATAATTATTTTCCTTTTAGC
The DNA here is from genome assembly GCA_022495995.1 of Adenophora triphylla var. japonica. Taxonomy (NCBI): domain Eukaryota; kingdom Viridiplantae; phylum Streptophyta; class Magnoliopsida; order Asterales; family Campanulaceae; genus Adenophora; species Adenophora triphylla. The sequence continues at coordinate 623,315 of JAFEMH010000020.1, forward strand.
TTTAGAATTGTATAATTTTTCTTATTTCATATAATATATAATAGTCTATAATAGGTTGGGCATATATATATATATATATATATATATATATATATATATATATATATATATGAGTTTTGTTAGGATACCCTCTTCAAGGGTAGCTTAACAAGTGATCCCATATTTTATGACCAAAATACCCCTTCTTTATTTTTAGTTCATGTACAAGATGAAGGGGCATTTTAGTCAACAAAAAATGGGTTAGTTGTTAAGGTACTCCTACTGTGGGTATCCTAACAAATTCCATATACTCCCTCCGTTCCACCCGAATTTGGACAAAGTTACTTTACACGGAGATTAAGAAATAACAATAAGATAATAAAAATGTGTGGTAGAAAAAGAAGAGAGAGAATGAGTGGAGTTAATAGTGGTTGGTTGAATAAATTGTATGGTGGAAAATGAGTGGAGTTAATGAGTGAGTGGGGTATGCCCATTTTTTTATTATTATAAACTTTCCTTTTTGGGTTGTCCAAATTCGGATGGGACGCCCAAAAAGGAAATTTGTCCAAATTCGGGTGGGACGGAGGGAGTATATATTAGGATACCCACAGTAGGAGTACCTTAACAACTAATCAATTTTTTTGTTGCCTAAAATACCCCTTCTTTATTTTTAGTTCATGTACAAGATGAAGGGGTATTTTGGTCATAAAATATGGGGTCACTTGTTAAGCTACCCTTGAAGAGGGTATCCTAACAAAATCATATTATATATATATATATATATATATATATATATATATATATATATATATATATATATATATATATATATATATATATATATATATATATATATATATATATATATATATATATATATTCCCTCCTCCCATATTATGTTACTCACTTACTGTTTCGCGCGAAAAATAAGGAATAATCTATAATACAATAGAGGTCAAGAATAACCGCCACACAATGAGGAGCTAGGATTGTATTTCAGAAAAGACAAAGAGTGGTCGGGATTAATTCTCACCTCCAACATCAGTTTTAACATTTTTTATTTTCAATCATTGGATTTCTTTTCAATTTGTTGATCCTATGGCTGTAGATTGTCAGTTTCTATTTCAATACATACTCCCTCCATCACGAGATTTTAGTCAAATTGCAATAATTTTAACTTTTAATTTAAAAGTCATTATTGAAAATATTATTAATTTTGTTATAATAAAAAATTAAATTTTTATTAGAATCACTATTTTTTATTTAAATTATTGATCAAAGTTACATCAATTTGACTAAAAATTTTCATTCACGTGGGACGGTACGCGAGTATAATAATGTAGTAATAGTATACATAACTATTATTTGGAAATTTACGTGTACCAAGATTTTCAATTTAAATGTAAATACAAAGAAAACAAGCAAGTGGTCTGATTATGTGTACCGACTATCTAACTTTCTCTCAATTTACAATTTAACTGACATGGATTTTGATTACTTTTGTAATATACTTTTTTAAAAATAAAAGTGTGTAGATTTGATCGCTCCCTTCATTTCGCAGAATCAACTCAATCAAATTTTGACATTTTTTTATAAAAAAAATATGAATAATTTTATAGTAAAATATAGATGTTTTCTTGAAATTCTAAAAATTGTTATTGATTGTATTTTTAATGGTAAAACAATAACAAATTTTATAATTGCATAAAAATATCTAAATTTTCATAAAATTACGGTCAAAATTCGATTGAGTTGACTATTAAAGTCAAAGTGATCTAAATTTTTCGAGACGGAGGGAGTATTTGTTTTTATAATCTGTTGCAAATAAAAAAATATGATGTTATATTTCCAAGTCATATATCATGGACATCTTTTTTTAAGGGACAATTTGATCATTTCACATGACATATTACCCGGAGTTAGTTTCATGACTAACTTTCGTTAGCCAAAATGCATATTTTGACCTTAATTTAACGCAATACTCCCTCTACTTCTATTTCGAATAATCTTATCCACTTTGTTATCTAGAGCGTCTTATTAATAAGTCTCATTTTCTATGAACGAAAGTATATAATATTTATTTATTAATGAGACTTATTTGTAATACTCATAACGACTATCGTCTTACTATTTTCTATCTCATTTTCTCTCTCACCTCAGTTCATAACCGCCTATTGACTTTACACAAAGAACGGTTGATATCGATCCATAACCGCTACGATCCAAGGACTGTCATTTGATAATTTATTTTCTTCTTCAATTCTAACCGTAAGATTAATTATCAATGTTTTGATCCAACGACTCTCATTAACCGATTTCTAAAATTATCGCTGAATTTATCAATAACAATCTCTCTCTATTTTCCGTGATATCAGTATACATCAGTTGTTTCATATTAAATAATTTTTATAAAATTTAATATATAGTTGTATTAATAATATTTAAAATTTTATGAATAAATGAATTTTAGTAATTTTTTTGTTAAATTTCAATTAAATTAACTAAAAAATAAAGTTAAGAGATTTATAATGGGATGGATAACTAACTAACTATATGGCGGAACCTAATATCGATAACATGACACATTTATATTAACTATATACTCCCTCCGTCCCACCTTAGTGTAGACTAAGGTGGTGGGCACAATAACTAAGGAATATTATAAAGATAATAAAAATGTGTGGTAGAAAATGAAGAGAGAGAATGAGTGGAGTGAATAGTAGGTTGGTTGAATAAATTGTATGGTGGAAAATGAAGAGAGAGAATGAGTGGGTGGGGTAGGAAAAATAAAAAATAATAATAAAATTTCTAATTTTGACAGTCTACACTAAGGTGGGACGAACGAAAAAGGAAAGAAGTCTACACTAAGGTGGGACGGAGGGAGTATATGTGTATATATTGATCTAATGCATGTTTTAAATAGGTTTTCCCGTGTTCGAACGGTTGATATCGATCCATAACCGCTACGATCCAAGGACTGTCATTTGATAATTTATTTTTTTCTTCAATTCTAACCGTAAGATTAATTAACAATGCTTTAATCCAACGACTCTCATTAATCGATTTCTAAAATTATCCCTGAATTTATCAATCACAATCTCTCTCTATTTTTCGTGATATCAGTATACTTCAGTTGTTTCATATTAAATAATTTTTATAAAATTTAATATATTGTTGTATTAATAATATTTAAAATTTTATGAATAAATGAATTTTAGTAACTTTTTTTGTTAAATTTTATTTAAATTAACTAAAAAATAAAGTTAAGAGATTTATAATTAGATGGATAACTAACTAACTAACTAACTAAATGACGAGACCTAATATCGATAACATGACACATTTATATATAACTATATATATGTGTATATATTGATCTAATGCATGTTTTAAATATGTTTTTTCGCGTTTGACAGAAGATTTGCAAGATACTGAAGCTCCAACTGATTCACAAATGACTCCACCACAGTTGACGTATGAAGATATATGAGATGATTCCTTTACTTGCATGATTTTGTTATTTTGTAACAGGAGCGAAGTGGAGAAAGTATCGTGGAAAGGTAATGGTAAGGATAGGGGCTTTTGATGTAATTTTGTGATTGCTTATAGTACTTTGTTTCTGGCACAATTCTGTTTCAATCATAATTGAGTTATGTTAAAGTCTAAGATTGATATGTATGTGGAATTGGAGAGTGATGTGGGAACGGTTTATGGAGAAATTCATCTTTGCAACTTCAAAAACGGTGAACCAATGTTCATCCCTTATGATAAATATCGTAAATTTGAACATTTGTTGTTATTTGTGCACTTTTAGATTCTTTCACATTTTTAGTTTGATACTTCAATCTAACATTTGAATTTTCATTTACTTTCAAGTTGATGCAAGAATTAATGATAAACTTAGACAATATATGTTTGTAGTTTGTGATTGATTGCTACTCTATTTGTTATTATTTGTGCACATTTAGATTCTTTCACATTTTCAGTTTGATACTTCAATCTAAGATTTGAATTTTCATATACTTTCAAGTTGATGCAAGAGTTAGGAATAAACTTAGGCAATATCAATTTTATAGTTTGTGATTGTTTGCTATTCTATTTTCATGAATTTTGAGATGTTAGGACTTTTGAGACATTAGATACTTATAATGGTGTTTATCTTTTAATTTTCTTCACTTGACCACCCATGCATACTGTCCCCGTGCTATAGGCACGGGTCAAAGAGTACTAGTGTTATTAAAGTAGGAGTTGTGAGTGGGGAGGAGAGAGAAAGTGGGGTAAAAAATAGTAAGTGGATAGTTGTTGTGAGTATGACAAGCGGGTCCCAAGAATAAAGAAGTATTAAAAAATTTTCTTTTTAAAAAAGTGTGACTTTTAAGTGGGATGCCTTAAATGGCAAAATGGGTTAGATTTTATGAGACAGAGGGAGTATATATAATACAACTAGTACATGCCCGTGTTCAAGGTCACGTGATTTTTTTTTAATTTTTTTTTAAATTATTTTTTTTTTCTAAGGGCAAAATGGGAAAGGGACAAATGTATGAAAGCAAAATGGGAATTTCACCACTTGAAACCGTTCATACCACTGTAGCAAACTCCTCCCTCATTTATAGTACTCCCTCCGTCCCTAAATGTTTGTCTCATTTCCCCCTTTTCTTTGTTCCAAAAAGTTAGTCTCATTTTCAAAATTAAAGCTTCAAAATTACTAAATTTTCAAAACTTGTAACATTTAGTGACGGAGTATTACATAAAGGCAGTGTATATTATCAATAATTTTCAAAGCGTTCGTAAAAATAACCAAAATTAAAACTTCAAAATTACTAAATTAAAATGTTTGAAAAATAAAATGGGATAAACATTTAGGGACGGAGGGAGTATAGATTACAATTTTCCTAATAATTCTTATTATCTAATATGCGGTTTACAAGAATACTGCGAATTCGGACCCGATTTCGAGAAATGCAAACCCTGGTTGATTCATAACGCCCCACAGCTTCCCTGATCTTCTCAAAGGTAGAAATCGTTTACCCTAATCCATTCTACAATCTAGTTGTATTTGAATTTGTGATTGTGGACTTTCGAGAAAAAAAAAATACTATGTGTATGTGCTTTATTTTTGTTTTCGATTTTTGTAGAGGCAAATGCAGAAGGAGCTGATAAGGTATCTGATCAACTACAGTCCAGTTCAATTACCGATGGAATTACACCTTCAGGTATTGCAAGATCACCACAACTGAATCTTGAATATTAATTTTTGATGTATTGTTGTACCTGTTGTACACATTTGTTGCACAGTGGCTACTATTAGATTGTTGGAACAGTGCCCAATTGAAAAGGAATGCTAACGAGAAGATTTCATGTAGCTGTGATAGATTCTTACCTGTAGTACCTTTGGCCTTTCAAACGATACACCAGTGTTTAACTAACTGTCGTTTATAAAAATCATTGGTGGGAATTTTTGCTTGAACTCGATTTGTTTTTAAGATTGCTTACTGCTCATGGAGTTCCATCAGTTAGTTCTGTTCACGAAGATTAATACATAGTGATTTCGTGAATGATTCAAGGTATTGGACATAAATAACTGTAAAACTATATCCAACTCAACTTAAGTGTCTAGTACCAAGTATGTCAAGTTGGATGAATCAAGCAAATGTATCCTATTTGAAGCTACATTTAACCAATAAACCACAAATTATCATGAAATCATCTATTTTTAATTATCGTTGTGCATGTTAGATATTGTGTTCCTCTACATTTAGGTTCAAAGTATCACCTTTATAATGTAATTCTATCCGAATGAGTACTGCGTGAAGGTTATTATAAGCACCCTACCTTGAACCACTGCTGCAAAAAGTGGACTAACTTTAACCATAGCCATGTGTGAGATCAACACCATGAAGTTGGCTTTTTTTGTCTCACAAACTGGGCTGTGTAACTTGTGTTTGTACTGATACTGTAATTAAGTGAAAAGTTCAGAGAGTTTGGTTAATTTTTATTTTAGTTATCTTGTATATTTATCGGTGTGGTAGTAGAATTACACTTGTTTTTTTATGTTTCTCAATGTTTTTTTTTATGTTTCGTCGGACATAAGGATTTCAAATGAACTTCATTGGGTGGGAGAGTTAAATGGTCTGTAGACAAACTAGGTACAGCACTGCTGGACTGTCGCACAGGAAGCGAGGGAGGTAAAGGTTGAGGAAGGATGCAAGTTTGAGCACTGAGAGAAAGGAAGGGCAAGAGATGTTAAAAGCATGACTTGTTAGCATGACCTTCTGGTCTGTTAAATAATGTGAACTGGTTTACATAATTAAATAGTGAAACATTTTTTAATGGAAATAAGATCAGGGTCAATCTCCCTGCTTAATGTGGGTCTGTTGCAGGGTTGCAGGATACTCTCATCTAGACATCGAATCGCGTATCGATTCGCGATTCAATACCGAATCGATACGCTGGAATTCGCGAATCGTAATCTTCGATTCGTGTTCCGATACCTTGAAAAACCTCTTTGAATTCACAATTAATGTCCTCTAGATATGAAAAGGCATTGTTGCAATGAATGCTGCCTATTAACTATTGATATGTTTCCAAGGATCAGCTATATAAATAAATGCAGATGAAACAGAAAATTGAAAGTGGCTAACAAAATCCTTTTCTTGACAGTTGACACTAAATTTGCATGACTCTCAAGAAAAATTTCAAAGACATTCTGACCTTAAACTCTCAAATTGATGAAAGTTAATAATGAAAAGCATGCACAACCTTAATTCATAATCTTCTAACAACAGAAGGAATCAGGATTATCAGCTAACTTTCAGGAAAAGTATTTTATAAAATGTTATCACATAACCGAAGTTACTAATAGCGTAAAAATCAGAAAAGAGTACCGCAATGTATCATTTAAAATGATTTTCCCCAATTTTATTATATTTACAGAGAGTAGACACCATCATGATTTCAGAGGCTTCAGAGAAAATGTTTCATCCTCCTATATATATTGATGTAATAAAATGTTAAAATGTTTTCTACGAAAAGTAAGTCTATTATTATTATATATATATTTTTAATATTTATTTAAATCAAACGTACTAATATTGCGAATTTGCGAATCGCAATAATTGTAATACTCTACGTATCGGATTCCATGGATTGAGTGAATCGCGAATTCGAATCGGAAGAACTACGAATCGTGCAACCCTGGTCTGTTGTGCCTTTTGGTTGTGGAACAGTCAAATTTAAAATGGTTGATGAAGTCCAGGTGATGTTGTGGGTTGGAACTGTGTATATGGCTATCTTATGGACCTTCAAAAGGGGTGCCTATCAAGGAGTTCCCATTATGTTATGCCATAGGACTGAAAACACTTAACTTTGAGTCTTTTGGTTTTCTCTTCTTCCTTATTTGTCTTTCGACGGACTTCTCATCCATATTCTCTATCTCTCTTTTCCTTTATCTTTTGTAAATGACGAAAAAAAGAAGAAAAAAAGGGTTGATGGTTTGGAGTGCCCTTCATGATGTGACTTTTATTCCAATGTTGCATTAATCTAGTATTTTTGAGCCAGATACTCCAAGGACTACATTTGCTTTAGTTGTAGGGGGAGTTATGAAAATCAAACATGACAGATAGCTTCTATAAAAGGGAGAAGAGTGTTGGCTGTTTATTTGTCTGATTTTGAGTAGACTATTATGCTGACTTCAGTGAATGGTTGGAAATGGCATGCATAAGAAATCTAGGTGTTGAAGCATGCTTAATTGTGGCTAGAACAGAAACTTGAGTGAATATATTCCATGTTTTAGATGATTACCAGAAGGTAAATCCTGCTCTTAAAGGGGAGGAATTGAGGATCAATATTAAATTAGGGGAGCTGAGGATTGATTTCAATTTGGGACAGATGCAGATTTTAAAAAAAGAACATTAAAAATGTTTTTCTTTTTTTTTTTAATTAAAGAACGACTTTGTCTATTACAAGGGTGACACTTAAAAGTGCATTTGGTGCTGATTGAACCCATGAGCCTTCTATAGAAAAGAATATCAGGTGTCGCTGGAGCTAGAGCTCTTTGGCCACATTATATTAGTTACAATTTTATTAATCGAGTAATGTAGGACCGTTTTCTTGATTCAACATTGCGTAGCTTGTAAAGGAGAAGGCACATGAAATAATATTGGTAATTACCAACAGGTTACTTCAGAGCTATCTCATGGTTTGACACAGGCCAAGTTACGTGATAAGGTATCCTCTTTCTCATATGTTGGAGGGGGATTTCTCGGGAAATGAGTTCCTCGCAGTGATAAGTCAAGTTAAATTATGAAGAACTGTCCTATTTCTTTAAACTATTCATAACTTCAAATATATGTACCTAGGAGTGTAATGCATGAACTGATTTATACACGTTCCTCTAAAGTTAAGACACAGCATATGTGGTCTCCGCTCTTCCCTAGGTAGAAGAATATGCCATTTCTTAAGTATAGAATGGAATAAGATTGTCATGACAATTGTAAGAGGGAGGAGAAAACAAGGATTAAGCACTGCATAAGTGTGGGCATTAATTGAGTGTGATTGTAAGTGTAAATCCCATTTTTCAAGGGCAATAGAAGTGAGAGTGGGTTATTTGAGTTGGTGAGTGCCACTTCGGTTGTATTTTCTTTCAAAAAATGAAGTTGGTGGCTTTTTGTAGATGCAGTCAGGATATTCCCGAACCACGTTAGTCTGTGTATTATCTTTCTTATCATCTTCTCTGGTTTGTTTATCTATTACCATCAATCGTGCTATTTAGAATACTCCGAAAAGAAAGAAAATAACTAAAAATTCTTATCACCTCATCTGTCTGTGATGCCTATTGCCACGACATTTTCGTACTACCTCCGGTCAAAAATAAGTGCTACATATTCTCTTTTGGGATGTTCCAAAATAAGTTATCAGTTTCTTTTTCTGGAATGCTAGACTCATTTGTGTGCACAAGTTCCCTAGGGGGGCACATGTAAAGCATTTGTATATACTATTTTTATAATAGAGTCAAATTGGTTTCCTTAATCTGTGTGCCAAGTCAAGTGGAGCACTTATTTTGAATCGGGGAAGGAAATATTTTTATGTCCTTTAATTTCTAAGGGAAGTCCATAAGAGTCATCACAGGCTTTGATAAGAGGATTAGCTTCTTGAAACTCCCTTAAATTTCACTCAAGGTAACAACATATGTAACGAGCAGTAGCTTGGTCAAGGGATGTAACTTGCTGTGTCACCCACATCTGGCAGTGGTCCAAGGCATTTGAAGATTATCCTTGCAGGGATCAATAGATTGTTGGTGTTTCTCCTAATATCCCGTGTGATGCATAACAATTTGTAAGTGGGTTTGTCTAGATGTATTGAGTTCTGATGGCCACTTGTATCTCATAGCTTTTATCACAAGATCATACAAGTTTCAGACATTAGGCATCGTTGAAGAAAAATACGATATAGGATGCAAAACTAGGAATTTCAGATTTTTTTTTTTTTATCACTACACTTGGAACTTTTACTAGTCATGGGTATATATGATATGAAGTACAGTTGAAATGTATTAACCTTTCATACCATGAGCTATGATTTTCGTTTTTTCTTCTTGCTGAATTTTTCTAAAGAGTCGTGTCATATTTGTGAATATTTCCCATACTTCTACATGCATTTAACAAACTGCTTCTTTATCTGCTAAAGAAAATTTGCTATTTCTGTATACTTGGAACTTTTACATGTCATGAGTATATCTGATGATATGAAGCACAATTGAAATGTATTAACCTTTCACGTCACGATCTATGATTTTTCATTTATTTTCTTCTTGCTTAAATTTTCTAAATAGTAGTGTCATTTTTGTTAAATTTCCTTGCTTCTACATGTAATTAACTATTTGCCTCTTTGTCTACTTATCTATGGATATTCTACTCGATACATGCCATGTACCTGCTTCAGTTATGTTGTTGTTTGCTCTTCTCTTCATGTGTGAAGCAGAGTCTTCCGCGCCTAAACAAGAAGCTGTAAAACGTCTTCCTGGTGGAAAGATAAAAAAGAAAGTAAGACTCTATGAAAGGTCCATTAAAAAATTTGTATATTTCAATTTTTTTTTCACTTTCTTTTGGTTACAAATGGACGAAAATATGTCACCTGTAGAATTTTAAAGTGAACTGTAACATAAGCAAGCTGTGCAGCCTCAACTAGCTTCCAAAACCTTGATTCGTGACCATATCTGCCTTCAGGGTAGTGTGTCAGTAGTATGTTGTCTCATGTATATGATAGTATAATCCTTGATTAAATAGCACAATAATGTTGAATCTCTGGTTAAACTGTTTTTCCATTATACAAATGCCGTTCATATAGAAGCAATGTTCCTCAACCAAACAGTTGATTTTAAGGGTGCAAACATGGTAAAAATGTTGTTCATTAAGCTAAAATCTTGTTTCCAAGTTTTTTATTTTTTTTTGTGTTGGTTCTTCCTGGGATTATTGTTCCTTTTAGACGTAAGAGTCGTTAGTGTCTCTTCTTGAACAAATGAAAACAGTAATTCATATTATTCTTGTATAAAAGTTCATTTTTATTCTTTGCTTAATTAGATATCCATTGTTAGTTTCATTAAGTAAATTTTTTGTGTTCAGGATATTTTTTTTATAAAATAAAGTCAAACCAACTGATGAAGATGCAATATAGATGCTGAATGCTTGAAGTTTGGTTCTAGGCTCACAGATACAGTTTATTTATTTATTTAATATTTACTGAGCTCCATAATTTGCCAACAATTAGATGCTGAATTTATGTAGTAGAGAGCTCCAAGCCTTTTACTTGTTGTACAGGGTTTCCCTCCAACAAAAGGTACCATGAAAGTCTCCGCAAGTATCTATATTATCAGAAAATTTGTCTAAAATAATAATAATAATAAAAAAGACAGCATCGCTGATTTTATCCTCTGCACACAGTAAAAGCTCATTGCCTCATCCATGTCGACTTCCTTTCTATTCATGTACATCATTGAGGAAAGTTTAACCAGTTGTCAATTCTCATTTCACTCCTTGGGTAGTAAAAATTATTGGTGAGATTTACTACACAGTGGAATATGTAAGAAATCTCTAATATCTCATCTTTGACCTCATTGTTGTTGGGAGATTGAGTTTATTTCTATGCTCTGTATCTGGGTAGCATATGTGATTCACTGTTGGACAACTAAGGCAGCAACTGAAAACTGAATTCTGAATTGGATAAGTTATTTGATTTTGTATCTGAATTCATTATCTGAAACAGTTAAAAAAAATAAAAAAATTAAAACAAAAAATAAAAAAAAAACCCAAACGTAAATGCAGTGAACAGTAAACGGTTTTAAAAAAAATTAACATAAACCAAGCATGAACAGTGCGTTTTAAGAGGCTTTCAGCACCATTTTTACCTCTTAAAAATCAGTGGCTTTTAAGAGGCATTAAGGCTGAAAAAAAAAAAACAAACACACTTAAAGTGTTTTACCTCTTAGAATTAAGTGATTTACCTCTTAATAAGAGGTAAAATGAAAAAACAAAAGCCCCCTAAATGATGGTTCGAGACATTCTGATATACTACCTGGTCACATAATGCCAGGTAATTTTCTCTTGATCAAACGCGGTCTTACCATAATGTCCTTGCTTGGAATAAACGGCACATAAATTGATTGCAACATCCTATAATGTGCCACTCTGTATGTATAGGCTACCAGCTTGTAGAGTCTATAGTGTAAATGAATGATGATATGATTTCTTATTGATATGGTATATAAGCTGCCCGCTAGCAACACCATGAACCTCTTAGATGCATCTTCTGTCCCTTGCACATCATCCATGTTCAGATGATACACTTTCATGCTGTCCAACGCACTTCTGCATTGCTATAATTGGGCCTGGTCAGGTTAATCAGAGTTTCATTCAAATGGTGCATCATATGCAGTAAGAGGCCGCAGAATGATTTTAGAGACTGAGTTCCCTTCAACGTGCCCAGATAGAGGGAGACAGACCCGGGGATGAAAGAGAATGTTGGTACTATATATTCACTATGTCTCGTCCTTCATTAGCAGTTATGATACTTCCTACCTAATATGGCTCTTGATTTATGGGAGTATTAGCTCAAGACTGGTTCAAGAAAAGACTGTACTTGCTAATATGTGAGCCTATGCAGCTGTATTGCTGCTCCTGCTTGATTTGGGTGTCTTGGGTTCGAACTATAGAACAACCTCTCAATTTTTTGTGGTACAACAATATACCTAGCCACTCCTTAACCATGCATGGATTGAACCTATCCATTCAAACCCGTAACATAGATAATTGTTCTCTTTATTTTAACTTACAATGTATGTATGTTAGAAAAGAATGTGGTATCTGTTTTGGGTTTGACAAAGGAATCCAACTGTTAGTGCTTCAAGGATATTATTTTATCTATTCCTGAGCTGGAGATCTTGTTGAGAAACTGCTTGTAGAGAACTCATTGACAACGGTACAAGTTAGATGACTAAAGACTTGAGATTATTTAAGCAGGCTTCAGTTGCAATATGAAACACTGCTGCACACAGTGGTGAGCAAACTTCTGATATGGCTGTGTTGCAGGAGAAACCAGAAGTTATTATTGAGAAGCTAACACGAAACAAATGAAAATCCATCACAACTCTCAAAGGCTTGGAACTTTTTGGTGAGTGTTATGCTGTTTCGGTTCTGATTTTTTCCCCTCATGTTCTCTTTTTGTGTTTTAACTTTCCTTCAAAAATCCAGGTGTTAAACTTAGTGATGCTTCGAAAAAGCTTGGGAAAAAGTTTGCTACGGGAGCATCTGTTGTCAAGGTGCATTTAGTGACATCATCGCTCTTGATACAATTTGCAACATTCTTAATGAAACTTTGAATGATTGGTTACAGGGGCCAACTGAGAAGGAGAAGATTGATGTACAAGGAGACATAGCCTATGATATTGTGGACTTCATTACAGAGACATGGCCTGATGTAAATCCTTCTTTTTCCATGCTCCTTTGTATTTGCTGTACATACTTTGTTAACCACTTATTAGAATGTTCATCAGTAGGTTTGCCTTACAACCCAACAGTACTTTGTTAACCACTTATTAGAACGTTTATCGGTAGGCTAAACTCACAACCCAATAGTACATGGAATATGAGAGCGACAGTATTTTTATTATCTTTTTGAGGGGATGGTACATGTCTTAACACCTTCATGTGTCCATTTTATGATATATAAATACTCTCTATAAAGACGCTGAACATTGTTTTTTTTTTCTTTATGCTATCATATCGCTCTGGTGTTAGTGCATAGGTGTTATAGTGCACCACATAAAACACATAAATGATTGTCGAGCATTTAGACATAATTTTCTGTGAATCCGGTGAGTAAACGTGCAACTGCCCTTACTGCCATGATGTATGATGTCCGGTCGTTCCCATAACCATGACATGAGATACCATATACTGGTTTTTTGGGGAAAATAGTTGTTAAAGGCGTTCGCTTCTCTCGCCCGCCTCGCCATATTGGCGCCTGGGAGGTTACACCGCCTCTTCAGACTCTGGCGGTCGTTTTGAAAAAGCGATCAACGCTAAAAAAAATCCGAGTCAAAATAGGAATCGCAAAGTGTCAAATTGGGATTCTAGGGTTTCCAATTTTATGGAAACATCGTCAATTTAAGGAAATCCGAGTTCGATTAGGAAATCGATTAGCAAATCCGAGTTCTATTATGAAATTGATTATGAAATCGATTATAAAAATCGATTAAGAAATCAATTTCACGGAAGTAAACCAAGGACCGACTCACCATTGACGACGCCGACGAACGACGACGATCGCAAATCAAGGTTTAGCGTCGACTTCAGGTTCGCGAATCGCGATCGACTTCAGGTTCGCTGCGTATTGTTTGTTTTTTTTTTTTTTTTCTCTTCTTGGTTTGCGACTTGCGTTGAGTATTTCTTACTTTTTTTTTTCTTTTCTTTTCTTTCAACAGCAAACAACGTTAGTTACGTTACTCTCCTTTTTTTTTTTTATAGCGTGTCTTCCTTTTTTCATGGTTTTTAAGTTTTTTTTTTCTTTGTTTAATTGTTTAATTATTGCTTTTTTCTAGTTTTAAGTTAATGTTTAAATTTATTTTTTCATAAAACAAGAAAATACTTTTGTTATTTTTTTAAATAATGTTCTTTCTTTCAGCCGTGAGATCATTATTAACAATGTCGAACATCACCTCTACTAATTCTAAACGGAAGGATCCATGTTGGAAGTACGTGACATTAAAAGATGAAAAAAACACAAATAATACAACATGTAATTTTTGTGGACTTGAGTTCAGAGGTGGGATATTAAGAGCCAAGCATCATATCGTTGGTGGAAATCCTAATGTAAGGGATTGTGAGAGTGTGCCAGATGATGTTAAAGAAGAAATTAAAACATTTATGGGCATAAAGCAACAAGTTAAGGAAAAACGAATTTTCAATAAAGATATTCATCAGCAAAGGATAAGAGAAGAAACTATGAGAAGTTATGGGGATGAACTTGATGGTGAGGATGGCGGAGAACAAGGTCATTCAATTAAAAAGCGAAGATCTGAGCTAGAGGACGATGGATAATTTTGTTAGTCATGGTGGCTCAATGACAAAAAACATGAAGAAAGCAAAAGAGTGAGAATGAGGAAGCATTGAAAGTGCTTAGAAAGCAAGCATGTTCATCTTTAGCTAGATGGTTTTATGATGCGGGGATACCATTTAATGCGGCGAAATATGATAGTTTCCAAGAAGCAATCAATGATGTCGGTAGATGTGGTGTGATGAAAGCTCCGAGTTACCATGAATTGAGAGTTCCTTTCTTGAAGAAAGAAGTGGAAGGCTAAACAATGTTATGGAGGATCATCGACAAGAGTGGAAGACGTATGGTTGCTCTATTATGTCGAGATGGGTGGAAGGACAAGAGAGCGAACTTTGATTAATTTTCTAGTCAGCAGTCCTAAAGGAGTATGTTTCTAAGGTCGATTGATGCTTGATTATTGCAAACCTGAGATAGGCTATGTGATTTGCTCGGTCAGTTGTGGAGGAAATCGGTCAGGAGAATGTTATACAAGTTATAACCGATAATGCTTCCGATATGAAAAGTCTTTGGTAAGTAATAATTTGATATCATAATTAGTATGTTTATGTAATTGTTCTAATTATTATTTTATTCTCTTTTACATAGGTGAGAATTTAATGGAAAAATATACACATTTATTCTGACACCGTCTGTTTCATTGCATGGACTTGATGTTGGAGGATATTTTTAACATTCCAAGAATGAAAAAGTATTTGAACGGGCTATGAAGTTGAATAGCTACATTTATGGACGTCTGGGGTCGTGAATATGATGAGGAAGTTCACCAAGTGGATTTAGTGAGACCAAGTAGACTCGATTTGCAACGGCATTTCTTACTCTCTCGAGGTATGAGAAGGTAAAGAAAGAGTTAAGGGCGATGTTTATTTCCGATGTTTGGAAGAATAGCAAATGGGCAAAGGAAGAAAAAGGTAAACAAGCAACTAAAACCATCATGGATGCTAGATTTTGGAAGGTGGCTAAAGAGGCTCTTTTGGTCGCCGGTCCTCTTTTTTATGTCCTTCGATTAGTTGATGGTGAGACAAAGGCTCCTATGCCATATATCTATGAAGCCATGGATAGAGCGAAGGAAAAAATTGCAAAGAATTTTGAAGACAAAGAGGAGGAGTATTCGAGTTTTCGGATCATTGATCGCGAGGTGGGAAGATCAACTTCATCAACCTTTACATGCCTGCTTACTACTTGAATCCGAGTTTCACTACACGAATAAGAATATTCACGAGGACCCAAGAGGTTTGGGATGGGTTCGTTAAATGTCTTGAGAGATTGATACCCGACACAAATACTCAAGATCAAATAACCAGACAATTGAAGGTTTATACAAATGCAGAAGAATCATTTGGGTCGGTGACGGCTAAAAGGCAACGATACACGATTGCTCCGGGTAATATTTTATTTATAATTTGATGGATTTCATGTTTATAGTATAACAACTATGAGTATTAACTTGTTGTTTCTTCAATTCGTAGGTGAGTGGTGGAGGCTTTATGGTAAATCAACTCCAGAATTGCGAGAGTTTGCTATGAAAATCACTAACTTGACTTGTAGTGCTTCTGGATGCGAGAGGAATTGGAGTTTCTTCGAGCATGTATGTATACAAAATTTAAAAAGTGTGAGTTAGCAATAATATAAACGTTAATTCATGTAGCCTTGTACTAATTTGGATTAAAATAATTACAGGTTCACAGTAAGAAGAGGAATAGGTTGGATCAAACCAAGTTAAATGACTTGGTCTTCGTAAAATATAACAGAGCTTTAAGACGACGCTACCAATCCCGATATACAATCGATCCAATTTGTTTGGATGAAGTTGATGAATGTGATGAATGGTATACCAAAGATGATGGTGATGAAGTGAATGGTGGTGGATTAACTTGGGATTTGGTTAGTAATGTGTGTGGCGCTGAGGATCGTGCTTATGCTACTAGAGATAGGCCAACCAAATCAACTCCATCACACGGAAGTGATAGGGGTCCAAGTAGCTCAAGGAAAAAGACAACTACAACGATTAAGGGGGGAGGACAAACTTCAGAGATTCCTAGGCAAAGTAGGCCACCACCACCACCTCTACACCTTCTTGATGAAGATGAGGAAGAAGAGGAAGATATAGAGCTCCTTGAGAAAGCACACGACTTGGATGGGAACGTAAATGATGACGAGGAAGATGTTGAGATACTAGATGATGATGAAGAGGATAGTGTTTCTGTCGGGGGGATGGATTGGGGTCGAGGCTAAGATTTATAGGCCTTAACCCTTGCTTGACTTGCTTTTCCACGATTTTAGAACTTTATTTCCTTTCTTTAGTGTTTTATACTTTAAATTCATTTCAATTTCTTAAACTAGTATTTATTTTGTTGATTTGAACTATGTGGTTTAAATTTATGCACCTTTTACCTTAAAATTATCTCTTTTGAGGTCTAAATTATGTTTAGGATATTATTATAAGTGAAATAACATTTATTAAATGTTTTATGTTAGTCCTTAATATGTTTGAATTTTTGTTCATATGTTATAGGTATATTTATATATTTTTCTAATATTTACTAATTTTTTTTATTATTTTTCCGCCTTGCTCGCCTTTTTGCCGCTTTTCTATCGCCTCGCCTTTCGCCTTTTCCAGGTGTGTATCGCCCGCCACTCGCCTTTCGCCTTTAACAACTATAATATGCCCCTGTACTTAGGTTAAGGATGCAGATCTACCCTTATATAAGTTAATTATCATATTTGCCCCTATACTTAAGAAAAATGTGAGTATATTTGACCACGGTTAACTTTCCGTCCAAAAATTAACGAAATGCTGACTAAGCAGCTTAGGTGGAATTTAGGATGTAACACGTGGAAAAAATTGCACACTTGAAATTTTTGATAAGGATTGCAAAGACATATTTACATAAATTCCATAGTACAAGGGCATATATGTATCTTAAACCTAAGTACGGGGGCATAAATCTATATTTTTTCTTTACCACTTTACAACCACCAACACCACATTCCACCAACACCATTATCACCACCACTATACCACCATTACCGATTCTCAATACTACTATCAACACCACCTTTAGCACTACATCCATCATCACTATTATCACCACCATCACCGTTACTCGTCTATACCACCATCAATACCACAGACACCTCCATCACCTTTAACAACACCATTACAACCACTATTACTCACCAACACCATCACTGCTACTATTTTTAGTCGGGCTTTGATATTAGTAGTGGTATTGATGTTGGTGACAGTGGCGGTGGCTTTGATGTTGGTGGAGGGTAAGTGGCGACAAGGTGGTAATATCTGTAGTGGAAGATGGTTGTGAGTGTTGAGTGGTGGTAGTAGTGTTTAGTGATGGTGATGGCGTAGAAGTGGAGGTGAAGATGGTGTTGGTGGTAGCGGTGAGGTGGCGATGATGGTGTTGAATTGGTGGTGGTGGTATTTGTGGTTATGATGATGGTGACTGATAGTTGGTATTATTGGTGATGGTGGTGGTAAGTGGTGGAGATGGCAGTGAAGTTGTGTAATGGTTGTAATGATAGGTGTCGAGCGATGGTGGTGGTGGATAATGATGGTGTTTTGAAAGAGAAAATATAGATTTATGCCCTGTATTTAGGTTTAAGATGCATATTTGCCCTTATACTATGAGATTTATGTAAATGCCCTTGCAATCCTCATCAGAAATTACACGTGTGCAATTTTTTCCACATGTTACATCTTAAAGTCCAACTAAGCTGCTTAGTCAGCATTTTCGTGAATTTTTGGACGGAAAGTTACCGATGGTCAAATATACTCGCATTTTTCTTGAGTATAGGGGCAAATATGACAATTAACTTATATAAGGGTAGATCTGCATCCTTCACCTAAGTACATGGAAATATATCTATATTTTCCCATGTTTTTTCTGTCCGGATTATATTACTGACAAGTTGAGGAGGCGAGAAGTTTTGACTAGATATATCTGTGAGACTGTGAGCATCCTTTAGTTTTACATAAATACTCTCCAGAAACACACTGCTGTGCTGCCATGGGTTACACTTGGTGTTGGTTCTTGGGATGGCATCATGCGGGGTTGGAGTACCTTTTCCGTGGTGCAGTTTTGCTTGTCACCTTTAGTAATTACGAATATTAGCCTCTTTCTATTGACCCAATAAAAAATACAGATAGCCCTGGGCACCAATATGCCTACCGAAATGTCTATGAATTCAATGTTGTTATAACTTCTATTAGAGGAATAATTAGGTTTTATCTGGAAACTAGAAATGAACTATTGATAAGCTTATCTTATGCAATACAGGTTCCAGAAACTGCAATTTTCTTTATTGAAGATGGGAAAAAGGTTCCAGCGGTGTGATTCTAGGGATTGGGTGAGACTTTTCCTTGTATCCCGGACAGTGTCTCTAGAAAATTTACGTAAATACTCAAGTTAAAGGACTGCTTCTTTGTTTATAGTTGAGATGTAATTACCGGTGAGCCATTTCTTTTTCTTTCCGATGGAGCCAAAGACTCACTATTTAATGGCTTGGGAATATGATGGACTAAAGCAAGGTGTTACAAGAAGTATTTCCTTCTTTTTTGCTATCTCTATTGTTTTTCTCCAACTCCCTCGTTTGACCTGTGTGTTGTCATAGATTTTCTTTTATCACCTTGATTTCTCTACAAGCCTACCTTCTCTCCCACTTCCCTATGGACCATGGCATATGAACTTCTTCCCTTTGAATATCGCCACGAGGCATCTTTTGTGAAATTTTAGTGGGTATTAAAACCGACAGGATGTGAACTGACCATTATGCTTAATATATGTATTGATTTTGTGTTGTGTGGAAGATTTTGCCTGAAATGTAATTTATGTGTCTTAAGTACTCCATGGCTGCAGTGCTCTCTTGGTATGCTAATTCCATTCTACAATTTTTAAATTTAATGTTAGAAACCATTTCGGTTAACCAGATATGGCCAACATAGTTTCTCTACATTGGTTAGTGGCCAACATACTTTCTTTACATTGGTTAGTGAGAGACTGTGTTTGTATCTGTCTGCTTACACCTTTGTGGTTACCAGATGTTGTCTAGCAGATTTGGAGCTCGTAGAGGTATTATGGTGTAGGTTTGTTGAACTTTAATGATACATAGCAGGGAGAAGAGAGCCAAGTGAAATGGGCTAATTATATATCATAACTGAAGTTACAAGGGCATTATGAGAAAGAGATATACTTTCAACCTATTTGGGTTTAAGACGTTGATTTTACCAATTTACGCGTTCTTTTGTAAATGAATCTTTGGGAATACTGTTCTTATTCTGGTTAATTAACACCAAAGAATTCTTGTATGGCACCGAAAGTTTTTTTTTTTTTTAAAAGTGGATCTACACATGTTCCCACATTCCATATTCCCCCTTGAGTAAGACTGATAAAGTTTAAACGCAATAGTTACACACATTCTAGAGCACTTGAAACCCAAGCCTGCTTTGTTGGTCTTATGGATGGCACCAGTTGTCTCTACACAATTATATTCTGAATTGTGCTTACTGGCACAATCTAAAAATGTCATGTTTTTCATGCTGAATTGTGCTCCAGGAACTGTTCACGTTCTAAACAACATTTGACCAAGGCACTTAAATGGTCTAGAAATTAACACCCTGAAACGAAGGTTAAATAATAGGATTTGCTGTATTCTTGAGGGCACCCAAGTACCAACTAACTGTAAGAGTATAGAATTTAGATTCGGATTGGATTTGATGTAGACTATGTTCCCTGAGACAATGAAATCCCATCTTTTCACGAATTGAGAAGGAGATAGTGGTAGATGTACCTTCTGATCCTTGAACATGGGATCTTTAGTAATGTCATTATTTGTAAGATCTGATTTGAAATATAAGATTATTGTCTCGTTGAATGACTTTCAGAATCAAGAAACTGAGTTTTCATCTTTTCTAATAATTAGTCAACTTCAAAGTCAATGATAAATCACAGAGTATCCTAAGGGAAAATGATTTGTAAGTCAAGATATAATTATCAGCTAAAGTCTGTCAATTAGGTTCTGATCCGATCCGATCTGATTTGCATTTTTATTTTTATCATGTCCATAAAGCATCCATCATTTGAGCAGTTGCGTACTAGACCAACCCATAATTTTTATTCAAACTAAATTGCGTACCTAACAAACATATTCAACAATACATATTTAAATTTTTAGCATTTTTTTCGTGCCACTACTCATATTTCCCTCTTGTATCATATTTAATTGCGTATTTTGGTGCAAATGTTTGTATTTAGTGTAAGAACCAGTGCACTTTTCTTATTAAGTCATCTTTTTTACTCTCTAGTATAAAAGAACTATACAATGCTAAACCTGAAAAAGATCAATATCTTGCATTGGGTTTGAAATTTTGAATACTGACTTCTAAGAGTTTAGGAGGGGCGAGGGGGTAGAGATCATTGGATGGAGAAAGGGAGATCAAGAAGGAGATTGGGGGATCTGTGGCCTTTGCGAACGGGAGATTGAAGGATTTGTGGCTTTTGCAGACAATTGCACGGGCAGTCTAAATTTGGACCGTTCTATCATTTATTTAGGGTTGAATTGTCTTTTGACTCCCAATCCTCTCACCAGCGACCACCCTTTTGTGGAAGATTAAATCTGGACCGTTGATGTATAAGACTGTTGTGCAGTTTGACTGTACACTCATCAAATTAGAGATTGAGGGAATAGTTCTGTTTGTTTCGGAGAATTTATGCACATATATTGAATAATTTGATTTTTTGTAATAATTTAGATGGAAAGCCGGGAAAATGGTGTAACTGACAACTCTGATGAAAGTTTATTAAAAAATAATCTTGTTTAATATTTGTCACACTTGTTTATATTTTAAAGAATAACTTATATTTACATTATTTCCTTGAGATTTATTTATATACAGTTGTCCAGAAATAACAGCTTGCCCAGAGCCAGACTTCAGAGCAGACCACCCACTGTAAGTGCTGCTTTTTCTGTGGAATTTTTAACTACAGTATGTGAACTCTATGACTCCCTTTTTGAATTTTGAAATACTCCGAGCCATGCAGACTTTGTGGAGGCCGACTTGTTATTGATTTGTTACTTATTTGAAGAGGGTCATCTGGTCTTAAAAAGTTGTTACACTCTTTGTAGGAAATGAAGGATCGATAGGCGCTAGTAGTGATAGAGTAATCGAGAGCATGCCATTAGTATGTTTCCCCCAACTAATATTGACTAAATACGTTCTTGTCTCTTGGCGGGACCATCTGTAAATCATATTGTTTGATTCTCCGCACGCCCATCGTAAAAATTAATTTTCACTTAATTTATTGTTTACTAGAGTAGCCATGTTCTTACATGGTTGCCTCGTGGTTTAATATGATATGGTGATTAATTCTAGCTTACAAAAGTGTTATCATTATAATCTGTAGCTGTCATTTTGTCTTAAAAGATATCAACATGTTAATTATAAGATATTGCTGATCTTTTAGAATCCAAAAAGCTGTACCCTTTGGCTTTATCTTTTACTGTTTTTTTTTTCTTCGTTTTGTTAGTGTTTTGAACATTGATCTGTTTTACCCAATATTGGCACTATTTTTTTTTATAAGAAAGGGGCTTAAATGTAATTTCTGGCCTCGGTTACTCGTGTGGTATTCTATTGTTGCCTGAATTCCTTTTATGCAATTTTCAGATTGTTACTGCTGTGAACCAGAAATGCTGCATAAAACTGTGACTCTGTGTGTGTTATGTTTATGGAAGAGGTGATGGTGATTTTGGAAGGTACAGATTCAGACATTGCATTGCAGCAGAACAAAATTTGAAGGTAAGAGCGCACAGCTTTACTCCTAAGATTTAAGTATTCCTTAGTACTTGCAGATTTCTTTCTAGGATTCTTAATTTGTCTTGTCATGGACCCACCAAATGTACTCCTAGACTAGCATGCCAAAGATCCGGTCCCCACCCGCCTATTGACGAGATGGTAACTCTCGCTTATTATGAGTATGATCATATTTTTGTTCTTCACCCATGTTGGATCTCTCATTATAAGTAGGATAATTTTTTGTCCTCCACCCCCACTGTGGGGTCCATCCATGGACGGAGATCGGTCTGAGCCATTATTGCAGTAGATTGTTAGGGAGTTTAACTGCACTGCACCCATTTGCATTCATATACTTCCCTATCATTAGCTTTGCGGCAAACTTAGAAAATGTATAATTGTAATTACTTCATCTTCGGTCTCATAATAAGGATTCCATCTTCAGTCTCATAATAATAAGGATCACGGTTGACTTATCATTATCTTAAATTAGTGTGTTTTTACTTTATAGAAGAAAAATGGCCAACCGGTGGTGCATAAAGCATTCCTGTTAATCAATCAGTATGTCAAGGCTTCCCTTCATTCCTTATATAGAACGATTGCATTTAAGTCTATTATCTTCTTTTAAAATGCAACACTTATTTTGAGAGAGAGTTTTAAGGATAACATGCATAAGTAGCATGCCATCCATCTTATAGACTAGTATTGCATGCATATATTTTGAGTATGCCAATTGCTATATGGTGAATTTGGTATTTTCCTTCCGGTCATTTTTTAATAGGGACATAAAAAAGCAAGATTTCTCATTGATTAGGGATTAGGGGGCAATTACCAAATGGTCCTTAAGCCTAATGAAATTGACCACCTAGGACACACAATTTGGGAATCGACCACGGGTCCTTTCATTGTAGATGGACGCGGGTGTCCCTAGCAAATTGAAGGAAATTATACTCATGCCAATCCTTCTAATGACGTGGACGAGTAGGAGGTTCCTTCTAGCTCCTTTATGCGGTTTCTTTCTCCCCTTTCTCTCTTTCTTTTTTTTTTTTTCCCAAAAACTTTTAAAATGAAATATCTTAATATTTATAAGTCAAAAAATAAAATAAAATGAAATCACCGTTGTATTCGTATCGTTAAAATAAATCAAACTAAACAACTTTGAGAAGTTCACTGTTATTTTTTGAAAGTTCTCAGTTGTTTCATAGTTTTTCTAAGAACAAATAAGAGAAGTTCACAGTTGTTTTAGCGAATTTCATAATTTTTGCATGAAAATGGCTATCATTTACTTAATTCACAGTTGTTTTTAGTGTTTTATGACCACTATTTTTGCAATTTTATGAGATTATTTGACATATTTTTAAGTTCACAACTATTTTTGTTAAATTAACAGTTGTTTTAATTAAGTTCACAATTTTTTTTAATCTTTAAGACCTCTATTTTTACTATTTAATGAGATTATTTGGCATATTTTTTAAGTTCACAGTTATTTTTAGTTAAGTTCACAGTTGTTTTAAGTATTTTATTGTCCCTATTTTTGCAATTTTATGAAATTATTTGACATATTTTTTTATTTACATTTGTTTTTAGTTAAGTTCACAGTTGTATTAGTTAAGTTCACAATTATTTGTAGTCTTTTATGGCCTCTATTTTTGTTGTTTTATGAGATTGTCTGAAATAATTTGTTAATTTACAGTTATTTTAGTTAAGTTTACAGTTGTTTTAGTTAATTTCATTGTTGTTTTTAGTATTTTTTGTGCACAACTTTTTTGTGACCATATTTTGGGCCCCTATTATTATCCAGTAATTAAAGTTAACCTTGTTAACACATTAAAAAATGAATCAAATTCATGTATGCTTATCCCCGTAGATAATACTAAGTGTTAATTTGTTGACTTTTAGAAGGACACCATTAAATATATATTGAGAAAGGAAAAGAGAGATCATACTTTGCTTGGAAATAATTTATTAAGCAAGCAAAGAAACCATAACATAACTGTTATTTTCAATTAAATGCTACCCATTAAATTATAAATTTTCTATGTTTCAACTACAATGAAATTGAAACTTATACCTAATCTATAATAGAAGCCTAGTACATCATATCCAAATTCAAGAATAAGACAAAAGGGGACACATCCTCCTTCATCCACTTCACATACAAATTAAAACACAAATACAAACTCCACTCTTCATTCCTCTTCTGTTTATTGAATTTAGACTTCGACATAGCAGGTCCCAACTTGGTGATAAACTCGTAATTTAGTAAACATTATCTTCCAAATAAAATAATTGAGATCCTACAATATTTATAACTGAAATAATAACAACTGAAATGTATAACATTCATATTTTTTTATTCGAAAAACATAAAAATCAAAGACAATTAAAGGAATGACAATAGATTCGTAAATTGACTGATACTAATATAATTAGACGAATGAAGAATCCGCGATAAACTTTTTGTTGGATGAACGAAGTTGGAATTAACTGACGACCAGGAGCTGTCAATCTGGGAGGAAGTGCCTACGTTTTTGCAGATCTGACCGACAATAATGGTGAATCGTATAAATCGACAGCTAGGATGATGCTAGTAGCGGATTTGGATGAAAAGAGGGAGGCGGAGTCATCGGCGGAGGGTAGGGGGTCGTCGGAGGAGGGGAAGGGAGTCGCCGGATGTGGGGGAAGGAGTCATCGGAGGTAATTGTAGAGAGACAGAGAAATGGCGTGTGTATGTGCATCGTGTGTGTCGAATGAGAGGGGAGGGAAGGAGAGCGTGTCATTGAACAAATGAAGGACTTGATGGAATTTGGTTTATAATGTTGGACTAGGTGGTTAAATCTCAAATTTCACGCACATGGGGATTTGACCTGCTGGCTAGAGCTCATGGCTTTCAACCTGGAGGTCATGAGTTCGATCCCCCCAAAAGTTAGAGGGAAGGCTTTCTCTCCCTATCTCCTAGGCGCTTCTGTGCGTGCATGTGTGTGTGTGAGTAGTGAAAAAAAAAATCTCAAATTCCACTATCCTTATTGATAAATTTCCTTAGGTTGGAAGATCCAACGGTAATTTCCCCTAGAAAATTGACTATTGATCATTGGCAATTTGACATTGCATTGCCGGATAATATTATGATTTTGTTCACATTTAAGTGAATTGTTTTCATAATGATAACGTTGGTGTATGATTGTAGAAGATCCAAACATGCATGGTACAATTATTTGTAATATTGGTGAGAGATCTGTCTTGCAATTTGCAATTTGCAAGTTGCACCAAGTGTGTTGTCATTCTGATTTCTTTGTCCATTGTGATACAAATCCCACTCTGGTTTGTACCTAGCTTATGTTGTTTTGCAATTTACATATTCTTCTATCCAACAACAACAAAATAGATTAACATAGAACCATTGTAATCGATACATAAAGTGATGAAGTTGAAGCGTGATCAATTGGAACGGAGTTTGTGATCGATCATTATTGTGTACATTATCCCTGCTGCACAATAAGTTTTCTTTTATGTACGAAAAGTTACTTTACGTGCATATATTCATACATACACGTACAAATATATATATAACGACTGGTGGTGGTGGTGGGGGTGGCCCCGGTGGGGATGGTTCGGCTTCTGGACCACGGTATATATTGGCTGGCTGGTTTATATAATCATCACAGAAGATCTCCAATATCTCAGTCTGATTTTTGGTACACTAGGGTACCCCACGGGCCTTTATTCACCCTTGTTCTATCTCTTTCTATACGTTATTTGTATAGATTTTCATGTCGCGAGTCACTAAGTTAGCTTGTATTATAAAAAACAAAAAACAAAAAAAGAGTCACTAAGTTAGCTGGTCAAGACAGATTATTATTTTGCGTATCTTACTTCTTTGATTTTCCAGGCAGATGGAGAAAGGAGAATCTATCTGTGATTGATGTGTATTCCTGCCTAAAGAAATTCTTTACTCCTATTATTTAGAATTATGCAGTATAAATTTTCTAAATTACTCCCTCCGTTCCACTTCAAGAGTACTTCTTTCCCTTTTGGTTCGTCCAGACTAAGTGTCCCATTTCATAAATGACAAATTTTGAACAATATTTTAGACATTTATACTCTTATAATGTAAATATATTAAAAAAAAAATCATTAATTATGCCCTTATAATGTTAACATATTTACAAAAAAAATCAATCAAATGTTTTAACTTTTACATTCTCTCTCCTCTAATTTTCCACCCATTTGCAATTTTTTATTCATTTTTAAAAGAATTTTTTAAGAATCGTGAAATATTACCCTAGGACCCTTGAAGTGAGACAGAGGGAGTAATACTCAATAAACTAAGAAACTCTTTAAAATAATAAATTTATCCAATTTCGACTAGGGTCAGTTGAAAATTTTACAAAAATCGATAAAATAATAAGATAATAATTTTTGAAAGACCCTTTTATAATTTTAAGAATACATTGGATATAGCTATTTTTTTTTTTACATATCATCAATTTCTAAGATCATCTTCAACACTACGCCATTCACATGCGCCATCTCCAAATTGACGTGAAAATCAGCTCCAACAACGACGCCAACTTCATCGCCATCCAAAATAGCGATGCCTCTTCCACGCGCCAAATCAGGCGCAGGTAATTTTCTTGCGCCATTTTTTTTTGTTGAATGTCAGTCTTCTAGAAATCGAAGAAAATGAGAATGAGAGATAGGATTACCTTAAAGATTGCCGGAATCGCAAGAGAACGGAGGTTAGGGCTGATCGATTGATTGATTCTCCAATTAGGGCTCGTTTTGTGTTCGATTTATGCCTTGGCTATACTCGCATTTTAACACCCTCTATTTATATTGAAAGGACTTTTGGGGTCCTTGATCTGTTACCTTATAACTGATTTGTCCCCAACTTCAATAGAAAAAATATTTTCTTCTCTCAATTTTAGTGAAAATTTGAATGTATTCCACCATTAGGTTAATAGTTATTTCATCTTTTTTCGATCTCATTTCCGTTTTCTCGTTTTTACACATTTTCTTTCTCCATCATCTATCGAATAAACTAAAATTAAATCAGTGAAATATCGTAAACAATCTCATTTCAAATATAATATAGCATATTCTAATAAATTTTTATTTTAAATTTATTTATTTATTTATGGTTATTAATTATCTTATTTAAGTTTTATAGCATACTATTTAATATAATGTAATTTGAATAATATTAAATATGATTGCCAAAATCTTACAAAAAACGCGTTTTTTCTTAAGCTTAGAAAAAACGTGTTTTGTTTCCCCCACTATTGCCAGTGCCAGTGTAACAAAGTGTCAGTGCATGTGTAACAAAGTGCAAGTGTAAAAAAGTGTCAGTGCATGTATATTAAGTGCTAGTGTAAAAAGTGTCAGTGTTAGTGTAACAAAATGCCAGTGTTAATGTAACAAAGTGCCAGTATAAAAAAGTGTCAGTGCATGTATATTAAGTGCCGCTGTAAAAAGTGCAAGTGTTAGTGTAACAAAGTGCCAGTGTAAAAAAGTGCCAGTGCATGTATATTAAGTGCCGGTGTAAAAAGTGCCAGTGTTAGTGTAACAAAGTGCCAGTGTAAAAAAGTGCCAGTGTATGTATAATAAGTGCCAGTGTAAAAAAGTACCAGTGTTAGTGTAACAAAGTGCCAGTGTAAAAAAGTGCCAGTGTGCCAGTGTAAAAATGGTTTTTCCTAAGCTTAAAAAAAAACGTGTTTTTTGTAAGATCAACTAAATATGATTAATGAAAAATATTTTAATTAAATGAAATAATAAGCATATACTGTAAAGATTTTTATTTGGTGCAAAATTTGAAGCAAGCTGTTGGAGATGGTGTAAGATATTTGATGCTGAAATTGCACAATTTTGATGAAAAATTTGAAGCAAATTTTTGGAGATGGCCTAACGTATTTCAACTTATTATGCTCATGCATACAAAGAGTTTAGTTTGTACATAAATCTAAAATTCGTCAAACTGGCTAAAAAATTTAAATTAATAATTATCAATTCATTGGTAAATTAATAGCTTTATAAAATAAATTTCACCAATTCGACCTTATTAATATACTAGTACATGCCCGTGTCCAAGATCACGTTTTTTTAAAATTTTTCTTTTTTTTTTAAAATTTTTTTTCATGCCCATGTCCAAGGCCACGTTTTTTTTAATTTTTTTTTTTTTAATTTTATTTTTTTTTTTAAGGGCAAAATAGGAAAGAGACAAAATAGTGAGGGCAAAATGGTAAAACACCCACTTGAAACTGTAGAGAGTACTGTTCAAAAGGCAGGTGCCATTTATAATATAGATACTCCCTCCGACCCAATAAGTGCTTCACCTTCACCATTTTGGGTGAGCACGCAAATTATGGAAATGGGAGGGAAAAAATGTTGTGAGTGTAATTTAAAAATAGGAGAGAGAATTAGTGGAGGGAATAGTAAATTATAATGGTGTTGTGAGTATTAAAAAAATGTATGAGAGAGAATGAGTGGAGGAAATAGTAAAGATTCTTTGCCAAAAAAAGAAAGGTGAAGCTTCTAACGAAACGTCCTTTTAGGTAAATAGTGAAGCTTTTATTGAAACGGAGGGAGGGAGGGAGTATAATTTTTACTCTGGTTTCATTTGACAGATGTAAAGTGTCGCTGATACATACAAAAATTGCAAATAAGTAGGATTGATTACTTGATATATACTCCCCACTTCCAACCCGAAAATATATAAATTTCTATTTTGAGTGTCCTATTTAAAAAGGTACATATTCAAAATAAAAATCTTTTAATACTTTTTTATTCGTGAGATCCACTCGTTATACTCGTAATAACAAATCACTTACTATTCTTACCTCACTTTTTTTCTCTTACCTTACTTTTAATACATACAATCAGTGGCGAAGTCAGGATTTTTTTTAAAGGGGGTCAAGACTATTTTGAGACAATTAATATTATAAAGAAGAGATTCAAATTTTACACACAAGGGGGTCAAAATAATAATTTAGTGCAATTTTTTTCTCAAAATTAATGGGATCAAAATGTATAAATTCATCATTTTTAGTAGTAAAAAATCATTTTAAAAAAATTTAAAAGTGCTAAAATTGACATATTCCAAAAACCAGTGTTCTAAAAGACCCCGCCTAAGGGCGCCTAGGCCCCGCCTAGACGCTAGGTCCCTCTCCAACGCCTAGTTCTAAGCCCCGCCTAGATCCCAACTAATCCCGACTAGTCCCCGCCTAGGCGCAGCCTGCTCCGCCGCTCAAGATCCGCCTACGCTTTTAACCTCGCTAAAACTGGAAGTGGGTCGACCGACCCCTTGTTATGTGCCTACCTTCGCCATTGCACACAACACTTACTCCACTATAATTTTTTCTATAATTTTCGTTTAAAATCAACTATATGTCTTTTCGAATGGATAGAGAGAGGTAGGTTTTCAGTTGATTTTCTCTCTCATAGTTGGCGTGACTTAACATGGATTGGTGTGTCACAGGCTCGAGCTAGCAAGCAATAGAAGGTTCAAAATCGAAGCAAGCAAGAAATGTACTTATAAAGAGAAAGACAAAAGTAGGACATACTGATTAGGCTCCGTTTGTTTGGGAGAAAAATATTTTTTGTAAAATGATTTTTGGAAAATATTTTCTGTAAAATAAAAATGTTTTTTGGAATATAACATTCAATTGTTTGGTAAGTCTACGAAAAATGTTTTCTAAAAGACATTTTAATATGAGTATTTTATTTTATTTTTTTGACGGGGGTTGGGGGTTTGGAGGGACGGCAAGAGAGTTGATAAAAAAATTAATATAAGCAGAAATAATTTTGATTGGGGGGTGGGTGGTGGTGGTGGAGAGGCGGCATGAGAGTTAATAAAAAAATAATATGGGCCAAAAAAAATGACGGTGGGGTGGGTGGGTGGGGAGTTGTAGGGGTGGTAGGAGAGTTGATAAAATAATTAATATGGGCAAAAAGAAAATTTGAGGGGGTGGGTGGGTTGGCGGTGGGGGAGAGGGACGGCAGGAGAGTTGATAAAAAAAATTAACGGGGGTGAGTGGGTGGGGTGGGGGTTGGAGGGGCGACAGGAGAGTTGATAAAAAAATTGATGGGGGGGGGGGGAGGTGGAGGGAGGTGGGGGTGTAGTGGTGGTGGTGGTGGAGTTTGGGGGTGATGGGATGGTGTTAAAAATTATTTTTCGAAAAATGTTTTGAGTAGTTAGAAATTCAGAAAATATTTTCCTTATAAACAAGCCTATTTTTCATTGGTCGAAAAATCTTTTTCGTTGATTTTATTTTTCAATGGTTACCAAACACCGAAAAATAGGGAAAACATTTTCCGAAAATATTTTCCCCAAGCAAACAGATTCTAACACGGACATCGAAGCATAAACTATTGAAAATAAGAATTCGTTTGTTTGGGGGAAAACATTTTTCGAAAAATGATTTCTGGTAAATATTTTCTGAAAAATGAAAATATTTTTCGAAAAATGACATTCGTTTGTTTGGTAAATCTAAAAAAAAGTGTTCCCATAAACATTTTTATGTGTTTGGTAAATCTAACATTTTCTTGATGAAAAAACTAAATGGGGTAGGTAGGGTAGGTGAATGGAGGGATAGGGGTAAGGTAGGTGATGGGGAGAGAGAGAGGGAGAGGTAGGGGTTAGGATTAGGATAGGGTAGAGTAGAGTAGTGAAAATGGGGTGGGGTGAAGGTAGGGAGTTGGGGTGGGTAGGATAGGGTGTGGGGGTGGGGATATTGGGGGAGTTGGGGGTGGTGGTGGTGGCAAGGGTTGGGAGGTGTGGGTGGGTGGGTGGTGGGGAATGATGGTGTTAAAAAGCATTTTTCGAAAATTTTTGTGAGAAGCAGAAATTCGAAAGTCATTTTCATTAAAAAAAAATCTATTTTTATTGACCGAAAAATCTTTTTTGTTGACTTTATTTTTCGATAATTACCAAATACCAATAAATGGGAAAAATGTTTCCAAAAAATATTTCCGCCAAACAAACAAATGGAGCTTAACTATACCAAAAGAGTAGAAAATTTGGAAACACAATACCAATCAACACTCTAATAATTAAAATTCAAGAGGAGTATAACTAATACGGAGAAATGTTGTAACTAACTTATGATCTCACTTAATTATCGAGCACGGACTATTATAATTCTACATGGCTCATATACCTACGACATGTACGATCTTTATAATGTCAAATAAATTGATTTCAAGTTTACTTGGGAAGAAGTCGTTGGCGGTGATACCACAATATCTTTATAACTAATATTTTCTTTTACCCATACGAATATTAACGCTCGATCGGGTCCGAAAGCCAAGTATGTTGTATTTTAGGTACTAACAAAATATCAAGTCAGATATCCTACATCATTCAGACACCAAAAAATACATGACGTCACAATATTGCGGTATCTCTATTATCTAATTTTCATTACACTCAATCTGGAGATTGTTGTATTCCTTGTCTTCTTAGTTTTGAACTAAGCTATTTATAATAATTAATTAGATTATTGCAATGGCTTGATGCACACTATGTTATAAGCACAAAATTGCATGCCCAAATGTGCGTTATTATTGTGATGCGTGCTGTTTATATCTTTAAATTAACTTAATTGAAAATGAGGGTGGTGCCTTAACTTGTATGCAACATATTCATATATTGTTAAAATGTTGAACCTGTAACTGTGTGCTCAAGGATCAATATTGATTGGCGACGTATTTGAATTATAATACCTAGTGGACGATATTTTTAATTATTCAATATTTCATATAGCCTTAGAGAATATACTCCCTCCGTCCCAATAGTAGCTTCCCATTTTGCCATTTTGGGTGTCCCGTTAATAGCTTCCACTTTCCTTTTTTGGCAAATAAATCTTTACTATTCCATCCACTCATTCTCTCTCCTACATTATTTTAATACTCACAACACCATTATAATTTACTATTCCCTCCACTCATTCTCTCTCCTATTTTCAAATTACTACAACATTTTTTATCTTACCCATTTTATTAATTTGCGCGAAAAAATTTTCTATTAATTGGAACGGAGGGAGTATATTATTGCATGCATCTTGCTATTTTTTAAGATTATAAAATGGTAGGGGAAGCTTCTGAAACATATTTAAGGGCTCCTAAGAAATATTGATGATATTGTAATGTTCAAAGGATAAATAATCATTGTTGTTGTCTCTTTTGAGATTTAATGTTACCTCATATACCTACAAACAAGATCTTAGGAAGAAATCTGATTGACGTTTCCCCCACCTTGGTCTTGGTCTTCTCTCTCTCTCTCTCTCTCTGCAGATCTTTCTGTGAATCTGAATGAAAAACACTGACCTGATACTACTGAAAAATCTCAATCAAAATCTCAACAGTAAAGTTCAAAGATCCTTTTGATTCCTACCTAACACTCCTCTGCATGAATTTTCATTCCTTATTTAGATAACAAACAAAACAACAACTCTTCTAGTGGAGTATTGAAAGTGTGAAAGGAAGAGCTTTTCTAACTCCTCATGTTTTAATCAACTTTTCAATAATAACAAATTAAAAAAAGAAGGGGTTGGGCAAAAAGGTGTGAAATCCCAATCCCATATCGAAAACTATGAGTTTCAATTTTGTTAGATAAGTGTTCAATCTATCATCATTGAACATCAATAACATTCATGAATTTTTTGATGAACCTGTTATTTGTCAAGTGAACCAAAATTATTTGTGTCCAGGTCAAGGTCAGAGTGTGTAATGCTTACACTCCAGCAATTAGGTAGGATATGGCCATGTTTCACTATTTCTAGAATGTGAGATCATTTTACATTTACTTTTATGGTTAACTTATTAATCAAATATTGACTATAATTACTATATGAAAACATAATTATTTCTTTATAATTCTGAAAAATGTGATTGCAGCTATAACATTGCTGCAGCAGTTCTCTGTCCATGAAATTGTCAAGTGTGATGTCCGAATTTACTTTTTCAGATTTGGATATTTGAAAAACAAACGGTACCAGACTTAATTTATGCTGCTCTCTCAGTCCCGAAATGATCTTCCTATTTTTTTCGTTAACGTGAAGGTATTTTAAGCAATAATTTTAGTTTGATTTGATTATCCGAAAACATCTAAAACTTGCTATTGATAATATTTATAATCGTGTACCGACAAGTTTTAAATTTTCATTAGGATAATTAAATCAATATAAAATTATTGCTTATAAAGCCTTCGTGTTAATGACAAAAGAAATGGAAAGATCATTTCGGGACATAGAGGGTATAATAAAGATTATTATGGCTACTCCCTCCACCCCGGAGTAAAATTTCTAGTTTGACTTTACACGGATATTAAGAAAAAATAAATGTTGTGAGTATGAAAAGTAAAATTGGAAAGAGAAAGCGGGTAGGGAGTATTTGTTGTGGGTATGTCAAGTGGGTCTCATTATCCATTTTTAGTAATAAATCAACTAAGAACCTTACTATAAACAGAACAAAAAAAAAAGTAAAAACCTTACTATTATGGGACGGAGGGAGTATAAAAACATACTGAGTGGGGGCAGCAATGGTTGCCCTACGAATATTATTCATTATATCAATTTTTTGATGTATTGTACAATAGCTTAAAACATTAAAGAAAAGAAAAAGGTAATCTATGACTAAGATATTTCCACCCCAACTACTAAGCACATACTATTTGTAAATATTAGGTTCATCTAAATTAGTGGATGACTAATATCTATCAAATGAATGATTTCAATTCTATACATGTCGATTACATAGCAGTTTATACGCGCTATTTCAAACCCATCTTGATCACGTGTTGTGGAATACCCTACATGCATAACCAGAAAGTCTAATTGTGCAGGCAAATTACATGGGAAGACATTAATTTTGTGTTTCTTTGTACATTGTCAGCCTAAACTAGAAGGGAGCATGAAGAAGCACATGCACTACTCGTCTCTTGTTTCAGAGTAAATATTGCACTTTTTGTATATTAGTACGAAGGAACTTTTAGTAGTAATTTTAGGTTAATTTAATTATCCTATAAAATGATAGAACTTGTTATTGATACATTATAAATTATAGCAATAATAATTTTTTAAAATTTTCATTAATTAAATTAAACAAATATTATTACTCAAAGTTCTTTGTATTAACATACAAAAAAGTTGCGACATTTTGAAGAGGGAGTAATTTATGTTCCGTTAGCCAGTCTTGGTAACCAAGTGTGAAACAGTTATGCTCTAATAGAAGGGACATTAGATTGTAGCACACATTAAACGCCATATATCCATCCAGGAAGTCATGACTTTATGAAAATAAATGGCAGAGTTAATGTTTTGGTCCATCCATATCTTTGATTATTTTAATGCCTCAAGATTGATTTATTCTCTTATGCCTAAAGATTTTGTCCCCATTTTCCATTAAAACTCTCTATATATACTCAACACCACCATTTCTCCAAGAAATCACTACATCACCTCTCTCTCTTCCTCCCTTTCATTCTCTCTCTTTGTGCTGCCCTGGCCTCTAATGGCTAAGAGTAGTGATCTAGTTCCCTTATATTTCACTTTCTTAACTCTAATGAAGCAACTTGTTTCAGTACTAGGGAAGTTAGGGCCATGGACAAGCAATAACTCACTCCCACAAGAGATTTTTTCGCTCGATATTGCCCCTAAGATTCACTGCGATTCAAATTCCATTCAAATAGCCTCGAGTGACTATGGAAATCTTGTTCAAGAAATCCCATCTGCAGTTCTTTATCCTTCTTCAGTTAACGATATAATCGATCTCATAAAGTTCTCTTATAACTCCTCTATTCCTTTCAATATCGCACCCCGAGGCCATGGCCATTCTGTTAGGGGTCAAGCCATGGCAAAAAATGGGGTGGTTGTGGACATGACCTCTTTGAGCAATACTAGTGGAAATGGTATTAGGGTTTCTTGGAGTCCTTTATTAGGGTATTATGCTGATGTTGGAGGGGAGCAGCTTTGGATCGATGTGTTGCGGACCACCATGGAGCATGGACTTGCACCTGTCTCGTGGACGGATTACTTGTACCTTACTGTTGGTGGTACACTCTCTAATGCAGGGATTAGTGGCCAGTCCTTCTTGCATGGTCCTCAGATCAGCAATGTGCATGAATTGGATGTTATCACTGGTATATATACACACTCACAGAAGAAACACAATACCAATTATCCTGTTATTCCATGATCCCCCCCACCCCCCAATCCAACAATTTTAAAAAAAATTTGGTAGGTCAACTTTTTAGGATATATCACTACTTGCATGTGCTTTCAAAAAAATTGCACTATATAATACACTTTTTTCCAACAAACAAAAATGGAATTGTAATTATTCTGGGACGAAGAGATAATGTTTTTAAACTCTTCTCATTCAGGAAAATTAGGCTAGGAGATGGGTAATGCAACTTAACAATTTGTGCCACGTCCTCTTAGTGCATCCACGATGGTAGAAGCTCTTTTGATTGATAGCTTTCTGTGATTCAGATTATTGGAATTTCTAGCCAAAATAAAATCATATGAGTACTATTTTTTCCTAATAATACTTTGTTCATCCAAAAAGAAAAATAGATATTTTTTAATTAATTCCTAAAAGAGCATAAATGAGTACATATATAGTGAATATGAAGGATATATTCTTGGCAGAAAAGGTGGACCTGGTGGTTAATGTTCAGGAGAAATTTAGGTCAGATCTCCAACATGATCAGGAGATCTTCCAGTAGCTAGGTAAGATTGACCTGAAAGCCTTTTCAAGGGAATATATTTTGCATGTTAGGTTTTTGTCCTGATTAAATAAGCAAATACTTGGAGGATATGTTAGGGTTAGGGTGACTGATCGATCATTTTCTCTCTCTCTCTCTATCTCTCCTAATCAAAAACTCATCAAGAACTGATTAAATTTATTATATATATTTTTTTGCTTGGTTCAGGAAAAGGGGACTTCATGACATGCTCCAATAGCATGAATTCTGAGCTGTTTTATGCTGTTCTTGGAGGTCTTGGCCAATTTGGAGTAATTACCAGGGCAAGAATAGTCCTTGACATGGCACCAAAGAGAGTAAGTCAAACTATGATTTTGTTGGTAGTTCTCGAGTAATCCAGATTCGAGCTGTGTATAAGGAATGTAATGCACTCCATACTACAATTTTGAAACAAGGTTTATAATTTTCTTTTCAAAGAATTTTATGCTAAACAAATTATAATGATATTGAAGCAAAAACTAAGAGAGAGAAATAACAAGAAAATTTGGGGAGCAATAAAAGAGATAATATAATAGTACAAGTTTTTTTCTTTTTTCTTTTTTGAACTCATATAATAGTAAGTTTAAAACATTAAATAGAGAATTTCTATCAATTATATTAATTAATTAGACTTGGATTTTCTTAATAACATGGAAAATATTGGCACCACTACTGTCTTCTTCGACTTGAAACTAGATTAGTTTACTTCTTGTTCAGACCAGAAAAATAAAAATAAGATCATATTCTGTTGATCAGAAAATAAAAGCAAAGTATCATGGATTCTTACTAGTGAATTCACACAAAATATTGATATTCACGGTTTATCTATTTCAGGTGAAATGGATTCGAATGCTTTATGATGATTTCTCAGCATTTGGAAAGGATCAAGAACATCTCATATCAACAACCAATGGACTTGATTATGTCGAAGGCTCTCTAATAATGAGCCAAAGTCCTCCAAATAACTGGAGATCTTCATTTTTCTCACTCTCAGATCATTCCAAAATAGTTTCTCTCTTATCCAAACATGAAATCATCTATTGCTTAGAAATTGTTAAATATTACGATGATCTCACCATAGACACCATTGATGAGGTATCCATATTTTTCAAAGTCATTTTTAAATTATAAACATAATTATAAAAAAAAAAAAACAATTTTATAAATGAGATTGTTGAATTTATTTTGCTTTTGGTGTTTAGGAAATGGAACTGTTGGCCAAAGGGTTGAGCTTTGTTTCTGGATTTACTTTCAAGAAAGATGTTTCTTTTGTGGATTTTCTAAATAGAGTACGGAGTGGAGAGCTAAAGCTTCAATCTCAAGGACTATGGGATGTTCCTCATCCATGGCTAAACCTATTCGTACCAAAATCTCGGATCAAGGATTTTAACGCAGGTGTTTTTGTGGACATTATTTTCAAACAAAACATATCCATGGGACCTCTCCTTGTATATCCAACCACCCGAAATATGTAATATTTATAACAAATGATTTTAATTTAACAAATAAAATATTATATTCATCTTTTTGCTAACTAATATTTTTGTTTGATCGATGCAGGTGGGACGATAGAATGTCTGCAGTTATACCAGATGAAGATATCTTCTACACCATTGGATTATTGCATTCGGGTGGTATAGATAACTATGAGGACATAGACAATCAAAATAAAGAAATTTTGAAGTTTTGCGATGAAGCTGGAATTAAGGTAAAGCAATACCTTCCACATTACGGAACAAAAGAAGAGTGGATGAAACATTTTGGTAAGAAATGGAATACATTTCAAGCAAGGAAAGCTCAGTTTGATCCAAAATTTATTTTGTCACCTGGACAAAAGATTTTCAACTATATTTAAGGCATTAATTTCTAGTTTGTACCGGAGTTATATTTTAATCGCATGTAAATTATTTCATTAATAAATCTTAAGGCTGTAATTTGGTTAAATTTGTAATATATGATAGACGCTGAATTGTATCTGAATGATTTTTATTGGTAAAATTGTGTACTCATAAGTCCATTTATTCTCCTTTTTTTTTTTTTTATTAATTATGCACATGCAATAGTATCTTTGCCAATTATTAAATGAGAAATGCTTTAGGCACACACAAAAAAAGAAAAAAAAATCTTACTCACAAAATCACGGGTGGTAGTCATTGATTTATTGATGTTTATATCATTTAAAGTTTATGCCCGCAGATTGAATATCCAATTAAATACTACCAATTAAAAAAAAAAAAAAAAACCTACTCCTACCAACAAGGATTTTGGGAGCAATATTTTGTGATTTTTTGTGCCTGAATTTTTGCTCTTATTAAATTTTACCCAGCTATTATTAGGTCAGTTTCCCACTGTATTTTTATAAAATCTTGCAAGATTCCCAATTTCCCTAACATATCCAATTCCTGCAAACAAGAATTTAGGAATCGATTTTACTGTCCTTCCTGCAGTTTGGGAAATTGCACGCAGAGTCAAAAAATTTAACAATTGGTGCACATACAGTGGCATAAAAGACCAGATTTTTTCATTTTCCTTTATGCGAAATAGAGAGAGATCGAGCTTCGAAGAGACAGCTAACTCCATGCAGATATTTTGTTGTTGTGTTTTTGGAAATGAAAAACACTTGAGGGCGAAAAATGACTCTTTTTGGAAAAAAAAATGGAGCATTTATCGAAAACTACTTTTGAAAAATGGATATTAAAAAAACACACAAGTTGGATATTATTTTTTTTTATATGTCAAATAACTGATAAATGCATTTATCAGTTGTTCAATCAATAACCCAAGCACAAAAACTCTTTAAAAAACTGATAAATGAATTTGTCATTTGTGTAATCATTTATCAGTTATAAACAACTGATAAATGCATTTATCATTTATTTTAACTGAAAAAGCAAAAAAAATATATATAAAAAAAGTAGTTTTTGGTAAAAACTCCAAAAAAAGATATACTGTATATTAACACTTGAGGGTGAAAAAACATGATGATCAGGAGGCCAATTTGTGTAGTGGAAGTGCTTAGTACTTAGCCCCAACTTATTGACTAATATTGAGCTTGTCTCTAGGTGGGATCATCTTGAAATTATTTTTGTTATATTCATTGCACGCCCATTACACGGTTGCTTCTTCTTTAATTCGATAGAATGATGAACTCTATTCTTACATAGATACGGCGTAGCTGCGCTTTTTCGCTACCTTTTAATTAATCTTCGATTCATTATGGTAAGCATCTTTTTGCAGGTCTTTGTGGCTACAAAAAAGTTGTTGCACTTGATTAATTAAGCTTTATAGCTTCCACTTTTTGATCTATTTACAATTTTTCAGCATGTTCTGATAATGGCTCATGTGGTGATTATTTACTCCAAATCTGAAAGCTTCTTTTTACCTTTTGTGTCAAATGGAACATAATAGTTTTGCCTAAAACATGACTTTATGCCTCAAAATCCTCATGTAGATAATGCCATTTTGCTATGTCAAAAATTATTTTTATTTTTTTTGGCGAAAAACCTTATAACCCATTATTGAGACCCTCCAAATAAGACCCGAGAGAATACAACTCA
Source organism: Adenophora triphylla var. japonica (assembly GCA_022495995.1). Taxonomy (NCBI): domain Eukaryota; kingdom Viridiplantae; phylum Streptophyta; class Magnoliopsida; order Asterales; family Campanulaceae; genus Adenophora; species Adenophora triphylla. The sequence goes on from JAFEMH010000020.1 coordinate 663,000, forward strand.
CAATGTAAGGTTTATGCGCTTAAGTAGTATTACGAAAATATTCACAATCAATTGAAAATCATTGAAAAATAAAAACATCTTTTGTAGGAAGTTGAACCATTAAACTTGACAAACGTTCGTTATTTATTTTTTACTTTCTTCTTTCTTAACGTCTAACAAATATTGCATCGTATACAATGCATCAAGAAATCCGAGAATATTTCACTTTAATCCGTGATGGCATTGGGTTTGATCTTGGCTTTCCTACCTCTTCCAAATACAGAATAACAAATAACTCAATGTACAATGTCATACATATTGTGCCATAACACAAGTGTCTTATATACGCGTCAATCTCAAGTATTCCATGGTACATGGCAACTTGTAGGGACGATATAACAATGACAATAACGAAGGATGTTCTATAACGTAATGAAGCATATACATTATTCATATCTTGTGACTTTGGATAGCTTGGATATATGACTATGACAAAACATAAAGTAATAAAGTTTGTGTAGCCAAAAAACAGGTTTTGGGGTATTATTCTTCCCAACAGGGCCCCGGTCCATGGTAATTGAGGCCCAAAGCCCTCAAATTTTAGTCTGAAGGGACGACCGTGCGGTGGCGATGAATATCGGCTTCTATTTCCATTTATAGGACCCTCGTTATTCTTTCTACTCTCTCCGTCCTGCGATGATCTTCTTGCTGTTTTTGTTGTCATCTCGAAGCTACTTTGAAAAATAATTTTAGATTAGCTTATTTATCCTATTTTTTTTTCTCAGCAACAAAATAAATTTTATTTAGGCATGAATTAAAGATCCACACAAGGCTTACAAGATAAGATATGTAAACCGCCAGAAAAATAACAACCACCAACACCTAACATGAGAAGCCTGGCGAAGTACAGTCAACAAGCACAAAGAAAAAATAGCCAAACGACAAATACCAATCAAGGAACCACCAAGTAATGAAGGAGAAACACCATGTGATACCCAAAAAACGTAGCAGAAAGAAAATAAAGAAAAAGGATAGGGATACGCACCACTTCAAGCAATCCACCTTAAATATACATGACGTAAACGACGTAAACAAGTTACCGCTCAATGGAATCAACCGAAGAGATACATGGTTGTATGTTTACTTCTAAATGGAAACAACCGAAAAAATAAAAAATAAGAAAAGAAGCCACAAAGCACAACTTTATATTTTAATCAATTCAAAATTCAACTCTTCTTTAGCATATACTCCCCCCGTCCCGTTCGAAAGGGCACAAATTTCATTTGGGCGTCCCAATTGAAAGGGCACAACCCAAAAATGAAAAGTTTTTTATTACTTCTTTATTTGTGAGGCCGAACAGCATTAAATCTTTACCATGATAAATATCCACTAACTATTTCCTACCTCACTTTCTCTTTCCTACATCACCTTTCACTCACAACATTTATTTCACTATACACTTTTTCTCTTTCCTACATCACTTTTCTTAATTTTCGTGTAAGACACAAACTTTGCCCTTTCGGGCGGGACGGAGGGAGTAGCTATTACTCCCTCCTTTTCATTATGTTTGGCCACATTTCCATTTTTGTTTGTCTCATTTTGTTTGGCCACTTATAAACCCAATGCAAATTTATATCTTATTTTTTTACTACACTCTTATTTATGTTTTACATTTAACTAAACAATTAGAAAAGCACAGATTCTCATGTCATAATTAAGAAAGGGTATAGCTGAAAATGTAAAAATTAAACAAGACATTTATTAACACTTTAGATAAGGAAAATAAATATGTGAAAATGAAGTGAAGTTGAGGACCAGAAAGAAAATGAAAGGAAATTGAACCTTGAGAAAAGATAAGAAACTAAGAAAAATAGTTGCAATTGTCGAAGCCCAAAAGTGTGGTGGAGCAGTACACAGTCTGCGCAGCACGATATACAGCTTCACCAAAATTGCCATAACGACAAACCGTAAATTCCATTAGAAAGTAGGCTCCATGATCACTATCTGAACATTTCTTAGACAGCAACATTTTTTCCTCTTTTTCTTTGTAACTTTTGGACTGAGCATTTCATTTTCTTGTTGATTATAAATCCTACTCCATGGATAATGAATACAGACAACATTTTCAAAGGTTGTTTCATGCGTCACCGTCACCATGATGCTCCATGATCTGATTGTATCTAATAAAAGGTTTAGCAAAGATAATTTTATTATGAGAATGATTACAAACATATATACACGAGAGTTTCCTAACTGATTCTAAGGATGTGATTGTGATTACAATTTTCTAACTGATTCTAAGGGAGTGATTACAATAATCAAGGGAAGGGTATATACAAATAAAGAAGGATAATATTTACAATTAAACACAATGCTAACTATGTGCCGTGATAGTAGGAGAAGGATTGGGAGAATCCTTAATACGACCCCGCAAGATGGACGATCCATGAGTGAGACCAATCTTGGAGACAAGTGATGTAAACCGAGCACGAGAGAGAGGTTTCGTTAACACATCAGCGAGCTGGTCCTTCCCGAAATATGCTGAACCCGAAGCTTGCCAAGTTGGACCTGTTCCCGAACGAAATGAAAGGCCAGTGCAAGGTGTTTCATTCGTGAGTGAAACACTGGGTTAGCAGAGTATGTAGTTGCACCCAGATTATCACAGAAGATGACCGGAGGAGTAGAAGGATGAATGTCTAGTTCAGATAAGAGGTTGGTGACCCAAAGTAGTTCGGCAGTGGTGGAAGCAACGGCGCGAAACTCAGCCTCGGAGGAGCGAGCAAGAGCACGTTGCTTCTTGGAAGACCACGCAATGGGATTACGACCAAGGTATACGACAAAACCAGTTGTTGACACAAAGTCGTCCTCGTCGCCAGCCCAATCGGCATCGCAGAATGCATGGAGAGTAGAAGGAGTGTTGCTTAATAATTGAATACCCAGATGGACGGTGCCATGAAGATAGCGAAGAAGCCTTTTTAAAGCTGTCCAGTGACTCTCTAGAGGATGATGAAGAAATTGAGAGAGTTTATTGACCGGAAAGGCAATGTCCGGTCGTGTAAGAGAAAGATATTGGAGATTTAATTGCACGGAACTCAGTAGGGTTGTATATGGGGGTACGAGGGGTGGCAGATAGAGAGGGATATGTGGACATTGGGGTGGCTGATGGCTTAGAGTTAATCATGTCGTGGCGAGTGAGGAGATCGTGTATGTATTTGGATTGAGAGAGAAGGATACCATTGGCATTGGGTGTAATCTCAATACCCAAAAAGTAAGAGAGCGGACCAAGATCTTTTAGAGAGAAATGGGAGGAAAGACTGGAAATAAAGTGTGTGACGAAGGAGGTCGAAGGACCGGTGACAATTATGTTATCAACATAGACTAGCAGAGACTAGCAGAAGAAGACGATTGGAGTTTTTAGAGCATGTGAAGAGAGAGGAATCGACTATGGAAGAGTGAAAGCCGAATGAAATGAGGAAGGATTTGAGGGCAGTGTACCAAGCACGTGGTGCTTGTTTGAGACCGTAAATGGCCTTGGAAAGGCGACACACATGAGTGGGATTGTTGGAGCTTTGAAACCCCGGTGGTTGAGTCATGTAAACAGTTTCAGAAAGGGAGTCTTGGAGGAAGGCATTGTTAATGTTGAGTTGGCGAAGAGTCCAACCTTGACTGATTGCAAGAGAGAGAATGAGACGGATGGTGACGGGCTTGACCACGGGACTGAAGGTCGGAGTAATCAAGACTGCGGCGTTGGTGAAATCCTTTGGCGACTAGATGGGATTTGTATTTATTTGTGGTATTGTCAGGATTATACTTTATTCTGAAGACCCATTTACATCTAACTATGTGTGGAGCTTCATGGGAGGGAACCAAAGACCAAGTATTGTTACGCATGGGAGCGTTGTATTCCTCGAGCATAGCAGTGGGGGGAGGACAAGGCCTGTTTGGTGGAGGTTGGGAGGGAAGTGGGTGAGGTTAGAGAGGCAATTTGGGCATATTTGGGGTTTGGTTTTCGAATGTTGTTTGAAAGTCGAGTGGTTATGGTGCGGGCAAGGGGGTTGTTTGCCGAGGAGGAGGGAATGGGGAGTGTGGGTTCAGTAGAGATAGCAGCAGATGGAGAGGAGGGCTCGACCGGAGCAGTATGGGCAGTAGGTTCAGTAGGTTCGGTAGGAGAGTTTTGGGTAGTGGGCGGCCGGTTGGTCGAAGGTGTATCGATGAGAGGAGGAGGTTGGGCTGTGAGGTCAACCGGAGGGTTTGGAGGGGTTGAGTGAGGAGGAAGGATGGAAATTGAGATAGAGCACCAATCAGCGGGTAATATAGTGGGAGATGGAACTGTGGATGTGAGAGTAGGGTATGGAAATTCGGTGTTGACAAACTTTACATGCTGAGAGGTGTAGTTACGATTTAAGGTGGGATCAAGACAGTATTAAGCACTCCGCGATGGTGAGTAACCAACAAAGATACAATGTCACGATCCTAAACCTAGGCACATTTTGGGTCACACGTGAAGCATGTGGGGTTGGGTTTCATTGCATCTCATCCTTTGCTTGTTGGCATTTGGTTTGATTACGTGTTCATTTTGAGATTTTTGATGAACTATGTGATGATTAGATGTTATTACATTGATTGAAGCTTATAATGTCTAAAGAAAGGAAATGGGAGTTTTGTGTAGTAAAGTTTATAATACTTGAATTTTGAATTGAAAGTGTTATAAAATGGTTGAGGAGCTTATGTGTAATTATAAGTTCAAGGTAGTGCTTTGTAGGTTTTCAATCTTGAAGGAGCTTGGTTGTAACTTTGTTGATATAAATCTCTTCATCAGCATCTCCAAGAAGCCATACGTTTCCTCAACCTTCTCTCTTCTTCTCTCAGTCTAGGAAAACCTTAAACCCTAGCTTATCTTCTAAAATTTCTAGAAATTCACCCCTTGTTGTGTTGTTGATTCCAACTTCAATTTCTTGCTAAGGGAGTTGAGTAGAGAAAGTATATCCGATTATATCTTCATTTTATTTTGATAACTTGTGGTAAGTTGTTATGGTTCTTTGCTATAACTGCTCATCCTTTGTTTAAAAATGTTATTCTTGCCATATAACTGATTATTGGTAAAAAGGAATCAGTTGGTTGGTCTTAGAAAGGAGGGAATTTGGTTTGGAAAGGAGTAGGTTGATAAAGATGTCCAAAGGTGATATTATGGGTTGAAATGAATTGGGAGTGTGTTATGTATGTGTTATTGGGTGTGAAGGGAGAATAATAGGGTCTAAAAAATGTGTATAGACTGTTATAGAATGACCTTACAGTAGCTGAAATGAAGAACTGGAAGTTGTTGTTTTGTTCCTGCTGAACAACAGCTTCAGTTGCAGTTTCTGGGCTTGGGCACGACTCGTGCCCTGAAGCACGAGTCGTGACCTGGCTTTATGGAGTTGTGCGACACCTTGTGCCTGATGGGGCAAGTCTTGATCAATCCCAGGACGTCTGTTTCTGGTGGGGTGTAATAGGGCACGAGTCGTGCCCTACCCTGCAGCCTTTGAACCTTTTTCTAGGCTTTGAACACCTAGTCTAATGGGTATGAATTAAGTCACTCTTTAACTAGGATTCAAGTACAACTTTAGTACTACATTGTGGAACTTGAAATGGTCCAAATAGAGATTGAGAAGGTCTTTAAATATTGACCTAAAAATGCTTGAAGGGCAATTATGAAACTTGAACCAAAGTTGATAAAACTTGGTATTTGAACTTGGAACCTTAAGAGAATGTGTTTAATGTTGTATAATGAACGCGTAGGGTTACTTATATGATATTGTATCCTTATGTGATAACCTGTATAGTGTTATTTGTTCTTATAGTGCATAAAATGTGTAGTGCACTATTTACTTGGTTTGGACAGGAGTTATAATACCCTGTTACTGGTTTACATATTGTGTAACGAATGTGTAGGACTTATGTGATATACGTTGTGCCATAAGTGTTTACATATTCATAATTGATTGTGAACATAGTGTTTAAATACGTGTTGCACTATTTTAATGGTTTAACATGAGTTGCAGTACCATGTTGTATACTCCCTCCGTCCCACCCAAGTGTGCACCATTGACCAAGGCACGCCGATTAAGAAATATTATTAAGATAATGAAAATGTGTGGTAGAAAATGAAGAGAGAGAATGAGTGGAGTAAATAGTAGGTTGGTTGAATAAATTGTATGGTGGAGAATGAGTGGAGTTAATGAGTGGGTGGGGTATGGAGAATATAAAATATTAAAACCTTTTCCATTTTTGGTAGTGTACACTCGGCTGGACGGACCAAAAGGGAAATAAGTGTACACTCGACTGGGACGGAGGGAGTATATATATATGTTGATGTCCCAGGGGTTGGACTTAATTTCAAGTATTTGTTATGTGCTTGAATATGTTATATCAGATGATCTTCGGGGGCATAGGGAATACGAGCACTTATGAGAAAATATTTCATAAGGTGTTTGGATTGCCTTGTACTTGTAACCGTTCACTCCCTTCTGTGGCCACGGAGAGGGGGTTCAGCTAAAGTTAATCACCGACCGTTCACAAGATAGCGAGGTAGCTTATACACTATCAGAAAAAAATGTTTTAGCGGCGGAAATTTCCGCCGCTAAATCAAAATTCTGTCGCTAAAGTTAATCACCGACGAAAAAATTCCGTCGGTGGTCCGCCGCTAAGATCCCGCCGCAGAGGTCCGACGGACCAAATTCCGTCGGTATTCTTTTGATTTTACCGACGGAATTAAATTTCGTCGGTGATCTTTTGATATCAGCGACAAAAAATTTCGTCGCTGAATTAATATAATTTAATTAAATTTTTATTTCAGCGACGGAAATTTCCGTCGATGAAATAAAAATTTAATTAAAATTAATTAATACAGCGTCGAAAATTTCCGTCGCTGAATTAATTTAATTTAATTAAATTTTTATTTTCACCGGGGAAATTTTCGTCGCTAAAATAAAAATTAAATTAAATTAATTTCAGCGACGAAAATTTCCTTCACTGTATTAATTAATTTTAATTAAATTTTTATTCCAGCGACAGAATATTCCGCCGGTGAAAATAAAAATTAAATTAAATTAAAATTAATTGATATAGCGGCGGAAATTTCCGTCGCTGGAATAAAAATTTAATTAAAATTAATTAATACAGCGACGAAAATTTCCGTCACTGATAATGCAATAAATTTAAAAAATAATTTAAAATATCAATTAACCAATTTTTTTGTACCTGATATAACAATTCAATTGATAAAACTAAAACTATAAAACTAAAAACCAAATATCAGCGTACCAAACTAAAAACCAAATATCACCGTACCAAATCGGTAGGGGGGAGGGAGAGGGGGGGCGGGGCGGGGCTCCCGCGGGTACCAAATATCACAAATGTTTACAAACAAGTACTCCCTCCGTCCCACTTCACTTGACACTAATTTCCATTTTGGGTCATCCCACTTCACTTGGCACTGCCCAAAATGGAAAAGAATATTCACTATTCCCTCCACTCATTATCTCTCCTACTTCACTTTTACACTCACAACATTCTCTCTCCTAACTATTCATTCCACTCATTCTCTCTCCTATTTAATTCTTCATACTCACAACATTTAACTTTTTCTCTTTCTTACATCACTTTTTCTTAATTTCTACACCCAAAAAGTTGGTGCCAAGTGAACCGGGACGGAGGGAGTATAAAATAGTACCAATCAGCGTACCAAACTAAAAATCAAAATCAACGTACCAAATATCATAAATATTAATTAATTTAATAAATATCATTATTTTTATTTATATAAAACATGAAAATTATTTTAAATAAAATTATTTTAAATTACTCTCAAAAAAATAAATATGAGTCAATAAATATTATTTTTGAAAAATAAATAAATCATAAATATTAATTAATTTTAATTTAATAAATATCATTATTTTTATTTATATAAAACATAAAAATTATTTTAAATAAAATTATTTTAATTACTCTAAAAAAAATAAATATGAGTCAATAAATATTATTTTTGAAAAATAAATAAATCATAAATTAAAATAAAATAAAATAAAAATAGAGCTAAACAAATTTAAAAAAATCAGATTAACACCGACATAATTATCCCCCGCTACTACCACCACCATCACTTCACCACTATTACTACTACCACCACTACTACCACCACCACCACGCACCACCACCACCACTATATATCACCACTACAATCATTACAACCACCACGTACTATCACCACCACCACTCCACCACTATTACTACTACCCTCCACGACTACCACAACCACCACGCACCACCACCACCACTATCACCACTACCACCACTACTACTACTACTACCATATACTATATACCATATACCCCTATCACAACCACTACCACCATTATTATACCCCTAAACCCTAAACACTATATCCCTAAGCCCTAAACCCTAAGCCCTAAGCCCTAAACCCTAAACCCTAAACCCTAAACCCTAAACCCTAAACCCTAACCCCTAAACCCTAGACCCTAGACCCTAAACCCTAAACCCTAACCTCAAAACCCTAAACCCTAAACCCTAACCCCTAAACCCTAAACCCTATACTATATTCCCTATACCATATACTATATACCCTATACTATATACCCTATACCATATACTATACTCCCTCCGTCCCATAACAAGCGACACACTTTGCCATTTTGGGCGTCCCACTGATAAGTCACACTTCCTAAAATGTAAAAGAATCTTTACTATTTCCTCCACTCATTCTCTCTCCTACATTATTATAATACTCACAACACCATTATAATTTACTATTCTCTCCACTCATTCTCTCTCCTACTTAACTATCTACACTCACAACACATCAACCTTTTCACTTTTTCCTTAATTCCCGTGCGGAACAGTAACTGCGTCGCTTGTTATGAAACGGAGGGAGTATATCCTATATCCTATACCCAATATACTATTGTTAGTGTTTGTGCCCTAGGCTTATAGTTTCTATAAACCTTTATGTATCGTCTTTGTCATTAATAAAAGAGAAATTTTATTTTGATTAATATATGTTTTGCATGTTTATTATATTAATCTGTGTCCCTAGTTATTTAGTGAAAGTTGGTAATGGATGAACATGGAAATGATCATATGCATGAAAATGCACATTACAACTTGTAAATAACTAGTATAAATGCTAATGGATAATCATATGATGATTATTTGCATAGAGATGCACATTAGATTTATGGGTACTTGTTAGAGAACAAGTGACTGGACTTGACCCGCTTGAGATTTATGTCATGGTCAAATGTCATAATTAAATCTCAAAATAATAGTGTCATTAGAATCCTTAGACCTGAGATTATCATTGTCTTCCACTTGATGAACGTATTGTTAGATGTAGTCTAAAGTTATCCTTAACAGGGTAGCAATAAGGACTATGTTGGCATTACGGGATTCCTGTAGGGAAGAATGATAAGTCAAGATGGGATTTGTCCCTCGTAAGAGAGATGTTGGCTTGGGCCCCTCGTAGAATAGTGTTGATGAAATGTGTGGCCACACTCAAGGAACATGATAGAGATCATGGATACTTGGTTGATCAACATATTCGGAATCGAGAAAGCATTGAACAATGTAAGTTGACAATAACCATGACTTATGTTCAATATGACATCGTGTGACAAAGGGATTGTGAAACTATTACTATTATGGAAGCATGAACTCTTATGTTGTATTATTTGGGTAGACATAATGGCTTGCTAGAGTCCGCTTATGTCTTATGAGGATCGATGTGATCGGACTCATTGTCAACATAATACAATCCTAATGGGTCACACACACTTAGAATGTTTTGATTGAAACTAGAGGAAGAATGATTGAGAGTCTCTGAAACTGGCTACCTTTGTCGTGCGACATACTTAGCCAGTGGCTAAGTATACCGCGCGACATATTGAGCCACCAGGCGTGGGTGACAGCCTGTTCTCCTAATTTGATTAGGAAACATATTCATACTATTGTAGTATAAATATGAGAGGGCTGTCAACCCTAAAAGCTAGCCGAAATTTTTCAATAAAAATCACAATCAAAAGTCCTCTCAATATTCTTCCATAAGTTTTTGGAATCTAGCAATTCCCAATCCGAGAATCGTTCTCGACATTCATATTTGTGTGGATTACCAAAAGAGGGTCTTAATTTGTTCAAACAAATCAAAGGCCTAGAGTTCAAATCTGAAGATCCAAAGGAGTTGAAGATTCGAAGATTTGAAGATCAAAGTTTGTGATTACGAATCACATAATTATACGTTCGATAGATCAAAACCGGAAAGCGATTAAGGTTGGTAAATCTATCTCGTAGGAATTCAATTTAATCGTATAGAACGGATCCTAGGCTCATGGGTTTTAAGTTATTAATGCTAAAATTCCGCTGCGCATGGATCCTTGAAACCCAACAGTGGTATCAGAGCCCCGTTCGTATGGTTAGATTCGAATTGGCATGCTAGAAAGTTGTTATAAATTGTTTATAAATGTTCTAGGCTTGCTTTGAATGAATTAGATTTAATTGTTTATGTGAAACAATTTGCTAATCTATGTTAAATCGGTTTCTGATTATGTTGAATTAAATCTGTTAAAAGGTTGTTTATAGGATTTAATTGCATATAATCTGAATTGATTGAAATCTGGAAATCCTGCGAACTGGCCACCTATGTCGTGCGACATAATAGGCCACTTGAGGAAATCTGGTTATCTGGCCAGTTATGTCACGCGACATAACTAGCCACTGGCTGATTATGTCACGCGACATAATAAGCCAGATCTGGGCAGGATCAGTTTGTTTAAATTTTCTGCTAATCTATGATTATGTTAATAATCTGAGATGTTTTATGTCTTAATCTGGATGCTATAAATTTCTGGAAATTAAGTTTATAGGTCTATACTAGATTAATTCATTATTTATGCATGCTTAATTAATTTAAATGTGTTTTTATTAATTATTGCGATGCATGAATTATTTGTTCTTAAGTGTTAAGAATTTTATTAGATGTTTAGTTGAAACATTGAATTGAGAATTCCTAAATGTTTGGTTGAAACATTAAATTTTGGTTTTCTGATTGTTTATGAGAAACAAGTCAGTTTACGCAAAATTTGAAGGAATCTGATTGTTTATGAGAAACAAATCTGTTTATAAATCTATGCTAGAATTGTATAATAATTATGTCTGCTTAATTAATTAAAAGATGTTTATTTAATTGTTGCGTTGCATGATTATTATATGTTCTTATGCTTGCTTAATTAATTAAAAGATGTTTATTTAATTGTTGCGTTGCATGATTATTATATGTTCTCATGCTTGCTTAATTAATTAAAAGATGTTTATTTAATTGTTGCGTTGCATGATTATTATATGTTCTTATGCTTGCTTAATTAATTAAAAGATGTTTATTTAATTGTTGCGTTGCATGATTATTTTGTGTTCTTATGCTTGCTTAATTGTTTAAAAAGGTGTTTTATTAATTATTGCATTGCATGAAGAACTGTTATAATTCTAGAATGTTTTGAACATTGAATTATGGTTTACTAATTGTTTATGAGAAACAAGTTAGTGTCTGATTGTTTATGAAACAAGTCAGCTTTACAAAGTAGAATTATGTTGCAATCAAACTGATATTGTAGTTGTACATGTCTAGGAGAGTTCTGTCTAAGGATTGGGTACTTAAGTAGTCCTTGTGGCTCACCAGTTTCCTGGGAACTTACCTGGTGTACTTTACAATTATCTTTGTTGATATGCTTATAATCTATTTTTTAAAGAACCTTCATTTAATGTTTAAGTTTTATGCCACCCCGAAAGTAAAACACTTGAGAAGTATTGGGATAGGTTGATGTAGTTTCGACTCAGTTGGGTACATCATTCTATTCTAGTATGGAGCAAGATGAGATAAGGGTTGATGTAGTTTCGACTCAGTTGGGTGCATCGTTCTAAGTATCTCATACGTTTGAAATTGGTTAGACTTAATTGGTGCTTTCAAAAGAGTTTTGACCCAAGGCATAAGATGAGATTAAAACATGTTTTGACATATGATGTCTAAAATCTCATAAAGGATCTAAGAGTCACATATGATGTGATTGATAAATGTTATCTACCTAAATAACTTAATTTTGGGCATTGACTCAGTTAAACCAAAATTGAAGTGAAATATGGATCTTAGCCCATTGTAATTATATAATACATGCTTGTATTTGAAGGTGTATAATTTAGTGGGAGTATTTGTGAAATACTATATTTGTCTCTTGAATGATAAATGTGTTGGATACTTATATGTGTTCATATGTTGCATATCTTATTGTAGATCAAATGGCATTAAACAAAACTCATCCTTTGCGATCCGTCATTGAAAAGGGCAAAGGTAAAGCAAGTGTTGCTAAGCCTAAGGCAAAGGTTGCCATTGCCACTAAGGCTAAACTAAAAAGGTCTCAAAAGGATGCGGTTTACTTCCATGACAATGAGATTGATCATTGGAAGCAAAATTGCAAGGTTAATAAGGAAGGTATGAAAAAGGGCAATATGATTGCTCTTGATTCAAGTATCTATGTTATAGATATTTTCCTTTCTACTTCTAGTTCTTGGGTATGTGATACTGGATGTGGATCCCTCATTTGTCTAAATGTGCAAGGACTAAAAGATAGAAGGCTACTCAAACAAGGTGAAGTAGACCTACGTGTAGGGAATGGAGCAAGTGTTCTTTGCATTAGCCGTAGGGACTTATGAAGTCACTTTACCTAGTGGACTAATACTTGTTTTGAACAATTGTTATTATGTTCCGGATTTGAGTAGAAATATTATTTCAGTTTCTTATTTGGACAAAGAAGGATTTAACTTTATTATTGCGAATAATAAGTTATCTATCTATTTAAATGATATGCTTTATGGTATTGCAAACTCATTTAATGGCCTTTATGTCCTAAATGTTGAGAAAGAAAGTAATATTGAAAATATTTATAATGTGAGTAAGAAATCCAAACCAAATGATGTGAACAACACATTCATGTGGCATTGCCGGCTTGGTCACATAAATGAGAAACGCATTTCTAAACTCCATAAAGATGGATACTTAGACTCATGTGATTATGAATCATATGATGTTTGCGAATCTTGTTTATTGGGAAAAATGACCAAACCACCTTACACTAAGAGTAGTGAAAGGGCTAGTGACTTATTGGGTCTAGTACATACCGATGTATGTGGACCAATGAGCAGCATTGCTAGAGGCGGATTTCGGTACTTCATTACGTTCACCGATGACTTATCAAGATATGGCTACGTCTATCTGATGAAGCACAAAAGTGAAGCGTTTGAGATATTTCGAATATTTCAAAATGAAGTACAAAATCAACTTGGCAAGACAATTAAAGCACTTCGATCCGATCGAGGTGGCGAATATTTGAGTCAAGAATTTGACCATCATCTCAAAAACTGTGGAATCGTTTCAGAGTTATCTCCACCTGCGACACCACAATGGAATGGGGTGTCGGAGAGGAGAAATAGAACCTTGTTAGACATGGTTCGATCGATGATGAGTCAAGTTGACCTTCCTATATCCTTTTGGGGACATGCATTAGAGACTGCAGCTTTCACACTAAACAGAGTCCCTACTAAATCGGCTCCTAAATCACCATATGAGATGTGGTGGGGAAAGAAACCGAATATTTCTTTCATGAAGATTTGGGGTTGCGATGCTTATGTAAAGAGACTTGTCTCCGATAAGCTAGAACCAAAATCTGACAAATGTGTCTTCGTGGGTTATCCTAAGGAAACAAAAGGATATCAATTTTACAACCGCAATGAGAACAAAGTGTTTGTTGCTCAATATGGTACCTTTCTTGAGAAACAGTTTCTCAATAAGGGAACTAGTGGGAGTAAAATTGATCTTGAAGAAGTTCAAGAACCCGAAGACAACATTGAGCCAAGGGTAGAGACGGAACCAAGTTCACAAGGAGTTGTGGAACCGGTTCAAGATACTCAAGTCCGTCGTCGATCGATAGGTTACGATCCGAGCCCGAGAGATATGGATTTCTTGTATCGGAAAGTAATGAAGTGGAAGTCATTGAGAATGACGAACCGACTTCCTATCAAGAGGCGATGTCCGCTCCGGATTCGGAAAAATGGCTTGGAGCCATGAAGTCCGAAATCCAATCCATGGATGATAATCAAGTTTGGAACTTGATTGATCCACCCGAAGGTGTAAAAACCATAGGGTGCAAGTGGGTTTTCAAGAAAAAGACCGACATGGATGGGAAGGTGCATACTTACAAAGCTAGGCTTGTAGCAAAGGGATATAGGCAAACTCATGGTATTGACTATGATGAAACCTTTTCGCCTGTTGCGATGCTTAAGTCTATTAGAATTCGGTGCCATAGCCGCATATTATGACTATGAGATATGGCAAATGGATGTCAAAACGGCTTTTCTAAATGGGAAGTTACTTGAGGATGTGTATATGATACAACCCGAAGGTTTTGTCGATCCAAAGAATTCTAATAAAGTGTGCAAGTTGCAAAGGTCCATATATGGATTAAAGCAAGCTTCTAGGAGTTGGAATCTACGTTTTGATGAATCGGTCAAAGAGTTTGGCTTCATCAAGAACGAAGATGAACCTTGTGTATACAAGAAAATCAAAGTGGGAGCAAAGTGCTTTTTCTAATCTTGTATGTCGATGATATCTTAATCATTGGAAATGATATTCCCGCACTTCGTATCGTCAAGTCTTGGTTAGGAAAGTGTTTTTCAATGAAAGATATGGGTGAAGCCTCTTATATTCTTGGCATTAAGATCTATAGAGATAGATCTAGAAGGATGATTGGTTTGAGTCAAAGTACATATATTGACAAGGTCCTTAGAAGATTCAAGATGGAAAATTCTAAGAGAGGGAACTTGCCGATAGGTCATGGTGTAATTCTTAGCAAGAATCAATGTCCTAAGACTATTGATGAGCAAAAAGAGAATGAATGCGATTCCGTATGCTTCGGCAATTGGATCCATCATGTACGCCGTGATATGCACTAGACCGGATGTCTCGTATGCTTTGAGCACCACGAGTCGATACCAATCTAATCCGGGCGAAAGCCATTGGATAGCGATCAAGACCATCCTTAAGTACTTACGAAGAACTAAGGATGCGTTCTTGGTTTTGGAGGAATGGAAGAAGATCTTGTTGTAAAAGGTTACACGAATGCTAGCTTCCAAACCGACAAAGATGACTTTAAGTCGCAATCGGGGTTTGTGTTTATGCTTAATCGGAGGTGCGGTTTGTTGGAAGAGTTCCAAGCAAAGTACCACAAATCGATTCTACAATCGGCCGAGTACATAGCAGCATCCGATGCAGCTAAAGAGGCAGTTTGGATCAAGAAGTTCGTTAGTGATTTGGAAATTGTTCCAAGGATCACTAATCCGATAGAGCTTTACTGTGACAACAATGGTGCCATTGCACAAGCAAAGGAACCAAGGTCACACCAAAGATCCAAACACATTCTTAGACGTTTCCATGTGATTCGAGAAATCATAGAAAGAGGAGATGTCAAGATATGCAGAGTATCAACCGACGACAACATTAGCGATCCACTTACAAAGCCGCTAGCACAAGCGAAACATGATGGTCATGTTAGGTCCATGGGTATACGATACATGGGAGATTGGGCCTAGTGCAAGTGGGAGCTGTTAGTGTTTGTGCCCTAGGCTTATAGTTTCTATAAACCTTTATGTATCGTCTTTGTCATTAATAAAAGAGAAATTTTATTTTGATTAATATATGTTTTGCATGTTTATTATATTAATCTGTGTCCCTAGTTATTTAGTGAAAGTTGGTAATGGATGAACATGGAAATGATCATATGCATGAAAATGCACATTACAACTTGTAAATAACTAGTATAAATGCTAATGGATAATCATATGATGATTATTTGCATAGAGATGCACATTAGATTTATGGGTACTTGTTAGAGAACAAGCGATCGGACTTGACCCGCTTGAGATTTATGTCATGGTCAAATGTCATAATTAAATCTCAAAATAATAGTGTCATTAGAATCCTTAGACCTGAGATTATCATTGTCTTCCACTTGATGAACGTATTGTTAGATGTAGTCTAAAGTTATCCTTAACCGGGTAGCAATAAGGACTATGTTGGCATTACGGGATTCCTGTAGGGAAGAATGATAAGTCAAGATGGGATTTGTCCCTCGTAAGAGAGATGTTGGCTTGGGCCCCTCGTAGAATAGTGTTGATGAAATGTGTGGCCACACTCAAGGAACATGATAGAGATCATGGATACTTGGTTGATCAACATATTCGGAATCGAGAAAGCATTGAACAATGTAAGTTGACAATAACCATGACTTATGTTCAATATGACATCGTGTGACAAAGGGATTGTGAAACTATTACTATTATGGAAGCATGAACTCTTATGTTGTATTATTTGGGTAGACATAATGGCTTGCTAGAGTCCGCTTATGTCTTATGAGGATCGATGTGATCGGACTCATTGCCAACATAATACAATCCTAATGGGTCACACACACTTAGAATGTTTTGATTGAAACTAGAGGAAGAATGATTGAGAGTCTCAAATCGGCTACTTTTGTCGTGCGACATACTTAGCCAAATGGCTAAGTATACCGCGCGACATATTGAGCCACCAGGCGTGGATGACGACTGTTCTCCTAATTTGATTAGGAAACATATTCATGCTATTGTAGTATAAATATGAGAGGGTCATCAACCCTAAAAGCTAGCCGAAATTTTTCAATAAAAATCACAATCAAAAGTCCTCTCAATATTCTTCCATAAGTTTTTGGAATCTAGCAATTCCCAATCCGAGAATCGTTCTCGACATTCATATTTGTGTGGATTACCAAAAGAGGGTCTTAATTTGTTCAAACAAATCAAAGGCCTAGAGTTCAAATCTGAAGATCCAAAGGAGTTGAAGATTCGAAGATTTGAAGATCAAAGTTTGTGATTACGAATCACATAATTATACGTTCGATAGATCAAAACCGGAAAGCGATTAAGGTTGGTAAATCTATCTCGTAGGAATTCAATTTAATCGTATAGAACGGATCCTAGGCTCATGGGTTTTAAGTTATTAATGCTAAAATTCCGCTGCGCATGGATCCTTGAAACCCAACAACTATACCCTATACCCTATACTATATACCCTATACCATATACTATATACCCTATATCCTATACTATATACCCTATACCATATACTATATATATACCCTATACCATATACTCTATACCCCTATCACAACCACTACCACCATTATTATACCCCTAAACACTATATCCCTAACCCCTAAACCCTAAACCCTAACCTCTAACCCCTAACCCCTAACCCCTAAACCTTAAACCCTAAACCTTAAACCCTAACCCCTACACCCTAAATCCTATACCCTATAACATATACTATATACCCTATACCTTACACCCTATACTATATATATACCCTATACCCTATACCATATACCATATACCATATACTATATACCCTATACCCTAAACTATATATATACACCCTATACCATATACTATATACCCTATGCCCTATACCCTATACTATATACCCTATACCATATACTATATACTATATACCCTATACTATATATATATCCTAAACCATATACTATATACCCTATACTATATACCCTATACCCTATACTATATACCCTATACCCTATACTATATACCATATACTATATACCCTATACCCTATATACCCTATACCATATACTATATACCCTATATCCTATATCCTATACCTTATACCTTATACTATATACCCTATACCATATATTATATACCCTATACCCTAAACCTTATACCCTACATGTAACGACCCTAACCCTAGGCACTAAATTAATATCATATTGTGTCCTTTTAAAATTATTGTTAATATTATGTGTTCATTTTTATATCCTTGATTTTTATATTAGGATGAGATAATTGAGAAAATTAAATAAAGTCCATGGGAAAAGTATAATAATTGACAATAAATAAAATGTGAGTAGTTAGGCTTTAGTTTGTGTAGGGGAAAGAAATAAAATGATTGAAAGTATTAAAATGGTGGTATGGGGGACCATACCTATTTCTCTTTTTCCCTCACTCTCTCCCTCACATACCCGGCCCCCCCCCCTTCTCTTTTACCATTTATTTACTCCATCTCCCTCCTTCTCCTCCTTGATTTTCTCTCTCAATCCATGGAACTTCCATGGATGAAGCTTTACCTTCTAAGGCTCCTATCAAGATCAATTCTTCACCATTTTTAGATCCGAGGGTACTTTTGCAATCGGGACATCTAGAGGAGTCTTTCAAGCTCAAGAAATCCGTAATCCGTCTCTTATTCCAAAGTAAGTTATTATGACCTTTCCTTCTATGAATGCTCATGAACTAGCTAATGTTGTTCTTGTGTTGATAATGGTTGTTTATTGCCTTAGAACTCTTTTTGGACTTGAGGATGTGATAAATGACATAGAAGGATGTTATGATTCTTAGAAGTTGATTGATTGAAAGAAATGGGAGGAGTTAGATTTAGAATGTTAAATCTTGAAAATGATAGTAAATTGGGTGGAAAATCAAGTGGTAATAAATCTAGGTTTAGATCACTTTGAGTTTAAATGAAATAAAATGAGGCTTTTGTTCTTAGAAGTTGATTTAGAATGAAAGAAATGGGTTGAGTTAATTTTAGAGGATTTACTTGAAATGAGTTGATAAAATGGGTTGGAAATCTTGTGGAAAATAATCTAGAATTATGTTATTTTGGTTTAAAGAATTTAGAATGAGTTTGTAGAATTTGGAAATTCTTTTGGGTGATTATGGAAGTAGGAAGATGTAAAAAGGGAAAGAAGAACCTAAGTAAATAAAGGTTTGGAAATAGAGCTTGCTGGACTGGGGTCTTGGGCGGTCGCCCAAGGGGTGATGAGCGGCCGCCCATCTTGACAGAAGTTAGGATGCCTAGAAATCCCTCTTGGGCGGTCGCCCAAGAGGTTATGGGCGGTCGCCCATGTTGGCAGAATTGGCCTAGTTTTCTGTTTCGCTGAATTTTCACTAGTAACCTCCTAGCATGATCCTTAACCGATATAAAGTTTGGAACCTAACCTTTTCGGATATGAATTAATCCTTTTAACCTAAGTTATACTTAGAGCAATTGTATCATTTAAGGGCACCTTAATTGGGTTTAAATGGAACTAAGGAAACACTTTAATTACGACTCGGGAATTGTTCGACAGTCTTGTTTGGACTCATTGATATATTTCGATATAAATGCTGGGATGCCCTACTTTGGAATTCCTAAATTGTTTTGGGATTGGTTCAGAGATTTATAGCCGTTGTGCTAATATGTTGAATACTTGTTATAGTATTTCTATCTTTATGATATTCTATTGTTGTAGGATTCCCTACTTTGGAATTCCTAAACTGTACATGTGGTTCAGAGATTTATAGCCGTTGTGCTAAGATGTTGAATACTTGTTATAGTATTGCTATCTTCATGATATGCTATTGTGGTATGTATCCCTACTTTGGATCATACAATGTTTGGTTAAGCAAGTATGTTATTACTGTGCTTAGTTATGAAAATCCAGCTGGTATTTGTTTGTTGGGCAATGTTATGGAATTATAATGGCACCGAGCCAAGTTCATTATAATTCATACATTGGTAACCCAGTTTTGTCCCCCTTGTGTGGGATTAGTGGGCTAGCATCTCTTTTTGAGGTAGATGGTCTAGTTTCACTGGGGATATGACTGTGTGTCAGAATCCCTATGGTACTGTTATTGTTCATGGTTCCGGAACCGCTTCATCAAATGTTGCTGCTGCTCGGATGTGTATATCCTTTTGGAGTTAAAACCTTGGCTCAGTATCCTTCTAAGTGTTACTTTATCGTACTTATGTGTGGTGATATATTCATGATGAGCTGGTCGTTGTTTCCAACCGGTATGGGACGGTTGGCGGCAGGGAGCCTCTCTGATTATGTGGATATGTCTTTTGATGTATTGCATCTTGTTTGGCATCTTGCTGCATTCATAATAGCTTGCTGAGATTTATTCTCACCCCTCTCCCTTTACTGTTTTTAGATTCTGAGACAGGTGGACCAGCCAAGTAAGGGCGGTGAGGAGTTTGGAAGTTATATTGTGGGAATTGTCGGGGTATAATTAGGTTGGTATAGAAAGTGTACTTTAGTATAATTCATTTATGGAATTGTATTTATAAATCTTTATTTTATGTTATAAACGAGGCCTTTTTGTAATTAAAACAGTTTCTTACTTTCTAAGTTAGTCAACTATTTCTCCATTGTGAAAAGGTGTAGATTTATTTTGAAATGATTACCACAATTGTATTTATTTTTGAATGAAAATTAAAGGTTTTAAAAGTTAAGGAAAATTGGGTTAGTTTGAGGACGCTCCAGCTCGGGACACGTGTAGGTTCCGGGTCGGGGTCCTCACAGTTGGTATCAGAGCTCGGTTAGAGTCCCTGCAGAGTCTAGCTGAGTGAGAGTGTGCGATAACTTACGTCGAGAGTTTAATGCAGGAATTTGTTCAATGATAGAAAATGATATTGACCAATCAAGGAATCCAGGAAAGGTGAGTTATGGAAGGATAGATTTCCCATCATTATTTGAGGTATTTTACATGTCTCAGGAGTTAGGTTTCATACTTGTATAAATCCTCGTTCATTCGCTCTCATGTGGCATTACATTTCATCTTTATTTGCATAATTGGCCTAAAAAGTTACCTTATGTGCTGAAGGTTCTACTCCTATGGGAGAGTACCTCGAATCATTCTTGTTTACCATGGTGGTTGTGATGTGTCCATATGTGGGCATGTATTGCCGGTGGATTTGGTCGAGTTACCAATCTGTGGATCCTCGTTATTTTAACCTAAATTATTTGAGTAGTTGTGGTGTTTGAGGAGAACTGTCGCAAGAAGCGAGTCTCCTTACCTATGTTGATTTGCCTACATGTGTAATTGAGGCGGATAAATTATTAATTGCTATTATGTCATATATGCATAAATGTCGAAAGTATGATCTAAAGAATGAGAATGTTATTTGGGTTATGTGTTATATTTAAGGGAAAGAACCTTGAATTATCTCATGTACCGGTGGTAAATGATTTGGTGAACTCTTAGTTTAGAGTTGGTCTATTGCCTAATTAAGAGTGGTTTATGGTTGTATAATTTGCGTGAGTATTTATACATTGGTGTCTCGTGGTGGAGACTAGATATATGAGACTAGTATTGAAAGTGATAGTCTAAGTGGGATTATATGAGTTATAAAATATCGCGAGTAAGAGATCTTATGGAACTAATATATCTTTGCCTTATGTGCTATAAGTTTATTCTCTAAGGAGAGATTTATTGAATTCTTGCTACTAATTTGAATAGGAAATCAGATATTTTTGTAAGTGATATCACCCTATAAGTTGACTAAGTATTGTTTTGCAAGTGAGTTTCAAAAAAATGGGTTTTCATCAGGTATCATACCAGGATATTGAAGCTTTGAGTTGATGTAAGGTACTATTTTAGTATTCGGATTCCTAGATAGGGGACACTATTTGGGATGACAGAATTGATGATTCATTTTGGGAAAAATTATTTGATAAAGAAGATAATGAGCTTAGTGAATCTCCATAAGGGTAAATTGTTACTATAATTAGAAAAGATGATACTTGGTGGTTATTTAAAAGGTTATAGAGATCTTAAATAGGTAACTGTGAAGAATAAGTATTCGTTAGCACTTGTTGACGATTTGTATGACTGATTTTAGAAACTAGTAGGATACTCAATGGTTATTAGTTAAATTTTTCGGAGTGTTACAATTACAGTGAAAATTGGCTTAAAGGATATACTTAAGACAACATTTATATATATAGTATGACCGTTTTGATTTGTGGATTGTGTATTAGTGATGGAGAGGTAAATAGGATAAATGCAAAGAAGTATAATAGATACAGTTATTGGTGACTTAAAGGATCAACTTCAGGAATTGGTAAAACATGCATATGGTTTGTTTTGAGAGATGATTATCATTAGTTGAGAAAATAAAATGAGGATAAATCTTATTGGAAGACAGGATACTTTAGGATGATTACACCGTATAGGTTGACTTAGTTGCGTGACTCATATAAGGGATTGGTGTGATGCTCGGAAGATATTGACGCTATACGGATTTTGAGTTGTTGATGGTTATAGGGAGGTAAGTTAGATTATACCGTAATGTTTAATCGAAATTTGGGAATGATTGATCTATGTGAGTTCCAATTATAATTTCTTATTTAGAAATTATGGTGGTTGATCGGGAACTAGATGTTTACAAAATGTTGTTGATAAGTACAATACCAATGTCAAAGGTAGGGAATAGATGACTCAAATTAAGTAAAGGTGTCGAATATTCAACTTGAAGAATTATTGAATTGAGGATGCTTTACCAAGTTTATAATCTTAATGAATGTTTTAGTGTTATTTATCGGAGATAGTAATAAGTATTACGAGATTGTGTTTTCTTATAGGGAACTTAACTAAGTAAAAAAAAAATAAAAATATTATGAGTGGTGGCTACACTATAAATAGAAGTCAAACAAGAATATCATGTTAGAATTGTTTTAAATGTGCTTTAAAACTTTGGATTGTATACTGAACTTCGGCATGAGCAATTGTGTCCTTCGGGGATAGTTGATTTAATAAGGTCAGTAAACCGTTTTTGTGTAAATTAAAATTTGTGAGTAATTTAACTATCTACCACTGGTATGTGACGGTTGTAGATAATTAAATCACTCGAGTTATTTTATTAGCTTATCAATCTTTTGAAATTTCTTAAACTGTGAGTGGTTTAGTTAATTAAAACTGGTATAGGCCGGTTTTAAATAAATAAACCATTCGGGTCTCTTTGATCTCTTTTTTTTTATATTATCCTTTGGAATTCGGAAAAATGTTGTAATTTTTAGAAAGAATGGGTATCCTAAAGATATAAATTGTCAGAAGCAAGTAGAAAATGCAACCTAGTTCCCCTATAATGATTAATTGTATTCAAGTTTTGATTCGAGAAATGATTCGATAAATTGTGGGGTTGTTATTGTGTCGGTCACTGTAAACTCAGTTTTGTTTTGGAGTTGGATCGGCTCCGTTGTGGGCGGCCAACCATTTGATTTGAATGCGATGCAATCCTTTGGACTTGGGCATAATGGAAACATTGAATTGTGATAATAGAATATTGACGTTAAAAGATTTATTAAGTATTTAGAGTTCTAGGTTGAACTTGAGAGTTTATCACTATAGATTTTGTGATTAAGTTACATTGGAAGGAAAGAAGGGTATGTTATTTTGTTATAGCAGGTTGAATTATATTTTCTACTCGTTATTTATATAGCTTGATGAGATGTTATTAATAAAGTCCTCACATATGTTAGGGGATAGTTCGATGGTATAAAACCCATAGTGTTAAATGGATTAGATAGACATCGTTCGGGAAGGTTCTTTTGGGAAGGTAGGAATGCTATTAAGTTTAACCTTGTGAAAATTTGAGGAATCATTACTTATGGTTGATGATATGCTACGGGCATAGACAATGGATGTTAGTAGTCAATAGGAGGTATGGTTACCAAGGGTTGAGTGCGTATAATAGTAGTTATCATTCTAACATCGAGATAAACCGTATGAGGCATAGTTTGGGAAGAAAATATCGATCTCTAATTTGTTGGGGTGAAATTTAAGAGACTAATTGGGAATTGAAGTCTGAGGTATACATGCTTAGGCGGGATGATCGATTAGGTAAGTGACTTGATCAAATTCGGGATGAATTTTCTTTAAGGAGGAGTGAGTGTAACGACCACAACCTAGGCACTAAATTAATATCATATTGTGTCCTTTTAAAATTATTGTTAATATTATGTGTTCATTTTTATATCCTTGATTTTTATATTAGGATGAGATAATTGAGAAAATTAAATAAAGTCCATGGGAAAAGTATAATAATTGACAATAAATAAAATGTGAGTAGTTAGGCTTTAGTTTGTGTAGGGGAAAGAAATAAAATGATTGAAAGTATTAAAATGGTGGTATGGGGGACCATACCTATTTCTATTTTTCCCTCACTCTCTCCCTCACATACCCGGCCCCCCCTTCTCTTTTACCATTTATTTACTCCATCTCCCTCCTTCTCCTCCTTGATTTTCTCTCTCAATCCATGGAACTTCCATGGATGAAGCTTTACCTTCTAAGGCTCCTATCAAGATCAATTCTTCACCATTTTTAGATCCGAGGGTACTTTTGCAATCGGGACATCTAGAGGAGTCTTTCAAGCTCAAGAAATCCGTAATCCGTCTCTTATTCCAAAGTAAGTTATTATGACCTTTCCTTCTATGAATGATCATGAACTAGCTAATGTTGTTCTTGTGTTGATAATGGTTGTTTATTGCCTTAGAACTCTTTTTGGACTTGAGGATGTGATAAATGACATAGAAGGATGTTATGATTCTTAGAAGTTGATTGATTGAAAGAAATGGGAGGAGTTAGATTTAGAATGTTAAATCTTGAAAATGATAGTAAATTGGGTGGAAAATCAAGTGGTAATAAATCTAGGTTTAGATCACTTTGAGTTTAAATAAAATAAAATGAGGCTTTTGTTCTTAGAAGTTGATTTAGAATGAAAGAAATGGGTTGAGTTAATTTTAGAGGATTTACTTGAAATGAGTTGATAAAATGGGTTGGAAATCTTGTGGAAAATAATCTAGAATTATGTTATTTTGGTTTAAAGGATTTAGAATGAGTTTGTAGAATTTGGAAATTCTTTTGGGTGATTATGGAAGTAGGAAGATGTAAAAAGGGAAAGAAGAACCTAAGTAAATAAAGGTTTGGAAATAGAGCTTGCTGGACTGGGGTCTTGGGCGGTCGCCCAAGGGTGATGAGCGGCCGCCCATCTTGACGAAGTTAGGATGCCTAGAAATCCCTCTTGGGCGGTCGCCCGAGAGGTTATGGGCGGTCGCCCATGTTGGCGAAATTGGCCTAGTTTCTGTTTATTTGAATTTTCACTAGTAACCTCCTAGCATGATCCTTAATCGATATAAAGTTTGGAACCTAACCTTTTCGGATATGAATTAATCCTTTTAACCTAAGTTATACTTAGAGCAATTGTATCATTTAAGGGCACCTTAATTGGGTTTAAATGGAACTAAGGAAACACTTTAATTACGACTCGGGAATTGTTCGACAGTCTTGTTTGGACTCATTGATATATTTCGATATAAATCTTTGGGATGCCCTACTTTGGAATTCCTAAATTGTTTTGGGATTGGTTCGAGAGATTTATAGCCGTTGTGCTAATATGTTGAATACTTGTTATAGTATTTCTATCTTTATGATATTCTATTGTTATAGGATTCCCTACTTTGGAATTCCTAAAGCATGTACATGTGGTTCAGAGATTTATAGCCGTTGTGCTAAGATGTTGAATACTTGTTATAGTATTGCTATCTTCATGATATGCTATTGTGGTATGTATACCTACTTTGGATCATACAATGTTTGGTTAAGCAAGTATGTTATTATTGTGCTTAGTTATGAAAATCCAGTTTGGTATTTGTTTGTTGGGCAATGTTATGGAATTATAATGGCACCGAGTCAAGTTCATTATAATTCATACATTGGTAACCCGATTTTGTCCCCCTTGTGTGGGATTAGTGGGCTAGCATCTCTTTTTGAGGTAGATGGTCTAGTTTCACCGGGGATATGAGCGTGTGTCGAGAATCCCTGTAGTGCTGTTATTGTTCATGGTTCCGGAACCGCTTCATCAAATGTTCTTCTTTGCTCGGATGTGTATATCCTTTTGGAGTTAAAACCTTGGCTCGATATCCTTCTAAGTGTTACTTTATCGTACTTATGTGTGGTGATATATTCATGATGAGTGGTCGTTGTTTCCATGGTATGGGACGGTTGGCGGCGGAGCCTCTCGATTATGTGGATATGTCTTTTGATGTATTGCATCTTGTTTGGAATCTTGCTGCATTCATAATAGCTTCTTTGAGATTTATTCTCACCCCTCTCCCTTTCTTGTTTTTAGATTCTCGAGACAATTGGACCCGGCCAAGTAAGGGCGGTGAGGAGTTTGGAAGTTATATTGTGGGAATTGTCGGGGTATAATTAGGTTGGTATAGAAAGTGTACTTTAGTATAATTCATTTATGGAATTGTATTTATAAATCTTTATTTTATGTTATAAACGAGGCCTTTTTGTAATTAAAACAGTTTCTTACTTTCTAAGTTAGTCAACTATTTCTCCATTGTGAAAAGGTGTAGATTTATTTTGAAATGATTACCACAATTGTATTTATTTTTGAATGAAAATTAAAGGTTTTAAAAGTTAAGGAAAATTGGGTTAGTTTGAGGACGCTCCAGCTCGGGACAAGTGTAGGTTCCGGGTCGGGGTCCTCACACTACACTCTATACACGATTTGTTTTTTTTTTTATCGGTGCTTGCATTAATAACTGGAATATGGGTGGGTGCAACCATGCAAGTAATAATTGTACTTGCAACAATAATAGAACTTGGGCAATTAACGTTTTCAGTCAGTTTTTTAACATTTTCAGTTAGTTTTTTGAAATTCCAGTCAGTTTTTAAACGTTTCCAGGTAGTTTTTTAGAATTTCAGTCAACTTTTTAACGTTTCCAGTTATATTTTTAACGCTTTCAGTTAGTTTTTCAAAATTTTAGTTAGTTTTTTGAAATTTCAGTCAATTTTCTAACATTTCAATTAAATTTTTTAATGTTTTTAGTTAGTTATTTTGTTAATTAGTTCTATAAATAATTAAAAATTAAATTTTATAATCACCGACGGAATATTTCCGTCGCTGATAAATAAAAAAAATAAAAAAAATAAAAAAAATTATTTATCACCGACGGATTATATCCGTCGCTGATAAATTAAAAAAAATTAATTAATCAGCGACGAAATAATTTCGTCGCTGAATAATTAAAAATAATTAAAAATTAAATATTATAATCACCAACGGAATAATTTCGTCGCTGATAAATTAAAAAAAATTAATTTATCACCGACGGAAATATTCCGTCACTGGTTTATTTAAAAAAATAAAAAATATTTAATTTTTAACGACGGAATTATTCCGTCTCTGATTAATTAAAAATAATTAAAAATTAAATATTATAATCACCGACGGAATAATTCCTTCGCTGATAAATAAAAAAATAATAACTTTTCACCGACGGAATAATTCCGTCGCTGAGAAAGAACTAGCGACGAAATATTCCGTCGGTAAATCAGGCGCCAATTTAGTGGCGGTAAAGAAACGAATATTCAAGGAATATTCGTGGTGGTAAATCAGTATTGCTACGTAATCCACGTTACTGAGGGGCTCTCTAGACACCCCGACTTGGACCTCTCATACCCGATTGCATATATGGTTTTTCTTTTTATTCTTATTTATTACTTTTCGATTAATTCGGTTACCTAATTGATTCTGTTGGTTGGAATTAAACTGAATAATAAAGTTAACTTTTAGGGTCTTTTATGTCTTTTGTCTCTACCGAAATCTATCCAATTGCGCCACTGGTGTGGAACTCGCACGAGTTTGACTCCCTATACGGGAGGCACACGAGTTTGGCTATCAGTAAATGATTTCTCTCCGAAAATTTCTCTATTTTTGATTTGAAACTCACTATTTCATTACTATTGGCTTGATCTAGGGCAATCCAATCCTTTTAACATTTCTGAAATTACCCGATCCGGATGCGGACGGCATCTCGCGTTTTTTAAAATGTAGAGTCGCCACGCCGTTTTGATTATGCCCAAAATATTGAGAAAAGACTTTTTGTTTGTGTGATGAGATTTTGAGTTCGTAGGTCAGGTTACGCCTCGGGAAGAGAATTTTGAGCTCACCCGAGCGCCTCATTTTTCTTTCTGTACCATTTTCTTTGAAAGTTGTGTGTTTGTGTGTGTGTGTTTTAGGAAATAAAATGCATATGATAATAAATAAATGTCTACATTGTAAACGATGTATTTAAACATAAATATTTAAATAACTTTGAAATGAAAGCAGTTATTTAAAGTTCGGAAGGAGATCTTACCAATGTTGGTGTGTGTCTATCTTCCTCGGGGGAATGTGGTTGGTTTGGGATGGTTTAAAGAGGAGAGAAATTCTGCACTCACTCGGGCAGAACCTCCCCTAGTTAGCTCTCGTTTCACACTCGTTTGGACTCGCGGGTTTGGACCGGTTTGAGCCGTTTGGGTTGGGATGAATAGTGTTTGTGGGACGTCGGAGAGTCGATTGGGACGGACCGGGATCACCTCGGGAAGGCTTGGGAGCACCTTGAGATGGCTTGGGAGCGCCTCGGGATGGGTCTGGAGCGCCTCGGGATGGCTCGGGAGGCCTCGGGAAGGACCGAAAGGGGCTAGAACGGCTTAGAAATGTGCTGAAGGCTGTGGGGAGGTTTGGAGAAGAGAAGGTGTGAATGAAATGGGAGGGGGAGCCTTCTAATTAAGGTCTCAAAAAATTGCAAAGTGGTCCGTACGGACCTTTGTGTCATTACTGATTTTTTGGGTTTCCTAGATTTCAGGGAATATTGTGGACTTTGTGGGGATTTTGCAATGATGTTGGTGTGTTGACATAAGTGTCCGTACGGACACATCTTTCTTTGCAAAGTGGTCTGTACGGACATGTTTGCAAGCTGGCCATTTTTTATTGTTCCTGCAAAGTCCTTGAATTCCCTTTTATCCCTGAAAGGTCCTTCTTGGTTTGGCTGGTCAGTCTGGACCTTTTGGACGTTAAGGATCTTTGGTATCACGGATGCGTGAATCCTCGATGTTTCTCATATGCTCAGATGGAGAGCGATCCGGATTGGGGTACTTACAGAAGCCCCTCGGAGACGTCACTTATGAAGGAAGTGGGGTCGTCGATAAAGATAAGGGTCCCGATCTGGACCGCTTGTCAGGAGAGAGAAGATGATTGTGGTGGTCGAATGGCTGGAATCGTGAGGACGCGGTGGTGTCCTGAGGTGACCGCTTGGGTTGGATGGCTGGGATCGTGAGGACATGGTGGTGTCCTGAGGTGATCGCTTGGGTCAGATGGCTGGACCCTTTGGTAGGATTCCTACGTATCCCAAATGGGAATCAAGCCTGATCGTAGTTCGCGTGGGGGTAATTCGTGGGGGCCTCGACCTGTAGGGAACTATTTGTAGGTGTTCGTCCTGAGTTGAGACTATTCTGAGGCATCTCGTTCTGAGTTGAGACTTAGTTCAGGAGTATGAACTAAAATTGGGACTTAGTTCAGGAGTATGAACTAAAATTGGGACTTAGTTCAGGAGTAAGAACTAGAATTGGGACTTAGAAATTCTTTGAGGATGCGTGGCACCTCTGACCGAGTTGTTGAAATGTTTGAGGATGTGTGGCGCCTCTGACCTAGTTGTTGAAATGTTTGAGGACGTGTGGCGCCTCTGACCGATTTGTTGAAATGTTTGAGGACGTGTGGCGCCTATGACCGATTTGTTGAAATGTTTGAGGACGTGTGGCGCCTCTGATCGAGTTGTTGAAATGTTTGAGGACGTGTGGCGCCTCTGACCGATTTGTTGAAATTTTTGAGGACGTGTGGCGCCTCTGACCGATTTGTTTGAAATATTTGAGGACGTGTGGGGCCTCTGACCGAGTTGTTGAAATGTTTGAGGACGTGTGGCGCCTCTGAACGATTTGTTGAAATGTTTGAGGATGTGTGGCGCCTCTGACCGATTTGTTTGAAATATTTGAGGAAGTGTGGCACCTCTAACCGATTATGAAAGGCGTTTGTGCCCTGAGTTGTGACTGTTTGAAGGCGTCTATTCCTAAGAGAGACTGTTTGAAGGCGTCTAAACCTAAGTTTGAATGTTTGAAGGCATCTATACCTGAGTGTGACTGTTCGTAGGTGTCTAAACCTAAGTCTAACTGTTTGAAGGCGTCTATACCTGAGGGAGACTTAGTCCAGGAGTATGAACCTAAGTTAAGGCTTAGTTCAGGAGTATGAACTAAAATTGAGGCTTAGTTCAGGAGTATGAACCTGAGTTTGAGACTTAGTACAGGAGTATGAACTTAAGTTAAGGCTTAGTTCAGGAGTATGAACCTGAGTTTTAGACTTAGTTCACGAATATGAACTTAAGTTGAGGCTTGGTTCAGGAGTAACCTGAGTTTGAGACTTAGTTCAGGAATATGAACTTAAGTTGAGGCTTGGTTCAGGAGTATGAACCTGGTGTTTGAGACTTAGTTCAGGAGTATGAACTTAAGTTGAGGCTTGATTCAGGAGTATGAACCTGAGTTTGAGACTTAGTTTAGGAGTATGAACTTAAGTTGAGGCTTGGTTCAGGAGTATGAACCTGAGTTTGAGACTTAGTTCAGGAGTTTGAACTCAAGTTGAGGCTTGGTTCAGGAGTATGAACCAGAGTTTGAGACTTAGTTCAGGAATATGAACTTAAGTTGAGGCTTGGTTCAGGAGTATGAACGTGAGTTTGAGACTTAGTTCAGGAGTATGAACTTAAGTTGAGGCTTGATTCAGAAGTATGAACCTGAGTTTGAGACTTAGTTCAGGAATATGAACTTAAGTTGAGGCTTGGTTCAGGAGTATGAAACTGGTATTTGAGACTTAGTTTAGGAGTATGAACTTAAATTGAGGTTTGGTTAAGGAGTATGAACCTGAGTTTGAGACTTAGTTCATGAGTATGGACTTAAGTTGAGGCTTAGTTCAGGAGTATGAACCTGAGTTTGAGACTTAGTTCAGGAATATGAACTTAAGTTGAGGCTTGGTTCAGGAGTATGAACCTAAGTTTGAGACATAGTTCAGGAGTATAAACTTAAGTTGAGGCTTGGTTCAGGAGTATGGACCTAAGTTTGAGACTTAGTTCAGGAATATGAACTTAAGTTGAGGCTTGGTTCAGGCGTATGAACCTGAGTTTGAGACTTAGTTCAGGAATATGAACTTAAGTTGAGGCTTGGTTCAGGAGTATGAACCTGGTGTTGAGACTTAGTTCGGGAGTATGAACTTAAGTTGAGGCTTGGTTCAGGAGTATGAACCTGAGTTTGAGACTTAGTTCAGGAGTATGAACTTAAGTTGAGGCTTGGTTCAGGAGTATGAACCTGAGTTTGAGACTTAGTTCAGGAGTATGAACTTAAGTTGAGGCTTGGTTCAGGAGTATGAACCTGAGTTTGAGACTTAGTTCAGGAATATGAACTTAAGTTGAGGCTTGGTTCAGGAGTATGAACCTGAGTTTTAGACTTAGTTTAGGAGTATGAACTTAAGTTGAGGCTTGGTTCAGGAGTATGAACCTGAGTTTGAGACTTAGTTCAGGAGTATGAACTTAAGTTGAGGCTTGATTCAGGAGTATGAACCTGAGTTTGAGACTTAGTTCAGGAATATGAACTTAAGTTGAGGCTTGGTTTAGGAGTATGAACCTGAGTTTGAGACTTAGTTCAGGAGTATGAACTTAAGTTGAGGCTTGGTTCAGGAGTATGAACCTGGTGTTTGAGACTTAGTTCATGCGTATGAACTTAAGTTGAGACTTAGTTCAGGAGTATGAACCTAAGTTGAGGCTTAGTTGAGGAGTATGACCCTAAGTTGAGGCTTAGTTCAGGAGTATGACCCTAAGTTGAATTTGATGGCGTATTTTGTGGATCTTGTATGGAACTTAATTGCTGGGATTTTTTAGAAAGGACACATGCCGTGTTGGGACGGACCTTTTATGTAGCGTTTATTGCTGATATGTCTTGCATTTGAAGTTTATTGACATACCTTTGTTGTGTTTACTTGCAGGAGGAGGTGCCTTTGTCAGGAGGAAGTTGAGGAGGACGGGGTGGCGCCTCTAGCTGAGATAATAAGGACGTGGTGGCGCCTCTGACTAAGATAATGAGGACATGGTGGTGCCTTTGGCTGACATGACGAGGACGTGGTGGCGCCTCTGCTGAGATGATGAGGACGTGGTGGCGCCTCTACTGAAATGATCAGGACGTGGTGGCGCCTCTGCTGAGATGATGAGGACGTGGTGGTGCCTCTGCTGAGATGATGAGGACGTGGTGGCACCTCTGCTGGCCAAGGAGAGTAGGGATGGCTCGCCTACTTTTTCCTTCTTAGGTTTTACTTCCACAGATTTCACGGATTATCCGGTCGAGGAAGGTGCCGAGTTCACCGAGGACGACGAGGTGGCTGGCGGAGGCGCCGGGATGCGGGAGTCTTTACCAGGCGATGGTGTCGATGACTCAGAGTAGGACTCTTTTTTTTCTTTTCTGTGCATATTAGTGAGGAAAGCAACAAAATATTTGTATTTATATACACAATGTATTCATATGTAATGAACTCTTTTATTGGAGATAGCTTAGGAGTTGTTTCTACTTCCCTCTTTTTTGTGTTTTGTGCATGTCGCATGAGCTTGAAATGTTTGTGGTATATGGTGGTTGAGGCAACTTTGGTAGGTTCATGAGCGATGGAGGGAGTGACGTTTCTCATGGGGCATTTTTGCTTTGTGCTTGATAGCCACTCTTTTCATGGTTAGCTCCCTCGGGATATGTCACAGCGCTTTGTTTAATGTGGTAGGCCACTGCCGAGCGGGCGAGGATATTGTTCCTTTTGTTCTGGGGGAAACCTTCCACGGTGTAGACCGTATGGCGATGGGGGACCGATTCATGCGCGGAGGAAGCCCCACTTTGCTTGCTTTATGGTTGCGAGAGAGACTTCAAGCTACGCTTGTGCTTCCTACATCTTTTAGTCTGTGGACATTTGCTCAGTCAAGGGTCTTGGAGTCAGATCAATCTGAATGGGAAAGGTGGATGGCTCGACTTGGCACGTATCGCATCCGTTCGTGGGTTCCTCATTGGAGGATTGAGACTAGGAGGGCCTTTTAGGAAGGTTTCTATGTTGTCAGGGTTCCAGGATTGTCTCAGTCTTCTTTCTACATCCCGTCCCTTGTTTCCAGGCAGTTTAGGATGAGGCAGGAGCCTTTGCTGGGCTGGAGTGACATTGCCACCATGGAGGTAGCTTCTTTCTTTATGACAGATCCAGATGCTTTCCTTTTATTTATGAGGGTATGGAAGATTGCTGCTTTCCCCCTGGGGTACTCCTTAGATGCAGGGAGAGTACCGTTTTTGACTACCGAGTACTTGGACTGGTATGAGCAGCATCTCAGGCCGACTCAAGTGATTCTGGGGAGCAGGCGCGAGGCAATTTCGGGGCAAGGTTGCCGTTTCAACTACCACCTTAGGAGTGTAGAAGCTTGGGTTAACCCTCAAGATATCACGGTAGTCGCTTTGTTTTGACTACGAGACTAGAGTCGACGGACTGGCGGATAGAGGTCTCCTTTTGTAGACTCGTGAAGAGATCCAACACGAGGCACGGACGAACGAAGCTTTGAGAACGACTGGGTTGCTTGACCCGACTGGGAGGACTCCTGGTCTAGGAAGGAGGGACACATAGATAGTTCCCGTGGAGACGAGGGAATAAAGGGAAGAATGGCTAAGGGACAAGCGTGAGTGGCGCAGAATGACCTTCTGAAACTCTAAGTATCCATTCATTGTCATTTGCAGACACATTAATTTTTAAATGTTTAAGTTGTCTTTTAGCATGTTGTGAGTCGAGAGTATACTGTGCTTGAAATCATCAAGGAGTGTTTTAATTGTAATGATTTGTGATTTGCTTTTAAAGCTTTATCGAGACGCAAGGTCTCTTGCTTGCTTCTTGTCTGAGCCTTGACGGCGTCCAATTTTT
Source organism: Adenophora triphylla var. japonica (assembly GCA_022495995.1). Lineage (NCBI taxonomy): Eukaryota > Viridiplantae > Streptophyta > Magnoliopsida > Asterales > Campanulaceae > Adenophora > Adenophora triphylla. Next base: position 696,742 of record JAFEMH010000020.1, read on the forward strand.
GGAATTTTGTGTGTTTTTAGACCGAACCAATGAAGGCTGCCTACATTCCCCTCTGACTGGGGGACTTAGGTTTCCGTAGTTCGACCTTCTTTTTGTGAGAGATGGGGAGACAGAGAAGGGGGAGAATGGTGCAACCGTGATTTTTCCCTAGACTTCCCTTTGAGGGTTTTCAATCTAGCTGGGTATGTTCTTCAACACCTTTATTTTTTTTAATCAATCACTCAACCAAAAAATGTGAAAGAAATGACTTGTAATGTACACTCATGAGGCATATATATATATATATATATATATATATATATATATATATATATATATATATATATATATATATATATATATATATATATATATATATATATATATATATATATATATATATATATATATATATATATATTTTTTTTTTTTTAATTAATTAATTTATTTATTTATTTTTTGAAAAATGGGAACGGGTCCCTTTTTGTGTGAATGTCTTATTTGATGTAGGCACAAAAGAAATGCTTTTGGGTTTGACTCTTTTGAGAGAGTATGAGCACTGAAAATCTTGTAAAAGTGCATGGAAGCCCTTGCTAACAGAAAATCAGTGTTTAGCTCTATTTTTCCTATTTTGTAGAAAAAGAAGACTTGTCGAGACATCTGAAAACTTGATTTGTTCACAATGATCACATGTTTGCTTAAAACCCTTTGTTGATGTTCAGATTATTCAACAATTAAACTTGATATGCTTGATTAATCACGAGGAGAAAGTCAGTCGGTATCAAGGATCGAGTTGGATCAGGTGTGAGAGAAGGTTTGTGTATAGGAGAGGTCATTGTTGAGACCGGATTTATGGATATGTATGTGTTTATGATCGGACCATTTATACGTTCCCCTTAAGACAAGGAGCTCAGGTCGACGTAGTTCGGGGGAACCGTGTTTGGCTTTAAGGCAAGGGCATGAATATTTGTGCGACCTTTGGCAAAAAGGCTCGGACGGAAGGTTGGATGATGAGGCACGGGCCTTGAGGTGATTCATTGACAAGACGTATTTGACGGCAACTTCAATGACTCCATTGCTTCTTGATCGTTGCTCTCACGAAAAGAGAAATAATTTGAATATAGCTTAAGGACTTATGATGCGCTTTTGCCTTTGTCTTCCTCCATTGAGCTTCTGATTAGCGGTGCTGGGTCCTTGGCTCTTTTTTTTTTTTGAACCCCTGCTTGAACTTGCTTGATGCACATGAGGGGGAAGGAAAAGCCCCTTAGCTTGTTGTTGACATGAGAGCAATCATTTAATGATGTCACTTCCGTCGTTGAATTGGTCAAGGTGATGGTAGGGATGTGATTTTGGAAAGTATATGGATTGATGGAGGCCTTTGTGTGGGGTATGGTAAGGTGTATGGGGAGCTATCGATTGACTTTCTCACACCAATTAATCAAAGCATTAATCCTTTGGAGAATTATTTATTGAGCAATGCAAGTGATCATATAGAACAAAATCCTTTCATTAAATTTAATGTGGGGTGTAAAATAATGTCCCAAGTCTAGCAAGAAAAGAAAGAAAACTCATGTAATTAAAGACTTAACTACAATGTCCGAGGAGGACTTGATTGAACGAGAAAAGTACTAGAACCTACGAGGTTTTGCTGTATGATTTTTTGTATTTTTTTAGAGTGTAGAGGGGGGAGAAGAAGACTCGATATTCTTTAGGTGAAGTATCGACGGAGAATTCTCCGATTTGCGTCTCTGTAGGCTCTTCAGCAGTCCCCAAATTCACTTTGGTTAAAACCTCCTCGGCAGCTAGGGCCCAGTTTTCCTATCGTTTATAACATGCTTAAAGATTCGTTTTAATGTATTGTTCATTTAATGTGTTTGCATCTTTATCAAGTTAATCATTATTAACTATTTTTGATTTGTTAGTTAATTTATCATTTGTTAAAGTTGCAATGAGGGGATACTCAGAAAGGTCAAATCTTTCATTTAAAGCGTAGGGGAATACATTGTTGGCTATGAACTCATAATCGTCTGGCGTGAGGTCATCAGATGACTCGATAGACTCGAATTTGAAAACAACAGACTCGAAGCTAGGCTCTAGGAGACGAGGGGTTAGACCAAGCTTCTCTATCATTTTCTCCTTGCTGGCTGTAGGTCCGGAGAAGGTGGTAATGGTTCTGGTAGCCACTCTTTAACTGATACCATCCCAGGGGGTAGGCTTGCCTTTGATTCGACTTCAAACCAAACTGAAGTGGTATGAGGCTGTTCATTTGAAGGTGTCCCTCTATTGGTGCTACTACCAGATTCCGAAGGCTTTTTAGATGAAGGGGGAAAGCTCATACGACGTGCAGTTTCCTTTTTATTATTTTTTGTTGTTTTAATTTACTTAAAACATGTTTTCTCAAAATCCTAAATGGTTAGAAAAGATCGCTCTTCTTTTTCGCAACTATTCTAGATCCTGGGTCAGTGGAACCCGTCAATACGGCTATAAGTCCCTCATTTTGCACCTGTATTTTGACTTCCCATGGTGGACAGCCCCGGGCGAGGGTCCTATAGGGCGAGCGGTTTCCACCAACCAAAAGAAAAACGAACCTAAGGACCGAGCCTGTCATGTTCGTTTCAATGCGTCTGCCATGTGAATAGTGAATGAAGCCAGTACCTAAGTCAAGATCGGATCAAGAATTCAGCATGACCTCTCTTTACCTTGCTTGCGCAAGGGATCTATGACTTTAGGTTTTGGTTAGGTCATATTGTCATGGATGACGCATTAAAGGCTTGATGACACGGTGTCATGTGGGCATGGACGTATATCTGGTACGGATCATTGTCTAAGTGTAGCTTTAGAAATCAAGATCAGGTCAAGATTTTAGCATGACCTTTCATCGTCTTGCTCTCACAAGAGATCTTGATTTCTGGGCTTTGACTCAGATAATGGCCGACATGGGATATGTATCCAGGCTTTATGACATGAACTGGGTCAAAAACCAACCGAGTCTTTGGACAGAGTGTGACACAAAAGTGCATGGTTGACACTGGCTAGGATGGGAAGTTTAGAATGACCCCGTACGCGCAAGAAAGGCATAGGAACACCAATCGAACTGCATCTGAGACCATCCCATGTTTGGGTTGTAGTGTGCAGTGTACAGGATAAGAGTGCGCGTAGTGTGCGGTCACTAAAATTCTTTTTCTGTGTAAAACATGAGTTTTTGCAGAATGTATCTTAAAGATATGTACACAAATATATTATGATGCATTTTTTTTTATTTTTGAGCAAGACAAAAAAAAGTAAATCACACACATACACACACAACAGTAAAAAAAGGGGTAGAATGAAAGTTTGACCCTCATCATGTTTTAAAAATCTTTTTAAAAGTTTTTTAAACAATAGATCCCCAGCGGAGTCGCCAACTGAAAATACCCGATCCGGATTCGGACGACATCTCGCGTTTTTGAAAATGTAGAGTCGCCACACCGTTTTGATTATGCCCAAAACATTGAGAAAAGGCTTTTTGTTTGTGTGATGAGATTTTGAGTTCGAAGGTCAGGTTATGCCTCGGGAAGAGAATTTTGAGCTCACCCGAGTCACCTCATTTTCTTGAGTCTTTCTGTACCCTTTTCTTTGAAAGTTGTGTGTGTGTATGTGTGTGTGTCAGTGTGTTTTAGGAAATAAAATGCATTTGATAATAAATAAATGTCTACATTGTAAACGATGTATTTAAACAGAAATATTTAAATAACTTTGAAATGAAAGCAGTTATTTAAAGTTCGGAAGGAGATCTTACCAATGTTGGTTTTTGTCTATCTTCCTCAGGGAAATATGGTTGGTTTGGGATGGTTTAAAGAGGAGAGAAATTATGCACTCACTCGGGCAGAGCCTCTCCTAATTAGCTCTCATTTCACACTCGTTTGGACTCGGGGGTTTGGACCGGTTTGAGTCGTTTGGGTGTTTGGAGTTTGGTTGGGGATGAATAGTATTGTGGGACATCAGAGGGTCGATCAAGATGAACTGGGATTGCCTCGGGAGTGCTTGGGAGTGCCTCGGGATGGCGTGGTAGCGCCTCGGGATGGCTCGGGAGCGCCCCGGGATGACTCGGGAGGCCTCGGGAAGGACCGAAAGGGGCCGGAACGGCTTAGAATTGTGCCTGAAGGCTGCGGGGAGGTTTGGAGGAGAAGGTGTGAATGAAATGGGAGGGGGAGTCTTCTATTTATAGGCCTCAAAAAATTGCAAAGTGGTATGTACGGACCTTTGTGTCATTATTGATTTTTTGGGTTTCCTGGATTTTAGGAAATATTATGGACTTTGTGGGGATTTTGCAATGATGTTGGCGTGTTGACATAAGTGTCCGTACGGACACATCTTTCTTTGCAAAGTGGTCCATACGGACATGTTTGCAAGCTGGCCATTTTTTGTTATACCTACAAAGTCCTTGAATTCCCTTTTATCCTTGAAAGGTTCTTCCTTGGTTTGGTTGATCAGTCTGAACCTTTTAGACACAGATTTTTCTTATGTTCCTTAAAAACATACGTGGCGAATCTTAAAATCAAATAGACATCTTAGGGTTATTCCTTCATTTAGTTTATGACTAGTCAAATTTTTTTGGGATATCTACAACCTCTATGAGTGGAAAGAGAGTCATTTGCTTCATTCTAGAATCATGAATCCCTTGCATACCAGAAATTCTTTGTTCCAATCCGTGATTTTGGCATTCATCGGTACATAACTATCAATTTGTCCACACTTGGGACAGATTCAACCTTTTTACAGTAAGGTGAGGAAAACTAAATATATGCTTAACACCTCCTAGAGAACTTCGTTGAATGGGGAAATCAGGTTGATTGGTTATCTTTGTGAGAACGGTAAGAAAAGAATTCACATGTGGACAATAGCTAAGGCCAATTTTTTTTCAACTGTTGAAACCATTGGAGGTTGTTGAAATTTTTTTCAACTATTGAATTTTTTCAATAGGTATTGAAAAAAAAAGTAGGGCCGTTCCAAGCCACGTGGCGCCACGGGAGTGGGCGGTTTTGGCGCGTGCGATACACCGCCCGTCTAGGGTGCGTGGCGATGTTTTTTTTTCTTTTTTTCTGATCTCGCCACTTGGCACATCTTGATTGGTCACTGATTTTTTTTTTCAAATTTCATCCGAATTTTTCAAAGACAATTATCTTATTTAAAAAAAAATAATTTTTTTTACACCAAAATTCATAATTTTTTTCTCTATGAATAGAGTCCTCTTTCATTTGATTTGGACAAAAAAAAAACACTCTTTTTTTCAATATAAATTTCTCAACTATCCTTCATTTCCAAAAAAAAAACCTCTTTTTTAGTGAAATGTATTTTCCAATGATGTATTACTTTTAATTAAGTATGAAGTATTTTTTTAATAATAATTATCGTCATTTTTCGTATTTATTTAATTGCAATTAAAAAAATTAATTAAGTATGAAGTATTTTTTTTAATTATAAATGATAATAATAATTATTATTATTTTACTAATCACAAAAATAAAGAATATAAAATAAAATAAAAGTGGTGATCAGGTATAGGATGATGAGTTTGAAGGATGTTGAAAAAATGTGGGTGTTGAAATCATTGTAGGGGTTAAATATTGAATGGGGTGTTGAATAATTAGGTGGAGGAGAGAGAATCTGATGTATCGTGTTTTAAAGGGTATTGAAAAAAAGAGGGTGTTAAAACAATTGTAAATGGTCTAAGGAGAGATTTGCCGCTTAATCTTAATGCTCACAGAAACATCCTACTATAGTCCTACTCTTAGGATCTACTTTTCTTCTATTCATCATCTTTTTGATGCCTAAAGCCTAGTCTAGTCCTATTTTGAGCTTTCGTTAATCCACCCATTCATCTCAGGCTTGCTATCTGTCATTTAAGTAGAGTCGTCAATTTGAGTTGAGTCCGTCGGGCCAGCCCGCTCCACCATGCAATAGAGGTGGGTTGGGTTGACGTATTTTCATTCCGCCGGAAATTTGGGCTAGCCCGCCCCGCCCCGCTTAGTAGCGGGTTTTGGCGGGTTGTGCCCGCCCTGCCCCGTCAGCCCGTATTGATAGCTCTACTCTGCAGGACGAGTATTTCTAGGTTGACAACTCGGCCATAAAACATGATGGATTCTTTATTAATCGCGGGCAGTTGGAACGAATGTGAGTTCTTTTGAGTCTCTCTAATGTGCTATTTGCAGTACCTTAATTATGGGCTTGCTCATTTAACATGCATTTGTTCTTTTCACTATTATCTTTATGGTAGAGACATCAATTTCCTATTCTGCATTCATTTAATTGCCAAAATATCCTCAGCAGGAAGCTGCTAAGCGTTTCTTGAGCTCGGTTGTTGTTTAAACTTGTATTATATCGAAAATATGACTGATTTTCTGGAGTTAAATCCTAGTTCATTTATTGGCTTGGCCCGCATGGCCCACCAACCCAAGACGGGTTGGGTTGGGTTGGGTTGGGTTGACATATTTTCAGCCCGCCAGAAATTTGTCCCGCCCCGTCCCGTCCCGTCCTGTTTAGTGGCGGGTTTTGGCGGATTGGGCCCGCCCCGTCTCGCCAGCCCGTATTTTGAGAGCTCTACATTTAAAGCCTGCCATTCATTCTTAGTATTATCTTTGGGCTAATATGAATGACCAAAAATTTTGAGCATTTTTTTTTTTTTAAAAAAAAAAGCTAGTTACATTATTTTTGAACGGATGGGGTATTAAGTTTGATGGCCCATGTGAATATGTAAGAGAAATGTTACCAATTGGGTTTGATATACAGGCTTGTAACACTAAATTTGCATACTAAGCCCACAATTTGAACAAGGCTATACTGTAAGCGGCCCAGACTTGAGAGTTCTATCAAAGGCAAAAAAAAAAAAAAAAAAAAAAAAAAAAAATCGAAGCCAACCAATCTATCTGTGTGCTGAATCAAAACGGCCATCAAAAATGTCACTGAACTTGCTCTATCCTCCTCCAAATTCACCATCTCTCTCTTTTCTCTCATTTTCTTCACACACTTACAACAGAGCTACTCTCCATGTCAAGATTTCTTCTTCTTCTTCTCGTCAAGCCAGTCAAACTGACAGTGATACTGAACAAATCAACTCAAGAACAACATCTATAAGAACTAAGAAAAGAAGGAAGCCTAGGCCCAGCTTCTCTGAGCAAGTTTGTGATAAATGGTGTGTCAAGACCACTTCTTTGAGAGAGAAATTTCCATGGCAAGAAGAAGAAAAAGTTAAATTACCCATCAAAGAGGAAGAGGAAGAGGAGGAGGAGGAGGAGGAAGAAAGTCGTCAATTTGTGGGAGAGTCTAGAATTGAGAACGACTCGTTGGCGAGTGACTCAGTGAGTTTTGGTCCTGGCAATCGGATAAAGGTTGCTCCTTGGGTTCAAGATTGGAAACCCAGGAAAAATGAAGGTGGAAGAGATGAGCAATTTGATTGGGAGGGTAAAAGGGGAAATGGGGTTAGTGGGAATGAGGAGAAAGTTGTTTCTACTCGCATTGTTGAAGGAAAAGATGGTGGAAAATTTGCAATTGAAAGTGGGGCGTTGGACAAAAAAGAGAATCTTTCTGGCAAAATTGATGAAAGGGTTTTGTTCAGTAGGAATATATTGAGAAATGACGGAAGAAAAAATCAAAAAATTGAGGGTTTTAGTGATAAATTTGATTCAGATAAGCTGTCATTGGAGTCTTTGGAGAGAAAAATTGGTTCGGAAAATGGCCCAATTCGAATAGGATTATTGAAAGAAAAAGAGAGTTTGGCTGCCAAGATTGATGATAAGGTTTCATTCAATCAGAAGGTTTCTAGAATTGAAAGAGGAATTGATCGAGATTTTGAGGGTCCTTCTGATACCTTTATTTCAACTAAGCTACCATTGGGGAGAGAAATTGATTTTAAGGATGTGGGAGGAGAGATTTTTCCAGTCAAGATTAATGAAAAGGTTTCCTGCAACCGAGAAGTGTTTAAAATCGATGAAGGGAAATGTCAACATTTTGTGGGTGCTAGTGATGATTTTGATTCAACTAAGCTACCTTGGGAGGGAGCATTGAAAAATGTGGAAGGAAACAAAGGGGTTACGAAAAGCAATACATGGTTGGCTGAGAAATTGATTCCTGAGCATGAATTGAAGAGACTTAGAAATGTGTCATTGCGAATGGTAGAGCGAATACAAGTCAAAAAGGCTGGCATTACGCAGGCATTGGTGGACTCTATCCATGAGATGTGGAAAGTGGATGAGGTGGTGAAATTGAATTTTGAAGGGTCTTCTGCAATGAACATGAAAAGGACTCACGAACATTTAGAGGTTGGTAATCTTTTTGTTTTGTCATTTATTTTCATAATTTGGTTTCTTAACATGGTTATTCAGTAGAATAGCTCCACCCTTGAGAACAGACATTTTTTCAAAGATTTTGCTGAAAGAGTCGGAATTGAGCAAACAATCATATATTTCTAAATTAATGTTAGAAATGCTAGTTCTCCCATATGAAGAGCATGCTTTCTATGATAATTATTACAAAGACAGGCCATTATGCTTTTTGTTATCCCAACTAAACTTGGGCTGAACTAGGGGGAGAGTTAAGACTTTGAATTACGAGGAAAGATTCGGGCCATGGAGATGGTCACTAGGACCCCCGGGCGAAATATCAAAGTCATAAAAGCCCAAGTGAGATGCGAAATTCCACAAAAAACCACGCTCACACATTACCCCTCATCGTCGCTCTTATACCCAAAGGTATAACACTAAAATTACTCTTATACCTAGGTATAAGAATATTTTTTTCACAATTTTTCATCTCTTCTTAAAAATAATAAAAAAGACTCATATCTTATTAAACAATCTGCTCCTATATCTAAATGTATTAGACTAGAATTACTTTTATACCTAGGTATAAGAGAAATTTGTTTAGGTCTTCTCCACAACCACCAAAATTTGAGCAAATTGAAAACCATATATCAACCAGATCTATACAAAATAAAAAACACAAACAATTAATCACAACATCCTGTACAAAACTCCAAAAGAACGCACAGTGACACAGCAGTACAGATCCAAGCATCATAAATCGAAACTTCTCGGAATCAGAAACAAAGTCCACCAATTAACAGAGATGAAGACCAAAGAGTTCTAGTCGAAAATAAAGAGATAAAAGACAGATGGAGTTCGTACTTTGATACCTTGTTCAATGGCGGTCAAGAGCAGGATATTGGAGATTTAAATATCTCTTCAAGTATGGTTAATCGAAATTTTATGTGGAGAATTCAAAAGGGTGAAGTGGAAATGGCAATGAAAAAAATGGGATTGAAGAAAGCTGTAGGACCGGATGGAATACCAATTGAGGTTTGGAGATGTTTCGGGGAGAGGGGAATAGAGTGGTTAACAATGCTATTTAACAAGATATGGAGAAGTAACACAATGCCATTGGAGTGGCGGAAGAGTACTCTGATCCCTTTGTATAAGAACAAAGGTGATGTCCAAGATTGTGCCAACTATCGGGGGATCAAACTAATGAGCCATACTATGAAACTTTGGGAAAGAGTGATTGCACGAAAGCTGAGAAAAATTGTGGATATTTCGGATAACCAATTTGGGTTTATGTCGGGAAGATCAACTATGGAGACAATATATCTCATGAGACAAATCATGGAAAAATATCGGGATCAAAAGAAAGATTTGCATATGATTTTCATTGATTTGGAGAAGGCGTATGATAAAGTGCCAAGAGAGGTACTTTGGTGGGCACTAGCAAAGAAGGGTGTTTCAAAGAAATATATTGATATTATCAAGGACATATATAATGGAGTTAGTACTTGTGTACAGACTAGTGTTGGGAAGACTGAAGAGTTCCCTATAAAGATTGGAGTGCATCAAGGTTCCGCACTTAGCCCCTTTCTCTTTGCTTTGATAATGGACGAATTGACGAGGCAAGTCCAAGATGATATACCAAGGTGTATGTTGTTCGCAGATGATATTGTGCTGATTGATGAGACAAGAGAGGGTGTTGAAAGTAAATTAGAGTTGTGGAGACACACTTTGGAATCTCGAGGTTTTAGACTGAGCAGAAGCAAGACTGAGTATTTGGAGTGTAAGTTTAGCAGAGTTGGAAATAGGGAGGCAGGGGCGGTCACATTTGATGAAAATATTATCCAAGCTTCTGAGTTTTTTTCGCTATCTTGGATCCATTATCCAAAAGAATGGAGAATTAGATGGAGATGTGGCTCATAGGATTAAAGCAGGTTGGTTGAAGTGGAAGAGTGCCACAGGGTTTCTATGTGATCGCGGCATGCCCCATAGATTAAAAGGAAAATTCTACCGTACGGCAATTAGGCCGGCATTGCTTTACGGCACCGAATGTTGGGTCGTGAAACAGTGTCACGTGCATAAGATGGATGTGGCGGAGATGCGTATGCTTCGATGGATGTGCGGTCATACAAGAAATGATCGATTGGGGAATGAGGTGATCAGAGGTAAAGTAGGAGTTGCACCCATTGAGGAAAAAATGAGGGAAGATCGTCTAAGGTGGTTTGGGCGTGTAAGAAGGAAACCGAGTGATGCACCGGTTAGGAGGCCGGAATAGTGGGGAAATGATAAAATGGCGAGGGGTAGGAAAATGCCCAAACAAACTTGAATTAGAGTGATTGAAAATGATATGAGTCTACTTGGAATGGATGAAAGTATGGTGTTGAAGAGGCAGGAGTGGAGGGTAAAAACCCATGTGGGGGGTTGATTTTTTTTTTTTTGTTTATTTTTTTTTCAACAACTTTTTTTTCACGATGACATATGAGGATTCATGTTAGCCGACCCCAAATTATTTTGGGACTAAGGCTTTGTTGTTGTTGCAGAGTTGACGGAAGACTCACAAAAAGTGTGGATCTCGGAGGAGAGAAATTTGTCTGTAGATTTTAAATTTCTCTGTATAGATTGTGTGCGAAAATGTTGGTGGGGAAGATGAAGAGGCTGAAGCGGTTAATGAAGAGCTTGGGTTTTTAGGAAATTTTGATCTGGGCCTCTATTCATGCGTGGGCTTTCGAATTTCGTCTGGGCTTTTATGGAGAATGGTTTGGGGTGAGGGGGCCTCATGGAATTATTCCGAAAGATTCCAATCATAAAAGAAAACCTATAAGCGCTCTCAGCTTTGTGGTTGACATGCTATTTGGGTTAATTTTGTAATTCTGTTTGAAGTCACAGGCTTGGGAGATTTTGATTACCTTATTAAGAATACAGTGTCTAAAGACAATTCAGTTGATGAAAATATGAGGAATGGCTATTCGTATTATCATCAATTTTCCCAAAACGAGAGCACGTTAATAGAGAAAACTTTGAGTCAGCGAGTCTCTACTGTTGAATTGTGTCATCTTGCCATTGTGTTTCCTACTTAGTCAATTGATGGCATCAAAACTTAGTTACATTGATTGAGTAAAAGTATTTCCGAAAACTGAAACTAGAATAATGCAAGTCTTTGGTATACTGGAAATTATATTAAGATGTCATAAATAAGAAACTGCTTGCAACCGAAGTCTTTGATGCTTCAGTTTTTATTGCTCCTACAAAACAAAAATAGCCCTTTACAAACTGTTTTTGCACTAGCCAATGCTAAGAATAGATTGGGGGTGGGGGTGGGGAGAGGAGGCTTACGACAAATGTACTAAATTTAAGGAAGTAGTGCTTGAGAATATGGGGATGAAGACCAGGTCCACTGGATTTGGAAATTCACGAGTGAAAGGATTATATTTAGGAAAAATAGAAAGTGGGTGAGAGGTTTTTTTTTTTATGAAGGAGATTGAGAGGGTTTTTAATCTTCAATTTAGAGTGAGGGAGAGAGGCTCCCACCAGAGTGATACCTACCACTTCTGAATGACGAGCAGCGTCGAGCTGTAAATCCTTGTGATAATTTGGTCCTTTCTGTTTTTATGACCTTCTTTGGGACAGAGTAGTTTATATGGATTCTTGATACTTTACCTCAGATGCCCATGGAGAATATCTTTGGGACTAGCTCTTTTTGTCTTCAATCCATTGGCCTGCTTGTCCATTTCTTGTACCCTTTGGTTCCTTATAAATCATGTATATGCTCCTTTTTTGAGTAAAAACGAAAGAAACATATGCATCTTTTTTCTTTTAAAATGATAATGTGAATCTTTTATAAATATATTACTCCAAAATTTTGAGGGGCAGATACAGATATTTTGAAATCCATGGGGTTCAAGACTACTAATTTTCTCTACTTTACGAATCTTAAGGTATTGCAATGGACTCCCTGCATGGCTGAAATGAATAAATTGTATAAAATGCTTATGTTTTGTATTCAGTTATGGAATTTGGATCAGCATAGGGTTTGTATATGGTTTTAATTATATGCATTCAACTTTGCTTTCTATCAGAGTAGAACAGGAGGCCTGGTGATATGGAGATCTGGAAGTTCAGTAGTGTTATTCAGGGGTATGGCTTACAAGCTGCGCTGTGTACAGCAATTTAATAAGCACATTGAAGCTGGTAACAAGGTATCTTCATCAGCAAAAGCTATAGAGAATAATCATTCTCACACGTCTGAACAAAATGAAGCAATCAGTTCATTAGAATCACCAAGAAATCATTTATCAAAATATTCAACGGTTCTTTCTGAAGAAGAACTAGTAGAACTAAATGAGCTCAACCTTCTCTTAGATGGGCTGGGCCCACGGTTCATTGATTGGAACGGCCGTGATCCAGTTCCTGTTGATGCAGATTTACTTCCCTCTGTGGTTCGTGGATATAAACGTCCATTCAGATATCTTCCACATGGGATAAGGCATGCCTTAAAAGACTCAGAAATGACCTTTTACCGTAGGAATGCTCGAAAAATGCCTCCGCATTTTGCTCTTGGTATGCATTTAATTGGTGTTTGTTGGTTCTTGTTATTAAAATTTTGTGTTTCTTATGGACTTTGTTTTTGCTAACTACAGGAAGAAATAGGGACCTGCAAGGCCTAGCTGCTGCAATGGTGAAACTATGGGAAAGAAGTGCTATTGCAAAGATAGCCATCAAACGTGGTGTACATAACACTTGTAATGAAAGAATGGCAGAAGAACTCAAGGTTAAATTTTAAAAAGCATTGTATTTTCATTATTATCCGCTCTGCACTTGAAATGATTAATTATTCCATCTTGTTGTTGAAAAATTCTACCAAATTCTAAAATTATTTGAGGTTGCACAGTAGAATTGGTTAAATAGTTGGCATCACATAACTTTTGTCTGGCTAAGAAAAACTTGACTGTCAGTTCTCTGTGTTATATTTCAGTAAACCAACAACAGAGCTAAAATTTCTCACAAAATACTTGCTGTTCTTGTTTTGCACAAAACTTTAATCCGTTTTTTCTTCCTTCTTTCAGATATTGACAGAAGGAACCCTAGTTTCAAGGAACAAGGATTATATTGTCTTTTACAGGGGTAACGACTTCTTGCCACCCGGCGTCACAAAGACACTGGAAGAAGCAAAGAAGGTAGCAGCTCTTCAAGTGGACGAGGAAGACCAAGTACGCCAAAAAGCAAAAATACATGTTGACCCGAACCCTAAAGTTGCTAAAGGCCTACCCGTTGCAGGAACCCTTGCTGAGACTATGGCAGCAACCTCACGTTGGGGAAGTGAAATTAGTGATGAAGATAGAGAAAAAATGTTGAGAGAGTCAGCAGTTGCTAGACATGCTTCCCTAGTCAGATTTCTTGAAAAGAAGCTAGCTATCGTAAGCTAACAAATACTCCCTCCTTCCCATAAAGATAGCCCCACTTTTTTTAGATAACTTTGAGTGAATTTCAACCGATAATTTATGCTTATTTATTTATCCTAATGAAAATCTAAATATTGTTATTAGCAGTACTTCTGTTATTGAATCCATAACCGATAAGTGAAACAAGCACCCCAGATGATCCCACGAATTTCATTTGGATAAATAAATTACATAAAATTATTGGCCAAAGTTCAACCAAATATCTAAAAAAAAGTGGGACTATCTTTATGGGTTGGAGGGAGTAATTCCAACTTGAATTATTAATTGTCAGTTCACTCAAATGATCATCTCCCTCATCTTTTTACTTGTTTACTTTTGTGATTGCAGTCCAAGGGGAAGATAACAAAAGCTGAGAAGGCATTACGAAAGATGCAAGAGAAACTGGACCCCACAGAACTCCCCACTGATCTGGAAACTTTAACTGATGAAGAAAGGTTTTTATTTCGTAAGATTGGGCTGAGTATGGAACCGTACTTGTTTCTAGGTAAGAATCATCACTAATATTTTTAAAACATTGTTTCAAGGTTAGTGTTGTTAACAATATTCTTATTGTTTCCAGGGAGGCGAGGGGTATTTGATGGTACGATTGAAAATATGCATTTACACTGGAAGTATCGGGAGCTCGTAAAGATATTTGTGGAAGGAAAAAGATATGCACAAGTCAAGCATGTGGCAATCTCGCTTGAGGCTGAAAGTGGCGGAGTGTTGGTATCTGTTGAGAAAACCACCAAAGGCTATGTAATTATAGTATATCGTGGAAAAAATTATCAGAGTCCGTATAAAATAAAGCCAACCAACCTTTTGACTAGAAGGCAGGCATTAGCGAGTTCAATTGAACTGCAAAGACGTGAGGCAAGTGCCGAAATGATAATTGACAGTAAATATGTAAAACTCCTAAAACATACTACCTCTGTCCCGAAATGAATGACCAGATTCAAATTTACTTTTGATCAAGAACAATTTTGAAATTATTTTGGCCATTCATTTTGGGATGGAGGGAGTAGCATTTTGTTTGTTCAGATGATTAATCTGTCAGCTTTTCCCTAATTCAAAAATTTCCAGGCATTAAAGAAACACGTGTCCGAGTTACATGAAAGAATTGAGAAGCTGAAGTCCGAACTTGTAAGAATTCTTCTTTCGAAAAAATACTTGTCATGCCAAGCTTACTATTTTGTGCCTGAATAAATAATACTTATGCCTAATGCTTGTACGGTCAAATTTTGCAGGAGGATATGAAAACCATTGATGAGATTGATGAAGTGACCTTCTACTCAAGGGTGGATGAAGGTTCCGATGATGACGATCCTGATTATAATGAAGAGGTAATATGGGAATTGATCTGTCTTTTATCTTGTAAATATTTTTCACTCGATGGTTTTGCATATTAGATGATACTCCTCAGTCCTCGCAATGAGATTACCTCCTTTTTTCGTTTTCATTAATTGCCTGTATGTCCGTGTGTGTGTGTGAGAGAGAGAGGGGCAGGGAAGTGGGGTGGGGGGATTGTTCTAGAAATTTGTAACCTCTTGACTGGTGAACTTTTTATTGCCTCTCAAAACAAAGAAATTTCCATGGCAGCCTTTAGTGATTTTCACCAATACCTACCTATTTTTGGATCAGTGGACTTTGATGTTGAACCAAAAGCCAATATTTTTCCTCCTTACTTAAGGTTGTGTTTAATAAATAGGTTGAAGATGAGGAGGCGTATCTTGAAATATATGACTGTAATGAAGATGAAAGTACTGGAAATGAGGCGTTTTAGTAATTTTCAGCAAATGATTGGAGCTTGTAAAAACTGGAAAGAAAGCTGATTGGTTCTCTAGCTGTTCATCAATTGCCAACCAGATCATGACGGAAGTGCAAGGATTTGGAAGGAGAGAGAGATTTCCAAGGATGATACATGAATGCCCATCTGTATCTATGCTCCTGAAAGAGGTTTCATTTTATAGAATCCTCATCTCTTTTCCCTAATATTGCTCATAGGATCATAGTAGAGGATACAATGAAAATTTATATGCAGCTGTGTGCCATGTCTCTTAGCTGCTGAATGTATGGTGTAAGCAAAAAATAAAATTGTAGATTTTGGTCATCCATCTAATTGTGCTAGTTTTTTGTTACCCGCATATGGACTCACCCTTGATTCAGTATTCATATTACTACATGTGTGAGAGAAAAATCATAATGTCATATATTTGAAGAAATATAGTGCAATGTGCAAATAGAATTGGATAGGCCAACCAGAGCTACCGCAAAAGAAACTGTTATACAAACTAGGTCAAACTTGGTTTTTGTCTACTGTACTTTGAGGATTTGAAGGTAATTTCACTTTAACCATTCTACCTTTTTTATTAACATAAAAAACACTGTGCTTTGAAAAATCTACCATTTCGGTCTCAAAATTGCAGATTAGGGCACGGATTGGGCACAAATTTGGGACCGGGATGGTTCCAAAGTGCGATGGTTTCTGTACAAAAAAAAAAATAAAATAAAAAACATACAATGGTTAAAGTGAAAGTCGGGTGAAAGTTTGTGTTGGTATCATTTTCAACCCAAACTAAACCATAAGAAGTTTTTATCTGTTAAATATAGAAAAAGTAGCTATGGACTTAAAACTGAGTTTGCCTCTACCTATTTTTGTGAGGATCGAAAACTCCATAACCTTCTACTAAATTAAAATTTATGTTGGTATCATTCCTACCCAAACACCTATTATTTGTCAGTTGCCATATATCTTTCTTCAGCACCCTCTCAACCCCCTCCCCTCCCCTATCAGCTGATTGATTATTTCAGCTGAAGAATTGTTCATGAACGGGCATATCTGGCTGATGAGGTTTTCATCATTATACCTTCAACAATCTCCAATCATGGGTCCACTTATCGATCTGGATGACTGTGGAGAAGCTGAAGAAAACATGAATGATGACAAAGACAATCATGCGAGGAATTGGAAGTCTCTTTACAGAGATCTAAACTCTGGAAGTTTCTTATAGAAGCAAGAGTGAACACAGAAGTAAGCCCCACTTCACATTCTTTTGTGTAGTAATATTGCTGCTACTTGTAAGATCCTTTACTTGAAACCGAGTTTACTTGCCTTTTCCTTATTTATCAACTTCTTGCTGAAACTATTAAGCAGTTACAGCGTTTTGTTTACGTGGTATGAAACTTTACTAGAATAGATATTGGTAAGCATATCTATTCTACATTTCAGGTCAAGATCTGTATTTCACTAATTCTGTCCCATCTATAGTAATCTTTTGCATCAAGACAAAGAACCCCAGTGGGGGGTTGTATATTTTCTTGTAGTACTGCTTTTGTGTTGTGTATATGTTTAGAGACAGATGAATAAATACACCTCATACGTGTATATTGTAAGGGGATAGGTGCCTTTGGTTGAACGTTATTTTCTCTTCCCTTTTGGTAGTCTTTAACATTTTGTCGCTTGTGCATTCGTTTGTAGTGTTCTTATTCTCAGATTACGCTCAAGTTTGAGTGTCATTTCTATACTTTCTGTTTATACACTCCGTATATATTTATCTGATTCCTCTGTGGCTTTTCCCCAAGCATGTGTATCAGGTCACCCGGTGCAATTTCTTTTATTTCAGCTCTGTTTTGTGGGGTCCTCTTTTGGCTATATCTGCGTCCCTATTTGAATTCTTTATCTCATTGTCACCGACCTCTTCGCTCCCATATCAGCAAAATATCTCCCTCTCTCCACCTAACTTTCTTCCTCTTAAACCTCACTATGGCAATTAAGAAAAGCAAGAGTATTCTGAATTTGCATTCTCTACAACCTTGTCTCTGCTGTTACCTTTTTGACTGGGGCTTTATCATATGGAAACTCTCCGTTTTATGCTCACTTATCTTACTTCTATAGTTTCTGAGTTCTCTACATATTGAAATTGTCAAAAAATAATTATCTCTAGTCTAAGTTACATCTAACTTGATTTCTTGGTTTTATGCTTTTATGGTTGTCATTCTTCTGTTAATGTTATTCTATTTTTGTCTAGGTTCAATTTAGTAACTGATTGTTTTTTGCAGTTTGATGGGCGATTATTTTCCTCTCGGTCAGTTCATTCTTTTCCCTTCAAGTAGGAAGCTTTCAAATCTGAAATTTCAAAATCAAGTGTTTTCTTGAAATAATCCGTATATATGAATGTGTGCATGTTGGTGGACTTAACTTATTTTGATGGATTATATATTATCAGGAATCTTTGGAAGATGAAGTAGAGCAATGGGCTAGTTGTGAGAAGGTATATCTCGCAGAATATTTTATGCACTTTGCAATATTTGAAATGTATTTTTTCCCTACATGTTACAGCCTCTTATCAAGTTCTCCAAATTTCTGAATTGTAGATAGTGTGGTAATGCATCACCATGGGCTGCTGTCTTAGGGCCTAGGCTGTATTGTCTTACTAATTCATGATGATACATGTGTGCAGTTGTCATTTTACTACACAATTTAGTATACCATTGAGGACTTGCAAGCTAGAAATAAGAAACTTTTTATGGCCTATGGATTTTATTAAGGATGACTAGTTTTCGTCATTAATATTACGTAGGTACTTTATTATTTGGCTTATGCCTATTTCTCTACTAGCCTCGAAAATTGGATGTTTTGATCCCTTGATAACCATATTTGTTTTAGAATGTCCAGCTTAACCTCTAAATCATTTAACATGAACCCTAAAGTGATACGAATTGACAATGTTGGACCTCAAATGACCAAAATTGAAACATCAGACCCTATAATTGGGGTACACTAAAAGGGTAATTTGATGCTACAACAGCTCTCACTATGCATGAGTTCAGGTAAGGGCCGGGTCCACATAGGCTTTATGTAGACAGCTTTCCGTTGCATTTAAATGCAAGAAACTACTTCCGCGGCTCGTACCTTTGACCTCCATGTCACATGGTAGCAACTTCAACCATTGCACCTAGGCCCCCATTCAAAGAAACCATAGACCCTAAAACACATTTTACCTTTTAAACAATAGATTCTAAATATCTAGCTCATAAAGACCACCTATAACTAATTAACCCTTTAAACAATAGACAAGAATATTGATATGTTTCTTTCAAATAGCTACTTTCAGTGTAGTTTGAGTTATTGTTCTTTGTTGTATGTTGCTTGTAGAGGGTACATATGTCATTTCAATAATCATCACCCTCTCAAACAAGCTTGCAGATAAAAAACGCATGGAAACAATTGGGACAAAAAAAATGTGGAGATGACAAGGAATGAATTTGGCAAGGGTAATGCATGGACATATGTTGAGTTGGATGATGATAATGTTGCTGAGTTTGATCCCACACTATCAATTTAGGAATGTTAGGGTATTTAGAAGTGTTGTATTTAGACCAAAACTAGAAACAATCTCTATAGCTTGTTTTAAATTACCTGAGGGATTGAAATATGACCTGAACGGTATAAACCGAGGTATGACCGTGGATCATGGCCGGATAAGGTTCAATGGATTGGACACAAAATATAATTCATATAAGTCTCAAGTATGACAAAGGGAGTAGACTTTCCCTACCTTTGCTCGTCATGCCTTCTCTTCATTTCCCACTATATCGACCTAGACATAGTAGAGCGAATAATGACCAAGGCCCTACAAAACTGCATGCCGACAAGGCATAATCATATAGGCCGAGCAAGGCCTCCTTTGAAGACGAGGAGCACCTCCTCGGTTGTCAACAAAATAAGGAAATGGGTTTCACTATCCTTCACAACTCTCTTCCTCGGCATGATTTGGGCCGACCAAGCCATGTACGACGAGGAGATCTCCTCCAAGGCGCACGTGCAGAATATGTTGCCCAATCCTACTCAAATAAGGACTGTGAATAGCCTAGGATTATAGCCTTATCTCACACGTTTTCTTATTCAACAAGGACTCTACAATGCTATGCCTATATATACAAGTCATAATTCACATTATTTTGGTGATACATCTTTTGACTCTAAATTCTTGTCAATTGATTCTCTCTAAACACAAATACTTACTCTCACGCCGGAGGGCATTCGCCGGTGAAGTCCCAACTTAGTTTACGTGTTTGTTCTTCTTTTTCAGGCTATTCAATCATCCAGGATACAACCTGCCGCTGGATTTGGGCTGATTCGAACGTTTTTGGCATCATCAGTTTGGTTCCATTTCTGGGAAACGATTCGAAATACCCATTGAATAGTTTGAAAAATTCTCGTTCGACTCTCCTAATCCTAATGGAAGACGGACATACTGCTAGTGTTACTCCTGAACATGATAACGTTCTTGTGGAAAAGATTTATGGCAACACAAGGAATACTTTTCCTCTTGTCAATGGGGAACTGCCTCCTCCACCACCGCTGATTGATGGACTGCTTCCCTTAGGAATGAATCTGCCTTATAGGGGACAACTAATAACCGAGATAGTGCAGACGAACCCTCCTCATCGTCGGCGTCGAGGAAGGCCTGCTGGTAGCCAGACGACGAGGAATGCTGTCCAGGGAGGAACTGGGGCTTCCCCCTACAGGTTGATCACAGAACTCTATTGCATCAACAGATGGAAACTTTGCAACGCATTTATAAAACGCAAAATGCCTTGCTACAGTTAGATCCTGAACATTCTCTAGCTGAATTCATGAGAGGACTGGAAATTCCCTTTGAGGGCAGAGTCAGGTTGATAGGCGTGGTAGTCGGGGGAATAGAGAAAATCTTCCTCGTGGCCAACATCCCCCTCACCTTGGCATCTCTGGTAGATCCAGGTAAAATCCCCAAGATGTCCCTCCTCGTCATAAGGCACATGGGAATGACAACATAAGAAACGAGGTATATTTGAGAAGTCTCTTGAAATAACAAAAAGGGAGCAGGAGGTTAATTCTACCGACTTAAGAGCAAGACTCAGTCATGAAAGGCATAAAACCCCTCCTCAGCACAGATCACCTCCTCATCTTGAATTGGCACTTAGAAGAGACAGAACACCATCTGACATGGGGACAATCACCAGGAGCGTGAGGAACACAGTAGAGTGAACGGTCACAGAAAGAAAGAAAGTACCCAACATAGCTCTCATTTTAGCTTAGGGATCGATGACAGAGAATTATTACTCTTGAAAAAGAGATTAGATGAGATGGAAATGGGGAAAAGGGAGGTGGACGAAGATGATACCAGTGCCACCCGTCATTTCTCCCGGCGTATCAATTATCTACCCCCCAATCCTGCTATAAAATCCCAAGTTTTGATAAGTATGCGGGAACCACTGATGTACGGGATTATGCGCAAAGTTTTGAATCTACCATGGCCCTGCTCACCAAAGCAGATGACATTCTCTGCAAGGCATTTGCGAGTACCTTCTCCGGAACAGCTTTGGTCTGGTTTCGTGAGCAGATGAAGGGAAGTATCGACACCTGAAAAATCATGAGGAGGAGGTTCACGGACCAATTTGCCACAGCAGGGAAGAGAAAGAAGAGATTTACAGATCTTGCTATCATTGAGCAAGGGAAGAATGAAACCACTCTGAGTTATTACAATCGATTCAGAGCCATGACAGACCAAGTAGAAGAAAGCTTGACAGACAGGGAGGTGATTGTTTGCTTTAATTTCGGACTAAGATCCGGACAATTGATCTATGAACTTTCTGCCAGAGATCCTAAGTCAAAAATCTGATCTATACAATGTGGCTTACGCCATAGCGATGGCAGAAGAGAAAAGTAAAAAGAGGTCTGAGAAACTGGAAACAGAAGCAGCTGGCACCAACCAGGCCTCAAATAGAAGTGGCTATAAGGGGACGAATATAACTCGCGCTACTGAAAAAGCCGAGGTTTTTAACCCCCCCATAAAACCAATCACAGAAATCACGCAGTTGGTGAATCTACCAAATCTCCGACCGCTCGATGAAAGAACAAAATACACCCGTGACAGCTCCAAGTACTGTGCCTTTCACAAGGATCACAGACACGACACGGAAAATAGCATCTCCCTCAATAGAATGATCCAAAGATGGGTAGACGAGGGAAAGCTTGATCGTTACGTTATGAGAAAGGATAACAAGCGAAGAAGAAAGGATGACGATGATGAGTACAAGGAAGATGAAAGGTAAGACAGACCTCCTAGGGCCAAACTCCATGTCATAAGGGAGGAAACTGTCTCCAACAAAAAATTAAAAGATCAGATCCACGAGCTAAGTAAGGTCTATCACATCCCCGCTTGGATTTATAAGGAAGAGGAGGTCATCAGTTTCTCTCCTAATGAACTAGCCGAAAGTCGCGCGGCCCGCGAACAGCCTTTGGTGATCAAAGGGAGGATCGACAACTGTGAATCCGAGAGACTACTCATAGACTCGGGGGCCACCCGAGATATTCTGTATTACTCTACCTTCCAAAAGATAAATATGAAGAATAGCATGCTGTAGCCATACTTTGGAATATTAGAAGGCTTCACAAACCACAAAGTTAGCGCCATGGAAACAATTGACTTATTATTGAAAGTAGGAGAAC
This sequence comes from Adenophora triphylla var. japonica, assembly GCA_022495995.1. Taxonomy (NCBI): domain Eukaryota; kingdom Viridiplantae; phylum Streptophyta; class Magnoliopsida; order Asterales; family Campanulaceae; genus Adenophora; species Adenophora triphylla. The sequence goes on from JAFEMH010000020.1 coordinate 718,947, forward strand.
GCGCCTTCCAAGCAAAGGCCACTGTAACATTTGTGGTCATGGATCTGGCACGTGTCTATCATGTCATCCTAGTCATTCCAAGTCAAGACAAACTCGGGTTGGTCGCCTCCCTCCCTCTCCAACGAGTTAAATTTCCTACATGTGCTGGAGTCGGATGTGTGAGGGCGACCCCAAGGACTTCTTGGAACATGTCATGAGGAGCAGAAAAACATCTAGAAAGGCGGAGGTGGACACACTGGAGGAAAACATGAAAATCTCTAAGTATGTAAAGACTACTGTCACAAGTTTAGGCTTAATCTGATTTTTGAAGCAGATGATGAGAACCACATGATCCTAGATATACACTAAAACAATGACACAGTTCTGTTCGTCCCAAATTTAGACCCTCATCTCGTCAGCGGCCAGAACTCAGGGGTCAACCCTGACTTGAGACAAGGAGAGCTACCAGACGTAGATGAACTAGTGGAAATGGAATACCTAGACATAAATGGTGAAGAATGTAGAAGGCTTAGAGAAATAATCATCGAAACATCGCAGCTTCGAGATGGTCCAAAGATGGAGCCCATAGACGAATTGGAAGAAATCATACTTAATCTCAATTATCCAGAACAAAAAATAAAAATCGGAGGCCAGCGCTCCCCTGAAGAGAGGGAGGAAATCATCACCCTCCTAAAAAATAATCTTGACGTCTTCGCCTGGAAGGTCGAGGATATGAGTGGAATTAAGCAAGAGATAGCTCTCCACAAATTGGAAGTTGACCCGTCTGTTAAACCTATTAAACAAACACGGAGAATTTTTGCAAATGACAAGGAAGATGCCATCAAAGAAGAGGTGCAAAAATTACTAAGTGCTGGAATCATCATGAAAGCAATCTACCCTGTTTGATTAGCCAATGTTATGATGGTCAAGAATCATAACGGGAAGTGGCAGATGTGTGTCGACTTCACAGATCTCAACAAGGCCTGCCCGAAAGACAGTTACCCTCTCCACATAATTGACAAGCTGGTAAACTCCATCGCCGGACATAAAACACTTAGCTTCCTAGATGCTTACTCTGGCTATCACCAGATCAAAATGGCTAAGGAAGACATTGAGAAAACGGCCTTCCAGGCAGCTGGAGGAATTTATTGTTATACTATTATGCCCTTCAGGCTAAAAAATGCGGGTGCAACCTACCAGCGAATGGTCAACAAAGTATTTGGGGAGCAGATAGACCATAACATGGAATCCTACATAGATGACATGGTCATCAAGACTAGGAGTGGTAGTCACCCTTGACTTGGAGGAAACTTTTGATAACCTACAAGCAAACACCATGAAACTGAATCCAAGTAAATGTGTGTTTGGGGTGACGGCCGGAAAATTCATAGTCTTTTTGGTATCGCAAAGAGGAATTGAGGCAAATCCGAAAAAAAATCAAAGCCTTGATAGACACGAAAGAACCTACCAACATCAAGGAGGTTCAAAGACCGAATGGAATGATTGCTGCACTTGAGAGATTCATTGCAAAATCCTCTGAAAAATCGATGTCTTTCTTCAAAGTATTGAAGGGGACCAAGAGCTTCTCCCCTATCTCGTTCAAACTCAACATCATCCATGAACCGTCTGTCATTTGATAAATTCTAAGATTTTGGGTATGGTAGCAGTAGAGGGCATTGGGGTTACTTCTCTACGTCCTTACCATCTTTAGGGACGAGGAAGACACAAGATTGTTCAAGAATAAAGCTTCAAATAATTACAACAATGGCGGATTCTAAAAGAACCCACAAAGAACAATACCAAAACCCAGAAATTCGAAACAAATATGCAAAAAATAGAGGGAAAGGAAGAAATTATACCTTCATTTTCCAATGAAGGACAACTAGAATAGCATTGAAAATTAACTTGAGAATGATAACGAGAAGGGCAACCGAAGGACGGACATTATCGTTATATGATAATAATTTTTTCCTAACAATCATAAGAAGATATTTACGTTTTCTTGAATTTTTGACAAAAGTGATCCAACGATTATTGTCCGTTATGGACAACCAAAGGACGGACATTATCGTTATAAGATTAACGAGAATAAACTTCATTTTCCAATGAAGGACAACTAGAATAGCATTGAAAATTAACTTGAGAATGATAACGAGAAGGGCAACAAAAATCACACAATTGATTCAAAGACAATTTATGCCTATATGAAGCGGACCGGTAATTGAAGGTATATGTTCAATTATAGTTATTATCATTTGCTGGGACCCACATAAAGGTAAAAGTAAAAGTATTTAAGCCATGACAATGAGTGATATATTCCTTGAAATCATATTTCCTTAAAATGAAAGAAAATAAATAAGTTTTAGAGAACTTATGAAATTGCAAAAAGTTCATCTTAAAGAAGATGAACCTTGGCACAGTGGAAGGACAAAAGGTACAAGTCTTTTGATCCGAATTTTCTAACAGTTGTGTTAGAAAACGAACCAACATATACTCCCTCCGTCCCGGTAATTGCTTCACCCTTTTAGGGTGGGCACGCAAATTAAGAAAATTGGTGAGTGGAGAAAATGTTGTGAGTGTAATAGTAAAATAGGAGAGAGAATGAGTGGAGGAAATAGTAAATTTGAAAAATATTGTGAGTGTAATAGTAAAATAGGAGAGAGAATGAGTGGGTGGAATAGTAAAGATTTTTTGCCATTTTAGGAACAACGGGACACCCGTTTTGACAAAAAGTGAAGTTATTAATAAGACGGAGTGAGTATTAAAAAAGCGTTATATGTCTCGTCCAGACAATAAACTATTAACATTCAAATAGAATTTATCCTATATACATGGGAGTTGGTTGATCTCCTTGCATAACGCGAACCGTTGGGTTGCAAAATGGTTATTAAAATGAAGTATAATAATTGATGAATTAATTGAAATATGGACTGTTGAAAGATAGGTCCGGAAGAGGAATACTTTCAAGAAATATAGTTTAAAGAGTTAGAATTTCAATAAATAAATTTTTTAAAGGAAAAATAATCTTGAGAAATAAACTCTTACGAGACAGGCCAATAAACTCTTATGAGACGGGCCTTTGAATTTGAAAGACAGATTCTTGTCAAAATGATCTCAAAAGGTAGAATCTGAAGAGATAGATTATTAAAATACATGGTAGAAGAGTTAGATAAATTCTTAAAATAGACCCTTGAATAAGTTGATTCTTGAGAAGTAAAGTTTGAAAATAGTAGATGCTTAAGAGGTAGACTCTTTAAAGGTAAATTCTTGAGAGGTAGACTCGAAAAGTCGGACCACTTAGAGATGTTGACCACTCGGGAAGTCTGACCATTTAAGAGATGCTGACCACTCGAAGAAACTGACCGCTAAAAGAATTTGATCACTCGAATAACTGACCATTCTAGAGAAACTAAAAGTCTAATTAGTAAGTGTAATCAATTACTGGAAAGGTATAGTCAAAGTACTTAGAGTACTTAAAAATATACTCGTGATTATGAATTACAATATATGGGATATCCAATAGTATATGAATGAATATACCGATTAGATATCAGACACAAATAAATCAATAAAGTGAAAATGTGTTCATAATAGATGGAGGAACGGTGTCATCGAAATCTTTCAAGACAACATGAATAACTCGATTCAGTAAGGAATGTGAGTTGAGTTGACAGTTTAGACTAAGTTGAAGAAAAAGCTAAATGGTCTAATAAACTCTTGGAAGGTATTCCTTGTTGAAATAAGTTTGTGCATACATATCCTAATAAATTGTGATGAAAATGAGAAGTAGGAAAAGGCACAAAACAGAATGGTAAGTCTAGACATAAAGTCAAATACATAATACCGTAAGACAATTGATCTCAAATAGGGTTATCACGATTGTCTGTGTGATGTCAAAGATAATCAAACGGATCCATCTACCAAAGGGTATAAATATGAGATCAATTGATTGTTAAAAGGAATGAATTTTTACAAAAATCACAACAAAATAACTAATAGTGGACACTCAACCTTAAGAATTGGAGATTCCAAAACCTTGTTTCAATGAGACAACTAAGTCATGATGTTCAGTTGAAACACATGGAACTTGTTTCACAGTCATACCTAAAACATCCAATTGTATGTACCTGCAACAAGTGGTGAGGGTAAGTTGTGAAAACTTTTAATGATTCATTTAACCACGTGGTGTAGTATTAGGATACTATTTATAAGAGATCACCTATATAATTGAGAAGTAAAAAGGCCGCTTCTAAATTGAAAAATTATGAAATCAAGCACAATGCAGGGCTAAAATGGACAAAAACGTGAGAACAAAACTTGTTAGAGCTATTATTGTGTAAATACTATTGTTTTGGTATACACTATACAGTCACGAGTCTGCATTCATGTATGCATTAATTTGTGATTTATGTGTGGGATTGTTGGAAATTTGGATTAGAAAATGGTATTTGACCCATGTTGACCAGTAATTTCATGTGATTTCATTTTATGTAAATGAATTTAAGTTGCATAATTGTGATCTACATTTGTAGTAGACTAAGATTATATATTTATTTTCTTAAAACCAATTTGGTGAATGAGAAATTAATATTGAAAGTAAGCAACTTAATATGGTAATTTGAAAGAGTTAAAGTTATGGAAATGACATTTGAGTTCTAAAGGGCACCAAAATTATGTGAAGAATTGGTTAGATGAAAAGATTTAATATGTTTTGGAAACATATTTTTACTTTTGAGTCCTAAAATCTGATTTTGTTAGTTATCCGTTATAGTTTTGTTAGCAATATAATGAAAAGACTTGTCTATTTGTAATATTTAATGAAAAGACATGACTTTCTGTTAGAAATCTAACTGTAACCGCCAGATTTCATTAGAAATATAACAGTTACCGCCAGTTTTTGTCAGAAAGTTTTCAGAAAGGACTCTTTTGTCATAAACTTAACGGAATTGTCATAAACTTACCGAGATTTGCGTGTTTCATTTAAATATTTAACGAATCAGGTTGTTTTGGACTTATTTTCAATTTAGAGATTAACGGATGTATCTTTTTCTTGGATGGAATAGATTAAATGTATCTATACTTATGTCTTTTGACATAAAAGACACCATAATTATTCAATCATTATAAATAGACCCTCCTTGTTTGTTATTTATAATCTCATTCACAATTTAGAAACATAATTCAATGTAATTATATGAATTATTCATAAAATTCATTGAAATTCTCAATACATCTATTAGAAAAGGTCAATCGACATTTTGAACACTCGTACTTTGTTTAAGCCTCAATTTTAACCATCATTGTTTATTTTTAGCCGTTTCAACCGTTGTATTTAGGATACGCACTCATTTTCACCCAAAAGCCTAAAGTACGATAGTTAAAATTGCTAAAAAATGCCTTAATTTTCACTAATTTGAGAGAAATGAGCGTGTATCTAAAGTAAAAGGGTTAAAACTGCTAAAAAATAACAACGATGGTTAAGGAATAAACTTGTGTGAACATCTAATTTATGCAAATTTTCTGCCGCGTGTTATGATATTTGTCAGTTTCGTTAAATATTCAAAAAAGTCTCCATTGTTATATAATAATAAATTTTTCCTAACAGGAATAAACTTGTGTGAACATCTAGAGTTACTTTTGCATGCTTAAGGAATCTCCAGCCTGACATTAGTAGTGCGTAGTGACTGCGTACGTTTCATTTCAGCGAAGATATTGATTGAGAAAACATAAAAAAAAATATACTATTTGCCTTTTTAGATATTTCGGCTGTTAATGTATCTGAACGGTATAAATCAAAGTACGATTGTGAATTCGTGATCGGGTAAGGCCAAATGAATTGAGCTCAAAATATAATTCACACAAGTATTAATTACGGCAAAGAGATTGGGCTTACCCTACCTTTACTCGTATGACCTCCTCGCCATTCCCCTATATCGACCTGGACATAGCAGACGTACAATGACTAAGGCCCAATTAAGGTCATATGACCGACAAAGCACTATCATTTATGCCGAGGAATAAATTTCGCCAAGGCCGAGCAAGGCTCCCCTTGAAGACGAGGAGCCCCCCTCGGCTATCAACAAAGTCGAAATGGGCATCCCCATACTACTCTCCTCCTCGGCATGAATGTAGGCCGACAAGGCCACATACGACGAGGGGCACACATCACCGGCGTACGTGCATATTGCAGTTTATCCAATCCTACTCAAATAAGGGATGTGAACAGTTATAATCCTTCTAGGGTTATAACCTTATCCCACAAGAATTCTCCTATAACAAGGACTGAACAGTTATATTTCTCTTTGGAGTAAAATCTTATCTACATGCATTCCTATCCAACAAGAATTATACAATGTTATGCCTATATATACAAGCATTTCACATACTCCCTCCGTCCCAGCGAAAGAGCCATTTATTTCCTTTTTGGGCGTCCCATTTAAAAAGCCACTTTCCCAAAAAGGAAACCTTAAATCACTATTCTCTCCACTCATTCTCTCTCCTACTTTACTTTTACACTCACAACATTCTCTTTCTTACATCACCTCCCACTCATTCTCTCTCCTATTTAATTTTTCATACTCACAACATTTAAACTTTTTCTCTTTCCTACATCACATTTCTTATTTTGCGTGCCCGGCAAATTTGATGGCTCTTTCGCTGGGACGGAGGGAGTATTTAGGTTTGCAATCATTTTACTCTAACCTCTTGTCAATTGATTTCTCTCTATAAAACACAAATACTTACTCTCACGCCGGAGGGCCTTCGCCGGTGAAACCCCGGCTAAGTTTACGTGATTGTTCATCTTTTTCAGGCTATTCAATCGCCAGGATACAACATGCTGCTGGATTAGGGCTGATCTGAACGTTTTTGGCATCATCAGTACCCATAATAATAGGGATGACCAAACCGAAACCGGGACCGGCCCGAAACCGTTGAACCGCCACGAAACGGAACCGGTCGAAATCGAAACCGCCTCGTACCGGAACCGTTTGAAACCGTAACCGACAGTTTGGCGGTCCGATTCTGGTTTCTACTTTTGAAAAATCGTGAACCGGCCGTTTCAAACCGCCTAAACCCAAACCGGAAGCGGAACCGTTGAATCGTTGTCAAAATCGTCAAATTCATCCGAAATTTCGTTAGATTTATCATAATATAGCCGTTAGAGTATGGAGTATGTGGTTAAATACAAAATATTTTTGTTTTTCTAACATATTTTCTCAACTATAAATACCACCCCCTCCGCTCACACTTTTTTCACACAAACCCTCTTAACTCTCTCTTAACTTTCTCTAACGAATTTCATTAATTTCTTTTATTCTAAAGATCAAATCATAAACTAACTTTCATTTGTTCAAGTTTTAGGGTAAAATGTATATAAGGAGTATATGTATAATCTTGAGTGGTTCGATTTTGAGGTATATATGAGATTTAGTTATATGTTTTAGGGGGTTAGAGTATGGGGTTTATGGTTAATGCAGATAAATTAGGGTTTAGGGTATAGCGTACATAGTTGTGATTTAACGTTTAGGGTATATGATATATATAAGAATAATGAAGATGAATTAGGGTTTAGAGTATAGTGTATATAATTTAGATTTAAGTATTACGATATAGGTATATGTGAGATTAATGTAGATAAATTAGGGTTTAAGATTCAGGGTATGAAGTATATGATTTATATTTAATGTTTAGAATATAGGGTATATATGAGATTTATGTAGATAAATTAAGATTTGGGGTATGAAATATATAATTTAGATTTAATGTTTAGGGAATATAGTTAAGGTAGATAAATTAGGCTTTAGGGTATTAAGTATATCATGTAAATTTAAGGTTTATTGTATAGGGTATATACATAAGATATAGGTAGATGAATTAGGTATATGATTTAGGTTTAATGTATGAGATTTATAATTTAGTTTTTCTCTTATATACTTTTATTTGTTTAAATTTTATAACATTTTTATATATATTTTTGTAAAAAAAAAATCAGTAATAAAAAAAGTTTAAAATATTATTCCCTAGTTAATAAAAATAGATAAAAAAAAATAAAAAATAAAGGGTAGTTCGACCCACTTTTCTTTTATATAATTTCATTTGTTTAGTTTTTTCTATCTTTTTTATATTCCTTTTTTTAAAAAAAAAAAATCATTAATAAAAAAAGTCTAAAATATTATTTACTAGTCAATAAAAAATTTAAAATAAATAAATTGTAGTCCGTCTCTGTTTTCTTTTATATACTTTTATTTGTTTAGTTTTTTTTATCTTTTTTTATATACCTTTTTGTAAAAAAAAAAAAATCACTAATAAAATAAGTTTAAAATATTATTTCCTAGTCAATAAAAAATTAAAAATAAATAAAAAATAAATAAATGATAGTCCGTCCATCTTTTTTTCATATACTTTCATTTGTTTAGTTTTTTTCTTTTTATCTTTTTTCATATACCTTTTTGTATAAAATATCAGTAATAAAAAAAATCTAAAATATTATTTCCTAGTCAATAAAAAAAAGGGTAGTTCGTCCCTCTTTTCTTTTATATATTCATTTCTTTAGTTTTTTTCTATCATTTTTATATAACTTTTTGCAAATATTTTCAATAATAAAAAAAAAATTCTAAAACAGTTTTTTCTATTAAAAAAAAAAAACCATTGAACCGCCGGTTTCGAAACGTGAGCCGCCGATTCGAAACCAAAACCGTAAATCGTAAGTTCATGATTCGATTCCAATTTTCCCTTTTATAAAATCAAAACCGATGATTTCGAACCATAACCACCGAAACCAGAACCATAATTTGGTCATCCCTAACCCATCCCTAACCCATATGCCCACTATAAGATTTGTAGGCCATGCTTAGTCTGTATGTGTGCGGTTGATCAAATATAGATCTGCTAACCCATAAGCCCGCCCACTATAAGATTTGTAGGACATGCTTTGTCTGTGTGTGTGCGGTTGATCAAATATAGATCTGCACATAAACAAGTAGCTAAATGACGAGCCACTAAAGTCTAATCAGCCAATTCATAAATGCGCTTTCTTTAATTGTCTGCAAGAATTTCAGATGGCTGGCTATAGAAGAAGGAAGCCCCTATTTGGAGTTAGTCAATTAATGTTTTATTTACTCTAAATGGAAAATATTCGCATGATTCTAAAATCTAAAGCACCTTTCTTGATTACATTAATATCTGACAAGTGTAATATACGTGATTTTTTTATATACTTTAAATAAACTTATCATATTTATTTATTTATTTTGGGTTAATAATATGGAATTTTGGGTTTTTTAGAAAAATAATTTAAGGTGGGCTGAAAATAAATGCAGTTATTAAGTTTAAATGAGAGTAATTAAGATGGTGGATCTGATGTGAAAGTTGTTGTCCCTCTCCCACTTGCGTTTCTCTCCCACTTGCGTTTGAATACACACGCCAAATAAGCCATGCAATTTCTGAGAAGATGGCACGACATAAGGCAAGAAATGTATTTGTGGGATATATAATCCGTTGGATATTTTGCATTTATCAACAAATTGCCATTTGTCTCATAATAACATAAATTTATCCAAAATTTCTACTATCGTTCAATATATCCAGACATCCAAACAAGGCATGCCAGATTCATAAATCATGAGAGGCAACTACCGAAGCGTGATCTCTTTTGAAACATCTTCTTTTAGCACGAGGTGTATTTTCTAATATTTTATTTCGATGCTCTCTAAACCGGTTGACGATAAACCTCTCCTCAAATTCAGATTGCCTTTTGTAGGCTTCGATATCAAAAGGAAATTCGAATGGATCCATTGAAATTTGTATGTAGGAAAAATATCAATAGGGTGTTATTTAGAAGGAATTGAGTGGTTCATGTAGGAAGAATATCAAGAGGGTGTTATTTATAAGAAATTGAGTGGTTGATTTTGACGGACTTAAATGTAAGAATTAAATCGAGTTAATTAAAAGATAAGGATTGCATTCAAGCTGAGTGGTTGATGTTGACGGACTCCAAATTAGAATGAAATAGATTAAAAGATAAGGATTTTATTCAAGTTGAGTGGTCGGAATTGACATACATTAGAGCAGTACATCATTGCAGAAAATCGACATAAAGCTAGAAAACACACATTAAAGCAGTACATCATTGCAGAAAACCGACATAAAGTTAGAATACAAACATTAAAGCAAAAAATTAATTTCCAAATAGTTCGACACTTAACATTTCAAAAAGTTGTTTGTTCCGATCATCAAGATGCTCCTTCTCACTTAACTTCATCCACAATTTCATCTTTTTAGCCTGATTCTTGTCTTTCATTAATTTGTTTGCCTCCTCTTGTTGTGTGGCTATCTTGTCAAATCGATCCAACTCTTTCTCTTTGAATTATTTAAATTTTATCCACTCTTCGTTTACCACTTCCAAGCCTTCTCTCTTATATTTTTTTCACCCTTTTTCTTAGCTGCCTCCTTTCCCATAGGACGAGGAATGGATCCAACCGAGTTTGAATCACCACTTTCACGTGCTCTCTTAGATCCACTGCTACCAGATCCCCTATTTCCTTCGACCTGACTTCTGTAACGTTGTTGATCTCGGAGAGCATGCCACTCTAGCAGCAAAGTAAAATTTGCATTGTTACTACTTTTATATAGTTCATGAGCTTTTGTCATTACATTATTCTCCGACCACCCACTTTGTTTCATATGCTTAGCGTTATCATAAGCACCTATCCATTTGCTCAATATCTTTTGATATAATTATAATGATTTCTGCAGGCAACTCCATCACGGGGAGGGTCAAATGAGTAATGGTCGTTACAGTAATCCATAATTTTACCCCAATACATATCTCCTTTCTGATTTCTCCCGATAATACTGTCTGTTCCATATTAAATTCACCAACTAATTAGCACTAATTTCATTAGTGGTCCATTTGGGGCTTCTTTTGCGAGTAGTGGGTGGATCCTATGCAGTTGGTGCGTCTTCGTGAGCACCGCTCATGCTACCAAGAGTCATTTGTGTTGAAAATTCTGAAAATTCTGATGCTCCAGAATTTTTAACATTTTTACGTTCCCATTGCACTACTAGAAAAACCCCAATTACCAACGGACAAGAAGCACCGACCAATGTCGTCCCTAATTAGGGATGACTTTTATCAATTTAGGGACGACATTGTCGTTGGTAATGACAATTTCATTTAGGGACGACTTTGTCGTTGCTAATTATTATTGGTCGTTGCTAAAAAAGGTGGGAAAGAAAATTCAAATTAGGGACGACATTTGTCGTCCCTGATTTTATGGGAATTTGTGTTATCTTTTAGGGACGAAAATTTTGTCCCTAATTCACAATGGTCGTTGCTAATGTTTTCTCAATTTTATATAATATTAAATTATTATTAATTATTTAAGAAATTGTGTATAATATTTATTTATTTATAAATATTAAATTAAATATTTATTAATTCTTAAAATGATCATTTATTTATATTATACTAAATTAAATAATTATTAGTTATGAAACTAATCCTTATTTATATAATATTTAAATTTATATTTATTTGGTATTTAAATTTATATTTACATAATATTAAATTAAATATCAAACCAATCATTTATATATATAATATCAAATATTAGCTTATATAAGAATAAATTAAATAATTATTGATTATTAAACTAATAACGTATTTATATAATATTAATTATTTATTTTATAATATAATATTAAATTAAATAACTTTTAGTTATTAAGATAATAATATACATATAACAATATATTTTTTATTTATATATTAAATTTAATAATGATTAACTTATATAAGAATTCATAAAATAATTATTAATTATTGAACTAATCATATACTATTTAGTTATATTATTTAGGATTTAGAATGTATATGTATATATATATATATATATATATATATATGAGTGTATTTGTTTATTTAGATCATTTAGGGATTTGGAGTATGTGGTTTGATGTATATATTAGGATACATGGTTTAGGATATGAGGGTATACGAAATTTAGATATGATGAGATTTAGGATATGTGATATATGATTAGGTATATGATTTACTGATGGTGATAATGGTAGTAGTTGTAATAGTGGTAGTAGTTGTGACAGGGGTGTTAGTAGTAGTGGTGGTAGTGACAGTGGTGATAATAGCAATGATAGAAATTGTGATATTGGCAGTAGTAGTGATGAAAGTAGTGGTTGGGGTAGTGGCAATTATAGTGATAGTAGTGTAGTAGCAGTGATACCGGTGGTAGTGATAGTAGTAGTGGTGGTGGTAGTAATAGCAGTAGTAGCAGTAGCAGCAGTAGCAGTAGTAGTAGTAGCATCAGTAGTCGTAAATATATAATATATATAAAAAATTGATAATTTTTTTATTTCATTTTTTATAACTTTATGTAAATAATTTCACCAATAAAAAAAAGTTGATAAGTAATATTACTTATATAATGATAATAATTATTAAATATTATCACTAATTATATAATGATAATTATTAGTTATTTAATAATACCAACTGAATAATTAATTATAGAAAGATTATTAGTAGTATTATTATGTATTATTATCAATTATCAAATTATCTTATTATCATTAATAATAGGCATTATATTTTAATTAAGTTATGTTGTAAAATAAATATTAAAAGCTATTATGTGATGTGGCATTCTCCTATTGGATGTCAAAGAATCACATGGATCATGAGCCAAGCAAGATCTGGCCATTCAATACATTCAATCCAACAACCCACAATAATTCAAACAAAACCAATTAAAAACCCTCTTCCTATTTCACTCCTCCTTTCTCTCTCTCTCTCTCTTCATTTTCAAATTACCACCGTCTCTCTCATTTCCTCAGCAGCTCCCTCACCGTCTCTCACCCCAAGCTTCCCACCGTCTCCCTCCTATTCGCCTCCCCCCGTCACGCCTCAACCTCTCCTTCTACCACCCCTCTTCCATTTCGTCGCCTCACCTTCACCAACCTCCTCCAACGCCATTGACGTTGCCGCCGACACCACCGCTACCTCTGCCATCTCCGCAACCACCGACGATCTCCGCCTCTGCTCTACCCTTAATCACCCCTTCAACGCCTCCCTCATTCTCTCTCAAAACCCTATGCCGTCAACCCCCTCATCTCGCTCTGTCTCTGTCTCTCTCTCTCTCTTCAGGTAAAGCTTTCTCTCTCTCTCTCTCTCTCTCTCACTTTCTCTCCAGATCTGGGTCGGAATGGATAATTGGAACGTTGAATTCTGGGTTTTCTCTCCCTCTCTCTCTCTCTATGATTGTGTTTCATGTGTGTGATTTTCTAGATCTGCATTTTCTTGGTGGTGGTGGTGGTGGGCGGCGCCGCGGCAGTGTGGACGGCAGTGACTGGCGGTTTTAGTGGCAATGATGGTGGTGATCCGTAAAGTGGTTGATATGTATTATTTTTTTGTGTTTTGAAAGATTTGTAATTTATTTGAAAATATAATTGTAATTAATGTATTTTGATATTTTAATTGATGTATTTTGACATTTTCAATTGATGTATTTTGACATTTTCAATTGATGTATTTTGACATTTTTTAATATACTAGATTATGTTTATCTTTAATTTTATATTAGTTTAATTATTATTGTATTAATTTTAAGTAACATTATAAATTAATTTATATAAAAAAATTATTCAGCATATATTATATATTTAAAAATATATTAAAATATATTTTTAAATATATATTTGTGCTGAATATATTTTTTTAAAAAAAATTGATTGTCAAAAAATATATATATATATGAAAACAATTGATTTAAAAAATAAATAATTGATTTTAAAAAATAACTCTTTGTCTTTCAATAATTGATTAAAAAAAATTCGATTTATGTTTTTTTTTTTAATTTGAAGATAAAATTAAGGACGACAAAGTCGTTTTTTTTTTTGTTCGAAAAATAGGGACGACATTGTCGTCCTTAAACTTTGAAATTAAGGACGACTTTGTCGTCCTTAAATTTAGAAATCAGGGACGACATATCTCTTTTAAGGACGACATTGTCGTTGTTAATCAAGGACGACCAAGCTTTGTTCGTTTCAGCGACGAGGATATACCAACGACCAAAGTCGTCCTTAAAATTGAATTTAGGGACGACTTTTGCAATTTAAGGACGGATTTGGCCGTTGGTAATCCCATTTTTTCTAGTAGTGTTGGCATATGAGAATTAAGATTATAATAAGAGGGTCGTTGAAATTGCATCCCATAATATGGATGAAAATTTGGCACAACTGAAGGCATGTTGAAATTTGGTGAAAAACAAAATTTTGGTATGTTTTGAGGACGTGGTTGGTTGGAAGATTGATTTTCAAATTGAAGATTATTAGGAATATTGTAGTTAAATGGAAAATTACCTGAATTTTGAGTATTGAAATTTCTATTATTGGGATCTATTTCACTACAAAGATATTGAAAAATTAAAAAGAAAAATTAACAAAGGATAATTAAGAAATTTATAGGAGAAAAGAGGGTTTTTTTTTTCTGTGTTCAAATCAAATGAAACAAGTCTTTATTTATAAGGAAAAAAATTATGAATTTTGGTGTAAAAAAAATTAGTTTATTATAAAATAATTGACGTCAAAGAAATCGAATTATAAAAAAAAATATAAAATCCAACCAGCCAATCAACGGACACCACGTGTAAATGAATTCGGCCCCATCTCATTTTATCAACATGTTTAAAACTTTCAACACCAAAATTTATCAACACACCTTGCAATGGTTTCAACACTCAATTTTTTTTTTCAATGCCCATTTTTCTTACCATTGTAGATGGTTTTATGTGTTTTAAGACTAGAAGAGGTAAAGGGTAAAAAAGAAAAAGAAAAAAAGAAAAAAAGAAAAAAGAAAAAAGAAACAAAATGAAAGTCTTGAATTTTTAAGAAGTTACTCAAATCTGTCTAGTGAATTATAGCACAAACTGTTGAATATCGGTAAGAACCATTTAGTTAGGTGATTAAAGTGACACATTATTTTGGGAATTATATTTCTTACAAAAAAGGGATTGTTTTAAAATTTTAACACTCTAGATTAATTACTAGGATTAAAATTCTAATACTCCCTACGTCCCAGACCAAGGGTGTATGAGGTGGATTTCACGCTTCTTAAGAAATTTTTTTAAAAATGAATAAAAGTTAAATGTGAGATAGGAAATAATAGTTAAATGTGTGATAGGGAATACGAGAGAGAATGTAAAAGTTAAAAATATTTAATAGGAGAGAGAATGAGTGGGAGAAATAGTAAGTTAATGATTGAATTTTTTATAAATATGTTAATTTTATAAGGGTATAATGAATGGTTTTTATGTAAATATATGGAGATGATAAGGGTATAAATATATGTAAAACTTTCCATTTAAGAAAATGAACTCTTGGTCTGGGACGGACCAAAAGGGAAAGATGAACCCTTGGTCTGGGACGGAGGGAGTAATTATTTATTTACCTCTATTGTTGATATACTAGTACTTCCTTACCCGTGTCAATGGCACGGTGACAGTACGACATAAATAAAGTGTGATTGAGATCAAGATCCTAAAAATGCAGTATATCTAGTATCTATCATTACACCGTAAATAATCAAACAACAAAAAAAGGGCAAATCTATTAAACTCTTAAAATTTCTATTTGAATGCAAGAACAACAATATTGATAATCCCTTACATACATAATGGTTCATGATTTCAATTGAAAAATTTCATAATAAATTTGTCTCTTAGATATTTGATACCGAAAGAAAAAAATAGAAAGTAAAATAACTTTCCACAATATCGCCAAAATAAGATTAACAAAATACAATTTTATTATTATAACCAAAAAGAAAATTATAAGAAAATATGATTTCAATAAAACTATCCAAATTACATAATAACAAACCCACCTACTTTCCTCTGATGATGCCCAAACAGGCTACCCGGCACGGCCCGGCCAGCCGGATACAAGCCAAACGGTGAAACGGGCTTCGCCCGGCCTGTCCGTGTGTGTTAACGGGCTTTAGCCCGGCCCGGCCCGTGCTTGAATCCGATGTGAGGCCCGCCCGTTTGGCCCGGATCCAAGGATCCACGCGCCAAACGGATTTATCCCTTTTTTTTTTTAACAAAAGTTGAAATGGGGTTGGGGGGATTTGAACCTTGGTGAGATGGAATAATTGGGTGCTACTTACCACTTGGACACAAGGTTATTAATGTTAATTATCCAAATGTTAAATATAAATTATAAAAATAAAAAAACGGGCCAAACGGAAATTGGGCAAATGGGTTTTGGAAGCCCGCGGGCTTGGCCCGCCCGTCACCCTAAAATCAAAGCCTGGCCTGTACCGCCAAAGCAACGGGCCGGACCACGGGCCGGAACACGGATCACGGGCTATGGGCTTAACGGGCCACGGGCAAAAAAAAAGCCCACGGACAATAACCCAAAATGGACTTCATCACTTTCCTCTTTCCCCTCATCCCCTCTCACCTCACCCTCTATCATGTAACCTCAAATCCGCTCACTATCCTTTGAGTTGCAGTTTTTAATATTTTCAAGACTACTATAGAGAAACTATGCACTAAAATAGTACACAATCAAAAATAAAATCTTGATCAAGCAGCAATTATTTTGAGTACCTGCAATAATAAAGCTAAGTACAAACATGGAAAAAAATGCAAATATTTCTGAATAACAATAGCAAGCTCACCTTATAAGATATCTCCCCAAACTTCTCATCATTTTCAAGAAAGTCTGACTTGGTGAATCAAAGTCCTCGTTCTAAAGCTGAAGTATGTGTTACATAGTGCATGAAAAGATAACATCCGGTCGTCAATGAGATTGAGTTGGTGTCTCATGACCGAAAAGAAAACTCTTATTATATAATATCATAACATTATGCAAATTTTGTGCACTAAATATTAATATACTTACAAAAGTTTTCAGAGTTGAATAAGAACCAAATTAGTGCCCTCGTCAAGCTGTTTCATCAACCACTTCCCAATCCCTTCCCTCTTCCATTCAAAACCCTCACTTCAACTATTACTTTGGAACCCACCCAACCCAATACTTTTTTATGTAAATTTCATTCATTCACTCACTCTTCTATTCATTTTTAACCTAATAATTATTTATTTACCTCTATTGTTGATATACTAGTACTTCCTTACCCGTGTCAATGGCACGATGACAGTACGACATAAATAAAGTGTGATTGAGATCAAGATCCTAAAAATGCATTTTATCTAGTATCTATCATCACACCGTAAATAATCAAACAACAAAAAAAGGGCAAATCTATTAAACTCTTAAAATTTCTATTTGATTGCAAGAACAACAATATTGATAATCCCTTACATACATAATGGTTCATGATTCCAATTGAAAAATTTCATAATAAATTTGTCTCTTAGATATTTGATACCGAAAGAAAAAATAGAAAGTAAAATCACTTTCCACAATATCGCCAAAATAAGATTGACAAAATACAATTTTATTATTATAACCAAAAAGAAAATTATAAGAAAATATGATTTCAATAAAACTATCCAAATTACATAATAACAAACTCACCTACTTTCCTCTTTCCCCTCATCCCCTCTCACCTCACCCTCTATCATGTAACCTCAAATTCGCTCACTATCCTTTGAGTTGAAGTTTTTAATATTTTCAAGACTACTATAGAGAAACTATGCACTAAAATAGTACACAATCAAAAATAAAATCTTGATCAAGCAGCAATTATTTTGAGTGCCTACAATAATAAAGCTAAGTACAAACATGGAAAAAAAATGCAAATATTTCTGAATAACAATAACAAGCTCACTTTATATGATATCTCCCCAAACTTCTCATCATTTTCAAGAAAGTCTGACTTGGTGAATCAAAGTCCTCGTTCTAAAGATGAAGTATGTGTTACATAGTGCATGAAAAGATAACATCCGATCGTCAATGAGATTGAGTTGGTGTCTCATGACCGAAAAGAAAACTCTTATTATATAATATCATAACATTATGCAAATTTTGTGCACTAAATATTATTATACTTACAAAAGTTTTCAGAGTTGAATAAGAACCAAATTAGTGCCCTCGTCAAGTTGTTTCATCAACCACTTCCCAATCCCTTCCCTCTTCCATTCAAAACCCTCACTTCAACTATTACTTTGGAACCTACCCAATCCAACACTTTTTTATGTAAACTTCATTCATTCACTCACTCTTCTATTCATTTTTAACCTAAAAACGACTGCAATGGATGTGTAGTATTCTCTTTTTCTCAAGTTTGTTTGTTCGTGTATTTGTACATTTTTTTGTATAGATATATCTAGAGGGATTTACCTTTGTTCTTGGCTCTCTAAGTTGTTATGTTCTTGGTTATGTTTTCCTCTTGTTCTTATCATTTTATTTTACAACAATGACACAGAAACTTACATCCTCCCATGAGGATTTTTCCATTCTAAGATATACTATCAATATGATACATTCAGGAGGTCCGATGAAGGTTAAATATATGTTGGATTGTGCAGCAACCAGTTAAGGATCTGAAGTCACGCAATTTTATAAACCAAGTTATGAGTAGAAAAGTAAATAAAAGCAATCAAATCAATTTAATTTAGTTTAACCTAAGCAAATTACATGATTTGGCAAAACATAGAGACACACATGAATTAAATAGTTCTCATATAATGATTTTGAAGAAAACACCGATTCAAATAAAAACGCATGAACAAAGAAAGATTAAATATATAACATAAAAAGGATACTGAATAGGAAATGATGCCCACTCATGCAAATAAACATGGCTATGAACTCAAAATTGAAGCCCAATCGTGCAAATAAACTTAAGAATAAAAGCAAAATTCAAAATAAAAATAGACATTGAAAAAGGGCACCTGATGAGAGAATAAATTAAAGTCTTTCAATTCTACAAAAACATATATAGTTTCATACCCTAGTCGTCTTCGGATTTCAATTCCGACTTCGATGCTAGTTAAAAAGATAGCTTTAGAATTTGCTCGGTGAATTCGATAAATCATTACGCAAAATCACGGATCTCGTTGCTATGATCTTTCACTCAACATGCTATAATGGTCGTCGGTGAAATTGTTTGCCTGAGAAGAGAGGGAGACGGGAGAGTGACTGGGTAGAGGGATGCGTTCGAAAGAGGTGAGGGTATTTTTGGTAACCGATGCCTTGCGGTTTTTGGAGCGGAGGTATTTTTATTTCAGATTTAATCCTAGTCGTTCTTTGTCTTTTGTGAAATTGAATCTGACCACTTTTTGTGTGACGGTTATTCTTGAGGTGTATTGTAATATAGATTTTGTGAGCATTATTAGTGGTTGTGATTAATTACTAGAATTAAAGTTCTAATAATTATTTATTTACCTCTATTTTTTTTTTTCACTAATCACACACACATGTACGCATAGTGGTTGTGATCCATTGCGGATACGATGTTTTTTAAAAATAAAACTTAACTCTTAAACTTGTACGTCCATTGAAATATTTTCTATAATCTCAAATAACAAATTGTTTAGTTACTTATATCGTCGTTGAGATTGATTTTTTTAATAACTAAGTTGTACCGAACGGTACATTTATAAACAAGATTTTGAAATGAAATTTTTAATGTACCGTTGTGTACGTTTATGAGATTTTAAGATAATCACTAATATGAACAACCCTGTCATGGGGGTAACATAATATACTGCCATAAATGGGCAAGTTACTAGAGCCACTGACAAGGTGCATGCGATTATCTGAATATACCTATCTATAAAAATAAGAATAAGACCCATGTTCGGGGATTATATAAGAAATCACAAAATCTAGGGAGAAACGCGTTTCTCCATAAGTTATGGAGAAACGGGTCCCGACATGTCGCGCGACAATGAGCTAGATAGCCAGAAACCTATGAAAGTGATATCCAGAAACCTTCAAATGAATATCCAGAAACCTTCAAAATATTTACGGATATACATTTGAAGGTTCTAGTATCCGTAAACCTTCAATAGCAATTTCCTGGATATGCCTAACACATTTCTGGATATGCACCTAACAGTTTTACGGATATGCACCTAACAGTTTACGGATATACATTTCACATCCTTCTGGCTATCAAATACAAAGCTTCTGGATATCAACTGCAAAGCTTCTGGCTATCAAATGCAAAGCTTCTAGATATCCAGAAGCTTTTGGTCTTGGCCTTGGGTTTTTTTTTTCTGGTTATCAAATGTAAAGCTTCTGGCTATAAAAAACACGTTTCTCCATAGTTATGGAGAAACGCGTTTCTCAGCAGACGCACTCATAAGAAATAGTCGTGAGACCGCGTATTTGATCATTTAATGTGAAATATAAGATTTATGACAATGTCATGTTTTAGAATTATTTTGAAATGAAACATTTTTATAAAGTTGTGCTTCCGTTTCTTTTAAATGTATTTTGTAAACGCTTCATTGTGGTCACCCCTTCTTAGAAATTGAAGGGGCTACGTGAGAACTTACAAAGCAATAGTTCGTTCACCTTTTCTTTTCCTCCTCCTTCCAAGCAATAAGTGGTGAGTTTTGGGACGACTCGGAGAATAAGACTGAGATAGGAGTATTTATTTTATTTCATTTTATTTATAACCGTTAGATAATTTAGTTTTCTCATCTAAGATGTAATCACAATGTGGGCCATCTTTTGATTATTTAGAAACTTGATGTAGTTAATTTAAGTATTATTAAATTTATGGTTTTAAATGTTATTAGATGACATGTGGGACCATAGAATTGGAACCCAAATTTTGAGGGTGCTTACAACAAGTCATCACTTTCATTATGTGATATCTATTTCAAAATTCTGGGAGAAAAAGGGGTTAGTTAGTACTTAGTAGTTTATTTTTTTCTTGTTGGCAGGCAAACCATTGGATCACCTCAAAGGTGTCAACGACACCTTTTACCTACTCAGGTGAGGTTTTATCTACTAATAAAAAAAATGCTGTTTTTTTTCCTACTCGATCTTAATTAAGATTACCCGCACATATACTTGTTGGAAAATATAAGTGAATGTGAA
Source organism: Adenophora triphylla var. japonica (assembly GCA_022495995.1). Lineage (NCBI taxonomy): Eukaryota > Viridiplantae > Streptophyta > Magnoliopsida > Asterales > Campanulaceae > Adenophora > Adenophora triphylla. Next base: position 739,965 of record JAFEMH010000020.1, read on the forward strand.
GAAAATTTGAGATTTTTTTTTAAATATGTTATTTGTTAAATGATCAAATTAAATGTGGATTTTTTATTTCATGATAACATTGAAATCAAATATTTATTTATTCAAAATAATTAATGGGTAAATGAAATATTAAGGCTAAAAGCTATTGGGTTGAAAATGAAAAAATGTGATTATTCCACATGAAATGTGAATGTAAAATCTAGCAAGTTTAAATACTCCTACACTTTTATAATGGGTATAAATGAGTGGGATAAAGGCTCTATCTCGCGCACAGGTGCGCAGGGGGTGCAAATCATGGACCAAAATGGGATTCGGGCTACCGAACTTATGTGGATATGCGTCCTGCGTACACGGATGTGGCTCCAAATTGGCCTACTCGCGCTAGTCCACCTTTTGCTATTTTTTTTATTTGTGAATCAGAAATAAATTCACATTATCATGAACAAGCTTATAATAGCCACTACTCAATCTTAATATATGTTTGATTTCTTACTTTTGTAACAGTCACACGAAATTAAAATGATGTTAATTTCGTAATTGATGATTACTGTTCAGTTTAGCCAGTTATGGTTATAAAATGGAGACACAAACCATTTGAAAAACACCAAAAAAAACATTTTCCAGCAGCCTCCCCTCTCTCTCTCTTGTTTTATATTGTAGCATCTTTCCTTTGGCCTCCTTGCATTTCTGCATCGTGCTAATACTGTCCAGGTACACTGCCAATTTGTCGGGAACTTTAGGCGCAAAGTGCCCCCGGTCCGCACGTTCTATACTAGGAGACTCGCGTGCAAGGCAGCCTCAAACACTATCGGTGAGGGGACGAATAAGTTTTAAAAAGACTGACATAAGGGCTTGTGCACAACAAGAATTGTTACTACCGTTTTGTTTTTTCAAATTTATTCAGTTTATGTTTGTATTTCAATTTTTGTAATTCATTTCTTTCTGTTATTGTAATTTTGCCAACAATCTTAAGACTTATTCCCTTTGGAAGGGATACGTTTTACAGAAATATTGTACTCACAAAATTGTTTTATGTTTCAGAAATGGCTACTGAAAAGAATGTAATTGGAAAGGAAACCGTGAATGTGACCCAAGCTGGAAATGGTTTTCAAGGCACTGCTGTTGTGACGAATCCTCAAACTGTGCACATCTCAACCCCCCATGCTGAAAAGATAGAAAATTTTGTTGGCCACGAATTCAAGAGGTGGCAGCAAAATATGATTTTCTATTTGACCACTCTGAATTTGGCTAAGTATCTGCAAGAAGATATGCCAAATGTGGCCGAAAACGAAACCGATGTAACAACCTTGGTTGCGGTTCAAACGTGGAAACATGGAAAATTCCTTTGCAAGAACTATGTTCTTAATGGACTGTCGGATGCTCTCTATAATGTGTTTAGAGAGAGGAGGAATGCTAAGGAATTGTGGGAGTCCTTAGGCCACAAGTACAAAATTGAGGATGAGGGAACAAAGAAGTTTATTATTGCCCGTTTCCTTGATTTTAATATGGTGTACTAAAAAACTGTGAAGTCTCAAGTGGATGAGTTTCAAATGATTTTGCACGAGATACATGTCGAGGGTATGGTGCTAAGTGAAAGTTTTCAAGTGGCTGCAATGATTGAAAAGTTGCCTCCCGCTTGTAATGATTTCAAGAATTAACTAAAGCATAAGCAAAAGGAGATGAACGTTGAAGGGCTTATCCTTCGACTTAGCATTGAGAAAGGCAATAGAGATGCCGAGAAAATGTTTACCCCAACTGTGGCCAAAGCCAATGTGGTGGATCATGACCAATGCTACAAAGGAAAAGGCAAGGGTAAAGCCAAAGTTGGAACAACTAAAAGGTCGTTCAATTTGAAGCCTCAAGGAGGGGTTTCCAAGAAGAGGTTCACAGGAACTTGTTTCAATTGTGGTGGTAAAGGCCACAAGGCTTCGACTTGTAGGATGCCAAAGAAAGCTCGTGAAGCGAACATGGTGGAAGACATAGCTAGAGATGTGTCTGATATGCACCTTGCGGTGGTAGTTTTCGAGGTGAATATGGTGGGATCAAATCCAAATCAGTTGGATTGACACCTGTGCTACTAAACATGGGTGCTCCAACAAAGACATGTTTAGTACTTTTGAAACTATGAAAAATGGCGAAAAATTGTTTATGGGGAATTCAGTTACTTCTGACATCAAAGGTCAAGGGAAGGTGGTTTTGAAGATGACATCCGAAAAGGAATTGACTCTCAAAAATGTGCTCGATGTGCCCGATATTCGGAAGAACTTGGTGTCCGGCTCGCTTTTAATTAAGCATGGTTTTCGTATTGTGTTTGAATCTGATGTTGTCACTTTGTCCAAGAATGAAATGTTTGTAGAAAAAGGGTATGTGAATAATGGGATGTTTAAGTTAAGTGTAATGGTGGTGAAACCTAATGTAATGATGATTAAGCCAAAAATCAATGCAATGAATATTTTTTCCGTTTACTTGCTTAAGTCTTCCCATTTGTGGGATGGTAGATTAGAACATGTTAATTATGATGTCATTCGTAGATTAATTAACTTGAAATGCATACCCAAATTTAAAGTTGATTGCAAAGACAAATATGAAACTTGTATGTAAGCAAAATTTACAAAACCTTCATTCCATCCAATAACAAGAAATAGTGAACCACTCGAGTTAGTTCACACATACATATGTGACTTCAAATCAACACAATCACGTAGTGGCAATAAGTACTTTGTGATTTTTGTTGGTGATAGCACAAAATATTGATATGTGTACCTCATCAAAAGTAAAGATGAAGCTATAGAGAAGTTCACTCTCTATAAAAATGAAGTTGAAAATCAATTAAACCGGAAAATTAAGGTGCTAAGAAGTGATCGTGGTGGGAGAATATGAATTTCCATTTGAGGCAATTTGTGCTCATATGAAATTAAACATGTAACCACAGCACCTTATATACCCCAACAAAATGGTGTCATTGAACGTAAAAATTGGACATTAAAAGAAGCTATGAATGCAATGTTGATAAGTTCGGGATTACCTTCTAACATGTGGGGAGAAGTCGCGTTGTCGGCAAATTATGTGTTAAATAAGGTACCTCGAAATAAACTAAACAACAGCCCACATGAATTATGGTATGGAATAGCGCCATGTTACAAATACTTACGAGTGTGAGGGTGTCTTGCTAAGGTAGCCATACCTCCACCTAAAAAGGTGAAAATTGGACCTAAGACTGTTGATTGCATATTCATTGGATATGCACACAATAGTTGTGCTTATAGATTTCTTGTGTATAAATCAAAAATTCAAGATATACACAAGAATACTATAATGTAATATAGGAATGTGTCTTTTTTTGAGAATGAGTTCCCATGTAAGTTAAGAAATGAGGCAAGCTCATCAACTAGGGTACAACATTCAATAGAATAAGAACACGTTCAAGATAGAAGTGAAAAAGAGGAGATGGAACCTCGACGTAGCAAAAGAGCTAGGGTAGAAAAATCCTATGGCCCGGATTTTCTAATCTACATGCTAGAAAGTGAGCCACAAAGTTATAAAAAAGTCGTGAGCTCTTCCGAAGGACCTTTGTGGAAAGAGGTCATTAAAAGTGAAATTGATTCCATTTTGCAAAATCACACTTGGGAACTAGTAGATCTTCCTCCGAGAAGTAAACCAATAGGATATAGGTGGATTTTGAAAAGTATAAGGAAGGCGGATGGAACAATTGATAAGTATAAGGCTAGACTTGTAATTTAATGTTACAGACAAAAGAAGGCCTAGATTACTTTGACATATATTCTCCTGTTACGAGAATAACGTCTATTAGGATTGTACTTGCAATTGCGACATTGCGAAATCTTGAAGTAAATCAAATGAATGTAAAAACTGCCTTTCTAAATGAAAATTTAGAAGAGGAGATTTACATTGAATAACCAGAGGGCTTTTCTGCTACAGGGCAAGAAAATAAAGTGTGCAAGTTAGTGAAGTCATTGTATGGCCTCAAACAAGCACCAAAACAATGGCATCAAAAGTTTGATCAATCCATGATTGGAAGTGAATTTAAAATCAATGTATGTGACAAATGTGTCTATATCAAAAACACGAAAAATGAATATGTCATTTTGTGTCTTTATGTAGACGACATGCTTATCATAGGTAGCTATGATAAAATAATTAAATCCACAAATAATATGTTGAACTCTAAGTTTGCCATGAAAGATATGGGTTTAGCGGATGTGGTCCTTGGAGTGAAAATTTCTAGAATATCTGATGGACTTGTACTGAGTCAATCACATTATGTGGATAAAATTCTAGAGAAATTTAACAAGGATGACAATAGAACCGTGAATACTCCAATTAACACAAGCCTGCATTTAACAAAGAATAGAGGCGAACATGTTTCTCAATTAGAGTATTAAAGGGTCATTGGAAGTTTAATGTACTTAATGAGTTGTACAAGATCAGATATTGCTTATGTTGTGAGCAAACTTAGTCGGTATACAAGTAATCCTGGGAAGGACCATTGGAAAGGTATTGTGAGAGTAATAAGGTACATAAGATATACTCGTAACTATGTATTACATTATACTAGACATCCGGCTGTTATTGAAGGATATACTGATGCTAACTGGATATCAGATATCAAAGACTCTAGGTCCACAAGTGGATATGTATTCACATTAGCAGGTACAACTATATCAAGGAAATCTTCTAGAGTAATAAGGTACATAAGATATACTCGTAACTATGTATTACATTATACTAGACATCCGGCTGTTATTGAAGGATATACTGATGCTAACTGGATATCAGATATCAAAGACTCTAGGTCCACAAGTGGATATGTATTCACATTAGCAGGTACAGCTATATCAAGGAAATCTTCTAAATAAACTGTTATAGACAGATCCTGATGCGGACATAATTGTGGAGTCGTTTTTGGAGTCGTTTGAGCGTCAACGCGGAAACGGGCGTAACTTTTGATTTCGAAGGAGTTACGGGACGCACAGCATATCAAAACGACCGTCTTTTAGAGAGGAACAAGATTCATATGGCTACGCCCCAAGAGCAGGCCTAAAAAAGGTCGAAAAATGCTTCTAAAGGCCTCAAAAGGCCCGGCGAAGTTTTCTGACAGCTTTCTTTAGTTTTTGGGTATTTTCGTCATTTGAACATTTTTAGGGTTATTTCGAAGTAGGGCTTTTGCAGACTTATTTATACTTTGTTTTAGGGTTTGAGAGGCAGTTTTGCCGTTTTATGAATTGATTCATTCTTTCAATTTTCTCGAGCGAAAATTGTCGATTGGTTGTTGAATTTCTCGAGCGAAATTCATCGATTAATCTTTATCCAAGTCTTCCGCTACATCAGATCCACTATGGAATTAGAGTTTATAGCTTTGGATAAGTGTGGTGAAGAAGCCGAATGACTATGCCAATTTTTAGAAGATATTCCAAAATGGACGAAGCCTGTGCCAGCAATTTGTATCCATTGTGATAGCCAATCTACAATTGGTAGGGTACAAAGAAACATCTACAATGTTAAGTCTAGACATATACGTCGTAGACATAATACTATAAGACAACTACTCTCAACTGGTACTATATCTATTGACTAAGTGAAGTCAAAAGATAACTTATCAGATCCTTTAACCAAAGGGTTAACCAAAGAGGTAGTTGAAAGATTGACATTGGGAATGGGATTAAAGCTTCTTGAGAAGTTAAACACAGCGGAAAATTCAACCTACTTGACTGGAGAAACCAAGATCTAGGTTTTCAAATGGACAACCTAACTGTTAAAAGACTTGTAATGTCACTGTGGGGGAACCAACTCTAATCCCATTCCTTAAGTGAAATCCCGAAAGGAAAGGTTAAGCTTACAACTTTAATGATTCTCACACTTCGGAATTGCCGAGTGGGGGTAATACGGATTACTTATATAAATCACCTATGTGAGAAAAAAGTTTGGCCGCTTTGAAGAGAATTGCGTGAGGCTCAATTCTTATACCCTATCACAGAACTAGTTAGGCATTATGTTCACGGCCGTGAATGAACATAGCTATGAGAATTGAAGTGTGTTAGAGAGATACCTGTGTAAAGTATATAACCGGCTACACAAAAAGCTGAACAGTTCAAGGATATCGCGTCTACTGATTTATATTTTACAAGCGAAGGTTCAAAGGGCAAACCCTACATATCCTATGCAGGTTTCAACTGCATGACTTTATCACCATTTCCTCGTCATTCCTTCATTTGGGGGATTGTTGGAAAATATAAGTGGTTGTGAAGGAAATTTGAGAATTTTTTCTAAATGAGTTATTTGTTAAATGACCAAATTGAATGTGGGTTTGTTTTCTACTCCATGAGAACATTGAAATCAAATATTTATTTGTTCAAAATGGTTAATGAATGAATGAGATATTAATGCTCAAAGTTACTTGGTTAAAAGTGGAAAAATGTGGTTATCCCACATGGAATGGAAATGTAAAATCTAGCAAGTTTAAATACTACTACACTTTGATAATGGGTATGAATGTGTGGCATAAAGGCTCTCTCTCGCGCACATGTTCGCGGGGGGGTGCAAATCATGTACCAAACTCGTGTGAATTCGTGTCCTGCTTACACGTATGTGGCTCTAAATTGACCTACTCGAGATAGCCCACCGTTTGCTATTTTTTATGTGTAAATCAGAATTAAATTACCATGATCATGAACAGACTTGTAGCAGCCACTAATCAAGCTTAATATCTGTTTAATTTCTTCCTTTTGTAACAGTCACACGAAATTAAAATGATGTTAATTTTGTAATTGATGATTACTGTTCAGTTTGGCCACTTGTGGTTATAAGATGGAGCCACAAACCATTCGAAGAACACCAAAAAAAAATCCAGCAGCCTCCCCTCTCTCTCTTGTTGCATATTGTAGCATCTTTCATTTGGCCTCGTTGTATTTCAGAATCATTGTGATACTCTACAGGCACACTGCCAATTCACCGGGAACTTTAGGTGCAAAGTGCCCCCGGTTCGCACGTTATATCCTGAGAGAATCGCGTAGAAGGTAGTCTTAAGCAATATCGGTGAAGGGACGATTAAGTTTTAAGGATCCTAATTAATCAGGGCTCGTACACAACAATAATTGTTATTGCTGTTTTGTTTTTTAAAATTTATTCAGTCTATATTTGTCTATATTTGTATTTCAATTTCTGTAATTTATTTCTTTATGTTATTGTAATTTTGCCAACAATACTTTAGCAAGTTGGATTAAAATATTAATAGTGAATGCATATTTTGTACTCCCTCCGTCCAAGTTAATACTTCACAATTACTGTTCACGCGTGGATTAAGGAAAAAAATAATGATATAATGTTGTGAGTGTAAAAGTAAAATAGGAGAGAGAATGAGTGGAGGGAATAGTAAATTATAATGGTGTTGTGAGTATTAAAATAATGTAGGAGACAAAGTGTGAAATATGTAATTGGACGCCCAAAATAGAAAGTGTGAAGTATGTAACTGGACGGAGGGAGTATTATCTATTTTACGTTGTTGGTGTTTCAGTTCAGTGGGGTAGAAAGCGTAAAGACTGCACACTTCTTGTTTTAAGGATAGTTTTAAGGATAGTTGCAGGGTGCTTTTCTTTATATACTCCCTCCCTTCCAACTTGGGTGGCGCAGAAATTTAGAAGAAAAGTGAAAAAGGTGATGTATTGTGAATATAGATGGTTGGATAGGAGAGAGAAAGTGGAGTAAGTGTGAGTTTGGGAGTGCTTTTTTTGGGGCTTATAATCATTTTTGAAGCCCAAAATCACTTTTAATAGCGTTTGGATAACAATAGTGATTATGATTTTAAGCTGTTAAAACGTAAAAAACTGTGTGTTCGTAGAAGCAACCATGACCCAGCTTTTCCTAAAAGTGATTCTAAGAAGTTGTTATTTGTGTTGTTTTTACAATAATAACCTCTATCACTTTTGTGCATTTATTATATTGAGATACATATCATAAAAGTCATTTTTGGTATTTATTTTTCATAATCATTTTTGAACATATACTATCCAAACATACTTATAAATTTTAGTATTTATTACAAATAATCGATTTTTCTAAAATCACTTTTGAAAAATCACTTTCAGAGAATCAGAAGCAATACCAAACATCGCCTAAGTGGGTAATGGTTGTGAGTAGAGAGAAGTGGGTCCCATTTTCATTTTGGAAAAGTGCAGATTATTGTGAGACGTTCAAAAAGGGTTTTTTTGCAGATTATCGTGGGGCGGAGGGAGTATATATTTTCACTTTGTTGTTGTGTACCTAATAAAATTTATCTTAGCCGATCAAAAAAATGGATATACTTTGTCTCGATCAAGAAAACAAAAATGTACATCATCCTAGTTAATATTAGGCGCTTCTGGGATGGGGATTTTAAAGGAATTTCAGTGAATTGATGGACTTATTAGTGAATTGACTTATAAAAAAAAATGTACATCATTTTGGAACAGTCGAACAGAACATAACATAGTCTGTCAGTCAACTCAAGGACTGTGCCCTTAAGAATTTGATACCAACTTTCAACCAAAAGTAACAATTTTCCATTCCTTCTTCCTTTATAACCATGTTAAATAGCCATTCGTGTGACTTTGGAAGCATCAAAATCTCCACTCCAAGCATAGTCATCTCAATTCTCAAATATTCATTCATGGCCTCTTGCACCCTCTATCTACTTACTATGTCTATGCTTCTTTTACTTGTACACCAACATTTCTACTTGACAGTAGCATCACGAGTGCCACCAGCTGTGACCAAGATCAACCGTAAATTAATATCTGTTGCAGGGCCAAGATTGAATCGTTTCAAGAAGTATGAGACTGCTGCTTTCAGGCCAACCACACCAGGACCAAGCCCTGGTGTTGGTAATCATCATTCGCCTCTTATACCTATTATAGGAGCTTAAGGTTGATTAACTACGTACTCTGCGTGTTCTGATATATCACTAAATGAGGTTGAGGGCGTCTTGGTCATGAAGGACATTTGTAAAATCTTCCGTCGGTAATTTCTTTTGGAGAGTTTTAAAGTAATATTCTTGTCTTGTAGATTTTCTTTCGTCTTCATAAATAGTTGAAGCTTGGAGCCTCGGATAGAACATGGAACAGTTTTTTCATTTGTTTATGATTTCGGTTTTAATTTTTTTTGTTCTCCTTTATTCTTGTACTGAGTTTGATGCAAGTTATAAAGGAGCTAGTATATCTTTATTTTTAATTATATTCCCAGAAAAGGTGGTCATGTTTTGTGTAGAACTCCCAGAAGCAAGAAAATAGCAGCATGAAGAAGGTCCATGAAAGCCATCATGATTCTTGACCATCCAAATCCATTGGAGAGTTGACATACTTTTTAATTACGTCTCGATTATTTTTCGGGGAAGGACAATAATAATAAGTGCGACATTTTTTCTGGGACAATGGTATGGAACCATCAAAGAAGACGAGCCTCTAGTAGGGACTGAGTTTAAGCATCAATATCCTCTTCTTTTCCTGCATGTATGATGAACAACCCCAAGCAAAAACATTTTAACAGAACAACATTTTTCTTCAAGTTTTGCAGTCTGCTAGAAATTAATTAAAAGGGCTACATTTTTATTTATTTTTTAAGAAAAACAATAGTACATTGATAAACTGGCGGATCTATGTTGGTGAGTGGGGGTCAACTGACGCCCCTGACTTCTGTGCTTATACCACTTTGACCCTTGAAATCTTTTGGAATTTGTATCTTGTCCCCCTAAAAAGTTACCCCCTGAAAAATTAAAGTTGACCCCCTCAAATGTCTTGCACTCCCTCTTTTCAAATGTCATGACCTTTTTTGCCCCGAATGAATGATATTTTGAAACTTATTTTTCAAAAAACTTTATCCCTAAATAGTGTTTTACAATTTTTTTATTAATAGTATCGAATTAAAATCAACTTTTTCAGAATGGTCATTAAACAAAAAATGGTCATTCATTTTGGAAAATGGTCATTCATTTTGGGATGGAGGGAGTATATAAGCTGATGACCGAGGAACGATTGATTAATTGTTGTGCTAAAAATCTGAGACAAGAACATAAAGCCGCCGCCGCGCGAAACCTGGCTGCAGCACCAGCACCACCTCCGACTGAATAATTATTTCTCTTATCTCATCTTCATCATCAAAATATAAATGACGATGAAAAATATGATTTATAAGTTTCGATAAATTTTATTATATTTAACAGTGCGATTTTAGTATTACGTTAAGCAAAATATTGACCCCCTCACTTTAAATTCTGGATCCGCCACTATTAAGTCAATTTTTTTATCTTAGTATGTACTACTTTCCTCCCACCTCAAACCGAACCATCTTTTTGAACACGATAACTAAGAAAAATAAAGTATGAGAGAGGTATTGTGAGTAAAAATTAAAATATGAGAGAGAATGAGTGAGAGAATTTGTAAATTAATTAATATTGTGAGTATAAAAGTAATTAGGAAAGAAAATGAGAGAGATGAATAGTAAAAATTATTTGTTATTTTGGAAAATTCAATTTGAGGTAAAACGGAAGAAATGGTAAAAAGTCATGTTGATTTGAGGTGAATTGAAGTGAGTAGATGCTTAAACGAAAAATATAAAATACAAGGAAATGTTGCAGTGGGAAATTCTTTGTTGTGTTGTAATGGTCTGCTAGGATTTATCTATATCAGTTTTTTTGGGTATTGAGCGTAAATATTTAATGAATAAAATGTGAAACTTGACATTAAATTTTTGATTTGGATATAACTCAAGCATAATCGCAAAATTGATCGTAGCGGTTTGCAAATCTATACTCCTATATATATATATTAAAGCCAGTGAGGATGGCTATGTGTAATGTGGGAACGCCTTGATAAAATCTTGATTATGAAAAAGTCACCTTATCACTATCTCAAAATTTATATGACTTTTGATATTTTCATTATTAGCTAATACTATTAGTTAATAATAATAGTTATTATATAGGTTAACTATTAATATTAATAGTATTAGTTAACTATTTATAAGTTAACTATTATTATTAATTGTATTAGTTAACTATTATAGTTACTACTCCCTTCGTCCCGCTACAAGCTGCACACTTTTTTCATTGGGCGTCCCATTACAAACTGTACACTTTCTAAAATGGCAAAATTTTTTTACTATTCCACCTACTAATTCTCTCTCCTACTTTATTTTTATACTCACAACACCAATCAAATCACTATTTCCTACCCCACTTTCTCTCTCCAACCTCACTTTTCATACTCACAACACTTACTCCACTAACTTTTTCCTTAATTTGCGTGCAAACAGTAACTGTGAACTCTGTAGTGGGACGGAGGGAGCATATGTTAACTATTACTATTAATATTAATAGTATTAGTTAACTATAATAGTTACGATATAACTTAACTATTACTATTAATTGTATTAGTTAACTATAATAGTTACTGTTTTGGCTAAAAACAGTCAACAATGAAGGAAATTAAAATGAACCTAAGGAGGGTGCAATAGAGTATAGTTGTGCAATAATGTAATCTAGGATGGCTCGATCATGTAACGAGGAAAACCCTTGAGATAATTATCTCGCCGGCACAAAACCTCGGGAGGTGATTATGAGCACCTAACTTCCCAAACAATTGTATTAATAATGAATTACAAGGTAGAAAGCTATGACGGATTACAAAGTGTTCTCGAGCTATGTGAGTGTAATGCGTGTGTACGTGTGTTGTTGTTGTTGTTGTGTTTTTCCAGCCATGAGCTTAAATAATAGAAAAGAAAACAGAAAAAATCAAATCCTAACCAACTCCCCTACAATCTCGATAAGTCATCTTCATCTTGACTTAGTCTTCCAATCCGTTAAAAGGAGTCTGTTGGACATGTCTTTTCCCACGTGCTATTTTATCCCTGTGATTAAATATAACAAAAATAAATAATTGATTTAAATAATTTTTACCTTACCCTCGAGTGTGAAGATGTCGACATGCTGATAAAAACTTAAGATGCATCAATTCTGATTTTTACCCATAACAATTGTCCCCAAAAAACTGTCTTTTAAATGAATTTAAAAGGTCAGTTTTTTCCACAACCTTCTAGAAGTTCTGCGGTTAATTAATGGAGAAGATACGTGGCGGTTGAGGAGGAAAGGAAAGAGTTGATTTGGATCTTGGTGCAGTGATCCCTTTTTATTTTGGTAAAATATCTTTTTGCTTGTTGATAACAGATTGTCTCGATGACCAAGTTAATGTCCAAAGAAATCAGGATATGGAGGAAAAAGTGTGATACCTTTGATATGAGTAGGGTTGAGTACGAGAAGAATTTGAAAGAAGCTGCAAGGATACTGAGGGAAAAGGGTTTGGAAATCAGGGACAAAAATGAAGAGATTTTAAAATGGCGGTCCAGGCTTGCTAGTGTCGATATCAGACATGCAAGGGAGATGGAAGCACTTCGAGATGATTTGGTAAATGAAACTGCAAAAGCAGTTTTTGAAACTAGAATCCAAATGATTGAGGAATATCAGGCAGGAGAGCATGTGAATTGGGACCTGGATGATGAAAAAGCAGCTTTGCAGCGGATCCATGATGAAAAGATGAATGAGGCCTCCAAGGATCTTGAACAGGTTGACGATGCCCATGACAGCAACACGGAATGACTTTTTAGGATGGAAAACACAAAGAGTGGGATGTTTGAACAACAACGTTCCCTCTTGAAGACTTTGGATGCTAAGGAAGAGGAGGTAGGAGATGAATCTTCTGCAGCAAAAGGTGATGATAACTTGGAGGAAGGAGTAACAACATCAGCGGCAGTAGCCACCCCGTGAAGGAACATGGTAAAAAAAAATTTGGTTTTGAAAAATTTGGTGTGAAAAACTTTGGTTTTAAATGGGTTGTGTCCCAAAGACAATATTTTTTGGTTTGTAATGGACCCATAAGGGTCAAGACAATATGTTTTTCAAGTGTTGGGTTGGTCCAACACTTTTCATGCTTTCTGTAGGAAAACCTCTGCTTGGGTTTTTGGTAAAACTTTCTCCAAGTATCTTTTATGAAAAAATGTTTTTTAGAGGTTGATATGTTATCCTCTTCGTAAATGGTAACAACTTGCGAGTGAATGTAGAAATCCTTTGCAATTATGTAGATTGATATGTAAATGTTAATAACCGTTTGTACTTAGATGACACGTAAGTGTCATAACCAATTGTAAAGATCTTAGGGTCTAACACATTGATTGAGTGATGATGGGTAATTCGTATATATTAAACATACGGGCCCACCACACACCTCAATCAAGGTTGACATCGTGCGCTCCAGGCGAGGTGTTTAAACCTTAAAGCGGTGAAAGAAAGTAATTTCTTTAAACCTTTGAAGGGATTAAGTACCTTAAACGGAGGTGAGATGGCCAGTCTCAAAACGGTTGTTTTCACGAGGACTTGGACTGAATTTGGAGATTTCCAGTTCTTGCAAAATAACAAGTTAATGAAAGATTTCGACATCTTTTCTGATGTCACATTTTATTTGATAAAAGAAGATAAAAGAACTATAAAAATACTTTCTAAATAAAGAGTAAGAGATAGTCCGTACCTGATTTAAGATGTTAAGTTTCTGGGAGGATGCTTACATCTTAGTTAATCAGTGAATTTTATTCTAATGCTTCTTGTTTCCTTGCAAAACATAAACATGTTAGGGGTGGGCGTTAGCTTAGCTAACGCACCTCCGATGCTTAAGTCAGTTATTATTCCAAAAATTGAATAAAAGTGGAAACAAGTACTTTTATTGAACTTAGGATGGTAAAGATCGTACCTTGGTTTTATTTGCATTGTAAAATAATCATGCAAACTTACATAAAGTAGACTTTGAGATGGATGGCATTCCAGCTTCTGGGAATTCTTGCTCCTTCTAAAGTTGATAGCCAATAGGAACCTTTGCTGCTTCAGCATCTACTAGGTATGGCCCTTCCCATTTGGGAGCCATCTTTCCAGCATTGGGCTCTCTTGTATTCTGAAACACCTTTCGTAGGACTAGATCACCAACTTGGAATTTTCGCAATCTAACATTCTTGTTGTAGGATCTTGCAATCTTCTGTTGATATGATGCTATCCTGATTTTAGCAAGGTCCCTCAGTTCGTCAATGGTGTCTAGATCGCGACTTAGGTTGGCGTCATTTTGTTCAGGTGTCATCATCTTGAATCTGGCAGTGGGGACGACAACTTCTGCCGGGATGACCGCTTCTGCTCCAAACACTAAAGAATAAGGGGTTTGACCTGTTGCGTTCTTTAGTGTGGTTCTATCTGCCCATAGGACAAAGGGAAGCTCTTCTGCCCATCTTTCTTTCTTTTGATCTAGCCTTTTCTTTAAATTATTGATGATTATTTTGTTGTTTGATTCTGCCTGGCCATTAGCTTGAGGATGCACAGGTGAAGATGTCACCATCTTTACTCCCCACCTAGCGAGAAAGTCTTGGGTCTTCTTGCTGATGAACTGAGAGCCGTTGTCACATATTATTTCAGATGGGATGCCAAACCTACTAAATATATTTTTCTTAATGAAGAATATGACTTCCTTATCACGAACTTGCACATAGGGTTCGGCTTCCACCCACTTAGAGAAATAATCAGTCATAGCAAGCAAGAAAACTTTTCCCCCAGGAGCTTTAGGCAATTTTCCCATTATATCCATTCCCCACCTCATGAATGGCCAAGGAGAGAGGATTGGATGAAGCAATTCTGCGGGCTGATGCAAGATGTCGCTATGCTTCTGACAGGAATCACATTTCTTGGCAAAGATGGTAGCATCTTGTCGCATTGTTGGCCAATAATAACCCATTCTCAGAGCTTTTGTATATAAGCTTCTGCCCCCAGAATGGTTACAACATGATCCTTCATGTAACTCTCTTAGGACTTCTTTAGCTTGGTCGGCTTCGAGACATCTCAAATATGAACCTGCAAATAATTTCTTAAATAGCACATTATCTATTAATATAAATCTTGAAATCCTTACCCTGAATGCTCTAGCATTCTTTTCCTCATCAGGGATAGTACCATCTTGAAGATATTTGATTATTGGCTTTGTCCAAGATATCTCCATCTGACTGTCTGGAATGTCCTCATCTATGCAGAATAATTCTAACCTTTCCACAGCAGGGATGTCAATATGTATGATTGGAATATTGGTTTGAGATAAGCTTTTGAAGGCTGATCCAAGATTAGCCAATGCGTCTGCTTGAGAGTTATCTTCTCGGGGTATTTGTTCGAAAGAAAATATTTGAAATTTGCTTGCCAAAATTTTTACAATGCCCAAGTAGGCAGTCATCTTGGTATTTTTTGCTGCATAGGAACCGTTAAAATGATTTACAAGTAATAATGAATCACTATATACCTTTATTGATTTAATGTTCATGTCCAAGGCCACGGTTAGGCCCACGATTAAGGCTTCGTACTCTGCTTCATTATTGGTGGCTTTAAAATCACAACTAATGGCCTGGGGTATAATGTCCCCTTGTGGTGACTTTAGAACAAGACCTAGCCCTGTGCCCCTCATATTAGAAGCACCATCTGTGTATAGAGTCCACATCCTCATGATGTCCTCATCTTGGAGTTGTTGGACTTCAAGTTCCACTTCTGGTTGCATACTTGGACTAAAGTCTTCCACAAAATCTGCAAGTGCTTGTGATTTTATTGCTGTTCTAGGCTCATATTTGATGTCATAAGTGCTTAACTGAACGGACCACTTGGCCATCCTTCCTGACATTTCTGGTTTTCTCATCACACTTTTTATTGGATAGTTAGTACGAATGACAATAACATGAGTTTCAAAATAATGCCTTAACTTAATTGAAGCAGAAATTAAAGCTAATATTAACTTTTCAAGGTGTGAATACCTGGTTTCCGCATCAAGAAATGTTTTACTTACATAGTATATTGGCTGCTGGATGCCATCTTGATCACGGACCAGGACTGCACTAACTGCGGTTTCAGAGACAGCTAAGTAAACACACAATGGCTCACCTGCTTGAGGCTTTGAAAGAAGGGGAGGTGTTGACAGGTACAGCTTCAAATCTTGAAAGGCTTGTTCATGCTTATCAGTCCACTCGAACCTAGAATTTTTCTTTAAGATGTCATAGAATGGCTTGCATCTGTCTGAGGATTTTGAGATGAATCGATTCAATGCTACCACCTTCCCTGTCAATCTTTGAACATCTTTTATGGATTTGGGTGACGTTAAGTTGATGTGCTCTGATCTGCTCTGGGCTTGCTTCTATCCCTCTTTGTGTCACCATGTAGCCCAAGAATTTCCCGGACTTCATGCCAAAATTGCACTTTGCTGGGTTCAGCTTCATGTTGAACTTGTCTAGGATGTCGAATGCTTGAGCAAGATCTCGAACATGATCTTCAGCTTTCTTTGACTTTATCACCATATCGTCGATGTATACTTCCATAGTGTCCCCAATCTGCTCCTTGAACATCATGTTGACTAGCCTCTGGTATGTAGCACCTGCATTTCTTAGTCTAAAAGGCATTGCAATGTAATAATAAATACCTGTTGGGGTGATGAAGGCGGTATCTTCTTGATCGGAGGCTCCATCTGGATTTGCTGGAATCCTGAAGATGCATCCAGGAAAGTCAACACTTCATGTCCAGAGGTAGCATCTACTAGAGTATCAATGTGTGGCAAGGGAAAAGGATCTTTGGGACAAGCTTTGTTTAAGTCTGTGAAGTCAACGCAAACTCTCCATTTTCCGTTCTTCTTTTCTACTACCACCACATTTGCTAGCCATCTTGGATATTCGACCTCTCTGATCATCTTAGCTTTGAGTAGTCTATCCACTTCTTCTTGAATGATAATATTCCTTTCCTGTGCGAACTTTCTTCTCTTTTGGTGGATCGGTCTGAAAGATGGATCGATGTTGAGTTTGTGGGTGATCACATCTTTACTGATGCCTGTCATATCTTCATGTTTCCATGCGAAGCTTCTAATCCTGCTTCTCAAAAGATTAATAAGGTCTTCTTCTATTTCTGCTGGAACATCTTGGCCAACCAGCACCTTGAGATCTGGGTTTGAGGGATCTAAAAGTATTTCTTTCAAATCATGCTCCTTCGCCTCCAGAACTTCCTGGGCCTTTCTCTGTAATTGCTATGCCATCTTAGGGGTTGTTGATGCCTTCATGGATGTCATATAACATTCTTTAGCTGATTGTTGATCACTGTAAACCTTGACAACTCCCCAAGGTGTTGGCATCTTGACTCATTAGTGATAGGTAGATGGTACAGCCTTCATCCCATGGATCCACGGTCTTCCCAAGATTACATTGTAACAAGTTGCACTATCAATTACACAGAATTTCTCCATGGAATTGATACCCTCGACGTAGACTGGAAGTGTAATCTCACCTACTATACTTTTGGTCTCTCCACTGAAACCCACGAGTACCGAGGTCTATTTTTACAATGCTGTCTTCAGGGATCTTCATTTCCTTCAGAGCATCCAGCATGATGAGATTCACAGAGCTGCCCCCATCTATTAGGATACGCCTGACCTTGCAGTTGGCTATTTGAAGTGCAATGACTAAGGCGTCATGGTGTGGGTCCATAACATTGTCCCTGTCACTTTCTTCGAAGGAGATGACATCTTGAGATGTGAGCTGCGACATCTTGGAGGATCTCTCGGGTTTCTCATCCTTAGCTTGCTTGGCGAATCTCTTAGCTGCAGAATAAGAAGTACCACAAATATCAGAACCACCACTAATAACATTGATTACCTTTGTTACCGGTGGGGGAGAAGGTGGTCTGGTTGCAACGGGTTCCTTGTTTTCCGTCTTGGTCTTGCGGTTCCCAAGGAGCTCTTTAAGATGTCCCTTAGACAACAGGTAACTAATCTCTCTCCTCAAGGCGATGCAATCTTCGGTAAGATGTCCAAAATCTTCATGATAGGCACACCATTTGGATTTGTCCTTCCAACCGGATGACTTGTCAGTCTTTCGAGGCCACCTTGCTTTATCTCCAAGATTGCTCATTGCACACAGAATACCTGAAACATCAACAGAAAAACAATAATCAGAAATTTTAGGAGATTCAATATCATCATCCCCATCATCTTCCACATAATTGACTTTGTTATGGTCATTTCTGTGGTATGGTCTAGATTGTTCTGTCTTTGGTGAGATGATTCTATCTTCCTGTCAGGATGGTCATATGTTGAAGCTTTGTCAGGATTCTTAGATTGCTGCATCTTTTCCTCTTTCAGCCTGATAAATCTTAGGGCCCGATTTCGGATATCTTCCATCTTTTTGCACGGGTTCATTACCAGATCCTCATAGTAAGGGGAATCCTTCTTCAAGCCCATTTTGAAGGCTTCTGCAGCTGTTGCCATGTCCAGGTTGGGGATCTCCAAGACTTCTTTATTAAACCTGTTAACAAAGTCTTTTAATGCTTCAGTGGGTTGCTGAGTGATACGATAAAGGTCGCTGGTGAGCTTTTCAAATTGCCGGCTGCAAGAAAATTGATTGTTGAAGAGGTTGACAAGCTGAGCAAATGAGCCAATAGAACCAGGAGGTTGACGGATCAGCCACTTCAATGCCGGGCCTACCAACGTCGAACCGAATCCTCGACACAAACAAGCCTCACAAAACTGGAGCGGGATGTGAACAATCTCCATCTTTTCTTGGTAGTGGGCGACATGTTCCTCAGGATCAGAACTTCCATCATACAACTTCATGGCAGGAACGCTGAATCCTTTTGGGATGTCGACGTGTGAAATTGCTGGAGTAAAGCGAGATTGATTGTAACATGTTGGGGAGACTTGCTGGATAGGCGGGGTGACACCTGGCACATTCATGACCATATCTCTCAATTCCTGAAGCTGATTTGCAATGTAGGTTCCTGCAAAAGGGTTAGTGGTACGAGCAGTATTATCCAAAACATGATTAGTATTGAAATTAACGAAAGGATTAACATTATCTGTAGAGGATGTCAGAACAGTGCTATTAGTGAAGATGGGCCCTTCTGGAAAGGTCATCCTGTAGGCATTGGTAGCTAGGGGTGTCGACATCGCCACAGAAGTAGTAACGGGAGGAGAAGATGTTGACATCCTTATAGATGAAGCCATTGGTAGGAATTCATTGAAAGTTTGAGAGCTGTCCCCAATGTTGAAATCGAGAACTCTAGGACGGTAAGGAGAGACAGCATCCATTCTTTTAGAGAGTAATTCCTGATCTTTCTGCACCTTGATCAAGCTTTCGGCTATCAAGGAGGTGCTATTCTGTTGACTATCAAGCTGATTCTTCATCTGCATCAGCATGCTCTTGATCTCAAGATCAGGAGATGGCGACATCTGCTTCTTGCCAGAATTCACAGGAGGAGGAGGAGGCAATGTTTCTTGGCTTCCGGTTGTCGACCGGCTACTGGTTTGAGGATTCACACTGCTAGGAAGGGTTTTGGTGACGGCGGAAGTCAAAGGTTGGGTAGACATGGTAGAAACGTAAGAAATTTGAACCAATTAAAAAACCAATGGCCCCTCGGTGGGCGCCAAACTGTTTTGGCTAAAAACAGTCAACAATTATGGAAATTGAAATGAAGCTAAGGAGGGTGCAATGGAGTATAATTGGTGCAATAATGTAATCTAGGATGGCTCGATCATGTAACGAGGAAAACCCTTGAGATAATTATCTCGCCGGCACAAAACCTCGGGAGGTGATTATGAGCACCTACCTTCCCAAACAATTGTATTAATAATGAATTACAAGGTAGAAAGCTATGGCGGATTACAAAGTGTTCTCGAGCTATGTGAGTGTAATGCGTGTGTACATGTGTTGTTGTTTTTTTCCAGCCATGAGCTTAAGTAATAGAAAAGAAAACAGAAAAAAATCAAATCCTAATCAACTCCCCTACAATCTCTGTAAGTCATCTTCATCTTGACTTAGTCTTCCAATCCGTTGAAAGGAGTCTGTTGGACATGTCTTTTCCCACGTGCTATTTTATCCCTGTGATTAAATATAACAGAAATAAATAATTGATTTAAATAATTTTTACCTTGCCCTCGAGTGTGAAGATGTCGACATGCTGATAAAAACTCAAGATGCATCAATCCTGATTTTTACCCATAACAGTTACTATACTCCCTCCGTCCCAAACCTACGTGCACATTTTGCCATTTTGGGCGTCCCAAACCTACGTGCACATTTTCATTTTGGGACGTTTTTTATTATTATTACATTTAATGGGACCCACATTTTATCACACTAATCTAATAACTCACCCACTTATTTCCTAATTAACCCACCTAATTAAAACCAAAACCAATCCAAATTAAATCTACCCAACTACCCCACCCTTATCTCTTCATTCACACCACAAATCCTTATCTCCATTCATCGCCCTTTCTCCATTTCTCCTAGGGTTCTTGCGATTTCCATCGCCCCCCCCATCTCATTCAAATCTTTCCAAATCGGAAAATATTATCTCCGTTCATCGCCCTTTCTCCATTTCTCCTAGGGTTCTTGGCGATTTCCATCGCCCCCCCATCTCGTTTAAATCTTTCCAAATCGGAAAAGATTTCGTTGAATCGATGTCGATTTCCGACGTTGATTCTCCTCCTCCTGACTTGTCTCCTTCCGATGGCTACTCATGTGTACCGGAAACACAGTTCAGCTGCGATGATGATACTGTGGTGGATGAAACGCAATTTTTCGAAAGTGATCTAAAAGTTGAACTTCACAAGAAGTTCATGAAGGAGCTTTGTTGCTGGTTACCATGGTCGGGTGGAGTTGATCTTGAAGGTGACCCATATTATTCCGAAACTGAGGCCATTGAAAAGATGTGCGCCCTTCTTGGCGAAAACGAACGTGAGACTGACCCAATTGTGAAAGCAAAAAGGCACAAAAGCTGGATGATAGAATTTTGCCACTGGGTTCCGACTGCAAAATTTTTACTGGGAAAACTTGATGAACCGACTTCTGAGGTTGTGTTTCTCCACCTTTTTCTTCTTGTTTCCTCTGTTTATCCTTTTATGAGTACAAGTTTGGGAGTTGGAATGGATTATGTGTGAAATGATGAATCTAAACTAAGACTACAATTGCGAAAATGATAAGAACATTTTGTTGCATTTGACTTGGTCTTTGCTGGTGTGATTGGTATTTTGGATATGGGTATGCATGAAATGATATTAGAAATGGTGAAATGATATTTGGAACATTTTTTCTCTTGATGATTTTCAAATCTGAGAATTACATAAACAGGCTTAAATTTATGTACTCTATGATGATTACAAGCTGAGAGTACAATTGCAAATACCAAAATCTATGATTTAGTACTCTATGATGATCATAAACTGAGAGTACCAAAATCTATGTTTTTTAGTACTCTGTGATGAACATAATCTGAGAGTACAATTGCAAAAACCAAAAGCTATGATTTAGGACTCTATGATGATCATAAACTGAGAGTACCAAAATCTATGTTTTTAGTACTCTGTGATGAACATAATCTGAGAGTACAATTGCAAAAACCAAAAGCTATGATTTAGGAATCTATGATGATCATAAACTGAGAGGACCATTCAAAAATCCAAAAGGCTTAGGCTTGCTCCACTTTACATACCAGTTCCATGTGCTTGTTGGTGATGTTCCATCTCGTTCATTATGCCTTCAAATTCATTTCCAAGTCCATATTCTTTTAAATACCTAATGCATTCTTGAACCAAAGCTGGCTTGACCTTTTCATCTGTTGGTAGTAATCCCTGACTTGCCAAAGCATCCTTGCCTAGATGAGGCAATTTGTAGTTGTTTCTCCCTTTGCATTCCATGATTCTAATCATGCAGTTTTGCAATGTAATGAAAAGCTTATTGAGAGTGTAATCACTTAAATTTGCAAATGACTCTAAAACAGCATTCACTAAGTCATCAACCTTTGTAGACTGAAGGTCTTCTTTATTTGAATCTAATGAGTTGAACCACCCAAGATCATTAATATTTGTATCTGGAGAGTTGTGTGGTTGGAATTCTAATTGTATGTTGAAACCATTTGAACTTGCAGCTGCTCTAAAATCAGGATCTTCATTTTTGAAATGTGGTGGTGCATTATCCCATTGAATGATGATATCTTTACTTGCTCCACTTGGCCATTTAGCTTTGATTGCAGGGATAACCTTCAATCATAAAAAAAATAAATGAAATAGTTTTATGAAAAAAAAACATGAAAATAACTTCAGAATAAAGAGAACATTACTTTGTATATCAACATGTTTTTTGTGACTTCTTTGTTGATAGAGTCCAAAGGTTTTGTTACCATTACTCCCCTGCTCTGTTTTTGCTCCTTCCTTTTGCTGGCTCTATTTTTGTGAAAGGCCACATGCCAATCTTACCATCAAATATCATCACACCATTGTCATCATATTGTGGCCTACTTACAACACAAAAAAACATGACTTTTGTGACAAATTTTTTACTTTGACAAGATCTGTATGACTCTTCTTCTCCAGGCAAAATGTAATACCTTTGGCTACATTTTGACATATTGAACCACTTCTCATCTGCATGTATTACATGTTTCATGCTTTTGAAAACAGGAGTCCCGAGTTCATCATCATGGTTCAGTGCATTAAGACAGAAAGTGAGTCTAGTTAAAGTGTTTTGTGGTGTAAGAGCTGACTTCATGGCATTAGTTTGTGACCTGATCGCACCATGTTCTTTCCATCTCCAAATTGTACTCTTACTCACCCCAAGAGATGCACTTAATTTCCTTTTTGTGTTTCTTTGACTAAATGGTATTTGCTTCATTTTTTCTTCATCTATTACTACTCTCTTGGAAATAACTGATCCTTTATTTTTTGTTAACAAGATTAATGGCCAAATCTCTATTCCTCTGTTCCAAGGCTCTATTACAGACATTGTGGACGGTCCTTCGGCACACTCCAAACCTTGATTCAGCTTCCTTTTCCACTCTCTCTTTAATCCTTCCCCACTCTCTCTTTAATCCTTCCCCAATATCTATTTATTTCAATATAATACTCCCTCCTTAATCTACGCGCAAAACACCAAATGTGCACGTAGGTTTGGGACGGAGGGAGTATATGTTAACCATTACTATTAATAGTACTTAGTTAATCATAATAGTTCATATGTGTTAACAATTATTATTAATAATATTAGTTAATTATAATAGTTATTATGTAGGTTAACATTAATATTAATAGTATTAATTAATCATAATAGTTACTATATAGGATAACATTATAATTAATAGTATTATTTAATCATAATAATTACTAATATGTTAACTATCGTTATTAATAATATTATTTAATTATAATAGTTACTATATAAATTAACTATTACTATTATTAGTTAATTATAATAGTGAATATATATGTTAACTATTATTATTAATAGTATTAGTTAATCATAATAGTAATTATATAGGGTAACTATTATCATTTAGTTTAATATAAGCTAATATTATTAGTTAAATATAACAATTAATATAACTATCACTATGAACTTAACAAATATGTCAAATAATAATTGATGAAAATTAAATACAAATTTAGTGATAATTGAAGATAATCAAAGGTTGTTATTAGTAAAAAGAGTTACAAAAAAATTAAATAAAGATTATTGATGAGGAATATAAAAAGTCACCAATTAATTATTGGTGGATACTAAATCTATACTATACTATTTTAAAATAAACTAAATCTAGTGATGACATATAAGACCCGAATGAATTTATTTAATTTTTTAATATATTAGAATATCTTAGATAATGATTCAATATTAGTTACTATAAATAGGGTAACTATTAATATTTAATTTAATAGTTACTATACTTCGTATTTGATAAATATTTGATATTAAACTTACTATACTAAATTACTATTCTCATATAACTTTTTATTTAAGATGATGATTACTAAATTAGTTAACCATAACTAAAAAAAATTGTTTTTTTTAAACATAATAAAAATATAATTCTATTAATACATTAGATGTACATAATGGTTTCCGCTAATTATATTTACTAATCATAATATGTTATGTAGTATAAAATTATTAATTATCAAAGATATTTAATATTATTAATTCAATCATCTATAAAATTAGAAGTTAACTAATAACAATAATAATTCATTGTTATTATTCAAATATCAATTGTCATAATAAGTACAGATTATATACAACAAAGGCTAAAAGAAAGAATTCTCCTGAATTTATAAATGTAAATATTTTGATTGATATAAAATAGTTTTAAATCATCAAAAAAATGTCATGCTACTTTATCAAATAAACGTATAAAATAAGTAAAATAAAAAAATGACAAATTAATTTTCCGTGCAGAGCACGAACTACCCATTATAGTTCGGATTGAAAGTGAACAAAGCTAGTGGAGGAAGCATCAGCTTATAAAAACATAGTTCTGTCTATCTTGTAGCATAACTCAGTACTCTAAATTAATGCAACTTGAATCTAAAAAAATTGTTGTTAGTGATGTCTACTCAAAGGGCAAACGCCCATGAGATATCTTTAATTATCTCTTTAAAATTTCAGTGGGTGGCTAATTATTGAGAAAATTACCTTAATTGGAATGTGTTCATATATGTAATCCTTACTCTATAATTGGAAAATATTCCCATTACTCCAATGTAAAATTTTCTTAGTTACACTATCAAATGGGCCCACATATTATTAAGTCAACGTCAAATTAACCTTTGTACTTTCTAAACAACAAAATTAACTTACGCATTGTCAGAAATAAACATTTTTAAAATTTATTAAATCCAAAAGGAATATTCTGGTAAAAAAAATTCCAAAAAGACCTTCACAAGCTCCCCATATATAATTTAGCATTACTTTTTCTTCTTTTGTTTTTTTTTTTCTCTTTTTTATTTTTGGTACATATTACTTTTTCTTCTTATGTGGCACTTGATTACATTGTTGAGTCAATATCAAGAATCACTTTATGTATGTTTAAGAAAACCCTAACCCCAAAACAGATTAGGGCTAGTATATAAAAAGAATCCCACTAAGATTTGTTGGCCATATTACCATTAATCAAACACATTAAACAGAAACCTTCTATCAACTATATATGTAGAGCAAGTCTCCCATGAGAACAAGGAGATCCGTCTCATGCATGCATGAGACGGGTCGACCCATGATTCATGGGCATAACCGCCCAAACCAATCATTCCTAGTCCACGCCAAAATTCATTCCAGCCAAAGCAATTTGAGGCCTTCTTTGTAT
Organism: Adenophora triphylla var. japonica; assembly: GCA_022495995.1. NCBI lineage: Eukaryota > Viridiplantae > Streptophyta > Magnoliopsida > Asterales > Campanulaceae > Adenophora > Adenophora triphylla. The sequence goes on from JAFEMH010000020.1 coordinate 765,181, forward strand.
TTTTAATTGGTCTTTATTTATTTCCTAGGCCTCTCATATTTTTTTTGGCCCAATTTTTTTATTTTATTTATTTATTTATTTATTTTTTTGCTTTTTGCTTTTTTTTTAGTTTTTATATTTTTTTTTTTAGTTTTTATATTTTTTTTTCGGCTTTTCAGTGGATTAGAAAAAGTAATAGTTACCATCTCTTAATGTGATGACTGAACGTATTATTACTTTAAGTCATTAATAATGTAATACTTAAAAAAAATCACTATTACTTTACAAAGTGTAGTACTATTACTTATAGCAATACCAACTATTACTTAAACAAATGAGAAGTATTACTCAAAATGAAAACAGTTCCTAAAACTATTATTAGTTAAAAAAAAAAAATAACACTATTACTTCACAAAGTGTAGTACTATTACTTATAGCAATACCAACTATTACTTAAACAAATGAAAAGTATTACTCAAAATGAAAACAGTTCTTAAAACTATTATTAGTTAAAAAAAAAAAAATAACACTATTACTTCACAAAGTGTAGTACTATTACTTATAGCAATACCAACTATTACTTAAACAAATGAGAAGTATTACTCAAAATGAAAACAGTTCCTAAAACTATTATTAGTTAAAAAAAAAAAATAACACTATTATTTCACAAAGTGTAGTACTATTACTTATAGCAATACCAACTATTACTTAAACAAATGAGAAGTATTACTCAAAATGAAAACAGTTTCTAAAACTATTATTAGTTAAAAAAAAAAAATAACACTATTACTTCACAAAGTGTAGTACTATTACTTATAGCAATACCAACTATTACTTAAACAAATGAGAAGTATTACTCAAAACGAAATCAAAATGAAAACAGTTCCTTCCCTCACCTCTCACACACAGATCTCATCTCTCTCTCCTCTTCATCTTCTTCCTTGTCTTCTCCTCCCTCCATTAAACACCACTCTTCTTCTCTCTCCAACCCAGAATTCGGCCCTCACCCCCTTACTTTCTCTCTCTACCCGAAAACCCACATATTACAACCATTAAACCACGAATTTAACCTACCCACCTCCTTCTCCATCAATCCCGACCTCATACCCACCACATTCAGCCTTCAATTTCATCCATTGTTGTCGAGGAGAGAGGAGGAAAACTTTGTTCTCTCTGTAATTTGCGTTTAGAGAGAGAGACCCTCCCTTTGCATTTAGTGAGAGAAAGCGGCTAGAGAGAGAATCTAAGTAGTGAGAGTTGTTGTGGTTGGGAAATTGGTGATGGCGTTGGCTTTGGGTCTCCGGTGTGTAGGTTGAAGGTAGGATTTGCCGGAGAAGACGATTGGGGAGGGGATCCCTGTTATTGCGTATAGAGAGAGAGAGTGATAGAGAGAGTGGTGCGTGGGTATTCTTGGGCGGGTTGGGCGGGTCATGGTCATGGATCCGACCCGTCTCATGGATGAGACGGGTATTATTGTTCTCACATGAGTTTTTGTCATATATGTATATCACAAAAGAAGATTAATTGACATCTCTTAAACTTTACACAGTAAAAAATGAGTATTTTAAAAAATTACAAAAACAAATTGTCTCCTAACACTGATTCTGTACAGGCCAAGATTTTAACTTCCCCAAATCCCTATTGTCCATCCTTGTGCCATCATTTGCTCCCAAGGTCTCAATATATGTATCTAGTATACAACCTTATCCTATCAAAATAAATAATACTCCCTTCTATATATCTATATATATAATAAGTATCACACTATTTTTTTTATGTTTTAAAAATAGGTTGATCAAAAAGAAAATATTTTAGGGTCATATACTCTAGAACCATTAGGCGACATAACAAACTCGCAAATATCCAAGCGAGATTAATAATTCCACATAAACTCACGCTCAACATTACTCTTATACCCAAATGTATAATACTAAAATTACTTTTATACCTAGGTATAAGAGTATTATTTTTTTCACAATTTTTCACCTTTTCTTAAAAAAATAAAAAAAAAATTCATATTTTATTAAAAAATCCGCTCATATACCTAAAGGTATAAGACTAAAATTACTCTTACACATAGGTATAAGAGTATTTTTTTTTCACAATTTTTCACATTTTCTTAAAAAATATTAAAATTCGCTCCTATACCTAATGGTATAAGATAGGTTTTTTAAAAAAGATTGTGAAAAAAAATCCTACCAAAATCAAAATTGAGTAATGAAATACTACCAAAATCAAATTTGAGCATGTAAAGTGATTGGATAGGAAAGGTATTGGGGATGAAGAGGATACGTACATGAATACTGAGGGAGTGAAGGCGCGGAGACAGTGACGGTGCTTCATCGCTAGAAGCGGTATGATATGAAGAGATTTGGGTTTTTATAGAATTTTGATCTGTACCTTTATTTGTGTGTGAACTTTTGGATCTCGACTATTCATTTATTCAATTAGATTTATTCATTTAGGTGTCTCATAGTGAAGGTTATTATTTCAAAATTAAAATTTGACAATATTTATTTATTCAATGAGATCCACTTGCTTACTACTAATAGTAAGAATCCACCTACTATTCTCTTACTCACTTTCTCCATTTCCTAGTTTATTTTTCATATTTACAAAACCTAATCGCTATCATATTTTTCCTTAATTCTCATGCATTCTATTTGATAACATTTGTTATAAGACGGATGAAATAAGTAATATTTTGTTATATACAATAAAATATAAAAACTATAAAAAGTGCCTTTCAAACGCCAAGTTTCAATAAGGGAGGAAGTACGTAAAACTGAAAAGAAAGAAAAACTTTATTGGAGATCAAAATAGAAACCAAAATCGGGAATTGTCTGGTTTGAATATTGTTCTTCATTTTAGGAACCCTGGAACCGGCGGTTCTAGTATGATTAAAAACTAACTGAACTTGTTAGGAAACTAACTAAATATGTTCAAAACTAACATTCCCTACTTTTATACATAAAACACTTATTTTTGTAGATGGATTCCGTTACAAATCTAACAGGAATTCTGATACTCTATTAATTATTTAACTATTTCCAGTTAGATAGATTGTTTTGAAAAAAAAAATGGAACCGCCGATTAAAACTAGGAACCTGAATATGACGGTTCGAGTGCGATTCCTTTAGAGCCAAAGCCGGAACCGAATGAGCATGTAGTGATGGAACCATAAACTTTATTGAAAAAAGAGATGTAAGATCGGTCAAGATTGGTTAACATGAATCATCATATCAAATCCTCAAAGAAAAGAAGGTGGGAAGAAAAAAATTACACTTTTTCTTTATTTGTTCTCACCATCACTAATTTCAGCCAACCAAACCAGGCAATTTCCAAAATCCAAATAAAAGGACATTATTTAAGTATAATAAGTTCACAGCATAAAACCCAAAAACAAAATAGGTGCACTCCAAAGTATACTTCAGAAGAAATCCAGGTCCCCCTCCATTTTTACTTCGCAAACATTGCAGGTTCTGATCATAAATCTCAAACCTGATAGCCAATAACAAGATAGAGCTGAAATATCGTCAGAATCTACAATGAAGCGGGACAATGGCTGGCTAGTCTTTTTTGCCATGATGCAGGCCTTCCTTTATGAAAGCCACAATAGGCAGAACGTATTCATCTTGGTGTGAAGTGAAGCAATGATCCGCACCCTCTACAATGTGTAGTTTGTGATTTGGTATGATTTTGGCAAACATAAAAGCATCTTCAACTGGGATGGTTTCATCTGCAGATCCATGAATAGTCAACACCCTGCAAATACAATAACAAATCTTTTATATTCAACCAGATATATACGAGAACAATTATTTAGCAGGCCAGGCAAGAACGTTCTTTAATATGCTATCTTAACATGAACAGCTTAATAGCCTTGAGTTTCTAACTCCATTTGCTAAAACCAATAACTTTGCTATCTTGGTGTAAACCCCCTTTCCAATCAAGAAGCCCATGCTTGAAAAGTCAGGCATGAGCTACTCCCCTCCTTCAAATGATTGGAATATCATATGCCGAAAATTGGTTAAAGAGTTAAACTTGGTTTCTTAACATGCTCATATACGTAAATTAGAATGCATTTAGTGGGTTAAGGGCTTGCAAAACTCAAGCATGTAATGGAGGAATTGTTAAGAAGTGTACGAATTTTTGCCTTTCTTGGTTATGTTAGCCATCATATATGCAAATCATCCATCGACAATTAGCATTCAACATATATTCAGAAGATTCCACTAAATCTATTCTTTAACACAAACTTTCTGAATCTATTTTCTTATGTTTTTCTCAATTTTTTTTATCAGAATAAAATCAAATCAACTGGTATTAACATGATTCTCGTCTCTTTCTTTTGTTCTACTTTACATTTTGTTTGTTCTTTGATTTTCTATGGTTGTTGCACCCAAGAGTCGAATCATCCTTTTTACTCTTAAGTCTTAACTAGTTGATGCACCATATACTCATGTTTTTTTGATCGATTTCATTCTCAGTTGTCTGACTACTTGGTACAGTTGTATACTTACCATAAAAACCTTGGTAAGACGAGACCTTCGGTCATTTTACTCGGAAAAGAACACTAGGTAGTTATTGACCCAGCGGTTGATATGAACCTCATTGGGACAACTTTTTTCTCTATTCCATACTAGCATTTCAAATTCAATATTTTTCAGCTTTTCTGCTTCAACTTTGATGAGCAGTCGCGGACAATCTAAAAAGCCATTTTTTGCGCATAATGTGTGTTCAGAAAGGTACGGACAGTGGCGGATTTAGAAATTTTATCGAGAGGTGGTCAAATTTAAGGTAACGAAATTAGAAAAATACCATTGAAAATTTACAATTTTAATATGACATATATAACATATTTTTATATATATAAATATAAGGTAAAATAATAATGATAACAATAATTAGAGTGTTTATTTAGAATTACAATTTAACTATCGACACAAAAATAACAACATATTTAACTAGATAAGTGAACACAATCAAACAATATTACGAAATTCACTAGGCCATTGATCACATTTATATATAGAGATATGAATTTAAAAAGGGCACATAATGTAAAAAATAATTAACTAGACAACTAACCACAAATAAAATTCATAACTAAAATTAATTGAGCCGCTAAAAAGAAGTTTCAAAATTTCAAACATTTTATAAATTGGATAGTTGTATTCTTGATTGTCCTACTTTTTTAGTTGTTAATTTGATTGAACTTCGACCAGTACTTTGAGTTAATTTAATTTTTGTAATAAAAGTCAAAAAAATTGTTATTGATAGTATTTTTAAAATGTTTCTAAAATAATTTTTGAAATTTCACTGAAATATTTGAGTTCAATCAAATTGACCACAAAAAGTGGGACAATTTTTCAAGACGGGGAGTATATAATACTTCGTATACAATTGTCAGGGAGTCATTTTATAAAATCTGAGGGGGGTTAGCTGCAATTTTTAAATAACTAAATATCGCTTTTCTCAAAAGTTTGAAGGGTTAATATGGAATAACTAAAAACATGAGGGGGGTCAAGTGACCACTCTCACTTGTATATAGATCCGCCGGTGGGTACGGATCATAGTTGTTAAATATCCCGATACGCGATACGTATCGGCGATACGATACGCGATACGTATGGTTTCGATACGTATCGCGTAGAGTGTATCGATATTCCTTCCGTATCGTGTGTATCCTACGATACGCGTATCGTATCGTGCGTATCGCCGATACGGACGATACGGGCGATACAATTAAAAAGGGCTTGGGTCGGGTCTGTGCCGGGTTTGGGTCAAATTTGGGTCGGGTTTAGGGTTGAACAATTTATAAATCGGACACAGACGAGTCACGACGATTCAAAAATTGAGCTCGTCCTCGGTCAATTTCCTTTCCTCCGTCGTCGCTTCTTCTTCTTCCTCCTTCATCGCCGTCGCCCCTTCTTCTTCAACCGCCGAACGCCGGCGTCCTCTTCACCGGTTACACCTGGTTCTGTTCTCTCTCCATCGTCATCCTTGTCCCCGCCGACATTTGGGCCGTAAGTTTCCATTTCTTTCTCTCTAATTTTATTTTGACTTGTCTCTATTTTATTTTGACCTATGATTTTATATGTATTTTTTTTTTGTTTTGATAAGAAAAGATATCTGGCTGTAGGTTTTTTTTGGGTTAAAATTGAATGTTTATTAAATATTAATCACTGTGTTGATTCACTTGTTTGTAATATATTTAAGTTCTTGAAAAATATCATTTTTTTGAATATATTTGTTGTTTTTTTTTAATATTTAGGTTCTTGAAAAATGGGAAAAAAGAAAGAAGATATTATTTACTTTATTTTTGATATTCTTTAGAATATTTGAATTTTTTTGTCATTGTGTTCCGTATCTCCGATACGATACACGATATGACAACTATGGTACGGATGTCTAGTTTCAAATGCACTTTACATATCTTAATATGGAATTTTCAAATGCTAAAAGTCTCATGAGGGAGATATGATGCATTTATTACAGAGACTAATTTTGGATATACATTTCATTATGAGACTTTTAGCATTTCCATACAATCTTATATAAATAGCCTTATTTAACATTGTCAGAACATATAACTTTGATGAATGAAAATATTGAAAGTGTTTTCGCTTTTGGTTCTTATGTGAACTTCCAATCTTATCAAGAGTAATCTTTTGGTGATCATTACGCTTATCAACTGGTCTTTCACATAGTTGTTAAAGGCGAAAGGCAAGAGGCAGGTGTGAGGCATCTAGAAAAGGCGAGAGGCAAGAGGCGGGAGGGACGCATCTAGAAAAGCCGAAATACGAGGTTGAAAGCCGGCCAAAAGGCGAGCAAGGTGTTAAATAGAGCAAAAAAGTAGTAAAAATATATATATGTGCAACATACATATATTACTACAAAAGTTAAAACAAGTTCTAAAAAATAATTTGCATTAAATTAATGTCACAATTTCACGTACAATCGTAACTCAACACAATTCAAATGCCAAAGTGAGAATTCTACGACAAAAGGCACATTAAAAATTACGATGTTCAAATATGTTAGAATATATTATCATGATGCTGTCAGAAACGATCGGATCAGCCCAAATCCGGCGGTAGGTTATATCCCAGCGATTGAATAGCCTGAAACAGGTAAACAAACACATAAACTAAGCCGGGGCTTCTCCGGCGAAGGCTCTCTGGCGTGAGAGTAAGTATTTGCTTTGTGTGAGAGAAATCAATTGACAAGAGTTTAGAGTCAAAAGATAACGTACCAAATAATGTGAATTATGGCTTGTATTTATAGGTATAGCAATGTATAATCCATATTGAATTGGATTGCTAAGAGATAAGATATTAATCCTAAGAGGATTATAATTGAGGAGTCATTATTGGACCTGAATTGGTATGTGAGGTGGTTACAATCCTAGAAAGATTATAACTGCTCACTGTCCTTCCTTGAATAGGACTGGTATAAACTGCAACTCTACACGTGAACCGAGATGGCCTCTCCTGGTCATGCGTGGCCAGGTCGGCCTACGATGAGCCGGGAAAGAGATATGAAGGAACTGGGGAAACCCGTCCCGGTGGTTTGATAGCCGAGGAGGCCTCCTCGTCGTCAAGGGAGCTCAGCTCGGCCTTGGAGGGAGGTCTCCTCGATATTGAGTTGGGCCTTAGTCATTTCGCCTGCTAAGTCTAGGTCGACCTAGGGAAATGACGAGATGGCTTGGTACGAGGAAGCCTATCTCCTTCCTCGTCTATGAGACTTGATGGATTATGTTTAGGGCCCAATCCATTTGGACCTTGCCCGGACTTGCCCAAGTTCGAACCTCGGTTAATACTGTTCAGTGGTCCCCGACTTTCTGGCTCGGCTATGCCGAGGAGGAAGTGAGCTCTACCTCGGCTTACGAGAATACGAGCAGGTGTCACGTGGCAAGTGTTGTTTCAATATCCGTGTCGCTTTATTATCCGCCGGTTAAATAGTACAATGATGGGGCATGGTCCACGACGTCTGACACGTCTTAGGAACCACTACCACATTTAATGCTTGGGGCAAGGACGGCGTATGACCATGGTGACCCGTTCCAGCCCGGACCTGACCCGTATTGTATTGGAGGGTATAAAAACAAAGTCCCCTTTCAATTCCAACCTTTATCATTCTTTGCATTTGAGAGCGAAATATTGAGATTCAAAATCCGTTCATGTTCTTGAGTTCGAGTGCCCAGATTCTCACAATCGTTCGATTTGCCCGTTGGTTTTCATCAATCTTCAACAGAAAAGGTATAATCTCTTCTTCCTTTGCTATCTTCTACATTTTAATTTGTGTAATTTCTGGGTTTTGTTGAATTTTCTTCTTGAAACCGCCATTGATGAAGCTTGAAGCTTTTTTCTGAGTTTCTGTTCTTGATCCCTTTCTTGAACCTTCTTGCCCCTTCGTCCCTTTTTAGAAATGGCCCGTTCTCGGCAACATACCCCAAGTGTTACATGGTTATCACAAGGGCAATCTTAGGGTTTACCGAAGGAAATTTCGATTATTATGGCGTATTTAAAGAAGTTATTGAATTGGAGTACTTTCTTGGAAATTCTGTAGTTCTTTTCAATTGTGAGTGGCGGGACGCTGAGTGAGGCATTGTCAAACATGGCACTTTTGACCTCGTTGACTTAAAGCATTCTTCTAGACATAATGATGTGTTCATTCTTGCATCTCAAGCACAACAGGTGTATATGACCCCCTACCCCCGTCGACGAAGAGAGTCTAGCGGATGATGGACCGTATGAAAAACCAAAGCAAGAAGCACTTTTGATATACCATTGCGTGCAAAAACTTCTAGTTCAAATATTGATTCATCATTAAATGATTGTTATCAGGAAGAGGAAATGCCTATACCTCCGATTATTTCCTTAAATGATGATGTCGAGGATGATGCATTAATGGCTGAAAAAACCCGTCCACTAGGGGAGGAAGTCACTTTCAATGAAATCGAGTCTGGCGATTTGGAGGATGAGGAAGGAGAAGGGTAGGTATCTGGGTCCGATGAGGAAGAAGACGACAAGGAAACTAGTGAAGAAATTGAATTTTGTAAAAATACTGATCAAGATTGATAGTGAATGAATCAGTTTAGTCTTAATTCAGATAAAGTTGTATATGATGTTTACATTTTATTATTGTAGTCTAAATGAATGCTTGCTACTATTTAAATTTTGTTCTACTTGATTCATTTTCTGTCTACATATTTTATATTCTAGTTTAGATATCTCTGGTCGAGGTAGCAATCATTCAAAGAGAGGGAAAGTTGCGACTTTTGTGCATGGTATTTGTCCATCAAGTAGGGGACGGAGGGGCAGACATGTTGGGACAGGCATCTCGGGTCATAGTTCTGGACCTAGTACAGAGCATCCAGACTTTACGGATGAGGATGTGACCGGTCCAGGTAATGGGAGCTCTAGTGTTGCCGTTAAGGTGAACCATCCGGGAAGGTTCTCTTGGACACAAATATTGATGTGGAAGAAAAATGGGAAATTTCTATCTCTCGCAGTGGCCAGTAAGTATTATTTCATTGTAAATGTCATATATTTAAATGTCAACTCATTATTTATATTATTTCTATGTTACATTTAAAAGTTATACATTGATTCTATTATCTTTTTATTTGTATATATATTGATATATTGTTTTTAATTAATATCTTAATAGGTTTGTACATGGTGCTTGTCGAGACCCAGCTCGATGTTTTGGAGAAATTTTCAATGGCTATACTTTGAGGATAATTTTCATGGATATACTTTTGAGGAATTTTATCCCACACCGAAAACGCTATCAAAAGACGTGTACGATATCTGGTATAGCCAGTTTCGGGTAAACATTACCTAATTCTCTTTCCTTTTCTATTGATTTCAAGAAGCATGCATCAAGTCAGTTTGACTTATCCATGTAGAACCTTCTGACCCCCCCCCCCCCACACACACATTTTATGTGAACAATTCTGCTAGATTGAACTTATAAGAATATTTATGGCCTTTACTTTCTCGCTAAATTGATCCTTTTGTTCACAATATTTCCAATTTAGTCCCTGTATATTTATAAATTCCATTCAGGTCCCTGTTTATTTGACTAATTATACTATTTTCGTAGCACAAATATTCATGCCCCGAGTTCTTAGAGATAGAGAAGGCTTTCAAGAAATTAGTTGCTAAGCGATACAGTGGTAAAGTCTTTGACATTAAACAAAAGTAGCTAAAGGATAGTTTGCCTTCAGCTAATTGCACGCCAAGTGTATGGGAGCACATTGGAGAAGTGAGAAATTTCAGAGAAATTCAGAAATAGCAAAGACTAACAGGAACTCAAAAGAAGGGCAAGGGAGTGTACACAAGGGAGGATCTATTAACTTCAGCGAGACTTGGCACCGTAGGAGTAAATTAACTTAACTTACTCTCCGTAAATTAAGCAGTACTCTATTTGATTCATATATTGTTATTATTTAATGAAATTTTGAATTTACAATTTTTTTATATGTTTAGAAAAAGAAACATGGAGATAAGGCTGATTCAGCTGTTTTATTTATTGCTATGCATACTGCGGAGTCTCCTGATGGCTCAGGGCCAAAATGGATTAACCCTTATTACCAGGGCCTTTATGTAAGTGTTAATAGTATTTTCTATTAGTAAATTATTAATTATTTAGTTAAAGAAACATTACCGACGGAATCCGACGGATCGCGTTCGTCGGTAAATATTCATTACCACCGACGGATTTACCAATATTCCGAGTCTTCAAATTTAGGTTCTGCTTTAGTTGTTGTTTCTATTGTTCGATGGCATGAGCGATAGGGTCATCCGGACATTTTTGTTTTAGAGTCTAAGAAAAAAATAAATTGATCATGTGTAAACATTCAAGATTGTCTCATGTTTGTCATACATGTTCACTAGGAAAGATTGTTAAGTTACCTTTTGTTTCATCGAATTCCAATACTGTTATTCCGTTTGATATTATTTATAGTGATCTTTGGACCTCTCCGGTTCTAAGCACTGTCGATCACCGTTTTTATATATTATTGTTAGATGACTATTCGAATTTTTTATGGACATTCCCTAATTCAAAAAAATCCGACGTCTACAATATTTTCCTTGAGTTCCAGAATCATATCTCTACTCAATTTGAAAGGAAAATAAAAATATTTCAATGTGACAATGGCAAAGAATTCGATAATACAAATTTTTGAAATTTTGTAAGCAAAACGGATTATCTTTCCACCTCTCTTGCCCTTATACTTCTCCACAAAATGGCAAAGCCGAACGCTCTATCCGTATAATCAATAACATGATTCGTACACTCTTAACTCATGCTTCCTTGCCTTCTTCTTTTTGGCACCACGCTTTTCAACGGCCACCTACCTACTCAATACAATACCTTATAAAACTATTAATTTCGTGTCCCCTCTTAAGATGTTATATCGTAAAGAGCCGTCCTATTCTCATCTCCTCATTTTTGGGTGTTTATGCTATTCACTTTTTCCCTCTCCTACTATTCATAAACTCCATGCCCGCTCCACACCGTGTATTCTTGGGTTATCAACCCATCATCATGGCTATAAATGTTATGATTTATCCTCTCGAAAAATCATTATCAATCGACATGTCATTTTTATGATAATATATTCCCGTTTGCAAATATACACACTCCGTCCCCAAATTCTTACACTTTCTTGGATGATGGGCTCAATCCACACATATTCATCAATGCGCTAATCAATCACATTCGGCTGGCCCAGTTCCACTGCCCACTTCGCCTCCTCATGTGGCCCATCCGATCCATTCTGTCTCTGGCCCAGCATCTTCTGTCCGCAGCCCCTCTTCTGGTCCAACCACTGTTGGGCCAGGTCCCATCTCTCCTGGGCTGCTGCCTGGTCAACCGAGTCTTAGCCCACCAAACACTTCTATACAGCAGCCTGTTCCAAATGTGTCCCTCAGTCCCCCGCTACTCACGGTCAGCACACGGTATTTTTAAACCTAAAACTATGTTAATTTAAATACCACTAGTAAATCTGCAATTACTTGTAACTCAGTGTCGGCACTTAATGACCCTAATTGGAAGTTGGCTATAAAAAGTGAATTTGATGCTTTATTGAAAATAGGACGTGGGATTTAGTACCCCGTCCACCTGGTACTAATGTTATTAGATCCATGTGGATTTTTACTCGTAATCACAGGTCCGATGGTTCTTTTAAGCGACATAAAGCTCGACTTGTGGGTGATGGCAAAACTTAACAAGTTGGTGTTAATTGTGGGTAGACGTTTAGTCCGGTTGTGAAGCCGTAGACGTTTAGTCCAGTTGTGAAGCCGGCTACCATTTCATAATGTGTTATCTTTATCCCTTTCTAAGAGGTGGCCTATACATAAGCTCGATGTTAAGAATGCCTTCCTACATTGGCAATCTTAATGAGACCGTTTATATGCATCAGTCGTGGGTTCCGAGATAAGAACTATTCAGATCATGTCTGTTTACTCAGGAAGTCGTTATATGGACTTAAGGCCATCTTTTTTTTTTTGCACGCCACTAGACCTGGCAATCGGGTCGGGTTGGGTTGGCATAAACATTACACATATGCCTAATACGTCTTTTGTCAAAGGCAGACGCCTCAAGCCACTAGCCATAACCAAGAAAAGCATAGCCTGTGCCAAAATACACAACTGTCCGCCTCAATTCCTAAAGGCGGCTGACTCCAAAAGGCGCTAAAAAGGCGAGGCGGGCGAGGGAGGCGCTAGCCTTTCGCAACTATGGTCTTCCACCACCAATTGTGGCGTCATGTACTGAGTTCAAGGTTGTTACTACTTGGGAGCCGTGTTCTAAAAGACCCCGCCTAAGGGCGCCTAGGCCCCGCCTAGGCGCTAGGCCCCTCTCCAACGCCTAGTTCTAAGCCCCGCCTAGGTCTCGACTAATCCCGACTAGTCCCCGACTAGTCCCCGCCTAGGCGCTAGGCCCGGCTCCGCCGCCTAGCATCCGCCTAGCGCTTTTTAGAACCTTGCTTGGGAGTGAAGGTCTAGGTTCCATCATTCATCTCACATCACCAAAAGTCTTTGATTTAGGTCACTTAGGGGCGTTGGGTCAAGGTATCCACCATTTATCATCAAAACTTCAATTAGAACGATCTAGGGTTCCTTTTGGATCGTTGGGTCCTGTCGATTCGGGAAGGTTCACATTGGTGGTGGTGCTAGAATCTTCATAACGTGGGTCAAATTACATATAATTATGTTTTGCTCAAGAATATAAATCTTTCCAGATTTTTAGAAGTGGCAGAACAAAACTTTTAGACTTTTTTCCTTTAGCAAAGGGGATCAGATTTTCATTTATAACACTAAAACCCTTGAGTTCAAAATAATTGGGAAAATTTGCACCAGTAATAATTTTTTTCCATTTTGTTATCGAATGGGGGCAGCTAACCCCATATGCCATAAGCCACCTCGGCGGTACACGTAACAACTTTAGCCCCAGTAATCACCCCTTGGTCAAAGGGATTCTTACCTCATTCATGCACTTAACACATACCGTAATTCCAAAAACTGAAAATGTTTGTCTTCATACCTGCAGTCCTTGTCAATCTGAAGGCACGCCTCATGCATATCTGTGTTTATACGTTCCATCAAACTTTCTTCAGTAACACGAAAACAATCTACATGATTAAACAAAATGTCAACCATCTGATTGACTGAAGATCCATTATATGGATGGAGTATGAACTATCTCCAGGTATGTATTATTTAATCGAATGTCAACTGCCATGTAATAGTAAAAGTTTGTTTCCTAATTCTTGCAGACAACATGAACTAATAGAGGTTTTGTAGCTTTTCGATGATAAATGAAATTCCAAATGATAACTCAATTGAAGAGGCCCAACCAAATTTCCGTCCCACAAACTGCATTCTTGAATTCTATTTTGGAAATTTTAAAACTAATAGCATCACATGCTAGTTATCATCTAGGGACATCTTTTCAAAACTAAAGCAATATCGTCAAAAATATATATCTACCCCCTCCATCCATAAAAATAAATATCGAGAGATCCCCTATTTCCTTTTGGGTTTATCCCAAAAATAATAGTCTCATTTCTAGAGAGTAAACATTTTAGTTCAATTTCAAGAATGTACATGTAATTAAAGCTTAAACTGTTTTACTTATCAAACGGAACTGTTTTTCGGGACGGAGGTAGTATTATATACCATAACTCCGCCAAATACTACAGTGATTTCTGAGAATGAAAACATAAGTTGTTCTAAAGATGCCTTCATAGATGCCCCTACCTCCCCCTCCCACTTATGCACACACAAATGTGGGTGTGCCAAAGCAATTCCACATGTAAATGGGGGTTGATGTTGAATTTCCTTATATAAGGAGATGTGTTCCGCATTAGACAAAAATTAAGAACAGCTTACCTGTCTTAGATTTAACATCAATATATCCATCCTTTTTTATCCTCTGCAAATAATCGTTGCCCAAGCGATCTTCAAGTCCAACCTTCAGATCATAACGGCCGGACGCATTGACAACGGTGGGAACATCTTGATACTTGGATGCATATAAGAGTACCACATCTCCACCTGCAAGGATACAGCTTGTAACTAAGGATTATGCAGGAAAATATAGGTCACAGAAAATTCTAATTCTGAACTTTTTGAGACAAGTCTTAACTCTTTCAGACGACTCCAGATCTTAACTATAAAAGAATCCCCACACCATCATCAGCCCATGTAACGGCAGTGTTTTTTTCTTTCACATTTTTTCCCTTTAATTTTTCTTTTTCATAATTCTGATCACTCTTGAAAGTGTCAATGGCCTTGGATAAGTAAAATAAAAACACAAGTGTTATCCCAAGTATTGGCAGCACTTAAGACAACACTGTTTGACAACAATTCAACAAAATAAAAATAATTAGTTTTGAAAAAAATTTGCAGCAGAAAAGACAAACCACGCAAGAGAGAGAAGATTTTTCTCAAGTTATATAAATATAACTTGAGGGTGCCCGAAGGCGAAAACCTCTATAAATTTGAGTTATACGTACAAAGGCCAAAAGATCCCTAATAATTATACATCAAGGTACTATGAAACGAATACTCTAGAACACACTCTTCTATAGCAACACTCTTCCTCACACTCAGAAACACTCAAAGAGTGAAAGCTAAAATACTCTAGCTCACTGGTGTTGGGTAAGGTGTTGCAACACTAGAAGCAATACTCTGAAGGTATGTTCTCTCTTGGTGCAGATTTGCTTGTGGATTGTGTAATTTGAAGTTGTAATGATCTTGCGCTTATATAGCCCGGATGAACGTGCAGCCTACTCCATGTAACAAGAATTTCACCATGTGTGGGAAGGTGGAACCCCTTTCCATTTTGAGCTCCATTCTTCCACGATTGTAGGAAGACTTGGTCTTCACTAGCTACTCCACATGTATTCCGTGCTTCTTTAACCTTGTACTCATTATCTCTTTAGAACTTCAATATAGATAACTCTCAACAACCTTTGTTTGATCTCCACATTTACACATAAATTACAATTTACGTGTAACTTCCTTTAATCTTTAATTATCCACGTTTGTTCAATCCTTTTGACCAGTTAAAACATACTTCTAACACACTAAAAACAAACATAATTATAATTAACAATCACTTTGTTTTTATGAATAAATGTAGCAGCTATTAACTTAATTTGAACTGTCAGCACAGTGGCAACACCGAAGGCAATACTAGCGCCAACACAAGTATTGACACTAACAACACTAGAAAACAAGAGAAACCTTATCAGGAAAAGGAAGTTTAAAGTGAGGGTAGGAATTCCAACTCGAAACCCAACTTTTATGGTTACCGCCCTATACTAGAAATCAGGAATGAAGACACATTTCATACGTCAAAAGCATTATTCATATGATATAGAAACGAGCTGTGATAATATGTCAGTGTGCATTCAATTTATGCATGATGAAGCAAGCATATCTGATGCAGTATGAGGTGTTAATGCTCAAAAGTTTGGCCTATCACCATTTTAACCTATTGTACTATAGTGAAGCTTCGGTTTTAACCATCCTTGTTTATTTAGCAGTTTTAACCACTCTATACGCACTCATTCTCCCCCCCCCCCAAAAAAAAATGCATATTTTTAGCACTTTGGGGGGAAAATGAATGGGTATCTAAAGTATAGTGGTTAAAATTGCTAAAAAACAAGAATAGTTAAAACCGGAGCTTCATCAAAGTACCGAGGGGTCAAAAGTGTGATAGGCCCAAAATTTTGAAAACATTGTGTATTTATTAAACATTCTGATGTACATGTGAACCAGAATTCGCGCATATTGTTAATCAAAGGTTCATTTACTAATTTGTTGAGCAAAATAGCACACCTTTGCTATGTCCTAGTATAGCACTTGTTACACGGTTTGCTCCTCTGAAGTGCTGGATTACAGTACGTATGTCATCAGCCTCTTTATGATAATTTCCGAATTCAAATGCACCTTCACTTTCCCTGGAATACAATCGTTGATTACTCAAAGACCAAGTAATAACAATTTCTACAAAAATATCTGTTCTGTTATGGACTGATTAAGCAGTATTCAAACTCCGCCTTTGTCCAAATTACTTGCTGTCAGAAAAAGTGGAGCTCAAGTGAATGCCAGAATTTAAATCAGCATATTGGATTTTGATGAGAGGGAAAATTATTGAATATATACAAAAATGTATGGAAAGTTTAAAGTTTAAACATTTCATAGGCTTCTATATGAGTTTGTTTGATTGATCTGTATGCATTTTTTTGGATCATAACATATACTCCCTCCGTCCCATTTTAAGGTTCAAAAATCTCCCAAAAGGGTGTCTAATCTTAAGGTTCAAAATCCTAAAATGGAAAGTTTTATTACTTCTTTATTTGTGGGCCCCACATGTTATACTCACAACAATTATCCACTAACTATTCCCTACCCCACTTTCTCTCTCCTACCAACTATCTACACTCACAACACATCACAGTTTTCTTAATTCTTGAACCAACCCATTTTTTGAATCTTAAAATGGGATGGAGGGAGTATTGGTTTAAATTAGTTCCTATAACACCAACACCAGAAGCCTACCCATTTCCAGAAAAATCGAAACGGAAAGCAGTTATCCCTTGTTTTCCTAAAGCATCCGCGATATTCACCATAGTGAAGTGTTCCTGGAGAAGGAAACATGGGTAAAGAATCAATTTTCTGAATCAAGACTCACCCTTGTTCTAATGAGCAAATAGTAAGCAACTAGCAAAGAAAGATGTAAAAATCTCAAAAAAGAGGAAATGAAAAAACAAATTTTGTCAATTCAAAGATCCCCGTATATTTAGATGTATCATGTATCTATCCTTTAATTCACGTCTCAAATGAACATGACAGCTGGTGATGCACACTAGTGATAGCGAGTTGAAACCTATTTCATGGAAAACCTAGTGAATCGTAAAATTGCACTAAGCTTGTTTCCTTATTTAGATATGTGACATTTATTTTGGGACTAAAAATGGAACTGCGACATTTATTATGGGAAGGAGGGAGTATTTTTAGGTGTGATTTCCAATTTTGCTATTCCAAATAAGGAATAGAATAGAAAATATTAAGATAGAAATAGTTTTCATTCAGAAAATATTTAGAGAGTACACAAAATTTTAGTAAGTAATGTGAAAGCCCTTACAACTACAAGATTTAAATTTTCGAATAAGACAGGAGAACAAGATGGAAAGCAGCTAAGAACATCAGTTCATAGCTCATCAAAAATCCATCTAAGTTCTCAGCTTTGGCAGAGAGCAATTTGTCAGTCAACGAACAAAACATCAAAAAGAATCATAGTCCCCTTTTGCAGTGTTTCTGGAATTTTCTGAAGCTCACGTAGATAGCCTCAATTAGAGACTATATGAACACATACAGCGGGAATATGCATCACAATTAAATTAAACATAAACATAATAACATCAAGTATCCAACTAGACCTTTGATGCTCCAAACCCATGGCATAAGATTACGATCTCATTAGATCCGGTTTCATGTAAGACGCCAACAAGCTTTTCACCATAGCTGTTCTCTATTATTAATCTCTGCTGCTCAATTACTGAAACAATGTAAAACAGGCACCTGTGAATATCTGATGGATCTTACCAACAGTTTGAGACTTACGAACAAATATCATAGCACTGCAAGAAATTAGAGCAAATATTTACTGCTACATATTGGCATCCAAACATTTACTCCCTCCGTCCCGAAATGATCTTCCTACTTATTTTGTTATCAATACGAAGATACTTTGAGTAATAAATTAAGGTTAATTTAATTATCCTAATGAACACTTAAAATTGTTATTGATAGTATTTATAATGGTGTATCAATAACAAGTTTTAATTTTTAGTAGGATAAAAATTTATTTCTCAAAATACCTTCGTACTAATAAAGAAAAAAGTGGGTGGATCACTTCAGAACGGAGGGAGTAGCATGATTTTCCTCTCCAATATAAAGGCCTTCGTCGTTCACTTGGACAAAAGACAATTGATGAACATTTATTTCAGTCAATGATAACAAATGGAGAACGTTGACATTTATTTCGAAATCATTCATAAACGTATCCTTAAGGACGAATCAAAGTTTCATATCTATCTTTTAGAAAAGCTAAGGAACAAAACAACCACAGTAGAACTACAGGTATGTCCACAATGCAATGTAACCAAATCAGACCACATTTAAAGTAAGTTCTTTAGTGGCAATTAACAGAATCACAGCCATATTTACAGATAAGGAATAATCTTTTTTCAGAAACCAGGTTAAAAGTAGTGAAAAATAGTGTTAAATTCAAGCAGAAGCCTCTCTCTATATCCAATTCTGAATATGCAGAGGTCTTTCGTTGAGTTGATAGAACAGGAGTAAAACCAGGGCCGGCCCTACCGTAAGACGAGTGAGGCGGTCGCCTAGGGCCTCCGAAATTTTAGTCGATTTTGGGGCCTCAAATTTTAACTTTTTTTAAATATATATATATATATATATAACACTAATTTTTATAACAGAAGTTGCTAGTGTCCTGGTGGTTAAGGAGGTCAGTTTAAAGTCCTTCTATGCACTCTTTACCAGTTTAACCCATGTTCGAAACCTCTTACAAGCAATTTTTTCCCTCCTCTCTTCTCCTTTTCTATTCTCTCTCTAGACAGCTTTTTCTCACTCTTTACCAGTTTAACCCATTATGTCTTTTTTTTTTTTTTTGCAATTATCTCAACTCAATTTATATACCAAATCCAATTGTCCAAGTCCAAAATCAGTTTCTTCATTAATAAAATTCTTCAATTGTCGTTGTTAGTCTACGATTCAATTAAAGGTTCAAACTTTCTAAAACTTATGAAAGTCATAAATAGACCTAATAGAAAAAATAAATAGAAAGAACAACATGAGAAGGAAAAACGAAGAGAGAAGTAAAGACTCGAGGATGGCATACTGTTGCTTTTGGTGAAATTTAAGGGCCACGAAAAAATAACTAGCCTAGGACCCCAAATCTCACAGGACCGGCCCTGAGTAAAACAGCTGTAAGGTCCTAACTAGTAGTACAAACAGGTAACTGAAACAGAAAAATAAGTGTTTTTACTTAGTTATAGAGAATGAGCTTCATTTAAACTTTTGAAAGAGTACTTTGAATCTTATGCTTTTTAAGTTTTAAAAAATAAGTGTTTCAGATCAAACTCTCATTTTAAAACGGTCTAGTTAACCTTAAACAGTCTAAATATGCAATTTAAACGACTTATTGAGAGACAAAAGCATGCTATCAAAAGACTTCACTTGTCAAATGCGACATTGATTTCGGGATGCAGGAAGTGCATAATTGAGTGCTACTACAACCTGCCATCTACCAAGCTTATCACATAAATATTGAAGCCCATTACGTCTGGCTAACTCCTCTGACTTGTCAATCAAATTTTTAAGCAACTACGCCACATCTGTTAAAGATCGAAGGTACCCACAAAGATACTCATGAAGTTTCCCTTTCTGGAACTCCACTCCACTTATGGATTTTTTAAAACTCAATCTACTACTATCCCAAGCTCTCCAATTTCTCAAAGATAGTTAAGAGACTACTCAATTCATCGCCAAATTGAATGTATCTTTTTCCAAAGCCTTTCCTAATCCTTAATTTTTGCAAAGTCAAAAAGGAACCACTTTGGGAAAGAATGTTAGCTCGAATACCCTTTAAACCATAGTTGAAAATAATCGCTATCATATCAAGTAAATCATTTTCTTGATTTACATAGTAACTCAAAGTGTACTGACAGAGAAATTGAGACAACGGGAGTTTCTGCTTGTAAAATAGATAAACAGTTAACCTAATTTAATAGGGTGATAATCAAATCAAGGTAAAAACTTACTTGGATCGGAAGACATTTTATTAATCAGCAGCAACTTGTTTTGGGGTTTCAAATTGTGAATTAGGGATTTATTAATTGGATAGGACTGATTTGGAACGAAAATACAAGAAGCCAAGAAGAAGAAGAAGAAAGTGACGCCATGCACACCAAATTATTTATGGGTTAATTACAAATTAGGGCCTGACTTTTCATATGAAGTCCCCAAGAGGGGCCTGACTTTTTCTTTTTAGTGATTTAGGGCCTGACTTTACATTTTTTGATCAAAACAGGGCTTTTTGACGGATTTTGTTAGAAAAGTTAGTTAAGTGACGAATTTTGGACTAAATTGAAATGCAAATTAGTTATTAAGGATTGTAATGTAAATTTTTTAAAATTGATGACCGTTACAAAATATTTTTTAAAAATAATATTTTTTGAAAATATAATATATTGTGAAAAGCTGTAATTTTTTTATAATTTTTAAAATATGTTAAAATAAATGTTATAAATATAAAAAAAAAATTGTATTTTTAAAGAAAATATTATTTTCTTAAAAAAAATTAATTAATTATTAACGTAAATCTTGTAATATTTTTTTATGTTAAAAAATAATTAATGTTCGTATATTGATATTAAAATACCTTTAATGTTTTAAACAAAAGAAGTAAGTTGACAATAGAGTTAGGTCAAGTTGACCTAACTAATGTTTAATTATACAAATAATTAATGTTCGTAATTCGTCACTTAACTAATGTTTTAAAAAATAAGAAAACCTCCCCAGGGAAATTTTGACATAAGAAAATTTTAATTTTTACGTATATTGGAAAATAATATTTTTAAAAAATAATTTTAAAAATAAGAAAACCTTTAATGTTTTAAAATTTTAAAATTAATTTATTTTAAAAAAATATTTTAGTTTTTTTTTCAAAAAAATAAAATTGTCTTTAAAAATACATAAATCATAAACAATTTATTTTTAAAAATTAGTAAAAAACGATATTTTACAATTTTTTAAATAAAATTTTCCCTCCACCTCCCCAGTACTCATAAACACCATCGCATCCAACCCACCATTCCTCTCCACCACCGCCTCCGCGCACCACGGCCCCAAAATTTTTACAATTAGTAAAAAACGGTATTTTACAATTTTTTAAATAAAATTTTTACAATTAATTAATTTGTTTACTCTAAATTGGAGAGAAGATTTGGTTTTGGGGGTGGATTGAACGGAGACGGTGGGACACCATAGTGGGGCCTAGTTTTTGAGGTGGACAAGGTATTTATTTTTTTAAAAAAAATATTACAAGATTTACGTTAATAATTAATTAATTTTTTTTAAAAAAAAATACTATTTTCTTTAAAAATACAATTTTTTTTATATTTATAACATTTATTTTAACATATTTTAAAAATTATAAAAAAAATTACAGCTTTTCACAATATATTATATTTTCAAAAAATATTATTTTTAAAAAATATTTTGTAACGGTCATCAATTTTTAAAAATTTACATTACAGTCCTTAATAACTAATTTGCATTTCAATTTAGTCCAAAATTCGTCACTTAACTAACTTTTCTAACAAAATTCGTCAAAAAGCCCTGATTTGATCAAAAAATGTAATGTCGGGCCCTAAATCGCTAAAAAAAAAAAAGTCAGGCCCCATTTGGGAACCTCATACAAGACTTCAGGCCCTAAATTGTAATTAACCCATTATTTATTTGTCATTCACTCATTCTCTCGAAATAAAAACTTTTTACGACAATTTTTATTTTTTATTTTATTTTTCATATTCAAATTGTATATTTTTTAGAAAAGTGTAATTTTAAACCAGACAATTAAAATGACAAAAAGTGTAAATTTAACTGACACCAAGAGTGTATGAGTTAAAGCAACCACAATGTATAATTTTTTAGAATTCCTAATTTTTTATGAAGAAACTTAATATAAATTTTTGCCATTATAGAAATCACTAAATAGCTCCTTAATTTAGAGTAGCTCTTTCTAAAAATAATTATTTTTTGTAATTTTAGCATTTAATGTTATCAATTTCTATGCAAGCCATTTATCTTTCTTGTTATATGTGAGACTTATAAAAGAGTTGAAAAAAAAATTATCATCTATAATTATATAAAGGCTGAAGTGCACCCCCATTTTTTCGCTCAAACTAAAATCGAGATTAAATAGAGGCTAGGATCATTACTCATTTACTAAACACACCCCCTTTAATAATCCGAAATAAAATTTAAAAAATCTGAGGAATATTAATCTCACATCGTCTAGGAATTGAAATTTTAGGAAATTGAGTAGTATATATTGAGAAGCATTAGCATTTGAAAACCAATTGGGATATAAATTTCACATCGTCTAGGAATTGAAATACTAGGAAATTGAGTAGTATAAATTTTGGGGTCTTTGGCTCCTTAGTGAACACCAGCTTTCTTGATGTATAAATTTTGGAGACTTTGGCTCCTTAGTGAACACCAGTTTTCTTGGTGTTGGGCACGCCTAGGTCACGCCTAGGGCGCCTAATCACTGTCAAATGGCTCCTTAACTAAGACTTTGCATAGCTCTTTAATTTCTCAAGAAAACTTTACATTTAGTATATATTGAAAACCAAATGGGATATTAATCCCACATCGTCTAGGAATTGAAATATTAGAAAATGGAGTAGAATATATATTGAGAGGCCTTAGCATTTGAAAACCAAATAGGATATTAATCTCACATCGTCTAGAAATTGAAATGCTAGGAAATTGAGTAGTATAAATTTTGGGGCCTTTGGCTCCTTAGTGAACACCAGCTTTCTTTGTGTTGGGCGCGCTTAGGTCACGCCTAGGGCACCTAATCACCGCCAAATGACTCATTAACTAAGATTTTTCATAGCTCCTTGATTTCTCAAGAAAGCTTTTCATTTATTGAGAGCCTTTATCATTTGAAAACCAAATGAGGTATTAATCCTACATCTAGGAAATGGAATAGTATATATTAAGAGGCCTTAGCATTTGAAAACCAAATGGGATATTAATCCCACATTGTCTAGGAATTGAAATGCTAGGAAATAGAGTAGTATATATTAAGAGGCCTTAGCATTTAAAAATCAAATGGGATATTAATTCCACATCGTCTAGGAATTGAAATGCTAAAAAATGGAGTACTCCCTCCGTCCCGCCCGAAAGGGCACAAATTTCCTTTTTGGGCGTCTCATTTAAAAGGGCACAACCCCAAAAAGAAAAGTTTTTGTTATTAATATATTCTTCCTACCCCACCCAATTAATCATAATCCTACTCATTCCACTAATTAACCCAACCCAATTAATAACATTAACCCAACCCAATCCTAATTACTTACCCTAAACAAAACCCCATCTACTCTCTCTCTCTCTCTCTCTCTCTCTCTCTCTCTCTCTCTCTCTCTCTCTCTCTTCCCCTTGTATTTTCATCAGGGTATTCTCAAGAACCCTAGATCGCCATTTTCTACATCTCTCTATCATGGATTCCCCGTCACCACAAAATCCGTTTCCCATGTCCATCGATTCGTCCTCTCTCTCTCTCCCCCTTTATTTTCATCAGCGCCGTCTCACTCCTTGGCGAACCCTAAATCGCCATTTCTTCATCTCTCTATCAAGGATTCTTCTTCACCACAAAATCCTTCTCCCATGTCCATCGATGAGTCCTCTCCTTTGCAACACCCTTATATTACGCTTCCTCCATCCCTACCATTCACTGAATTGATTTGGCGAATGATTATCCGTCGCCATCGTCGCCGCCATCGCCATCGCTTGACCCATATCAGGCGTATTGCTATGCCATTTGGTCATCGGAGGCAATAGTTACTTCCGATAGTGAATCTGAAATTCCTCGAGACACCGTTGTCGAGGAAACGAATTTGGGGGTTTCTGAAGAGGTGAAGAAGGAAGAAGATAGATGTGCTTCCCCGGGTTATTACGAGGCTTTCGTGAAGGATTACGAGCAGCGGATGAAAGAACCACCTGATTTCAGTTACAAAAGAGATGCGTCAAACCCTAAATCAGAGGAGTCAAAGAAAGTTGATGACCATCATTTACGTGCGTTAATGGAATTGTACCTACCGTGGGTGCTTGTCACCGATCTAGACCCTTCAGAAAGTTCTTCGGAGACTCAAGACATTGGAAATAACTTGGCTCAGGTTATGTTTTCCTTCAAATTTTACTTGTTTTCTATGAATTTCATAATCTGAAGTTGGGATTTGTGATTGAGTGATTATGTGAAATGATGAAATGTCCCTTTATGACTCTATGTGATGATATTATCTGAGTTTGCCGTGCTTTGGTTCAATTTTGATAAATGACAACAGACCTACCTTGGTTTTTATGTGTTATATGATGATGCAAATCTGAGAACAGGATGAGCATTGGTTTTTATGTATTCTATTATGATGCAAATCTGAGAACGACCTGAGCATTGGTTTTTATGTGTTCTATGATGATGCAAATTTGAGAACCACCTGAGCATTGGTTTTTATGTGTTCTATGATGATGCAAATCTGAGAACAACCTGAGCATTGGTTTTTATGTGTTCTATTATGATGCAAATCTGAGAACCACCTGAGCATTGATTTTTATGTGTTCTATTATGATACAAAATACCAAGTCTAGGATGAGCTTTCTTAATATGAAAGCACTGAGACTTTACAACCAAAATATAGTGATAAAATCACTAGCTAAGTGGATACTCTATGATGAACAAAAATTGAGAGTAGCTGATTGTTGTCTTCACATTGAATCAAAGAAGCTGTTGTTCTTCCAATTGTGTCATTATGCCTTCAAAACCATCTCCATCACCTACCTGCAGCATGTAGTGAACACATTCTCTGACTAGCCCAATTTCCACATTCAAATCTCTTTCGAGTCTCCCTTGTCTTTCCAATGCATCCTTGCCCAAATGAGGCAATGGAAAGTTGTTGTGCCCTCTTGCTTCATCATGGATATCATAACATTTTGCAATGAAAGGAATAATTTGTTGAGTGTCTTATGAGATAATTTTGCATAGGCTTCTAAAACTCCCTTCACTAGGTCATCAACACTTTTGGAAGAAGTCTCTGTTTTAATTGCATCCAATGAAGCAAATCATCCTAAATCATTGATGTTTGTATCAGGAGAGTTGGGGGGTTGAAATCTTAGTTGTATGTCAAATCCATCTGTACTTGCTGCTTCTCTAAACTCTGGGTCATTGTTCTTGATATGGGGTGGTGCATTATCCCATTTAATGATAATATTTTTACTTGCAGTTGGTGGCCACCTAGCCTTGATTGCAGGGATTACCTACACTCAGTAGATGATTTCAGTAGCTGATTGCATGGATTAATAACACTCAGTAGATGATTTCAGTAGCTGATTGCATGGATTAATCACATTCAATAGCTTATTTCAGTAGTTGATGGCTTCCATTAATAACATTCAGTAGCTAATTTCTTGGTGATTGTATCATGAAAATTTGAAAGCGGTGATTGTATCATGAAAGCTGAATAATAAATGTAACAATAAAAGAAATCTTACTTGGTTGATCAACATTAACTTTGTGACTGACTTTTTGATTGTTTCTAATGGTTTGGTCACTAGTGTACCAGCTGTCCTATTCCTACTGTTTCTTCTTGCTGGCTCTGTTTTTGTAAAAGGCCACATGCCTATTTTGCCATCAAATAGCAACTCCCCATTACTATCATATTGTGGCCTACTTACACAACAAAAAAACATGACTTTGGTGATGAATCTTTTGCTTTGACATGATTTGTAAGGCTCTATTTCACCAGGCAGAATATAAGACCTTGTTTTACATTTTGTCATGAGAAACCACTTCTCATCTGCATGAATAACATTATCCATGCTTTTGAACTTTGTTGTTCCTGCTTGTACATCATATTTTAGAGCTGTCAAGCAGAATTTCAGCCTTGTTAAAAAAAATTTCATCTGTTAAGGATGGTTTAATAGCATTTGTATGTGCTCTGATCACACCAGGGGCGGAGCCAGGAATTGCCCGAGGGGAGGGCAAGATTACACGGTTGCACCCGAAAAAAAAAATCGGGTCGGACAAGTAAAAAATGGATCGAATCCATGAAATACAATGTATTTTAGTTAAAAATGTAAAGAATTAAGAAAATTAACAAAAATGATAAAAGTAAGTAATTTAAAGAACGATTGAAATAATGTTGAAGTATTTAACGCAAACAATTATCGTACAAAAAAGAAATTCAAATTTGCTAATTAAACTTGGGATAATAGGAAGAAAGACCAAAAACAAAAAAAATGAGAAAAGCCTAACTAATTAATTAAGATTGAAAAAATGTGAGGAAATTAGGAGAAAGAGAAAAACAAAATTGTTAAGAGAAAGAAATGGAGAAAGAGAGAGAATAGCAAAGATGAAGGACAAATAAAATTAATTGAAAATGTAGGTAGCAGGGCTCGAACATGGATTTGAAAGAAAACACCAAAGGCTTTAACTTCACCCCTTCTACCACTGAACCACACCACTCACTAGTGTTAATCTTGAAGTTAATTATATATAACAAAAAAATATGGGGGGGGGACAAAAAAAAAAAATCCACTGCACTTCCGCCGCTGGGGGGGGGGCAAGTGCCCCCCATGCCCCCTGGCTCCGCCCCTGGATCACACCCTCCTTTTCCCATCTCCCAATCGTGCTTTTACTAACCCCCAAACCTTGTCCTAAATTTCGAATGGTATTTCTATTATGAAAATCAATTGTTTTCATTTTCTCAACATCCAGCTGTACTAATTTCTACCTTATTACTCCTACTTTCTTTGATGATAGATGAACAGGCATACCTCTCCTCCTTTTCTCCTCGACTTGCTTCCAGATTTTGTAGATAGTTCTCCGATGCAACCCAAATTTTAAAGCAGCTTCTTTGATTTTGCCCTTTGGAAGCTTTCCACCTTCTAAACCTTCTATCAACATTTGAGCCAATGAATTTTTGACCTCAGTTGACATGTTGGGTTTGTGCATTTTTTGGTTTGGCATTTTTTGGTATGTAAAGAAGATAGTATGTGGATAATATGTTTGCTAACTAGGACAATGTTAGATGTTTGGGTGTAATTATAGAAGGTGTTTAGGGATTTTGTAATTTTTTTCCCACAAGGATTGTATTATGAAAAGTGATTCTCAGTTAAACTGAAAGAAATGTATTATTACTGTTGTATCAGTTTATAAACTGATACAAGTATTATCAGTTGGTGTTGGTGGGATATTCAAATTTTCACATGGATTGGCCTTAATCTCACAAGGATTGGTCCTTCCAGTTTATTAGTATGATGATTCAAATTTTGGTGGAAAAAGTAACCTTTTTAATCATTGAGGTGACTTTTGTTAATTTCCCCTTAATTCAACCTCACTATCTATATTTCCCATTATATTTATTCATTTCTTAATTTTTGTGCTAGGAGGCAAAATTGCCCTTTCGGGCGGGACGGAGGGAGTAGTATATATTGAAAGGCCTTAATATTTGAAAACCAAATGGTATATTGATCCCACATCGTCTAGGTATTGAAGTGCTAAAAAATGGAATAGTATAAATTTTGGGGCTCCTTAGTGAACACCAGCTTTCTTGGTGTTGGGCGTGCCTAAGTCACGCATAGGACGCCTAATCACTGCCAAATGGCTCCTTAACTAAAACTTTTCATAGCTTCTTAATTTCTCAAGAAAGCTTTCCATTTAGTATATATTGAGAGGCTTTAGTATTTGAAAATCAAATGGGATATTAATCCCACATCGTCTAGGAATTGAAATGCTAGGAAATGGAGTAGTATACATTGAGAGGCCTTAGCATTTGAAAACCAAATTGGACATTAATCTCACATCGTCTAGGAATTGAAATGCTAGGAAATGGAGTAGTATATATTGAGAGGCCTTATCATAGTGCTAGAAAATGAAATAGTATATATTTTGGAGCCTTTGGCTCCTTTGAACACCAGTTTTCTTGGCGTTGGACGCGTCTAGGTCACGCCTAAGGAGCCAAGGTCACGCCTAGGGCATCTAATCACCGCCAAATGGCTCCTTAACTAAGACTTTTCATAGCTCCTTAATTTCTCAAGAAAGCTTTCCATTTTCGTTTCCCGCTCACAGCCAGTTTTGGAATTGAAAACTTTGTCGATTTTGTCATTTCACATTTGTAAGATGTGACTTGCTATAAAGAAAAAGGGAAAAATAAAAGGAATAAATGTGTGACGTGCTCTATGGAGAGCAACTTTTCCTATTATTTCTAACTTTTTTTGAAATAGTTTTTTATCCGTGCGTTTAATGCACGAGTGTAGCAGTGGTTGTAAAAAATAGTTTGAGGTTTTTATGTTTTTACATTTAATGATGTGGCATATAGAAAATTCAAAAAATAAAACTATTAAAAGAGTTTTACAATTGTGAATGCTTTTAGTGGAGAAGAAAATGATTAAATAATTAAAAGTGGGCAAAAGATTGGTGGAGAGTGATCGTATAAGAGCATCTCCAATGGTAGAACCCATAATGGGTTCTATTACTTGCCACTTCATCGCCATGTCATCAAATAACAATTTCTTATTTTCTTCACAATGGTTGATCCTTTAAAAATTTCTAAAATGATTCATTATTAATTTTTAATAGAATAAGAAAAGGAGAGAGAGAGAGTAAATGTCACTTACCTGCCTATGGGACCCACAAAATAATGGATACTAGGCAGAGAACCCATTTCTTGTCTGGGAGTACTTAAAATTCTCCCACAATGGTAAGAACCCCAATCATGGGTATCGATACATTGCCACCTAAGACCATTGGAGATGCCCTAACTTACTCCCTACATTTCTTTTTATTTGTCTTCTAAGACAAAATCTCCCAAAATAAAAGACTCATTAATTACACTCTTTCAATTCCCATTTTTAACATTCTCTTTTATGTTAAATACTATATGTTCTTACATAAATAAATAAACTAATACATTAACGACAAAAACAGATTTGACCATTTGAACAAGAAAGTGTTAAAGTGACAAACAAGACATGGTTTAGCAATCAAAATTGACCATCTCATTTCAGTAATTTGGCTCAAAAAATAAATAATTGTTCTGTATTGATTAGTTCATGGAGAAGACAAGAAGGAGCCTTTACCATCCAACTGTGTATCTTGATTGGATAAAATGTTCGACTTCTAGGAATTCCCACCGCATCTTCGACAACCCAAAAAATATCTCAATTGCAAGCAACATTATGACAGGAAGTGCCGGCAAAAACTTTTAAAACAAGTACTCCGCTCATAAAAGATGCCGATAAAAGAGCTAATTGGCGATGGATTAGAAGGCTTTCCTTTTTGGCAAATAATTTTTCTTATTTCCTCCACTCATTTCTCTCCTACATTATTTTTAATCTTTCACAACACCATTATAATTTACTATTTCTCACTCATTTTCTCTCCTATTTTCAAATTACACTCATGACGTTTTTTATAAGATTTCGCAATTTGCGTGTTTCACTGAAGGGTGAAGCAGCTTTGGAGACGGAGGGAGTATACAGAAAATGTAGATATTTAGCACGTATAATAATTGAGATATCAAGGATAAAATTGCATACATTCAACGAGATTAAAAAGACTCGTGGCACATGAAACTATGAAAAGGCTTAAGGTAAACCAACTAAGCACGCCTTTTGCTCAAACGCCAAGAATTGGGCTCGTGATATCTGTCATAAAGTGGCTCTATACGCTCTTGACGTTTGCGTTTGCTCATTTTCGTTGGGTCTGCTGTTTTGAAGAATCTCGGTGCTAATTCCACTAACCACTTGGGATCAACCACGGTGACTTCACGCATGTACTCTTTAGTGGTCATCACCAGCTCATGATATATAACCCAATCTGGCTGTCTCTGGAAAAGGGCGGAGCTAGGATGTATATATACAGGCTGATTCTCCACCAGTGTCCTGTAGCCTTCCTGTGGATCCTTTCTTGCAGCATGGAAAAAGAATCCTGCAGTTATCGCCTTTCGTATCTTCATGAAATTCTTCCCAGCAGTCATAACATCCAATTTATACTTATCCATGATGGAGAGAAGCTGCTTTCTGACATCCTGAGCCCTCCTAAGAGATCGTGCTTGTATAAAGTTTTCGAAGCACCATGGCCCAGAAAAGTTTTTTGCTTTCCAAGCTTCATAAACAGCAAGCAGGGTCAAGTGATCCCCCTCAGGCTGGAAGAATTTGGCTCTCTTTTGATCGGCTTGAGCTTGCTTTTCCCTTGGCCTATAGAAGATATTCCCAGTCTGGATCATCGCTATGATAGTTAATATTTCATCACTGCAACCAAGGTCTACACTGGCAAGGAGCATCTTAGAGAGTGGAGGATCCAGGGGGAACTCCGCCATTTTCCGACCCAATTTGGTAAGAAGTCCCTCCTCATCCAGAGCCCCTAGAGTGTAGAGCTGTTCCATGGCAGATATAAGAGCTTGCGGGGAAGGTGGGTCCATGAAATCAAAAGAAAGGAGATCATTGATCCCCATCGCCTTCATTGAGAGGGTAACCGTTCCAAGATTTATTCTTTGAATTTCAGGAATCGACGTTGGTGACATCTCGTTATTGAATGCACTCTCCGTGTAAAGCCTGTAACATTTCCCAGGGCCTGTACGCCCAGCACGCCCCGCTCTTTGCTTGGCTGATGCTTGTGATATTGGAGTAATGACTAGCGAATCAAGCCCCTGCTTTGCATTATACACATTCTGCTTTGCAAATCCTGGGTCGATGACATAAAATATCCCATCAATAGTCAAAGAAGCTTCCGCAATATTGGTAGCAACAACCACTTTTCTCTTCCCCGGAGGTGCGGGATCAAAAATTCTTGACTGCATTTCACTAGGAAGTGCACTGTAGACTGGTAAAATAATCAGTTCAGGCACATTTTTGCCTAGTCCCTTCATTCTCTCATAAAGACATTGGCAAGCATGATCAATTTCCTCTTGGCCAGTCAAGAATACAAGTATATCGCCCTCCGGCTCTGTCAGGTGGATCTGCATTACAGTAATTAGGGCTGCATCAAGGTAGTCGCTTTCGGGTTGTTTGGTGTAAAGTATCTCTACCGGAAAAGTTCTTCCAGGGATAGTAAAAATATTGCAGCTGAAGAAGTAGCCTGAAAATTTCTCTGCATCCAAGGTTGCAGATGTCACAATCAAGCGAAGGTCGGGTCTCCTTTTCACAAGCTGCTTGAGTAACCCGAAAAGGACATCCGTGTGAATTGTCCTCTCATGTGCTTCATCAAGCATTATAACTGAATATTGCGATAGATTTTCATCAATCAGTATCTCCCTCATCAACATTCCATCTGTCATGTACTTGATCACTGTCTCTGGACCAGTGCAGTCCTCAAAACGGATTGCATATCCAACTTCCTCCCCCAATCTACACCCGAATTCTTCAGCAACCCTCTTGGCAACAGACATTGCAGCCACTCTACGGGGTTGGGTACATCCTATCTTACCCCTCGTGGTATACCCTGCTTCAGCCAAGTACTGGGTCACCTGCGTAGTCTTTCCAGAACCTGTCTCACCAATGACAACCAGAACCTGATTGTCGTGCACAGCCTGGACCAGTTCCTTCTTAAGCTTGTAAATAGGTAAGCTTTGCCTCTGTTCTTGGAGAGATAGCTTTGACCTCTGCCCAAAAGTCAAGGCTTTACCGAAAGCATCTTTCTTCCATTCAGGCATGTCGTAAGCAGACAAACCAACACCTCTCAACTCCTGTGCCAGATGCCTCTCACCAGTCTCAGGCATTGGATCTTCCCACGGACGATTCAAATCTTTTGGGATGGAGTCCAACATAGTCCTCTGCTGCTGTTCTCTTACTTCCCTTCTCTCCTTTATAAGAGCTGACTGAAGGGCCGCTGCACGGCTCAAGGAACCCTCAGGATTCTTGAATATCTTCACGGGGGACATGTCCATAGAATAGCGGCTCTGCCCTTGCAAGAAGGCTGGCTCGTCCTCATTCAGCTCAATCTCAAGCTCTTCCTCACCACCCTCTTCTTGATAAAGCATCCCATCTGTTTCATCATCATACATTGGGTAATCCTTCACACTCAAAACCCCTGAAGCAATCAACTGTTTGGCCTCCCACCTCTCAGGAGAACTCATTCTCTTCAAAGGCCTACGTGATGGAACCCCAACATCATCCTCAGTGATTTTAATACCCGACAGTCCAGTTCTAGATGTAGGCCCACCATTATTGTTCGAACCACTGGAAGGATTTGTCCTAGAAGTATTGTCATCAGAGCTCCTCTTCAGAGGCAACAAATCCCTACCAGTATTCTGATCCACATCCTTCATTGAAAGAGATAACTTCTGACCCGAAACAGAGATCACTTTCACAAAAACCTCCTGATCCCTTTTCACTACATCCTTGGGATCCGCAATTCTCCTTGTAGCCATCTGCGAAACATGAACCAGGCCCTCTTTACCCCTAATGTCATTGAGCTGAACAAAACAACCAGAGGGCATAACCCTAGACACCCTGCCCTTGTACACCTTATACAACTCAGGTTCATCAGTGTGGTAGCCAAAACTTCTCTCTCCGTTATCTTCTTCAACCCTCTTATCTCCATCTCCTTCGCACCCATCCCCTCTATACTTGTTTCCCTCATCACGACGCCTGTCTCTACCCCTATAATCACCTCTATCTCTACGCCTTTCCGCCCGATCACCATCATCTCTCCCTCTATGCCTTTCATTCCTATCACCTCTATCATCAATACCATCATCTCTTTCTCTACGCCTCTCGTATCTACCCCCTCTATCATCTTTATCTCTGTCTCTCCGCACGTCCCTTCTATCTCTGTCTCTATCTCTATGCTTCTTAACATTCTCTTGCTCACCATCATCATGGCCATTCCTCTTTCGCCTCTCCTGAGTTTCCATCTCAATCTCCTTCTCCAATGCCTTGACTCTATCTCTACTATCCCCAATCTCCAAAGCCGGAAAATCCGATTTCTTCCCATCATCCTGACTGGACTCCTTATTCAATTTAGACTTAGGTTTAGGAGGCAAAATAGCGTGAATAATCGTTAACAAAGTTCGCACAAAATAATCAGGCATCTCAGCACCGTTCTCCTTCAACTTAACATCGAATTCATCAACAGACTCGCAATTACGACCCATCTCAGTAATAAACTCAGCTAAAACTTTATCACCAAAACCTAAATGAGATTCCAGTTCTGTACATACCTTGGAAACAAGAGACAAGTACTCGAGCTTCTTCAATCCAGTATCCTCTTTCTTTTGAGCCACCATTGTTGCTAAACCTAAAAAAAATCCACAGCAATAGAGATCTAGGGTTTCAGAGAAGCTTTGAAGTACAGAATATGGGAAGAGAACGAGGGAAATAGGTATTTATATAGGAAAGAGGCGGTTTCCTTATCGGAGTCGGAGAAGGAGCAACGACGATGGTGCGACGGCTGATTTGTTCGGATTCGGGTTTTGGCTAATGGGTCGCTTTTGGTGCCCAAGGGAGATATTCATTA
Organism: Adenophora triphylla var. japonica; assembly: GCA_022495995.1. Lineage (NCBI taxonomy): Eukaryota > Viridiplantae > Streptophyta > Magnoliopsida > Asterales > Campanulaceae > Adenophora > Adenophora triphylla. The sequence continues at coordinate 799,018 of JAFEMH010000020.1, forward strand.
GTTTTTCCGCAGTTTGGTAGCCGCCTAACGGTAAAAAGGGCCCAAAGCCCAATAATAATATTAAGTAGAGAGAAATTGAACATACCTGGCCCAACCCACGTACACGTATTTTTATTTCTAAGGTAAAATTTAAAAGGGATAATTGTATTTTGGACCCCAAAGTTTAGGAAGTGTTTCTAAGAAGTTAGGCCATATTCTATCACTATTTACAATTTAGGTCCCAAAATTGTTATTTTGTTTGCATGTTAGGGTTATTAACTAGTTTTGTTAGAAAAATCAGTTAAATAATCACATCCAAGACAAGACACGTGTCATTTAACGGAGGATGTTTTTGAACAAAAACTCTTCCATTATTATATTAATGCAAACTGAATGAAAATAAATAGCCAAAATAAATAATATCAATATTCCTAATTATAAAAATAAATGATATTTTACTATAATAACCTTTAAAAATGCAAAAAAAAATAATATTATTTTTGAAAAAACTACTTTTTACTACAATTTATATTAATCTGTTTTTTTTTAAGAAATAATAATCTATTTAAAAATCTAATATTTATATTATCAATATTTATTATTAAAAATTATTTATATATGATTTTGTTAAAAATTATTTACATGTGATGGTATTTAACTAATTAAAATGTAAATTATTTTTTCCTCTTTTGAAACACAATAAAATAAAAAGTACTTCCTCCATCCCAGACCAATATTCCTTGGGTGGGATTTCACGCTTCTTAAGAAATTTTTAAAAAAATGAATAAAGAATTGTAAGTGGGTAGAAGATTAGATGAGAGAGAATGTAAAAGTTAAATGTGGGATAGGAAATAGTAGTTAATGATTGGTTTTTTTGAAAATGGGTAGAAGATTAGAGGAGAGAGAATGTAAAAGTTAAATGTAGGGTAGGGAATAGTAGTTAATAATTGGTTTTTTGTAAATATGTTAACTTTATAAGGGTATAATAAATGATTTTTTTGTAAATATATTAAATTATAAGGGTATACATATCGTATTCAAAACTTGCCATTTATGGAAGGGGACCTTGAAGTGGGACGGACCAAAAGAGAAAGTAGGAACCTTGAAGTGGAACGGAGGGAGTATTTTACATAATTAAATGTACAACGATATATTATGCACAATTATTGTATTTGATTTAGATGTCCAAACCAACAATCATCTTCTCTTTATGCTAACCACCTTCCATTTAGTGGTGTAAGTGGTTCGATTTAGTTCGGTTTGGAAAAATTTAGAAGTCGAAACGCTACTAATCGGTTTGGAGAAATCTCAAACCGAGTTAAACCATGTAAAAGTTCAGACCGAGCTAAACCAAACCGCCATAGTTTGGTTCGATTCGGTCTAAATCACAGTTTGATTTTGCGATTTAGACCGCGGTTCAAACCGCAATCCAAACTATGGTATAAACCACAACCTAACCACTCTATTATCATGTTTTTTTAATTTTCTAACTAATAAATAGAAAATACCTATAAAAGAAAAAAAACAATTGAAATTACCCGGGATTCGCGCGCGGCGAGCATGGTTGTCTTTCGCGGATTTGTGTTTGAGACCTCGCTTTCGGGAAGGAGAGGAGTCGCTACGCGGTTTTGTATTTTGAGCCCAAAACGTTGAAAAACGGCTTAGTGAAAAAGGGGTGTCATTTTTATTGGTAGCAAAAACTTAGAAAAAGGCTTTGAAACGGGGTGTCGTTTTTATTGGTAGCAAAAACGAGAAAAAGACTTTGAAACGGGGTGTCGTTTTTATTGGTAGCGAAAACGAGGAAAAGGCTTTTTTAGTACCAGAGATTGTTAGGTTCGGAGGTCACGTTACGTTACGGGAAGAGTATTTTGAGATCACCCGAAACGCCTCGTATGACGAGTCTTTCTACCTTTCTCGAAAATGTGTGCGTGTGTGTGTGTGTTTGCATTTTGAAAATGGGGGCTTGAATGACAAGCTTAATCTTGGTTTGAATGTCAAACGTGGATTTTGTGATTCTTTTTAGAAAAAGCGAGCGTTTAAATGACAAACGTCGATTTTGGAGTTTTTAGAAAAAAGTGGTGCGAATGATGATTTTGAATTGTTAACTTAAGTGTCAAATGTTGACTTTTAAGAAAGGAGCGTTTGAATGTCAAACGTCGGATTTTGAGTTTAAAGATGATCGTTTGGATGCCAAACGTCACTTTGCGCGTTTTGAAAGAGAGTTCGAATGTCGAACTCCGGTTTTGAATCGGGCATTTCATTGTTAGCGATTTTACGGGAAAAAAGCATTAAATGAGATTTGAATATCAAATGTCGGGTTTTGAGTTTGAAGATGATCGTTTGGATGCCAAACGTCATTTTGCGCGTTTTAAAAGAGAGTTCGAATGTCGAACTCCGATTTTGAACCGGGCATTACATTGTTAGCGATTTTACGGGAAAAAAGCATTAAATGATATGCGATCAACGAATCGTTTTGCGACTCGGACTTTGATAAGTAAATACTATCACGAGCCAAATGGCTCGGACTTGTAAATGACAGTATTTAAAGTGCGGTATCAACGAAATCAAATGACCCGGGTTTTAAAGGTGCGTTAAGTAAATAGCATTCAACGGATCAAACGATCCGGACCGTTAAATGACTATCACGAACCAAACGGTTCGGACTATAAAATTGCGTAAAGTAAATGACGTTCAACGGATCAAACGATCCGGAATTGTTAAATGACATAAAAGTAAAGGAACGGGGCGGAACGCCGTTTTAACCCGAGATTACTTCTCTTACGAGAAGAGAAGAGGATCTTGGACTAAAACGTATCGGACCCCGTTGATGGTGACGTCTACATTTCAATGACTTTCGTCTGAAATGGTTGTAGCGACTGGCGCGTAAACCGAGACGGAACGAGTGTTTAGGGAGAGAGAGTGTTACCTATGGCTAGGGGTTGACTCTTTTGGCTCGGGAGGCGTATACGGGATACGATTTAGTGTTTGGAACGGTGTTTCGAGGTTGTTTTGTTCGTGTTTGGTTGAAATACGAAGTTTTCACGCAAATTGAGGCAAAACGGGGCTCGGGAGAGGGTGAAAAGGGTTTGGGTCATGGCTATGGTAAAAAATTGATGATTTTTTCCTCTTTCAAATGTTTTGACAGCCCTCTGTATTTATAGGGTAAATTTGTAAAAGAGTCCGAACGGGCTTAACCTGAATTTCAGGGGGTTTTGTGGTATTTTTGAAATTGGGGGGACTTGCTGGCAACTCTGTTTTGCCTGAAAAACAGTCCGACGGATCATGACAAAGATCCGTGGGTATTTTGGTCTTTTCACTCTGAAATCTGATTGATGTTGACCGGAGGGCTGTGGCATGCGTGCCACGTACCCTTGTGACTCACCAGGGCATGGATTTTTGTGCCATTATTCCCTGTTTTGTCAGTTTTTTAAATAACTATTCGGAAAATGTCCGAAATGCCCCCAGAAAGTGCCGAAAAGTGCATTTTTCAGGAAAAAGCTGTACTTTTACGTGCGACGACATGTGTTGAGTACTGTTTGACGTTGGGATGCACGGGGGCAGTCCCGGGACGTCTTGTTGGCTTGAGAACGGGGAGCTTAACAGGTTTCGATTAACCTGGAGCGGGCCAGTTAACGAATTTCGGTTAACTTTTAACGAATTTTGGCAATCCGAAATTGGGTACTTACAACAATCATAAAAGATAACAAAACAAATCATACTAGTTCATAGTTACAAATCAAGATTATCAAATTCAAAGTACCGTTTAACGAAAATTAAATCAGAAAATTATATCAAAGTACAATTATTAATGCACTGTTAGTGTTTGACATCACAATATGATGTAATTGTTAATGCAATGATACCCTTCATTAAAATTCTAAAGGTCAAACTAAGCAATAAAAGTGATTTATAAGTAATGAGTGTAAACAAAATTCACAGTGATTGCAACACATAATAAAACATGATAGGTTTAACGGTCTCGAACCGGTTCGAGCTACAACGGTTTGGCTCGGTTCGGTTTGATTTGGTTTGGAGGTAGTAGATCGCAAGCTGAACCAAATCGTATGGTTTGTTAATTTTTCAAACCGAGCTAAACCACTTATGCCTAAAAGCCGAACCAAACTGTGTGGTTTGTTTCGATTCGCTTCCAAACCGTGATTTGAACCAAACCACTAACACCCCTACTTCCATCCACCCACCATCGCCCTTTACCACCGCCAATCACCACTACTAACCACCCTTTACCACCGTCCAACACCACCATGTCATACAACCTCTACCATCCCACCACCTTCCAACTTATCTCACATCAAAAATTAAAATCAGATCTGCAGAATAAAAAGCAATGAGAATCTGAAATCAAAAATAAAAGATTGTGTTGCTTCGACAAAAATCAAAATCAAATACCCAAATGTTTAAAAATCTCAAATCTGGGTATGGGCTTTGAGGGAAGAAGCATAACGGTGGGGCAGAGAAGAAGGTAAAGAGAAGGTTGGATTTGGGCGAGGCGGCATTAGAAAGGTGGTCGACGCCGGTAACAACTAAGAAAGGACGAGGGGAGGGGGGAAGCAGTAACAAGTCGAGGAGAGTGGTAGAGATGGAAACTGACAATATCGGTTAAGGTATAGGGAGCGACGAAGGAGGGAAAGATTGAAACGGGTGGAGGAGGGGAGATACGGTGGCAGTGGTGGCAGCAGACTAAAATGGAGTAGGGAAGATGAATAGATCGTGGTGGGGGATGAGGAAAGAAGAACAAGTGGGGGGGGGTTTAGATAGATTATTATTTCTTTCAAAAATAAAAAACAGATTAATATAAATTATAGTAAAACATAGTTTTTTTCAATTTTTTTGCATTATTAAATGTTATTATAATAAAATATCATTTGTTTTTATATTTAGAGATATTAATATTTTCTATTTTGGCTATTCATTTTTATTTTGTTTGCATTAATACAACAATGAAAGAGTTCTTATTCAAAAACATCCTCCGTTAAATGACACATGACTTGCACGTGATCATTTAACAGATTTTTATAACAAAACTAGTTAAAAAACCCTAACAAGAAAACAGAATGACAACTTTGGGATCTAAATTATAAATAGTGATAAAATAAGGCTGAACTTAGAAAAACTCCCTAAACTTTGAGGCCCAAAATGTAATTTTCCCAATTTAAAAGAAAAAATATCTCATTGAAAAAATATCTCATTTAAAAATTCACCTTTGAACCATTTGAACAATGGTTTATGTAAATTTTATACAAAAAATTGAGCACATATAATTATGAGACAAATCTTTTAAATGAAAAATATTTTAAAAACAATTATTTTAACACTCCTTTAGCCTAACATTATTGTCATACAAATGTGAGTTATTTTCCAATTTCTCTAAGGCCAAAGATACATATTCCCCAACCTCTTCAAAACACATTCGCTCTTGAGTGCGTCTGGGGAGAAACGCGTTTCTCCATCGCGTATGGAGAAACGGGGCTTATTATGTCGCGCGACGTAAGTAGCCAGTTTCTGGATATCCTTTACAAAGCTCGGATATCCGGAAGCTTTGAAATGGATAGCCGTAAGCTTTGTAAATGATATCCGAAACCAAGTATTTTTTCCGGATATCGCTTTACAAAGCTTCGGATATCCGAAGCTTTGAAATGGATATCAGGAAGCTTTGTAAAGGATATCCGGAAAAATATTTGGTTTCTGGATATCGCACTTTTCAAAGCTTATCCTTTCAAACACGGATATCCTTTCCAAAACTTACGGATATCCAGGAAGGCGATGAAGTGATATCCAGTTTTTGTGGCTAGGTATGTCGCACGACATAACAAGCCCCGTTTCTCCATAAGCGACGGAGAAACGCGTTTCTCCCCCGATTTTGTGTTCGCTCTTTAGATTCGCTCGGGTCAATTTATACATCCACGAGTTCTAGGGAAATGAAATAATGCAAAACTTGCATCTCTAACTGCCACTAATAGATCAACTCAGACTTTTTTCGCGAGCCTACTTCAAAAATAATACTCCCTCCGTCCCGCTTATTACTTCACCATTTTGGCTCCGGCGCGCAAATTAAGGTGGAGAAAATGTTGTGAGTGTAATTTGAAAATAGGAGAGAGAATGAGTGGAGGGAATAGTAAATTATAATGGTGTTGTGAGTATTAAAATAATGTAGGAGAGAGAATGAGTGGAGGGAATAGTAAAGATTCCTTTGCCAAAAAAGGAAAGGTGAAGCTTTCAATGGGACACCCAAAATGGCAAAAAGTGAAGTTATCAGCGGGACGGAGGGAGTACTCAGTAAACATGAATTTTTTCTTTGTGCTCTTATTTGGATTGCAAGAAGGAAAAACTGACATTTCTTTCTAGGAGCCAAAAATTTGAGATATGTAATTATCAGAGTCAAAATAAAATTCTAATAACCAACTATTAAAGCCAAAAAAGAAAAATAAAACAGAGACATAACTATCATTATCAAACAATTTCCTGCCTGAAATTGAGAAAAAAAACTAAAATTAAAAATGAACTCAAACACCTTTAAAACATAACTATTAGACAATTTTCCAGCGCTAAATCAACAAAAAAAAAAAAAAAAACTCGAACGCCTCTAAAACATAACTATCAGACAAATTTTCAGCCCTAAAATCAAACATAGTGTAGGTATTCAATGTGTCTAAGGCTATAGAAAAATATGGATAGCAAGAGTGAGGAGAGAGAAATATGTATTATTGACTATACTGATTTTAAATAAATTGTACTAGTAATTAACAATTCCATCTCGAGTTTCGATTTTACACTATAAATAGAAGCAAGGTTAAATCCCAACAAAGAAAGATGTATTAACTAGCCTTAGCTTGGGAAATGAATTCAATAGAACATCCTATCATCAGTCGGGACTCCACTCCTCTGAACCAAGTATCGAACCTCTCAAATTACACATAAACACCCATTTTAGTGTCTTAGTATTACATTAAGCATCGTGTGGGTGTTGTCGGGGGTTGTCGGAGGACATATTTTTTCGACTAGAACTAGGTAGAACAAGGATGTAAAGGACCAAGGATGGGTGGGGTGTGCCGAAGAATTGAGGATACGACCAGATCGTCTCCCCCAACTTTCTCCCAAAGCCACAATCATCAACTCCCTTCCAACTCCATAATTCGATTCCTTCCTTTAAGTTATATCTCAAAACCCTCTACATGTCCTCCTTTTTTTCGTCATCTTCCTTGCCTCTCTTTCCGCCGTCCACAATATATTAGTTGCATCATACCCCAAATCGAACTACACCCTGAAAAAAGCAACCTACCAATCGAATTACCTCCTAAATCAATACACTGTAAGAACATGGATTAATGTAACATATAAATACTTAATAATATAATGATCAATATTATAATATATGGTATAAAGTATAGAACTCTAAATAATATGTAGAATTCCATAATATAAGTATACCATTAAATGATGGGTATAATGGTAATATCTTATATATCAATAGGTGTAGTCCCTAAATGAAGTGCCCCTTAGATTCCTATATAAAGGCCTATCCATCAAGCCTATGAATCACTAGTTGTTTATATTCTCATTTAGTCAATACTCTTCCTAAGTACTTGAAGATCAAAGAGAGTAAAGGGCACTCATCATTTAGAAGATCTATTCCTCCATAATTTAAAGTATATCTTCTTACTTCATTCTCTTTATTCAAGAACAAGAACAAGACTAAAGAACAAACATGGAATCACAAGGTAATTACACGCTTCCGTCTTCTTCTTCTTCTCTTCTTAAATCTAGTAATGAGTCGGTTCATATTTATTGGATCGTAATTGTTCCAACAATTGGTATCAGAGCCTGGTCATATACTAGATTGAGTTTGAAATTTCTTATAAAGTCTTGTGCTTTAAACTGTTCAAGGTTTGTAATCCATGTAAAATTACACTTGTTTTTTGTTCTTGTACATAATACTCATTTTGTCTAAGAGTATTATGTTCATAACTTCATCCTATTTCTGAATTTTGGTTTTACTCAAAAAGCTTTCAATCCTTAATGTAAGATTATCCCATTTTTGAACATAGCCACCATCCTTGGATGCGTTGTGAGTTTGTTCATTTGCATAGCCACGCATTTTTAAATGTGTTGTGAGTATGCGGATCTACTTACTTTGATTGAAAAAATTGAGTTACCATGGAAATAATGGTAAGGTCAAGTTTTAAGAGACACAATGGTTCATACAAGATTACCCCATTTACATAGCCAACATCATGTGTTTGGAGTGTGTAAATCTAGGTCTACTTGTTTGAATCATGTTAATTAAAGTGCGAACTTGTACCATTTACATAGCCAATAATTATAATGCATTAAAAGGGAAATTTGGTTGGAAAACTGTTCATAAAAGGGTTTGAAAATAGTGACTGTTCGTAATTCTGGGCATTGGGGACGAGTCGTCCCGTAGGGGACGAGTCGTGCCCATCAATTTTCTGGAATGGGACCTTTCTGATTCTGGCGTCCCCCTTACAGGGACGAGTCGTCCCCTTAGGGACGAGTCGTGCCCTAAGGGACGAGTCGTCCCCTTTGAAATTCCAGGTCGTCCAGAAAAAACTTCAGTCTCAAATATTTTCATAAATTTGATAATTTATTGATAAAATATGATATCTGGACACCGGGCCACGCCGATTGGCGGTTCTTAAAGTTGTTAAACTTTAAGAATGGACGGGTAGAACATAAGGATATTGTCTTTTATTAATAAATTTTCGTTCTTTTCTTACCCTTTAAAGTTTCAAATTTACCTTAAGGCCTTAATTTTGATTAATTATATCCTTAACAATTTTGGATAAAATTAACATGCTTGTTTCCCAAAGGAGACCTTGTTGATTGAGTTCAAAATTGTTAAAAGATGAATGTAAATATTGATATGTGATAGCATGCTTGTTTCCCAAAGGAGACCTTGTTGTTGACTAAGTATTTGCATTCATGGGTAATAATTGAAGTTAAACTTTAGGTCATTTTAAATACTTTGATCCATCCCAAAGGAAGGCGGGTGTTTAAAATGAGTTGTTTATATTCTTTATTATCGAGGGAACAAAGTACCTTAAACTTTAGGACACTTTTTGTACTTGATCCCAAGCACAAAGGAAGGCAAGTACATGAAATGTATTGTTTAAGCTATTTGTTTACCCTAAGATAAATCAAATTGTGAGTCAATTCGAAATCCAAAGATTAGTCTTGATGTCATATTGATTATCTTTATTTTGATGGAATTCATTTTGATATAATTAATCATTGTGTAGATTCTTATACATGTTTTGTTTCATTCTTTTGTTCTCTTCATTCAGATTTGATCAGTGCTTCATCTATTACTACGCCATAAACTCAATACCTTTGCTAACCGGGACAAATTTTAAAACTTGGAAAAACAAGATTATTATGGTCTTAGGCTGTTTGGACCTTGACCTCGCATTAAGAGAACAAGCTCCTGCCCCTCTAACTGATAAAAGCACTGCGGAAGACCGCTTAAGTTCAGAGAGGTGGAAGCGTTCTAATCGCGTCAGCCTAAGCATTATAAAGAATGCAGTCCCGGAGACATTTTTGAACAGTGTCTCGAGGAAAATGGAGCTAAAGGCTTTTGGATGCTCCTAGAGGAACGCTTTGCAAAAGCGATAAATCGGAAACAAGTGCTACCTTAAGGAAGCTTGTTTCCATGCGGTATAAGGGCACCTAGGAAGCATAAGGGAATATATAATGGAAATGTTTCATCTATCTTCTAAATTAAAAGGCACTCAAGTTAGACCTTCGGAAGACTTGCTTGTGCATTTGGCTTTAATTTCTCTTTCCTCATCAATTCGGTCATTTTTGAAACGACCTATAAGCATCAAAAGGACAAGTGGAATATCAATGAATTGATTTCACATGTGACGGAGGAAGAGGATAGATTGAAACAATCTAAACCCGAAAGTGCTCATTATGCATCTACCTCTTCTCGTGGGATTAAAGAGAAAAGGTAAGGAGATTGCGGTTGCATCAAAGAAGCCTAAGGGATCATCAAATGATCAAAAGGTGAAAAATGCTTCTTTTGCAAGGACCCCACACACATGAAGCCCGATCGCCTAAGTATCGCCAATGGCGAATTAAGAAAGGTATGTCATTTAGCTTTGTTTGTACTGAAGCTAATTTAGTTTCAACTCCTTCGTATACATGGTGGTTAGACTCCGGTGCAACTACTCACATAAGTTCATGTATGCGGGGTTGCTGAACTACTCGAACGCCCAATGAAGGTGAAAGATTCATCTACATGGGAGCCGGAAAGCCGGTAGAGGTGGAAGGCATAGGGACCTATAGATTATCATTAAGTACCGGATATTATTTAGTTTTGAACAATGTATTTATTATTCCATCATTTAGACGGAATTCTGATTTCCGTCACTACATTAGATCGGGAAGGTTATTCCTGTATCTTTGGTAATAATAAATGCAATTTATATTTTGATTCAAAGCTTTTTGGTACTAGTTCTTTATCTTACATTGATAATCTATATTTACTTGACACAGTAAATTCATTAAATGAGTCCCACAATAATGAAACTAACTCTCGAGGCACAAAACGAAAGTTTTCAAGTAAAAACTCTTATACCTTGTGGCATAGGCGTTTGGGTCATATCTCCAAAAGGAGAATTGACAAGCTTGTGTCCGAGGGAATATTACATAAGCTTGATACTCCGGAAAATAACTTTTGTATTGAATGCCTTAAGGGAAAATTTACGAATAGTACAAACAAAAATGAATCCTTGAGAGCTACAAAAGTCTTAGAACTAATTCATACGGACATATGTGGACCGTTCCCTACCCCTTCATGGAACGGACAAACATATTTTATTACGTTCATAGATGACTTCTCTCGTTATGGATACATTTATTTACTTCATGAAAAGTCTCAATCATTGGACGTTTCAAGTCTTTTAAAACCGAAGTTGAAAAACAACTTGAAAAGACTATTAAGAACGTTAGATCCGATCGTGGTGGTGAATACTACGGTCGGAATGACGGTTCGGGAGAACAACGTCCGGGTCCTTTTGCTCGCTATTTAGAAGAGTGTGGGATTGTCCCTCACTACACCATGTCGGGGACACCTAGCATGAATGGTGTAGCCGAGAGACGTAATAGAACCCTTAAGGATATGGTAAGAAGTATGGTTTCTTGTACTTCTTTACCTCACTCATTATGGGGCGATGCTTTGAAAACCGCAACCTACCTTCTTAATAGAGCTCCTTCAAAAGCTACTAGCAAAACCCCTTATGAATTATGGACCGGTAAGAAACCGTCCCTTAATCATCTTCATGTTTGGGGTTGTCCAGTAGAAGCTAGGCCTTATAAACCTAACGAAGGAAAGTTGGACGCTAAGACAGTTAGTAGTTATTTTGTAGGGTATTCTCAAAGATCTAGGGGATATAAATTCTATGACCCTAAAACTAGAACCTTTTTCGAGACGGGAAATGCTAGGTTCTTTGAGGATGTTGAATTTAGAGGGGAAAATTTGAATAGTAATTTTGAATTTGAAGAAATGGAAGAGGAATTCGTTTCTATACCTCTTCCTATAGTTCCTATCGAAAATCAAGCGGTTGTGCACGAAATTCGACAAGAACATAATATTCAAAATGACGTTAATTCTCCTATTAATGAACAACATGAAAATGTTGATGAGGAAATTCAACACCCTCTTAATCAAGAAGAACCGGTGCCATTAAGAAGATCTAATAGAGCAAGAAGGAGTGCTATACCGGATTATTATGATGTATATCTTGCCGAGAATGAGGAACCGTTAGGTTTAGTGGGAGATGAGCCAATCACCTTCCATGAAGCCATTAGTGGTCCAAATTCTCATAAGTGGATTGATGCCATAAATGAAGAGTTAAAATCCATGAATGATAATGACGTTTGGGATCTTGTCCCATTACCTAAGAATGTGAAACCCATCGGATGTAAATGGATCTTTAAGACCAAAAGGGATTCACAAGGTAATGTGGAAAGACATAAGGCTCGTCTTGTCGCTAAAGGATTTACTCAAAAAGAAGGCATTGATTACAAAGAAACATTTTCACCGGTATCCTCTAAAAATGCTTTTAGAATCATTATGGCTTTAGTGGCACATTTTGACCTCGAGCTTCATCAAATGGATGTAAAGACAGCTTTTCTCAATGGTGACATTGAGGAAACTATCTATATGAAGAAACCAGAAATGGTGACTGATTCGGTTCAAACTAGTCAACTAGTTTGTAAACTCAAGAAATCCATTTATGGGCTCAAGCAAGCATCTCGTCAATGGTACTTAAAATTTAACCAAATTATTCTTTCATTCGGTTTTGAAATGAATCTTGGTGAAGATTGTGTGTACCATAAGTTCAGTGGGAGTAGATTTATATTTTTGATCTTATATGTGAATGACATTTTACTTGCTAGTAATGATAAGGACCTTCTTAAGGAAAACAAGTAATTTCTCTCAAACAAATTTGAGATGAAAGATTTTGGAGAAGCTTCTTTTGTATTAGGAATCCAAATACATCGTGATCGCTCACGGGGTATGTTAGGATTATCACAAAAGAGCTATATAGAGAAGGTATTACAAGGGTTTAGCATGGAAAATTGTAAACCACATGACACCCCGTCTCTAAGGGAGATAAGTTCGGTTTAAATCAATGTCCTAAAAATAATCTTGAAACCAAGTATATGGAAAATATCCCTTACGCATCGGCGGTAGGAAGCCTAATGTATGCTCAAGTCCGTACTCGCCCGGATCTTGCTTTTATTGTTGGCATGCTTGGGCGATATCAAAGCAATCCGGGAAGAGAACATTGGGTCGCGGCCAAAAGAGTGATGAGATACTTACAAAACACGAAGAACTACATGCTTACATATACAAAGTCGGATCATCTTGAGATCATTGGTTTTCCGATTCTCGACTTTCTTTGGATGCCAAGATAGTCGCAAATCGACTTCGGGTTATGTCTTCACTTTGGCCGGTGGAGCGATATCTTGGAGAAGTGCCAAGCAAACATTAGTTACTACTTCCACCATGGAAGCCGAATTTGTTGCTTGCTATGAGGCATCCAATCAAGCTATATGGCTGCGTAAATTCATTGAAGGATTCATGATTGTCAAAGGTGTTGAAAGACCGCTTAAGTTATATTGTGACAATCGGGCCGCGGTATTGTACTCCAACAACAACAAGAGTTCATCTAAATCTAAGCATATAGATATTAAGTTTCTTGTTGTGAGAGAAAGAGTACAAAATGAACAAATAGAAATAGAACTTATTGGTACAAACTCCATGTTAGCGGATCCATTTACTAAGGCGTTATCTCCTTTAGTATTTCACGAGCATGTTGCTCATATGGGTGTAATAACTTTTGATAATGCCTAAATCAGTGGGAGTTTTAAATGTTTCTATTTCCTTGTATTGTTTTCATTTAAATTGATCTCATTTGGTTAAAGTAGGACTAGTTGGAGAATATATATATGCATTCTTCATATATATTCATTAATTTTCCATGCTACATATCTATACTTTATCTATGTCATTTAGTTGGATATATATATGTGATTAATGTGGGTTTAGTTGCGAATCAATTACAACGAATGCCCCTTTAGTCCTTATACTTATATGACTAATGGACGGGATTGTTTTCGAATGACAACAAAGTGCACATAAGGGTTGTCATTTGTGTTATAAATATGATTGAAGTAATTTATTAAGTGAAGGTATATGTTATAATAATCCAAGTGGGAGATTGTAAGAACATGGATTAATGTAACATATAAATACTTAATAATATAATGATCAATATTATAATATATGGTATAAAGTATAGAACTCTAAATAATATGTAGAATTCCATAATATAAGTATACCATTAAATGATGGGCATAATGGTAATATCTTATATATCAATAGGTGTAGTCCCTAAATGAAGTGCCCCTTAGATTCCTATATAAAGGCCTATCCATCAAGCCTATGAATCACTAGTTGTTTATATTCTCATTTAGTCAATACTCTTCCTAAGTACTTGAAGATCAAAGAGAGTAAAGGGCACTCATCATTTAGAAGATCTATTCCTCCATAATTTAAAGTATATCTTCTTACTTCATTCTCTTTATTCAAGAACAAGAACAAGACTAAAGAACAAACATGGAATCACAAGGTAATTACACGCTTCCGTCTTCTTCTTCTTCTCTTCTTAAATCTAGTAATGAGTCGGTTCATATTTATTGGATCGTAATTGTTCCAACATACACCTCCCCTATATTACTCCCAACTCCACCTCAATCCAAGATCTTTCTCTTTCTCTCTCTCTCTCTCTCTCTCTCTCTCTCTCTCATAAACATTCATGAATGCGATGTGATGCTGCCATCCAAAATCAATGGTTGCACAGGACTGAACTAAGACACTCCGGCTGATTCCTCCTTCGCTAGGTCACCTACACACATGCAAGCACGTAAACTAGGTCGGGGGTGGCTCCGGCAAAACCCCTTCGGCGTGAGAGTAAGGTTACTAGTTCACAAATCTGATAACAACAAAGGAAACCCTAACTCCCTAAGAGAGAGAGAGAGCTTAGAGAGGAGAGAGGGAGAACATACCATGCAAATGACACTATTTCTCTTGTTTATACTCCCAAGCCCCCATGTGCCTTGCACATGAGGAGGACACTTGTCAATCATCTACCATGGGTCCCAACCAACTCCAAGTTAGTGAGATTATACTGTTCACCTTGTCACATCAACTATCAAGGACAGGCGGCTAGGGTTAAGCACACAGGCGCCAACCGAGATGACGCCTGGAACGCCCAACTATACATGTCGCCCAGGCGACAACCAAGGGAAAAATGATATTCGGCAGGTCGCCCTAAACCATGCATCTCACAAGAGGCGGGCTCCCCACTCTATGTCACATCACAACGAACTGTTGACAGGCAGAACATGTTTCTCGCGTAACCTTATTTCTTACTCAGTCGTACTCTCACGCACCATCTTACCTATGTCGCCTGATCGCCCTATGCCGCCTCAATCACCCATGTCGCATCAACGTTGTGAGCCTATTCACAGAACTTGGACTCAGCAGGCTCGGCCCAATCTTCCCTATTGGGCCTAACCTTGCTAGTTGGGCCCAAACCATTTTCTATAATCGCATCAGAAGCCCTCAAGTTCGAGACCTGGACTATTCATGGTCCAGGCGAGAACATTTTCAGTCGCTCACGGTTTCCGCCATTTCACCCCATTTTGGCAAGAAAGAGGCCTCAGTGAAATCAACGCACATCCTTCATTTGTCATTGGCCTTTTTGTAAGTGCCCCAATCTGGGCCGTTAGTGTTTCGTCAGCCCAATTTAATGATTTATAGTCATTTAGGGGCATTTCGAGCATTATTTAGACATTTTGAATGAGGAAGGACCTCTTAGGAATAAAAAAATGTGCAAAGACCTCGCTGGAAATCATCAATTCCAAGTAAAATCACCTTTTTGACCAAATAAGAAATAACCAAAACAGCTTTTCTGCAAACCAGGCACGCTGACGATCTTATTTTCGCGAATAAGATTGTACCGACGATCTTATCCACGCGGATAAGATTGCACCCCTGGCCAATTTATAAATTGAGCCTTTCTCCTTCATTTTCAGCAGCAACAAACACCTTTCCCTACTGTTACTCTGCCGAAATTCCTCCTCAAAACAGCCTTAAACACTCATCCTACTCAAATTCAACACCAAATCCAACCTCAAATCCACTATCAAACCACTTCTAAGCCTTGAAATCTCTCAAACCCTAAACACCAACCCAAGAAACATTGGTAAAACCTCACCCCCCCCTTACTCAAATCTCCTTCATTCATGCATACATTTCATATATAAATGATGTAGCCTTATTTGTTTACTTTGTTGTTCATCTCCCCTTCCCCTTTATCCTAGGATCCAAGAGGATCTCCATGGACGATTCTCTACAAGGATTCACATTTTTATTATGTATTTACCTTGTCCCCTTTTACATTAACTAGTCTTTACTTGCTTTCTTGACCTAAAATATGGTCATCTTGGGGTCAATCTCCATAGATGATCATTTCAAATGGTCCATATTATTTACTTCCCTGCAAATACCCTTCCCTAGTCTAAGATGCTCACCTTGGAAATCTTTCCTTGGATGAATATCATCTAGACTTACATATCTAGGTCTTATAAAGATGTAAGAGATACACTTGAGCCTAGGTCTCAAGGATGGTCCTTCTTGTGGCCACCTTAGAGGTCTTCCTCTAAATGTTGATACATCTTGACCTAGTTTTTTCTTGTTAACTTACTTTTCATGTCAAAATCCCCCTTTTCCCTAGCAAATAAAGTGCTTGCAAAGTCCTAATGTACTCCCGAGATGACTTGATTAAGTGGATTCATCACTTATGACCACTAATCAAAGTCTAGGGAAAGAGAGGACAAGCATGGATGCCAAAAATCCAAACCACTACTACATTTCTGACCTAATGTAACGCATCTAACGCATCTAATGTAACGCCACGAGCTAATGTAACGCATCTAATGCAACGCCAGAGCTAATGTAACGCATCTAATGCAACGCCAGAGCTAATGTAACGGCTAATGCAACGCCAGAGCTAATGTAACGCATCTAATGCAACGCCAGAGCTAATGTAACGCATCTAATGCAACGCGCAGCTAATGTAACGAGTCTAACGCCAAAATCCTAATGTAACGCCTAAATTACTAATGCAACGCCAAAATCCTATAACCTATACCCTATACTTTTCTACACTATACCCCCTATAACCTATATCCTATATCCTATACCCTATACTATACCTTATACACTATACCCTATACACTATACCCTATACCTATACCACAGCCACATACACTATACCCTATAACCTATATCCTATACCCTATACCCTATACCACTATACACTATACCCTATACCCTATACACTATACATTATACCCTATAACATATACCATATACCCTATATGCCATATTCTATACCCTTTACCCTATACCCTATACCATATACTTCCTATACACTATACTCCTATACCTATACACTATATCCTATACCCTATATCCTATACCTATTCCCTATGTCCTATAATTCACTATACCCTATAACCTATATCCTATGTATGGAGCGTATGTTATAGGGTATCCTATGGTATGGTATACCCGTATGTATATATTCTATACCACTATAGTTGTACCCTATATGCTTACTATACATGCTCTATACCTTATACTCCTATAGGTATAAATTTATACCATATGTTCTACGCCTATCATACATTTATACTCTATATCCTATACCCTATATCCTATACCATATAATATATGCCTTATACGCCTTACGCCTATACCTTATACCACCATACCCTATAGTTATACCTTTATACATATGCCATATACCTTATACTTATACTCCTATATATACCCTATACCCTATATACACTATACTCCTATACCATATACACTATACACTATATCCTATACTTATATCCTATACTATACCATATACCCTATAGGAACATAAAGTATACTTATATATACCATATACCCTATATATATAGATAATGTGTTATGTGAGTATAAACTAGGCATAGTATAGGGTATGTGATATGATATATGGTAGAGATGTAGATATAGGTATAAGTGCTCTATAGGGTATAGGCATACGATATGGTATAGATATAAGGTAATATGGTATAAATTTATACCCTATACGGTATATATACAGGGTATATGAATATCACCTATGGTGGTATGGTACCCTAAAGGCTATAGTATACCCATATAGGGTATAGGGTATAAGGTATAGGTATACTGCCTATACCCTAAACCCTATAGAGATAGGTATATACCCTATAGCATAGGTATAAGGTATTTATACAATATATATATGTGTATAAGGTATACCATATAGGGTATGTGGTATACCATATAGTAGTATGTAGGTACATAGGGTATACCCTATGGTATAAGTATACCCTAGGTATAGGGTATAGGTATAAATTTATATATTATATGGTATAGGTTATACCCTATAAGGTATATGGTATGTATAGTAGTGTACCACTACCTATAGGGTATAAACTATGTGGTATGTAAGGTATACCCTATACCCTATAGGGTATACCCTATAGGCATATACCATATGGGGCATATGGTATAGGTATACCCTATAGGTATAGGGTATACCCTATAGGATATGGGGCATGTGGTATAGGAGCATATGGTATATAGGGTATACCCTATAAGATATTATAAGTATAGTGGTATATCCTATAGGGTACATATAGGTATAAGATATTTATGGTATGAGGTATAGTGGTATACCCTATAGGTATAGGGTATAAGGTATAGGGCATATATAGGTATAGGGTATACTAGTATAGGGATATAGTATAGGTATACCCTATAAGGTTGGTATATGGTATAGGGTATGGTATAAGGTATAGTGGTATACCCTATAGGTATACTATATGATATGTGGCATATGGTATGTGGTATACCACATATAAGGTATACCCTATATATATGTGGTATAAGGCTATAAAGACAAATGCATATATACGGTATAGAGCATACCCTATAGGTATAGGGTATACCCTATAGGTATGTATATAGGGTATATGGTATGTGGTATACCCCATAGGGTATAGGGCGTAGGATATACCCTATAGGATATAGGACATAGAACATATGATATAGGGTATACCCTATAGGGTATAGGGTATGCCCTATAGAATATAGGGTATAGGGTATAGGATATAGGGTGTATGATATATGGTATAGTATATATGGTATAAGGTATAGAGTATAGGGTATAATATTTATTGATAATAAATATTATTATTAATTATATTAGGCATAATATTATTTTATAGTTTAAATTATTATTATTATTAATTATTTTTAATATCAATTATTATTATTATTAATTATATAATAATAATTATTAATAATAATTATTATTAATAATTATTATTATTAATAATTAATTATTATTATTAATTATATAATAATAATAATTATTAATTATTAATTATATAATAATAATTATTAATAATAATTATTATTATTAATAATATTAATTATTAATAATTATTATTATTATATAATTATTATTATCAATAATTATTATTAATAATTATTATTAATAATTATCATTATTATTATTAATAATTATTAATCATTATTAATAATAATTATTATTAATAAGTATTATTAATATTAATTATTATTAATAATTATAATTAATAATTATTTTTATTAATAATTATTATTATTAATAATTATTATTATTAATAAATATTATTGATAATAAATATTATTATTAATTATATAATAATAATAATTATTAATAATTATTATTAATAATAATTATTATTTATAATTATTATTATTAATAATAATTATTATTAATGATTATTATTAATAATAATAATTATTATTAATAATAATAATAATAATTATTATTAATAATAATAATTATTATTAATAATAATAATTATTAATAATAATTATTAATAATAATAATTATTAATTATTATTATTAATAATTATTAATAATAATTCTTGATAATAATAATTATTAATAATAATAATTATTAATAATAATAATTATTAATAATAATTATTATTAATAATTATTATTATTAATATTTTGATAATATAAAAACATTTAGAAGAATTGTGGACCGTTGGATTGAAAGTGTGAATGGTTGGATTTGGTTTAGTCATGATCCGCGTGGTTATTTGAGATCCAATAAAACAATGCCATGTGGCATTGTTTTATTGGATCTCAAATAACCACGCGGATCATGACTAAACCAAATCCAACCATTCACACTTTCAATCCAACTGGCCCAATATTTCTAAACAAAACCAATAATTTCTCCTCCCTTTTTCTCTCCTCATTTCTCTCTCTTTATTTTTTCAGTTTAACAAAATCAAGAAACCGTTTCTCTCTCTTCACTCATTTCCATTTCCAGTTTATCAAAATCAAGAAACCCATTTCTCTCTCTCTCTACATTCCAACTCCGGCTCTGGCACCATCCCCACCTCCGGCCCTTTCTCCGACAGCCATCCCCGTCTGACTAGTAAATTAACCCCAAATTATAGATAACCCTAACCCCTCTTCTTTCTCTCTACAAATAAGCAGCCTAGCCTAGTTCCCACCTCGAGGTTCAATCGAACCGTCCACGTTCTACTCCAGTCGATCATCTCCAACTAAAGCATCTACCCACCCCCTTCATCTTCTCCGCGACGGCGTGCGACGGCAACGGTGGATCCGCGCCACCGCCGTCCCAACGTCTTCTTCTCTCTCTCTCCAACGCCTTCTTCTCTCTCTCCCCTAACGCCGGCTCTCTTCTCTCCCCTTCATCGTCTCCGTGCTCAATTGTTCCATCTCTCTTTCTCTAGCGTCGTTCCATCTCTCTCGCTCTCTCAAAAATTTCACCGCACCTATACTATACCCCCAAAATGCTATGAGCACTTGTTCCCGCATCCTCAATATGTGCGATTTTTAATGAAAGAATCAAATGATTAGAACATTCGATTCAAAGCTTCAAGGAAAATCCTTGTCAGGATTCGATATTTTCGATTTATTATTGTATTAGAATATTTGATTTGTGGTTGTGGGTTTGTGGACGGGTGGACGGCTGGTGGACCGGTGGTGGACGGTGGTGGAGCAAAGTATTACTTTTGAAAAATGTAAGAATTGATTTGAATATAAAAAAGTTAAGAGACTAATTAGAGAATAAAAAACATTAAGTGGACCGATTTGAGAAAAAAAGTTAAGGGATTGTTTGAGAATAAATATATATATATTTTTTAAAATATATTTATATATATATATATATATATATATATATTGAAAAAAGAAAATTAAAAAAATTAATAAAATTGTGAAATTATGTAATAAATTTTAGGGACTCATCTAATTTTTGGCGTTACATTAGGTATTCAACCACTTTTTAAATTGGCGTTGCATTAGGTTCATTTTGGCGTTGCATTAGGTGTTCATATAGTTTTAAAATTGGCGTTGCATCAGGTATTTACCTGATGCAACGCCAAAGCTTTGGCGTTACATTAGCTTGCTATGTCGTTGCATTAGACCTAATGCAACGCAAGAGAATGCAACGGCCATTTGGCGTTACATTAGGCCTAATGTAACGGTTTTTGGGCCCTAATGCAACGAAAATTGGCGTTACATTAGGTCAGAAATGTAGTAGTGAACATTTCCTTTGTTTTCTGTCTTTTAGTTACATTTCCAGTTAAGTCCTGTAAATCCAGTTAAGTTTCTGGAAATTACAGTGACTGATTAGGAAACTGTAAAATATTGAGATTGCAGCCCTATCCGCGCGGATGAACTTGCAATACAAAGTCATCCACGCGGATGACATTGTCATCTGCAAACAGCTTTCCAGTTTCTGTTGTTTTTCCAGTTTATTCACTGTTTTCAAACTGTTTTCCAGTCCAGTCCCTTATATTTCTGTTATTTCCAAAAAATCCTTTTAACTCAAAGTCTTTTTCAAAACACACACACACACACACACACAAAGTTTCAAGTTTGGAAGACTCGTCGTACGAGGCATTCCGGGTGAACGCCAAACGTTCTTCCAAGAATGTAACGTGACCTCCAGACTCATCTCTCTAATTTTGGGTATTTTTCAAAGTTTTGACCCTTAAACTAAAATGGCGTGGCGACTCCGTTGATTTTTCAAAGTCCGATAAAGATTTTTCAAACTTCCAAAGTTTTGTCGGGCGCTAAAAAATCGGGTACATCACACTTTTTTACCATGACTACGTTTGCCAGCCACTTAGGATAAAATATTTCTTTTATTATCCCCGCCTTAAGCAGCTTCTCGACATCTTCCTTGATCACTATCTCCTTTTCAGGAGAGAAATATATACCTCGATTTCTGGTGTATGCGTTTGAAGGTGGAATCATCGTTAATTTTATAGAGGATCACGTCCTCGCTGATTCCCTGCATGTCTTCCACCGTCCACGCGAATACATCACAGTTATTCCAGAGGAATTCTATTAAGATCCTCCTCTCCTCCGCATGAATTTCCAGCCTGACCTTAACTATTTGCTCGGGATAGTGGAAATTGATTTTCCACTTCCTCGAGCTTATCGTTAGGCCGGAGGTCGCTTATTTCACGGTTATAGAGGGAGTCTATTACAATTGTTGGGGGGTTGGCTCTTGCCTCTGGGAGAGCGGACATAGAGTATATAACCTCTCGGTCTATGTCTCCCAGAGTTCCTCTATCAATGTATCCCCCTTCAACGGGGGCCAACCTTTTCGCCCTTCTGCTCTTCTTGAGCTCAACCTTAGTGGAATGAAAAGAAAGCATGCCAATAAGCGCGGGTAGCGGGCATATTTCTTTGCCTTTGCCTTGTTTGTCCTCACCCTCTTTCGACGGGCAGGAGGTCTGGCCTTTTTTTGCTTTTCTCTTCTCCTCCAATGTTCGGAGGAACCTCTCGGGCTGGTTTTTCAAGGTTGCAACTCCACCCGAAGTATTAAATTTGATTCTCTGATGGGGGACAGAAGCAACTATTCCCAGTGCGGCCTATGCGGTCACGTCTAATATAACATTGTATTGGGAGGGCAGATCAACCACCATGAACGTGATTTTGGCCATTTTCTGTAGGGGTTTCTCCCCAATAGTTACTTCGAACTCCATCTTCCCCTTTACCCTGACGGCGTGATTTGTAAACCCCTCAAGCAGACCGGCGTAAGGAGTGAGGTGGGCCTCGATCATCTTCATACCTACTAAGGTATGATAGTAGAGGATGTCTCTGGCCACACCCGTATCAATTAAGACTCGGCCAATGTTTACTCGGTTGATTCTCATACGAATGGTGAGGGGCTGAGTAGAATGAAAAAGGGTGGAGGCAAGTTCTCTCCTTTTAAACCCGATTTCTTACTCTTCTTCCGGAGCCATGGGTGGAATTAAGAAGACCTTTTCCAGGGTCTTGATCTGGAGGGAGAGCTGTTTGTTGGATGGAGCTTCTACTCCAATAAAATTGATGTCATATGTATCCAACTCATCCTCGCTGTTGTTATCTCTTTCCCTCCTCTCGGGGCCACGCTGGGGTTGTGTCCGCTGGGTATTATTGTTATTATTGGCATTATGGCCCTGTACCCACTTGCTCAACTCCCCATTATTGATCTTCTGCTGAATGATCCTCTTCAGCTGGAAACAATATTTTATGTTGTGACCGTGGTCACTATGATAATCACAGAATTTTGCCCTACTCCTCTCGTTTGGCTTTCTGCCCATTAGTGGAGGAGGGGGAATTTCCATTGTTTTCAAAATAGTTGTTTGCGTTGAGTTCAGGGGGGTGAAAATTGTTTCGTCTGTCAATTTCCGGAGTTTTTCTGTAACGCGGCTTCGGTTTTTTCCTTGATTATTGCCGTGGCCAGATCCCTGACCTGTCTCCTGTATTTGAGCAATCCTTTCCTTGGTTGGTCCGCGGGAAGCGACCTCGTTTGGCTCTTCGGCCGAGGCAATGGCAGAATCGCTCATACATTTCCTCCACGCTCTTAGGCCGGTTGGAGGCAAAGTTCATTTTCAGGAAGCTGCTGGAGAGACCGCCTTCAAAGCAGAGCTGGATGTCACTCTCGGACAGGTCTACAATCTGCTCGCTCATTTTCCTGAACCGAGTGATGTAGGATTTCGTGGTCTCCGTCCAAGCTTATTTGACTCTGATCCGGTCTAATTTAGGTCGCGCGGGCTTGCCTGCTCCAACAAATGAGTTCAAGAAGATACTCCTGAATTGGTTATAGGCTCTTATGGATTTGGGCTTAAGGGCCAACATCCAAGACAAGGCTTTGCCCGTGAAGGTAGCGGCCAGGGCTTTACACATCACTGCCTCGTCCGAGGAGAATAGGGCCATCTGCCCTTCAAACCGCCCCATATGGCACTTGGCATTTGTAGAGACATCATATGTTTCGATCTAGGGGGGTGGGTTGTATTGGTGCCCGGGCAATTTTATCAGCAAAGGCATCCATGGTGCGGCCACACTTCATGGAAGTTTGCTGGTAGGTCTCCCACATTTGATGCATGGATTTGAGGAATTTCGGGCTCTTGCTATCCATCTTGGATTTCTTAGAACGCGGAATCATGGCCTTCCCCTTGGCGTGAGCCATGGATCTTGCTTTGGATTTCTCGCGGTGAGGATTTGATTGAGCCTCTTCTCCTCTCTCCTCCTCATCATTTATTTCCATAATCCCCTCCATATCCTCTTGATCGCGGTCAAAGGTTGGTTCAACCCGTTTTTTCTCTCTAGATTGACTAGCAAGCGAGTGAGTGGGGACTCGTTGGGAGAACCTTTGTGAACCTTCTTGGAGTGGGACTCCACCAACTCCAACTGGGCATCGTTTATAGCCATGGCCTCAGCCACTAGTTTAGACCTTGCGGCCAAGGCTTCGTTTGTAACGACCCTAACCCTAGGCACTATTTTAGCATCATATTATTTGCTTTTAATATTATTATTAATATTATGTGTTCATTTTATATATTTGATTTCTTATATTAGGATGAGATAATTGGAAAATTAAATAAAGCATTTTGGGAAAAGTATAATAATAGAAATGGGTAAATAAATAAAATGTGAGTAGTTAGGTTTTATTATGTAAAGGATGGAATTAAAGGGTTTGAGGTAGAGTGGTGAAAGCCTCAATTAATTGGGAATAAAAAGGGTGGGGGGGCCATACCCCTTAAAATCTTCTCCTTCACTCCTTAGTCAAAAAGGACTCCTACCCTCCCATACTTCCATCACCCCTCCCATACTTCCATCATCCTTCCCATACTCCATCCTCATTCTTTCTTCTTCATCCTCTTCTTTCTTCTCCTAAAAATATCCATGGAGGTTATACCTTGAAAGCCTCACTTTTCCAAAGTTCTAGAGCCTTCAAATCTTCTTCATTTTTCAATCAAGTTGTACTTTTGGGCTTGGGGCATCTAGAGGAATTAATCAAGCTAAGAAGATCATCATTTCATCCTAAAATTCTAAAAGTAAGTTATTATGACTTCTTTCTAATAATTGCCCACTTTATGTGTTAATTAATCTCTTGTTGAAAGAAGATGATTTTTGGTATTTTGAATAATGATATTTGAGTTGGAATTGATCTTAAGTTGTAAATTGGTGATCTAAGTTGAAAGAAGAGTGGTATAGAGTAATTGGGAAAATTGATGGTTTAAGAGTAAGGATTTAATGTGGGTTTGGCCAAGTATTAGAGTTAGGAAGTGAATTATTATGATATTTCCTTTCTTTAAATTCTCATGAAATAATTATTGTGTTATTGTTGTTATAATGGTTATTTGATACCTTGGAAATCTTCTTGGAGTTGATAAATTGGTTAATGATAAAGAATGATGTTGTTGTTAAGGAAGTTGATCAAGAATGTAAGAAAATGGGTTGAGTTAGATTAAGATGGTAGATCTTGAAAAATGATAGTAAAATGGGTGGAAAAGCAAGTGATAATGATTTATGTTAGGATATGATATCTTGGGTTTAAATGATTTAGGATGAAGTTGTGAAGTGAGAAAAGTCCTTTTGGTGTTCATAAAATAAGAGAGATGGATGAAAGGGAAAAGAAAATAGGTTCAAGGGGGTTAGAATTCTGGGCAAGGGATAAATCGGCTCTTGGGCGGTCGCCCATGGGGGCTTGAGCGGCCGCCCATGTGGCCAGTAAGGTGTGTGCTTTTCCTTCCTTCTTGGGCGGTCGCCCAAACCATCGTGTGCGGTCGCCCATCACCTCAGCAACTTTCATTCCCTTTGAAATCTCACTTGGGCGGTCGCCCAAGTGGAGTGGGCGGTCGCCCATGTCACCAGACCTTTCCCAGTTTCTGTTCTTGCTGACTTTTACCGACAACCTCGTGGCATGATTAATAACCATTATAAATGAATAGAACCTAACCCAAACCGGATATGAATCAATTCTTTTTAACCTAAGTTAAAGTAGAATACCTTGGCTAGGCCATGATGTCTTATTTGGTCAAAATGGAATTGTGGGAAGTAGGTCTTGAACCTTTATTAATATTATTCAAGGTTGAGTAGTAACTTTGTAAGAATGGTTTACGGTTTAGGTTGGCCTTACTTGCTCCCATACCTTGGCGATTAGTTGAACAGTGTAGAGACTATAATCACACTAGTGTGTTGGTTAGTAATGTATATGTGTTACATCAATATATTGTATCTCGATTGTGGATTATTTGGTATATGGTTGTATTGTATCCCGAGTGTGGATTATTTGGTATTGTTATGTTGTATCCCAGTTGTGGATTATCTGGCATATTGATTATATTGCATCCCGGTGTGGATTATGTGGTTATGTGGATACCTTATTTGAACTCATATTCGTTAATGGTATTATGCATAGTGTATTAAATGAACTATTGCACTATGGTATGGATTAGCATGAGTATATTTTACCATGTTGTTATATTATTATCCCTTTTTGTGGATTTATTTCAAGTATCTATTATGTGCTTGAACGTGTTGATATTCGGGGGTATAATGGAATTCAATCAATTATTGATTTGTTCTATAAGTGATTGAAGGTTCATTATACCTGTGACCGTTCCCCTCTGTGGCCACAGAGTGGGTGTGCTAACGACTGTATTGAGCCAAAAGCCTTACAGAGCGTTGCGATTTGGTGATTAGGGGGAATGCTTCTGTATTAAGCCAAAAGCTTTACAGTTAGCAGTATTGTTGTTGGATACTCTGATTTAGTATCTGATTTTCTTATATGGATCTCTGGAGTATGAGTCCTATAAGCGGTGAATGTGCCGGAGCGGTTCACCAAAGAGAGGAGTTTTACTCCCACGTTGTACGACTTATTGTTCAGACGGGAAAGGTAAAATGAGGTAACGTAAGGTGTTTACCGCTTTCATAATGTGTTATGTGCTACCATGCTATGTGTTGCATCTTGTTTGGCATCTTGCTGCATTCATAATAGCTTATTGAGATTTATTCTCACCCCTTCCCTTTTACTGCTTTAGATTGTGCTGAGACATGTGACCGAACCCGGTGGCCTGGAAAGAGTTTGGACTCTCGCTTTTGGGACTTATCAGGATAGGTATATGAGTGGGTTGTCGGGAGTCACATTTAAGTTTTACTCTTTTACAAGTTGTAAGGAAAAACTCTTTTGTCAAACAATGTTAATTAGGATTTTCAATGTAATTAATCAAGTATGGCTATTAAAGTATTTGTTTAAATTTCTCCAAGTGGAGATATTATTATTTGATTTTGTTTATGGAAAATTTAGAATTGGTTTTCTTGTAAAGGCAAATAAAAGTTTTAAAAATATATAAGATGGGTTTTCTTAGTTTGAGCTTCTCAAGCTCGGGACACGCGTTAGGTCCCGGGTTGGGGTGCTCACATCGTTTCTCTTAAGAATCAAATCCGGGGTGATAGGAGTAGTTGGAGGAGGGGGTTTTTTGGACTAGGATTTTGGAGTGCCTTTTCTTTTCTGGCATCCTCTACAAGCTTCTTTAAATCCCTTTGGGCAGGGGAAAGGTTACCTAAACTGTGAGAACGGCCCCACAACCTGTTAAAGGCCGAGGTGCTTGGTCTGACATGATTAATTTGTGAGGGAGAAGCTTTGTTACTCTCAGGGGTTGACAGAAAACCAGCGTTTTTGAGAGGAATAGATATTTTGTCAAAAAAGGCTGAAAAAGAATTGTTTTCTGACAAAAAGTGTTTGGAACACGGTGTTTGCTTTGACAAACACGAATTTACGAGAAAATTAAGATTTTTCCCGGCAATGGAACAATTGATGGCGCCACAGGTTTTGGGGTCTGAATGTAAGGTAGGATATCTGGCAGAATATTGTTTGGAGGTACCTAGAACACAACACAGGAAATGAGCACCGTTAAGGTCAAAGTTGGATGTTACTCCAACTCAGGCCCTCGGGTGTAAGAGTAAGATATCTTAGAGGATATGATAACCTGAGAACAAGACTTTGAATTGTCTTGGAGTGTTTGTGTGTTTAGGGTTTAGACAATGTGACTTACAATGTCAATTTGGCACTTACCTTGTCCAAGGGGACAAGGGCTTTCTATTTATAGGTGATGGAGAGCTGCTTGTTGATGTAAGCCATGAGGTCATCCCTAAGGGGCATCTTAGTCTTTGACCAGGTACATGTGTCCGCATCGGATTGGGTCTGTCAGTAAAAGAAGATTCACTTGCAGAGGGGAAGTCGTTGATGTGGACAGGAGCCGTGTATTTGGGAGAGTTGGCGCGACACATTAATGGCGATAGTAGGCGCCTGAATGAGCCGCATTCAATGTGATGAAAATAAGCCGGCTTCTTTATGTCAGAGCCAGTAAGTAAACTTGCTCTGTAAGCTTTGGCTTTAACCGGGAGTCTGGTGAGATAACCGGGAGTCTGGTATGAGACCGCAATCAACATCTTGGGCGCGGTCAATGATATTGACGCGAGCACGGATGGAGCGGTCACAGTTCCCGCGGTCACCCTGCTGACGGTCTGGATCTCCGCGGTCTTGATTGGGACGATTTGAGAGGATCGCGGTCTTGACCTTGACGGCCTATCTGTCCGCGGTCTTGACTCTGGCGGTCTAGGGTATCCCACGTCATACTTGGCCTTTGGACCAGACCGAGCTTGGGCCATGTCTAACTGGTCCGGGCTCATCATTTGCAGACATAAAAGAGAAAAGAGAGAGATGTCGTTTTTTAAAATGTAGTTAAAGGGGGCTATTACAAACTCTATCAGTTTCAATCGGGCAAGAAAAATGGTCTTTTTCATGATGGAGTAAATAAGGTACCTTTGATCAGTATTTGAAAGATGAGTGAAAAGCGAAATCACCATAAGCGGAGGAGAAAGAAGAGGCAAAATGAGAGGCCAAAGACGCTAATGCCTTCCCTCATCTTTGCAGTAGCTTCCGTCATCTTCTTGCTATCATCACAGCCCATCTTTAGTCTAACAAAAGTTAAAAAGAAACTAGAAAGTGCTAAAACAAAGTTAGGGTAAACTGAAAGAGGATAAGGCAACAATGCAATCTTTTAACTTTCACAAACACCCAATTCAATCAACCCATCACATTAAGATAAAAACTCAATTAAAATTCAGAGATTGCACAAAATAAATACAGATCTTCAAAAGCAACGAAGCGTTTGTACAATCATGTTCCGATAATTCTGCGTCGTCACTCCATCATAGAAAAAATAAGTTCAAAAATTAGACAACAGTGGTATACAACTATCATTATTCCTTTCCATTCTATTTATGTTTTATTTATTTTATTGATTTTTTTTATGTGAAGGAGAAATGAAGGTAATTCTATTTTCGGAAATATAATTCATTAAATTTAATTTTTGGAAATTTTAAATTAAGGAGATATTGAGAAATATATTCAAAATCAGATGGTAAGGATAAATTATGGGAATGAACCTATTTTTCGAAATATATTTTGAAAAACTTAAATTAAGGAGATATTATGGGAGATGAGAGAATACGAAAGATTTCAAATAAATATTACTGGAATCAAGGAATGTGATTGTTTATGAGATACTATATTTCAGAGTATAAACATAAAGCGTTGAAATAAATATTCAAAATATGATAGTTTTTTTGATACCAAATATTGATGATTTTTCTTATTAAATTTTTGAATAATTTTTTTCTAATATATTTAAAATAAAAAAATATATTTAATAATGGAGTAGTATTGTATTATAGATTCAAAAAGTTGGGAAATATTTATTTTTATATATCTAAAGACTAAAGGTGCTTTCAATTGAGTAATAATAATAATATAAAAATAATGATGTTGTAAGATAATTATATACTATATATTTTTATTTTGTTTTTTGATTATATAAGTATTTTTTAAAAAAAATTTATTTCTGAAAAT
The DNA here is from genome assembly GCA_022495995.1 of Adenophora triphylla var. japonica. NCBI lineage: Eukaryota > Viridiplantae > Streptophyta > Magnoliopsida > Asterales > Campanulaceae > Adenophora > Adenophora triphylla. Next base: position 828,901 of record JAFEMH010000020.1, read on the forward strand.
TGAAACATTACTGCTAAAATAAATAAGAAATCATTTTAAATTAAATTTTATATGCATGAATAAGTAAGTGGAGAGAGAAATGACTTTATATATATGTGGGGTAGTTCAATTTGCTAGGATAAAATTGTTTTCATTTTCTAATTAAAAAATTTCAGAAGTGTCGAAATAAATTTGTATTAGTGAATACTCCCTCTGTTCCGCTACAAATTGCACACTTTCCTCATTGGGCGTCCCATTACAAATTGCACACTTCCTAAAATGGCAAAGAATCTTTACTTTCCCTCCACTCATTCTCTCTCCTACATTATTTTAATACTCACAACACCATTATAATTTACTATTCCATTCACTCATTTTCTCTCCTATTTTACTTTTATACTCACAATATTTATATCATTATTTTTTTTCTTAATCCCCGCACAAACAGTAACCGTGCGATTTATAGCGGGACGAAGGGAGTAAGTGAGAGGAAATGGATTGAGTTTGTGGTGGGTGGGTAGGACAGTTAGGGGAGGAAGAGAGATGGGAAGTTTCATCCAAAAGAGACTGGGATGGGAAGTGGGAATATGTTAGATAAAAATAATTGACTTCAAATTGTAAATATTTTTAAAAAAATAAAATAAATATTATTTTAATAATAATTTATTAGTACCATTTTTTTGTTCCATTCAATTGAGATATGTCCCCCAAAAAGATGACATTTTTGAGAAATGGGGATTGTTCCTGTATTCATTTTATCAATTTTTTTCCTCTTTTCATCATACCACTATTAAAAACTACTCCCAATGCTGGAAAATGTTCGTTCACTTTTTTAATTAATTCTAGAAAAAGGTACTTTGAACATAATTTTAGATTAATTAAATAATATTAAGGATTATTTATAATATATGGAATGTTATTTTATGAAAGTGTTTTCACGGAACATTTGAAAACTTAATTTATATTGGGTTGGGGTTTATATCTAATACTTGCTATTTAGTTTTAATAATAGGATTTTAGATTTTTTTCTAATTTTTTTTAAGTTTTTTTTTACTGTTTCAATAGTAGTTTATTTTTTTATTTATTGACTTTATTTTAATTATATATAGTTAGATATTTTAATGTGTTATTATATCCCGTAAAAAACTATGCCAAAGTATATAATATTTTTCAAACAAAGCGCTCTTTTTATCATTGTTTTTTTATTATATATTTTAATGATATTTTTATGTACATATAAAATATTTTAAATTATAATTATAATTAGTCACTTTAGTAAAATTTTAGAAGAGAAGAAACAAATCAAATTGGAATGTTTCATAGCTTGAATCAAATATTAAGATTGTAGTTTTTTTAAAAAAATTACATTCTTTCACCGGGTTAATCAATTTAACTATTAAGTTCAAATCAAGTAAGGCTAAATATTATCTCAATGATACTACTGATGTTCGGATGATTATATAAAACTTTAACCATACATTAAGGCAATCGACATCTCCATCCCCCTATCGCACAATACGTTATACACTTTTATAGGACCGATCAAATTCATACTGTCACTGTGTCATTAGCACGGATAAGAGAGTACTAGTGAAAGCTACAATTAAGGGTTTTTGCCCAAAGACCCATCTCGTTTATACATATGTAATGCATACTTAATAATGTGTGAAGTCATCTGTGATTTAATGTACTCGTCTATCGTTTTTTCCCTACTTCGTAGGGAGCCCTTATTTTTCTCCATTGTCGGGAGTCCCTGTCTTTTCTCCATTATGTTGATAGCCTTTATTTAATGTGTTTTTTTCTTCTTATTGTCAAAGTGCTTCGGTTTCTCGTGACCTCAAAGCCAATTTTTGTCCATGTAGAGATCTTTTAAATGCACATGTTGGACAATATCCAATTTATAATTGGAGAAACATTTGCGGGTTTCAAGTCATTGTTCGTCATGACATTAAATGGGGATTTGGTTACAAAGATTTCTTCAGCGAGATTGGATCCGAGTGTTGTTTCGGAGGATTTGTTCTAGAGAGTTGTTCGATTGTATGTACAATATAAAATTTGGATTGAACTACCGAGGTTTGTGGATAACCAACTCTATAACTTTTATGATTGTTAATAAAATCCTTTCCTTCAAAGAAAAAAATTGTTGTTGTGTTTTTCAATGAAGAACTTATAAATTTCAGATTTTTACCTTTTTTGTAATGTCAATGATTTTTTTATGAACAAATTACATTGTAAAATATTTCATACAAAAATTACTAGTAGTTCCATAAATTTTAGGTAATTAAGGCCAAATATGAAATATGTAATCTTTGAATCTTCCCATAGGGGCTGGTATAGTGTGTTTTTGAAGGGAATTTTCCCCATAGGTTCCTTTTGGAACAAGTCACTTTCCACTAAGTTTCTCATTTTATTAAAATGATCAGGAAGTTCTTTTTACAAGTAAACTTTCAATTTTGCCTTCACAACATTCTGAAAATATAATACAACATTCTGAAAATATAATACAACATTCTGAATTTAAAAAAAATTTTTTTTTTGAAAATATAATACAACACTCTGAAAATATAATACAACATTCTGAATATAGTACAACATTCTGATTTTTAATTTATTTTTTTTTGAAAATATAATACAACATTCTGAAAATATAATACAACATTCTGATTTTTTATTTTTTTTTGTATTAAATTTTTTTTTTATTATTAAATTTTTTTTTTAAAAAAAATATAATACAACATTCTGAAAATATAATACAACATTCTTTGGGGGGGTATTTTCGTCCAAAATGACAAAAAATTGATACACTCATTTAAAAAGAACTTATTGAGCATAGATTTAAAAAAAAGTTAAGGGGCAATGACCCGTTTTTGAATTCCGGCCCACATATTCTTATTGTAGGAGTGAAAGGTGGATTAGTCTATCATAAAATATAATTTAATTATTATAAAGTATAGTATAAATTAAAGATAACTTATACTAAGAATAATTTTAGACATTTTCACACACTCAAATTTCATTTAATAATTTTATTATTGTATAACTGAGCTCCTCGAAGATTGTACCCCGACTAGTGACTTTCCACTTTTAATAATTTAGAGCCTAACGTGACATTTTTTGCACAATTTGTAGATTTTTGACCAAATTCGTTAGAAAAGTCAATTTAATCACATATGCCTTGCAAATGATGCAAGGATTGGATCAAATTGAAATTATTATTAGCAAATAAGGGGATACAACTAAATTTCTAAATTTAAAGGGTTAAGATAAGAAACTTTTTTCAATGTATTTATAATTATGTAACTATTATTAAAAATAATAAATTATTTTTTTTGAAAAAATAATTATTAATTGTTTTTTGAGGAAAAAGAAATTAAACTATATTTTGACATCAGTTTATAATTATATAATTATTAATATTGTCTTATGTAAAAAATTAAATCTTTATTAAATTCAATAATTACTTTATTGATTATTATTTATTAATATAAGCTAATCATTTATAAATTTATAAGATAAATATTCCGTATTTATGAAAAAATAACATTTTACCCATCATCGCCATCTCCATTATCCTACGACCATCTAGATCCTACCTCCACTCCACCACCATCACCAATAACAAAACCACCAAAATTAACATCTATCTCCGCCGGTTTAAACACTACCGTCAACCTCCATCTCCATTTAAAATGCGAAAACACAATTCAAAAGTTCTTCAAATTTCATGATTCGGAAAAAAAAAAACTAACACCCCACATTCAAACAGATTCTTCAAAAAACAAGTGCGCACACACAGTCGCGTGCGCACATAAACACACTGTCGCACACACATATAAACATTGTGGCACACATGCACACCACCAACCTCCATCTCCATTTAATTAGGTTGCTGAAGATGAAAAACCTTTTAATTCAGGCTCATATTTTTTTTACTCATTTATTTCTATAAAATAGCATTTATCCCCTTATAAATTTCAAATTGATCAAATCCATTCATTATATGCAATACACATGTCATTTAAATGATTTTTTTTAACGAATTGTGTTAAAAGCCCCAAATTGTGAAAAAAAAATGTCACGCTAGGCCCTATATTGTAAAAATTGAAAAGTCAGCCCCATACCTATTCGTGTACATTAGACCCTAATTTGTAATTAACAGTTTATTAGTTTCCAGAATAGATTTATTTACATTTTGAAATGTTTTGTATACATGATAATCTCATTTCTTTTGATGGGGAAGAGACCTGACTTCTTATTATGATATAAAGGTCGATTCGAGACGAGTGTTTAGATCTACTATGTAATAGCTTTGGGCCGCTCAACAGATGCTTTGAATCTTTCAAAAACCTTTGCGACTTTAGATTGAGGTAAAATTACTTTTGAGAATTTTGAATCCAACTTAACCGTACAATTTTCACCAACTAATTACTAGTTTGAATTTGTAGTTATTCACCGAGAAAAAAAGGCACTCTGGCAGTTAAGAAAATGTGTTTCTTTCTAGAATCACTCTTTATGTGCATTAGAATCATAGAATAGGGATATTGATTTTATGAATGGTCCATCTCTTTCTTCTTTTAAATAATACACTGTGTGAACGCAAAAATAATAATAAAAAAAATCTGATTATTAATTTGAGAGTTAGAAGAAAACTATAGTATAAAATAAAGTGGAAGTTAAAGTCAGTTTCTGAATAAACTATGTGCACCACACAAGTGCATGCTTAGAAAATAATTTAAATTTTGATCTGGGCAAAGGTAGAACCATTTTTTAAATGAATCACTTTTTAATTAAAAAAAATTGTCCCATTAGCTAACCCACTATTAAATCTATTAGCTAACTAGCTATTGAATCCATGTGCAATTTTCAAAATGCACATGGATTCAATAGTTAACTTGCTAATGAATGCAATTTTCAAAATAAATATAAATTCATTAGCTAATTAGCTACTAAATCTAAGTGTAATGTTAAAAAAATATACATTGATTCAGTAGATAAATAGCTACTGAATTCATATGTAATGTTCAAAATACACATGAATTCATTAGCTAATTAGTTACTGAATCAAAGTGAAATGTTCAAAAATATATACTACCTCCGTCCCAATCTAAACGTCTCATTTTCGGTCAACTGACAAGTTTGACTTAGACATAAATGCAAATCTAATCATCCTATTGAAGTTTTAAAAATTGTTATTGATAAGTAAATAATTTACTTATCAATAACAATTTTTAAAACTTCAATAGGATGATTAGATTTGCATTTATGTCTAAGTCAAACTTGTCAATTTTCGGTCAATGAGACGTTTAGATTGGGACGGAGGGAGTATGAACTAGTACATGCCCGTGTCCAAGGCCACGTGAGATTTTTTTTTTTTTTATACATCACAAAAAAAAAAAAAAGGCATGTATGTCGTACGACATACAAAGTTGTGAGGGCAAAACGGGAAAGAGACAAAATAGTGAGGGCAAAATGGGAATTTCGCCAGACGAAACTGTTCATAGTACTGTTCCCGTGCTGAGCTGGACAGGCTTAATTTATACTATAGATTCAGTAACTATTGAATCTAAGTATATTTTAAAAAATTTATTATTGTTCAACATTTTTTTTTCAAAACTCTATTTGATTTAAAAGTAAAAGGACAGAGGAGTTTGAATAATCCATAGTTCTGGACAATATGGCCGCCAGAAGCCACTTTCAATTCTATAAAGAAAAAAAGAAACAAGAAAAACAAAATTAAAAGAGTAGGTCGAAAACTATAATGATTTAATCAGCAAAATTAGTGATTTACGGATTATCATTTTCCAATCTTAAGGACATTATAATTATATTATCTTTTAATAAATTTTAATAGCATATAAGTATACTAATGATACAAATAATAACATAATTCATTATAGTAGCAAGAATAATGACAAAATTGTAAACATTATGACTACAACTGTTTATATTATCAATTAATCTATAATATTATAAATAATACCACCTTCAATCCAAAATACTATTTGTTAGTTTTGGACCAATTATTTTTCTAAGATAATTGTTATTTTTGGATAAAAAGTATTCAAATTACTCTTTTATCATTATATTGAAAAGGGAGAGTGAACGGGAAGTTTTAAAAAAGTATCATAATGCCCGAGAAGTTCCTTCTCCATGTTGTATTATAGATGCAGTATTATATTCACATATGAGTGAATATAATAATATTGCATGCAGTATTATATATTACTGCATAAGAACTTTCAGGTCATTTCGATTTAATGAGAAACTTGAGGGGAAGTGATTTGTTCCAAAATGAACTTCCGGGTCAAATTCTCTATTGAAAATTATTGAAATCTATAGTATAAATCACAACCCCTCCGTGAACAGTACCACATGTCAAATTTTCCATTTTACACTCACTAAGTTGTCCCTTTCCCATTTTGCCCTTAAAAAAAAATGTCCTCGAACACGGACTTTTTCTAGTTTATTAAAAAAAAAGTACCTCAAACTAATAGAAAAAAAAAAAAAGACATTGTAGGACAAGATAATGATATTTGTGTCTCATTCTATAAAAAAAAAAAAAAACAAAAAAGAAAAACAAGTGAGTTGGCACAATCAAATGGGTATAAAGAAATGATTGGATTGAATTCGACTATTTTTGAATATTCCCAAAAATCTTCGTCGTTACAATTAATAACACAATTGATTTCTCTGGTCAACATACAGATATTCCTAGTCAAATAAGAGCAACATGGCTATGGCTGAATTTTCTTTATCAAAATTATGAGTCAAAATTGTTGTATACTACAATGCTTCCTATAATATAATCAATCCAAGGACATTGTTTCACCAATCATACATTCTGATGATGAATCCCACCTAAAAAGTAGGGAATCCACGTGTCATGATATCCTAGGTCCAATTGTCACTGTACCAGGTCAGCAATGACCCTTCTCACAGCTTCTTGGAAGGTTGACTCGTCCCAATCACCACCCTACACACAAAAATTAGCCATCATCAATTCACATAAGTTATTTTCCAATAATAATGTTAATAATAGAGTTCATTGCTTAAGAAATTTCTTCCCCCCTTCTTCTTCTCTATTTCTTCTTTCTCTTTCTCCTTCTCCTTCTCCTTCTCTTTCCAGAACCCTTCACCTTCTCCCTTCCTTTCTTTTTTATTCAACTTTTTAAAACGGTTATTCAGTTTTTTTTTTTTTTTGTGAAAAAAACCCTTAAAGCCGATGTTGACCGTACCGGCTTTAACTTTAAATTTAATCCCGGTTTTGTCACTACCGAATTTACCTTTTTTATTTAAAAAAAAACGATTTCTCAGTTTTAAAAAAAAAAACTAAAGCCGGTTTTAACAGTACCGGCTTTAAATTTAATTTCGATTTTGACAAACCCAAAACTCCAAAAAAGTGCTATTATGGTACATAAGTTTTCATGTATGTTATTTTGGTATTTAAAATTTTAAAAAGCTATATTTTGAAAAAAAAAAATCCCTTCTATGCCTCATTTTATAAAGTTCTTTCTATGGATAAAAATGGTTTCGAATTTAACCGTTCTGTTCCAAAATGAATGATAAATAACTTTTATTAGTTCAAAATTTTATTTTATTATCTATTTTGTGACGGAGGAAATAGTTTTTTTATGCTAAGAATGTTTTAACAAATGGGCTAAAATGAAGAGAAATTCCCACAGATGATTTGATTCTCCAAATTTCAAAAATGCTCCATTGTGACTACAAAAAGTTTCAATTGAAAAGAAAAAGGAGTGTGCAAGGCTGCTATAGCATGTCTCTCTCACTTTTAGTGCTCATGCATGCACACATTGACCTAAACCCTAAATCAATGCTAAGAATTTTCTATTCATCAATCAAAATTTAAGTGCTCCTTTGAGATGAAAAGATGTTGAAAAGTACATATGGTAATGATTAATGTGAGCCTATTTTATTTATCATGTGCCTTAATTAATTTGACTTCCTAGATTTAGCATTATATCTTCCTAAGTGATTTAAATAATTAGTACTTAATTGTAATTTGTTTTTGTATAATAATTGTGCATCATATTGCAATCACATGAAATGAGATGGCTAATACCAATGTAGCATTATAAAACAAGCATTTAGTATTGCATACCTCAACTCTTAATCTCAAAATCACCCGATTAACTTGATTCATTTCCACCACTCGCGTCTCGGCTTCTAACGAAACCAAGCTAACATTCTTGACTCGTTTCAAGAATTCCAATACGCGAATAACCAAATCTAACATGCTACTACATTCTCCTCTAACATTCACTTGCAAGTCAACTAATCTTGCTTCTGAAGTCGGGGATTCCCCAACATTTGTAATATGAACATTTAACCTTTCGTGAGAAGATTGATCGTGACTAGCTTCTTGACTACTAAGTGCTTCTTTACGAGGCAACTGTGCCTCAAGCATTTGGTTCTTCTTGCTAAGTTCCGCAATCTCATCTTTTAATGAAGTTATGTAGTCCGTCGTGCTACTTAATACTGATGCCTTGTCTCTCTGCATACACAATAGATTCAAAAGTTTAAGCTTTCAAGCCTTAATAAATAGTATTACAGATAATTATAGGTAATCATAGACCATGAACTAGAAATCCATCTGAAATCAAACAAGCCTAAAATTCTCTGAAGTGATTCTATGTTAATGAACATACCTTAGTTCCTGGTGGAAGTAGAGATTTTAATGCTTGGAAACTTTCGTTAAGTTTTTCTCTTCTTCGTCTCTCAGAAATCATGTGATGTAACTGGTTGCTTGTGGGTCGTGTTCCTTGTTGAAATTGTCCTTGAGCACGTACGTGGCTTAAGTTTCTAAAGAAGGAAATGGAACGTTTGAATAAGTTTTGTTTTCGAATAACCCTTGACGAAATTTGGTTTGTGGGTGCCAATGTCGATGATCTGTAATAATTGAATGCAGTAGGCCGTGGGAAAACATTATGTGGGGGATGATGAGAAGCTGTAGAAGAAGAAGAAGGAGAAGAAGAAGAAATAACTGCGAGAATGGCTTTTGTCATTGCAGCTTCTTCGCTTTCTATTGTTGGTAATTGAGTGTTTCTAATTTGGGCTAGAGATTGAATGGCCTGCTGGACTGAACTTATGGGATTCACTGGGGATGAAACGGGTCGACTAATTGCTTGTTCAAGAGGAACTTGTACTGATGGATTAACATTGAATAAGAAAGGCGAATACTCAGGGCTATTTTCCATAGATAATGATCTCATAGAAGATGAAGACGATGAAACATGAGTTTGATCAGGTTGCTGAAGAATCACATCTCGAGAAAGCGCTTGTCTAGAGAAATCTTCAGGAAACAAGTTCTTCATCTCCATTTCCAAGTTAACCTACATATAAGGAACAAAAAAGATTGTTAATTTAATTATTTTCATGCAATATTATGCATCAAAAATGAATTTATCCAAAAGGGTATACGCAAAATGTGGTTTTTATTACTTGAGAATTGTTGGAGAGGCCTATCTCAATTTCTCCTCTCTTGCACCCAAAGAAAATTGCTGTCTGTCATGAAAATGAGATAGAGATAGTGATAATCATATTGTGGAATGCATATGATTGTATGTATACATTATAGCTCAAGAAAATCTTGATTTTAATTGTATTATTTCTTGACAAACCTTGATCCCAGCTTCCTGCACGATAGAAACAAAGACACTCCCATTAGTTGACATTCAAAAGATCAAGGAGTACATAGAATTGACAGTCAAAATGAGGTGCCCTAGTTACCTTATAGAATTGCAATTGGGTTGGTGTAGTTGCCAATCTTGAAAGGTCTGATTCTTTAAACTCAATGTAAGGAAGACTATTCTTGAAAGCCAACCCGGGAACACACCTAAAAATAATACTTAAATTGAACAACATATATGTGATCAGTGATAGAAAAAATGGGGTGTAATTAAATTCCAATGATGTTCATTGGAATGTGATAAGATCCCGAGAACATATAGCAGGATTTTCGTGCATTGGGCTAAAGAAGCTGATTGAGTACCTTGTTTCTACAGTGAAGACAGATTGTATATAATCGTTGAAAAGGGTCCGAGAAAGAGTAGTTCCAGATGATGAACTAGCTTTCAGATGGTTGTTTTGTTCATGATAGAGTCCATCCATGAAGATCAAGCAGCTGTAGGTGGAGATGTATAGATATAGATATATATTACAACTATATATATAATTAAATACTTCAAAAAAACTATATATTATAAGTGCAAATGGAGAAGAGAGGAAGCAGGTAAGTACTTGGAAGGTAGGGGTAAGTAAGACCATAAGCAAATATATGTGCAAGCAAAAGACTGCATCATTTGGTGAAGAAAGGAGGCTCTATCTACTTCATTCATGACAAAGATAGAATCCATATTTTTTTCAATCTTTCTTATTTTCCCTTTAGGAAAATCTCAATATCACCCTCTTGTTTTGTTCATGATGATGATGATGATGAAGAAGAGGAGGAAGTGAGAATATGTAACTCCTAGCCACTTCCATGGTTTTGAATAAATACAATTCCACAATTGACTTATATATTAATAAGAACAATTGGTTTCATATTGGGGATCATAGAGTCATGAGATATCTAGAGGGTCTAGATCAGTGAGTTGGTGAAGATATGGTCATTTATCACCCTAGAAAAGTATATCATCCATTTTTATTTCTCTTTGTAATTTGTATACATACTATACTCTCTTGGTCCCATCCAAAAAGACGCTCAAAATTTGAGCGTTTCATTTGAAAAGGCACAATATTTTTTTTTGTATTTTTTTGTATTCAATCATGGCCAACTCACTTGTAATACTTACAATAACTATCTGATTACTATTCTCTATCCTACGTTCTCTCTCCTACTTCACTTTTCATACTCACAACACTTACTTAATTATCAGGGCCGGTCCGAATATTTTAGAGGTCTTGTTCAGAATTTAAAAATAGGCACTAAGAGTAATTATAAAAATAAAATATACTTCCTCCGTCTCACTTCAAGGGTCCTACTTTTCCTTTTGGTCCATCCCACTTCAAGAGTCCCTTTCCTAAATGGCAAGTTTTGAATATATTTATATCCTTATAATTTAAATATATTTACAAAAAAACCATTCATTATACCCTTATAATGTTAACATATTTACAAACCAATCATTAACTACTATTCTCTACCCCACATTTAACTTTTACATTCTTTCTCCTCTAATCTTCTACCCACTTACAATTCTTTATTTATTTTTTAAAAATTTTCTTAAGAAGCGTGAAATCCAATCCCAGGACCCTTGGTCTGGAACGGAGGGAGTACAACTTATTTTTTATTTTAATAACATAATTACATTTATTTTAGTCAAATGTAGTAGGGAAATTTCTAAATTTACAAATAATTATCAAACTTTTTATTTGAAAATTATTGTCCGTTTAATATTTTTTGAAACAAAATCTTCAATCATGTCTTTATAATCACTTTTATTTATAATATCATGCTCAATTGCTATTAAAACTAATATATTGAGTCTTTTTATGTCATTGTCGAACGTAGTAGATTTCAAATAATTAGAGTACTTCTTCCGTTCCAAAATAAAAATTCTATTTTAAATTTAGATTTTTTTTTAAAAAAATTTAGTGCTAGTGTAAATACATAAAAATCCTTAATAATCTCACCATCTTAATGATCTCACCATATTTTTCATAATTAGTGCTAGTGTAAATTTGAAATTGTTTGATGATGGATTAATTACTAACTTCTCCAAAATAAAGTCAATCATTTTGGTACCTTTTTTTTTAAATGGATAAATATTATGGGACAAAAGGGATAGTACGTTATAAATAATGAAGTTTTCATATTGAATGGTTAAGATTGCTTTTTTTTTTTTTTTAATTAAATGAGTAGTTAAAATTGTTGAATAATTATAATAGTAGATTCCAAATAGGATACAACTCTACGTTCCAGTTTCAAAATGAATATCTGATTTTTTTTTAAAATTTGTTTTTGATCAAGAACAATTTTTTAAAAATGAATATGTATTTTGATCCAGAGAAAATAAAAATTATTTATTATCTAATTGCACAAAAATTACTGAATTGAAATTCCATATTTAAATAAAACACAAAAACAGTAAACAAATACTCCCTCCGTCCCATTACTAACTTCACTTTTTGCCAAAATGGGTGTCCCATTTAAAGCTTCATCTTTCCTAAAATGACAAATAATCTTTACTATTCCACCCACTTATTCTCTCTCCTATTTTACTATTACACTTACAACATTTTTCAAATTTACTATTTCTTCCACTCGTTTTCTCTCCTATTTTACTATTGCACTCACAACATTTTATTCACTCACCAATTTCCTTAATTTGTGTGCACACCTCAAAAGGGTGGAACAATTACCGAGACGGAGGGAGTATACCTAAACATTTTTTTTGAGGCCCTTTCAAAATGGAGGCCATGTGAAAAGGAGCACTTTGCACTCCGTCTCAGTTGTGCGTGCCTGTTCATTATACACTTTGCTTAATTTTCATGAAAGATTCATTTTGTTGTTTTTTGAATAAGACGGAGGAAGTATAGTATATGTTGTGGAATTTGAAACCGCTCTTTTGTTTTTATCATACACCAATAACCATCTTTAAAACTACACGAGACAAGAACGTGTTCATCCAATAGTCCAATGAAAAAATATGAGTAGGTCTAGCGAGAAACGCGTTTCTCCTCCATAAGTTATGGAGAAATGGGTTTCTGGATATCCAGAAGCTTTGGGATTGACATCCAGAAGCTTTGGGACGGATATCCAGAAAAAAGATTTGAGACCAAATCCAAGGCCAAGACCAAATTTCTAATTCTGAATATTACTTTCACAAGGTTCTGGATATCCAGAACATTGAATATGGATATCCAGAAGCCTTAAAACTTATATCCAGAAGCCAATTCTAAATTTCTGGATATCACTTACATAAGGTTCTGGATATCCTTTCAAGGGTTACGGATATCCGTAACCTGAGACTGATATCCAGAAGTAACCATAGGCCAAGGTCATGACCAATACAAAATTTCTGGATATCCTTTCAAAAGGTTCTGGATATTCTTTGAAAGGGTTCTGAATATCCAGAACCTTTGAGGCGATATCCGTAAGAACTACGGGCCAAGGTCATGGCCAATACAAAATTTCTGGATATCCTTTCAAAAGGTTCTGGATACCCGTAACCCGTTTCTCCATAACTTATGGAGAAATGTTTCTCCCTAGATTTTGGCAAAAAATATATAGCAGAAACTAATAATAATTGTGTTTTGTTTTGTTTTAATTTTTTTTTATATTTCTTGAACTAAATATGTTAGTGATTGAGATTTGTTATAATTCATGACCAAATGACTTATAAAAAAAAGAATAATGACAAAATGACTTGAACCCCAAAACTGCATGAATTTCAAATGTTACATAATCAATGACATGGGATAAATACTAATGGATATGGGAAGAGAGATAGAGAGAGCCAGAGAGGTTCGATGGAAGATAGATATGGGTTTGGGACCTCCGAACCCTAGTCTTTTTCGGTCAGAAAAAAAAAATCATAAATATTTGTGAAAATATTAATTTCATATAAATTCAAGCTTCTTAAAAAACAACACTATTTCTATTGGTTCGCTCATATACCTAATGTATAAAACTAAAATTAATTTTATATTTAGGTATAAGACTGTTTTTTCACCATAATTCATATTTTCTTAAAAAATAACAAAAATAATAATAATAATAATATTTTATTAAATAATCCGCTTCTATATCTAAGGTATAAGATCAGGTTAAATGGATTTTGAATTTATAAGAACTTTTGATTTGAACCTCGAATATATTTGGGATTTAGTAAATTATGTCGACATGGATATGTAAGAAATTAAACCAAGATTGATTGAAATATAGTACAAGACCAATAATAATAAAATGAGCATTATATGTGAACAGTATAAATCGAGATACGAACATGGGCTTGCTCGAGTTGGGCCCAAATGGATTGGGCCATAAACATAATCCAATAACACAAGTGTTAGGGCCGAGGAACATCTTCCTCGTATGCCGAGGAGCATTCACCTCGGCCTTATATCTTCATATTTGATCCATCGTACTCCGAGATATCACAAAGTGACGAGGAGAAAAAAGTTCTTACCTCGACATATTCTAAAGTGACGAGGAGACAGAATCATTCACCCCGGCATATTCACATGCCGACCAATCATAAAATGACGAGGATGCAAAATCATGCATCTCGGCTTATACAAGAATGCCGAAATAAAACATTCTTGCTCCTCGGCGTTCCGGCTAGCAGATTACACAGTCCTTATCAAACAAGGATTCTACTGTCGTGATCCAATCAGGATTACAATCACCAACACCAATTCAAGTCAAACAATGACTCCTAAACATATATAATTCTCTTAGGATTATATCTTATCTCTTTACAAGTTCACTCCAACATGGACTCTATCAATCCATCCCTATAAATACAAGCCTTATGACTCATTATTTGGTACGTTACTTTTTACAATACAGAAACTCTGTCAATTTAGTTTCTTACATAAAAATCGTGAACTTACTCTCACGCCGTAGGGCCTTTAGCCGGATCCGCCCTGGCTTAGTTTACGTGTTTTCTCTTATTTTCAGGCCTTGCAATCTCCGGAGCATCCGAACGCTTGGATTTGGGCTGATTTGACGATTTTGGCATCATCAATTGGTTCCATTGCCGGGAAATCGATTCAAACACCCTTCGTTTGGCCTGGAAAAATCTCGCTGAAAGCCTGTTGATCGCCGAAATTTTTTTAGTTTTGAACGAAAAATTTCTGGTTCGTTTTAGCTCTGTTTTTGATTCGGCCGGAATCTGCAAATTTCAGCCGGAATTTGCCCAGATTTTGTTGAAATAGTTTTAGCGTGGAATTCTGCCCCAATTTTGGCCTGAATTTTTGTGTTAAAAAAATCGCAATTGGCAGTTTGTTTGTGGTCAAAATTTGCTCTAATTTTGGCCAGAAATTTGGATCTATTGGAAATTCTCGCTTTTGGTAAAATCGCTATTGCAATTGTTGATTCACAATGGACGGACAATTTACGAGTGTTACGGCTGAGGAACAAACCCAAGTGAACGGGGTTAACCCAGGTGCCGAGGAGCTACCTCCTCCTCCTCCTCCTCCTCCTCCTCTACCTCAGCCAGACGGCCCTCCTCCCCTCGCCATGACTCTTCGTTCCAAGGGTCAGGCGAATGCCGAGGGAGAGGGTGCTGACCTTCCTCGTCCTACTCGTCCTCGTGGGAAGCAGGTGGGAAGGAAGAAGACAAAGAATGCCGACGCCGGTCAAGCGGGAGGAACTCAACCCGTTGACCGACGCTCTTTGCTACATAAACAAATGGAGACGTTGCAAAGGATGTATGAGACACATGCTGCTCTTTTGCAATTGGACCCAGACCATTCCATGGCTGAATTTATGCTGCCGTCTATGGGCAACCCTCTTGGAAGGGAGCAAGATGAGCGACGAGGTCCTCCCCTCGATCCTGCCTTACCATCTAAGCAGGCCCTCCGAGATTCCCCCCGTCCTCGGCATGACAGTAAGAAGAAGGATAAGGTGGTTGACCTGAGAAGCCAGTTAACTCCCAGGGAAGAAGAAGTGAACTCACGGGACCTAAGGACAAGGCTCAGTCTGAGCAGGCGAATGTCACCACCTCGTCTTGTCATGGCTCCTCGTCGTCCCGGATCACCTCGTCCTCGACGATCTCGTCATGATTCTCCTCGACCACGTCGACCTCGCCCAGATTCTCCTCGTCCTCGTGCTCGTGAATTTGCCAGGCCGAGGACACCCGAACCATACCGAATGATACTGGGTGGCCAAGAGTTGGAACCAAGACATGACAAGGTACCATCCAAACGTGACAGCCACCGACACGACGTGGAACACAGTAGGGTAAATGGTCGCCCCAAAGATAAATCAACCCGTAGCTCCCAACGAAGCACCCGCTCAAGCAGTGACAAAGGAGTGGAAACAAAACAATGGGAGCTGTTGAAACAAAGGCTCGATGACATGGAGATGGGAAAGAAATTTGATGATGATGACTTTGACTGGGCAACTCGTCCGTTCTCCTTGAGGATAACAGCTGCACCACCTAATCCTCACCTTAAGGTCCCGAATTTTGAAAAATACAACGGAACCACTGACGCAAAAGACCATGTGCAAAGTTTTGAACAAACCATGAATCTCCTCACTGTAGCTGATGACATGCTTTGCAAAGCTTTCGCGAGCACCTTCTCCGGAACAGCCTTGACCTGGTTCCGTGAACTGAAAAAAGGTTGCATCGATAGCTGGAGAGGCATGAGGAGAATGTTTCTGAACCACTTTGCCACGGCTGGTAGGAGAAAGATGAGATTGACTGACCTTGCCAATATCGAGCAAGGAAAAGGAGAGACCACCCTTAGCTACTACAACCGGTTCCGAAAAATGGCAGACCAGGTTGAAGAAAGCCTCACTGACAGGGAGGTCATTGTTTGTTTCAACTCTGGATTGAAATCTGGTCCCCTCATCTATGAACTCTCCGCCCGGGAACCTAAGTCCAAATCCGAATTATACCAAGTGGCATACGCCATTGCAATGGCTGAGGATAAGAGCAAGAAAAGGGGATCCGACAAGGAGGAACCAGAGGCGACGGGCACTCGCCAGAATGATAAAGGGAATGGCAAGGGATCCAAGGGGAAGAACAGAACAAGAGGCACAGAGAAACCTGAAGTGTTCACCCCTCTGACCAAGCCCATCTCAGAAATCATGCAGTTAGTAAATCTTCCACCTCCTCGTCCGTTGAGTGAAAAACCAAAGTACCCTCGTGACACTTCCAAATACTGTGATTTCCACAAGGACAACGGGCACACCACTGATGGCTGTTGGGCCCTCAAGAAAATAATCCAACGATGGGTTGACGAGGGGAAGCTAGATCGCTATGTCATGAAGAAAGATAACAAGCGAAAGAGGAAGGAAGAGGAAAGCGAAGATGATGATAAGAGTGAAGACGGAGAGCGTAGGCCTCCTAGAGCCAAATTGCATGTGATCCGTGAAGAAGTGACTTCTACCAGAAAGCTAAGGGACCAGATCCATGAACTAAGCAAAGTGTACCACGTGCCTGCTTGGATTCATAAGGCGGAAGAGGTCATCAGTTTTTCTCCCAACGAACTGGCAGGAAGCCGTGCTGCCCGTGAACAACCCTTGGTGATAAAGGGTCGGATTGATAATGTAGAATCGAAAAGATTACTTGTAGATACGGGGGCCTCCCGTGACATCCTGTACTATTTTGCTTTCCAACAAATGGGATTGAAAGACACTATGCTGGAACCATATAATGGTAGACTGGAAGGATTCACCAACCATAAGGTTGGAGCTAAGGGAACTGTGGAACTGGAACTTGAAGTCGGTGAACATCCCTTCCGAGCCAAGGCTACTGTCAATTTTGTAGTCATGGACTTGACTAGTGATTATCATGCAATCATAGGCATTCCAAGCCAAGCTAAACTTGGGATGGTGGCCTCCCTTCCTCATCAACGAGTTAAATTTCCCACCCGTGCTGGAATTGGATGTGTGAGGGCAACCCCCAAAGACTTCTTGGAACATGTCGTAAAGAGCAGAAAGAAATCTAAAAGTGTGGAGATAGATACCCCCGAGGAAAACATCAAGATCTCCAAGTCCCAGAAAACCACAGAAACTAGCTCCAGAATGAGCTATATCCGTGAGGTACTTGATAATGAGGAAGAGCCTATGGTCCTAGAAATTGCAGATGACCAAGGCACAATTTCACCTGTATCTGAGGAAGTACCTATGGTCCAAGAAATTGCAGATGACCAAGGTATAGTTCCGTCCGTCTCCGAAGAAGACCCCATCCTTGTCAACGGCCAGAACTCGGGGGCCAACCATGACTTGGGGAAGGTCGATCTTCCTGACGTTGATAAACTTATGGAGGAAGAAGGCCTCAATGTGAACGACAACGAAGGGAGGAGAATTAGAGAAATTATTATCGAGTCTCTGGAATTTCGAGACGGTCCTGAAATGAAGCCTGTAGATGAGCTGGAAGAGGTAGTCATCAATCCTGACTATCCGGAACAAAAAGTCAAACTCGGGGGGCCAGCTATCTCCAGAAGAGAAAGAAAGAATCATCTCCCTCTTGAAAAACAGTCTCGACGTCTTTGCTTGGAGAGTCGAAGACATGAGAGGGATCAACGAAGAAGTAGCCCTCCACCGCCTGGAAGTTGATCCTTCGGTGAAAACTATCTCCCAGACAAGGAGAAACTTTGCGAGGGACAAGGAGGAAGCTATTAAAGAAGAGGTGCAGAAATTACTTAGCGCCGGAATTATACGTGAAGTCAAGTACCCCGTTTGGTTGGCTAATGTAGTAATGGTGAAGAAGCAAAATGGGAAGTGGCGTATGTGTATAGACTTCACTGATTTGAACAAGGCTTGCCCCAAGGATAGCTATCCTCTCCCCAGAATTGACAAGTTGGTTGACTCCATTGCTGGACACCAAACTCTCAGCTTCCTAGATGCCTATTCAGGCTATCATCAGATAAAAATGGCGGAAAAGGACATCGAAAAGACGGCCTTCCAAACACCTGGTGGAAACTACTGTTACATCATGATGCCCTTTGGGCTCAAAAATGTCGGTGCTACATACCAACGGACGGTGAACAAGGTATTTGAAACACAAATAGGTCGCAACATGGAAGCCTATATCGATGACATGGTCATAAAGACCAAGGAGGGCAGTCACGTTCCTGACCTGGAAGAGACAATTAACAACCTCCGAGCCAACAATATGAAGTTAAACCCAAGTAAGTGTGTGTTCGGGGTAACAGCTGAAAAGTTCTTGGGCTTCATGGTATCACAAAGGGGAATTGAGGCGAACCCCGAAAAAATCAAGGCACTCATTGACTTGAAGGAACCTACCACCATCAAGGAGGTTCAAAGATTAAATGGAAGAATAGCAACACTTGGAAGATTCATTGCCATATCTGCCGAAAAGTCACTGCCTTTCTTTAAGGTATTGAAGGGTACCAAGAGTTTCTCCTGGACTCCCGAATGCACGGAAGCGTTCCTCCGATTGAAGGAGTACTTGGGTTCCCCTCCCTTGCTCAGTAGTCCGACTACCGGTGAGATGTTGTATGTCTTCCTAGCTGCCACTAATCATGCTGTCGCAGCTGTCCTAGTTTGGAATGAAAAAAGGAATTCAGAAGCCCGTCTACTACGTCTCCAAGGCACTGTTTGATGTGGAAAGCAGATACTTTAATGTGGAAAAAATAGCGTACGCGCTAGTTATTGCATCAAGGAAATTACGTGCCTATTTTTCTGCACATCCTATCACCGTATATACGAATAAACCACTGAAGAAGATATTACATAAGTTGGACGGCTCCGGACGTCTCCTTAATTGGTCCATCGCTCTTACCGAGTTTGATATCACCTACCAACCAAGGAAGACCCTCCTAGCACAGCCTTTGGTTGACTTCATGGTCGAGACTGCCTTTATGGGTGAGCATCGCCCCACCTCCCGGAAGCAAAATGCACCGGAGGAAAAAGACTCTCCCATCGAATTCCCATCCAACTGTTGGATCCTGTACACGGACGGATCAGCTACAAAGGAAAGAAGCGAAGCTGGAGTTGTGCTAGCAAGCTCGGAAGGAGAGTACACCATGCAAGACGCCATCCGTTTCAAGTTCCCTGCCTCCAACAATCAAGCAGAATATGAAGCTCTAATATTTGGTATTGAGTTGGCCTCCTTCTACGGAGCAACTAAGGTGGCGGCTTTCTGTGACTCCCAACTCGTTGTCAAACAAGTAAAGGGAGAGTATAACACCCAAGACCCCACCCTTGCCAAATATAAGGACCTTGTCCTAGACATGACGAAGAAGATGGAATTTTTCGAACTCAAGCAAATAGGCAGGGAAGATAATCAAGTCGCAGACGTTCTATCTAAACTAGCAACCATGGATGTGTCTACATCTAAGACCAGTCCATATGTAGTTTATGCCGAGGAACCTGCGTATGAAAGACTACAAGTCATGCTCCTAGATGGGGAGGAGAGGTGTTGGATCGATGACTACATTGACTACATCGAGAAGGAACAACTCCCAGAAGATGAAACGCAAGCCAAACTTATCAAGAAGAGGTCCCCAAGGTTCGTGGTGATGAGCGGAGTCCTCTACCGAAGATCTTTCACGAAGCCCCTGCTAAGGTGTGTCTATCCTAAGGAAATTGAGAACCTCTTGGCAGAAGTACATGAAGGTGTTTGCGGCGGACACCCGGGGGCCAGAACCTTAGCTGACAAGATCATATCGCTAGGTTACTATTGGCCAAACCTGAGGGAGGACGCGCACGCTTATGTTAGAAAATGTGACAAATGCCAAAGATTCTCTGACATTCCTAGACTACCGGCAGTTGAGCAAACACTTGTAATACCTACGTGGCCATTTGACATGTGGGGGATCGATATCATCGGACCCTTCCCTCCCGCCCGTGGTAATTGCAAGTATGTGATAGTAGCTGTGGATTACTTCTCCAAGTGGATAGAAGCCAAGGCATTAGCCAAGATAACGGAAGAAAACGCAATCAACTTTGTCCACGACAACATCTGGTGCAGATTTGGCCTTCCACACACAATTGTCTCTGATCATGGACTACAATTCTCTACGACATTCACTACAGAGTTGGGAAGAGTCAAAGTCCGCCATGCAAAATCCTCAGTTAGCAGACCCCAAGGCAACGGTCAAGCAGAAGCTGCCAATAAACTGGTCCTAACCGCCCTTACCAAGAACCTTGAGGGACGCGAGGGTAGATGGTTGGACGAACTTCCCCTAGCCTTATGGGCTGTTCGCACAACCACCCGGGGGCCAACCGGGGAAACCCCATTCGCACTAACCTTCGGTTCTGAGGCTATGGCACCAGCTGAAATGGCCATCCCTACGGTGAGAAACTCCCATTATGATGAGCAAGTCAACAAGGTTAATAGGCTCCTGGACCTAGACCTGATAGATGAGAAACGACTAGCTGCGCAGATGAGGATGGTAAATTACAAGCAAAGGACCAAGGCATATCATGACAAGAGGGTCATCAGAAGAGTATTCCAAGTAGGCGATTGGGTACTTAGAAAAATCGAGGCGACTGGTCGGAAGGCAGAACAAAACAAGCTCTCCCCAAATTGGGAAGGTCCCTATATCATCACTCAAGTCATTCGAGAAGGGACTTACAGATTAAAGACCAAAGAAGGGAAGGAGCTCAAGCACCCATGGCATTCCGACAATCTTAGGAAATATTATCACTAGTCTAGTTTATTTTGCAGTAGATTAGTTTCTTGTTTTCTGTCTTTTACTTTTTAGTTGATAGGATTGCAGTTCGATGTAATCAAGTTTCAGTTTTACGAAAGCAGTTTCTTCCAACATGCAAAGCAACTATCAACTCCTCACACAAATACCTGAAGACGAGGATCTTATCCCCGACTCTTCAAAACATACACCTTACGTCTTGACAAGGGTTCGCCTTGACTCAACGACTACAGGTTCCTAACAGCCAAGACCGAGGTTCCTCCTCGGCCTAAGGGCTTTACATCCTGACAAGGGTCCGCCTTGATTCCAGGATTACAACTATCACAGTCAATACCAAGGATTCTTCCTTGGCCTGATGACTTGCCTCACGTCAAGACAAGGAAATACCTTGTCACTATGACTAAAAGGTATGGCGTCTGAAACCTGTGCACGAGTCATCTTCCTCGGCATAAGGAGACGAAAAAGAAGAAATCACCAACAGTCAAATCCGAGGAATCCTTCCTCGACCTATGCAACTTAAGAGTACAGTCCAAGCTGAGGAGTCCTTCCTCAGCCTAACTACTTGCTCAATTAATAGGGAACGAGGGACCCTCCTCGGATCCCACCTTCACAAGTTTCATGCCTATGCCTAGCAAACAGAAACAAGCAATTCATTGAAACAACGTGAATTAAAACAAAAAGGACTTTTTCATTGATATTCAAGGGAAAATACAAGTCCTATTAGCTATTACAAAAAGGAAAAAGAGAAATCCTATCCTAAGCTTGCTGGCCGTCATTAAAAGGCTCTTCAAGCCATTGCTCTGTGATAGTACCAGAGGGAGGTAGAACAGCTTGATCAGTTTGGACATCAGTCTTCTCGGTCTCTCCTCCCCCGGCCTCAGTATCCATGTCCTCGGGCTCTCCCTCATCCTGGATCGCCTCTACCAAGGCTTTGATGTTGCCGGAGAAGACAGAGGCTGGCCTCCACACTGCTCGGCCTGCTTGGGCATTTTTCTCGGCCATAACTTCCAAGTTATACTCGGAAAATGGAACCAAGTGGTGTAGAGCCCTAGCATCCTCGTCATACTGATCTCGGCAGATCAGCTGGGCAATCCTGTTAATATCTAAGCCAGTGTTGGGGTCAGCCAGGAGACGACGAGCGAGATGGAGGTAGCCGTCCTCGAACATTGTCGCCGTCTTCTCATCAACGGCATCCTGGAAGGCCGAGTTGGCCAACATGGCGTCTTGAAAAGCTGAGCTGGTCTTAAAACGTGTCACGGCCTCCTCCTCCCTATCAGGAAGGGTAGCCTCAAACCCCCAACACTTGGCCTCAGCTTCCTCGGCCCTCGTTTGGACCTCGGCCTTGGCCTTCCTTGCCTCCTCCAACTCAGCATTTTTTAGCCGAAGTTGTTCCTCAGCTTTATCTCTGGCATCCTTGGCCTGAGCACGAGCCTCCTCGGCTTTCTTCACCTCCGCCTCCACTTTGGCCTGAGCAGCTTCTAACTCAGCTTCCTTGGTCTTCAGCAGAGCAGCCAGGGCAGCCTTCTCGGTCTCGCCCTTTCCTTGGGCCTCCCTAGCCTCTTGCAGCAATTTGGCATTGGTCTTTGCCAAGACATTCTCATAAGCTGAGACAGAGGCCAGCTACAAGAAAAGTCAAAGTCAGAAATCTGTCAAGTATAAAGTTACGATATCAGCAAGACAAAATAGTTACCTCGGCTATTAAAAGTCCCTTGCGACATAGCAAGTTATCTTGGCTAGGCCTCTCTTTGACAAGAGCCTCATAAGCTTCCTCGTCCATGGATCTCTGGACAGGAGCTCGGCCCAATCTCACTAAGGGTCCCTTTCTGGTCTGCAAGGGAATGCCCCTCAGACAGGGAACGTTGACAGCCATGCGCCGAGTTAGCTCGTCGGCCTCGTCATAGGTTTTGACGGTTTGAATGGTAAGGGGAGGAGGACCCTCAGGGTTGGAGGACTCAACAGTTGCCCGCTTAGCTGCAGGCTCCTCGGCGCTAGCAGCTTGGGCTCTTTTGGAGCCAGACTTCCTTGTGACAAGGTCGGACTTCTCGGCTTCCACTTCCTCGGCCTCAACATGGAGGCTATGCCCCTCTACAGTTGATGGATTAGCTTGCTCCTCAGACGCCGCCTCCTCGGCATTCACCTCCCGTGTGGTTTGAATGGAAGGGGTTGGTCACCCTGAGTGCTTAGCACCAGATTGCGGGCATTGGCTTCCTCTCTCCTCTCTACCAAGCCCGACTTCTTGACTTGTCTCCTCTTCTACTTCACCAGCTCCATAGGAATTAATCTCGTCATGGCAAAGTCAGCCTCTTGCTCGGAGGTTAAATCTGCAAAGACAAGGACGAGATGGTTAAGTACGAGCAGAAGGGAGCCAACAATAATGCAAAAAACTACCAAGTATCAGAGTTAAATATTTACATCCAACCACGTCTACTTCTTTCAGGCATTGGTCCAGGGGAGGGATCTTACACCTCGAACAATCCTCATGAAAAACGAGGCCGGGATGTACCGTCCAATCATTAAAGCGCCTTCCCCTCTTAACTGTGACAAGGAGAACCACCCCGTCCTTCGGTCCCGGCATCAATCCTGCCTGGACGTAGTAGTGATTGGTAGATTCTATTGCCGACCAGTCGAGAAGCCCCACCTCGGCAAAATTCTCAAGGCGCTTGATTAATGCCTTGGTCCACTCATATTGTTGAACAGGACCTGATGAGGTTGGCTCCTTGCAAGGAGATTGGAACTCCCAGCCTTGGCGACTCTCAACCCTAATTGCATGGTTTTCCCAACCTGCAACCTTGTTGGACATGGGAAGAAGAAGTTTTGGCTTCTTGGGTGCACTCCGGATGACGAGGAGCCAACTGTCTTTGACGAAGATGACTTGATAAAAGTGGCAGAATGCTCCCATGGTCGGCTCAAAACCTAAGCTCCGGCAGAGCACTATAAAGCTTACAAGGACCCGGGTACCATTGGCTCCTAGCATGGCCGGCACTGCCCTCACATCGTCTAAAAACTCGTTAATAAAGGGGTCCAAAGGAAGACGGAGCCCCTGTTGAAACTGTTTGAAGTAGAAGTAGACATAGTCTTCATTGTAGTAGAAGCTCGTCTCCTCCTTTTTTGTCTTCAGATTGGGTTTGCCAATATAAGTTAACTTATACTCGACTTTGTCCACCCCGTACATGGAATACAATTTTTTGAGCATGGGATCCCCAGCCTTTGGAGCCCTTTCTCGTTGTTTCCCTCGGCTTCCCCTTCCTCGGCCTCTTCTGCCCTCAACTTGGGCACCCTCCACGAAAGCATCAACTATTCGGGCGGACGAGGAGGTCTCTCCTTCTCTTCCCGTCATATCTGCAAAAAGACGAGGGGACAAAGTTAGTTACCTTGTCAATGGCTGATCTAATGACGGGGAAGGGAGATTTCCCTCCTCGTCATTACATAAGGCCGAGGAGGGAGCCTTACCACTCAGACGCTCACGAATTATATGGTCTGAAGACGGGTAGAATAGGTCGATGTGTTCCACTATTTCTGCTCTATCCTCAAGTAACACTACATTATGAGTCGAAGAGTCAATTCGATCTATCCTTGTTTTATCTGGGTATTGGATGAACATCCGAGTACGGCCATAACTTCTCAACATCTTTTCTATGTCATCCAGGTTCAGCATCAACCAAGGTCCCCTCTCTCTCCGATAAACCCTCAGATTGCCGGTGTGATATCCATAACGGAATCGGGGGGAATGGTCCCAAGAACGAGCCATTTCTAAGGGGAATCAAAGATTAAAGGGGGAGTTCATTCAATATTCAAAGAAATTCATACCAAATTCAAAGAAATTCAAAGATTCGAAGTGTTTGAGAATTAAAAGCAGAAATACATGAAGAAAAGCTTCGTTCTTCAACAATGGCGGTTCATTTTTCTTGGCAAATTCAAAATTTCTCCTAAAAACCCTAGAAAACTCAAAATCAGGAGCGGAATGCATAAAAGGGAAGGAAATTTCATACCTGAGTTTGAAAGAACGGTCGGAATCACAACGAAATCAACGTCGCCGGGAAAATAAACCTTCGCCGGAAACTGGGTTCGAACAAACTAAGGTCGCCGGAATGTATTGTCGCCTGAACCTTGCTAGTTGCTCTCAAATAATTTGGGTAAGTAAAGGTTTAAATGAGAAGGGTTTTAGCTTTTTATTCACTTAATCGGGTCAAACCCATGGGTAAAGCAAGAATCCGGGTATGGCGCCCCCAACATTAAATGCTTGTAACAACTTCCGAGGCATGACGGGACTGGGGGCCCACGCGTAATCATCATGGTAATTAACCGCCAGTTATATGAAGCGACGCCAAGGACACGTGTCAAAACCTGTTCGTATCCCATAAGCCGAGGACGAGATGACTTTCTCCTCGTCCTAAGCCGAGCTAGAAAGTCGGGGGCCACTAAACAGTATAAACCGAGATACGAACATGGGCTTGCTCGAGTTGGGCCCAAATGAATTGGGCCATAAACATAATCTAATAACACAAGTGTTAGGGCCGAGGAACATCTTTCTCGTATGCCGAGGAGCATTCACCTCGGCCTTATATATTCATATTTGATCCATCGTACTCCGAAATATCACAAAGTGACGAGGAGAGAAAAGTTCTTGCCTCGACATATCCTAAAGTGGCGAGGAGACAGAATCATTCACCCCGGCATATTCACATGCCGGCCAATCATAAAATGACGAGGAGGTAAAATCATGCATCTCGGCTTATACAAGAATGCCGAAATAAAATATTCTTGCTCCTCGGCGTTCCGGCTAGCAGATTACACAGTCCTTATCAAACAAGGATTCTACTGTCGTGATCCAATCAGGATTACAATCACCAACATCAATTCAAGTCAAACAATGACTCCTTAACAGATATAATTCTCTTAGGATTATATCTTATCTCTTTACAAGTTCACTCCAACATGGACTCTATCAATCCATCCCTATAAATACAAGCCCTATGGCTCATTATTTGGTACGTTATTTTTTACAATACAGAAACTCTGTCAATTTAGTTTCTTACATAAAAACCGTGAACTTACTCTCACGCCGGAGGGCCTTTAGCCGGATCCGCCCCGGCTTAGTTTACGTGTTTTCTCTTATTTTCAGGCCTTGCAATCTGCGGAGCATCCGAACGCTTGGATTTGGGCTGATTTTACGATTTTGACATCATCAATATGAGATTTTGAACCACTTATGCTACTAATTTGTTGACGCAACCGTATTTACTCAAAGTAAAATTTATAAAGCTTCTCTCAAAATAAATGTCTATTTATAAATTTTATTTTTTGAATATTTTTTACCAAATTTTATATTTACATACATATTGTTATTTTTCTTTGTGATAAAGGAATTGGGATTTGAAAAGTATGGAGAGAAAGAGGACCAGCGGAGAAGGATGGTTAGAAAAGTAAAGGTCAAAGTCAACATTTTGTAAAGAATCAAAGCTGGGAAGGCAAATTTTTCCATTTTTCTTTTCTTAAACTTTTTATGCAATAAGTATACGTCCTTTTCCACCTTTATTTCCTTCCTTCCTTCCCTCCTTCCTCTTAAAAAGAGGGCTTACTTTTTTAAGTATCTATAGTATAAATGGCAACTTGTCATGAACAGTTAAATGAACAGTATCAAAAGTCAAATTTTTCATTTTGCTTTTACTAAGTTGTTCCTTTCCCATTTTGTCCTTTAAATTTTTTTTTAAATTAATTTTTTTTAATTTAAAAAAAAAAAACAAAACACGCGTCCGAACACGGCTGCTCTAGTATAGATAAAATTAAGAGAAAATCATTTGAAAGATTACTTTCTCAATTTTGAAATACATATTTATTTTCTTTTGAACAAAAACAAAAATAAAATTTATTTAAAGACAAGTGGAGTATTAGATTCTTATTTTTTTTATCTATACAAAAAATTGCAATTTTAATAAATAAATTTGCATCCTTAAAATGTGGATAGTCTACTATCTCATTATACATACATATATATATATATATATATATATATATATATATATATATATATATATACATATATATATATATATATATATACATATATATATATATATATATATACATATATATATATATATATATATATATTACTTCAATGAAAACCATTTAAAATGACAATCATGAGAACAAACTACAATCATGGATAAAAGACAAAACAATGGTTTATATTAGAAATTACTAGTATAAACGTGGTGCCATTTTTGCAATTAATATAATAGACAAGGACGAAGATGTAAAATGTCATTTTGACCTTCCGAATTCAAAACATGCCACATCATTATCCAAATTTCCATCAAATTCAAAATTAAATATCTTAATATCTATAAATAGAATTTTATTTTGAAAACACTGTTTTTCTTATCTCGACGATGCGAATCAAATTATATCCATAAAAATAGGATTTTGAAAAAATATGTTGAACAATAATGAAATTCTTAAAATATAATTGGATTCATTAGATACTTAGCTATTTAATTCACTTGTATTCAGTATCTAATTAGCTACTGAATTCATATATATTTTTGAACATTTCACTTGCATTCAGTAGCTACATAGCTAATGAATCAATATTTATTTTGAACATTACATATGGAATCAATAGCTAGTTAACTACTGAATTCATGCTTATTTTGAACATTGCACACGAATCACTAGCTATTTAGCTAACGAATTCGTGTGTATTTTTGAATATTGCACTTGTATTCATTATCTAGTTATTTACTCTATACATGTGTATTTTTGAACATTGCACTTGGATTCATTACCTAATTAGCAACTGAATCCATATGTATTTTGAATATTGCATTCAGTAGCTAGTTAGCTAATGAATCTATGTGTATTTTGAACATTGCAGATGGATTCAATAGTTATTTAACTACTAAATTCATGTGTATTTTGAATATTACACATATATTTAGTAGCTACTTAATTACTGAATTCATGTGTATTTTTGAACATTGCATTTGGATTAAGTAGCTATTTAGCTAGTGAATCCATATGTATTTTGAACATTGCACATAGATTCAATAGCTATTTTGCTACTGAATCCATATATATTTTGAACATTTCACATGAATTCAGTAGCTATATAGCTACTGAATCCATGTATATTTTTGAACATTACACTTGGATTCAGTAATTAGCTACTAAATCCATGTGCATTTTTTAAAATTGCACTTTGATTCATTAGCTACTAAATCAATGTGTATTTTGAATATTGCACTTGGATTTAGTTTCTAATTAGCTACTAAATCAATGTATATTTTCGAACATTGCACTTGGATTCATTAGCTAATTAGCTAATGAATCCATATGTATTTTTAACATTGCATTTAGTAGATAGTTAGCTACTAAATCCACGTATATTTTGAACATTGCACATGAATTTAATAGCTAGTTAGCTACTGAATTCATTTGTATTTTGAACATTAAACATGAATTTAACAACTAATTAACTACTGATTCATGTATATTTTTGAATATTTCACTTGAATTCAGTAGCTACTAATTACTGAATCCATGTGTATTTTGAACATTGTAAATTGATTCAATAGCTATTTGGTTACTAAATACATGTATATTTTGAGCATTACACATGGATTCAGTAGCTGCTTAGCTAATGAATTCATATATATATTTTACGAATCTAAATACAATCACTACAAGAAAACTGTCAAATAGCGACGAAAAATAGCGAAGGAAAATTCGTCGCTATTAGCGACGGACTAGCGACGGAAGCAAAATAAAAAACATTAAACTGAAAACGACAACATTACCAACGGATTTAGCGACGGACATGAATCTGTCACTAATACGTCGCAGTAGTGGCGCCAAAAAAGTCCGCCCATTTTTGCCGACAAATTACCGACGAAATAATGACAGATAACAATTTTTTTTAACTTTAACGACGGATATTTTCTGTCGCTATATAAATAAAAAATAAATAAATATTTTTTCTTTTTTAAATTTGCGACGGAATAGCGACAGATTTTACATAAATTATTTAACGACATATATTTTTCGTCGCTATATAAATAATAAAATTAAAAAAATATATTTGTTTTTAAAATTAAAATTAGCTACAGAATTTACAAAAATAATTTAACGACGGATATTTTCCGTCGCTATATAATTAATAAAATAAAAAAAAATATTTTTCATTTTTAAAATTAAAATTAGCGAATAGCGACGGAATTTACAAAAATAATTTAGCGACAGATATTTTCCGTCGGTATGTAAATAAAATAAAATAAATATTTTCTTTTTAAAATTAAAATTAGCGACGATTTAGCGACGGAAATTTTTAATTTTGATTTTAAATTTATAAAAAATATATATTTTTAAATAAAAATTCGTAATTTTTTTTAAAAAAAATCACTACTAACAAACATCTCAAATATTTTTTTAATCCATAAAAAAATTAAAAAAATTTAGAAAAATATATGCTATTGTCCGTCCCTCTTTTTTTCTTTTATATACTTATTTTTTTTAAAAAAAAATTCTTAACTTTTTTTATGTAACATTAAAAAAAATCACTATTTAACAACTTCTCAAGTAATTTTTTTGATCCAAAAAAAAAAAGTATATGCTATTGTCCGTCTCTCTTTTTTATTTTATATACTTTCATTTTTTTTATATAATGAAACGTAACTATTTTTTAAAGAAATGAAAGTATATAAAAGATAAAAAGGGACGATATAGTATATAGGGTATAGTATTTAGGGTATAGTATATAGGGTATAGGATATAGTATATAGGGTATAGAGTATAGAATATAGGATATAGTATATAGGGTATAGGGTATAGTATATAGGGTATAGGGTATATAGTATAGGGTATAGTATATAGGGTATAGAGTATAGGGTATAGAGTATAGGGTATAGAGTGTAGGGTATAGGGTATAGGGCATAGGGTATAGGATATATGGTATAGAGTATAGGATATAGTATATAGGGTATAGGGTATAGTATATAGGGTATAGAGTATAGGGTATAGGGTATAGTATATATTATATAGGTTATAGGGTATAGTATTTAGGGTATAGGGTATAGAGTGTAGGGTATATGGTATAGTATATATGGTATAGGGTATAGTATATATGGTACAGTATATATGGTATAGGATATATAGTATAGGGTATAATATATAGGGTATAGGGTATAGGGTATAGGGTATATGGTATAGGGTATAGGGTATAGGGCCTAGGGTATAGGATATAGGATATAGTATATAGGGTATAGGGTATAGTATATAGTATACTCCCTCCGTCCCACGTTAGTTAAGACTAACTTTTTGGGCACACCAATTAAGGAAAAGTAAGTGAGAGAAAAAGTGAAAGAAAATGTTGTGAGTATGAAGAATTAAATAGGAGAGAGAATGAGTGGGAGGAATAGTTAGGAGAGAGAATGTTGTGAGTGTAAAAATGAAATAGGAGAGAGAATGAGTGGGGTAAATAGTGAAGATTCCTTTGCCATTTTGGACAGTCTCAACTAACGTGGGACGGCCCAAAAGGGAAAGAAGTCTCAACTAACGTGGGACGGAGGGAGTATAGGGTATAGGGTATAGTATATAGGATATAGGGTATAGAGTGTAGGGTATAGGGTATAGTATGTAGGGTATAGAGTATATGGTATAGGAGATAGTATATAGGGTATAGAGTATAAGGTATAAGGTATAGTATATAGGGTATAGGGTATAGTATATAGGGTATAGGGTATATAGTATAGGGTATAGGGTATAGTATATATGATATAGTATATAGGGTATAGTATATAGGGTATAATATATAGGGTATAGTATATAGTATATATGGTATAGGGTATAATATATTGGGTATATAGGGTATAAGGTATAGAGTGTAGGGTATAGGTTATATGGTACAGTATATAGGGTATAGAATATATGATATATTATATAGGGTATAGGGTATAATATATAGGGTATAATATATAGGATATAGGGTATATAGTATAGGGTATATTATATAGGGTATAGGGTATAGAGTGTAGGGTATAGGGTATAGGATATAGGGCATAATGTATAGGATATAGGGTATAGAGTATAGGGTATAGTATATAGGGTATAGTATATAGGGTATAGTGTATAGAGTATAGGGTATAGGGTATAAGGTATAGTATATAGTTTATAGGGTATATGATATAGTATATAGGGTATAGTATATCGGGTATATGGTATAGAGTGTAGGGTATAGGGTATAGTATATAGGGTATAGAGTATAGGGAGTAGTATATAGGGTATAGTATATAGGGTATAGGGTATAGTATATAGGGTATAGAGTATATGATATAATATATAGGGTATAGGGTATAGCATATAAGGTATATGGTATATGGTATATAGTATAGGGTATAGTATATATGGTATATAGTATAGGGTATAGTATATAGGGTATAATATAAATTTATACTATACCTTATACCTTATATACTACTAGTACATGCCCGTGTCCAAGGACACGGGTTTTTTTTTTAATTTAATTTTTTTTTTAAGGGCAAAATGAGAAAGGGACAAATGTATGAGAGCAAAATGGGAAATTCCCCGCGTGGAACTGTTCATTCCACTGTTCAAAGGGGTTCTAATTTATACTATAGATACCCTATACTCTATACTTTATACCCTATATACTATGCTATATAAATGTATAGTTATTATTGTTGTTTTAAAATATTTTTTTTTCTAATTATAACTATTATCATTATTTCTAACATGTATTATTCAATTATTACTTATTATTAATAATTTATAATATTAGTAATGATACTTTTTCTATATATTTACTTATTTTATTACTTATAACTATTACTGTTATAATTATTTAATATTTTTATTTTTTTTCAATTATTATTATGAGATAATATTATTTTATAGTTTAAATTATTATTATTATTAATTATTTTTACTAATTATTATAATCATTAAGATTTTTTTTGTGAAATATAAATAAATATAAGAGGTAACACACAAGTATTTACATGGATAATTATCCTAGCAACATCTTTACCATTAAATGCATCACATCCAATGGTTCAAATTCATCCCATAAAAACAAAAACACACTTTGCTTTGATTGGCTCTCCAATATTCACATGGATTCATAATAAATCAATCTATACCATTAATAACACTCAAATCTAATGGTCATAATTCACTTACTTCCACCAAACAAAACCCTACCCACTTCTATAATCCCTCTGCCTCCCTCTCATCTATCTCTAACTCTTTTCTCTTTCCAGTACCCTACCCACGCCACTACCCTTCATCGTCTCCGGCGACGGCAATCGCAACGGTGGCTTCGCCCCATCTCCACTTTCTCGACTGTGCCGCTTCTCCACCCACCCTCACGCCCTCCCCAACGCCGTCTTCGCCACAGATCTGGGTCATCTCCGTCTCCTTCTCTCTCTTCGCACACTCCGTCTCTCCGTCATCCTCTCCGACGACGGGGACCGAACGGTGTTTCTTCAATTTCGTTTTGATTTCTTCAATCTCTCCACACACTCCGTCTCTCTCTCAGATTTGATTTCGCCCCATTGTTGATTTTTGTTTTGTAGAAACTTAATTTATCAAGTTTTTCATTTTTTGATTTTTTTTAAAAAAAATCTCTCTTGTTGGTATACATTTGACGATGGTGACGCTGGTATTGGTGGATGGATGGTGGTGGTGAATGGTGGTGGTGAACGGTGGTGTGTAACTGTTGAAATATGAAAAACTTGTTTGAGAATAAAAAATGTTAAGGGACTGATTTAAGAATAAAAATGTTAAGGGACTGATTTGAGAATAAAAAAAGTTAAGGGATTGATTTGAGAATAAATAAATATGTATATATTTTTTTAAAATATATATATATATATATATATATATATATATATATATATATATATATATATATATAATTTTTTTAATAAAAAATATCAAATTAGCGACGGAAATATCCGTCGATAATTTGGTATATCAAAAATAAAAAATATTGAAAAATTTATTTTAATTATAGCGACGTAATTATTTGTCGGTAAATCCCTCGTTAATTTGGTCGTGAAGTAGGAATTACATATTATCGACGGAAATTTATGTCGTTAAACTGTCGCTAAAACAATTAATTTGTCGGCTTTTTTTCAACAATAGCGACGAAATTTTTAAGATTGCGACGGAATAATCCGTCGTTAAATTAACGACGGCCAATTAAATCTGTCGTTATCATTTAACGACAAGGGTTTTAACGATGAAAATTTTCCGTCGCTAATTCGTCGGTAAATGCCTTTAGCGACGGATTTTTCCTCTTTAGCGACGGAAATTTCCGTCGCTAAAACGTGATTTTCTTGTAGTGAATGTTCAAAATATGCTTGAATTCAATAGCTAATTAGCTACCTAATCTTAGTGTATTTTGAAGATTTTATTGCTTTTCAACATTCTTTTTCAAAACCTTATCTTCATGGATGTAGTTTGATTCGCCTTGTTAAAAGGAGAAAAACAGTGTTCTCGAATTATTATTTTTCAACTTATAAATTTTGAGATATTTAATTTTAAAATTCTAGAAAAATTTGGATGATTACGTGGCAGGTTTTGAAAATTGACGTTCAAATGACATTCTATCTCCCGATTCTCACAAAAAACTACAAAAAATGCCACCCTATTTTTATAAAATGATATCTCATTTAAACCATTAATCTATATTAATATAATGGTTGTGATTGGTTCTCATATATCTCATTTTAAATAGGTTCTCATTTGAGCCCCCTGCTATATACTCCCTCCGTCCCGCTATAACCCGCACAGTTACTGTTTGCACGCGAATTAAGGAATATTATATTTTAATAAATAGTACACAAAGTGGGAGGGATTAGTAAGGACTAACAGAGATCTGACTTTCAGTCAAATCTCCCTAATCATTCCCTCCAAATTTTGAATTTTCCTTAAGATCACTGAATTACTTACTGTAAAAAAAAAACAGTCACAATCCAAATTTTAACATTAATAGGAGTATTTACAATTACAAACCTAGTTAAATCTGAAAAGTTTAAAATTGGAGCCCAAAAAAATTCAAATTATATTTTTGCCTCAATTTCTTCCCTCCTAATTTACTTAAGACAGCCTATTAGTAGAAGTTTGCCTTCATTTCATCCAAAATTTGAAACTAAAAGTTTGAAAATAAACCCAGAACACCATTTCTTCATAAACCTTCTTCAGAAAGCTTCTACAAAAATGAAAAACTTGACCAAGGAAGAAAGGAATTTGCTGGCCCACTTTCTATTATTCTTTACTGAAGATGGAGTTCTTCCAAGAGGCTTGGCTACAAAAGCTTCTACAAAGTTTGGAGTTAGCAAGAGGACAGTTTGGGTCACTTGGGCTCAAGTCAAAAAGCAACGGTCACTTGGAGTTCCTGTTTGTTTAACAAACAAAAAAAAAAAACAAATGAAAGAGGTAAGAGAGTTCAATTAGATGTTGATAAAATTAAGGCTATTCCCTTTTCAAAAAGAAATACAAAAAGGAATTTAACATATGGGTTGGGAGTTAGTAAAAGCACAATGGGGAGGTGCAAAAAAGATGGTGAGATCAGATCCCACACAAATGCCATAAAGCCATCTTTAAACTTTTCAAATAAATGAGCAAGGCTCAGATTTAGTGTTGATGCACTAACATTTGACAGAGAAGCAAATAAACCAAAGTTCAAACCCATGACACATGTAGTACATGTTGATGAAAAATGGTTTCAAATGACAGAATGTACAACTAGGTACTACATGTGTCCTGGAGAAGAAGAACCACATAGATCATGCCAAAGTAAAAGATATGTTCCCAAAGTTATGTTCATATGTGCTGTAAGTAGACCAATCTACTCAATTAATGGAGATTTAGTGTTTGATGGAAAAATTGGAGTGTGGCCATTTACCAAAATAGCCCCCGCAAAAAGAAACAGTCAAAACAGACCAGCTGGAACAATGGTCACAAAACCACTTGATGGAATCAACAGGAAGTTACAAAAGCCATAATGCTCAACCATGTAAGCTTCTTTAAAAAAATTAATGTTTTTCAATTCAAAACAGTCAAAACAGACCAGCTGGAATAATGGTCACAAAAACACTTGATGGAATCAACATGCAAGTTACAAAAGTTATGTTCATATGTGCTGTAAGTAGACCAATCTACTCAATTGATGTTTTGATTGCAGATTATCCCTGCAATCAAAGCAAAGTGAGCAGAAAATGAAAGCAAGGATATTGCCATTCAATGGGACAATTCTCCCCCTCATATTCGCATTGATGATGATGAATTTAGAGCAGCAGCAACTGCTGATGGTTTCAACATAAGCATAGTATTCCAGCCTCCAAAGTCCCCCGATACCAATATAAATGACCTGAGCTGGTTTAGGTCCATAGATACACTCAAGAGAACTTCCGATGCAAGAACCTAGCAGTTTATAACTCATTTGCAAGCCTCGAACAAAGCACATTGAACAAGATTTTTATAAGCTTGCAAAGTACCATGATCAAAATCATGGAGGCAAAGGGGAAAAACAACTTCCCACTTCCACACGATGGAAAAGATGCACTAGAAAGATTGGGACTGCTTCCAAATGACCAATATGTACAACCACAACTGGTGAGGGAAAGTATTTGGTATCTAATAATGGAACATGGCAAGCAAATGGACTAGAAGGCATGTTGGCAGATTTAAACTAGGTATGAATTTCTGTATGCTAAAACTTTTGTAAGCCTTAAAATGGCAAAACTTTTGTATGCCTTTAGAATGGCAAAACTTTTGTAAGCCTTTAAAATGGCAAAAAAATTCCTTTTGTTTAATGGAAATTGTTACTCTCAGAAATTAATCATCATAGAGCCATGTTTGCCAAAATTTCTCTCAGAAAAAAATCATCACTAAGATCTCTCAGAAATTAATCATCATAGAGCCATGTTTGCCAAGATTTCTCTCAGAAATAAATCGTCACTGAGATCTCTCATAAATTAATCATCATAGAGATATGAAAAATTCACACACTAGTTAACAAACTGCCAGCTCACCAATTCAGATCCAAGATAGACTATGTTTTCATCACATAATGTTAAATAAGAGCACAAATTCATCATTTCACACACAATACAATTGTTCCAAAAGCCTAATTGTATTCTTAGAAACTCCAACATCAAAATGAACATAAAATAAGGAAGAAGTAAAGAAATGACCTTCACATTACTGGGTATCATCATCACTTTCTTCTGAGTCTGGCTTAACTAAGTGGGCGAACGACAAAATATCATACGAGTATTCAGGAGGAGATGAGTTGGACCCGTCGGTTTTGTAATCCTTCACCAAAGAAAATTTGTTCTTTGAATGCCAACCAATGTGTTCCTCGTAATCCTTCTCAAAGTCCTCGTACTTCGATTTTGATAAAGTTTTCGGCACCAATTCGTCGGCCAAAACTGTCTCCGGCACGAAAATGTCGGCCAAAGACTGAGAGACGAACGATGATGGCGACGAAGAATCAGTTAATAGATGCCTATCGTCACAAGGAAACAAGTTATTCTCAAGTTGGGATGGTGGCGTCTCCGGCACAACTGTGTCGGCCAAAGATGAATCACCCCGATCTACTTCGTTGTTCACTAATAAATCGGGACATGAATAAGGCATCACAGATGGACATGGATTTGTAGAATTTTTGGTTAAAGAGATTGGATCCATGTAGATCTAGGGTTTACGATGATGAGCGGCAAAATTGGGGATAAGGGAGATTCGTGAATGAGAATGAGAGAGAGAGAGAGAGAGATAAGTTTGAGAATGGATAAAGTTAAATTGGTTGGGTGAAAATTAAGTTGAATTAGGATTAGTAATTAAGAGATTAGTGGGTTTTTGGGTGGGGTAGGGCCAATATTTTATTAATATAAACTTTTCTTTTTTGGAGTGTGCGGTTTGTAATGGGACGCCGAATGAGGAAAGTGTGCAGGTTGTAGCGGGACGAATATATATATATATATATATATATATATATATATATATATATATATATATATATATATATGGAGAGGCTATTACCACTACATATTTTCCTTATCCACTACATTCATTAATAAAATTTAATCATTTGACTCAATTGCTCTTCAATCATTTCCTCTTATCTATGGTATTTTTCTTAAAATGGTAAGGTTGTTTTACACTTTTTACCCTCTATATAATTATTTTCAATCATATTATTTTCAATCATGTCAATAAATATGAAAGCATATTAATTTTCAATAAAATAAAATATAAAATTGATAATAAATTATTGTAAAAAAAAGGGAATTATTCATATTTAACAAAGTTGATTTTATATACAATAAAATTTATAAAAATATTACTTAAATTTAATACTAATTTTACCTTGATTTTTTTTCCTTAATTATTGCAACGAATATTATAAAAGCTGGTGAATAAAGTATGGAATTTCAAATTATAAAAATATACATTAACTTTTGAACTTTGTTTGTAAACTTATAAATGAATATTTTTTATGGATAAAAATTGTCAAACCACCAATTTAAATTTTCAATCTCACAACTTTAATGTTTTAAGTCATAAATTGGAAACGAGGTAAAAATGTTAGTTTTACTAATAAAAATCTAGTTAAAAATGTTAGATTTTAGATTTGTCAAACACAATTTTAGCTTAAATATTTAAATTTTTAATAAAATTTTTTGGTGTAAAATTCCTTAAAACTTTATTTTGTCTAGTCTCAGTTTTTTTTATAATGCTTACTCATTCACAATGTACTTCAAATATAGAAATAATTGGTAAAAGTAAAAATACTTTTGAGAAGTAGATTAATTTTAAATAACATACATGTTGTCAAGCTCACAACATTTATAATTATTTTTAATCATATGTCACTATTTTCAAATCTTTTTTAATAAAAAAAAATTATGGATCAAATATAATTTAATATTTATTCTGAAAAAAAGGTAAAAATATGGTATAAAATAAACTAAAAATTAACCTGAAAAGAAAAATTTAAAAATAATTTATTATTAAAAGTTAATTATTTATTGTATAAAATATAAGTATTTCGATGGAAATCGTAATTATTTAATATTTTTATTCGTAAATGTAGTAGATTGTTTTTTCCTAAATATGTAGTGGTGTACAAGTAAAATTGTAGTGGTATAATCCCTTATGAATGTTTCATTAATTCCTTATAAAATAAAAGGATGATTATGTCTATTTACAAAAATAAAAAAGGATAATTTTTTCAAGTTACAAAATTTCGTAGTGAAAAAGCAAAAGATGTAGTGGCTATATATATATATATATATATATATATATATATATATATATATATATATATATATATATATATATATATATATATATATATATATGCATTATTTTCTTCTCATATAATTTTTTTTTAAAAAAAAAATCACTCCTTTCATTTTGAAATGTTAGTCTTACTTTATTTGTGATTAATTTGGTTGAAGTTTGATTAAAAAAATTACAATCATAAATATTCTAATGAAATTGTAAAGTTTATTTTTAATAATACTTTTAGAGTTGGTCTCCTGTGAGAACAAGGGGATCCGTCTCATGCATGAGACGGGTCGACCCATGGGTGGCAGCTCATGCCTTTTAAAACAGCTATTACGTTTAGAAAAAGTAATAGTTACCATCTCTTAATGTAATGACTGTATACATATAAAGTAACATTGTTAATAAGTAAACATAATATCTGTTTTAAAAAAACAAAAGTTTGTTTTTACCCATTTTTTCAAATGTAATAAAAACTATATGTATTACATTTGAAATGTAATAACTTATTTTAGTTA
Organism: Adenophora triphylla var. japonica; assembly: GCA_022495995.1. Taxonomy (NCBI): domain Eukaryota; kingdom Viridiplantae; phylum Streptophyta; class Magnoliopsida; order Asterales; family Campanulaceae; genus Adenophora; species Adenophora triphylla. Next base: position 868,026 of record JAFEMH010000020.1, read on the forward strand.
TAATAAGTATTACTTTTGACAAACGAAGAAAACATAGGGAAAACACTATTACTTTTCTGTATATATGTATTATTTTTACCCATTTTTTCAAATGCAATACAAACTATATGTATTATAATACAAACTATATGTATTACATTTGAAATGTAATAACTTATTTTAGTTATAATAAGAATTACTTTTGCCAAACGAAGAAAACATAGGAAAAAACACTATTACTTTTCTGTATATATGTATTATTTTTACCCATTTTTTCAAATGTAATACAAAATATATGTATTACATTTGAAATGTAATAACTTATTTTAGTTATAATAAGTATTACTTTTGCCAAATGAAGAAAACATAGGGAAAAACACTATTACTTTTCTGTATATATGTATTACTTTAATGTATACAAACTATTACTTTATATGCATACAATTATTACATTATGTTATATTAACTATTACTTTTCACAAACCGAAAAAAAACAAAATTTAAAAATATAAAAATATAAAAAAAACAAACTATAATGGAATGAACTAGTCTAGGCTTTCAATGGAAGAACCCAATTGCTACTTCGACAAACCAATGTTCTTCGTCAGAGTTGAAGAAAGCAGGCGATTGGCCATTGATGAACCTTGTAATGAAAAGATGGGGGATACTATCTCTACCAATAATCATTGCAGGAACAGGTGCCTCCCTTAAAATGGTGAAATCTGCTCCCATCCCTCACAACAATCTCCCTCTCAAACACCTTTGATAAAATCTTGGTCATTTCATGGCAATCCCTATGCCTCAATTTGGATGTGGAGTCAGAAACTCCGGCGATGCGTATTTTGTCGTCGAAATCATTAGGGCTATAACAGGTCGGAGCGATTAGAGGGAAAATAGGTGGGCGGAGAATTGGTTTAGAGGGAGAGGACGGTCGTTGCTTGGCCGGAGTAGGAGGACGTTGATTTGGGTTGCAATTTTGGGTATCGAGAGAGTTGGCGAGGAGGGGATTCGAGAGGTAATGGGCGAAGTCTCTGTTTGAGAATCGATTGGGGAAGAATTGGTGAAGAAGGTCGTTCCTGGGCGGGTCATGGGTATAAATTCGATCCGTCTCATGGATGAGACGGGTATCCCTGTTCTCACCTAAGTTTTTGTCATACTTTTAATGAAATATAAATAATAATTTTAGAATTCTAATGAAATTATTTTTTTTTCTTAATTTTCTCAATAAATCAACCACCAAGAAAATAGGATTATCATTCAAAAAATGAAGTATTTTTTAAGAAAGTAATTGTTGTTAAAGAGCTTGTGCTCAAGGGGTATCTTGAGCAGTGTAAGTCTCCATTGTATTGTAAAGATAAAGATGTTGGATTCAATACCCCTTGATAGAAATAATTAGGTGGTTAGGAATTAAAAAAAAAAAATAGTATCATTCTGTTTTTTGTACTTGGCTAATTAAATAAGATTGTATCATACCACTCTATAACGGTGAAAATTGGTCTCTCTCTCTCTCTCTCTTTGAAATAATTTGGTATAAGTAATTGTCTCAATGGATAATGGCTCGTCGCATTATTTGCAAGAAAAAACAATGACCATTCCACAATATTTTGGGAGAAACTAGTTTCTCCCTAAGTTATAAAAAGTCCTGTTTTTTTAAACTGATCTTATATTCGTCAAATATTTGCAAGTTGAAAAAAATTGGACTTTTTATAATTTATGGAGAAACTGATTTCTCCCAAAACTTACTCTGACCATTCATATATTTTCAAACTTTTAAGGAATTGAATTTAGTAGGATATTTCATTTTCATTTTCCGACCAAGAACGTTTGCAATAACTTTTACATTCCAGTCTATCGATTGGCACACTGTTTCAACGGAACACATAATAATATTTTTAAAGTTTAAACGATCAATTATTTTTAGGGTTTGTTTCGATACACATAATTGAAATTGAATTGAAATCACAATTTTATGGAATTGAATTTCAACATATTTAAATTTCTTAGAGCTTCAATTCTATTGTTTGGCTAATCTATAGAATTCCATTAGAATCTATAATACAATACATGTTGGTCATAACCGCCTCTTAGCTTACCCATAAGTGGTGACTGAGATTCAATCTTGAAAATCTGATTCAAGGGCTGAGATTTAATGACGGTTAATTTCTTTTCCCCCTCTCACGGCAGTTATTCCCACTCTCACGGCAGTTGTTATGTTACCTCCCTTAACCCACACAGTTCACTCACAGATGCACAACAGATGCACAAACAGTAATCACGATAGTTGCTTTCATACTCTCTTTCTTTTTCTCCCCTGTTCTTTCAGGTGTCTGTTTATTGTTTTCTCCTCACCCCATATCTTCAAATATATGTAAAACTGTTGAATAGAATGGATGTGGGAAAGAAATTCAGAAATTACCACAGCATAATATACCATTAAATATTGTGGCTCTTCATGAATAATAGGTGGTTCAATCCCAATACTACAGTGTGCGCGAAGAAATTCAGAAATTGACATTCGTGTACAAAGTAAAGAATTTTGTTAAAAACATTTCTTTACCTGTCTCCCTCTTCATAACTTTGGGCGTGAAGCTTGAAATTCGGGGACGGCCGGAGGCGGATGAGCCGGTTCGTGCAGAATCCGCCCTCAATCCGCGAAGACACGGCCGCAGATCGCCCCCAATCCGTCCACAATCCGCTGGCCACCACTGCCATTCCCAACTCCTCCCTTGCTTCTTCCTCCACCATTGTTCGGTCACCCATCTCTTCCCCCTCCCTCAGGCCATCCCTTCTCTCAGATATACCCTTCTCCTCTCTCTCTCTCTCTCTCTCTCTCTCTCTCTCTCTCTCTCTCTCTTTCTCAACTCCTTCCTCCATATCCACCAATTCCTCATCTCCGGCCCTATTCGGACAGACAGCGTCATCAGCAAAACTCCGGCTGCTATCCATGAATGCAATTTAAACTCAAAGCCTCGACACACAAATCCTCCATTGCCGGTGTTGTTCAGCGTCCGTCTCCCCTTTCTCTCTCCTAACATTTGATTTTTTTTTTGATTGGATCTGATTTTGGTATTACACAATTTGATTTTAACTAAGTTATTGGATTTCGGGTAGGGTGTGGCTTGATTTTTGGATGACCCAGTTGTGTCTTCACCCGTGTTTTATATGAAATGAAAGGAGTAATCTATTTATCCCACAACCAAGACTTCATTTTTTAAATAAAACTAGCACGGCCCCTCGACATTTATAATTATTTTTATTGTCACATATTTTTATACCTTTTTTTATCGTAATTTTAAATAATATTTTATGCTTATTTTTTACATATTAGATTTGATTTTTTTTTTTGAAATCGATCTGATTTTGGGATTGCTCGATTTGATTTTAGCTAAGAAATTGGGTTTAGGGGGATTTGGCTTAATTTTGGATTTTTGCAGTTTGTCACAAGTTGAATTTTGATAAATTTGGGATCTTTATTTTGTGGGAAGGCTGTTCTATTTGTTACTTGCAATAGGCCCAATTCGTCCGACTCTTCCTTTTCTTAGCTTATTTTTTGGGTTGCCTTCTCTAAGCAATTGAATGAATTCTCAATGGGGATGTAGAAGTTAAATGGAACTAAAATAAGAAATATTGAGGTTATTTGGAATATGCTAATATGTTGATAATTATCCAATGGTTGTTTACTTGTAGAAAGGCGGCAGTGGAGAAGCTACGAAGCAAGGGGGACGATGAAATATAGTTGGACATGATGCATTCAATACATTATGTAGTAGATTTTTTTTTTCTATATTCAAATTTTGATTTTTGTTCTCCAATACCTCTATATTACAATAATTACATTACTTTTTTTTTTCCTAGAATTTTTTATGTAAATCTTATTTTGGCTATATTGTGGAAGATGATTTTACTTTCTATTTTTGTCTTTCTCTGTAACAAATATCTAAGAGACAGATTTATTATGGAAATGTTCAATTGCAATTAGGAACTATTATTTATGCAAGGGATCATAAATATTGTTGTTCTTTCAATCAAATGAAAATTTTAAGAGTTTAGTAGATTTGCCCTTCTTTTGTTGTTTGATAATTTACAGTGTGATGATAGATACTAGACTTACTGCATTTTGAGGGTCCTGATCTCAAATACATTATATTTATATCGTACTGTTACCGTGCCATTGGCACGGGTAGGAAGTACTAGTTGATTTACAATTCCAATTCTATTGTTTGGATACTCATGCAGTCTACCGAAAATAAATTTTTTTATTTTAAATTTAACAACTCCCCACCCCTGCTCCTGCCCCCAACCCCCCCCCACCGTCGGGTAAAAAAAATAATCATTTTAAATTTATTTTAACAACTCCCCACCACTGCACCTGCCCCCCCACCTCCCACCAATTCCCCTGTCGGGTAAAAAAAATAATCATTTTAAATTTATTTTAACAACACCCCCACCCACCCCCCCTTGGGTCAAAAAAAAAAATAATGATTTTAAATTTATTTTAACAACTCCCCACCCCTAGGGGTGTTCACGGTCCGGATTGGTCCGAATTTTATCAAAATTTCAAAAAAACAAGACCGGACCAATTGTTCGGTTCTGCCTAAATTCAGGACTGTGACTGCACCATTACATTACAGACCTACCACATTGGTCCGGTTCCAATGGTTCGGTCCATGTACGGTTCCAACGGTTCCACAAGTTACACTGCTATATATTTTTTCTAAAGATAAAACATGCAACAACTATGTTTTTCATGAAACCAAAATATAGGACGATTACATAAACAAAGTTCAAATAAAAATATTCGTACATACAACAAATTAATCAAATAGAGGAACAAAGTTCAAATAAAAAATATATGACGATTACGTTATATAAACAAAGTTGAAAATCGAAACCGAAAGTTTCATGCTTAATAACAAGAATTTGAAATTATGAATATATATATATATATATATATATATATATATATATATATATATATATATATATATATATATATATATATTATACATAATCGGTCCGGTCCGGGTTCGGTCCAGGACCATATATATTTTTTCAAAAACCAGGACCAACCCAAATAATCGGTTCCATATAAATTTGGGACCAAAACCAAACCAATTCTATTGGACTGGTCCGGTTTTCATTGGTCTGGTCCGGTTCTATCGGTCCGGTCCGGTCCTTCGGTTTTTTTGCTCAGGCCTACCTACCCCTGCTCCTGCCTCCCCCTCCCCACCCCACCCCGTGTCGAGTAAAAAAAATCATTTTAAATTTAGTTTAACAACTCCCCACCCCTGCCACCCCCACCCACCACCCCTCACCCACCCCACCCCCATCGGGTAAAAAAAATCATTTTTAATTTTTTTAAAAAAATTAAAAAATTTAATTTTTTTAAAAAAATTAAAAAATTTAATTTTTTAAAAAATATTTAAAAAAATTAATTTTTTTTTTACTCGACCGTGGGGGGGGGGGGGGTTGGGGGGTCAGTGATGGGGAGTTGTTAAAATAAATTTAAAATGATTATTTTTTTTGGCCTGACCGGGGGTGGGGGGTGGAGGTGGAGTTGTTAAAAAAAAATATTAAAATGATTAATTTTTTTTGACCCGACGAGGGGGGGGGGTGGGGTGGGGGGTAGGGTGGCTGGGGTGGTGAGTGGACTTGGGGAGGAGTTGTTAAAAATAAATTTAAAATAATTAATTTTTGTTTTACTCGACCGAGGGGGGGTTGGGGGTGGGGGGTACTGGGGATGGAGTATGGGTGGTTGATGTGAGGTGAGTTTGGGAAAGATGGAGACGAGGAACCAACGACCTAAAAAAAATTTCCCGATTTCGAATTGGTACAGAATTGGTTTTGTAATCTTTTACTTTAACTATGGAATTGATTTTATGAAATTATACTATTAGAATTATAATTCAATTCCAATTCTATCCCTCATTTTAGCATCCAAATAGCACAACTGAAATTTCATGCTTCAATTCCAATTTCAAATTATTAAATTGTACTCAAACGTACCCTTAAGAATGTTATTTTCTAAGTTAATTATAAGTTTATAACAATCAGATAGTTGGTTCCAAAAAAAAAAAAAAAAAGTTACTCCGTATGAAGAGCGTATGCATGGTTCAGGATTAAACCTACCAACAACATACTCCCCCAGTCATTTTCATATTCCCCTAAATATCGACCCTTGAAAAGTATTTGCAAAAATTACTAATTTTGATGAAACTTGCTATTAAAAGTAGGGAGTTTATGAAGAAAAAAAGGTAAACTCACTGCTGCCCACCGAAATCGATACTAGTAATAGCGAGTTTACCCTAGAAAAAGTGTAAACTCGCTGTTGTCTTTAGCTAGTTTCATCGAACTTGATTATTTTTGTAAATACTTTTTGAGACATGTTAATTAGGGAAATAATGTTTTAGAAAAAAGAATTAAATGGGAAAAAAAATCCACTATGCAGACATAATCTTCAAAAGTGATGACGTCACGACTTTCGGGGGTCTCACTTGTATAGTGATATTTGGCTCGTATATTGGTTTGTATCTAGAACACAACAAAGACAACAAGCACCGTTAGAGACCAAGCCGTAGTTTAATCCAGCTCAGGCCCTCGGGTGTGAGAGTAAGATCTCTGAGAGTTTATAGCTGAGAATAAGACTTGGAATGTCTTAGTGAGTTGTGTGTTTAGAGTTTAGACAATGTGACTTATAAATAACAATTTGGCACTTACCTTGTCCATGGGGACAAAGCTTGATATTTATAGTAAGAGGGAGCTGTTAGATGATGTCAGCCCCGGAGGATATCTTTTTCTTTTGACCTATGACACGTATCCGCGCCAGCTGGTGGACTCGTACAATAATGCAAGATTTACTGCAGAGGGATGCCGCTGAATGGACAGATACAGAGGAAACATATGATAGTTGGCGCAACGCCTTATTTGCGTAGTGGGCGTCTGAGCCACCATTCAATGCGATGGGGACAAGTCGGCTTATTGGTGTCAGCGTATGTACGCGTATGTATAGGCTTTCGTTTGACTAGCTTTGGCTTTAACCAGGAGTATGGTGAAATAACCGGGAGTCTGGTAGGAGACCACGGTCAATATGTTGACCGCGATCAACATGTTTGGCGCGATCATTGATATCGCGGTCATGACAGCCGCGATCACCTCGTTGACGGTCTAGCTGCCCGCGATCTTTACTCTGCGGTCTTAGGAGATCGCGGTCTTGATTCTAGCACTCTAACTGTCCGCGGTCTTGATTTTGACGGTCTTTAGGAGATCGCGGTCTTGACTCCGGCGGTCTAGGATATGTCCCGTCATACTTGGTCTTTGGACCAGATCGAGCTTTGGGCCTGGTTCGATAGATCCGAGATCATCAGTGGCCCCTAGCTTTGAGCGAGGATTAATTTATGGTCTGAGCGAGGAGCTACATATGCTAAGCTCGGTCTACGGTCAAATCGCTTATGCGGTCACAAGTGTTGTGTTTTTTCTCTGGTCTTTTCTTAGACTCCCTTGCGTATGGCACATATGAGTATCACGTGAGGGGAGTTTGGTAGAAGCTTTTGGGCTGCTTCCCGGTTAATATTGGGTGGGCCCCTTGACTGTTGAAGCGCCAGAGCATGTCAGGTACGGAAACGACGTGTCCGAATTTCAAGGGGCGCCATAAATGCCAACCGACAAACATTCAAAATTTAAACCCTTTGCACCAGTTCATGATTCAAGAGAGGCGGTTTGTGGGCTTATTAATACTGGTTGACCCGTATATGTAGGCCTATAAGTCATCCTAGAATCAGAAGGAGCAAAGAGATGAAAAGGAAGATGAAAATAAAAATCACTTACGAAAAAAGACCGAAGGAAGAAAGCGCTTAGGAAAATTGAGCAAAATATTTCTCTCTCTAAAGGTGATTTCAAGCTCTGAAAATGATAAAAGAGAATGAATGGAGAGGGGTTTGATATTTATAGGCCTACCTATACTGATTGACCCGTATTAATAAGCCCATAAACCGCCTCTCTCAAATCATGAACCGGCGCAAAGGGTTTAAATTTTGAATTTTTGCCGATTGGCATTTATGGCGCCCCCTGAAATTCGGACACGTCGTTTCCGTACCTGACATGCTATGGCGCTTCAACAGTCAAGGAGCCCACCCAATATTAACCGGGAAGCAGCTCTTCAGATTGTTTATCAACCTGAGCCTCCAAGGCCAAGATTTGTTTTTTGGAGGCCTCCAACTTGCTCGCATACTCCTCCACCCGCTTCTCCAGCACCTCCTTGTACCCGTGGTACTCATCCCTTGCACCCTTGTCCTTCTCCAAGGATTTGAGCCCCTCATCTTGTTTTTGACAGAAGTGTTTGAGGTCACTCTCTTTTTCCCTCAAAGAGAGGGTCAATGCCTTTTTCTCCCCCGTGGCCTTCCCCAACGCCTTTATTCTCTTCGTCAAAGCAACGGATGCCTCATTGGAGATCTCCCTAAGCCTCATGGCATCATTGGCCATCTGCAAAGCAAGAAAAAATCTCGATCAGTGAACAACGGTCATCAAAAGAAAAGTACAAAAAAAGAAAGAAAAGGAATAAAAAAGATACCTCCGTGGCCATTAAGCCAATATTGCCCGCCAAAGAAGAGGCATTCAGCTTGGTCACCACGTTCCCATAGAAATCAGGAGCATAGAGCCTGTTCAGAAGCCCAAGCCCTATCACCGAGTTGTAACCTCCACGGAAATATGGATCCACCCCTTGGACCGGAGGCATTTCCTCGAGCTTATTGCTCAAACTCCACGCAGGCTCGCGAACATCATTTGGCGCAACTGGATAAGAGTTGGCACAAATTGACCTCACTATAGCTGGTGAGTTAGGGGTAGGAGTGGTGACCACTTCAGGCCGCTGGACCCGTTGTTGTTTGCCTTTTCAGCACCCTCAGCCTCCGAGCCCTGCGGCCTCTTCCTTAATCGATCAGGAGTAGTAGAAGTACTGCGATCAGGAGCAGGGCTACGATCACGGGTTGATTGAGATAGGGAGGGGTGGCTCCTTGCTCACGGGTACCCCGCGGACACTGGACAGCAGATTGCCCGTATTCTTGTCCACCACGGGCAGTGAGACCCCAGGGGCAGAAGTCTTTTTTAAGGCATCTTGCCTAGCCTTCTCATCCGCTTCCATCTGGCGCACTCTGGCCCCCTTAATAGCATTCTGGGATAGCTTGGGGGGCCATAGTAGGATCTGCATTAAAAGAAAAAAGAAACAACTGATTAGACCGCAGGTCAAAGAGAATCAAAAAACAAAAATAAGAACAGTTCAGAAAGGACAAAAATAGAGACCTATCCAAGCTGGAGGCTCGCAGACCGCGCCCATCATGCAAGTCCTACACTTAGACTCAAAATCAAACAACTCATATACCCTCCAATCGGGATCACGGAGTTGGGGTTCCATAACAACCCTGGGGGCATAGTAGCTACCTTCTCTTTGAGGTGCCACCCCCGCGAAGATCAACAATGGCTCGCTGACTATAATTGCGCCCACATCAAAAATGGGTTGAGCCCTCTCGATCACGAACTGAGCCAGATATCTAGAAATGAAAATTTGAAGGGCCTCAGATTCGGACGGGCTAGAGTATGAGCTGGAGGAAACCCTAATGGGAGCCGTGCCCTCCGGCCTTGGAAAATTTCACCCAAACCTACTCTCAACGACCATAATGTTATTCTGATTCCCTTGGTCAAACTTATTTGTTGGAGGGGAAAAGGTACCGGCATAATTGTTTTTTGTTTTCAGGCCGAGATGGCCATTGGTTATTTGGTTAGAGTAAAAGGCATAAAGCCTAGAAAGAGAGGGTTCAAAGCCAAGAACCCTTTACACTATGATGAAAGAGACTAGGGATCGGATAGTGTTTGGGGTTAGGTGCATAGGGAAGCATTTATTGAAGTCAAGGAATCCGACAATGAAGGGGTCAAGAGGAAGCCTCAGTCCATTCTCAAAATGGACCCCAAAGAATATGCAAGCTTTATTGTCCCCGCGGACATCGGCCGCAGTTTCTAGCCGCAATTTTCCACTCACCTCCACCTCATGCAGCTCGCGGACATGGAAGGAATTAGGGTCAACACCATAAGTGGTGTACAGTTCCATCTCCTAGTCCGAGCAAGGCACGCTCTTCTTTTTCTTCTAGTCGCGTGCAGAAGTTGAGGCTCCAGCATTGGCTCTTGCCGCGAGCAGCAGCATCCTCCTCCAGTCCCTCAGTAAAGGCATTGACTATCTCCATTGCCCGCTGTGCTGTGCCCACCTCTATGCGGTCTAAATTCTTGCGGTCAACAACCTCGATCTCCGAGCTATCAGAGCCAAATAGACCGGTAGATGATCCCGGTGATTGCTCTGATTCCACTCCGGCTTCATCCACATCCATATTAATAAGATCATCATCACTAATCTCCAGGTTCACCACCGATATAGGTTGGACCTCTATTTGAGCAGTAGGGGCAACCGCGGTCAGAGGTTCTATCTCCATAGGCTCATTCAGGTCAACTGCGGGCATACCAGTGGCATCAGGGGCCACGTTCACCTCGGTCTCTTCCATCAGAGGGATCTTTTCCCATTCAGTTATTACTCGGGCAATAGGGTCTATGATAGCTCTCCTCACCAGTTTAACAACTAGATCGGCTGGGTCACGCTCACGTTGAAACCTATTCAATTAATACCCTCATCACAAAGTTCCTTAAACGATTATGGTCACCTAAAACCAACTTATCGCCGGACAGACACATCATTTTCTTGGCCTCCCACAGTTGGGGTGGGACCCAATTTCCCCAGTCATACCTGACCGAGAAATATTTAAAAGCCTCTAGGGATAACTTAATCCAAGAGGTGTCCACCTTCCTATAAATATCGCCCGATTTCTTACAAACGGCGAAGGTATCAGAAGTGGTGCCATTACCCAACTCTAAAGGGCACTCCATCCTATAAGTCATCCTAGAAACAGAAGGAGCAAAGAGATGAAAAGGAAAATCACTTACGAAAAAATACTAAAGGAAGAAAGCGCTTAGAAAAATTGAGCAAAATATTTCTCTCTGTAAAGGTGATTTCAAGCTCTGAAGATGATAAAAGAGAATGAAGGGAGAGGGGTTTGATATTTATAGGCCTACCTATATGGGTCGAACCGTATTAATAAGCCCACAAACCGCCTCTTTCAAATCATGAACTGGCGCAAAGGGTTTAAATTTTGAATTTTTGCCGGTTTGCATTTATGGGGCCCTTGAAATTCGAACACGTCGTTTCCGTACATGACATGCTCTGACGCTTCAACAGTCAAGGGGCACACCCAATATTAACCGGGAAGCAGCCCAAAAGCTTCTACCAAACTCCCCTCACATGCTCCTCACATGTGCCATACGCAAGGAAGTCTAAGCAAAGACCAGCGAAAAAACAGAATACTTGCGACCGCATAAGCGATCTGACCACAGACACTGAGCTTAGCATATGTTGCTCCTCGCTCAAACCATAAATGAATCCTCGCTCAAAGCTAGGGGCCATTGATGAGCCCGGATCTATCGAACCGGGCCCAAAGCTCGATCTGATCCAAAGGCCAAGTATGACGTGGCATATCCTATATCGCCAGAGTTAAGATCGCGATCTCCTAAAGACTGTCAAAATTATGACCGCGGACAGCTAGATCACTAGAATTAAGACCGCGATCTCCTAATATCGCAGAGTCAAGACCGCGAGCAGCTAGACCATCAGCAAGGTGATCGCGGCTGTCATGACCGCGATATTAATGACCGCGCCAAACATGTTGACCGCGGTCTCCTACCAGACTCCTGGTTATTTTACCAGACTCCCGATTAAAGCCAAAGCTAGTCAGACGAAAGCCTGTACCTACGCTGACACCAATAAGCCGGCTTGTCCCCACACATTGAATGGTGGCTCAGGCGCCCATTACGCAAATAAGGCGCGACGCCAACTATCATCTGTTTCCTTTGTATCTGTCAATTCAGCGACATCTCTCTTTAGTAAATCTTGCTTTATTGTAAGAGTCCACCAGGCGCGGACACGTGTCCTAGGTCAAAGACAAAAATATCATATAGGGCTGACATCATCAAACAGCTCCCTCTTACTATAAATATCAATCTTTGTCCCCATGGACAAGGTAAGTGTCAAATTGTTATTTGTAAGCCACATTATCTAAACCCTAAACACACAACTCACTAAGACATTCCAAGTCTTATTCTCAGTTATAAACTCTCAGAGATCTTACTTTCACACCCGAGGGCCTGATCTGGATTAAACTTCGGCTTGATCTCTAACGGTGCTTGTTGTCTTTGTTGTGTATTAGATACAAACCAATATGCAAGACAGATATCCCTATACAAGTGAGATCCCCGAAAGTCGTGGCGTTATCTAAAAGAAAATAATAAAAATTTATTAAATGATTAAAGATGCACGTATCAAGCCAATGAATGTAATTGTCTATGATACCAAAGTAGGAAAAATAGTCCAAACCATCCCCTTCCATAAAATTCAATGATGCACGTGTCAACCGAATGAATGTAAGCGTCTACGATACCAAAGTAGGAAAAATAGTCCAAACCATCCCCTTCCATAAAATTCAATGAGAATAGTCAATTAGGTTCCATTTAAAATCTCAAACACTTCAAATGACAATTCAAAGGGAGTGATATATTTTCATAAAAGAAAAGGAGTTACAAAAAATTTGATAAAATTTGATTTACAAAATGATGTATCATAATTTTATTGATATTTTTAAGTAAAGTGTAGCGAATCCAAAACCGAAGCAACCAGTAAAATATCATCACATTATTTTGTATACATATTTTTATAAACTTCTTTTGTGATGCCCCTATTATTGCCCAAAAGAAAAACGCAAATGTATAAACATTAATACAGCAAAAGAAACCTTTTAGATTAAATTTTACATGACTAGATAGTTTAATGCTGATTTATAAGATCAGTATCTTGATTCTTTATTTTTATAGAGAGAGAGAGAGAGAGAGAGAGAGAGAGAGAGAGAGAGAGAGGAGAGAGAGAATAAATGCAAAAGGAAGAAAAGAAATGGCTTGAAACTTAGTTGACTGATAAAAAAAAGGTTTAAAGATGACAAGTGGTGTGAAGTAACAGCAGCTGACCTGTGACCAAACTCACATAATTTCATAGGAGTTACAAAGAAATTGATAAAATTTGATTTACAAAATGATATGTTATAATTTTATTGGTATTTTTAATTAGAGTGTAGCGAATCCAAAACCGATGCAATCAGTAAAATATCATCACGTCATTTTGTATAAATGTTTTTGTAAACTTATTTTGTTATGCCCCTGTATTGCCCAAAAGAAAAACGCAAATGTATAAAACATTAATACATCAAAAGAAACCTTTTAGATTAAATTTTACATGACTAGATAGTTTAATGCTGATTTATAAGATCAAAATCTTATTATTTCTCTCTTATTTACTTTTGAGAGAGAGAGAGAGAGAGAGAGAGAGAGAGAATAAATGCAAAAGGAAGAAAACAAATGGCTTGAAACTTAGTTGACTGACAAAAAAAAAAAAAAAAAAAAGGTTTAAAGATGACAAGTGGTGTGAAGTAACAGCAGCTGACCTGTGACCAAACTCACATAATTTCTTAGGATTTACAAACAATTAGAGGCAGTTGGTAAATGATCACTGACTATTTCAATCAATTTTTATGTTCACATCTTCCAAGTTGCAACTGTTCCCATTGATTCAATTATGTCTTCCAAATAAATAACAACTGAATTTACCTAATAAATAATAATATTTTATAATTTTTTCTCAAAGTTTCCAGAAAGGATGTATATAATATATACCTGAAAGTTAGAATGTTCTTCAATCAATAAACAAACCTTGCGATCCTGATCCTGATCCTGCCGAATTAGTTACTTGCATTTATAAGCGAGAGCGCAATTCATTTAAAAAAAAAAAAAGAAAAAACTTTTGACAAGTCAAGTGACAATGATGGGTAAAAAGTGGAAGCAGATCCTCAGTATACGTTTTTTTTTTTTTTCTCAAAATATTTATTTTTAAAAATATAATTTCCAAAATAGCAATCCTTCCAAACTATTTCCCAAAATATTCATTTTTTCAAAACTCGCTAAACCATTTAGCGAGTTTGACCTTCGACCGTTCAAACTCGCCAAATGAAATGGCGAGTTCTATTTTTTTTTTCAAATTTTTCTTTTTTATTAATGCATTTTAAGAAAATGACGCTGTAATTAAACTCGCCAAATCAATTGACGTGTTTAAGCGAGATTCAAACTCACCAATTAATTTGGCGAGTTTAATTACATCATTTTCATTTCCTCCGGGTTGCAGATTACAGACGAAAGAAAAAAAAAACAAAGGAAGAAGATGAAGAGAGCAAAGGAATTTCAAGATCATTTTGCCAAATTCAAAATTGTTAAGTTTTCATTCTTTTTCCCATATTTTCATTTTTTGAAGGTTAGAATGAGTTATGTTTGTGAATTTAGGATTTAGGTTTGAGTTTGAATTTGGTCATTTTAGATTTAATTTGAACAAATTGTGAGTGTTTTTTTCTAAGTTTTTCCATTCATTCCATTGAAGTAGTATTTATTTGAACAAATGTTATTGTTTTGGTTGTATTTGATTGATTTGTGAGTATTTTCTAGAGTATGATTTATTTTTAATCAAATTTTGAGGATAATTTGTGTTGTGAGTATTTCTTAGATTATTGATTTGTGAAAGTAATATTTGTGTTTAAACACAAATTTTACTTTCACAAATTACAGCGATTTGCCCACTTTCACATAGTAATAGTAATAGTAATAGTAGTAGTGGAAGTGAAAATCAATTTTAGTGTCACTGATGATGTTAGTGAGTTCTTAATAACATTGTTACACATGATTCGTACTACTGTTATTATGGATGCTGCGAGTCCAAATTACAGCGATTTGCCCACTTCTGAGCTGATGTATATTGGTTGTTGCCTATGTGTTTTTTTTTTTGGGGGGGGGGTTATATATGAATTTGGCATCGCTCCTGCGGGAGTGGTGCTCTTGCTCTTGCCGCCCAAGGAGATTCAAACACGCTCCCGTCCCTCTTGTTGAACAAGAGATGATGGCCATAATTTGTTGTGGGACCCATTTTGTCTTAAGGTCCATCGATAAAACAATGGGAAAATGTGGCAGAATCTCAACCCAACACCTAAATCCTATGTATAGCGTTAAATGGAGTAATGACAATGCTACATCAACTTGTAACATTGTCAAAATTAGTGACATAATGAAATAAAATAAAAAAATGAAAAAAATGCCTTAAGATGTTTAAATATTTCAATTGAATATGAAAAATTAAATAATAGTCTTTTTTAACAGAAAACTAAATAACGACATCAATCATGGAGTAATGACAACTTAATGTCGTAATGAAATAAACAATTGGAAAAATGTGTGGTTGATGTTCAAACACTTTAAAACATATATTACTCATCATAATTCTCTTCAATAAAATCCGACATCATTTTTCAAATTTCGTTAAAATCTGATTCTCCATAAAATCACTGAACATTCACACATGAAGTTGCTAATATTATCTGGCCTTCATATACACTACAACTTTCATTTTGGGACGGAGATAGTAAAATATATAACGGGCACATGCTTGGGACGATTGAGAACAAATATATAATGAGAGAAGGGAAATCACGAGGAAGACGATTTGCTCCGTTCAACTTGAACCTATTAACATACTCTATACCGATTCATATTTCCATTAATACTATTACTAATTTACTCTAAATAATTGTGTATACACTTGCACCTACTTTATTGGGGATTGGTAAGAAATTAGGTAGTTATTGCTGATTGCTCATTGACTTTTTATGTGGCAAAAAGCTTAAAATAAAAAATAAAAAAAAACAGGAAATTTACAATTTATATGAGATGGAGAGAGTGATTCCCTGAAGCATTTGATACATATAATTTAATCAAACATACCGATTTATGATTCATGCATGTACAAATAACGTGATGATTTGAACTTAACATGGCATAATTTGCTTATTGGTGCTTCATTCTTTGATACTAGACCAATTATTGTAAATATTGGACTTCACATTTTAATTGAGTTATTCTTAATGGATCTCCGAAATTTTAATCTTCTATTTTTGGGGCTAGTGGATTGTGTTTGATAGAGATTCAAGCGATGCCATGAATTGATAGTATGATCACCCATGGTGAAATATGCTTGACGGTATAATGTGGATGATCATTTTGTGATTGCGTGTAGTTTCAATTGATAAAATTAGTTTGATTTTATATGCCTAAGTTTGGAAGACTGACATGTGCCGGTTGTTGTTTGTCATTTTATGGTTAGATCGAGAAGTATGTAGACAAACGTATTGTGGGGACCCCAACCCGGAATCTTAGCTCGTGCCCCGAGCGGGAGGGTCCCCTTGCTTGCAAAAGTCACTTAAATTTAAAAACTTTTGTTACTTTTAAATATACACACTTGACTTTCACAAACCATGATAAAACCAACAACACCTCTCCACTTAGAGATAGGATTACCAAACAAACTTTGAAAAAAACAACAACCTGTTTTAATTACATTAAAGACACAAGCTTAAATGTTTTACAAAATAGTACTATATACAAGTCCCCAAAAGAGTAGTATCCAAATGAAACGCCCAACCATAACTAACTCTAAACATACCCTAACAATTCCCAAAAGAAAGCCTTCCAAACTCCTCCCCGACCTCACTGGTTCGGGCCTCCTGTCTCAGCGCGATCTAAAGCAGTAAAAGAGAGAAGGGGTGAGAATAAATCTCAGTAAGCTATTATGATGGAACAAGATGCCATATAAAATGCAACACATAACATGTTTACACATATCACCTTGTTAAAGCTGTAAACACATTACTTTACCTCGATTTGCCTTTCCCGTCTGAACCATATGTCGTACAACGTGGGAGTATTAACTGCTCTCTTTGGCGAACTGGTTATACATATTCACCATCTTATAAGACTCATTTTTCATAGAACCATATAAGATTACTCGCTATCTGTAAATGCTTTTGGCTAAGTACAGAAGCTATCACCCCAACTGTGGCCACAGAAGGGGACAGTCACATGTATAATGTAATTCAATCAACTCATAGAACATTTTTCATAATTGATCAAATTCCATTATACCCCTAAACATCAACTTGAAAATAAATCGACATTTTCCACAATTTCAAGCACATAAACTGATACTTGAAAATAAATCCACACTCGGGATATTAATAAATCAACATGGTAATATTACTCATGTTCAAACCAACACAATAGTGCAACTTATAATTCAAACACTATTGAACAAAAACACCCTGAATATGTAACCATGTATTGGCACAATATATAACAAACAAGCCTTACATATTCACACACAACATTGCTTAACTTCAACAAAAGGTATAAAGTTATTTTACCAAGTTTTATTCAACTTTGGTTAAGTTCCACATTGCTTTCCAACCATTTTCAAGACAACATTTAATCATCTTCCTACTACCATTTTGACAAGTTAAGACACCATTTGATAATTCATATGTTGTACTTTGATTAGGATGTTCAAATGTGTTAAAGGATGTATTAGGTAGTTAGGAAAATTTCTCTAAAAGGCCAAGTTAATCAAAGCTGAAAACAAAGCAGGGCACGACTCGTGTCCCAATCCAGCACGAGTGTATTTTATTACACGACTCGTAACACGAGTCAAAAGGCAGGGAACGACTCGTGCCCTCCAGCACGAGTCGTGCCCTTCAGCAAAATCTCAGTCTGAAGTTAAAACATCAGCAAGGCTTGGAAACTTAGCATTTTTACTCTATCCTTACACCTCAAACAACAATATCCTAATTAAACTTCATTTCAATTCATCCCAATTCATTTAAATTCATTCCAAAACTCAAAGAAAATGACCAATACCACATGCAACAATTATAATTCAACAATATCAACTTTAAACATCAAATGAACAAGGTTTGAAGGAAGAAATAATAACTTACTTCCAAAATAATACGAAAGAGTGAAAAATTCTAATCGGATGAGAATGATCCCCTTGGATTCTTGAACATTTAGACGCAGACGGATTGAAAAACGGATAAGGATTGAATTTGTGGTGAATTGATTAAGGAAGAAGGAACCCTAAGTATTTCTCTTGGAACAGAGGAAAGAAAGCTTTGGCTGCTGTTTTTAAATTATGAAACTTCTCCATGGAATAAGAAAATAAGGATATACATTACATAAATTCACTTAAGCTCCTCCATGCTTTTAGTTGCTACAACTAACTATCTTAAGTTCCAACCTCTACACTTTAGCACCTTATATATTTTATAAGTTTATTAATTAAATTTCAACAATTACAATTTCAACTATACAACTCTTATTTGTTTCACTTAGTCATTAAATTATTAAAGTTAATTTATTAACATACTTAAATATCAAATAAATTATTAAAATATTAAAACTAATACATAATACTAACAAATATCATGTAACTCATGGAATGAGATGCAACGCACGCCACATACACGTGCTCAACACGTGACCAAAATAGTGCCTAGGTTTAGGGCCGTGACACTCACTCCCCCTTAAAGAAATTTCGCCCCGAATTTTAAATTTACTTACCTGAATGCTCAAACAACCACGGATACTTCTCACGTATCTCGGACTCCAACTCCCAAGTGGCTTCCTCAACTGTATGATTCTTCCACAAGATTTTCACAACTGGAATGCTCTTAGTTCTCAGTTCCCGGACTTGTGAATCCATAACTCTCAACGGTTTTTCCACATAAGTCATGTCTGCCTGAATATCCTCAGGTGGAGAACTCAATACATGCGAAGGATCATAGAGATACTTTCTCAACATAGACACATGAAACACGTCATGAAGAGAAGCAAGAGATGGGGGTAGAGCTTGTCTATATGCCAAATCGCCAACCTTCTCCAAAACCTTAAATGGACCAACATATCTTGGCGCCAATTTAACTTTGTTGCCAAATCTTTTAATTCCGGTCCTCTGAGAGATTTTCAAAAACACATAATCCCCATCTTGAAATGACAAATCCCTTCTTCTATTGTCGGCATAGCTTTTCTGTCGACTTTGAGCCGTCTTCAATCTGTCTCGAATCACTTTAATCTTTTCAGTCGAATCCCGAACCAAATCTGGACCCCAAAGTCTTGCTTCACCAACCTCATACCAACAAATTGGAGATCAACACTTTCTTCCATACAAAGCCTCATAAGGGGCCATTTCGATGCTGGACTGATAACTGTTATTATACGCAAACTCAACCAAAGGTAAATGAACTTCCCAAGAGGAATGGAAATCCATCACACAAGCATATCCTCAAAAATCTGGATAGTCCTCTCTGTCTGCCCATCTGTCTGAGGTTGAAATGCCATACTGAAACTTAGCTTTGAACCCAATGCCTCCTGTAAAGCTTTCCAAAATCGCGATGTAAATCTTGGATCCCTTTCTGATACAATGTTGACTGGTACTCCATGAAGTCGATTAATCTCCCAAATATACAACTGTGCTAACTTTTCCATTGAAAATTTCATTGATATTGGAAAAAAGTGAGCCGACTTGGTCAATCTATCCACTATTACCCAAATGGCATCGATCTTCTTCGATTTTTGAGGTAGTCCAGTCACAAAATCCATTGAAATACCTTCCCACTTCCATTCCGGAATATCCAACGGTTGAAGTAACCTTGCAGGCCTTTGATGCTCGCCTTTAATCTGTTGGCAAGTTAAACACTTTAAAACAAATTCCGCAATTTCCCTCTTCATTCCATTCCACCAATAACCCTTCTTCAAGTCTTGATACATCTTCGTGATTCCCGGGTGAATCGCAAATCTCGATTTATGGCCTTCCTCTAAGACTTGTCTTTTGATCTCTTGTGAAGACGGTACACAAATTCTGCCTTTGAAAGTTAAAATCCCATCCTTATTCAATACAAACTCTCCGGCCCTTCCATCTTGTAACTGTCCCATAATTTTCTTAAATTCTGAATCATTTTGTTGAGCTTCCTTAAGGTCTCCATACAAGGTAGGTATAGATCGAACATTCGCAAACAACATCTCATTGCGACTCGCGGGACATCAATGTTGACAAGTAAGCCTTTCAGCTAATCGCATCTGCAACCACATTAGCTTTTCCCGGATGGTATGAAATAACATAATCATAATCTTTCAGTAATTCCAACTATCGCCTCTGTCTGTTATTCAATTCTTTCTGAGTAAACAAATACTTCAAACTCTTGTGATCAGTAAAAATCTCAAATTTAGCTCCATAAAGATAATGTTTCCACTTATGCAATGCAAAAATAATCGCAGCTAACTCCATGTCGTTAGTAGGATAATTCTGCTTTGCCGGTGTTAACTTCCTGGAAGCATAAGCTATCACTCTCCCATTCTGCATAAGAACAAAACCCAAACCTTCCTTTGACGCGTCACTGAATATCACAAAATTCTCACATCCATCAGGTAGGGTAAGAATCGGAGCTGTAGTCAATCTCTTCTTCAACTCTGCAAAAATTGGTTTCACACTTTGCATTCCAGACAAATGATACATCTTTCCGAGTCAATTTAGTCAACGGTGTAGCAATCTTTGAAAACCCTTCAATAAATCTTCGGTAGTAACCTGCCAACCCCAGAAAACTACGGACTTCTGTCACTGTCGCAGGTTGTTTCCAGTTGACCATGGCCTCAATCTTTGAAGGATCAACGGCAATACCTGAACTTGAAACCACGTGACCCAAAAATGCAATCTTCTCGATCCAAAATTCACATTTGCTAAACTTCGCAAACAATTGTTTCTCACGAAGAACAGATAGCACCATTCGCAAATGCTTCTCATGATCTTCTCGGGACTTTGAATAGACAAGAATATCATCAATGAAAACTACCACAAAGCTATCAAGGTAAGGTTTAAAAATTCTATTAATCATATCCATAAACACCACCGGTGCATTTGTCAACCCATAAGACATAACAACGAACTCATAATGGCCATACCTTATCCGAAAAGCTGTCTTGGAGATATCATCCGGTCTGATCTTCAACTGATGGTACCCACTACGCAAGTCAAGCTTGGAATATATCACGGAACCTTGGAGTTGATCGAACAAATCATCAATGTGAGGAAGAGGATACTTGTTCTTGATGGTAGCTTGATTCAACAATCTATAATCGATACACAATCGCAACGTGCCATCTTTCTTTCTTACAAACAATACCGGTGCTCCCCACGGTGAAACACTCAGACGTTTAAAGCTTCTATCAAATAACTCTTGCAACTGAATTTTCAACTCCTTCAACTCAGTCGATGCCATTCTATAGGGTGCTTTTGATATCGGCATTGTACCTGGCATTAAATCAATACAAAATTCCACTTCCCTGTATGGTGGCATGGAATACTCTGTTGAAAACACATCTACAAACTCACTCACAACAGGTACATGCGATAATTCAGGTGACTTCTTACTCGAGTCTAGTACATAAGCCAAATAACCTTCACACCCTTTAGACAATAACTTTCGGGCCTTTAATGCAGATATGACATGAATACCAAATAATGACTTATTCGCATAAAATACAAACATAGGCAAATCAGACATAGAAAACGAGACTCCCTTCTTACGATAATCTACCAATGCATGGCAACTACTCAACCAATCTATCCCAAGTATAATATCAAAATCACGAATTGATAATTCTACCAAAGCAACAGGCAATACGTGCCTACTTATAACCACATCACAACCATGGTAAACCAGAGAAGATTCAAGGTACTCTCCCATAAGAGTAGAAACCTCCAACACATAAGGCAAAATCTTAGGCAATTTATGCAAAGTAAAAGCAAAATGCGATGCCACAAATGAATGAGATGAACCAGGATCTATAAGAATATGAGCCTTAACTCCTGAGACAGGTAATATACCTCTAATGACTGCCGTAGGATCTACCTCTCCACTACCCAAAGCAAAGACTCGACCTTGGACTTTCTCTTTTGGTTTCCTTTCATTATCTCTCGTTACACCACTTCTTTGTTGCCCACCTTGCTGACCACTGCCTGAAGCTTATCCCCGTTGTAACTTTGGACAATTCCTCCTAAAATGTCCCAATGCTCCACATTCTATGCACTTGCCCTTCTTACTCCAACATCTGTCTTCGGTATGCCCAATCTTCTTGCAAAAATTGCAAACAATCCTAAACTGACTTGATACTGGACGTGCCATAGGAACTGCAACATGTCCCCCTCGAACACTCCCTGGGGCTGAAAACCTTGGCTGTCCTCTCTATTGTCTGGAGCCTTGTCCTTGATACTTTTGTTTGCTTCCACCACCACTTTTTGGTCTCCCACGATGTTCCTCAATGTCATTCTCAATTCTGTAGGCCCTATTCACGGCTGCCTGATAATTTGGGAAGTCATGAGTCAACAACTTCTTCCTGAATTCAAGTCTCAAACCTTTTACAAAATGATAGATTCTTCTTTCTTCATCCGATACCAAATGAGTGCAATAACGAGCCAACTTCGTAAACTTGGCTGAGTACTGAGCCACCGTCATGGTTCCCTGCTCTAGACGCAAGAACTCCACCTCCTTTTTGTCACGGGTCACCATTGGAATGAAATGCTCCTTGAACTTTCGAGTAAAATTATCCCAAGTCTAAGGCGTATGATCCCGCTCCAACTTTCCTTCAAAATTTGCCACCTATGCTCCGCTGGACCTTCAAGTTTAAAAACTGCACATCTAACCTTTTCATCATCGGGACTTTCCATAGCAGCGAAGATTTTGTTCATTGCCTCAAGCCATCTTTCAGCTTTTATCGGATCTGGATCTCCATTGAAACTTGGTGGAACCATCTTCACAAACCTTTCCAATCCATGACCTGGGGCTGCCTCGGGTTGATTTTGAGCTTGTCCCCGAGTTGCCATATTCTGTAAGAATACCCTGAACAAATTCATCATTTCTTCATTCTTATTTCCACCTGCCCCAACATTACCCTCATGCTCGGGAGCCCTATTTTGATCATCATCATTTCTAGCCATTTTTTACAAACCCCTGCATCAAACACTCGTCGTCAGTTATCACACACTCCCCCTTAGTCTAGACATCTACCCTTGACTTCTAAACCGAGCTCTGATACCAACTCTGGGGACCCCAACCCGAAACCTTAGCTCGTGCCCCGAGCGAGAGGGTCCCTTGCTTGCAAAAGTCACTTAAATTTAAAAACTTTTGTTACTTTTAAATATACACACTTGACTTTCACAAATCAAGATAAAACCAACAACACCTCTCCACTTGGAGATAGGATTACCAAACAAACTTTGAAAAAAACAACAACCTGTTTTAATTATATCAAAGACACAAGCTTAAACGTTTTACAAAATAGTACTATATACAAGTCCCCAAAAGAGTAGTATCCAAATGATATGCCCAACCATAACTAACTCTAAACATACCCTGACAATTCCTAAAAGAAAGCCTTCCAAACTCCTCCCCGGCCTCACTGGTTCAGGACTCCTGTCTCAGCGCGATCTAAATCAGTAAAAGGGAGAAGGGGTGAGAATAAATCTCAGTAAGCTATTATGATACAATAAGATGCCATATAAAATGCAACACATAACATATTTACATATATCACCTTGTTAAATCTGTAAACACATTACTTTACCTCGGTTTACCTTTCCCGTCTGAACCATATGTCGTACAACGTAGGAGTATTAACTCCTCTCTTTGGTGAACTGTTTATACATATTCACCATCTTATAAGACTCATTTTTCAGAGAACCATATAAGATTACTCTCTATCTGTAAATGCTTTTGGCTAAGTACAGAAGCTATCACCCCAACTGTGGCCACAGAAGGGGACAGTCACAGCTATAATGTAATTCGATCAACTCATAGAACATTTTCCATAATTGATTGAATTCCATTATACCCCTAAACATCAGCTGATACACAATTTCAAGCACATAAACCGATACTTGAAAATAAATCCACACCCGGGATATCAATAAATCAACATGGTAATATTACTCATGTTCAAACCAACACAATAGCGCAACTTATAATTCAAACATTATTGAACAAAAACACCCTGAATATGTAACCATGTATTGGCACAATATATTACAAACAAGCCTTACATATTTACACACAACATTGCTTAACTTCAACAAAAGGTATAAAGTTATTTTACCAAGTTTTATTCAACTTTGGTTAAGTTTCACATTGCTTTCCAACCATTTTCAAGACAATATTTAATCATCTTCCTAATACCCTTTTTGATAAGTTAAAACACCATTTGATAGTTCATATGTTGTACTTTGATTAGGGTGTTCAAATGTGTTGAAGGATGTATTAGGTAGTTAGGAAAATTTCTCTAATAGGCTAAGTTAATCAAAGCTGAAAATAAAGCAGGGCACGACTCGTGCCCTCCAGCACGACTTGTGACCCAATCCAGCACGAGTGTATTTTATTACACGACTCGTAACACGAGTCAAAAGGTAGGGAACGACTCGTGCCCTCCAGCACGAGTCGTGCCCTTCAGTAAAATCTCAGTCCGAAGTTAAAACATCAGAAAGGCTTGGAAACTTAACATTTTTACTCTATCCTTACACCTCAAACAGCAATACCCTAATTAAACTTCATATCAACTCATCCCACTTCATTTCCATTCATTCCAAAACTCAAAGAAAATGACCAATACCACATGCAACAATTATAATTAAACAATATCAATTTTAAACATCAAATGAACAAGGATTGAAGGAAGAAATAATAACTTACTTTCAAATTAATACGAAGGAGTGAAAATTTCTAATCGGATGAGAATGATCCCATCAGCTTCCTGAACATTTAGACGCAGACGGATTGAAAAACGGATAAAGATTGAATTTGTGGTGAATTGATGAAGGAAGAAGGATCCCTAAGTATTTCTCTTGGAACAGAGGAAAGAAAGCTTTGGATGCTGTTTTTAATTTACGGAGCTTCTCCATGGAATAAGAAAATAAGGATATACGTACATTACATAAATTCACTTAAGCTCCTTCATGCTTTTAGTTGCTACAACTAACTATTTTAATTTCCAACCTCTACACTTTAGCACCTTATATATTTTATAAGTTTATTAATTAAATTTCAACAATTACAATTTCAACTATACAACTCTTATTTGTTTCACTTAGTCATTAAATAATTAAAGTTAATTTATTAACATAATTAAATATCAAATAAATTATTAAAATATTAAAACTAATACATAATACTAACAAATATCATGTAACTCATGGAATGAGATGCAACGCACGCCACATACACGTGCTCAACACGTGACCAAAATAGTGCCTAGGTTTAGGGTCGTGACACATATGGCCAAGTGTGTAAATAAATTTATACTTGTTCATATGCTGGTGCGCATGTTCATGTTTTTTATGGCCAAGTGTGTAAATAAATTTCTATTCTGGTTGCTTTTGTAAATTGGAATCATGCATTGCTATTTTCCGTCCTCCTTTCACCCGCATTCTTGTTTATTCTTATCTATATGGATCCTCTTTTGCTTCTGCTGATTAACTTTTAACACTTTTTTTTTCTTTTTCTCACTTAAAGGTGTGGGCAATTGCAGATTCGAAAAGATAGGGTTTTCTTGACAGCTCTAGCGGTCGCTGAGGGTCATGTGGAGCAGCCTATTACTGGGACCCCATCGTGGAGCTAAGAGATTTGGAATGATGTCGCTGCCGATGGAAGGACGAAGAGGGGATCAAGGGTATATGGCACATTCAACAAGCCTCTCTCCTACGAATTTAGGGAGCAATTAGTGATTTGACTTTGAAACTATGTGTAATATAACATTTATTGTTTAACTTAGTGTTTTAAATTGTCATTTTAATTTGAAGCATTATGTAATAGAATAACACATTTATTCATTTATTGTTTAACTTTGTGTTTTAATTTCGTAGTTTTTTTGTATTGCAATTTAGTTTTTAGTAATTTGTTCATATAATTTGTTATATCACACGTTCAGGAAAAATAATATTGATTTTTAAATAAAAATATTTTAGATTGCATTTTTTAAATCAGCGACGGAACTATGTCCGTCGCAGTGAAAAATATAATTAAAAGATAAATATCATTAAATTGGCATCAGCGACAGAATGTTCGTCACTATACAGCGACGGAAGTAGTCAGCAACGGACATCAGCGACAAAAAATTTCGTCGTTGCTAAGAGACGGAAGTTATTTTCCGTTGTTGAACAGAGACGGTAATAATTCCGTCGCTGAAAAGCGATAAACATTTAGCAACGGAATGTTCGTTACTATACAGCGACGAAATTATCCAGCAACGGACATCAGCGACGGAAGTCTTATGTTCCGTTGGTGAACAGTGACGGTAGTCATTTCGTCGCTGAAAAGCGATATAATTTCTTCGATGGATATATTCCGTCGCTGGTCCGAAATCAGCGACGGAAATTGTGTTTTAGCGACAGAAATTTTCGTCGCTGATGACCAGTTTTCTAGTAGTATTTGTGTTGATTTGTGGACATAACACTTGTGAAAATAACACTTCCTTATTTGTCAAAATAATACTTGTGCTTGTGTTGTTTTGATTAACAGATGGATAATTTTGTTGATCCTAGGCCTTTTGATCCTTTCGTGTTAACTTTACATCATTCCCACCGAGCTCGATATATTTGGGCAAATCATGAAGTTTTGAGTTTATCATTTCGCCGTGGTGCGACTGTTCCAGATGTTATAGCTCCCGTTATCCAAGAGAGATTAGCAGTGGTTGGGTTTTTGGGAGTTCATTTGATCGGCATGGTGTAGTATGACTGGGCTTTATTTGAGGTGTTGATTGAGAGATGGCATCCGGAAACCCATACATTCCAGCTCCCTGTTGGTGAGATGACCATCACTATAGAGGATATCGGGATGCTGTTCAGGTTGCCGATTGATGGGTTACCCGTTACCGATTCAGATTTGCCAGTGCTTCCAGATTGGCGGGTCTTATGTGCGGAGCTTCTAGGTGTTGTCCCACCTGATGTAGCGTTTGATGGTAGTAGTCTAAAGATTAAGTGGCTAAAGACACATTTTTCTGAGTTTGGTAGCCTTCCCGCTGGTTCCCCCCAGACTTGGTTGATAGGTATACGCGTACCTATATTTTGATAGCCCTTTGGGGCTAATGTGATGCCAGATCATACTAACAGGAAGGTGAAGCTGTTTTATCTCCCTTTTCTTAGAGATATTGAGAGGATTCACTTGTATAACTGGGGTAGTGCATGTTTAGCCTTTTTATATAGGGAAACTTGCTGTGCCACTAACCCCGAGATTAGTCAGTGTGGTGGATTTCTGAATATTCTTCAGGTATGATATAACATTTTAATTAAACGTTATGATGCTGTTTCCTTTATTTCTTTTTTGATTTGAAATCATATGTTTTGATAGTATTTCATATATTTTTTTTGATATGGCTTTGGGCATATGATAAGTTACTATGTACGCAATCTATTTCTCTCAGGCCAAATGAGGAGGGTAACCTTCCCTTGGGGTGCAGGTATACATTTATTAATGAATTTTCCATTTGAAATGTTTTTGTCACCTACTATATATTGGAACTTTTGACTTATACTTCTCGATTTATTGAATTTCAGGTGGATTGGACGGTTATCTCTGAAATATGTTACTGCACAAAACCTTAGCAGCTATCGAGATCAACTAGCGCAATTGACTGATGATCAGGTTATGTGGAGGCCATATCTAGATCGACAGGCTCCAACTTATTGTCGTCAGGGAGAGGCTGTTTGAAGGACTAGAGTCCCTCTTATCTGTTTTAAGAAGGTAGAGTGGCACCACCCTAATCGTGTGTTGAGGCAGTTCGGCATGCTGCAGAGGATCCCTCAACTGTGTGACACAAGGGAGGAGTTTCATAATGTGTACCGCCGCGAGAACAGCCATGTCGTTAGGAGTTCCCGACACCAGCGATATATATCAGCTTGGGAACAACGACATGATAGAGTGGTATACGGGCAAATGGGGGTTGAGGTTATGCATTATACGCATACTTACATAATTTGGTATAGAATGATCACGTGCATGTTTGTGCAAAATCCATTACTTGTAGAGGAGTTTGGTTACCGGACGATAGCCCCTTTCTTGGAGGGTTTGGTAAGCATTTCTTAAATTGTTCTCATTATAATCACCTTACTTTTTTTACTTCGAATTATTAAATTATGTCTCATTCTCATATTTTATGTTATAAAAACAGGTACAAAACTTACAACGTGTTCATGTGACCAATGAACCAGGCATTACTAGGGATGAGGAGCAGCGAAGTCTGCCTTGTCTGTCCCGGTTTGAGGTGCAGAGGATTATCAGAAATACTCTCACGGATGTGAGAGAACAGCAGCGGCTTGAGGCTGAAGCACCTTCAGTACCGGTTGATTGCGCCCATGGTGTGGCACCTATTCAGCCTAGTAGACGTGGACATCGTGCACCCAGACAGGCACATGCTGGTATGAACTTACATGATGAGCAAGAGCCTGAGCCTCACATCGACCCAGAGCCAGAGCCTTAAGCCCAGACCCAGACCCACACCCAGGATGATGGACAATTTGCATAGCCCTCACAGTGGACAGTTACTCAAAGTCAGTTTAGTGGGAGTGGGAGTGCCCAACCATACCCTCCCCCTCGACCCACTATGGGTTTTGGATTATATTCGGGTAGTGGAAGTGGCTTTAGGGTTCTTCTATGTTCATCACGAGCAGCGATTCGACCCTTCTCCGATCCGAGTTCGACTTCTTATGAAGGGACTCACTTTGAGGACATTATACAAGCTCAGAGGGAGGAATTTCAGAGACATGCTGACATAAGAAAGGGTTCTAGGTCGCGACATCCGGTAAACAAATATACTCCATCTACATATGATAAAACATATGAAAGAAAGAAGAAGTGAGATTTGATTAGTTTAATAGTTTTTGTAATGGATATTTGTAATGTATATTTGTAGTATTTCTTGTTTTTGTAATCTATTTATTGGTTTTTTGAAAGTTTTAATTTGTTTTTGTATTTGTTTTTGTATACATGGGTTTTGTTACTGTCCAGGTTTATTGTTGCAGGTGGGCAGTTTCTGGTATCGGTTAGGGCTGGATCTGGCATATGCAAACTCGCCATTCGAATTAGCGAGTTCACCTAAACTCGCTATTTGAATTATTGAGTTTAAGAGAACTTGCTAATTCAAATAGCGAGTTTAGGGAAACTCGCTAATTCGAATGGCGAGTTTGTATGGACCAGAAACTACAGTGTTTTTCAGACAGAAACTTTCATAAACTTTCATTTTAGTTTGCCATGGACAGATTTTTTTTACCATATGTGCAACCCATTACCATATCTGCAGGTACCATCATTCCATCAAACAATTTGGATATTACCACCTTTATCACTGTGACGTGCGGTTGTCACCTGATACACCCCCATCTCGTGAGTGTTAAACCTTCTAACATGATGTTGCGTAGCCTTCTCGCTATTCTTCCTGAATCGATAATGAACTTTCTGACTAAATTGGTGTAGGGGATTGATATTTGGGTTATCGGGATTACCTCCTAAAGCATTCAATGAAAACCTATGTCTTACCTGAAAATATTCTACGCAACGATAAAATGCAATCTCTACAATTGCTGTTATTGGCATCCCGCTGTGATGTACCCGATTTTTTTTTTGAAAATCAAACGGAGTCGCCACGCCATTTTAATTTTGAGGGCCAAAACTTTGAAAAATGCCCGAGATCAGAGATTTAGGTTCGGAGGTCATGTTACGCGTCGGGAAGGACGTTAGTGTGCACCCGACGCGCCTCGCAAAACGAGTCTTCCAAACATTTGAAATCCTTTTGTTGTGTGTGTGTGTGTGTGTGTGTGTGTGTTTTGACCAAAATAATTTGAAACTGGGAAAAGTGAAAATTGGGATCTCTTTTTAAGACTTTAAACTGATCCCATGATTTTTTGGAGAATTTTTGGGTTGAGTTTTGGCACTCAAAAGATTTTTGGATTTGAAAAGCAATTCTGCCAGAATGAAAGAAGGCAGTTGACCCTTGACTTTGAAATGGACTTAAAGGCTTCAAAACCTCAGAATCTGGGGAAAGTCCGAGAATGAAAGTTGCTTAAAACACCCTAAATAGGGTTTCTGCAAAGAAACTTTCCATTTTGGAAGTAATTTGAGGGGTCAAAACCTTCTGGAAATCTCAGGTGTGAAATCTGGATTTCCAGAAGCTGATGAACTGGCCTCTAAAGGAAAAATTGAAAAAAGGAGTTTTACTTACTCAAAAAATAAAATAAAAATATGTCTGGAAAGATCTGGATGTTGGCTACAAAAAGTGTTTTGTAGTCAACATCCAATTCCAAGTTTTACTGGGTCCAAAAAATAAGAAAATGGACTGAGGTCTCAGAACAATGCTACTGGACAGCAAGATGTTCTTGAGGGAAAATGTGATTTTTGGGGGATTTGCATCTATGTTCACCCCATTTTCATCCCTAGACTTGATACCACTACTTTTTATTGAGTGGTTATCATATTCAAGTCATCCTTGGGGAATTTATGGGGTTTAAACATGTCCTTTGCAAAGGGAAAGGGGATATTTTGTAGAAATGAAATTAAAGAGAAAAAATCAATTTAGAGATTTAAAATATAGACCATTTGAGGTGGTCATTCATGAAGATGAACTTCAAGATGACCATCTTGGGTCAAAACTCAAGTTAAACTAAACATCAAGTAGATCCAAGTAAGAAGAACAAGATGAACAAGAAGTCAAAAGTGAATTTTAGGGTTTTGAGAAGGAGGGCTTTACCAATGGTGACACCCTATCTTCCTAGGCTTGGAATTTGACTTGAGGAGTATCAAGATTTGGTGTTTGGCTTGAGGAGTATCAAGGTTTGGTGTTTGTATTTGTGTTTGGAGTGAGATTGGGAAAGATTCAAGAGAAAATAGTGGCAATCTAGAGATTCCCACTGTTTTCTCTCTATATTTCGCCAGAACTTCGTTCTTTGTGATCAAAATGTGTTGTAAAGCGAGAGAGGAGGGTTCAATTTATAAGCCTCTGGAAAATGCAATCATATCCGCGCGGAGGTGTACGTCGGCGTGCCTTTGTTCATTAATTACGGCTTCGGGCTTTGGACACAAGGAATATTTTTCAAAAAATCAAATTAACGGCCGAGTTTTTGTTCAGCCGGTTTCTATTTTTGGTTTTTGACTATTTCTTTTGCTTTTTTGATTCCTTTCTTGGTTTATCTTTTTTTGGCAATCCCTAATCTACCCTTACTTGGTTAGAAATGTTAGGAATGTTAGGAATTGTTAGAAATGTTATAACTTTCGTTAATTTTCTAACAAAAATACTAACAAGCTCAAATTGGAGCACTTACAGTAGCCCCTCGGCGACGGTGCTTTCGAAGGAAGCGGGGTCGTCGATAAGAGTAAGGCTCCATATTTGATAGG
Organism: Adenophora triphylla var. japonica; assembly: GCA_022495995.1. Taxonomy (NCBI): domain Eukaryota; kingdom Viridiplantae; phylum Streptophyta; class Magnoliopsida; order Asterales; family Campanulaceae; genus Adenophora; species Adenophora triphylla. Next base: position 899,483 of record JAFEMH010000020.1, read on the forward strand.
ATGATCAAGTGATCGAGTGGCTGAACCTATTCAATAGGCTACCTACGTATCCCGAATGGGAATCAAGCCGGTCGTAGTTCGGGTCTTTGACCACAGGAATGATTGTTTTTAAGGTATCAACCTGGAGATGATGGCGTTTTAGGCGCCTCGGACCTTGAAGATGATGGCGTTTTAGGTGCCTCGAACCTTGAAGATGGCGTTTTAGGTGCCTCGAACCTTAATGGTGGGGATAGATGGTCCTCTGGTGGACTTTGCTTGAAAGGATCGGTCTTACGTCTGCTGCCGAAGGAAAGGATGACCATTTTGGTCGAGTGGCTGGACCTAATGATAGGCTACCTACGTATCCCGAGTGGGAATCAAGCCGGCCGTAGTTCGAAATTTACTCGAGATTTCGTTGGCTTCGCTGGGAAAATCGAGAACGTATTCGTTGGGGAAATCGGTCTTACGTTTTCTTTGGGGATGATTTTGATGAAAGATACAGGATTCCGTTATCTTTCTCGGGGAGATCGGTCTTACGTTTTACTGCCGGGGATGATTTTGATGAAAGAAACGGGATTCCGTTATCTTTCTCGGGGCACTCGGTCTTACGTTTAACTGCCGGGAATTTCTTTTGAGAGGGTATGAACCTAAATGGGAACTTAGTTCAGGAGTATGAACCTAAGTTGAGGTTCGGTTCAGGAGTATGAACCTAAATGGAGACTTAGTTCAGGAGTATGAACCTAAGTTGAGATTTGGTTCAGGAGTATGAACCTAAATGGGAACTTAGTTCAGGAGTATGAACCTAAGTTGAGATTTGGTTCAGGAGTATGAACCTAAATGGAGACTTAGTTCAGGAGTATGAACCTAAGTTGAGATTTGGTTCAGGAGTATGAACCTAAATGGGAACTTATTTCGGGAGTATGAACCTAAGTTGAGATTTGGTTCGGGAGTATGAACCTAAATGGGAACTTAGTTCGGGAGTATGAACCTAAGTTGAGATTTGGTTCGGGAGTATGAACCTAAATGGAGACTTAGTTCGGGAGTATGAACCTAAGTTGAGATTTGGTTCGGGAGTATGAACCTAAATGGGAACTTAGTTCGGGAGTATGAACCTAAGTTGAGATTTGGTTCGGGAGTATGAACCTAAATGGGAACTTAGTTCGGGAGTATGAACCTAAGTTGAGGTCTTGTTCGGGAGTATGAACCTAAATGGAGACTTAGTTCAGAGTATGATCCTAAGTCGGGATTTGGTTCGTGGAGTATGAACCTAAATGGGAACTTAGTTCGGGAGTATGAACCTAAGTTGAGGTTTTGTTCAGGAGTATGAACCTAAATGGGAACTTAGTTCGGGAGTATGAACCTAAGTTGAGGTTTTGTTCGGGAGTATGAACCTAAATGGGAACTTAGTTCGGGAGTATGAACCTAAGTTGAGGTTTTTTACGATGGAGGCTATTTGAGGTGTTCTTCTTTGGGAAGACTCGGGCTTACGAGAACCATCGGGAAGAAAGGTGATCAATGTCGGCCAGTGGATGGACCAAGGATTGTATCTGGGGTCATCGGAGGATTGACTATTTTAGGAAGTCGTCTGAGATTGACTGTATTTGGGAGTCACCCAGGGATTGACTATTTTAGGAAGTCGCCCTAGAGATTGACGTATTTGGGAGTCACCGAGGGATTGACTATTTTAGGGAAGTCGCCCTATGATCGACTATTTTTGGGAAGTCGCCCTATGATCCGACTATTTTTGGGAAGTCGCCCTATGGTTTGACTGCTTTTGGGAAGTCGCCCTACATGATTTGACTATTTTTGGGAAGTCGCCCTATGATCTGACTATTTTTGGGAAGTCGCCCTATGGTTTGACTATTTTGGGAAGTCACCCTATGATCGACTATTTTTGGGAAGTCGCCCTATGGTTTATTTGTTTTGGGAAGTCACCCTATGATCGACTATTTTTGGGAAGTCTCCACATGGTTTGACTATTTTGGGAAGTCACCCTATGATCGACTATTTTGGGAAGTCGCCCTATGGTTTGATCCGTTTTTGGGAAGTCGCCCTATGGTTTGACTATTTTTGGGAAGTCACCCTATGGTTTGGCTGTTTTGGGGAAGTCGCCCTATGATCGACTATTTTTGGGAAGTCGCCACATGGTTTGACTATTTTTGGGAAGTCACCCTATGATCCGACTATTTTGGGAAGTCGCCACATGGTTTGACTGTTTTGGGGAAGTCACCCTATGATCTGACTATTTTTGGGAAGTCTCCCTATGGTTTGACTATTTTTGGGAAGTCACCCTATGATCTGACTATTTTTGGGAAGTCGCCCTATGGTTTGACTGTTTTGGGGAAGTCACCCTATGATCTGACTATTTTTGGGAAGTCGCCCTATGATCTGACTATTTTTGGGAAGTCGCCCTGTGGTTTGACTATTTTTGGGAAGTCGCCCTATGGTTTGACTGTTTTGGGAAGTCGCCCTATGGTTTGACTATTTTTGGGAAGTCACCCTATGAACCGACTATTTTTGGGAAGTCGCCACATGGTTTGGCTGTTTTTGGGAAGTCGCCACTAAGGTTTGGACTGTTTGGGAAGTCACCCTATGGTTTGACTATTTTGGGGAAGTCGCCCTATGGTTTGACTATTTTTGGGAAGTCGCCCTATGGTTTGACTATTTTTGGGAAGTCGCCCTGTAATCTGACTGTTTTTGGGAAGTCGCCCTGTGGTTTGACTGTTTTGGGGAAGTCACCCTATGGTTTGACTGTTTTGGGAAGTCGCCCTGAGATTTGATGATAATGTTCTTTTAGAAAAGTAGTTGATTAAGATATGCTTTCATACCTGTGCTGTGCTTACCATGAGGCTAGGCTCATGTTGATGAAGAGTTGTTAGGTTGCCGTTCGTGGGATGGTTTCGCCGACGATTTCTTTGTCTTTGGAGGCATTTTGACTGAAGGAGGAGTTTGGTTGAGTCTGCATCTTGCTGGTGATCGTCAAACTTGTAGAGGTTTTTGAGCTTGTCTTCACATTGGGACTTCTTGCTTTTGAGAACTTGGTGTCTCTAATCGCATTGTATTTGAGAACTTGGCGTCCCTGATCGATTTGTATTTGAGAACTTGGCGTCTCTGACCGATTTGTATTGGAGAACTTGGCGTCTCCGACCGATTGGCATGGGAGAGTTTGGCGTCCCTGACTGATTTGTATTGGAGAACTTGACGTCTCCGACCGATTTGCATTTTGAGAACTTGGCGTCCCTGACCTATTTGTATTTGGCGTCTCTGACCGACTTGTATTCGAGAATTTGGCATCCCTGACCGATTTGCACTTGAGAACTTGGCGTCTCTGACCGATTTGTATTTTGAGAACTTGGCGTCCCTGACCTATTTGCATTTGAGAACTTGGCGTCTCTGACCGAATTGTATTTGAGAACTTGGCGTCTCTGACCGAATTGTATTTTGAGAACTTGGCGTCCCTGACCTAACGGTAGACACCGGAGGTGGTCTTCGTGAAATTTTCATCCATTTGTGGACATTGGAGGTCGTCTTTAGCAAGTTGCGAGCGCGGAGCTTGTCTTTGCCAAGCTGTAGATCTTTGGAGGGCGTCTTCATCCATTTGTGGACATTGGAGGTCGTCTTTGGTGAAGATCATCCTTGCCGAAAAGGGGGATTTGATTTCACGTTTGAATTCCTGCGTTCGTTAGTGAAGAGGAAGATGCATATATGATATTTATGGTGACTGATGCATGCATAGAGCCAAAAATGATTGTGAGAGTATCTTGCACAAGTTTGCGAGACGATGCATTTACTTGCTTTCGAAGATGCACTTAGCCTAAGATTTTGGAAGGGAAATTACGATTTATGATTTTCAATCACTTAGGATTTTTCCTATTGATTCAAGTTTTGTGCATGCTACATGAGCCCTTGGGAGATTTTTAGTGGGGATGCGTGGGTATGGAGACTGCTTGGAGCAGTTTTGATCAAGTGGGGGATGAGAACCCTTGATCACGACTTAAACGGCGGTTGTTGGTGAGGTTTTGTCGGCAATATCACATGGACCTCAATCTTGATGAGATTGGATTCGGATCCGGGTCTTGATTGAAACTTTCCCTCTCATTCTTGGTCATTTGAAGGCGTCTTTGACGGACTTTAGGGCCAACGTTGATACGAGTGAAGCTTCTTTCATTTGGATGAGGCGTGACCTTGGCGAAACCTTGTCAGGAGGATGATTTGATGGAATTGCTAATGCGGGAGAAACCACGATCTTGAATTCCGATGCTACGGAAGGCTGCCGTGTACCAAGTTACGAAGTGAAATTCTTTCTTGATAAAATTCGGGTCCAAAAGACCGTCTTGACAAAGCCCGGATCTGAGTAGGCAAAGCCTGGATTTTGAAGAAGTGACTTGGCGAATCTATCTCGTAGTGAAGAACGCAATGTGGACCCGAGGATGACTATAGAAGTCCCATCTTAAAGAGCCGATACAGAGAACCTGGGAGGACCGCTTAGCATGCCCCGTGAAGAAACACAGGCAGCGCCCTATTGCGCATGCAGTCATCATGTGACCAAGGAGGCACCCATCTTTTCGGATCTTAGTCAACCGTCCAATGGACAAGACTCAGAATGTTTACGTGCGGGGCACATCTTTCGAAAAGTGGGAATGAATCCTGATTTTGTGTATACACACTCGCTTTAGGTTTGACTCTTTTGAGAGAGTATAAGCGTTACAAGGTGTGGAAACGTGTATGGAAGCCCCTGGCGACGGAAAGACAGTGTTTGGCTCTATTTCCTATGATGTAGAGAGAAGACTTGTCGAGACACTTGAAAAATTGTCTTATTCATGATGATCACAAGGCTGCTTAAAACCCTTTGTTAATGTTCGGGTTATTCAACTCCTAAATCTGATATGAACAAATATTTTGATTAATCACAAGGAGAAAACCAACTGATATCGAGGATCAAGCTCGGAAAGTGTATAGGGACGATCCCTGATGAGACCGGATTTTTTTTTTCTTTTTTGAGATTTGTTTGTGATTTCGACCGGACCATTTCTGGTTGCCTACGTTCCCTCCATCATGAAGAGCTCAGGTCGCCGTAGTTCGGGCTTATCCCGAATGAAGAGAGAATGAGTGTGAAAATTCAAGACTTTGAGGTTCTTTTGGGAATTTGAGGATTGGAGATTCGAATAACATATCCCCTTAGAGTGTTCATGAAAGACACGGATGCGAAGCCCCAGTGGGACATCCACGGCAAGTGTTTGTGGAGGAGAAATGAAATATGCTCACATGAAATGTCGAATGAATCAGACTTGAATTTGCACAATCTTTGATCATTTGAGCCGAGATGGATTTGGCTCCAATTTAAGCAAGCAATGAAGCATTAATTTGATCCTGACATCGAGGATATTAGAATGAAACTGCTATCCGGTAGGGACTGTAGTTGGGTTTCCGGGCTTCGATCGGCCATCGGGTGATTTGGGAAATTTTGACCTCTTAAGATGAGAGGTCGGCTGGGCCTTTTGCTGACTGAACCTCCAAAGATGAGAGGTTGGCTTGTAGGGATGTGTTTGGGAAATCTATGGCGGGGAAGATTGATTGCCTCTAAGAATGAGAGGTCAAATTTTGATTTTGGCCGAAGGCGAGGATAATGGTAACGGGGATATCCTCTAAAATCGAGAGGATGGCTTAAGATTGGTTTAAGGTAATGATGAGAGGGAGTCCAAGCATATCGACAACTTTTTGCGATCTTGCGAGAATTCAGGCTCCTTTTTGATCATTGGAGAGCTTCTTGAGAAGTCAGGGACTTTTGAGGACTGACAGTTCTTTTTTTTTTGCTCTTTTTGTTTTTTTTTTTTTGCTCTTTTTGTTTTTTTTTTTTTTTTTTTTTTTTGTTTTTTTTTGTTTTTGTTTTTTTTTTGACTTGGAAAGCCTCCTGAGGAGTTGAGGATTATCTTTGTCCTTCCTTCATAGCTTGAACATTTTATGCATCGCCGACCCTCGAAGCTAACTTCTTTGGCATTGCTTGGACTTCTCTCGATAAGGAGCAAAGGTGATGGCTAAACAGGGTTTCAAAACATGCCGATCTTGAAATGAAAGGGTAGTGTTTAGTGAGGGTGAGGTAATGGCTTTCCTATGGGTGAAAGGTTTCAACCGCAATCCCTACTGGATGATCTAAACGAGATTTAAGTCTTCATTGCTTGCTTAAGCTTTATATGAAAAAAAGATCCATGCAAATTCATCGAGCAACGAGATGATGATGATGAAAGGGATGTGAGCATATGAGATGCAAGACGGGGAGTTGGTAAGCCCCAATTTGGGAAGGATATCAATTGATTTTCTCACTCCGATTAATTTAAATATTAATCATTTCAAAGAATTAGTGGTTGAGCAGCACAAGTGATCATTTTGGATAAAACCATTTCAATTAAGTGTAACGTGGGTGCGCAAGTGATGTCTCGAGTCTAGCAAGAAGAGAAAAAAGACTTATATTAAAAGTTAGGCATTTAACCACTATGTCCAAAATGGACTACAACGACAAATGTCCAGGAAGGACTTAGGTGAAAGAAAAGTACTAGACCCTACGAAGGTTGACTCAAAAGACTATTTTAAAGATAGGTAGCCCCCGAGTCTAGCCGCTCTTTGCCGTTGAACCATGCATCTATTCTTCGACGCCTGGAGACGGGAGCTATTGCGAGATCTTTCCATCGGGATTTCCTTGGCAATCTCTTTCTTAATCCAAACACTTTCATCGCCTGCGATGGCTGATTCATTGACCTCAAAGGGCGTGTCAAATTCCATTATGCCCACAAGGCTTGAACCACCAAACTTCGATCATGTTGACACTCATGTTGTTAGGGAGCGGGTTATTGATAGTGTTAGGCCCTTCGGGCATCTCTAACCTCCCTTGCTCAATCAAACCTTGGATGGCCTTTTTCAGGGGACGCAATCATCCGTCAGGTGCCCGTAGTGCGATGAAAGGCACAATGCTTGGAGGTATCCAAAGGAGCATTGGGGTTTCTAGGCTGATAATTTTCCAAAGGCCGGAGCAAACCTTCTCTCACCAAACCTCTGAAGATATCACTCAAAGGCATCCCAAAGTTTCCCAAGTTTTGGAGCCGGGATCTGGATGGATCGGGTTTCTTGGGAACAAAGGAAGTGGCATTGTTCTGATCTGTCCCGCATAGCTAATCACTTCTTTACCTTTTGGTTGGGCGGGAGAGCTGTGTTGGAGGTGGAAGAAACCCGGTATACGTAGCGAGTGCAGCGGTGGCTGCTGATTGTAAGCCTTTTCGAACTTAGCCCGGAATTAACCATTGCACGCAAGTCGGCGTAGGGGAAGTGACGAGGGAAGCTCTCAAATGCGGCTTCAAGCATGAGCGAAAGATGTCTAACTGCTCCTCGTCGGAGGGAGGAATGGCCATTTCCTGAGCTTTAAGTTCCACCTCTTATAGAAATCCCCAATATTCTCATTAGGGCGTTGCATCGTTGTTTGCAGGTCAACTCTGTTTGTCTCCCATTCCAAGTTGGCTTTATACTTATCCGTGAAAGTGCGGTGATCTGTTCCCAAGTAGCCCTAGCTTCAGCTGCAATCGGAAAAACCATTTCAAAGCCCCTGACTTCAAAGAGAGACTAAAGTAATCGGCCAACCTGGTTTGTGCATCCCTTAGCCTTCATTGCCAAAGTATAGGTGTCCAAGTGAGTTTTAGGGCATGCACTCCCGTCAAACAATTCCAGTGGGCATCACAAACTTGTGAGCGGGGGACAATCGAGTCGGGATCTGTAGGCCGAAGAGTAGTGTTCTTTTGGCGATCAATTCGGCAATCTGTGCTTTCATTTCCTTGTGTTGCTCCATAAACCAAGCCAATTGGGGATCCAAAGGTGGAGCGGGAATTCTGAGCCGATATTTGAGCCAGGAAGAGGACTAGGCTGTTGGTGGTGCATTGGTGGAAGGATTACCATACTCCGGGGCATAGGTGAAAACCTGTCCTTGGCCCAAATTACCACAGGGAGTGTAGGTAGGAGCTTGGGCAAAGGGATAGAACCCGGCGACTTCTTTGTTGGCTTCCAATCGGCAGAGAAGATGGAGGCGAGATCTGAGGTAGCCGGATGGCTTGGATTTCCGGAGTGAGGCCCGTAAGTAAGCTTAAGTGCGGGCCTGTCCTGGTTGTTGAATTGCATGGCTGGTTGTGGCAAGGATGCATAGCAGAGGATCTTGTGGTCTGGTGATTCTGATGAAACGGGGATGGGGGCTTGGTAACCCGTTGAACCCTGAGTGAGAAATGGTTTTGTGGAGGCTGTATGAGGGACAGCTGAGCTAGCATCATTCTGAGGAGGGGCTCCTGACTGTTGCCCCGAACCAAACTGTGGTGGCATTCCAAACTGTTGCTGCGAAAGTCTGGATTGATTGGTCCCAAACTGAGGCGGGATCCTAATTTGTTGTGGCATTCCAGGGTATCCCCAACCATGGGAAGGCATTCCGTACTGACTTTGTCCCCACTGAGGCATTGCGAACTGGCTCGTCCCGTCAGGCTGCATGGATCCAGTGGTCTGCAGTTGGGGAGCCGGCTGACCTAGGGATCGAGGAGCATGGGCTCTGGTGGTAGTACCGTGGGAGGCCGGTGGTGGCATCCTGGAGTAGTCGGGTTGACCAAGAGCGGGATTGAGGTCTTCCTCTTCTTCCACGGTGAAGGTGCCATCTGGGTTGAGACTGGCGGCCAGACCATGGCTCTTAATAGCCTCGATAAGGCTATTCAGCTGTGCTTCCTGTCGCACTCTCATCTGTTGGCTAGCGATTCCATTGCTGTCATGAGGAGTCCGGGAGGCGGAGTGACGTTGTCCCCATCGTTACCAGTTGATGCAGACATTCTAAGATTCGGAGTCGGAACGAGACGGTGAAGGCGATGATGCGCTTGACTCTTCCCAGCGGATTAAACGGTGACCCGGTGCCCGAAACCAACCTTTGTGCGGAGGCTGGGGGAAAGACACGAGGGTTCGATGTGCGGGAATGGAAAGAGGGTAGGTGTTTGGGCTTTTGGCTCATGCAACATGCGATTATTTGTTCATGTTTACTTAAAACATGTTTTATTAACCTAATCGGTTGGAAAAGATTGCTCTTCTTTTCGCAAACTACTCGATTCTGGATCGGTGGGCCCCGTCACTACGTCTATAAGCCCCTCGTATTCCACCTATTTCGACCTCCGGGGTGGACGGCCCGGCGAGGTCCTATAGGGCAAGCGGGTCCCACCGGCCGAAAGAAACGATCCTAAAAGTCGGCGGGTAATCGAGTCTTAACGAGCATTCGATGTAAATTACGGACAAGGCGACGTCAAAAGTCAAGATCATGTCAGGGGCTCGACGAAAGTCGGCATGATTTGGGCGATAAGCGTCCACAATTGATCTTGACTTGTCGTCATTTAAGCCGTAATTAGGCATGGAATATTCATTAATCCTTGATGACTCGGTGTCAATCTTTGGGAGTCGAGTGTATAATTTGTGCCGGTCGAGCCGAAGTCAAGGCGCCGGTCAATATCTTGGTCAAAGTCTGCGGCGGAAAATCGGCGGAACTTCGGCGATTAGGGTCCCCGAAAGATATTGAGTCGGTATGCCGACAAAGGCTTGAAAGGAAAGGTCTATACACGGGACAGGCATGACACGGACCAGACTAAAAACCAGCGGGTCTCGGACAAAGTGTGTCACGGACAAGTGCATAGTCGACACGAGGCTCCATGGGATGTTTGGGTAGTCTGTGCTCATCAGAGAGGCGTAATAAGACCAAACGGACCGCGACAAGGATTTCCCGGGTTAGGGACGTAGTGTGCGGTGTAAGGTCATGTGCGCGTAGTGTGCAAGCGATCTATCTTCTTTTACGAGAAAAATAGAAATTTTTATGTGTCTTAAAAAGGCATGATGCATGATTCTTTTTTTTGAATTTTTTTGAAATTTTTTTTTTGAAATTTTTATGAACACATAAGCACAAAAATTCCGACGGTTAGGGACATTATTCGACAGTCAAAATTTTGACTTTTCCGAGGCGGCCAAAAACAAACACGAAAGCGTGCAAAAATCAACACACACAAAGCACAGGATTTTCAAATGTTGAGACGGAAGCTTGACCCTCAAAAGCTTTTCCTTTTTTTTTTTTGAAAATAATGATACCGGTACGTGGGATTGTTAGACCACAATTTATCCCCGACTCGTGTTAGGAGGCGATAACGGGAAGTTTAATGGTTTCCACCAATATACCAAATATCATTTTTTTTTAGAAAAAGCTTATTTGTCCCCAGTAGTCGCCCGTGATGTACCCGATTTTTTTGAAAATCAAACGGAGTCGCCACGCCATTTTAATTTTGAGGGCCAAAACTTTGAAAAATGCCCGAGATCAGAGATTTAGGTTCGGAGGTCATGTTACGCGTCGGGAAGGACGTTAGTGTGCACCCGACGCGCCTCGCAAAACGAGTCTTCCAAACATTTGAAATCCTTTTGTTGTGTGTGTGTGTGTGTGTGTGTGTGTGTTTTGACCAAAATAATTTGAAACTGGGAAAAGTGAAAATTGGGATCTCTTTTAAGACTTTAAACTGATCCCATGATTTTTTGGAGAATTTTTGGGTTGAGTTTTGGCACTCAAAAGATTTTTGGATTTGAAAAGCAATTCTGCCAGAATGAAAGAAGGCAGTTGACCCTTGACTTTGAAATGGACTTAAAGGCTTCAAAACCTCAGAATCTGGGGAAAGTCCGAGAATGAAAGTTGCTTAAAACACCCTAAATAGGGTTTCTGCAAAGAAACTTTCCATTTTGGAAGTAATTTGAGGGGTCAAAACCTTCTGGAAATCTCAGGTGTGAAATCTGGATTTCCAGAAGCTGATGAACTGGCCTCTAAAGGAAAAATTGAAAAAAGGAGTTTTACTTACTCAAAAAATAAAATAAAAATATGTCTGGAAAGATCTGGATGTTGGCTACAAAAAGTGTTTTGTAGTCAACATCCAATTCCAAGTTTTACTGGGTCCAAAAAATAAGAAAATGGACTGAGGTCTCAGAACAATGCTACTGGACAGCAAGATGTTCTTGAGGGAAAATGTGATTTTTGGGGGATTTGCATCTATGTTCACCCCATTTTCATCCCTAGACTTGATACCACTACTTTTTATTGAGTGGTTATCATATTCAAGTCATCCTTGGGGAATTTATGGGGTTTAAACATGTCCTTTGCAAAGGGAAAGGGGATATTTTGTAGAAATGAAATTAAAGAGAAAAATCAATTTAGAGATTTAAAATATAGACCATTTGAGGTGGTCATTCATGAAGATGAACTTCAAGATGACCATCTTGGGTCAAAACTCAAGTTAAACTAAACATCAAGTAGATCCAAGTAAGAAGAACAAGATGAACAAGAAGTCAAAAGTGAATTTTAGGGTTTTGAGAAGGAGGGCTTTACCAATGGTGACACCCTATCTTCCTAGGCTTGGAATTTGACTTGAGGAGTATCAAGATTTGGTGTTTGGCTTGAGGAGTATCAAGGTTTGGTGTTTGTATTTGTGTTTGGAGTGAGATTGGGAAAGATTCAAGAGAAAATAGTGGCAATCTAGAGATTCCCACTGTTTTCTCTCTATATTCGCCGGAACTTCGTTCTTGTGATCAAAATGTGTTGTGTAAGCGAGAGAGGAGGGTTCAATTTATAAGCCTCTGGAAAATGCAATCATATCCGCGCGGAGGTGTACGTCGGCGTGCCTTTGTTCATTAATTACGGCTTCGGGCTTTGAACACAAGGAATATTTTTCAAAAAAAAAAATCAAATTAACAGCCAGTTTTTGTTCCAGCAGTTTCTATTTTTGGTTTTTGACTATTTCTTTTGCTTTTTTGATTCCTTTCTTGGTTTATCTTTTTTTGGCAATCCCTAATCTACCCTTACTTGGTTAGAAATGTTAGGAATGTTAGGAATTGTTAGAAATGTTATAACTTTCGTTAATTTTCTAACAAAAATACTAACAAGCTCAAATTGGAGCACTTACACCCGCGAGCTCCTTTCATGACACCATTAAAAACCTCAGACATGTTAGTAGTCATAATTCCATATCTATAACCACCATCATGCGCCAATGTCCCCTTTCTAGCATCTAAATTCACAAACCATTTAATTGCCTCAGCGTCAATTAAACGGATACTCTCCAAAGTATTTTTCAATTTCCTATCTTGACTTGCTTTACCAGCTCTCCAAAACAATTACTTCAAACTAACACCTCTGTGCTTCTCCAAGAAATTTGCTTACATATGCCTCAAAAAATATCTATGATGCACATTTGGCCACCATGTATCTTCCGATATAGTTTTAAGAATGCCATGATTATGGTCAGATATCAAGCATACCTCACGACTCTTGATAATATGTCTGCAAACAAGATATAAGAACCAACACCAATTAAACAAGTCCTCTTTTTCAGAACAACAAATGCAAGAGGAAGTATACTGTCTTGGGCGTCAACACCCATGGCAATCAGTATTACCCCTTTATATCTACCATGAAGGAATGTTCCATCAACAAAAATGACAGGCCGACAATGAGAGAAAGCTTCAATGCAAGGCCCAAATGCCCAGAACACCCGTTGAAACATGTGTAATTCATCGACAGTAGGAGGAGGATGAGTATACTCAACAATTGTTCTGGGGTTGTATTTTTGGATGGCTACTAGGACGCGAGGTAACCTTATATAATATTCATCCCAATCTCCAAAAACCTCTGCAATGTCCTTCTGCTTTCCACACCATGCCTTCTTATACGTAATATCCTTGCCAAACATTACACTAATGTTTGCAATAATAACTCTAACTTTCACATATGAATCGGCCTTAATGAGAATAACCACTTGCCGACCAATAAACTTCGCATCTAGGTTGGGGTGACCTTGACTTTCTCCAAAAAACAAGCAACAATGAGGACCCTTGTATTTGGTCACTTTCCAATAACCATGTTTCTTCCTACTCACACGAACATGAAAATTTCATGGATACTCACCACTAGAAACTGACCAATTACTGAAGAAATTTTACTGACGGTCGGTAATACCGACGAACATTCAACGATTACCGACAGAATTTTAATTTGCATTCACCGGGATTTTTTTAAAAAATTTTCATTTGATTTCGTCGGTAACGCTTAAAAATCCGTCGATATTACCGACGGATAAGGTCCTTCGGTACTATCGACGGAAAAATCCGTCGGTAATTCAATGTAAAAATTAAACCCATCATCCTCTCGCCGCCCCTCATTCTTAAACCTAATCGCTTACCCCTTCTCTCTCTCCCTCTCCCCTCCTGTGAAACCCTTCTCCACGCACAAAATCCTTTCGATTTCATTCTCCTCAACTCAAGAGGCAGCGAAAAGGAACGACGAAGAAATCCTTCGTGATTTACACAGCAAAACTCCCCCAATCTTCCCTCGATTTCATGGTCATTCGAAGAAAGGATGGATTTCTCCAATTTGACGCAAAAATGCGCTTTGATTATATCATTTCGATCAGGTTGGTTCTTCTTTCTTACTAGCGTACTACGGTGAGAAATTTGAATCTAATGTCGGGTTTTTTTTACCATCTTCCGATTGAATTGGAATTTTGTGTACTGTTTGGCAAGTTATTAGGGTTCAGTTGTTCTTGAGTTGTTGGATCAAGTGTTGTTGCGAAATCTATATTGGAAGGAGATTAATGACGATATTGCTAGATTTGGTATTGTTTAGTGTAATTTTAGTGTTTTTGATAGCGGGATGTTGTAGCTAGTAGTAAATATTTGTGGGTGATTGGCGTTCTAGAAAAAAGAAAGAGCTCAAGATTTATTTTTTTTGCTTCTTGTTGTTGATATCAACTTGGGATTCTTATGTTTGGTTTTAGTACTAGTGACTCTAGTAGTCTTGGTTTTGTATGCTCTAGAAAACTGTTTCATGTTGCCATTTTATTAATTTGGGACAGATTTATTAGTATGTTTTCCTTTTTGAATCATTATATTGATTTAAGTAATTAGTAACAGAGAAGGGAGTTAGGGTTTCATTGTTATATTTACTAATTTTATCTTCAAATTTCACATGTCAATAAATTCAGGTGATAATGGTCTTCTTCTGGATGAGATAGTGATTAATGGATCCTGAAAGCAAAAAGTTTGGAAGAGGTAAGCCTTTCTATACTCAATATTGATCGATTTGTATTGCATACATATTCTTGCAACTATTTTACCATCCTTGTTGTTAGTTTTTCTCTATCTATTGGTTATGAATAAATAGGTATATCCTTCGTTGTTTTACTTACTAGCGTAACTCTTGAGTTAGATACTCTATTGGATGAAAGTATTATGCTTTTATCTCATTTTTCTGTGTTGGCTTCGGTAAACCCCCTTATAGTTACCTTGAACAGATTCAACTTAAACTCAATATTAGTCTATGTTGATTTTATGTTCTTTTGTGGTTTGTTTCCACTTCCACTATTACTCAATATTATAATTCACGTATGCTTTCCGTTTCTCTTTCCATATTCTGAAGTACATGCCCTTTTTCTTTTACTTTTCATTGTAGGGTTGAGGACATTCAACGATTACCAATATAATTTTAATTTGCATTTGCCAGGAATTTTTTTAAAAAAATTTCATTTGATTCCGTCGGTAACGCTTAAAAATCCGTTGGCATTACCGACAGATAAGGTCCTTCGGTATTTCAGACGGAAAGATCCGTCGATAATTCGATGTATAAATTAAACCCAGCGGCCTCTCGCCGCCCCTCACTCTTAAACCTAATTGCTTACCCCTTCTCTCTCTCTCTCTCCCCTCCTGTGAAACCCTTCTCCACGCGCAATATCCTTTCGATTTCGTTCTCCTCAACTCAAGAGGCAGCGAACAAGAACGACGAAGAAATCCTTCGTGATTTACACAGCGAAACTCCCCCAATCTTCCCTCGATTTCCTGGTCATTCGAAGAAAGGACGGATTTCTCCGATTTGACGCATTGCGCTTTGATTATATCATTTCGATCAGGTTGGTTCTTCTTTTTACTAGCGTACTACGGTGAGAAATTTGAATCTAATGCCGGGTTTTTTTACCATCTTCCGATTGAATTGGAATTTTGTGTACAGTTTGGCGAGTTATTAGGGTTCAGTTGTTCCTGAGTTGTTGGATCAAGTGTTGTTGCGAAATCTGTATTGGAAAGGAGATTAATGACGATATTGCTAGATTTGGTATTGTTTAGTGTAATTTTAGTGTTTTTGATTGCGGGATGTTGTAGCTAGTAGTAAATATTTGTGGGTGATTGGCGTTCTAGAAAAAAGAAAGAGCTCAAGATTTGATTTTTTTTGCTTCTTGTTGTTGCTATCAACTTGGGATTCTTATGTTTGGTTTTAGTACTAGTGACTTTAGTAGTCTTGGTTTTGTATGCTCTAGAAAACTGTTTCATGTTGCCATTCTATTAATTTGGGACAGATGTAGTGAATCATTATATTGATTTAAGTAATTAGTAACAGAGAAGGGAGTTAGGGTTTCATTGTTATATTTACTGATTTTGTCTTCAAATTTCACGTGTCAATAAATTCAGGTGTTAATGGTCTTCTTCTGGATGAGATAGTGATTAATGGATCCTGAAAGCAAAAAGTTTGGAAGAGGTAAGCCTTTCTACACTCAATATTGATCCATTTGTATTGCATACATATTCTTGCAGCTATTTTACCATCCTTGTTGTTAGTTTTTCTCTATCTATTGGTTATGAATAAGTAGGTCTATCCTTCGTTGTTTTCCTTACTAGTGTAACTCTTGAGTTAGATGCTCTATTGGATGCAAGTATTATGCTTTATCTCATTTTTTTGTGTTGGCTTCGATAAACCCCTTTATAGTTACCTTGAACAATTCCACTTAAACTCAATATTAGTCTATGTTGATTTTATGTTCTTTTGTGGTTTGTTTCACTTCCACTATTACTCAATATTATAATTCACATATGCTTTCCGTTTCTCTTTCCATATTCTGAAGTACATGCCCTTTTTTCTTTTACTTTTCATTGTAGGGTTGAGGACACTTTCATTCGTTTCCTTGAGTTATCTGATGAATATAAGAGGGGGTATGTTAGTCTCTTTATAATTACCTCTCGACTTATGTGTCCTGTTCTGATTTACTAGTGTAACTTGTTTTTGACCTTTCTTTTTCTTTGTTTGTCACTGTGTTTAATAATTGTTACAGACCTATTCAGAATGCAGAGATATTGAAATATCTCTCTCTCTCTCTCTCTCTCTCTCTCTCTCTCTCTCTCTCTCTCTCTCTCTCTCTCTCCATATATATTTATACTCACACATTGCCCGTGCATTGTATTTTTCAGTCTCCATTTTTCATGTTCTTTACCTGCTTGTGCTCTGCTTTTGAGTTTGTATTTACGCTACCATGCTCGATTTTTCCCTTGCAGAAACTGACACTAAAGCTCAGAGAGTTGAAGAAAGAAGCGGAAGTACTGGAAAAGATGGCCACATCTCTCTATCTCTATCTCTCTTTCTCTCTCTCTTGCTCCCCTCCTGTCTCCCTCTCCTGTTGAATAGTTGGATGAATTAATTTTGCATCTGTGTTAACTTTTTTCTAATGAGACTTACTTGTGTACTTGTTTTATGAATGTCTCAATAAACGGATGATCCAGAGCTTTGTCTTTGAAACCTTTATATCTTTTGGATTTAGGGCCTCCAATACTATTCCCCCTGTCCCTAAATGAATGTCGGTTTTTTTTTTTCAAATGTGCTCTTGATCAAGAGCAAATTTGAAAAAAAAAATCGAAATTCATTTAGGGACGGAGGGAGTAGATCTTTTCTTATTTCCATGTGACATACTTCAACTCTATTTGAGATAGTTTCAATTAAAGGGTATCTTATCGTAATTTAATATTCCTTTCTTTCAGATTTTAAAATTCGGATGTGGAAAAGATCAATTCAGCTGCTAAAGCTGAATTGCACGAGCAATTTCTTGTTGCTGCAATTGAACGTGTTAAACTCTCTAAAGTGAGTTCCCTATGCCTCATTCCCTCTAACCATGATCCTCATCTGCGAAGAAATAAACAAAAATTCCAATCCAAATACACACTGCTTGTTTCTGTTGACCATTGAAGTTAAAACTGAGTCTTTCTTCTACTTTTCCTTGGCATGAGAAGCTGTTTGGTGAACAGGCTGTTAGGCCAGAGACTGAAAGCAAAGAGGTACATATTTGGAATCAAAATATGATTAAGTCAGCTTTTGATTCGATAAAAAAAAGTTATGAAATTGTGCCAGGAAAATGTACCCCCTCCCCTCCGTCCCAAAGTGAATATCCAAAAAAATTCAATTATGTTCCTGATCAAGAGCAAATTTGAATTGGACATTCATTTTGGTTGAACTCGTACGCAGATATTTGACTTAATAGATGTCAAACGTAATGGAGTTATCGAATTCGGGGAGTTTGTTCGTTCATTAGGTGTTTTCCACCCAAATGCACCTGAAGCTGATAAAATTGCCTGTAAGTTTACTTCAAGTTTACTTCACTGTCATTAAAACTAATCATTGTTGACTATAGATAGGGCGGGAAGGCTGTTTTACCTTGTTTGGCAATCTAATATGATATTTGAACGACCGACAGTGCATGTATTATACTATATTTGCACGCAGTGAACTATGTGTTATCTTACGTTTTAGAGCTATGATAATTCATCAGAATGCCTCATAGGTCTAAGGAAGATCGAACAACATATTCAATGTTTAGCTTATATTACCCTTTAGTATTATGAAATGTGATTGGCATTTATAATAGATGCATCCGGATGTAAGTAAAATCATGATTGATATATCCATTAGCAATATTTTAAATCTTGCGCATGAGATGGAGATCCCAAACTAAGCTCAATGTCAATACTACACTATATGATGCAGTTTGATTCTATTATATGCTGTCCTAAGCTATAGTTATATTGATTATGCCTTTGTGATTGCATTTGATGATTCATGCACAAGTTTGGACGTGTGCGAGCAGTTCATGGATATGAATGGTATGATAAGGGATGAAGATCTACTTGTGCACAAAATTGACTCTCCAGGGAACGGTGCAGTTCTTCAACTTTACATGCCAAGGCCATATGTGATGTTGATTTTCTTTTTACATTTTTTGTCTCCTTGACTTTTTCGGTTTTCAGAACCTCCACCAAAGTATTGAGCTTAGTCATGAGCGTTTCATTGGTCTCTTCATAACTTTTTCTAGTTTGTAGAACCTTTCAGAGTATTGTAATTGAATGTTGGTATTTTGGTGATTGAATGTTTAATTGATTTGTATTTGAATGTTTAATTGAGTTGTATTTGAATGTTGGTATTTTGGTGATTGAACATGTTGCAGGTGGCTTTTTAAATATTTCAATTTTTTTTTTCAATTCTGAACAATTTACCGACGGACCATTCCGTCGGTAAATTCTTTTAAAAACTGATAATATTATTACCGACGGACTGGTCAGTCGGTAAATCTGAACTTTTACCGACAAAATTCGGCAAATACGCCGGTTATTGGCCGGCAGATGACCTTTGCCTACGGACCATTGCCGACGGTTTTTTGGTGTTTACCGATGGACGGTCCGTCGAAATTACCGACGGAAATATCCATCGGTATTACTAACGAAGAATTACCGACGGAATCCGACGGATCGCGTCTGTCGGTAAACAACTATTACCAACGGATTTTAAGGTTTACCGACGAATTTTTTCGGTTGTAATTGTCCAGTTTCTAGTAGTGACTGTTTGAGAAGACATACTATTGCCCAGGAATGAGGTGTGCTTTTTTTTACCCTGAACCTCTGATTAGTTCTAATATGGTGCCTTTTTATGTCAAATTGAGCCTCGTTATTGTCAGAAAAGTGTATCCCTTTCGCAATTTCGTCTTTCTCTGGATCCCAAACCGGAAAACTAAGTTGATCATGAGAATCAATCAATCCCTCTTCTTGTCGAGCAATATCACCAATATCACCGTAAAAAGAGTAATCTGCTATCTCATACCTCCGATTTTCTGGTGCTTCATAATGAATTAAATGTGTTTCCAAGTTATCATCAATCAGACCATCATCACCATCGCCCAAATCTATATCAGAATCACTACTACGCTCTTCATATCCATCATCAACATCATTAGGTAATGCATCTACATCCGTGTCATCTTCTTCTTCTTCATAATCTTCATCATCTTCCAAATTCTTATCATTAACAGGATCATTTTAGCATCCCCCATAATCATAATTTGGTGTTTTGATTGATACAAGTGTGTGTGTACTTGGACCAACCCCTGCATCACGATAGCAACTTGATGAATTCCCATAAAAAGTCTCTGTATTACATGTTTCAAACTATTCATAATGTCGATTTTCAATCAATTTAATGACCATATACAACTGCAAATTACTCAGCCCACCATATTTAGCAGAAACATCGAACATTAAATCCATACCCGCATCATTTTCAATACGAAAAGGAAAGTACACATCAATACCGCTATCAAATGAATGTGGATACCTACAAATTATTTCCAACTCATATAAAATCTGATCTACACGCATCACTTTATATAATTCATCAAGCAATTGATTGTAACTCCATCTACAATGAGCCCTAATCGCACATTTCGACCCTTTTTGAAAATGAGGGCCATCAAATGGACATTCATCATCACATCCCCAATAGCACATGAAAATGAGTGAATCTCCGTTCATTTTTAACCCTACATTACAAAATCAAAGTGTTAAAATATTAAAATAACCTAATTCTAATATTTATATATATATTACTAACTATATATATAAACACAAATATATAAAATGATTGAGATGTTGAAGATTTACCTTAATTTGTACTATCTACTAATTATAACGTTGAAATATGTAAAAATTGAGTATTTCTCAAATCAATCTTCTTCTTCCTTTCTCTCTATTCTGAACGTATGTTTAGATACTGCAAGAATCTGTTCCAACCTTATCAATAAAAGGCTTAAACTCGCCAAATCAATTGGCGAGTTTAAATCTCGCTTAAACTCGCTAATTGATTTGGCGATTTCAATTTTTATGGCGTTTTGATTTTAATATTACAGAAATAATTAATGAAATAAAAAAAAAAATTAACTCGCCATTCCATTTGGCGAGTTTGAACGGATAAATGTCAAACTCGCTAAATGGTTTAGTGAGTTTTGAAAAAATGGACATTTTGAAAAATAGTTTGAAAAATCAATGGATTATTAGATACATCCTTTCTGGAAAGGTTTCAACAATTAATTTTCAACAACTAATTCGACAGGATCGTAAGGTTTCAACAATTAATTTTCTTCAAAACTCGGATAAATAGAATGTTCTTCAATCAATAAACAAAGGAATAGAAACCTTACGATCCTGTCGTATTAGTTGTTGAAAAATATTGTGTTTTGAAGAAAATTAATGGATTATTTCCTAAAGGGTAATTTTGTCATATTACTTAAATATTTATGTGTTTGTGTTCTTCTCCATGAGAACAAGAAATCAAATATTTGTTTGTCCAAAATGGTTATTGGATGAATAAGATATGAATGCTCAAAGTAAGTGGGTTGGAAAGATAATTATCCCACATTGCTAAGGAAATGAATTTTCTCACATTGATTGAGATATAAAGGCTCAAAGTAAAAGAAAAGTGGTGTTATCCCACATTGAAAAGGAATTGAATTTGATGCTAGTATAAAGTCTTGAACATTAGAGTAGTGCTCAAGATTATGTAGCATAGAGGCTCTCTCTAGCGCACAGGTGCGCAAGTGGATTGCAAATCAAGTTCCAATTTGGCTTGCGAGGTGCGGACACGAATGTAGCACCGAAATTGCCTACGTAGGCAAGCCCACCTTTTGCTAATGTTTTGATTTTGTAAATTAAAAATAAAGCCTTTGACTTTGATTGATATGCTCGGCCGAGCAGGTTGTTGTCTCGCCCGAGCAGAGCAAGACAGAATGTTTGATTTTTGGAACAGGTATGCTCGGCCGAGCCAGTTGTTGACTCGCCCGAGCAAGGCAAAGCCAAATGTTTCTGGACAACCATGCTCGGTCGAGGCATATGCCTTGCTCGGCCGAGCAGTTGCTGAGTAGATGTGTAACAGTCGAGTATTAAATGTGAAAAACTGAAACGGAAAATCATTATGATTAATATTTTCTGATTAATGGTTGTTAAATTCGTAATAATGTTATTAATTACCGAATTAAACCATATGAATTTCAGTTTTGATCTTGGTTGAAGGAGTATAAGTTGTTGTTGACAACAATAAAGAAGAAAACAGTTGAAAAACACTAGAAGAGAAAACACT
Source organism: Adenophora triphylla var. japonica (assembly GCA_022495995.1). NCBI lineage: Eukaryota > Viridiplantae > Streptophyta > Magnoliopsida > Asterales > Campanulaceae > Adenophora > Adenophora triphylla. Next base: position 920,748 of record JAFEMH010000020.1, read on the forward strand.
ACACAACAGAGAAAACAAATTGCTTCTGCAATTCTCCTCCATATTCCTCTTGGTGCATCTTGTTATTCTTTCTTTGGCCTCCTAGCTTGCATAGTACTATCAAGAGGTGATTTAGTCTAAGCTCGATTCAGCTCGCCGGGATACTTAGGTGCAAAGTGCGCACGATCCGCACGTTCTATACTGGGAGACAAGCGTCCCAACAAACTTAAGCACACTCGGTGAGGGGACGAATATGTTTTAAGGAGACAGTGAATTTCATTGGGTGCATCAATATCAACAACTATCCTTTTGTATTTTCAGTTTATAAATATCTGTATTTTATATATTTTCGGTAATCTTTTTCCTTGGCAACCTTGTAACATTAGTTACTTGCCGATATACTCCCCCCGTCCCGCTAATATCCGCACACTTTCCTTTTTGGGCGTCCCGCTAATATCCGCACACTCCTAAGAAGGAAACTTTATATTAATAAAATATTCACCCAACCCCACTCATTCTCTCTCTTACATTATTTTAATACTCACAACACCATTATAATTTATTACACCCTCCACTCATTCTCTCTCCACTCATTCTTTTACACTCACAACATTTTATTAAAATATCATATTCCTTAATTCCCGCGCAAACAGTGTTAGTGCGGAATTTAGCGGGACAGAGGGAGTAAGCGAGAGCGCAATTCAATTTAAAAAAAAAACAAAAACTTTTGACAAGTCAAGTGACAATGATGGGTAAATAGTTGAAGCAGATCCTCAGTATACACCCATTGACAAACATTCTCTTGACAGGAAACAGAAGAAAATGGGACCCTTTTTTGGAAGTAAAAGTAAAAATATATTATAGTAATGGGAGATAACAAAAATCAAGTTGGCAAGTAGCACCGTAAACTTCCAAGAACAAGGTTTTGCCCGAAGCACCAAAGACAAGTCCGATTCCCAGAAGAAGAAGAAGAAAAAAGCACCCAAAAAGTTGGCAACAATCACAGTGTGTGTGTGTTTGTGAACCAACATTATTGTCAGAAATTCCAATTTCCACAATCTAAGAGGTCAAAATGAAAAGTAGTCTTAAGGACCACTGCAACCCCCACCCCACCCCACCCTCACCCCACCCAAAAAATAATAAAATAATAAAAAATTAAAAAATTAATATTACAACAAAAACATTACTTTAGTGCCGCAAAGACTCCCACCTATGGTGGGGTAGGGAGGGACAAATGTACGCAACATTGTCTTTGTATTAAAGCAAATAGGGGCTGTTTCCAAATAACTCACGATGAAAATTGCATTGACTGATTGCGACATTTTAACAAAGAATCGCATACAGTTTAGTGAGTTATTTAGCTTTATTATATCATATTTCCAAACAAAAAATAGCGAGTATTTGGCTATATCGAAAATGATGAAAATTAATATTAATAATAAAAATAATAATAATCAATAACTTTAATCCATTCTCATAAATCTTGACATCAAATTAAAGCCATCACATTCATGCCTCAACTGAAGTCAATGTTTCTTCGTCAGTTAAATCAACTGTAATAATATTTTGAGAAAAATACCTCTTTTTCGTCCCTCAACTATATTAAATTTTACTTTTTCGTTCTTAAATCAATTTTTTTTTTTTACCTTTTCGTCCTTAACATATCATTTCTACGATTATATCAATATTCTTCCGTTAATCTTTCATCCAAAATTTCTTTAAACTCATCTGAGTTGGCAGCATTACATTACCTTCTATCCTACGTGTAGCTGACTAATCAACTAAAACAATGGTAAGAAAGTTTCAATAAGTAAAGGGAGGAAAGTGTAAATTCCGAGAAAATTGTTTATTTTTAAAGAGAGAAAATTGTTTAAGCAAATTATAAATACCACCAACCCTCAAATTTATTATTTATTTGTTAATAATAAAATAATAAAATAATAAATGATAATATTAGTATTTTAAATTTTAAATTTTATTTATAATTTATTTATTTCTCACTAATTTTTTAAAAACTCTTACTATTTTATTGTATATCATTTTATCATTTTATAAACATTTTTTTTTAATTTTCAATTTCCCTTTATTCCTTCAACTCCAAATACCTTACTACCACCACACCCACCACCATCACCACCATTATCAACAACAAATAAAACACACCATCATCAACATCCTTAATACCACTACCAACAACAACCACAACACATCAAAAATCACACATAAAACTCAAGTTCAATCTGGTTCGGAACATAGAAATAGAAAGAAAAATGAACATATCTGATTTCAAATTTCAGATCTAAGAATAGAGACTGGGGAGACGCCAAATTGGAGATAGCTATCCAAGCAATCGACGCCGATGTAGGATATACACGGGATATACATGGGATATATCTCCCATATAAACGTGTATATATCCTATTATTATGTAAATCTTTGTAATCTTTTGTATTGATCCATTTCCTTATTTTAGGATCTAGATGGCTCTCAAAGAGTTGTATATATGTAACCTTTATTTACTATTGTGTGTTTACCTGCATGGTTAGGTTGGAAGTTTTTCTTCTTAATAAATCTTTTGATATAGTGCAAATTGCAGGTGCACAATGAAAGATTCACCTATATGAGCATGAAGTTTGGCTGCTTCAAGGAAGTTCAGGGTTGGCTTCTCTATATGCTCATGAATGGATATGGACACAAGGCCTATAAAATTAGTGTCGATAATAAACTTTTGAAGTGGTTCTAAACTCATGTGTATATTATCTTCATGTATTCAAAATGTGTAAAAGGGTTCAATGCTTAGACACACCCTAATACTCGAATATTTGAAATGTGTAATATTACTAAGGTGGTAATTTAATCTTTGTGACATTGCCATTAATGCATGAGTTGTTATATATTTGTCAGTTTTTAACTAAACCAAGGATTATACTTAAATGGGGGAGGATTGTTGATGATTTAAGTAAAATCATTGGTCATTTAGTATAGTCGGGGTTTATGTTTTGAAGATGGGTAAGCTTGGGAATACTATATTGTGAATCTGGGGGTGAGGAGTGCACATTCACATAAGTTTTACGGGCTTACGAGTGTTAATAATCAAATACTCCCTCCGTCCCACAATTTTATGGACTTTTGCAAAATGCACGGAGATTAAGGAGAAATTATTATATTGAAAGTGTTGTGAGTGTGAAAATAAAATAGGAGAGAGAATGAGTGGAGAGAATAGTAAATTATAATGGTGATGTGAGTATTAAAATAATGTAGGAGAGAGAATGAGTGGAGGGAATAGTAAAGATTCCTTTCCATTTTGGGAAAGTTAGATATTATTGTGGGACGCCAAAAATAGAAAGTTTACATATTATTGTGGGACGGAGGGAGTATTTTGTTTCCTTTCAAATTTCAAAATAGTTCACACTACAGAGAGACCTCTGCCATGGTTTTTTTTTTTTGTTGATGATTTAAGTAAAATCATTGGTCATTTAGTATAGTCGGGGTTTATGTTTTGAAGATGGGTAAGCTCGGGAATACTATATTGTGAATCTGGGGGTGCGGAGTGCACATTCACGTAAGTTTTACGGGCTTACGAGTGTTAATAATCAAGTATTTTGTTTCCTTTCAATTTATGATTTTTTGCAACAACAAAAAAAAACCCTGGTTGAGGTCTCTGTAGTGTGAACTATTTTGAAATTTGAAAATTGGTGTGACAGTTACTTTGGTAACTGTTGGAATTCTAAGGGATACAACCATTTGAAAGGCTGTTTGATTATCTGCAAGGGACACATATATACTATATAATAGTTCCATCATCTTCATTTTTGATATAAAAAAAAATTAATACTCCAAAAGTAGTCTCCAGCTTCTTCAGTGCCATACCAGGAGGGCAAATTGTAGTCTTATCCCACAAGGATATTCGTGTAACCCAGGGCATTTGATAGGGTCGAATAATTCTTGCAGGAAAGTGTTTCGGTGCATGATTCTACAATATATCCAGGTTATTCGACATTCGATAATACAATAATTCCAACAACTATATCAGTCATTTAAGGCTAGCTGATCACCTAGTGCTACATTGGACTCAAATATATTTTTAAACAAATTGAAATACCAAATTAACAGAATAAGTCAACTTATATTGCATAAAAAAACAAGTTTAGATCAAGTAAGTTTCTTTAGTGATCTTATTATGTAAAATGGTTGCGACAAGCATAGGCCGGGGTATGTCTGCCCTACCCACACCTCTTCCCCACTTCAAAGTACCCCAACTGTAATCACTTATGGGCGGGGGTAGAGTTGGTTTCCCCATCATTATCCTTATTTATGAGCGTAATCTACTCTATTGGTGCCTTATGATTCTTGTGCAGAGTTTAGGCTAGATGTGTATGGACCAAAGTGTTCACTGTTTTATATTTAAGTTGTAGCATATGCTTCTTAATTTTTTTGTTTCATTAAGTTGTTCGTTGTGGTTCTCTTTTTCCAGCTAAAAGCCAAAATGAAACTAGCTGAGAAGAACGGAAAATCAGCCGTGAAAAGACAGCAACTTCAACCCGCGGCAAAACAGGAATCAGTAGCACATTGCCCTCATTTCTATATGGGCGATGCAAGGACGTTGTATTTTCACTCTATTTTACTCTCTTTCCAGGACCCATATATCTTGATTTTAGGAGTTTTCATACTTGGAATTGTGATTCTTTTTTTAACGTTATTAAATGTGTAAATTTATGACAAGGTCCACTATGCAAATTTTCACATGATACAATTCCCTTGACAAAACCCATGGTAATATTCCTTTGTCTTGAATCTTATGCAGTGCTCCGGTACAGAGACAGGCTTTCTTGTAACTCCCTCCGTCCCGGAATGAAAGTCCCATTTACCATTCTTATTTGTCCCATAAATATAGTCTCATTTCCATAATTGAGAGGTTAAATTTATTGAACTTTTAAAATTGCCCTTGTGATAACCAAGGATGAAAGGGGAGAGAGAGAAATAGTGAGGGGAGGTTGGGAGACAAAGAAGAGCGTAGGACAGTGATGGAAATGAAATTATGTTCTTAAAAATTAATGATTGAAAAGTCAAATGAGACCAATGAATGGAGTACTATATTAATAGTAAACTGAATTAGTTCTTGTGATGCCAGAAAAGTCAAGAAAACTTCGGAGGAGGAGGTGATAGAAATATACCAAATCACAATCATATACTCCCTCTGTCCCACTTCAGTGTGAACTTATTTCTTTTTTGGGACGTCTCACATTAGTGTGAACTGACCAAAATAGCAAAAAATATTTACTATTTCATCCACTCATTCTCTTTCCTACTTTACTTTTACACTCACAACATTCTCTCTCCTAACTATTCCTCCCATTCATTCTCTCTCCTATTTAATTTTTCATACTCACAAACACCTCCTCCACCTATTTCTCTCTCCTACTTTTCCTTAATTTTCGTGTCCAAAAAGTAGATCCACACTGGAGTGGGACGGAGGGAGTATTATATTTTCTTATTTTAATAATTTCCTTATTATTATAATACCTTATTATAATAGTATTTCCTCTACTTTTGTAATTATATATTTCCTTAATTAGTGGTTTTTAGGTTATATATATATTCATACAAATGTTAATAATAAAACTTGAGTTATTCATACCAATTTCGTCTCAATATTCAAAGGAATACACATAAGAATGTGAGTTAAAATTACCACCCAAAGGTAACCAACCTAAGGGATATAATAAACTAGAAGAAATACATCTTCTAAAACCAAGTCAAAAGACTCAATAATTTTATATAAACTCCTCTCTCCCATTACAATTGCATAAGTAAGATATTTATAAAAGCCTTGGAACAACCCTCTAAGTTAGGATAAACTATATACTCCCTCCGTCCCAATAGTAGCTTCACATTTTGCCATTTTGGGTGTCCCGTTAATAGCTTCCACTTTCCTTTTTTGGCAAAGGAATCTTTACTATTTTCTCCACTCATTCTCTCTCCTACATTATTTTAATACTCACAACACCATTATAATTTACTATTCCCTCCACTCATTCTCTCTCCTATTTTCAAATTACACTCACAACATATTTTCTTCCCACCCATTTTATTAATTTGCGTGCAAGGCAAAAAACGGGCAGCTCTTATTGGGACGGAGGGAGTATTAATTATGAATAGACAAGAAGGTCTAGGAATATGAAAAGCTAAAAGTCTTGGCCAAATTCGGATGTATATGTCTTTATGCGTACCACTTGGTAAAATTGTCATAACTTATTCTAGAAAAATTCAAAAGACGATCCGAAAAGTGTACCACTTGGTAAAATAGTCGTAACTTATTCTAGAAAAATCCAAAAGACGATCTGAAAAGTGCGTTGAAAACTAGACTCGAAGATCTTTTCGGGATATGTAATTCAGCTGCTGGAAATTTATGTACAATTACCAAAATGCCCTTAACGTGAACCCAAAATCTGGTTCTTTATTATTTTGGATAGCACCATCAAACCGTTATTTTCAATAGTTTCTTAAACCAAAAACCTACTCCTCTAATAATGAACCTCAGGGATATATGAAGGCTTGTTTCCCGCATCAGCTTGTGTAGACTATTTTGCCCCATTATTAATAGCTAATTTCCTGTTATCAATGAATGTATGCTTCTCCATTTTGGGTGTTGAATGTCCAAGTGCATGGTTTAGTTTTATCATGCAACTATTCACTACTTATTTTTTGCAAGTAAGCCATGTTTTTTGGTACCGCAGGCTTGCTCACATTTTTCGCGACACTCATGCATGAAGGGACCCCAATGTCCATTCGATCACGAACTCTTGAAGTATCACTGCAATAATTTTTAGACCAAGGGCTCTTGCAGCAGAGGTGTAGACTGTTTTCACACAAGGTTGTTTTCTTACGTCATACTCCCTCCGTCCCGTAATGATTTTCCTACTTTTTTGGTTGTCAACACGAAGGTACTATTACAATCATAAATGTATATAGAAGAAGATGATCTCATATATTTCTATTCTATTATAAAACTGAACTCACATAATAAACTGAACTCATTAGTTTATATACAAAGAGAAACACAGTAACAGAATGAGAACTATCAGAATACAACTCACACCTTGAACTCTTACAATATTACACAACACACCATCAGACATTTGAGCTGACATTAATATGGTCCTCCATAATATCCCCTTTCAAATTGGAAGTGGCAAACAAGTTGAAAACTTGCAATTGGACAAAAGAGAAGAAAGCTGTGATGAAGAAAGAGGTTTTGTGAACATATCTGCAGGCTGGTCTTTGGTTGCAATGTAGACAAGAGTAATCAAACCTGATTGAAACTTGTCCCTGACAAAGTGACAATCTATCTCGATGTGTTTAGTGCGTTCATGAAACACTGGATTAGACACCAAGTGTAGAGCAGCACCATTATCACAATGCATATCAACAAGAGTAACATCAGACACCGAAAAATCCTTAAGTAAAGAAACCAACCAAGAAACTTCACAAGAGGCATTAACCAGACTTCTATACTCTGCTTCAGCAGAGCTCCTGGAAACTGTATTTTGTTTCTTAGCCTTCCAAGACACTAAACAACTCCCAAGCATTGCACAGTAACCAGAAAGAGATCTTCTGGTGGATGGACAGGCACCCCAATCAGCATCACAAAAAATAGACAACTTCATAGAGCTGTCTATAGCATGGAATTAACCCTGACCAACTGTAGTCTTCAAATATCTCACCAGTTTTAAAGCAACAGTCAAATGAGGCTGTTTGGGAGAAGCCATAAACTGGCTGAGAATATGCACATAATAAGTGATATCTGGCCTTGTAATAGTGAGGTAAATCAACCTACCAACAAGTCTCCTATACTGAGCAGGATCAGAAATAGGATCACCAATATCAACATCAAGACCATGATGTTGATCCGTAGGAACACTAGAAGATTTAGCATTGGATAGACCTGTGTTTGCAATGAGATCTAAAGTGTATTTTCTCTGATGCAAACACAAACCAGAAGAGTTCTTGACAAACTCAATGCCCAAGAAGTATTTGAGTGGTCCTATATCCTTAATGTTGAACTGGCCATGCAAAAACACATTCACCTTGTCAATATCATCCATGCAAGAGCCAGAAATTAGAATATCATCTACGTATACCAAAATGAACACCATAGCTGAGGTAGTAGTCAAGAAGAAAAGGTAGTGATCATTCTTGGACTGAATAAAACCATAGGCTAACAAAGCAGTGGAAAACGTATGAAACCACTGTCTAGGGGACTGTTAAGACCATACAGGGATTTAAGAAGTCTACAAACCACTGGTTGACCTGACTTACTCTTAGCCATTGATGAAGGAAGAACATACCCCTGTGGTAATTTCATATAGACTTCCTCAGTTAAGCCCCCATGAAGAAAGGCATTAGTGACATCTATCTAATCAATATGCCAAACTTTGGTAGTAGCCACTGCTAACAAGATTCTAACAGTGGTCATCTTTGCCACTGGTGCAAAAGTTTCAAAATAATCAAGACCCTCGGTGGTCTGAGTGAAACCTTTTGCAACCAATCTAGCCTTGTATCTCTCTAAAGAACCATCAGTATTGAACTTCAGTTTATAAATCCATTTACATCCCACAGCCTTTTTGTCAAGAGGAAAAAATTCCAATCTCCAAGTGTTAATTTGTTCTAAAGCTGCTATTTCATCAGCTATGACAACACACCATAGAGGATCCTTCACAGCTTGGTGATAAGTGGATGGTTCAGTGAGAGATGAAATGTGGCAAATGTAATTGAAGTAGGATGGTGAAATAGAAGAGTAAGACAGAAGAGCATGACTATTACCTTATGACCTTGATGGAGGTGTTAAAAAAGCAGGAAGACCAGTAAAGTCAAGCAATTTCACAGGAAGAGTTCTATTCCTCTATGGTCTAGATGAAGGTATAACTGAAGTGGGAATAGATCGAGATACCAGTATTGGAAGAAGAAGTGGAAGAAGAAGCTGGAACAGGGGCAGAAAATAAAGGACTGTTGGAAGAAGCAAAGAAGAATGGGATGAATGAGATAGGACAGTGTCCTCAAGCCAATCAGAAGAAGAGTTATCAACGAACAATGGAATTGTACACTCAGGAATAGTAAGAGCAGAATCAAGATAAGGAAACACAGATTCATAGAATTTAATGTTCCTACTGAAAGTAATTTTCCCAGTATCAAGATGGTAAACTTTATACGCCTTTTTCCCATATGGATAACCCAAGAAAACACATTTAGAAGCTCTGGGACTGAATTTATCTTTGGTGGAAACAAGAGTGGACACATAGCATAAACATCCAAACACCCTTAGATGAGAATAAGTAGGAGGAGATGAAAGAAGAACCTCATAGGGTGTCTTATGATTTAGAATAGGAGTAGGAAATCTACTAATGAGGTAGGTAGCAGTCAGAACACAGTCTCCCCAAAATTTAATGGGAAGATGTGCTTAAAATCTCAAATTCCTAGCCACATCAAGAAGATACCTATGTTTCCTTTCTACCCTTCCATTTTGTTGAGAAGTTTCTACACAGCTGCTTTGTTGTTCAATCCCTAAAGAAGTAAGAAGGGCAGTAATGTCACCATTGAAAAATTCAGATCCATTGGCTGATCTAACCTTTTGAATAGATGTCTTAAATTGAGTTTGAACCATTGAACAGAAGAATTTGAGATAAGAACAAACTTGAGCTTTGGAGTAATAAGAAATGTCTATGTTGTTCTTGAACATCATCTACAATGGTGAGAAAAGTGTGAAAACCATCATAGGTTGGATGTTTATATGGCCCCCACATGTCACAATGAATGAGACCAAACAAAGAAGTACAATGACAATCACTAATAGGAAATGGAATTCTAGTTTGTTTACCAAAAATGACATGCATCACAAATGTTATTATCTGAATGAGTGAAATTACAAGGAATAGAAGAGATATGTTTCAGAGATTTATAAGAGATATGCCCTAGTCTGTGAACAATACTGGAGAGAGATGTAGGTATACCTGCACAATTTGTAGTGCAAGACCCAGCCATATGCTCATGATTATCCATCATGGAATGATGAGAATTTGAACTGAATCCTTGATCAGCAACTGAAGGAGTGGAATGAGCCATGTGAGCAACTGGAGAAGGCTTAGACTTCCAATATTTTGGCATTTTGTTAGGGTCAGGTTTAGTGCCATAGAGTTTATGTCAATCAGGATAACCAGTAATGTAAAAACAACCATCCTTACGATGACCAATCCCTCCACAGTAATCACAATGCATAAGAATTTTCTGAAAAGCTTTCTCATTCTTCCTAGCAGTGCAAGTGGACTTATTGGCACTATAAGAACCACTGGTGGCTTTGGAAAACAAAGCTGTGGAAGAATCATGTAGAGAACCAGGAATAGGAGCAGTAAGAGACGCACACTGTCTCATTTTCTCATCTAGAGATAAGAGTGAGAGCACTTGGCTCAGAGATGTAAGAGGTAAGAGGTTTCATAGTCAGTATTGTACCTCGAACAGAGGCAAACGCATCACTTAATACCATAAGAAACTGAACTATTTTCTGCATTTCCTCATAATTAATCATCAATCAATTTGATTCTACCACATAGACAATTACAACCGCACTTTGGAATTCGACGAGATTGTTGAATTCATCCCAGAGAACACGAACTTTAGTAAAGTAGACAGAAACAGTTAAGGATCCTTGATTCAACACCATTAAATCCTTACAAAGTTGATAAATCTGAGAAGCATTACCCTGAGTAAAACGAGCCTCCAAATCCTTCCAAATCTCATGAGCAGTTTTGAAATAAACAATACTAGAACGGATCTCAACATAAACTGAGTTTAAAAGCCAGCTAATGAGCATATTATTGCATCAATCCCAATGAATCAGATACTTTGATTGAGCATTAGGAATTTTGTGTGCCAGTGACAAATCCTAATTTCATTTTGGAAGAGAGAGTTTTCGTCATCGCTCTCTTCCATGGATAGTAATTCACATCAGTAAGCAAATCGGTGATAAGGAGCATACCATGATGATCATTAGGATATAGAGTGGATGCGATGGATTTAGTTGCAGATGAGCTTCGGCGAACTCATATTCATCAATTACCGGTGGATTAGGGTGAGTATGTTGTGTGGAGTTCGTACATTTGGATCTGGTGGTACCATAGAACAATTGGCAACAAAAATTATCAATCAAGCTTCAGAAGAGGTGTATTAATGGCAGAAATAACCGACATCAACCAGTGCTCTGATACCATATTACAATCATAAAAGTAGAGAGAAGAAGATGATCTCATATAGTATTTCTCTTCTATGATAAAACTTAACTCACTTAATAAACTGAACTCATCAGTTTATATACAAAGAGAAACACAGTAACAGAATGAGAACTATCAGAATACATTTGAACCGTCATTAATATGCCTGAGTAATAATTTTAGGTTACTTTAATTATCTTATTGAACTAAAATTTGTTAATGATAGTATTTATAGTGGTATATCAATAATAATTTTTAAATTTTCATTAGAATAATTTAATTAATCAAAAATTATTGCTCTAATTACCTTAGGGGGCGTTTGGTTGGAAGGAAAGTGGGGGAAAGGAATGGAAAACTCCCTCTTTTCCATTCCTTTCCTCTGTTTGGTTCAATCTTTTAAAAAAAAAAAATCCGAAGAAAAGTTGAATTCCTTCAAATGAAGGAATTCAACTTTCCTTCACAAAATTGATGGAATCTTCAATTCCTTTGGCAATGGAAAAAAATAAAATAAAAAAATTTGACCAAAATACCCCCAAACCCTACCCACCCCTACCCAGCCCCTACCCACTCTACCCAAACCCCACCCCCACCACCCCACCCCACCCCCCCCCCACGAATTTTTTTTTAATTTTTTTCTCGCCTACCCTCCCCACCTACCCCCCACCCTCCCCCCCCCCCACCCCCACCCCCACCCCCACGAAAATTTTTTTTTATTATTTTTTTTTGCCTACCCTCCCCCACCCACCCCCACGAATTTTTTTTTTTATTTTATTTTTTTTCTCGCCTACCCTCCCCCACCCCCCACCCTACCCCCCCCACCCCCACCCCCCACGAAAAAAAAATTTTTACTCATTTTGCATACCCCTACCTACCCACCCACCCCCCACCCCCTCCAAAATTTTTTTTAAAAGGGTAAATTGGTCATTTTATATGCTTTCATTCCATTCCTATAATTTGTATTTTCAAACCAAACATGATTTGCCAAGAAATTGAATGACAATTCCATTCCATTCCGTGCCAACCAAACGGAGGGGGTTGACCAGTTTTTTTCCATTCCAATTCCTTAAGGAATTCAATTCCATTGACAATTTCATTCCTTCACTTTTTTTCCACCGAACCAAACGCCCCCTTAGTGTTTCACAATATAAAAAGTAGGAAGCTCATTTCGGGACGGAGGGAGTAATGTTTTTATTTTTCCTTCAGACGCAAGCTAGTGAAGGTGTCCTTGTGAATGCGTTCCCCCGTTTTCTCTTTTTCTTTTTACGAAAAAGGGTCACCGTGCATCTCAGTTTGAAGACATCGGTTTTATGAAAAACAGAGTCGCCACGCCATTTTGATTTCCTCAAAACTTTGAAAAAAAAGAAAAGGGTTCGGAGGTTAAGTTACTCCTTGGGAAGAACGTTTAGCATTCACCCAAGGAGCCTTGCAAAAGCAAGTCTTCCTAAGTCCAAAATTTGTGCTTGTTTGTGTGCTTGTGTGCATGTGTGATTTGAAGAGAGAAAAATGTGACAAGTTTATTATCCGAATGTAAGAACCATTTTAGAAGGTTTTAGTTCGGGATATCTTGGACTTTGGTATTTTTCGGGATTTTGATCTCGTGCTCACTTTGGACTTATGATCATCATTACGGGACTTGTCTACCATCTCGTTAGATTAATCAACCATCATAGGCGTATGAGCCTTGGTATGTCTTAACCTAACTTTTCTTGGGGATTTTAGTCACATGTGATCGATTTTAAGTCCAAGAATGAGACTTTTTAGAAAAGAATGAATCTTTGTCCATCGATCTTACATCTTGAGACAATGATGATTCGCAGGGACATTTTATGTTTGTCTCAAGTGATTATCGGAGATTTAGGGACTAAGACTCATTGATTTCTAAATGGGACAAGGATTGTGGCATTTTTGTAATGGGATTGATGTAAAGATGGAGTCTTTACACCAATCCTCACCATGGAATGCATCAAGAACCACGGGACTAGGGGAATGGGATGTAAAGATTGGATCTTTAAGCTCATCCTATGTCTTTTGTGTCTTAGAAGGCTTTTAGATAATCCTTGGAGAAAGAATCCATCTTTAGGGACATGGGGGAAATAGCATTAATGTAAAGATTGCATTTTTAATATGAACAATACAAGAAGTATCATTAAACTAAGAACATAATGTAAAAAGGGTGATCTTTATGGCTTTTCCTATGTCCTTAATACCTCATAAGGTGGACAATCCTTGGAAAGCTAGATCAATGGGAAGGGGATGACATAAAATAGATAAAGATTGCATTTTTATACATAAATGTAAAGGGGAATCACATCATCATATGGTAGATCATCCCTAGAACAAGCCACTTGTGAAATTTTGTTCATCCTAGGGAGAGGATCTCCATTTGAATCCTTTGTGTAGGGGAATAGGAAATATGGATCTACATTGATAAAGATCAAAGCTTTATGACAATAATAAAGGTAAACAACAAGTAATAATAGAACAAGAGTATATAGGAGTGTATCAAAGGTAAAGGAAGGAGAGATTACCAATATTGATTTTTCTCTATCTTCCAAGGGAGTTTTCCTAGGCAATATCTATTTAGGAATAGATTAAGGTAGGATTAGTGTATGAGAGAGGATGGATTTGTGTGTTTTTTGGGACTGTAAGTCGAGTTTCTATTTCTGCAGAGTAACAGTGCTCAAAATTGTGTATCAAAATGAATAGAGGAGACCTCTATTTATAGGCTTATGGTGTGCTTCTAATGAAGCCACCCGGCGTGATCTTGCGGCTAATGAAGCCGTCTAGCGTCTTCTTCTGTCGCGTCAGCATGTTTCTGGAATCATGCAAGGTGGCAGTTTGGAAGCTTCTTTCCGGCGATTTCCTATCCAGAATTCTAATTTCTAATAGGTCCTTCCTTGCTCGAAAAGTATTGAAAAGTTTTCGAATTGCCCCTAAACTTTATGAAAGTTTGGGGAACTGCTAGGAAACTTTAACTGCATGAGCCAGATTTAGGTACTTACACTCCTCTTCTGCTGTACGGCGTAAAAGCTACAGGGCAAGATCTACTAGCTTTATCCCTACTGGATAATTTAACTTCTCTGAAGCAATTCATTGTTAATGAAAATCTCGTGCAAAATCCTATCCTATATCTCTGTCGCCTTGCATGAACAAAAAACCGAATTTGGCTGTGACTAGATCAAAGCCTACTGCACTGGCACCCAACGGTTCTGCACTGGCTCCCAAAGGGGATATGGCTGCACCCAAACCTTCTGCACCAGCACCCAAAGGGATGAGCTTTCTTTCACATGGGAAGTTATTAAAAGATGTTGGCTCGATTCACAAGGTAGATGGTTGGTCATCAACCAACTCGTAATTCAGGCGCGGTTTAAAAAAATAATGAACATTTAAAGAAAATACCTGATGTGGCTCCTAGAGGAATCAACTTCTTGGCCTTTGGAAAATCTCCATTAAGCAACTCCTGTATCAGGGTGAAAAGCCGGACTCATCGTTTAAGAAGGATGATGAAGTCAAAGTTGACATTCATGTTAGTCAAAGTCAGCTATACGGTTCTAGCAGTAAGACCCAAGTTGACTTTAATTCTAACAATGATATTGCTGCTGCTGCTCCTGTTTCGGAAGTCAAACACCAAGCTTTCAGAAGATGATTCTGCCAAACACACCAATGTCGTCCTTGCAAAATGTGCTCAAGTCAACTCTAGCATTTGCCTCCAAGTATGAGTCTGAATTTAAGGAAGGGCCAGTCAACAGGTTCAGTAGGGATTTGAACAAGGAAGCTGGAAGTTCTTTAAATAGTTATACGAAAACATCATCGATTTTGGATTTTCTTATATGGGCATGGTAATAAAGCCTAGTGGAGAATGATTGGCTTATTTTGTGCATTATTTTGTGCATTATGGATACTTTATCGCAACCGCAACGAATTTAAATTGATAATTTTCTAAATCAGATGAGACATAATCTTCACAGTTATTATAGTCATATACAACTTTTAGTTGCTAAAAGTTGTAACGTATAAAATTTGTTCGTAATGAATTTAACATGTTGTACCGTACAACATGTTGTGCATTTGTCGATTGTGATTTGTGTTGCATATACAACGCTCTTAATAAGGTGTACCTCATTGCTAATGTTACAAAAGTGTTGATCATTAATATTGGTGCTGATAAACATTCAATTTTACATTCTAACACTTGCTAATAAAGTTCGGTGTGTAATACTTGCTAATAAAGGTAATAAAGGTCGGTATGTGTAAAAGAGTGACACTGTGTTCGATAGAGTGTGTTAGTGTTTGTAATAAAAAGTGTCACTGATTAAACATTTTTGGTGGTACCGTTCAATAGTGTCAGTGTTGATGTTAAAAGCGACAATAGTAATTTTAATAATTGACAATGTTAGTATTAAAAAGTGTTAGTGGATATTTTAAGAGTGCCAATGTTTATTAAAGGGTGCTAGCATTAGTGTAAAAAAATGACAATAGTAATGTTAAGGAATGTTAGTAATAGGATTAAAGATTGAACTGCCCTTATTTCTAAAATTTCAGTCAACTCTTTTAACTGACATATAAGATCAGTTTGCCTATTATAGTTAATGTATAAAAGTCACTTTTCACAAAAATAAATTTAAACTTTTAATATTTTATTAATGTTGACTCTTTTATTCGGTCAAACAGCAATCAACTCGTATAACTGAATTATAAGACTAATTTATCTTTTATATTGACTTATAAAACAATTATTTAAAAAAAATAAAAAAATTCAATAATAATAATAAAGATTTAATAATATAATTTACATATTACAACTCTTATAGCTTAATTATAACTGATTTATAAAATTATTTAATCTCTTATAAAAGGCTTATAAGACTTTTTCGTCTGTTATAATTGACTTATAAAACAATTTTTCAACAAAAATTTCAATAGTTACAACGAATTAATCTCATAATTTACAACTTTTTCTTCCTAGATCTGAGCCCAGATCTAGAAAGAAAAAATTGCCAAAGTTGAGACATATGGCGGTGCAAATGAGAAAGATGGCAGAAAGAGGTGGGAGGCGGTCGTCGTCGATCGCTGTTGCCGGTGATGGTTCAGGAATTCATACTCAGTGACTTTTCCCTTTTCCCTTGAATCCCTCCTCTTAAAACACAGCCTTGGAGTCCCATAAAGGCACTTGCCGATAGATAGTGGAAAGAACTTTACCAAAATATCCATCGCTAATATCGTCAATAAAACCCCTCAAACTCTGAAATCTATCATTCAAAATATTCAAATCACCCAACATGATCCTTGTTGCTTCCAAACTGCAATTGTCAGCCGCCGTCGCAGTAGCTCACTTTAGCCCAAAACATATTCATCGATCGAAGAGAGATCAAGTGAGCTCAGCTGCCATGGGCTCTTTTTATACCTAGACCAAAGCCAGATCTAGATAGAAAAAGACGACGGAGTTGAGAGATATGTCGGTGCAAGTGAGAGAGATGACAGAGAGAGGTGGGAGGCAGTCGTCGTCGGTCGTTGTTTCTGATAACCTTTGCCCGAAACGGTTTGGGCGAGAGAGAGAACTGTAAATGTGTGTGTGTGTGTGTGTATGAGTGTGTGGTGGTGGTGTTTTAGAGAGAGGAGGAAGATATAAAAAATGAGAAGAGAGCGTAGGGAGGTGAGGGGTGTTTGGGGAATTTAATTTGAAAAAACTCTTTTTTTTTATAAAGGAAATGATGCTTCTTTAAACGGAAATACGTCTGGACATCGGGGGCCTAGGAAATGTTTCCTATGAGATATTACTCTTATATTGGGATGATTATATAAATAAATTTTTACTTTCTACGTCTCATTATAAATTACACAATTTTTATAAAACGTTTTACTACAAACTATACATTTTATAAAATGAATATATTTTATTATTTTTATATTAATGCGACCCACATATTATAATCATAATATTAATTCAATTATTATTTTTTACCGCAGTTTCTCATTTCTAATTCACTTTTAATACTAATAACACCATCTTAATTAACACTTTCTATTAATTTCTGTATATATAGAAAATGTGTAGATTATAATGGGAGGGAGTATTTATAGTATAAATTAGAGTGGTGTGCTACAGTTGTTTGAATAGTGTCAAGCGTCGAAATTTTCATTTTGCTCTCATACATTTGTCCCTTTCCCATTTTGCCATTAAAAAAAATTAAATTAAAGAAAAAAAAATTAAAATAAAAAAAAATCTGTGTCCTTGAACACGGACATGTACTAGTATATGTATATGTATAGACACAGATATGATAGAACACACCAATTAAGAAATTAATACAACACACCAATGAAGAAATAAATACAACACTCGGTTAAAACTTTATAAAGTTATTGATTGATTAAATTTCGAATTATACTTATCCACATTTTTATAGGGAGTCTAAGACTTAAAAACAATTCTTAATTTTTAAGTACGCCAAAAACTTATAAAAAACGCGTTTTTTGTTAACTTAAAAAAAAACGTGTTTTACCGTCTTCCTAATAACAACACACAGTTACGTAACCTCTCTCTCTCTATACGCAAAGGGGAAGATCGCGTCTTCTTCGTCTCCGACAACCCCAATTGCAATCGCCCTCACCGTCTTCTCCTTCTCCGGCAACACCAATTCCCTCTCCGATCCCAGAAACCAACCGGCGGCAGACAACACATAACCGACGATGACTTAGAGAAGATGAACTATTTGAGAGCCGTAATCAAAGAAACCTTCCGTTTACACACTCCATTACCATTACAAAGGATTTGATTTTGAATTGATACCGTTCGGATCGGGACGGAGGGGGTGTCCTGGGATTGCGTTTGCAGCGGTGACGATTGGGTCGGCGGCTTGAATTTATTGCGAAGTTTGATTGGGGATTTTCGAATGGGGAAAATGGTGAGGATTTGGATATGGTCAAGCACTGTTGTTTTATAACGATTAATCAAATGCCAGTTGGTGATTAATCAAGTGCCCGTTAGTGTATAATAGAGTGCCCGTTAGTGTATAATCAAGTGTCCGTTGGTGTATAATTGAGTGCCCGTTAGTGTATAATCAAGTGCCCGTTGGTGTATAATTGAAAGTGCCCGTTAGTGTATATAATAGAGTGCCGGTAAGTGTGTAATCGAGTGTCAATGTATTTTTGAATGCCGGCTCATGTAATTTTGAATGCCAGTCCATGTTTTTTGAATGCCAGTTCATGTTTTTTTGAATATCGGCAAAAATAATTATCGGTGTTTTTGAGTGCCGGTATATGCATTTTTGAGTGCCGTAAATGTGTTTTCAAATGCCACCATTCACGTATTTTTGAATGCCGGTGTAAAAAGTGCTAGTGCATGTATATTAAGTGACTTTATAAACTAACACTCGGCACTTGGTTACACTAACACCGGCACTTTGTTACACTAACACCGGCACTTTGTTAAACTAACACCGGCACTTGTTTTACACTAACACCAAAGACTTTGATACACTAACACCGGCACTTTATTACACTAATACCGGCACTTTTTTACACCGGCACCGGCAGTTTGTTACACATGCACTGCTTCGTTGAATTGACCCAAACTTCAGCAAATTAAACCCTTTTTCCACACCATTGAAGGACATTCTGTTTATCCAACGAAAAAATGAAGAGCTATGGAATCAAATCACACAGTTATCTCCAATTAATTATGTACCAATCAATAAAGTACCAATCAATTATGTAACGAAGCAGAGTTGACAATGGACATTAATGGCGGAACTAGGGCACGAATTGTAGGTTACTAAATACTCAAACTGAGTGAACGCCGGAGAACGATCGGAGCTTGGGATGGCCAGAGAAGATGATCGGAGCTTGGGATGGCACGAATTTGTGTAATTACAAAAATGCCACCGTTTGTTTTGAAAACACGTTTTTTCTTATCTTAAAAAAAAACTAGTTTTTTATAA
The DNA here is from genome assembly GCA_022495995.1 of Adenophora triphylla var. japonica. Classification (NCBI taxonomy): domain Eukaryota; kingdom Viridiplantae; phylum Streptophyta; class Magnoliopsida; order Asterales; family Campanulaceae; genus Adenophora; species Adenophora triphylla. The sequence continues at coordinate 939,928 of JAFEMH010000020.1, forward strand.
GACCAACTCTTTAAGTACTAACAATAGTATTTTTTTTCTTAAAAAGCAAAATAACAATTTTCAAAATTTTTATTTCAAAAAATAAATAAATTCAAATTATTATTCGAAGTTTATAATTAAAAAAAACTAATTTATTTAAAATTAAGAATTTAAAGAGTTGATATTATAAAAAATGCGTTTTTTTAAGCTTAAGAAAAAATCATTTTTACGATGACACTTAATAATACATGTACTAACTCTCTTCACATTGAGACTTTTTTACACTAACACTGACACTTTTTTACCCTACAATGATATTCTTTTATACTGACACTTAATAATATATGTACTGATACTTTTCACACTAGCACTTTTTAATACTAACACTGACAATTTTTTACACTGACACTTAATATTACATGCAATGTCACTCTTTACACTGGTCTGACACTATTTATACTGGCACTTTGTTATACTAACACTGTCACTTAATAATACATGCACTGACACTATTTAAACTGGCACTTTATTACAATAATACTTGCATTGTTTTACACTAACACTGGTAGTTAATAATACATGCACTGTCACTCTTTATGCTAGCACTTTATTACACTAATACTGACAGTTTTTTACAATGACGATTAATAATATATGCACTGGCACTCTTTACACTGACACTTTGTTACTCTAACACTAACACTAGCGGGGAATCAAAACACATTTTTTCTAAATTTAAGAAAAAAACGTTTTATTTGTTTTTTAAGATTTTGGCGAATTTAAATAACATCACTAAAAAAAAAAAAAAAAACCTTATATTTAAGTAATAAGTACTCCCTCCGTCCCGGTAGAAGCGTCACCCTTTTAGGGGTGGCGCGCAAATTAAGGAAAAGTGTGGGAAGAAAAAATGTTGTGAGTGTAATTTAAAAATAGGAGAGAGAATTAGTGGAGGAAATAGTGAATTTTAAAAGTGTTGTGAGTGTAGAGGAGAGAGAATTAGTGCAGGGAATAGTGGATGGGATAATAAAATATTAATAAAAGTTTTCTTTTTAGGAAAGGGTGACGCTATAAACGGGACGCTATTTTGGGTAAAAAGTGACGCTTCGGCCGGGACGGAGGGAGTATGATTGTGATGTGTCGGTTCAAAATAAGTGGGGTAGTAGACATCTTTATATGAAAAGAGATTAAGTAGGGCCCACACAAAAATACTTGAGAGCAACATATTGTTACAAATGGCACCACCACCATTCTCCCTCTCTGACACATTTACAAACACCGCACACCGCACACCTCAACCAAAACTCTCTCTCTCTCTCTCTCTTCACATTTCCCTCCCTATCCGTTCGATACTCAAATTTCATATGAAAAGTGTGTCACTCCAATCTCCTTTTCCAAATAGTTTCACCCTTTTTAGCTACTAATTCATCAAATTAGCAACCCCTTCAGTTCATGGAACCTCAAATTCTTGATGGGTCATCGAAATCTCCACCACTTGAGGAGGTTGATAAACATGCCGGAGATGAAATCAAAGAACGAGAACCCCTAAGTGTAGTTGATACAGATGATATGACTGGATTTGGCAGCGGAGGTGCAATTGGAATTGTGGGTATTAAAGAAGAACCGATTTTAATTATTGATGAAGATGATTTTGGTGGTGCAGAGGGTGGTGCGGCGACTCCGATTGAGGGGTTAAGAGATGGAGGGCCAACGCCGTTTATGAAGAAAACGTTTGAGATGGTGGATGACCCAAAAACTGATTCAATCATATCTTGGGGTGATTCGAATGCCAGTTTTATTGTTTGGGATCCTCATAAGTTTTCTTCTCATCTTCTTCCTAAGAAATTTAAGCACAATAACTTCTCTAGCTTTGTACGCCAACTCAATACTTATGTGAGTCTTTTCTATTATCTCTTCATATTTATTATCAGTTAAATTGTATTTTTATTGTTTATTTATGTTCCTCCATAATATGAAATTTTAACATATTAATTTGGTTCATGCATGGTTAATAGAGGGTGGGATTTGATGGATTAGTTATGTTCTTGTTTGTGTGTTTAATCTCATTCCTGGAGAGCAATTTAGAAGTGCTGAGAGGATTTTGTATGTGTAAATTTCTAGCAAGCCAGGTGCAGACTTTTATTTTTCTATGAACATATTATATATAGTAAAATGCTTGTGATCTTAACTCAAATTTCCATGCTGGTTTCGCTTACTGATCTTCATTGCATATGAAATTTTATGATTATTGTATTCCTGTTTCGATTTCGGTCCATTTAGTTGATGTTCTTATGATTTGTTTCTTGAAGCGGTTCAAAAAAATCGATGCAGACAGATGGGAATTCGCCAACGAAGGATTTCAGAAAGGGAAGAAGCATTTGTTGAAGGATATCAAGCGGAGGACTACACCTCATTCACAAATCATACCAAAACTAGGAGAATCACAGCCTACTGTTTGTCCCCCGAAACCCCAAATGGGAACCGAGATTGAGAAGCTGATAACTGAAAAGAACGCATTACAACTGGAAATCCTTAAGCTAAAACAGCAACAAGAAGACTCTGAGAATCGCCTAGCTGCTATGAACGAGCGAGTGGAAAAAACAGAGTGGAGGCAACAAAAGTTGATAATTTTCATGGTCAAAGCTTTTAGAAATCCGTTCTTTCTTCAGCTTATCCATCAACTAACCATGAAAAAAGAATTGGAGTGTAGCCAAGTCTCTAAAAAACGAAGATTGGAAGGAAAGAAGAATCTTATTGATACTGAAGGTACAACTCAAAAGGTCCATGATCAGGAGGAGTTGTACCCTATTGAATCGGAAATACAAACACTATTTCCTTCTGATGATTCCGGAAGCCCTTTACAGGTCCAGAAGGGTAATCAAGAAGCTAGTCCGGATTACAGTTCTGAGAATTACATGCTGTGGGAGAAACTGATGGAAGATGATTTGATTGTTGAGAATGAGGAAGAAGCAGAAAGAGAACCGGTAGAAATGCATCAATCTGATATTTTTCTCCAAGAATTGGAAGACTTGATCGGGAAGCCTTCCTTGAACTAGGGAGCCTTTGATTTCGAAATTGGTATTGTCTTGTTATCCTTAAACTTTCCGTAGTTGTAGGAATTTAAACATTAACATAATGTGTCAAGCAATTTCCTGCAATATAGTATACTGATATAATTCTATTTTCTATGGCAGGGAGGGACCCAGTAGAAGTGATAGTGGGTTATCTTTTTATAATCGAGGCATAGGCAACGTCTCGATGGGATTCTGGTTCTTGGTTTTAAATGGGTTTATCGACCTTCTTCTCATCGTGTTTATCAAGTTAGGAGCTTAGCGTTAGGTTTCTTGACCTTCTTCCCATCTTGTTTATTAATGTGGGAGCTTAGCGTTAACGGAAAGGAAATATGTAGAGTTGCAGAAGAGGTTAGGATGGTTGTTCTTAGTTATGTAGGTACTTCTATGTTGCTGTGTATATTTTTGCTGATGGTGTTTGTATAGAAGTCCAGGAACTCCCACTCGGGTGCCCTTTTTTTTTCTAGCGAGAATGTACATAAAATTTAGTAAAAAGTATCATAATGTCGCATAATTTCCTATTCATGTTGTATTGTTCAAACCTTTCTTCCAGTTTGGTTGCAGTTTAATTACTTTTTAAGGGTAAAAAGCAGAAAACCCGTATGTGGTTTCTCCATTTTGCGTGAAAAACCTTCACCCCCTTCTGCTTTTATATTAGGGCTCGTTTGGTGCACAGTTTTATAAATGGATATTTTTTAAAACGGAGCTTTTTTTGGCCGCTATAATTTTGAGCGGCCAAAATATCCCCAACTTTTTAAAATTCAACCGTCTAAAACTCTTGACTAACACGCTTAATAAAAAAAAAAAACTGAGTTTTTTTATCTCCGTTTTAACAAAAACGCTCGACAAGACGGGGCCTTAGTCATATATAAACCCTTTATGCTTTAATTATCGGGTTATTTTTAATTTGGTTTTCAACATTTACTTTAATTTAATTTGCAATTTTGCTAGAGTTCAATTTAGTTAATTGGTGCACTAACATTTACCCTTCTTTGCATTTCAACTACAAAAGTAAGGTAATGTTCTATTTGTAACGGAACGAAGGTCATGTGACTTGTATATGACATTTTAGGGGATGTATTAAAATATTTTTGGAGATACACATATTTGATTAACATGATTACTTTTTAAACTGAATTGATAATTTAAATCTACTAAATATATATTTTTTCATATATTTTTTGATGATCAAATTATTTATATTAATTTTTAATATTAAATAATGAAATATTATTTTCTTTTAAAAAGAAAACATAGGAAAATTAATCTGAAAAAATACTACTCCCTCCGTCCCACCAAGAGTGTCACCCTTTTAGGGGTGGCACGCAAATTAAAGAAAAAAGGGGGAAGAAAAAATATTGTGAGTGTAATTTGAAAAATAGGAGAGAGAATTAGTGGAGGAAATAGTGAATTTAAAAAGTGTTGTGAGTGTAGAGGAGAGAGAATTAGTGAAGGGAATAGTGGATGAGATAATAGAATATTAATAAAACATTTCCTTTTTAGGAAAGGTGACGCTTCAAACGAGACGTCATTTTGAATAAAAAGTGACACTTGAAGTGGGACGGAGGGAGTACTCCTTACCGTGTCAGTCCATCCCCCCTTTTCTTTCCTCCACTATTCCGCAACCTTCCCCCTAAGACTATCCCCATCAGTGACCCCGACCCAACCCAACCTCAAATAAAATACTCCCTCCGTCCCATTACAAGTCACAAAGTTTGACTTTTTTATGAAGTTTGACCATACAATAACAAGAAATTAGAACATTTTGATGAAATATTAAAAGTTGTTATTGATTTATTACTAACAACACTAACAATTAAAAGTTTTAAAATTTAATTATAATATATCAATTTCTCATAGTTGTATGGTCAAACTTCAAAAAAAAGTCAAACTTTGTGACTTGTAATGGGACGGAGGGTAGTATTAATTTCTCTCACTTCCATACACACACTCCCAACCTTATATAATTTATACTCCCATCAGTGACCTCGACCCCACCCACCCCAACCCCACCTTTTACAAATAAAATATTTATTTTTTCTTTATTTCAACTTACCTAAAATACATATCATTTTATTTTTTAAAATAATTTATTAATAATAATATTTTTAAAATTACCCGTACAATTATTAAAAATAATTACCCATACAATTATATATAAAAAAAAGAATTTTGATATATTTTTTATTTTTTTAATTTATATAATTATAAATAAAATATACTAGTTTTAAAAATATATTTATATAAGCACAAAATCAAAATAATTTGGTGAAATAAAAAAAAAAAAAAAAAAAAAAAACAACAAATTGTGAGCCAACCGAGGGCAACCTTCGGGCAATTGGCCAACCTAGGTTGCAAGTTTTCATGACTTTCCATGACTTTCCATGCTTTTTCATATTTTTTTTTTTTTATTAGGGTAATGAGAGTCACCGATGGGAATGGTCTAAGACTCCTTCCACATCCACCCTCCCTAAATTCGTTCTCCTCTTTCTCTTTCTCTTTCTCTTCCTCATCCCATTGAATAGTATCACGGACCAGGCAATTTACATGTAAGATTTATTTTATATGAAACAAATATGAGAAAAATGTATATTTTGGGATTATTTTTCCCGTGTTTTGTTTTCAATAATTAATATCAATAATTACTACTCCCTCCGTCCCGCTACAAATTGCACACTTTTCTCATTGGGCGTCTCATTACAAATTACACACTTTCTAAAATGGCAAAGAATTTTTACTATTTCACTCACTAATTCTCTCTTCTACTTTACTTTTATACTCACAACACCAATCAAATCACTATTTCCTACCCCACTTTCTCTCTCCAACCTCATTTTTCATACTCACAACATTTATACTATTATTTTTTTCCTTAATTCACGCATAAACAGTAAGTGTGCAATTTCTACCGGGACAGAGGGAGTATATAATAGCCCGTTCTATTAGATTCAATTTAAAAAAGAAATCAAACATGATGCTGCAGGAAACGTGTTGATCAGCCTACGACCAGCAACTAGGTTGTTCCACTGGCTTTGATTGACCTGAAACAAGAAACCCACGACTAGCTGGAATGGTCTCCGGCGAAGACCCTCGGGCGTGAGAGTAAGTATGGTGTTTAGAGCTGATAAATTATAATGAACAGAAGCATTCAAAATAACAAATAGCAATTACCTCAAAACCGTTGATGTTGTGAAGTATTTATAGGCTTGGATATGAGTTATAATTGTAGTAGGATTGTACGAAATCCCTAAAATCGTGGATCAGATTGTGTAGGAGATCATGTACATAAATAACTCCTGGTTTGTAGGAATATGGAAAGAGTTGTATATACGTTAAGACTCTGCAGGTCGACGTACGCCTTGTAGGTCGAGGTCGCCTGTCTGGGTCTAGGTCGATCTGACTGAATGATGTAACCGGCTAATACTCGTTATGAGATATGGATCGTGTGTCGGACATAGCTAGGTCGGGATAGTGGAGGTCGGACAATTAGCTAGGTTGACTGATCTTGACTGATGGGCCTTCGGCCTTGTAATAATTGGGCCGACCCACTGAGAACGTGGCGGCAATAATACTTGAATAGTTGGGCTTTACTCGTTGGGCCTAGCCCGTCACTTTTATTCCGTTTAGTGGCCCCCAACTTTCTGGGTGGATTTTGTCGATCAGGAAGTTATAAGAATTTTGTTGAACCTTTATGTAGATCGCAGATCGACACTCGAACTATTGGTTGGTCGACTGTTGATGATGTGGCTCAATCTCGACCATTAACTGTTTTGACGGTCAGATCTGGGAAAGCACCGTAATTCCGTAATGATTACCAGTTTTGACGTTTGGACAACCGCCTTGGAAACTGTTTTTGGCATTTATTGAGAGTTTAAATTGTTGTATTCCATAACCTTCCCAATTCAGGAAAGAATTAGCATTGGGTATATAAGGAAAATCCTTTTCCTTTTTGGACTTTTACAAACCCCTAATTCTTAGGCGAGCAGTAAGAACAAAGCAAGAATCGGTCTCTGATTATCCAGTTGATTCAAGCTTCTCTGTTAACTTTCAAAACTTATCTTCACCAATTTAACCGAGGTACCCTCCGATTTTTCTGCCTTTTAGGCTTTAATTTTTGATTTCCCTTTCAATTTCGCCATGGCTAGGACCTTTAGTTGTGAACCTGTGGTTTGGTATGGGTATTGAATTATCAACCGTAGAGTATACAAGCACTTAGGTGGAGTATGGAAGGAGATAACCGTGGGGAGTGTATCTCCATCTTGACCAGGTGGGGTTTACGCTTTAGCGAGCTAGGTTTGCCTGCAGGAGAAACCCTAGGTGATTTAGAGGTAGATGACCAAAGGGTTGTGTCCTTTCACCTTTTCCATGAATTGCTCGCCCATCTAGTCCTGTTTTACATTAGGGGATCCAATAAACCCTCCTTCCTTAGGGATAGGAAAGGATTTCCAAGGGAATCTAGGTCGCCCATAGGTAGGTCCCTTGAATATGTATATAGGACTGATTCCCCTGTTTCCTCTTGTTCTTCAGATTTGCCGACTCAGGAACGGGCGGCGGCCTCAGCCACAACGAGCTCTCACTCTACCAACATTGTTGACGCCTTCTGCTCTTCGGTCGTCCCTGGCCGAAATGAGAGGGTTTATGTGGCCCCCAGACCCTTGCCTGGAAAGAAAGCCTTATAGTCCAGGCTCAAGATAATGTACGATCATTATGAGGTTGATAGGGAGGAGTTCAGGTTGACCCACCTGACGGCCAAATAATTTAATACCTTCAGCTGGTCGGACTAGACTATGGATCCTACTTGGGTGGCCTTTTTCTATGGCTAATTTGAGGTCGGGCTACGGCTCCCCTTAGACCCTTTTAATTGTGAATTCCTGGAATGCATGGCAGCAGCTCCTATGCAATTAAGGGCTAACACTTGTAGGGTGCTCACTTGCTTCGCGATGGTTTGTAGATTTTTGGGGTACGAGCCATGCGTACACGTTTTTAGGAAATTCTTTAAGGTAGCATTTGATAAGAGAACCCAGGGGATTAGTACCCTGCCAGAAGGAATGCCCCAAAACTTTTCATTAACTTGCCTAAGAAAGTAGTAGGATGGAACTCTCATGTAATACTGGTTGAGAGTAAAAAAGGATGGGAGTTCCCTTTGCCCGACGATAATTCTGAGGTGATGAAGGAGGAAGACTAATGGGTCCCTTCGTGGAGCAAAGAGTTGATTAGTAGGCTGACGCTGGTAGCTCAGAGGGGCACTGTTAACTGGCCCGCCCTTCAATCAAATAAAGATAACTTCATTCAGGCCGGCATAATGCTGGGGGAAGATAGAGAGGTGGCCCCCTTGGCCTTGATAGTGAGGAGATTTAGATATCCTGATTGGGTGACCCATGCTTTAGGAAGATTCGACCACCAATGCCACTTTTGCCAAAAAAAAAAAAAACCCCCTAATTACTGTAGAACCAATGGAGAGCAAGTTGGTGGTAAATTGTCATCTCATTTCTCTTTCTACTTTGCATTTTTTGTTTACTCGTCCATATGTAGCCCGACCATCTCTTACTGACTGCTCAATTTCTTGTCTTATGCAGTACTTACTTCTGAGCAACAGGCGAACAAGAATCCCAATGTGGGCATATCTGACCAAGGAAAGAGTAAGAAAGCCCACGGGAAGGCAAATGCTCGAACGAGCAGGGAGAAGGAGGCTACTGATTGCCAAAAGCTGCTCCCCAAGGTCAGTGCTGGGACGATCCCTGTAGATGGGAGGGCCCTTCCAAATGGTTGACGAGCCTGCTATCGATCAAACAGAGGAGGCGGAGGTTGAAGTTTCTTCGGAGAAAACATCAGAATCCAGCCCTATACGCGACCCAACTGGGTCTATTACTTCTGATTTTGTCAATCTAGAGGATGACGAGCAAAGAGATGAAGAGGCCCTCCCCCTGACTACAAAAAGGAAGAGGTCGAGGTTCGGCCCAAGCCTTAATGGGACTGGCACTTCAAGTGATCCTCCTCCCCGAGCTCCCCCAATGACTAGCGCGGAGCTCGTACGTGCTGAGGTGGCAAAGCTTAGCGATCTGTTCGCCCTCACTGTGATTGACTGTATGAGCCGTCGCTATCCCCAGCTGGGGTATGGGGAGGCTGTTGTGCGATGGGCTGTGGTCCCAAACTTGTTATCTAGCTTTGCTGAGAAGGGGCTCACCCCTGAAGAATTTTCCGATAGGTCCGGCCTATCTCATTGTGAGGTAATACTTTAACTTTACATTTACTTTTCATTGTAAGTTGAGTCGCCATATTTGTTGATCGACTTTGACGGTAACTACTTGTCGGGCGAGAAATTTACCCTTTGTGGATGCAGTCCTTAACCCTCGTCGAGCAAGCCAAAAGTGGATGGCGGACTGCCATAGAGCAGGAAAGGGTTGCTACTGCTGCTTATGCTCGAAAGGTTGGTGAAGTTGACGAGCTGAAGGAGAAGTACAGTGATTTTGATGCAGCTTATGATGCTATAAAGCTTGCGAGAGATGTCGCGGAGGCTGACAGGGACAAGGCTAGATAGCTCTTAAAGAGGCTGAGGAGAAGAATACTTTGCTGAAGGGGGAGGTCGATGCTGCTGAGGCCGACAAGTCCATACCGGAGAAAGACAATATGGAGCTGGCCAAGATGCTCAAGGAAAGCAACAAGCGTTTTCTGAAAATGTCTGAGGACCAGCTAGCAACTCGAAAGTCAAGGGAGGAGGAGTCCTTGTCTAGGTAGAAGGCCGCCGTTGAAGCTTTTAAGAATAGTGATGACTGCTACAATATTATTGTTGATCGAGCGAAGGATTTCTTTGACGTAGGTCGCCGTCACATGGCCCGTCTAGCCATAGTTGATTCGACTGCAGAAGTATCTTTGGAACAGCTAGCATGATGGGCGTCTGAAGAAGTACAACATTGAAGCCCGTGGTAGCCACTCCATTGTCCCTTATACCGATAATGATTTAGCATTCTAACAGGATCAAGAAGATGGCTGTGAGCCTTGGTCGCTCCCCCCCCACCCTTGCAGAAAGGAATTTCAATGTACTATTCCAGGAAACTTTGGATGCAAAGGATATGAAGGGGTCGACAAGGACCAGCAGGATCCAGCTACCGACGAGCCAGTTGTTTAATTATTTGTTTAGCTGATGTGTAGTGAACAAGCTCTGAAACAATTTTTCTTTTGATTTATGTAGTCCTATGCCTGGGCCCATTTTGGGAGGCAGTTTAACATATCTTTGCTTGCACAAGTTCTGGCCCGATTTGGGGGAGAGTCCATTTTGGGAGAAACTTGTTTCTCCATCAGTTATAAAAAGTCCAATTTCTAATTTTGAGTTTCGAGCGTAAAACATTGAGTTTCGAGCTTAAAACACTGAGTTTAGGCGTTAAAATACCTAGAAGTTAAAACATCGAGTTTAGGCGTTAAAACACCGAGTTAAGATTAGTAACTAAAACATCGAGTTTATGTCTTAAAACACTGAGTTTTTGCCTTGGATTTTTTAAAAACAAGACTTTTTATAAGTTTGGGGGAAACAGAGTTCCCCCAAAATTTTCTGTTTGGGGGACTTGCTTTATATAATATCGTAGATGACTTTATACTTGAATCACCTTGTTTGGATCCTTGCTTGTATTTACTTGTCGAACTAGACTGAATTGATGATCAACCAAAGTTTTGGATAGAGAGCAGTTGGTAATTTAACGAAGCTGACCAAGGTTATGGTTGAGCTTTGTATTTGAGAATGAGGTCGACTAAGAGTCGGACCTGTTAGAGGAACGAGATTGACTAAGAGTCGAATTTGTTAAGGAACGAGACTGCCCTAAATCTTCAGTCGGACCTATTTAAGAATGAGGTCGACTTAGGACATCGATCGAGTCTGTTAAGGAACGAGACTGCCCTAAATCTTCAGTCAAACCTGTTTAAGAACGAGGTCGACTTAGGATATCGGTCGAGTCTGTTAAGGAACGAGACTGCCCTAAATCTTCAGTCAGACCTGTTTAAGAACGAGGTCGAATTAGGACATCGGTCGAGTCTGTTAAGGAATGAGACTGCCTTAAATCTTCAGTCGGACCTGTTTAAGAACGAGGTCGACTTAGGACATCGTTCGAGTCTGTTAAGGAATGAGACTGTCCTAAATCTTCAGTCGGACCTGTTTAAGAACGAGGTCGACTTAGGATATCGGTCGAGTCTTGTTAAAACGAAGTCGACTAAGAGTCGGACCTGTTTTGAAGGAAGCATAGAACAACTTGGTTTGAATAGAACTGCAACTTTATTGAAGTAGTTGAACGATTACATAGAAAACTGAAGACTGAAACTGCAACAGGAACTAAAACTAAAAAGTAGTATTTTAAAGTAAAATTTGCTTGACAATCATACTCCCTCCGTCCCACTTCAATTGATACTTATTTCCTTTTTGATCCGTCTCACATCAATTGATACTTACCCAAAATGAAAAGGAATCTTCACTATTTACCCCACTCATTCTCTCTCCTATTTTACTTTTTCACTCACAACATTCTCTCTCCTAACTATTCCTCCCACTCATTCTCTCTCCTATTTTACTTTTACACTCACAACATTCTCTCTCCACTTTTTCTCTCTCTTACCTTTCCTTAATATGTGTGCCCTTTTTTTGGTATCCATTGAAGTGGGACGGAGGGAGTATATGATAATTCAGCTGTAGTTTCCTCGCTGGTGGCCATCCAAGTTATGTTTGATCGAGAGGCTTAGGTCGCACATGCTGGTTCGATCAATTGTAACTGTGTCTGTTCCGACCATAGAATCTTGACTATCCCAAATTCAATCTTGGCTGCCTTGATTCTGGTATACCTCCTCCTGCTAGCTCGCCTTCAGCAGGTCAAGCTCCTTTTCACAAACCTGTCTAGCCTTCCACTATCGACCCACCTTTGGATGATCCGTTTCAAACTCATGCATTCTTCAGTAGTGTGCCCAGTATCCTTGTGGAACTCACATAATCTACTATTATCTCTTTTGAATTTGTTTTAGGGATTCATAGGAGCATGAGGGCCTAGGTCGACTGTGTTCATTATTTATGTTCGACTCACAGTCAGGGGGGTGAAACTCTAAGGGACTCTTTCAGTCGCCCTTGTCCTGTTCTTTCCCTTGTTGTGATTGTCATTGAGTTTGGCCTTTCTTTCTTTAGTCGACTCTGCAACTTCAGAATGTTTCGAGCCTTTGTCTTTCTTCCTTTCTTTCCTCTCTTCAGCTATGGCCACATCGTAGGCCCTTTCAAACAATTCCTGCCTGGTAGTCACACTCCTAACCTGTAGCTTGTAGTCTAAATCAGGAGAGGATACCCCATTTCTGAAGCAAATGATAACTTCTCTGTCTGTTAGGTCCTCATCTATTTGGTCGACCATCTCCTTGAACCTTGTGTAGTAAGTCATCGAACTCTCAGTTTTGCCCTGAGTCAAGTTGTTCAAGTCGGTGACCGTCTTCTTTCTGGCCCCCGCTGTCGAGAAACGATCAAGAAATTTCCTCTTCATATACTCCCACAAGGATATGCAGCCTGGTGTTAATCCACGAAACTAAGTCAATGATGCACCTGTGAAGGTGCTGGTTAGCGCCTTGCACTGCACATCATCCTCGGAGGAGACCAAACACATGGTGGCCTCAAAGTGTTGCATATGGTTCAGGGCGTTGGTCGCACCTGAATACTTGTCTAAAGAGGGAAACTTAAAACTTACAAGAGGTCGTAGCTCAAGCAACTTTCTAGACAAGGGTCGAAGAGTATTGTAGTTTCGTTCGCCCTTTCCATCGTCCTCCTTTCTGTCGGCCTCCATCTTTTCTAACCTCCTTTTCAGATTCAGTAGCTCCCTAGCATCTGGATTGTCGTTCCTTTGATAGGAGACATTATTAGATTGTTGCCTCTCCTCTTGGTGAGGCTCTCCCCTATAGTAGGCCTTGTGCCTTTCACTCCTAGGTGGAGTTGCTTCTCTCCTTCCCCGGTGCGAAACTGCTCTATCCCTTCTTGGTGGCGACCTGCGCCTATTTCTCTCTCGATGGACTGCGACCTCTCCGTTCTGGCAGGCGACCTACACATATTCCTTTTGGCCTCCCTTTGTCGCCTCAAGGCTGACTCTTCCTCCTGCTCTCTATTCTGGCTGAGCTGACTTCTCAGGTTGTCACTTGGCACAAGTTTGTGGGTACGGATAGGTTGTTCAATCATCTGCTGCTCGCCATTCTTCCTAGCACTCCCATTCGGCCTAACACTACCATTAGGTTTCCTGTGAGAGATTTGGGAGGGAGCTGCTCTTTGCGATCTCCCATCATCCTGATTTGGAGATTCTGGCATATCGAGTAATTCCTTCAAGATTCTAGCCCGTTATAGCAACATATCCTTTCTACTGAGGTGATTAGTTGAGGGACCTGGATTGTCACCTACAACCGTTCGACCTACCAGTAGACGTTTTGGCGGCGGTTGCGCTTCTGGCTCGACTATAGGCCTTTTTTCCCTTCTATTATCTGGCAAGCCCCTGCTATCAACCACGCTATTGGAATGAGTGGCTCTCCTAGCACGGAGTAGTGGTGGAGGAGGAGGCAAATTGGCGTTACGATTTCCAGCACCGGTGTCCATGTTTCCACCGGCATTCCCTTGTTTGCTTTCAGTAGAGGGTGTAGCGGTGTGTCCGTCAGAAACCATGATTACGGTTTGATAAGATTTCGAGGTCAAAAAGCTTCGTTTCCCGGCAATGGAACCAAACTGATGCTACAGGAAATGATCAGCCTACGACCAGCAACTAGGTTGATCCACTGGCTTTGATTGACCTGAAACAAGGAACCCACGACTAGTCGAAATGATCTCCGGCGAAGACCCTCGGGCGTGAGACTAAGTATGGTTTTAGAGCTGATAAATTATAATGAACGAAAGTATTCAAAATAACAAATAGCAATTACCTCAAAACCGTTGATGTTGTGAAGTATTTATAGGCTTGGATATGAGTTATAATTGTAGTAGGATTGTACGAAATTCCTAGAATCGTGGATCAGATTGTGTAGGAGATCATGTACGTAAATAACTCCTGATTTGTAAGAATTTTGTTATGGAAAGAGTTGTATATACGTTAAGACTCTGCAGGTCGACGCACAGCTTGTAGGTCGAGGTCGCCTGTCTGGGTCTAGGTCGACCTGACTGAATGATGTAGCCGGCTAATACTCGTTATGAGATATGGATCGTGTGTCGGACATAGCTAGGTCGGGATTGTGAAGGTCGGACAATGAGCTAGATCGACTTATCTTGACTGATGGGCCTTGGGTCGACCCAATGAAAACGTGGTGGCAATAATACTTGAATAGTTGGATTTATTTTATATGAAACAAATATGAGAAAAATGTATATTTTGGGATTATTTTTCCCATGTTTTGTTTTCAATAATTAATATCAATAATTACTACTCCCTCCGTTTCAGTTGAGTGGATATCAAAAATTTGGGCACACAGATTAAGGAAAAGTAAGAGAGATAAAAAATGGAAGAAAATGTTGTGAGTATGAAAAATTAAATAGGAGGGAGAATGAGTGGGAGGAATAGTGATTTGATTGGTGTTGTGAGTGTAAAAGTAAAATAGGAGAGAGAATGATTGGGGAAAATAGTAAAGATTTCCTTCCATTTTGGACAGTATCCATTGTGCTGGAATGGACCAAAAGAAAATAAGTATCTACTCGATAGGAACGGAGGGAGTATATAATAGCCCGTTCTATTAGATTCAATTTAAAAAAAGAAATCATACCAACCGTATATGTGTCACATTTCGTTAGAAAATTAACAGTTCATTACTTTTATAGTCGAATTTCAAAGAAATGTAAGGCTCCGTTTGTTTAGCGTAAAATATTTTTCGGAAAATGATTTCCGGCAAAATGTTTTCCGGAAAATGAAAATGTTTTCCGAAAAATAAGATAAAAATGAAATTTTTCCCATTTTCTGGTGCGAAATAAATACCGAAAAATGAGGAAAATGTTTTCCGAAAAACATTTTTCCCAAAACAAACGGAGCCTAAATGTTAGTATATCAATTGGCTAAATTGAACTTTTGAGAGCAACATTGCAAATTGAAGTAAATGTTAGGAACCAAATTGTAACCCTCAACTATATTAATGCTCCAAAATCAAGCTTGTACCTCATAAACAGGTAGTTTGGATGATAATAATTGTTGTTTGCAACAATTTTCAAAATACAGAAGGTTTTATGTGTCTAATATAAAATCAAAGAGGGTTCTTTGCACAATGGAGTAACCATAAAGGGGTTTTCTGCTTTTTTTTGCTTTAAGTAATTAAACTGCCTGCAACTGAATGTATAGCAATAGGCGGTTTAAGGTTTTAGGGCTTTTTGTTTTATTTCTAAAGTTAAGTTCAAAAATATAAAAATTAATAAATGGTTAATTTTATTAAATATTAGATATTAATTTGACTAATAAAATGCAATTATCCCATTTAAATATAAAGCTCAATATATAACTTAATATGAAACTTATAAAAATATTAACAAGCAAGCCCATTTATAATATACTCATAAATGTGTAGCAATAGGCGGTTTGAGATTTTATTTCTAAAGTTAAGTTCTTAAATATAAATATTAATAAATGAATTGCTTTATCATCAATATATAAAATTAATATATTACTTTAAATATTAGTAATTTATTATATTATTAAATACGTTATCACCAAGTTATATATATATATATACACACACACACACCCGCTTTTGCGGAAAGTCAGTCGCAATATGTTTTGGTGATCAGATTTATTGAATTAAGTAAAAATTTATTAAAATTTAATTATTCTAATAAAATTGATTTTTTTTAATTTTGTATGTTTTTTAAATTTTATTAGGATAAATGTTTCCATAAAATTTTGAAATTGACAACTAAATTTTGTCCAATACTTATTTTCATACAATTGTACAAATTACTTGCAGAAAGTGTAAGGCTTTACTTACTTATTTGCAACTTATTAAATTTACGCTAACACTAACTTATGACATTTTCTTGGGCAAAGAGAATATTTTACTTTCATTGCACCTAATAGAAAAACTCAATATTACTTTCATTGCACCTAATAGATAAACTCACTTTATTTTCAATTTTAATTGAAATTTGATTAATAATTTATGTTAATTTGAATTATTTTAATATGATAAAAATATTTCAAATATTATTTATTAATAACAAATTTTAGAATTTTATAGCGATAATCTTTTTTTCTTCATATTTAATTAATTTGTTTTATTGAGAAATAAAATGTTATAGTTAAAATTCAATCGCATTAACTAACATTAGTGATTTTAGGATGGATAAAAATTACTTTTGTAAATAGTTGTAAACACCAATGATGTGTACAGGAAGGAAGGAATACGAATAATAAAGAGTCGGGTTTAAAGACGAGTTTGAACGATGTCGGCATCTACACGACAGAGATATTAATTCGAAAACGTGTAAAAATCGAATTTGGAAAAATTACTATCTACTAGGTATGTCTATCAATATACGCCCCTCTATCGTCATGTTTTGATTGGCTCCGTCTTTCTCTCTCTTTATTCTAATATGGTATCAGAACATTAAGATTCATAGAAGAACTTCTCCGCCACCTTGCTTCCGTCACCAAAAAATCAAAAACCCTCCTAAGTTCTTCTCACACGTGAGGGGTAAAATCCCTACTTGTACAAGGTGACTCCACGTGCTCGTCTCACACGTGAGAGGTAAAATTCCTACTTGTACAAGGTGACTCCACGTGACAAAATCCCATAACCCCACCCTTCTTATGGGGAATTGCCAAACTTGTCTTGGCTCACCATATTTCAATGTGAAAACCCAAACCCACACATGAGGGGTGAAATCCCTACTTGTACAAGATGACTCCACGTGCATAACCCCTACTTCAAAATCCCATAACCCCACCCTTCTTATAGGGAATTGCCAAACTTGTCTTGGCTCACCATATTTCAATGTGAAAACCCGAACCCGTACACGTGAGGGGTGAAACCCCTACTTGTACAAGGTGACTACATGTGCTTGTCTCACATGTGAGGGGTAAAATCTCTACTTGTACAAGGTAACTCCACGTGCATAATCCCTACTTCAAAACCCCCTCGGCCTAGCCGAAACCCACCTCGGAAAACCCGAAACCCGTCTCCACAACCCCACCGTCTCCGACGTAGTCATGCACCAACCTATCACCACCTCGGATGCGAGAAACCACATCTTATCAGAAACAAACACACATGTCCGGGAACACATCTTCAACTCGTCATCAAATCCGGTTCATCTCATCACTCTCCAAGATTGGACTTATCCAAAGACCGTCCATCTTGAGGGGGCATATTAGGAATATAATATCATTATATTATATTCAAAGTATATATTGTAATATATAGATTAGGAAACATAATTCTTGTATTAGATTAGGAAACATAATCTTAGAAACATTCTCCTTCTAGGAGATTAATCATTGTATTAGATTAGGAAACACAATCTTAGAAATCTTCTCCTTCTAGGAGATTCCTCATTGTAATCCTATAAATATGTATCTCTAGCATCATAATCAATTGAGTCATTCAATACAATTCTTCTCTTTCTGTTTTGATTGGCTTCGTCTAATCCTCATTATTCTAATATGTCTATCAGTATACTCCCTCCGTTCCGTTCGAAGCTTCACCTTTTACTCAAATGAGTATCTCGGTAGAAGCTTCACATTTTCTAAAATGGAAAAGGTTTATTAATATTCTATTATATTCACTAACTTTTCTCTCTCACACATTTAAATTATGGATCTCACTTGTCATATCCACTCACTTCTTCCCTCTCACAACCCTTCTCCACTCGCATTATTTTTGAATATATACATATTGCTTTCTTAATTTGCGTGCTTCACCAAAATAGTGAAGCATGGACTGGAACGGAGGAAGTATATTATATAGTAGAGTCTAATACTATTCACATAGTTTGCCACATGAAATTATGATGTGGAATTCCATGTGGCATCATCCTATTATCCTATTGGCTTGAACACTTACGAAAGAAAGTCAAAAAATTTGAGTTTTATGCGTATTTAACTAGTAAGATTTTCTCCTAACATGTTAAAAACCTATTTTAAAATTATTGATAAGAACCTAATGTAAAGTGTTGAAATTTTAAATTTTGTATATGTTTATATTTGCATTAGAGGATAAAACGCCGTGGGATTAAGAATTTTTTACTTCTAACGATGAATTTTTACATTTAACAGAGGATATGGGAAAATGGATTCCAGCAATGGCTTTGGAGGAAGAAATGGTAAGCTTTGCTTTTTCACTTTTTCACTATGAATTTATAATTATTTTTTATATGTTAATCAATTTTAATTCTTTGAAAGGATTTATTTGAATAAATCAAGGTTAATACAAATACTTTTCTTTCATTTTCTTTTGATAGAGTGTATTTTATTTTATTTTCAATTTTTTTTTGGCATGTAATGTTGATTGAAAGATTTGAAAAATTATTGTGTATTATTTAATGGATAAATTAAACAGTAATTTATTTGAAAGCACGTACTACCATGCTCTTAGTCTTTATATTTTATGATTTTTATTCGTCAAATAACAAAAATTGCAATTATTACTCCACTATCCATCCCTAAATTAAATTATATTTTTTTTCAAATTATTTGTTCAAATCAATGTATATATATATACATATATATATATATATATATATATATATATACTCATGATGCAATATTGTGAGTTCATAAGGTAAATTATGCAGTAAAATGTATTTTTTTACTAAAACGGAAGAAATTTAATATCTTTATTTTTAACTATAAAATTTAAAAAATAAGAGAATTTTATTTATGTCTCATAATGAATAACCATTTTTAGGAAAAAAAAATTCCCAAAATAAATGATATTTTTGAAAAATACTTTATCCATAAATGTTTTTTTTTATCAAAACAATTTCATCATTCATTCAATACTTGCAAATTTTACATTTATTTTAACTAAGTGATTGAAAAAAAAAATAATGACAACAAAATGGTTGCAAGAGTTTAAGTAGTTATTACATTAATATTATTTTTCTTTTATTCATTAAATATTATCAAACAAAAAATAAAGGTGATTGATTTGAATAAGAATTTTAAGAAGATTTTTTTTTGCCCCCACCTATAATAATTCCTGAATTCGTCACTGGATATAAAATATCTATATATATTATATAGAAGAGTCTAATCCTATTCACACAGTTTGTCACATGAAATTATGATGTGGAATTTCATGTGGCATCATCCTATTATTCTATTGGCTTGAACAGTTACAAAAGAAATTAAAAATTTGAGTTTTATTATGCGTATTTAACTAGCAATATTTTCTTCTAACATGATAAAAATCTATTTTAAAATTATTGATAAGAACCTAATGTAAAGTGTTGAAATTTTAAATTTTGTATATATTTATATTTGCTTTAGAGGATAAAACGCCATGAGATTAAGTTGAATTTTTACTTCTAATGATGAATTTTTATATTCAACTGAGGATATGGGGAAATGGATTCCAGCAATAGCTTTTGCGGAAGAAATGGTAAGCTTTGATTTTTCACTTTTCCACAATGAATTTATAATTATTTTTTATATGTTAATCAATTTTAATTCTTTGAAAGGATTTATTTGAATAAATCAAGGTTAATACAAACACTTTTCTTTTATTTTCTTTTGATAGAGTGTATTTTATTTTATTTTTAATTTTTTTGGCATGTAATGTTGATTGAAAATTTTTAAAAATAATGGATTATTATTTAATGGATAAATTAAACTGTAATTTATATGAAAGCGCGTACTACCATGCTCTTAGTCATTGTATTTTTATGATTTTTATTCATCATATAACAAAAATTGCAATTATTACTACACTATCCATCCCTAAATTAAATTATTTTTTAAAAAATTATTTGTTCAAATCAATGTATATATATATATATATATATATATATATATATATATATATATATATATATATATACTCATGATGCAATATTGTGAGTTCATAAGGTAAATTATGCATTAAAATGTATCTATATATAATATTAAAGCAAAAGAAAATGCAATGGCCACAGCCTGCCACGTGGCTTTATGACGTGAAATTTCACGTGGCGGTTTCTCATTAGTCCTTCACTAATAATAATTTATACATCTTGAAATTATTTCGGATTTCACTCTCAATGCATAATATTTTGATTTCGGATTTCAATCCCAAATTTGAGTATTTTAATTTCGAATTTCAAATTCAAATTCAAATTTAAAATTTATGATTTTATTTTATAATAACATGTTAATTATTAGAATATAACATTATTAGCTTATTTACATATATTTTGTTTAAATTGTTAAAATTCCTTATATAACTCAATTAGAGAAAAGAAAGATTAGAAGAGTAGTCGGATTCAATTTTCATAAATTAATTCCTTATAACGTGAAATTCCATGTAGCTGTATTTAATATATTGACTTAATTAATTCAATTTGATTTTTTCAAAATCAACTTCTAAATTTAAAAAGTTATTAATTGTGGATACTGACGTTTTCTTATATATAAACTGTGATATGATGAATCAATTAATTCAATTCGAAATTTTGGAAGCTAAATTATCCTATTAAAATTCAATGTATTTTCTTAACTTACATATTATTCACACTTACTAAAATTAAGTAATTAATTAAAATTAAAATTATTTCTTATTTACATATTAACTTCACTAAATTAAAACAATCTCTAAACTTTGACTGATTTAATTTCCGGATGTAACTTTTTATATGTAAATTTCCAAATTTAATTCTCTTTTGATTATAGAAATAGATTTTCGATTTTCTATCATAATTCAATTTTTTCGTTTACTAATTTAAATGTGTATCTCTTATTTATTTTATGCGTAGATAAACTTCAATCTAATTCTCCTTTGCTTTAACTCAATCTCATTTCATTCGAAATTTAAATATATATCTCTTCCATATGTGTATAGATAAATTTCAATTTGCATCAGAAAGTGCAAATCAGTTATATATCTCTATTTTGCAGATTTTACGTCACCAAATAAATCAAGATCCCATGACGTTGTTGAACAAATAATATGTTCCAACTTTCGAATTCAAAAGTTTGTACACAAGTAATGGTATTGTTACTACGCTTTTTCCATTTAACATAGTCACTTTCTCAACTACATCTAAATTCACAAGTTGAGTGAGCCTAAATTTAATGTTGAGAAAATTTTATAGTACTAGTAGGTAACCCGTGCTCCGCACGGGAAGCTAATTTGCTAATATCATGATTTATTTTTTTATAATATAAGTATATTATAAATGAATCAAAACATTAAAATTTATAAAGTTGGAAAAATTGTGTTCAATTTTAATAACTTTGTTGCAGATAAGTTTAATAGGAATTGCATTGTGACTAACAATGTAGCAATTTTTGCTATTTTATTTTTGATGTTCATACTTTGTGTCATTTATTTTTGATGTCATAATTTATGTCAGTATGCAATATTTTTTATGGACGTTAACAAAGTGAATGAAAAAACTAACGACCTATTTTTTTTCAAATTACAACATTTTAAATACAATGTAGCGGATTCCAACCCTTAACCTTCTCGAGAAAAGTACGTCTTTAAGCTAAATGCTCATTGGCATTATTAACGACCTACTTTGATGTATATATAGTAACTATTATGATTAACTAATATTATTAATAGTAATAGTTAACATATATTGTAACTATAATACTATTACTTAACCTATATAGTAAATTAATACTATTTATAATAATAGTTAGCATATATAGTAACTATTATAGTTAACTAATACTATTAATAGTAATAGTTAACATATAAAGTAACTATTATAGTTAATTAATACTATTTATAGTAATAGTTAACTTATATAGTAACTATTATAGTTAACTAATACAATTAATAGTAACAGTTAACATATATAGTAACGATTATAGTTAACTAATACTATTAATAGTAATAGTTAACATATATAGTAACTATTATAGTTAACTAATACAATTAATAGTAACAGTTAACTTATAAAGTAACTATTATAGTTAACTAATACTATTAATAGTAATAGTTAACATATATAGTAACTATTATAGTTAACTAATACTATTAATAGTAATAGTTAACTTATATAGTAACTATTATAGTTAGCTAATACAATTAATAGTAATAGTTAAAATATATAGTAACTATTATAGTTAGCTAATATAATTAATAGTAATAGTTAACTTATAAAGTAACTATTATAGTTAACTAATACTATTAATAGTAATAGTTAACCTATATAATAACTATTATTATTAACTAATAGTATTAGCTAATAAGGAGAATACCAAAAGTCATATAGATTTTGGGATTGTGATGATGTGGCTTCTCCAAAATCAAGAGTTTGCCTAAACTTGTCCACGTGGCGAAGCCATAACCCTCCTCACCAACTTTAATATATATATATATATATAGATTTCATGGATTGGCCTTACTATCACTGCTGATCTATGATGGTCGTAAGGTGAAATTATTCCCCCTCCCTTTAGTATAGGATAATTTGATTGCTACTATACAAATTAATTAGTGACATACGATGTTAATCGATTAGAACGATATTGCGTATATGGAACAGAATTTCAATGGCAATGCAATTAATCATTTCGTTACTTCATTTTTAAATGCTACAAGAGCTTATTTGGAAGGTATTTTTCCTATTTTTTTTAATTTATTACGTCCAGAATATAATGGTATATACTACTTTCGTCCCATAATGAATGCTTATATATATTTTTCTTGAACAAGAAAAAAATATGACCATTTATTTTGAGAAAGAAAGAGTAAAGTATATTATCATGGTACCATGACTTCCGATACTAATTGTACTAATTGAAATGCTTACAACACTTTGTTTTTTAAATGATTTTTACAGTGAAGCATTATTATTTATATTATACAGTTACAAAAGGATCGGCTTCAATGGGATTTCAATGAAGTTAACTCTGTAGGAGAAGGAAAGAGCATCAGGTGCGAAAAAAAAAAAAAAACTATTTTTTTTAGAGGTGGCCTTTTAAATTTATGTTGCATTTGCCTAAATTAAAAGTTTGACATTTAAGCATAATTATTATTAAGGGACGGGGTGGTTTTGGTGTACCCTAGCAAAAAGAAACAACTGCATAAATCAGGTCATGGGGCTTCATGGTCTTTCCCCTAAAAGTGAATAAAAAACCATCGAAAGTGATATTATATTGAAGATTTTTGCTCCGAAATTTGGCATGAATATGATTATCGGGCTCAACAATATCAAAATAATGGACTTTTCTGTGCAAGAATCTGTTTTTTCACAAGTCGCATTTACTTTTTTTTGGGCAACTTCAAATTAACTCTCAAACTTATGCATGATCGCAGGAAAAGTGAAAAATTGTGTCAGAAAATCTGAAGCACAAATTTACATCAGATATTCATTTCCTAATACCTATCAAGTGTACGTAAGTTGTACTCGATGATGATAAAAAAAAAAAAAAAAAAAGCATTTGTTGAAGAGCAAGAAAGATTACACGGCAGTGAAAAAGAGATATTGGGACTCAATTTGAGTTTTTTGATGAGATATTATAATCAAATAATTACATGTATATTATAATATTTAAATAAAATATTACTATATTCACTATGTCTCATAAAAATGTTCTCATTTATCATTTTTATTTGTTTTAAAAGATAGTTATATTATATGTTTGATTAAAATTATGAAACTTCCAAAATTGTAAACCAAGGAAAAAGTGGAAGAGAATAGAGCATGAGACTCAATTAAGGAGGAAAAGAAAGTAATGGAGTAATAGATAATGATTAATGATAGACAAGAAAATAGAAATCAAGGAAGAAAAGAAAGTAATGGAGTAATAGATAATGATTAATGGTAGACATGAAAATAGGTTGTTAAATTTTTTGAATAGTTTAATTGGACTATTATTATAGAATGGGGGAAGTAACATTTATAGACTAAATGTTAATTTGAAAAAACTTTGAAGTGATAATTTAATTTTAGTATTAAACAATTTATCAATAACTAAGAAGATTAAAAATATAAGCATTCATTTTCAGACAAAACGGGTATAAATTTAGATAAAGTTAGGGTTTCATATAAAGAAAAGATTGAATTTTACTAATTAATGATTCTTCTTGCGTGGGCCATCGTCAATAAATAAAAAACAACATTTACAATCAAAATATAATTCTTGAATTCTTTATATACTTTCAATTTCACATAAATTCATTAGTAACTCCTCTTAGGATTAAAAATCTAATGAATGAAAGAAAATCATTCTCTTTTTAAATTTGATGAAGTTAATTTCATAATTTCAAATTCTCTTTTTAAATTTGATGAAGTTATGTTCATAATTTCAAATTCTCTTTTTAAATTTGATTAACTTAAGTTCATAATTTCAAATCTAACTAATAACGTGGAGTTAGTTTTGAGATTTGGGATAAGCATTCGTTAATGAAAGGAAATTGAGATGAATAAATGCAAATCGCTCCCATATTTTATACTCTTATATTTAAAATATGATCATTCAAACTTCAAATATGATTAATTAAGATGAAATTATTAGTTTCTCTCTCGCACAAATTAAATGACTATTATTATTTTAGGAACATTCTGAAAACTATTCATATTTTATAAATTAAAATAACAAAGATGCATAAATATTATTTCTATTCAATTTTTAACTTTTTAGATTAGGAAGTAGTAAACTGTTTTTTTGACCCTCGTACTATCGTTTCAACATCAATTTGACACTCGTACTATTGAAACGGCAAATGTATGATGCGTACTATAGTTTTATTAAGCAAATTATCCAATGTTCCTAACGTCAGTTAAGTATTTAACGAAACCGTCCAACTAAGAAACCGTTGACCAAGTCAACGCATACGTGGCAGCTGACTGGACAATTTTAACTCCTTAAAAAAAACTCAATAAAATAATACTCCCCCCGTCCCACTTCAAGGTTCCACCTTGAGGTTTACACGCTTTTTAAGAATTTTTTTTAAAGTGAGTAGAAAATTTGAGGAGAGAGAATGTAAAAGTTAAATGTGTGGTAAGGAATAGGAGAGAGAATGTAAAAGTTAAAAATATTTAATAGGAGAGAGAATGAGTGGGAGGAATAGTAAGTTAATGATTGATTTTTTTGTAAATATGTTAACTTTATAAGGGTATAATGAATGATTTTTTTGTAAATATATGGAGATGATAAGGGTATAAATATATGGAAAACTTTCCATTTAAGGAAGGGAACCTTGAAGTGGGACGGCCCAAAAGGAAAAGGTGGAACCTTGAGGTGGGACGGAGGGAGTAATAATAATAATAATAATAATAATAATAATAATAATAATAATAATAATAATAATAATAATAATAATAATAATAATAATAATAATAATAATAATAATAATAATAATAATAATAATAATAATAATAATAATAATAATAATAATAAAATAAAAATAATAAAATAAAAATAAAAATAATAAAATATTAATAATAAAATAATAATAATATAATAATAATAATAAAATAATAATAATAATAATAATAAAATAATAATAATAATAATAAAATAATAATAATAATAATTATTATTATTATAATATAATAATTATTATTATAATAATAATAACATAATAATAATAAAATAATAATAAAAAATAATAATAATAAAAATAAAAATAATAAAAATAAAAATAAAAATAAATTAATAATAATAATAATAATAAAATAATAATAAATATTATTATTATTATAATAATTATTATTATAATAATAAATATAATAATTATAATAAAATAATAATAAAATAATAATAATAATAAAATAATAATAATGATAAAATAATAATAATAATAATAATAATAATAATAATAATAATAATAATAATAATAATAATAATAAAATAATAATAACAATAAAATGGCCCCTAAGGGTTAGGACTGATATTAACGATGTGATTGCGGCTTTGACAAGGGAAGCTGGGTGGGTTGTTCTTCCTGATGGAACCACCTTTCCGTCTAGATCAAAGTCATTTTTTATTTTATTTTTCATTGTTTTGCTTGTAGGTTCTTTCATAATATTCACCTTGTCATATATTGAGTATTATTATTATTATTATTATTATTATTATTATTATTATTATTATTATTATTATTATTATTATTATTATTATTATTATTATTATTATTATTATTATTATTATTATTATTATTATTATTATTATTATTATTACTATTTTATTATTATTATTAATATTATTTTATTATTATTATTATTATTTATTATTATTTTATTATTTTATTATTGTTAGTATTGTTTTTATTTTTATTTTTATTATTATTTTATTATTATTATTATATAATTATTATTATTTTATTATTAATATTTTATTATTATTATTTTATTATTATTATTATTATTATTATTATTATTATTATTATTATTATTATTATTATTATTATTATTATTATTATTTTATTGAGTTTTTTTTAAGGAGTTAAAAGTGTCCAGTCAGTTGCCACGTATGCATTGACTTGGTCAACGGTTGCTTAGTTGGACAGCTTCGTTAAATACTTAACTGACGTTAGGAACATTGGTTAATTTGCTTAATAAAACTATAGCACGCATCATACATTTGCCGTTTTAATAGTAAGAGTGTCAAATTGATGTTGAAACGATAGTACGAGGGTCAAAAAAGCAGTTTACTCGATTAGGAAGTAACTAACTAATACAAGGAGATTTTTTTTTGAATAAAAAAACATATAGAGACATTGTCTTTTTTAAAGAAATTTAACCTCCGTTTTGAGACATTCTATCTATATAATATATTCATGTAAAAACTTATTCTCATTTCACATTAAGCCACATGAAATAATGACGTATAAAGCCATGTGTCGTTCTGCTATTGGCCTAAGTGAAAATATTTTTCATGAAAAACATAATTTATTTAAGGAAATTATTTATATAACAAATTATCCTAATTTAAGCACAGACAATGTTTGAATTTTGAAACGTTTGAATTACAAAAAAAAAAAAAAAGAACTTAAGGAAAATAAAATTCAAATATTTAAGAAAAATATTTATTGTTATCACGTATATGGTAGGGATCTAAATTTTAAAAAATCTAATCAATTAATTTGCTAATCAAAAGGAGTTAGTCAATTATTCATTCAATCAAACATATTCAAATTCAAATATTAAGTTTTATCCGAATTTGTATCCTAATTTAGTTAGATATTGATATCCAATCGTATATAAACATGGTGTGTGTATGTGGGGGCATAAAATCCCCTAATCTCACAATACTTGAAGCACTGACTGGAAAATTATTTTCTTGATGTATTCATTTTGATTTCCTTTCTTTATAGTAGTAAGAAGCTTTTTATGAATAATTAAATTTGGAGTATGGTTCTTTTATGTTGGAAGGTTTATTCGAATATAATTGTTCTAATCTCTTCAACTTGAGTCAATAAAGGTAAGCATCAATTTCTATACATTTATATGACTACAACGGTTTTTTCTTTTCCCGTTTAGCTAGCAATTGGGTGTTTCCGACTTTCCGTCCTTACTGAAAATTAGTTTATTAATTCAGCAACTAGCATTAGTTGTCATCTTATTTTAATATCTATATGTTTATTCCATCCCAATTGAAAGAACTTTTTTTTTCAAATTGAATGATTTTTTGAAATTTTGCTTCAAAAATCATTGTCCCTAAATGATTATTTTCAAGATTATTTTTCCATAGTACATTATGTTTTGAGTAGGTCTGCTGAGAAACGCGTTTCTCCATAACTATGGAGAAACGCGTTTTTAATAGCCAGAAACTATACGTTTGATAACCAGAAGAAAATTTCTGGATATCAGTCTCAAAGGATTCTGGATATCCGTAGCTTTGGAACAGATATCCGAAGCCTTCGGGCGGATATCCGTAAAACATATTTGAAGCCAAATCCAAGGCCAAGACCACAAATTGCTTATTGAAGGTTTCTGATATCCGAAACCTTCAAATGTATATCCGTAAACCATCAAATGAATATCCAAACATATTTGAAGCCAAATCCAAGACCAAGACCGTAAAATGCTTATTGAAGGTTTCGATATCCGTAAACCTTCAAATGTATATCCGTAAACCATCAATGAATATCCAGAAACATTTTAAAAGTTTCTGGATATCATTTTGAAGGTTTCTGGATATCATTTTCATAAGCTTCTGGATATCCTTTCAAAGGGTTCTGGATATCCAGAACCTTTGAGACTGATATCCAGAAGTAACCATGGTATAAGGTCATGGCCAATACAAAAAGTTTCTGGATATCCTTTCAATAGCTTCTGGATACCCGTAACCCGTTTCTCCATAACTTATGGAGAAACGCGTTTCTCCCTAGATTTTACGTTATGTTTTAGCAAAATTAAAATTTGAAAGTGAATGGTAAAAATATTTATGATTTTTCCTATTTAACATTAATAAATTCAAATGGATTCTTAAATTCGAAATGATCTGTTAATATAATTAACATATGTTTATAATTATAATCCATTTATGTAACTCTTACTTATCTATTAATCATGATTCGCATATTTAGCTTTTAGTTACCTCTCTTTTCTTTATCTTGGTTTCATTCAAATTATTATAATGTCTATTTTCTCCATCTATGAGATTTCAAAATAAAATAAAAAAAAATCTCTTCTATCTCTTAAGTATAAAAAATACTCCTCCCAGAATAAATGCCGCATTTGGTACACTAAATTGAACTTCGACCAACATTTAATGATAAATTATTTATCTTCATGTAAATTTAAAAATAGTTATGAATAGTGTTTCTATTGGTGTATCAATAACCATTTTCAGAATAGTATAAATATAATCAAATTTTCATAACTTTTTGGTAAAACTTCAAATTAGATGACTAAATACAACATTTATTCTGGAATGGGGTCGATGGACGGAGTATTTCCTTAGTTAATATGTTAGGTTATAATCAGAAAATTTGTTAGTATAAGCAACATGAGTAAAGAATCAAATTCAAAGATCAAAGAAATGAGGCCATACAACGTTTTCCACGATTAGGGTATTCACTATTATGAGACTTATATGATAGGATACAAATAGTGTTTTGCATATTGAACGATCAACTTTATCGTCAGTAAGCATTCAATTCTTATGTTATCTGTGCTTTCATACAAAACTGTTTGGGGAGAGCTTTGGATGAGAAAGATAGAGGAGAAAGCCATTTGCAAGGGGTTCAAACAATGATGCAATTATCCTATCGTGAAATAAGTACACTAGGGGGATGTGTTTAATCATTGAAGAGAAGAAAGCTATTTAAAATCCATTTAGAAAGAACTCTCTATTAGTTGAAAAGTTCTAATTTTTTTTTCAGGGACGAGAAATTAAGAAAAAATGTTATTAAAATAGATGTTGTGAGTATTAAGTAGAGAGAATAATAAAGTGGATAATTGTTTTTCGTATTACAAGTAAATCTCGCTAATAATTTTTAATGAAGTATTATAATTTTATTTTATTTTTTTAGAAAAATGGTATTCTTCAATAGAACCATTCAAATTGCCAAAATGAAAACTTTTTAATTGGGCAGAGGGAGTATGGTTTTAGCGGAATCTCTTTTATATAAGCTATCACTTGAATTTCCTGATGCAAATGGCTTTTAATAATTCAAAAATCTGATTTTATTAAGAAAATCAAATTAAATATATTCAATTATATCTTATTATACTCTCTTCATTCCGACTCAATTTAAATACTTAAGATAATGCACGAAAATTAAGAAAAAAATGTATAATATTAAAGTGTTATAAGTATATATAGTGTGACATGAGAGAGAAAGTGTGAAGGGAATACTAATTGAATATCTTTTGAGAATATGACAATTGGGTTACATTATTTAAAAAGTTTTAAAAAATCGTTGAAGAAATTAAAATCTAAACCAAAAAATTCTCCTCAGATAGAATAAAAGAATTAAAGAAAAAGGGAAAAGATCAAATTTAAGTTTTTGTAGTACAATTAAACCCAACTTTAAGATAAATTACAAATCAAAGGTCAGGGCATGGATGCAAGCCGGGGATGGATGGATGGAGGTCGAGTACTTCAACAGTTAATGCAAATTGTTTACTTTGTTAGAGAAATTATTCCACATCGGAAATTGACAAACCTTGCCTATAACATATAAGGATCCTGGGCCACTCCCCTTGACACCAATTGGTTTTAAGTTGGAACCTCAGACTTTAAGATGGTATCAGAGCAAGTCTGTTACACGTGCAGGCCTAACGACCCATGATGTTACTCTGCGTCACCCGATTAATAAGTATACGTGTAAGCCTTTGGCAAAGCCCGACTACACGTGAGGGGGCGTGTTAGAGATAGTATCCTAAATCAGGAATTGACAAACCTTGCCTATAACATATAAGGATCATTAACCACTCCCATTAGAACCAATTGGTTTTAAGGAGAAACCTAGGACTTTAAGATACTTTAGTTGAAGATTATAGTGGAGGTCGCAACAGTTTGAGTTGCAATAAGTCTTAATATTTGTGTGTTTAATTTGATGACCCTATAGGAACTTTTAATGATGATAGTTATATGACCCTTTTATTTGTGTTGAGGGAAATCCAAATGAGGGTTTCATGGGTATCCCAAAAATAAAGAAGGTACATGAGCAGAGCAGAGCAGCGTGGGAGGAGTTGGTCATGTTAAGAGTTAAGGATGTATAGCAGAGGAATGCATCAAAGGCGTGTTTAATTTGGGTAGTTCGTAGGTGGCGGCGATGGTGGTAATAACGATATAGACGTGGTTGGGAGGGTTGATAAATTTGAGAAAGAGTGATATATATAGGTTGAGGAAGATTAGAGGTGGGTGATGTCTTGATTATGGAAGAGAAAGAAGGGTGATATTGTTTAGTGTTTAATAATAGTTTATGTCTATGTACTTCATTTTCATTTATTGAAAAAAAAATATATAGTCATTTTAATTGCAAAATTTATATCTTTACATCTATCTTTGATAAAAAAAATCAACATAAACATTAAATGTATGTATGTAGTCACATGATACATAAGCATACTTATTGATATTTTCTAATTATATTTAAAATAATTTTTGATTTTATTTTATAATAACAAGTTAATTATTAGATCTTCTATTTTTCTTAAGAGTCATCGTAAAAGGCATCATGTTGCTATAAGAACAGTGTCAAGCAGTAGTTGTTATACTTGGCTGTAGTTCCAATTAGGTATTTTTTTATTTAAGCTCCATGTTCTTGATTTGTTTATTTTAAGTGAATATATTTTCGGAGTTTGCAAATTTACCCTTTTAATGTCAAATATCAAAATTAGAAAATTCTTCTATTGCCATAATGTAATTATAGACCAGTACATTGTTTGAAGGTTCAAAATGAGTATTGTTAGTGTGATAGCAACACATAATTTTTATGGCAATGGAACTTTTGAACTTACATTGATTGGTGCTTTAAGGAATTTATTAAGTTGAGAATTATCTTGGATATAAAGAGGTTCAAGGTTAAATAACAAATCTTCTTTCGTTGAAGTTTGAAGTTAATATGGTTTTGAGTTTATGTATCAGCAGATAATCTGATTAAGTAGCACCTTACCTCTAGTTTGACATGGTTCAAAGATTGATTGTGTAGTTCTGATAAAACTTGAATTTAACTATGTTTAGCAAATAGAGTAATTAATAGGCATTTGAGAGTGACATGTATTTTCCACTAGGATGGTTCTTTGAGTGTACTTCCTTGTAATATTTACTCCTTTGCAACAATTCACCACGAATTGCCTCAATTATGATAATGTTTCACTCAAATTATTCTTTTTTTTTTCCAAGACTTTGTGCATTTTACCCCAATTTGAAAGGTTTCTATTAGAATTTTTCAGTAAGTTCAATCAAAGCAGTTGTGTTGGTCTAAAATGAGATGGAACTCCATTCAAACTGTTGGGAGATCAAATTAATTTATAAGGATCCAAATTCCTTGAACGTTTATATAACGATCAATAATTTGAGTTTTTTTTGTTGGGATTGGTATGCTATTTTATGAATCTTTTAAAATTTCTTGATTATTTCTTTAGCCAATGACTAAAATATAACTGATACACTATTACTTAGATAAAAGATATTTTATTGTTTTTATTATAAAAACAACACATTATCTTTAGTTTTTTTTTCATAGTTAGGCAATAAGATATATTGATATACTAATTATATGTGTAGATCTCTCTCTATATATGTATATGCATAGTGATTATATTTACCTACCATTTTCCTTTACAAAATGAATAAACTTATACTTTATTAATTAATCTTACTGTCCTTTTAAATATATATTTTCAATTTTATTTTCTAATTAGATAATTAGCCTTAATATGCTCATGTCCGTCGAATTTCGACGGGTTATTAACTAATTTTTTTACTAAAATGGAAGAAACATAATATCTTTATTTTTAACAATAAAATTTAAAAATAAGAGAATTTTATTTGTGTCTCATAATGAATAACCATTTTTATGAAAAAAAATTCCAAAATAAATGATATTTTTGCAAAATATTTTATCCATAAATATTTTTTTTTAATCAAAAAATTTCATCATTCATTCAATGCTTGCAAATTTTAGATTTATTTTTACTAAGTTATTGAAAAAGAAAATTAATGACAACAAAATGGTTGCAAGAGTTTAAGTAGTTATTACATTAATATTATTTTTCTTTTATTCATTAAATATTACAAAACAAAAAATAAAGGTGATTGATTTGAATAAGATTTTTAAGAAGATTTTTTTTTGTCCCCCTATAATAATTTCTAAATTCGTCACTGGATATAAAATATTAATTAAATAGTTGTAGTGAGTAAATAAGTGAGTCCTATTGAATAAAAATATTATAACATTTCTATTTTTGAAAGTGTTTATTGTGAGACGTCATAAATAACAAATGTATAATTTATAGGGGGACGGAGAAAGTACCACAACTATATATGAAAGTTGGACATTTCTATTTTTGAAAGTGTTTTATGCACTTGTGTTTCTAAATTGCTTAAGTTTGTAAAATCTCTTGAAATGAAAGTTGGACATTTATCTAGCGAAAAATACAATCTAAGAATTAAATGAAAATTAGATATTTATTTTGAGAAGGAGAAGTATGATTTAAGAAAATACTAATTTTACCCATATAAATTGTCTACTATTCATTTTAGGTAAGGTATCTCAGAGGTAGACATATTTGAAAGTCATACTACTAATGATGAGTTGATTAATATATTGATTGAGTTGAAAATTATGTGATTGAGTTTGTGAGAGACGATAAATATGATTTTGTTTCTCAAAAAGCTACATAAAAATGCTATTTTTTTATCACTTTATATTTTTTTAAGAATATAAATGCATCAAATTTGCCTATCCACTACACTCTTTAATGTCTTTTGAAATTAATCAATTGACATACGTACCTTTAAATCCATTTTAAACTATTTGTTTACTTTCTAATTTTGCCTTTACTTTTCTTAAGTTTTCCTCATTTTATTTTCTTGGTCTCCCAAAATAATTATTTTTCATCTTGTTAAGATCCACAAATTTATCCATGACTTCCGTGACTTTTCTCTCATTGATATCACGTATCTTGGGCTCTTAAGTATATATCATTTCCTATTTTGTATTTACCTTTTCAATTAATTGATTGATAGATTGCATGTAATTAGGAATAGGAATGATCTCATATGATCTGGCTTACCTTAGAGATTGTAACCTAGTAATACACCACTCTTGTATATATGTCAGTACGATGTATGAGAATAAAACAAGGCGTTTGATAATTTTCATGGTATCAGAGCGGGTTTCGTCCGCCTAAAACAAAATACCACCGCGCAACCAAAACTCGCACAATGACGGAATCATCCGATGCGAGGAAATTTCCCACGGTAGATGTAATGTCTCCGTACTACATTCATGCCTCCGATAACCCTGGCCAAGTGTTCGTTAGCGAGATTCTCCGCGACGGCAACTATGGAGATTGGGAGAGTGAGATGAGTAATGCCTTGTTCGCAAAGAACAAAATCGGGTTCGTTGATGGCTCAATTACAAGGCCAACTGAAGGATCATCGGACCTTCCATTATGAAAACGCTGCAACGCCATGGTCAAAGGTTGGCTCAATAGCGCCATGGACAAGGAGATAAGGAGCAGTGTGAAGTTTGCCGAAATAGCTAAAGAAATCTGGGACGATCTTGAAGAACGCTTTGGGAAGGAGAGTGCACCAAGGGCGTATGAACTCAAGAGAACCCTAACCTTAACAAGGCAAGATAATCTCTCTGTCTCATCGTATTACACAAAGTTACGAGGGATCTGGGATGAAATCGGTTCAATATCACCACTGCCGAAGTGTGAGTGCGGTGAATATTTATGTAACATCTCTAAGAAGCTGCAGGATCTGAGTGAAAGGGATCGTCTCTATTAATTTTTTATGGGCCTCGACGAGTCATTTGGGACAATAAAAACCCAGATATTGGGCACGAAACCTGCGGTGAGTTTGGGTACCGCCTCTCACTTGGTTGCACAAGATGAAACGCAATGACAAATTCCCAATGCTCGAAAACCAGTTGTTGAGGCTGCAGCCCTTCAAACCACAGCACAGAGGTGTGAAGACACTCACGACAGAAGAGGCCCTCGACGTGAGAAGCCAAAGTGCAGCCATTGTGAGAAGACTGGACCACCAAAGAGCAGTGCTTCGAGCTTGTGGGCTATCCAGCAGATTGGAAGCGACCACAGAAATTTAATGGCGAAAGGCGTTAAGGTCAGCATGGTGGACAGGGACCCAGGCAGCCCAGGTACGAGAGGCGAAAACCACAT
Source organism: Adenophora triphylla var. japonica (assembly GCA_022495995.1). Lineage (NCBI taxonomy): Eukaryota > Viridiplantae > Streptophyta > Magnoliopsida > Asterales > Campanulaceae > Adenophora > Adenophora triphylla. Next base: position 974,896 of record JAFEMH010000020.1, read on the forward strand.
AGCACAAGACTTTGGAGCAAAGTTCAATCGCAAGTCTCAATAATGAACAATATGTGAAATTCTTGGAGTTCTTTGGCGGTGAGAAAACAACCACCAGTGCACTAAATCTCGGATAATTGACTCCGGCGCTACGGAACATATAACATGCAATGCAGTAATACTTGAAAGTGAGCGTGTTTATAAGGAAGGTGTTCCAGTCCAAATTCCAAATGGTGAACATGTAACAGTTAAGGGTATTGGTAGCACAAAGCTGCCAAATGGATTCAAATTGGATCATGTTTTAAATATTCCTTATTTTAAATGCAATTTGCTCTCAGTTAGTCGGATGACGAAAGATTTAAACTGTGCTCTCACATTCTTTCCTGACTTTTGTGTAATATAGGACTTACCTTCGAGGAACCTGATTGGAGTGGGTAGGCAACAAAATGGTCTTTATCAACTTGAGTCGGCAAGGGGGAGAGGTATTGCTTTATCCGTCAACACAACTTCTCAAGTCTGGCATCAAAGATTGGGACATGCATGAAGTATTAAGAACATTCAATTTTTGAATTTTAGAAATAATTTTGAACCTTGTGACTCTTGTTTGAGATCCAATCAATCCAGACTTCCTTTTTCATTAAGTTCTATTAAAACCACTTCACCTTTTGAATTACTGCATTGTGATATTTGGGGTGATTATAGAAAAGCATCTTTTTCAGGAGCACATTATTTCTTATCAATTGTTGATGATTATAGTAGAGCACTTTGGGTTTATCTCATGAAAAACAAGTCTGATGTTGCTTTCTACTTGCCCATGTTTTGTAATATGATTAAGACTCAATTTCAAAAGGATGTGAAATGGATTAGAGCGGATAATGGGGATGAATTTCAATCCAATCACATGATGGATTATTATTTCCAACATGGAATCACACTAGAAACCTCATGCACTGACACGCCACAACAAAATGGCGTCGTTGAACGTAAGTACAGACACATACTTGAGGTGGCTAGGGGTCTAAGGTTTTAGGCAGGGCTACCAGTTGACTTTTGGGGTTAGTGTGTCTTAACCGCTGCGTACATCATAAATAGATTACCCTCACCTATTGTTGAAAATAAGACCCGTTATGAAATATTATTACAAAGGAAGCCTACCAACGAGCACCTATGTGTTTTTGGTTGCCTAGTGTATGCAAAAGATAATAAAAAGGGTAATGATAAGTTTAGCGAAAGGGGGAGACGTTGCGTTTTTGTGGGATACCCACATTCCCAAAAGGGCTATAGGGTATATGATCTTGAAAATGGGAAAATATACACGAGTCGTGATGTTAAATTTTTTGAAACACATTTTCCTTTCAAGAATAACATAGGCAAACAAAGTAATGAAATTCTCAGTCAAAGAGAACAAGAATGAAGGTCAGATTTTGAACAAAGTGAAGAAAATTTGGTACAGACTCAATATGATGAAGACAGCCCGCAAAATGGGCTGAACGTAGAGGATCCCAATCCGCCATCAGGTGGACCCAATGTGGAAGAACCCAATCTGCAGTCAGGAGAACCGCAGGGCAGCCATATTGAACAGGCCAGCAACACTGAACCAGAAGATGGGTTGCAAAGAAGTAGCAGGGCACACCACAAGTCGACGCATATCCAAGATTTTTAGGTTGATCTGCCACAATCCATAGACTATTCGCTGCCCACTTCCGAATCGGGAACCTCAACGGTACATCCTCTATCTCACTTTGTCTCTTATGAAAGATTTTCTAATGCACATAAATGCTTCTTAACGGTCATCTCATCACATGATGAGTTGAAGTATTTTCATCAGGCTATAACAAAACAGGCTTGGTGCAAGGCAATGCAAAGGGAGATCCAAGCACTTGAAGCAAATGGCACATGGAGCCTAGAACAATTACCTCCAAGCAAACGTGCAATTGACTCAAAATGGGTGTACAAAATAAAGTACAAACCCAACAGAGAAATAGAGTGTTACAAGGCCCGCCTCGTTGCTAAGGGTTTTACACAAGTCAAAGGCATTGCTTTCCATGAAACATTTGCCCCAGTTGCTAAACTAGTAACGGTACGAACGTTGCTAGCTGTTGCTACAAAGAAGAATTGGTCCCTCCATCAACTCGATGTCAATAATGCATTCCTACACGATGACTTAACAGAAGAAGTTTACATGAAAATACCACAGGGCTTTGCACGACAAGGAGAAACCCGAGTTTGGAAGTTATACAAGTTACTATATGGGCTGCGGCAAGCTTCGCGGAATTGGTACAGAAAGTTCACCGAGGCTCTCCTCACATTTGGCTTTAGACAATCAAAGGCGGACCACTCCTTGTTCATACTAGAGAAAGGCAGACTTTATCTTGCTGCGCTCATTTATGTGGACGACGTGATCTTGGCAGGTAATAATGATGATGAAATTGGGAAGGTAAAAGACTATCTCAATGTCAAATTCAGTATAAAAGACTTGGGACAACTCAAATACTTCCTTGGCATAGAAGTAGCACGGTCTCCAGAAGGATTAGTACTTAGCCAAAGAAAATACACACTTGACATATTGGAAGAAACTGGGATGCAAGGATGTCGTCCTAGTCATTTCCCAATGGAACAAAACGTCAAGTTTGGCACTGATAATAACAGTCTAGAGATCGACGCAGGATTGTATCGAAGACTCGTGGGAAGGTTACTTTATCTTACGGTCACAAGACCTGACATTAGGTTTGCAGTAAATATGCTAAGTCAATTTCTTAGCAAGCCTCGGCAGGCCCATCTTGATGCTGCATATCGTGTCCTTCGCTATTTGAAGTCATCACCTGGACAAGGTATCTTCTTTCCAGCAAAGGGGGAGTGCATTCTTGAAGCATTTTGTGATGCAGATTGGGGCGGAGGTGCTATGACTCGTCTCTCAAGTTCGGGTTATCTTCTCAATCTTGGAAACGCACCAATATCCTGGCGTACCAAAAAGCAATCAGTAGTTGCGAGGTCTTCCGCGGAAGCGGAATATAGGGCCATGGCCACAACCCTGTGTGAAGTCGTATGGATCTGTTGGCTGCTTTGAGATTTATGTGCACCACAAGGTTCGCCAACTCCATTGTTCTGCGATAATCAAACCGCTCGACATATTGCCAATAATCCGGTATTTCATGAGCGGACAAAACATGTCGAAATGGATTGTTATTTTGTCCGTGAGCGTGTTGAACGCAAAGATGTACTACCATGCATTATCTCCACCTCTGTGCAGGTTGCAGATATTTTCACCAAAGCATTAGGGTAGGAACGATTTCATTTTCTCTTGGGCAAGTTGGGCTCTTGAGTATATATCATTTCCTATTTTGTATTTACCTTTTCAATTAATTGATTGAATAGATTGCATGTAATTAGGGAATGGAAAGATCTCATATGATCTGGCTTACCTTAGAGATTGTAGCCTAGTAATACACCACTCTTGTATATATGTCAGTACGATGTATGAGAATAAAACAAGGCGTTTGATAATTTTCACATCTTGCTTATAAAAACAAATTGTATATTATATGAAAGAAATTATAAAATTGATATAAAGCAAAATATTATACATCTTTTTATATAAAAATATTATAAGTGAGGTAGGTTGTTTTGAATATAGAAAATGGATAGAAAAGAGAAAGTGAGATATGAAATAATTAGTGGATAATTGTTGTAATTATGAAATGTGGGATCCATTGAATAAAAAAATATTATAATAATTTTATTTTTGAGTTTTGAACTTTAAAAAGGGATATCCTTTTAAGATTTTTTTTAACTATAAGATGAGATGGAGGGAGTATATAACTAGGGAGAGTGACCGGAAAGTTCTAAAAAAGTATCATAATGCCCGAAAAGTTTCTTCATCATATTGTATTATAGATGCAGTATTATATTCACATATGAGTGAATATAATAATATTGCATGCAGTATTATATATTACTGCATAAGAACTTTCAGGTCATTTCGATTCAATGAAAAACTTAAGGGGAATTGATTTGTTCCAAAAGGAACCTCCTGGTCAAATTCCCATATAACTAAGAGGGATTATGAAATTAACCTAAATGTATACTCCACTCCATATATGTTTAAATAAGCAAATTCTCGTATTTTTCACTTGGTCCAAAAAGTTTATATATATATATATATATATGATTCAATTGCGATGAGGTAAATAACCAAAAAATGCAATAATCTGTAAGAAAATTTCACTCCCCAATGGATTTATTTCACAGATGGAGTATACTTTTAAAATGTGCAGCTTGACTTAAAAAAATACAAAAACAAGTGAATAAATGGTTGAATGCAATATTATTATGTACAAAAAACTATAAATAAATACAACATCATCCTTAAAAAATTAATAACTCAAACATAATACTTCTTTTAAAACTTAAAAAAATGCAATAAAGTTACGTAAATATTTCAAAATTTTCAAATTCGACCATTGAGTCCAGTACTTTTTCAGGAAAGAAAAGAAAAGATGTCACTTTATTTGTCCCACTTAGAAGTTTGATCAAACATGTAAATTCAGAAAGCTATTGATAACAGTTTAAAACTCAAAATTGTCTAACAAGCATTTGAATTCAAAACAAGAAATGAATATTTGATTCAAGTTAAGTGAGAAAGGAATGTTTTTGAAAAGCAAATATATACATTTTATTAATAATAAGAACAAATGTTTTGAAGTTGGGTATTCACAATCGATGGAAGCTCGACCCAAACAGTGGAGTTAACATTCTCAAAAGCTACCCTAAAGAAAACATCCTCCAAGTCATGGATGAACCAGAAAAGATATCAATCATCGTCGAAATTATTCATTAACACACTCTTACAAGGCTCCAAATGGATGAAATACGATTCCACGAAAGCCCAAACTTGATCGAAAGTCGAAAACCTTCCTTCCAACAATAAATCCGATGTGTTGTTTTTTGGAGAAGAAGCAACCAAATCAACATAATTCATCATCTTCGCCCTCCGTGAAATAGATTGAGAGTAGCCAACAAATATTCTATAATAGCAACGAAAGTAAAACACAAATCCCTCAACAAAGGAAGGAAATCAGAAGCCCCAACAAAGGAGAATACACAAAAAGATGTTCATAAAAAAAACTTACTACACCCAAAGATATAAATTTAAGATAACTATCGAGTTTAGATCAAATTATACTTATTATTTTCTCTTCAGTACTTCACCCGTCCAGAAATAGACGTATATTTTGTTAGAGACATTATCATGTATCGAAAATTGATGAACCTTTTAACATATAAAGATCCTGGACCACTTCTCTTAGAACCAATTGATTTTAAGGAGGAACCTCAGACTTTGAAATGGTATCAGAGCAGGCATGTTACATGTGCAGGCCCAACGGCCTACAGTATTGCTCTGCGCCACCCGATTAATAAGTCAATATTATAAGCCTCGACAAAGCCCGGCTATACGTGAGGGGGCGTGTTAGATATATTATCACGAATCGAAAATTGACGAATCTTACCTATAACATATAAAGATATATATATATATATATATATATATATATATATATATATATATATATATATATATATATATATATATATATATATATATATATATATATATATATATATATATATATATATATATATATATATATAGAAAACAATAATTATTGAGTGATTAAAAAAAATACAAGTACTTAAAGTATGTTTAGTATGTACATTAACTTTGTCGGATGCAACTGTATTTTAGTAACTAATTGAGAGAATCTATATAAAAATAAATAATAACAGAGTATAATACTCAATTCTCATGTTGCCACATGGAATTATGACGTGAAAGTCCATGTGGCATCTTCACATAGGTTAAAGCAAGTATACTCATTTATGGACATAATTGTAATATCAATAGTTAATTTCAAATTTGAAAGAAGAATTTAATTTATTTAGAAATTCGTTAAAAATATGTTTTTTTTCAAGATAAAAAATCAATTTCAATCAAGTTCATTCAAGCTGTAGAGTCCCTTGAAATATTGATTAATAAGTTACAACATAAATAATTAGTAAATACGGAGTACATTATTGGGACGTTGATATATGCTCTTGATATAAACTAAAGTTATTAGAATTTAACTAATTTAATGGACAATTTAAAAATTTATTTCTTTCCATTAAATTTTATATTATTTCTACTAAACAAAATTTAATAGCACATTAATTAAAGTTTGTAAAATTTTATTACTATTTAGTTTAATTTTTTGTAAATACTAAAAAAATATGATTATTTTCAAGGTACTCTTAAAACTGTTATTAATTTATAATAAAATATTGAATATCATTGGAATAAATCAATTTTCAAAACTTTTGATCAATATCCAATTATTCAATTACATTAATTGATAATTGTACTTTGATTTAGATAAATTTGAAATTTGAACGAAGAATTAGATCTCATTTAGGAGTTGATTCAATTATATAAGAAAATTATTGAATACTAATTATTATCAAAATCTAAGCAGATATTTAGGAGTTGATTTTTTTTAATTGGTTGTGAAGATACTAAATTATCTAATCCTAATATTATGCAAACGGCTAACCCCCAAAAGATCATCAGGTGTTTCCTTTATTATCTTCATTAATATACGCCTTTGTACAAGTATGATTCTTAGATAATCTCATTTCATTATTTTTTGAGCAATCATATTTTATTTTTAATATCTGCATTTTATTCATCTTTTATTAGGGAAAGGTTCACAAGTAGCAATCAGGGTAAGATGCAAGTTTTCAGTTTCAAGTTCCATGTATGGGAAGATGGCAACTGGAGTTCTACATGGAGTTGGCAAAAGAGGTAAAGGAATATTGTCACAAATCCGTATTAATATGACCTAATTTTAATGGAACTATGCTAGGCCAGGTTACAAAGAAAGTTTAAAAATTTTGAATTACAAGTACGGTTGACAATAAATTATTGAATATTTAATAATTGAGTAGTGGGGTCTACAAATACAAAATTCAATCTTTTGTTGCCAACTGTATTTTATTCAGAAGACATGAATGCCATTAATTCTCTTTCCAGTTAATGAAGCAATTAAGAGCTGAGCCTTAAATTTTTTTATAGATGAAATGAGAATCCATACTTTCTTTTGTATTTGTATAGCACGGAAAGAGAAAACCCTTTATTATTGCTTAATTCCTTGGTCTCATAAAAAATGTCACATTTTTTTTATACGTCTCAAAATGAATGTTATGTTTGTAAATAAAAAATATTATTAATATAATTTTACGATGATGCCTTTTCAACTAAAAGGCCAATGCCCCTTAAATTTTATTAACAGAAGATAATAAATAAAAGATGATGGGGAATATACCTAACCATCATAGTATAAGTTGGGGATATAAAATTTTACCTCCATGAAAATAATAAATTATTTTATAATAATAAATAAGTAAAACACATTTCTAAAAGTATATACAAATAATTATGATATTTTTTTTGTTTAGTTATTTTCAAAATTAATTTATCTAACAATAATGTTACTTCCTCTATCTCATACAAAATATCACATTTCTCTTTTAATCCGTCCTAAAATAAATGTTTCATTTTCAAAGGAAATAGTGGTTGTGAAAGTTTTTCATTATACAGGTAATATGCATAAAAGTAAAAATTACGTTGACAAGCCGAATAGGATATTTATTATGAACTGGAGAAGAAGTATAGTTTATGTAAAAATTCGTTCCTTTTTTTTTTGTTCAGAGTTGTACCAATCAGATTTTATAAGGTAAAATAAATTATCGTGGCAATGTGGAGTGGAGTATAACTTATGCAAATGAGGCCAGTGTGGAAGTGACATCATATATTCATCGTATAACATATATTTATCGTATGAGTTCCACATACCAACTTGAAGACTTCCCTATTCCAATTTAAAGTTTGTTACCTTTTTTTTTTAGTTTGTCTCGGTTTAAGGTTTTTAGTTTGCTTTATTTCTAAAATGGATAATGAGACTCACTTGCTACACTTACAATAACAATCCACTTATTATTTTCTACCAATTTTCCCTCTCCTAATTTACTTTCATATTCACAATATTTATTTTTTCTTGATTTAAAGTCAAAATAAGAAAATTAATTTGGACGGCGGAGTACCATTTAGAATAAATGTCGAAACTCACAAACTAACTACTCCACGATCTCAAAATAAAAGTTTCAATAAAAGAAAATCATATAGAGAGCTTATGTTTTTTTTTTTCAGACTAAAGTAATAAAATATTATATAACACAACTTTTAATGAAATAAAATTATGTAATTAATTAAAGAATGAAAATATTTAATTTGATATTGAATGGGACATCATGAGCATTAAAATTAAAGAGATCAAACTGAGAAGTTTCTTTGATACTCCACGCGTCTCATAATAATGCTCAATTTACCCTCTTTTTTTTAAAAAAAAAAATAGTCTCATTTCCAAAATTATTAGGTTAAAATATTTAAACTTTCAAAATTGCAAATTAAGTAAAAACAGAAAGAAAGAAAGAAAGAAAGAAAGAAAGAAAGAAAGAAAGAAAGGAGATGGTGAGTTAATCTAAGGAGAAGAGGAAATGATATGGAGTAAGTAAATATCATTAATGTTAATAATAAAATGAAAATAAGTTGTTAAAATATTTGAATAGTTAGATATATGACTATTATTATGAACATAGAGAGTAATAAATTAAAGTTATGTATGGCGACTTTGATCAAGTGAGATTGTGAATGATTCGAGATTTTTTAATTAGTAAGTATCTATTAGACTACCAAAAAATGTGATAGTACCCAAAAATATTTAGAAACCCACTTTATCAAGTTACAAATTACATGTGTCTTCGATGAAAACTTTTGGTGAGAATTACATGCAGGGGAATAACTTTCAGGCCTTTGAGATTCTCAGAAGAAGTTCCGTAGTCTAAAAATGCTCAATAATCAAGGTAAATGATTTTCTCGCGTCAATAATATTTTTAAAAACGTTTTGGCATTTGAATGATTATATTTATTTTTTATGCATACGTGTTACCCTAAAATCTTGATAATTATACAAATTTGAGAAAAAAAATCCAAACAACCATGTAAAGGAATAAATTTACACATATCGAAAATTGACGAACCTTACGAATAACATATAAAGATCCTGAGCCACTCCCCAATAGCACCGATTGATTTTAAGGTAGAACCTCAGACTTGAAGATGGTATTAGAGCATGTCCATTACACATGCAGACCCAATAGTTCATGATGTTTCTCCGTGCTACCCGATTAATAAGTCCACGTTGTAAATATTGGCAAAGCCCGGCTACACGTGAGGGGCGTGTTAGACACATTATTTTACATCGAAAATTGACAAATCTTGCCTGTACATATAAAGATCCTGATCCACTTTCCATAGCACCAATTGATTTTAAGGTGGAACCTCAAACTTGAAGATATTTCATTAATTAATATTATACATATACAAACAACCATGAAATAAATGCATAATTGTTATCTTAAAATCTGACTCATTTAAAGTTTTAACATTGTAATCATTCAATGATATATCATAACGTGATCCACTCTTCTAAAATTACAACTTACTATCTCTATCATTCTTTGTTGAATTAGTTTTTATTATTTGATACAAAAATTAATTAAACATATATTATAATTGAAAAAGTAAAGTAAATTTGATAGAAATTGAGAGTATAATAAGATATAATATTTTAAAAATGTTACAAGTTGGCCACTAACAGTTAAGGGCGAGTATGCGTGTGTGGGTAGGTTAAATAAAGAAATATTAAAAATTTATTATTTATTGAACCATAACTTCTAATGAAATGTTAAAAATAAAAATTTTTGTAGTTTTAAATGGGAGAGTAATTTTATGAAATTTGATCATACAACTACGAGAAATTGATATATTATAATTAAATTTTAAAACTTTTAATTGTTAGTGTTGTTAGTAATAAATTAATAACAATTTTTAAAATTTCATTAAAATGTTCTAATTTTTTTATATTATATGATCAAATTTCATAAAAAAATTAAATTGAGTGTATTTCTATAGGATGGAAGATAGTATGCTTTTTTTAGAGAAGTATATTTATGTCTTATGGATGGAGTTGGAGAATATGGTGGAGAAGTCCTTCTATGGATCTTAGCTCTGATACCATGTTAGAATAATGAGGGTTACCATGTTAAAATGTGGAGAGGAGTAGGATTATAATTTCTATATTATTTCACTCTCATCTTTTACAATTGTCCTAAACACCTATTTATACTAATTTTAGAGTCCTAATTCTAATAGGAGATACAATCCTATATATACATAATAATCCTTCTTTGACTAGGATTCTATTTTAGCTATGTATTCTACTTTCCTACTTAATTAAGGAGTCTTCCTAAAATACGAAGCTAACATTAGGAAACAAGTATTTTCTTGCAAACTCGGTCCGCTCCATCGGTCTAGCGGCAAAACCCTAAGCCGCCCCAAACCACATCACCGTCATAGTTCCTTTGCCATTCACTTGCGATTCTGAGAACCTGAGTGCCCTTGCTTTCTTTTTCTGTTCTTCCGCTGAATCAATAATAGTACTAGAAACTGGTGCAAACCTAGCATGCCTAGCCTTCTTCTAATCCTCATCACAAGGCACATACTGTGTTGTTCCAAATCTTTCTGCTCTAGCCTTCCATCACCAATATGAGTGCCTTTGCCGTGAACCATGACCAGAATGGTAAAACAGAAGCAATCTCCCGGTTGACAGCCATCCACCAATAAACCTTACGACCCAATTTTTTTTTCTTTTTGTAATTAAACCCCCCTCGGCTCAAATTTTTCCCCTTCGAAATTTCTTTTCTTTCTTAAAATTTTTCATCTTTAATGTCTCCTTCATGATTACCCAATTCGCTTCCGCAACGAATTCCTAAAACCTAGGGTTCCGATTGTTGCTTTATCCCTTTGATTATACCAACTTCACTATCCCTTGAAAAAAAAAATTAAAAAAAAAAATTGAGTGTCGTTCACTATAAAAACATTGATTGAGTGTCGTTCACTATAAAAACGATAATCGAGTGTCGTCCACTATAAAAACGATAATCGAGTGTCGTTCACTATAAAAACGATGATTGAGTGTCGTCCACTATAAAAACGATGATTGAGTGTCGTTCACTATAAAAACGATAATCGAGTGTCGTCCACTATAAAAACGATAATCGAGTGTCGTCCACTATAAAAATGATGATTGAGTGTCGTCCACTATAAAAACGATAATCGAGTGTCGTCCACTATAAAAACGATAATCGAGTGTCGTCCACTATAAAAACGATGATTGAGTGTCGTTCACTATAAAAACGATGATCGAGTGTCGTTCACTCTAAAAAGGGAGATTGAAGAAAAAGAAGATATGTGCGAGCACAAATTGTGCACAGAATTGAAGAAAGAAGACCTGATGTAGATGACTCTTCAGATATTGGAACAAATTTTTTGTTGTTGTTGAAAAAAAAAAAAGACGAACCCGAGGTTGCTTGAACTGCAACACGAAAAAGGAAGAACTTGACGCAGATGTCGCATGTCGAAGTGAAAGATTTTTTTTTTAAAACGTTTTAATTTTTATTTGGCAAGTTGGGTATCTACGTTGTAGATCCTCCAACTTGAGGGGGGGAGTTGGAGAAAATGGTGGAGCGACATGGATCGGACCGAGTGAAACGGATCTAGACCGATGGAGCGGACCGAGTTTGCAAGAAAATACTTGTTTCCTAATGTTAGCTTCGTATTTTAGGAAGACTCCTTAATTAAGTAGGAAAGTAGAATACATAGCTAAAATAGAATCCTAGTCAAAGAAGGATTATTATGTATATATAGGATTGTATCTCCTATTAGAATTAGGACTCTAAAAGTAGTATAAATAGGTGTTTAGGACAATTGTAAAAGATGAGAGTGAAATAATATAAAAATTATAATCCTACTCCTTTCCACATTTTAACATGGTAACCCTCGTTATTCTAACAGTTAATTAATGACTAGCATTTGCTAATAGAGTTGATTTATGATGATAAGGCAGGCATGATTTGACTAAAGGTACCCCCTAGCCCCTAGCTAGATGAATCTTCTTTGTCCTAACTAAATTAAAGAAAATAATACTCCCTCCGTCCCAATAAAAGCTTCACCAATTACCCAAAAGGGCGTCCCGTTAGAAGCTTCACCTTTCCTTTTTTGGACATAAAATATTATTATTTCCTCCACTCATTCTCTCTCCTACATTATTTTAATACTCACAACACCATTATAATTTATTATTCCCTCCACTAATTCTCTCTCCTATTTTCAAATTACACTCACAACATTTTTTTTCCCTCCCATTACCATAATTCCCGTGCCCAAGGAAAATGGTGAAGCAATTGATGGGACGGAGGGAGTAAATGAAATGAACTAGAAAGTTCGAGTGAGAAAGTCAAGAATACACGTGGTCGTTTGGTGGTTCATCAAAATAACCAATAATTGACTACACTAAATTTAATCAAAAGGGGTAGAAGCTAGTAGAGGCTGTTTAAAGTAACAAACAGTAGCTGATACAGTAGCTGTCACTTCACTTAACAAGCTTCATTATTATCAAGTTTTTGTCCTATCAAAATAAACAACCCCCCATCCGCCCCCTCTCTCTCTCTCTCTCTCTCTCTCTCTCTCTCTCTCTTAATATTTTTTTCGTCTTGTAAAAATTGTTGTTTAAATTAAATGTGTGAAAATTACAAAAAAAGGAATATGCGTATTTTTTTAATTGAGTATTTTTATTAATAATCTATTACAAGATTGAGATTTACTTCCTCCGTCCCACCTCACTTGACATTCTTGAGGTGGGCACGGAAACTAAGAAAAAAGAATAAAATAAAAAAATGTGTGGTAGAAAATGAAGAGAGAAAATGAGTGGGGTAAATAGTAGTGTTGGTTGAATAAATTGAGTGGTGAAAAATGAAGAGAGAGAATGAGTGGTGGGGTAGAGTGAATATAAAATTATAAAAAGTAGGCTATTTTGGAAAGTGTCAAGTGTGCTGGGACGGCCCAAAATAGAAATAAGTGTCAAGTGAGGTGGGACGGAGGGAGTATGTTTGATGATAGTATCTAATACTCCCTCCGTCCCATAAAACATTACCCCTTTTACTATTTTGAGCGTCCCACTTTAAAATCTCACTTTCTAAAAAGGAAATTTTTTAATACTTTTTTATTCATGGGACCCACTTGTTATACTCACAACACTTTTCAAATTTACTATTCTCTCCACTCATTCTCTCTCCTCCCACTCACAACACCTACTTTAATAACATTATTTTTTATTTTCCATTCTCAGCAGTGAATGTGTAAAATTTTGTGGGACAGAGGGAGTATATTAGAAATATAAGCAAATATACAACTTGCCATAATAAAGCTTTTGGGTTTCGAATTCATATAAGAATCCCTTATCGATTACTCTGGATAATGGTTGATCAGAAGGTGTCTAGTAATCATATAGTATAATATATATAGCAAAATTATTTAGAAGCTTTATAAAAGGTCATGTCAGCAATTTAATTTTCAACTCATTTTTATTTCAAGTAAGATTTGAGTAAGGGTATTATTGTAATATTATTAGTTAAAATTAATTTGAAATTTAAAATAAAAATTCCCTCTTAATTAGAAGTTGATTGATTTAATCAGTTTTGAAATTTTAAAAACTAATGGTTACCTAAATTTAAGCACAATTTTTGAATAATTCAAACTCTTTAGGTGATAATTGTGGAGATATAATTATTAGTAATTTTCAAAATTTAAAATAATTAGTAATTTTTGAAATTAAAAATAGATACCATACTAAATTTCAATTTAAAATAATTAGTAATTTTCGAAATTTAAAAGGCATGCCAGAATAAATTTCAATTTAACCATAAATTTCGTATACAGTTTCTAGAAATAAATAGAAATTTGAAATTTAAAATAATTAGTAATTTTCAAAAATTTAAAATAATTAGTAATTTTTGAAATTTAAAAGAGATGTTAGAATAAATTACAATTTAACCATAAATTTCGTATACAGTTTCTAGAAATCAATAGAAAATTGAATTATTTGAAAATAAAAAGTATTATTCATTTAACTTCTATCTAAAATTCAAACTTGGATGGATAAGTGATGATTTTAAATTCATCTATCTTAAAAACTGATAAGAGATAATTTGACAATTTATTATCGGTTAAGGATACAATTCATATCCTACTAAATATACATAAATATTCGAATGTGTTATTAACATAGTTATAATTCTTGATTAAGGGAAAGAATTAAAGCTTGAATTGGGACTCTATATTAAATATAAATCATGTTTGTGAAGTTTGAATGACCGACTCATTAACTCCGCAAGGATCGCAACTAATGTAACAATATAGTTAAACACCTGAACTTTTTTTTTTATATATCTGAGTAATTATTCAAATGAATTCATCTTTTTGCAAGCAGGGATTAAAATTTGATGATTGATACTTGGGAGAGTATATATTTTTATGTTAAATAAAGAAATAAAACATGTAATTCATTAAAAAAAATTATGTCCGACCTTACTAAGGTAAAAAAAAAAAAGCCACTTTGTATTTTCAAAATATTTTGATTTCAGATTTCAATCCCAAATTTGAATATTCTGATTTCAAATTTCAAATTTCTGATTTTATTTTATAATAACAGGTTAATTATAAAAAGTTGAATATTCTGATTTCAAATTTCAAATTTGAATATAACATTATTAGCTTATTTTCAAATATTTTGTTAAAATTATTAAAAATCCTCCAATAACTAAATTAGAGAAAAGAAAGATTAGAAGAGTTCGACGAATTTAAATTTTCATAAATCCATTCTTTATATGACTCAATCAAATTCATGGAGTTCAATTTATTCAAATTTCAGAATCAGTTAAGAAATACATGGAATCCATTTTGGATTTCAAAATCTAATTTTAAAATTAAAAATAAAACTATTAAAAAAATATAACAGTCTTCATAGAATATTTTATGTGTGACAGGAAGTACAGTAATTACAATGCCACCAACAACAAAAAAAAAAACAATTTTGATTATTGCTATTACTCCGTATTAAGAATGATAGTATTAAAAATATTGAGCATAGTCAGAAATTTTGCTAGCCTTTAGAGAATATTTAATGGTGAACCAATTTTGTTTCATGCCATTTAGTGGTGAACGAAATTTCATTCAAGGTCATGAACGAAAATTTCGTTTATCAGTTTCGTTCATTTTATGAACGAAATTGGTTCGAGCTATTTGTGTATTTTGTACTTTCACTATTGAAATGAAATTATATTATTTGGATGAAAATATTAATTATGTTTATAATTTCTTTTTCTCTATAAATAGAGCCTAATTTTGAAATTTTTTGACATAATTTTAATATTTTTCTATAAAAAATGAATCTTATTTTATTAATGTATATATTTGACACAATTTTAATATTTTGTATTGAAATTGTCAATGGCTTCACTGGAAAGAGATGTTACCGTAGATGTTACCCAACACCTTGGTTAACACACTGACGGACAGCACACACACACCAAAATAAATAGTTTATAAAAACTTTGTGCAGCGAAAATAAATAACACAAGATATAATTTTCTCAAGTTATATAAATATATAACTTGAGTGTGCCTAGATGGCGAAGACTTTATAATCAATATAGAAAAATTACAAAGCCGAAAGTTCCCTATTGCTAATACAATGATAATGCTCTATGGAACTGAATGAGACAAAGAACGAATCCTATCCTTAGCCAACACTCTCTTAAACACTCAGTGTTTAAGCTAGAATCACAAGGGAGGAAGGATATGCGAACCAAAGAACTTTGTCTCTCTTGTGCTATGGTGTGTGTGTTTGATATTTGGCATACTTCAAATGAAACACACCTAGCCTATTTATAGCCTTCCAATGCCTTGGAGGCTACTCCAAAATAACAGCCTTGGACCTTCAGATCGTGTGTGAGGAGTGGAGAGATTTCTTGGCTTGAATTCCTCATCATTCGCCAACTTCCCTAGAAAGTAGCAACCGAATTCTTGAAGCCCAAGTCCATGCTTTATCACCTTGTACTCTCTTGCTTTCTTTGTATTGTACACTTCAAATAATCAGCAACAACTCCATGACTTGGTCTTCCCACGTTTTATTCCTTCTTCAATTAATATGGACAGCAATAGTTACACGTAAATCTCCTATTTACGTGTAACTCATTCTCCAACTTCTTCCTTGTTTCTAGCAATTAATTCAACCATATATTAACCTGAAATATGGACCAAAAACACATATATCTTGCAAATAATATTAGACATTAGGATATAAAATAATATGGAAAGAATTATTAAATTACAACTCATTACAGTTCGGGTAACACCCAACTGCCAGTGATAGCACCTGTGGTAACACCCCGCGCTGCATTAACAATCTCCCCATAATTTATAATTTCTTTTCAAACTCTAAAGTGCTGATCCCTGCAAGATATTGTTAGCCATCCAGAGCAACTTCATAGTTATCAACTCCCCATAATCAAGGCATTAACAACTACAATGATTTATCACAAAAATACTAGTTATCAAAACATATTTTCCAAAATAATTTTTCCAACTAACTAGTAACCTAAAGTACCAAAGATAAATCAAAGTTACTAAGCTACTCCATGTTCAAAACAACCCTAAAAGTTTAAGCACCATAAGCAAATAAAACAAACCACCAAAGTATTTAAAAACATGTTCCAACAAAAACATAAAAGTAAATTGTTTGTTTTTCAACCACCAAAAAATATCATAACCATAAGAGTGGCAACATAAACCTTCGTGCAAATGTTAGCAATCACTCTTCTCGCTCATCATCGCTTCTTCTTCTTCCTCCTGTTCATCCCCTTCTTCATCTCCAAAGCATCTAAGTCGCACCATCGGCAACATCTGCAAGCAGCACCACCGGCATCTCCAACACCACCACCACTTGGACCCGGCTCCATCAGCACTATCAACTCCCCAGTTTGGGAAGAAACCTGCCGGATGAATTCATCGCAATCTCCTTGAGCTTTGTCCAACCTTGCACAATCTCGGAAATGGTAGAAGTTTGTTTGTGGAGAAATGCCAAAACTGTGGTCTTTGGTATTGTTGGTGAAGCATTTCCCAACAAATTGAATACATTAGCAAGAACATGAGCTGCATCTGTACCTGAAAAACTTGGAGATTTCGGAGTAACATTTGGGATAAATTGAGTAACACCCTTAGCGAAACCGCATCACTTGACCCAAATTCATTTATCTTTGACCAAGGAAGATCACTGTGTATCTCACACTCTTGGTATTCTTCTTAGTCACCGGGAATCTATAGCATAGAGATCAAGACTGGGCGTGTACTCATCCGACTCTTCAATGGGCAATTTTTGAGATTTCAAAATTTGGAAGATTAAAGAAGGGTAAGGAAACATAGTAATGTCTTTTCTTCTACCCCACGAAGCCAAATGTTTGAAGATCAATCTACCCAAGTTCACTCTTCGATTCTTTCCTAACTTATACAAGATTTCAGCTTGTTGCAATGTCACATATTGCTCATTAGAAGTAGGAACCCAATTAAATATGCAAAGCTTGTGAAGCACGGCAAAGAGTGAAGTGAGACGGGAAGCAAGAAAATGAACTTTGGTTTTGGGATTAGGATTGGAGGGCCATTCATGCACGACATCATGAGAGATAAACCTAGCAATTTCGTCCTTATGAACAATAGGACCAT
Organism: Adenophora triphylla var. japonica; assembly: GCA_022495995.1. Classification (NCBI taxonomy): domain Eukaryota; kingdom Viridiplantae; phylum Streptophyta; class Magnoliopsida; order Asterales; family Campanulaceae; genus Adenophora; species Adenophora triphylla. Next base: position 992,644 of record JAFEMH010000020.1, read on the forward strand.
CATCATCCAAATTTGGGAGTCCTAAAGTCTTGTTGATCAAAGAAGGAGTAATAGAAAAAATTCTGTTCCTTAAAAACACCTTTCCAAATTGATCGGACCTCTCATTATCTAGGTTGGCATGAAGATTGGCATAGAAATTTTTGACAATAGCTTCAACAAATTTCGAAGGATGCAAGTTAGCTTTCAAAAAATTTCTATCCTCCAAGAACTGAAAAACACCATGCTTTTTGAAATCAACCTCGTCAATGTGCTTTTCCTTGAGAATTTTCGTGTCACTATGCCTTAACCAAAACTCCATATTTTCTTTTCGATAAAACTCCAATGAGAAGTAAGGTTTTGGGAAAGCAGTATTCACATCATCAAACTCTTTCTCAAGGAAATCAGAGGATTCAGAATATGCAAACTCACTAATCGAAGACTTTGAAGCTTTAGAAACAGAGGATGTTACCTTGGGTGTTGCAGCTTTCTGGGTAACATCTTTGACAGATCCACTTGCTTTTGCCTTTAATGCTTCTTTTCTTAACTTCATACAAGGGTTCTTCTTCCTCAATCTCCCAATCTTCAAATGTCTCAACAGAATGGCTCTTTTCAGCATCGGCATGGAAGTCTTCATCCGAAACATGAGCCGAGGAGAGACCAAGAGAGGATTCTTCAGAAACTTCAACTGGATCAGAGGATGTGTTGGATTTTGAAGTCCCTTTGGTCCTCATTGCAGTGAGCCTACTTGAGCTCCTCTTTTTGACGGGTTGTGCCGAGGGTTTGTGAGCAATGGCCTTTCTTTTTGGCTTTTTGGTTGATGGAACGGGTGGAAGAGGTGGTAAGGTCACAATGGGCAAGGGTTGCGCCATTGTTGTCACCAAAGGAGGATCATCAACCGACATTGTCATTGCCGGAGACACATTGAGAGGGGTGGTCGAAGTGTCCATTTGGCTTGGACCACTAACTAACGCCCTTGGGAGATACCTCCAAAGGGGCGGATTGCTTTTTGAAAGGGGTTGCCATGGTTAGGGTTTAGGAAGGATTTGGAATTTTTGAAGGTTTTGATTTTGGAAGGTTTGAGAAGAGAGAGACGGTGACGGAGGAGGGGTATTTACCGTGTAGAGAGAGAGAGAGATTAGGGCGGTTAGAGAGAGAGAGGAGAAAAAATAGGAAACAAATTAGGATTTTAATTTGACAAGACTTATCCTTCTACCATTAATTATCTCCTATTTAAATAACTCCCCCTATTTTTTAGCCACTAAAAATATTTACTTTAAATATTTACCTAACCTCCCTAATTTCTAGCCACATAAAAATTAAGAACATTATTTACTCCCCCCTATTTTCTAGGCCACAAAGAATAGATCAACTACAAAACTCTTCCCACACAAATTAAACATCCGGCCATTATTTTGAAAATTTTTTTTTTTTTTTAATTTTTTAATTTTTAATTTTTAATTTTCAGTTTTTTTTTTTTTTTAAATTTTTTAAATATATAAAACGAAAATAAAAATAAACATACCAAATATACTAAGTCCATATGGTTTTTGAAAATCAAATCCCTAAATTTTAGGACTTAGTTATTTGAGTAGTTTACTAAAGATAAACTAGGTTTGTTAAAGACTTTTTCAAACTTTTAAAACTCTTTAAACAATAAAAAGACTTTCAAAGTTAAAAAAATTAAATAACAAACCGAAAATAAAGAAATAAAAAACATAATATAGCACATACAAATATGTTAATGGCAATGATGGTAACATCTAGGATAACACATAAGATAAAAATCCCTTGATAAATATATTCAGTTTCAAACACTTGAGGCATAATAAGCTTAGCCATTTTCAAGCATTTCAGGCATAACAAGCTGAGCATTTTTCATGCACTTTAGGCATTATAGGCCTATATATATATTTTTAAGTACATTGCTTGTTACTCACGTATCAATACACTTCTTTAAACAAGAAAGCATCGAAGTAACGAGCTCCGTGCTTCGAGTTTTATTTCAAGTGTAAAGACCAAGTGATTTATGCCTTTCAAGTAGGGTACACTGTAGTAGCGAACTCCATGTCCCTAATACTTAGCATAAATCACTTCATACATTCTCATTGGCAAGAGTACATCGTTGCAGCGAACACCGTGCCCCGAGCTCGAGAGAATAGTATGGATAAATGCCTTTGCCTTTTATTTATCAAAAAAATATTAGTGACTTTCTCACTTTAAGCAAATGAAAGGAGTTTTATCAAGTGTGTTATTCAGGGTGTTATCCTACCACAACAAAAAGGTCAGCATGTGCAGCTGTGAGAACTCTCATAGCTCAGAGAACTATGGGAACCCTCAGAGAGAATAAAACCAAACTAGCAAAAAATATGCACTAGTATACATGTGTTACCCCAGGTGTTATCAGCACCCATGGTAACACCTTACAACAGAGGACATTTTTTAGAGAATGCAAAGACCAAGAGATCTCTTTAGACTAGAGAATCTATCATGGTCTAAGGGTTTGGTGAAAATATCAGCAAGTTGATACTTTGTATCAATATGCTCTATATTTATTATCTTTTTATCTACCATATCTCTTAAAAAATGATGACGGATGTCAATATGTTTGGTACGGGAGTGTTGTACGGGATTTTCAGAAATATTTATAGCACTCAAATTATCACAGTCTAAGGTTAAGAGATTACTATCAAGACCATAATCATCAAGCATGTGTTTTAACCAAATTAGTTGTGAACAACAACTACCAAGCTACATATTCAGATTCACTCGTGGATAATGAAACACAATTTTGTTTTCTACTATACCATGATACTAGATTATTTCCCAAGTAAAAACATCCCCCACTTGTACTTTTCCTATCATCCATATCCCCTGCCCAATCCGAGTCACTAAAGCCTACTAAATTAGTATTAGTATCTTTACTATACCAAATCCCTAAATCACTAGTTCCAGATACATATTTAATGATCTTTTTAACTGAATTTAGGTGAGACACTTTAGGATTGGATTGATATCTAGCACATACACACACCTTTGTACATCAAATCAGGACGACTAGAAGTAAGGTAAAGGAGACTACCAATCATGGAACGATATAGGGTTGGATCAACATCTTCTCCCACTTGATCTTTTCCAATCTTGAGAGAAGTGCCCATAGGAATTTTTGAGCTCTTCGAACCTTCCAACCCAAACTTCTTCACCAGGTTCCTTGCATATTTGCTTTGGGAGATGAAAATCCCTTCACTTGATTGCTTAACCTGCATGCCTAGAAAGAAGTTAAGTTCCCCCATCATGCTCATTTCAAATGTTGATGTCATAGCCTCTACAAAATCATTTAAACAAGTTTTTGATGTAGAGCCATATACTATGTCATCAACATAGATTTGAACCACGACAAGTTCTTTTCCATGTTTAAGAATGAATAAAGTCCTATCTGCTTCTCCTCTAGTAAAACCATATTCTAGTAAAAAACTAGTTAACCTACCATACCATGCACGTGGAGCTTGCTTCAACCCATAAAGAGCTTTATCAAGTCTATACACATGGTGTGGTTGAAATGGATCTTCAAAGCCTTTTGGTTGTTCAACAAAAACTTCCTCATCTAAGTATCCATTTAAAAAGGCTGCTTTGACGTCCATTTGAAACAATGTGATTTTAAGAAAACAAGCAATGGCCAATAAAAGTCTTATTGACTCAATTCTAGCCACGGGTGCAAAGGTCTCGTCATAGTCAATACCTTCCACTTGTGTATAGCCTTGAGCCACAAGACGAGCCTTGTTCCTAACAATGTTTCCATACTCATCGGTCTTATTTTTGAAAATCCATTTTGTCCCAATAACATTAGTGTTTGAGGGACGGGGTACTAAAGACCAAACATTGTTACGAGCAAATTGATCAAGTTCATCTTGCATTGCTTGAATCCAAAAATTATCTTTTAAAGCTTCAATCACATTTTTAGGTTCTACCGATGAAGTAAAACAAGAGTATGTTACCTTTGAGTATGTGGTGAACATGCACACATACCTTACCATGTCACGGTCACTAATGGAATTCATACGTCTTGTTTGTACACCCTCATTCACCTCCCCGATTACTTGGGTTGTAGGATGATTCCTGCGATTCTAGGTGGAGGATCTCTTCTCACATTCTCGTGAACCCCTGTTTCAACTCCTTCTTGATCTTCATTTCTTTGGTGGAATCGGATGCTATCGAGGTGTTATCTCATCAATGGTAACACCATGCTCGGTTTACGTGTTACTATCGGTGTTAGCACTCGTGGTAACACACTGTGGTAACACCTTACGGACTGACTTCTTCCAACTGGCTCAAGGGTGTCTCTTGAACATTTTCTCTGCAATACTTGAGTGATCATCAAAAACAATATTCATGAATTCTTGGATGGTTTTTAGCCTTAGATTAAATACCCTATATGCACGACTATATGAAGCATAACCAAGAAAAATGGCCTTATCACTCTTAGAGTCCAATTTTGCTAAGTAGTCCCGATCATTGAGAATGTAACACACACAACCAAAGACATGAAAATAATGAACTTTTGGTTTTCTACCATTCAAAATTTCATATGGAGTCATGGTTGTGCCGGGTCTTAGAAAAACTCTATTGGGCGTGTGACAAGCCGTATTTAGTGCCTCTGCCCAAAATCTTTTCGAAATTCTTTTTGAAAATAACATCACACGAGTCATTTCAAGTAAAGTCCTATTCTTCCTTTCGGCTATCCCATTTTGTTGAGGTGTTTTTGGGGCTGAAAATTCATGGTGAATACCTTTTCTTTCACAAAAATTTGAAAAAGAAACATTCTCAAATTCCCTCCCATGATCGGACCTAATTCGAAAAATTGAAGCACAAAACATGTTTTTGATCTTAGAGTGCAAGATTTTGAACTTTTCAAAAGTCTCGAGATTTTTCCCTTAAAAAATAAACCCATGTAAATCGTGAAAAATCATCAACAATGACATAAGTATATTTCTTGCCCCCAAAACTTTCTATCTCAAGTGGACCCATTAGATCCATATGCAAGAGTTGAAAACAATGTGTAGTACCGAGTGTGTTGCTCATTGTGTTGGGCGGCACCATGGGTAACACGAGTTTGTTTCCCTTTGAGACAATCCTCACAAACAATTTTTTGTTTAAGATCAAGACTAGGAATGCCTTGGACGGCATCTAGATTAACAATCTTTTCTATGTTACGAAAGTGAACATGTCCCAACTTTTGATGCCACAATGTAGTGTTATCCAAGTTTTGCCGAATGGCATACTTGCTTGTCTTCAACAAGATAACAATTATCACTAGATCTTGTACTGTCATCACACAATTGTTAGTCTTGTCATAAACTTCACAAGTATCTTTATTGAATTTCACCTCTAAATTGTCATCACAAAGTTGACTAATACTAATTAAATTAGTTACAAGTCCATCAACATGTAAGACATTCTTTAAGGTTGGAAATCCAGACACATTTAGTGTCCCTCTCCCAATGATATTACTCTTGCTCCCACCACCATATGTTACACTACCCCCATGAATTGTTTCATAATCTTTTAAAAACAATTTTGTTCCTGTCATATGACGTGAACACCCACTATCAAAGTATCAAGAACCTTCAATATTTGTTTTTAAAGCAGTGTACACAACATCACATTTCAGATTAGCTTTTGGTTTCCACACCTTTTTTGAATTTTTACCATTACATTTGGGTGTGTTATCACGTGTCTTTGACAACACCTCGGGTAACACCAAGGCTGGGACAGTTTTTTCGAAACAATATGGCATTTATTTTTAAAATGTCCAGATGTGTGACAGTATTGACACACCTTCCCTTTGTCACATGGTTCTTTTGAAGAAGAATCTTTGTCAAAAAACCGCTCCTTAACAAAACAATTCTTATTATCATTCATAGACAAAGTAGAAAGAATACTATTCAAAGATTCTTGAAAACCAATACCTTTCCGAGAGGTGTACTCAAGTTCAAGATCTCATCCAATTTGGTAGATCCGGTGTTGAGCTTCTTCAAGGTGGTTTCGGCTAGAGTCAAATTGCCCTTGACTCTTTCAAGCTCGATTTCTCTCTTTGTTGCTTGAACCTCCATATGAGTCACATAGGCTGGAGTCCTTCATTCTTCTTGGTTAAGGACTTAACCAAATTGTTCTCTTTCTTCCATTCCACGAGCAATGCCTCGTAAAGGTCTTTTAATCCGGAAATGAGGTCATCTTTGCTCTGCTCATCCTCTTGTGTACTTCCTGTATCAGGGTTAGAAGAGCTAACAAAACAAACAAACATTATTATCACATAATTCATCATACACATCGGGTGTGATCACGGATGTTATCTCGGTGGATAACACCTTGGGTAACACTGTCCTTTTCCGTGTTACTTCTTTGTGACAAACATGGTTGTTTGATCGAGATTCTACCTCCTGAGATGGTCCTTCATCCTCATCATCAGTGAGAGAAACCCATAGGTTCTTTCCTCTCTTCCTTAGAGTATTTGCACACTCATTGGAATAGTGACCCCAACCCGAGCAAGCATGACATTGAATGGATTCAATGTGCTTTGGATCAGACCTTAAGTGATCTGCTGATGCTCTTCTTGGGTTCGACTTTGGGTTAGATGGGAAAGTCCTTTTTGGCATCGAATCATAGACCTTGGTTTGCTTCTCCTTTGCTTTCACCTGCATTTTTTCATTGTTATACTTTCTAACCATAGAATTGTATTTTCTAGCAAGTAAAGCAACACTAGCATTCTCATCAATTTCTTCAAAAACCTCATCTTCGTTTTCATCCAAAGAATTCGAGGCTTGAGTTTTCAAAACAACATTTTTCCCTTTAGATGCTTCACTTTGATCTAAGAGATTTAACTCAAAGTTTTTCAAAATACTCATTAAAGAATTGATATCCATAGTTGCAAGATTGTGAGCCTCTTCAATAGATGAAACTTTCATATTAAAACGCTCAGGAAGGGTTCTAATTGCTTTTGAGACAAGTTGTTTGTTGGTAAAAGGTTCACCCAACAATTGACACTCATTAGCAATATCAAATAATTTTTCAAAATAAGAAGGAATAGTTTCATTTTCACCCATCCTTAATCTTTCAAATACTGCTAGTAAGACCCCTAAGCTTAGTTTCACGCACACTTTGCCATCACCTTCACAAAAACGTTGTAAAATATCCCATGCTTCTTTTGCGGTGGGCTGTTTTGAATAAGTTTGAAAATATGCATATCAACCCACTCAAAAATGGCATTAAGTGCCTTTTCATTGAAACTAGCTTGGTTGATCTCTTCCATGTTCCATTCGATTCGGGTTTGACTTGTACGTCACCATCTTCATCGGCGGGTAACATTGGTAAGGAGTAACCATTTGTTATAGATCGCCATGCTCGAAGATCAATTGATTTGATATGCGAGCGTAGACGGATCTTCCAATAACAATAATTCGAGCCATCTAACACGGGAAGACGCTTATTATTAGGATTAGCCGGATCATAAGCCATGACACCTAGACCAAGCACTTAGTATCGTCAAGTGACTGCTCGATACCAATTGAAATTGTCAATGGCTTCACCGGAAAGAGATGTTACCGTAGATGTTACCCAACACCTTGGTTAACACACCGACTGACAAAGACACACACACCAAAATAAATAGTTTATAAAAACTTTGTGCGGCGGAAATAAATAACACAAGATATAATTTTCTCAAGTTATATAAATATATAACTTGAGTGTGCCTAGATGGCGAAGACTTTATAATCAATATAGAAAAATTACAAAGCCGAAAGTTCCCTATTGCTAATACAATGATAATGCTCTATGGAACTGAATGAGACAAAGAACGAATCCTATCCTTAGCCAACACTCTCTTAAACACTCGGTGTTTAAGCTAGAATCACAAGGGAGGAAGGATATGCGAACCAAAGAACTTTGTCTCTCTTGTCTTTATGGTGTGTGTGTTTGATATTTGGCATACTTCAAATGAAACACACCTAGCCTATTTATAGCCTTCCAATGCCTTGGAGGCTACTCCAAAATAACAGCCTTGGACCTTCAGATCGTGTGTGAGGAGTGGAGAGATTTCTTGGCTTGAATTCCTCATCATTCGCCAACTTCCCTAGAAAGTAGCAACCGAATTCTTGAAGCCCAAGTCCATGCTTTATCACCTTGTACTCTCTTGCTTTCTTTGTATTGTACACTTCAAATAATCAGCAACAACTCCATGACTTGGTCTTCCCACGTTTTTATTCCTTCTTCAATTAATATGGACCAAGCAATAGTTACACGTAAATCTCCTATTTACGTGTAACTCCTTCTCCAACTTCTTCCTTGTTTCTAGCAATTAATCCAACCATATATTAACCTGAAATATGGACCAAAAAAACACATATATCTTGCAAATAATATTAGACATTAGAATATAAAATAATATGGAAAGAATTATTAAATTATAACTCATTACAGTTCGGGTAACACCCAACTGCCAGTGATAGCACCTGTGGTAACACCCACGCCTGCATTAACAATCTCCCCATAATTTATAATTTCTTTCCAAACTCTAAAGTGCTGATCCCCGCAAGATATTGTTAGCCATCCAGAGCAACTTCATAGTTATCAACTCCCCATAATCAAGGCATTAACAACTACAATTATTTATCACAAAAATACTAGTTATCAAAACATATTTTCCAAAATAAGTTTTCCAACTAACTAGTAACCTAAAGTACCAAAGATAAATCAAAGTTACTAAGCTACTCCATGTTCAAAACAACCCTAAAAGTTTAAGCACCATAAGCAAATAAAACAAACCACCAAAGTATTTAAAAACATGTTCCAAAAAAACATAAAAGTAAATTGTTTGTTTGTTTTTCAACCACCAAAAAATATCATAACCATAAGAGTGGCAACATAAACCTTCAGGCAAATGTTAGCAATCACTCTTCTCGCTCATCATCGCCTTCTTCTTCCTCCCGTTCATCCCCTTCTTCATCTCCAAAGATCTAAGTCGGCACCATCGGTAACATCTCGCAGCAGACCACCGGCATCTCCAACACCACCACCACTTGGACCACCTCCATCAAGGCACTATCAACTCCCCAGTTTGGGAAGAAACCCGCCGGATGAATTCATCGCAATCTCCTTGAGCTTTGTCCAACCTTGCACAATCTCGGAAATGGTAGAAGTTTGTTTGTGGAGAAATGCCAAAATCGTGGTCTTTGGTATTGTTGGTGAAGCATTTCCCAACAAATTGAATACATTAGCAAGAACATGAGCCGCATCTCGTACCGAAAAACTTGGAGATTTCGGAGTAACATTTGGGATAACAGATTGAGTAACACCCTTAGCGTAAAACCGCATCACTTGACCCAAATTCATTTATCTTTGACCAAGGAAGATCACCTGTGTATCTCACACTCTTGGTATTCTTCTTAGTCACTGGGAATCTATAGCATAGAGATCAAGATTTGGGCGTGTACTCATCCGACTCTTCAATGGGCAATTTTTGAGATTTCAAAATTTGGAAGATTAAAGAAGGGTAAGGAAACATAGTAATGTCTTTTCTTCTACCCCACGAAGCCAAATGTTTGAAGATCAATCTACCCAAGTTCACTCTTCGATTCTTTCCTAACTTATACAAGATTTCAGCTTGTTGCAATGTCACATATTGCTCATTAGAAGTAGGAACCCAATTAAATATGCAAAGCTTGTGAAGCACGGCAAAGAGTGAAGTGAGACGGGAAGCAAGAAAATGAACTTTGGTTTTGGGATTAGGATTGGAGGGCCATTCATGCACGACATCATGAGAGATAAACCTAGCAATTTCGTCCTTATGAACAATAGGACCATCATCATCCAAATTTGGGAGTCCTAAAGTCTTGTTGATCAAAGAAGGAGTAATAGAAAAAATTACGTTCCTTAAAAACACCTTTCCAAATTGATCGGACCTCTCATTATCTAGGTTGGCATGAAGATTGGCATAGAAATTTTCGACAATAGCTTCAACAAATTTCGAAGGATGCAAGTTAGCTTTCAAAAATTTCTATCCTCCAAGAACCGAAAAACACCATGCTTTTGAAATCAACCTCGTCAATGTGCTTTTCCTTGAGAATTTTCGTGTCACTATGCCTTAACCAAAACTCCATATTTTCTTTTCGATAAAACTCCAATGAGAAGTAAGGTTTTGGAAAAACAATATTCACATCATCAAACTCTTTCTCAAGGAAATCGAGAGGATTCGAGAATATGCAAACTCACTAATCGAAGACTTTGAAGCTTTAGAAACAGAGGATGTTACCTTGGGTGTTGCGGCTTTACGGGTAACATCTTTGACAATGATCCACTTGCTTTTTGCCTTTAATGCTTCTTTTCTTAACTTCATACAAGGGTTCTTCTTCCTCAATCTCCCAATCTTCAAATGTCTCAACAGAATGGCTCTTTTCAGCATCGGCATGGAAGTCTTCATCCGAAACATGAGCCGAGGAGAGACCAAGAGAGGATTCTTCAGAAACTTCAACTGGATCAGAGGATGTGTTGGATTTTGAAGTCCCTTTGGTCCTCATTGCAGTGAGCCTACTTGAGCTCCTCTTTTTGACGGGTTGTGCCGAGGGTTTGTGAGCAATGGCCTTTCTTTTTGGCTTTTTGGTTGATGGAACGGGTGGAAGAGGTGGTAAGGTCACAATGGTCCTTATTCGTTTAAATTGAAAGGAAAGAATGATCTTATGATAGGTTCTTTATTGCCTAATGACGGCCACCCCCCCCCCCCGTTTTTCTTAGCTTTATATCTATGACACGGATAATGAAGTTAAAAATAGAATTAATGCTTTCAGGTACGTTTTTATTTAATTATTTGAGAATTATAATGTATATTACATATATTGTATGACTATCTTCTATTTACATGTCTGATTCTTTCACACAAGCAGGAAAGATAAAGATAAGCATTTTCCATTCGATGAGTCAATTGTTGCTGATTTGAAAAATATGATAGATGTGCATAACCCTTATGCACAGACGTACAGAATGGCCAGAGCACATATTGGAACTCTTAAAGATATTAAATTGAGGCTTATAGGAAAGCGGGGTAGAGATGGAAAACCGTTTAATATGCCGACAAATTTCGAGAGGTCGCCGCTATAATTCAAGGTGATATTGATGATTCGGGTGATGTCGGGGACATTGTTATTGAAAAGCGTAATGGGGATCTCAAACATATTCATAAATTTGATAAATCTTACCTTCCTCTACATTATCCTCTCGTTATTTGTATACGGTGAAGATGGATATTCACGGACATTCGTAGAAATAAACCTCCTAGGTAAAGAGATCAAGTTTGTCAATAAAAGAGTTTTTATCTTTTCGACTTCAGGAGAGGATAAGAGAAGGATCACAGCTTATGAGAAGCAGTCGGTTGCTGCAGCAATTTATGGTTGATGCATATGTTATGATGGATACACAGAGGCTTCAATGGATACGTTACAATCAGCCTACTCTTCGGATGGAAACATATAAAAATCTGTCGGATGCATCGGTAAGATGAGTACCGACGAAGCATCTGGGAGACGAGTTATATTGTCATCCTCTTATACCGGCGGGCAGCGGTGGATGACTCAAAATTACCAGGATTCTCTCGCTATATGTAAATGGACTGGGTATCCGTCACTTTTCATAACATTTACGTGTAATCCTAAATGGCCGGAGATTACGAGATTCCGTAAAAAATATGGCATTAGGACTGAGGATAGGCCTGATGTATTAAACATGGTATTTAGAATGAAGCTGAATCAGATGATTGCAGATTTTAAGGAAGGCAAAGTATTTGGCACCCCGAAAGCAAGTAAGTAAATTTTTAAATATTATTTGTTTTCCTCTTATTGTTTTGTCATTTATATTTTTTTATTAGCATGTTCCTCTTATTTTGTTAATTGATTCATGCAGTTATATACACGGTGGAGTTTCAGAAGAGGGACCTTCCGCATGCTCATATTCTTCTCTTTCTTAACCGCCAGGATCAGGGTCATAATCCTGAAGATATTGACAAGTGGATTATTGCTGAGATTCCTGACAAGGAGAAATATCCTAGATTATACGAGGCAGTTGCTGAATATATGTTGCATGGACCATGTGGTGCTGCTAATCCTAAATCTCCGTGTATGGATCACAACAGGTGCTCAAAGAAATTCCCTAAATCATTCAATGATCGCACTCGTGTAGACGAGAATGGGTATCATGTATATAGGCGAAGAGACACGGGTTTCATAATTGATAAGGGTGGAGTTGCTCTCGACAATTGTTCAATTGTCCCATTCAATCCATATCTTTTGCTAAAGTACGAAGCTCACATAAATGTCGAGTACTGTAATCAGAGCAAGGCAATCAAGTATTTGTTCAAGTATATAAACAAGGGAACCGACAGGATATGCCTTGCAATCGAAAATGATGAGGTGAAAAGGCAAATTGATTGTCGATATGTCTCTGCGTGTGAAGCTATGTGGAGGATTTTCGGATTCGACATACATTATCGGACCCCTCCTGTTGAGCGCTTGGCTTTTCACTTGGAGGGTGACCATCATATCCCCTTCAAGGACAGAGACTTTCTTCCTGATGTTTTGGATAAAGCGACAGTTAAAGAATCTCAATTTATGAAGTGGATGGAGTATAATAGTATTCATTCAGAGGCTCAGAAATATAAATACTGTGAATTTCCTCATCATTTCGTATGGGATAAAACTAAACGTGAATGGCGTCCGAGGAAAGATAAACGTTTTACAGTGGGGCGTATTTATCATGTTCCAATGAATTGCGGAGAATTGTATTACCTCAGGATAATGTTGAATCATGTAGCAGGTCCCATGGAATTCAAGGATTTGAGAACTGTAAATCACGTTGTTCATCCCGATTTCAAATCTGCATGTTACGCTCTGGGATTATTAGATGATGACAAGAAATATGTTGATGGAATTATAGAAGCGAGTCATTGGAGGTTGCCCGATAGTCTGAGAGGACTATTTTCTATGTTGCTACTATCTAATAGTATGTCGAAACCGGGAGAGGTATGGGAGAAGACTTAGCACTTATTATCTGATGATATAGAGTACAAGTGTCGGAGGATGCACGATAATCCGGGTATTCCGTCCCATGTTTACATATTTATTTTACAATAAATATCAATTATGATTTTATTTCTACTTTACAGTTATATAATATGATTCTATATATTTATCTATATTAATATATTTATTTTGTTTTTTATAATTTCAGGTTTGAAATTAATTAATGAACAGGTCCAGAATCTTGCTTTGGCGGAAATTGAGAAGTTACTGATCGAGAATTGCAGCAGTCTCCATAAATTTAAAGCATGCCTAAACCGGTGGGCAAAGTCATTGGTGATGCGATAAATAAGCTCATTCTAGATGAGACATCTTATGACATTGATGAGATGAAAGCTGAGCATTTCAGATTGCATCCTCGCCAATGTACCGAGCAAAAGAGTGTTTATGATAAGATTATGTCGGCTGTTGATCGAGGAAACGGTGGTGTGTTTTTCCTCTATGGTTATGGTGGTACGGGAAAGACCTTCTTATGGAAAACACTGTGTTCTGCATTAAGGAGCAGGAGAGATATTGTTCTTCCTGTTGCTTCCAGTGGCATAGCTTCATTGCTCCTTCCGAAAGGTAGGACCGCACATTCTAGGATCGGTATTCAGATACAGGTAAACGAGAGCTCAACTTGCAGTAAACTAAAGTCGGGTACGGATGAGGCAACACTTCTACAGAAAACCAAATTAATTATATGGGACGAAGCTCTAATGGCTCATAAACATTGTTTTGAGGCTCTCGATCGTAGCCTCCGAGATATTATTCGTACACCCGAGGGGAGATATTCCAATAAACCATTTGGTGGTTTAGTTATTGTATTCGGTGGTGACTTCAGACAGATTTTACCTGTTGTTCCTAAAGAGAGTAGGCATGATATTGTGCATTCTGCACTCTGTTCATCCAAAATATGGAATGACTGTGAGGTTCTCAGATTGACGCATAATATGAGGTTGAAGGTAATTCTTAAATAGCCTTTATTCATCTACTTAAATATTTTTATTTCAATTTAAGTAATTTGTATATATTTAACTTAATGTAGGGTGATTCTACTTCTCATAATTCCGAAGAGATAAGAGATTTCGCTTAGTGGCTCTTGAGTGTCGGAGATGGGATTGCCGGTGGAGATAATGACGGGGAAATTGACATTAACCTTCCTGATGATATATTGATTCGTGAGGCTTCAGATCCTATTGCAAAAATAGTCGAATCTATATATCCTGACTTATTGCAAAATAAGGAAGTCGAATGATTCTTCCAAACTAGAGATGTGCTTGCTCCAACAAATGAGATTGTCGATAACATAAATGATTATGTCATGTCACTCTTTCCGAGAGACGAAGTTGAATACATGAGTTCTGATGCCATTTGTAAGGATGAGGATGATGAAAATGGTGCTGAAGATATATTCTCACCTGAATTTCTAAACACTATCAAGTGTTCTGGATTGTCAAATCACATTATTAAGCTGAAAGTTGGATGCATAGTAATGCTTTTGAGAAATCTTGATCAAGCTGCTGAATTGTGTAACATCACCAGAATGATTGTCACTCAATTAGATAAATACAGTAATTTTTTATTTTTTATATACATATAATTTAATACTTAATTTTGTTACATATATGTAGGTAAGCACGTAGTCGAAGCCAAGATGCTTTCGGGAAAGAATGCTGGCATGAAGGTGCTTATTCCTAGAATGATAATGTCACCGTCAGATGAGACAAAATTTCCGATAAGATTCCAAAGAATGCAATTTCCACTTGCCGTTTCTTTTGCTATGACAATCAACAAGAGTCAGGGACAATCTCTTTCCCATGTAGGACTATATCTTTCACAACCTGTTTTCAGTCACGGATAAATTTATGTAGCATTTTCCAGAGTAACCAGCAAGAGAGGACTTAAAGTTATTATTTGTGATTCAGATGCTCAAACATATGACAAGACGCTGAATGTAGTTTACAAGGAAGTTTTCGACAGACTCTGAAAATTTATGTCGCACAATTTGTGGTTAAACAAAAGTATTGCAATTTCTTATTATTTTCTTTGTTTTTATTTTGTTTTTCTTTAAATATATAGGAGATGGAAGAGATTATGTTGACACTTAGGCACACACTATTAAACTCACGCTATTGTAACCATATCTCTTCATCTTCCAAAGTTGTAACACTAAATCTTAATAATGTTTTTTTGTTAGGCAGGGACCTAACCACCCGTGGTTTTGTGCCGGCGAGATAGTTGTCTCAAGGGCTTTCCACGTTACATCATGTGTCAACATCTTTTTTCTGTATTAATTATACTCATAATATCCGCTACATTGATTATCAATTTCGATTTATATTGTTACTTAAAAATCAATTAAAACACATAAATAATTATTTACTTAATCAAAAAAAAAATTATTCACCGTCGGGTATCGACGGGTTACTGACTAGTGATATAAATATGAAAAGGTAAAATAAAAAAGAGAAAGTTGAGTAGTGAGGTTTTTGTTGTGAGTGTGGCTAGTGAATTTCATTGACATTTTGAGTTAATGATATTGTTGTAGAACGTCCAAAAAAAATTATAATATTTATTATGAGATAAAAAAAGTATATAGAGAGAAGTGGAAATTCGAGAATATGACTCAATCATCGGCCTTGGGGATAAAAAAATATTGAACAAATATTTACTTTTTTTTTCTTTCTAAAATTTACATGATCGGCCCTAATAAATCATATCATTAAATTTTGTTTATATGGTGCCTAACCCAAATCAGATGGGCATGTATTGAGACTTGAGAGTACAATTTCCCCCATGCCATAATTTCAAGTAAGACTTGTCGTACCAAAGTGGCCTTGGCCCAATGATATGTTGGTGGCCTTCCGAAGGGGAGGTCACCAGTTCGATTCCCCACAAGGGGAGTTTCTGTGGTTTAATTCCTACCTTGGTTCAGGGTTCTTTGGAGTCTCTCGGGATACATCCGTGCAGTTAAGGAAGCAGCATTGCTGGGCTTGTATCCTCGGTATGGGGAGTTCAAATCTTGGCAGGATCCGGCGAAGCTGGAACCCGGGTATCAAAAAAAAAAAAAAGTAAGACTTGTCGTTTGAAAAAGAGGATTCATGTAGAGTATACTCACGGATTAACTAATAACAAGCACGGCATTAAAACAAATGCTACTCCACCTTTGAGACAATTGATGCGAACCTTGTTTAAGAGACGATCATAAGCATTTAGGATACACTCAACTACAATTATTATCGTTCATTATTACAATTTTTGTCGCAAGTTTTATCATGGTTCATTGAGATACAATCTCTTTATGCTTTAATAAAGGGATAAGATTGCGTACAGCGATTCGCATAATCCATCGTAGGTGAAAGTATTTGTGATAACGAGATAACGTTGTTGTTGTTGTATTATTGTAAAAAAATAAAAAATATAGTTGTCCATGGAGAAGTTTAATGCACATTTTGAGGAGCCTACTTTAAATTCGGAAATTTATGTACCACATGGAAGATCCTAACGTGGAGGATAATGGGTCACGAGTAAGTTTTGGGAGAAATCAGTTTCTTCATAAATTATAAAAAGTCCAATTTTTTTCAACTTGCAAATATTTGACGAATATAAGAGCAGTTTAAAAAAACAGGACTTTTTATAACTTAGGGAGAAACTAGTTTCCCCCAAAATATTGTGATGGGTCACACCAAAGAAGGAAAATTGTTGAAGATAGAGATGGGATTGTCCAATGATGTATGTAGCCAAATAAGAATATACTTAAAATATTCTTTATTATTCGTTTAATTAAAATATTTTCTATTAATTATATATTATTATTGATAATATGATATTATATTAAATATTATAGTGTAATTTGAATCATATTATCAAATGTTAAATTAAAAAATATATACTACAAAATATATAATTAACAATACAATTAAAAACAAATTGAATATTTTTTCTTAAATAAAAATGAAAATTCATTAATACAAATAACAAATATTAATTTAAAAATATACTACTATAAAATTTATTCAAAATTAATATTTTAAAAAAATGATTATTCATTTTGGAATGGAGGAAATAGTAAATTTCAATTTCCTAAGAAAAAAAAAACTAAAAAGGAGGATAGTGCAGAAACCTTTATGCGCCAGATTTGGTGCATTGCTTTGCTCGCCGCCAAAATAGCATCGAGTTTGGCGCACTGTTGGAGAGGGATTTCACACTAAACTGGCGATGGCGAAGTATTTGACGCAAACTCACAAACCAAGACTATTGCAACGAACTTGGATATATATATATATATATATATATATATATATATATATATATATATATATATATATATATATATATATATATATATATATATATATATAAGCAAAAATTAATTTGGTTCCAAATTTGGCAAATTAAGCTTCTTTAGTTTCTATCTTACGTCCCACTAATGCTCATTGTCTCGACTTTAAGTATTTTAATAATTCCTATCAAATTAATCTTTCAGTTACTATTTCTACTCAAGAAAAATGTAAATCTAATTCGAAAGATTATCATTTTGAAGTATCAATGTTTGCATATGTAGAGACTCACCAATAAATAGGAATGGTAGAAGGTATGAATGTATCTATATGAGCACCAAGTGCGGATAGTCACTCTTTTAATTTGATGATTACTATAATGAAGAACAAGAATTTATTACAGTTCATAAAAGAAATGACAACAATGCGTTCAAAGTCGAATCTAAAGGCCGATATTCTTAAAAGACACCGAGGATTATTTTAGTTCTATGTCTTCCTTTTTATTTATTTTTCGTCTTAATTTTTCTTTAGGGTTTCCTGATAATTTGATTTAATCATCCATCACACTTTATTGCCATATTTTAATAAAATTATGGTCCTTTTTTTTTTTTTTAAAAAAAGCCCTTTTCGATTAAAATAAAGTTTTACGAGTACGTCATGTTTTGACTGCTATGTGATCTGCAAAGGTTTTGGATCTTTCAATATACTCCATCCGTCTCCGTCCCAGCCTAAAAGGCATAAAATGGAGAGGGAATGCAAATTAAGAAAAGTGATGTAGGAAAGAGAATAAGTTTAAATGTTGTGAGTATGAAAAATTAAATAGGAGAGAGAATGAGTGGGAGGTGATGTAAGAAAGAGAATGTTGTGAGTGTAAAAGTAAAGTAGGAGAAAGAATGAGTGGAGAGAATAGTGATTTAAGGTTTCCTTTTTGGGAAAGTGCCTTTTTAAATGGGACGCCCAAAAAGAAAATTTGTGGCTTTTAGACTGGGACGGAGGGAGTACTGTCTTTTATTATTTTGATGAACCGGACAGGCGATACATACTCCCTCCTTCCCACAATTCTATGCATTTTTTGTGTTAACGTGAAAATTAAGGTAAAAGGTGATAAATGAAATGTGTTGTGAGTGTAAAAGTAAAATAGAAGAGAGAATGAGTGGAGAGAATAGTAAATTTGAAAAGTGTTGTGAGTAGAGAGAAGTGAATTTCATTTTCATTTTGAAAAAGTACATATTATTGTGGAACGTCTAAAAAGGATCTTTTTACGAATTATTGTAAGACGGAGGGAGTATATCTATTTGCCTCTGTTATACGGAGAATTTTGCGTAGGAGTGCCCAAATAAATTATAAAATTTTTAATTAAAAAATAATGATTGATACTAGACTCAAATCTATAGCTTAGTTAAAATTTTAACATCTTAATCACTAAATCATACAAACTATTTAATTAGGAGGTTCACTTTCACCCCTTTAAATTTAAATTAAATTTAAATGTACTTGTTTCTGCCCATAATAGTAATCTTTAATTGGTACCACAAACACATCTATTACAAGAAATTACTCTTCTTTTCCGCCTTAATAAATTTTATACTTTCCTTTTTGATCAATTTTAATATAAATGTTTTGTTTCTAAATAAAAAAAATAATTTTAATACAATTTCATCAACGTGTACAAGCAATATACAAACAACTAAATACATATTTTAAAAAGTTGGACAAGTTAACTGCAATACTCCCTCCGTCCCGTCCGAAATAACATTTGTGTGTCCTTGCGCTGGAATTAATAAAGTTATGTAGGAAAGAGAAAAAGTGCAGTATAGTGGAATAAATATTGTGAGTGAAAGGTGATGTAGGAATGAGAAAGTGGGGTAAAGAATAGTTAGTGGATATTTATTGTGAGAGTATGACAAGTGGGTCCCACAATCAAAGAAGTAATAAAAAACTTTCTATTTTTGGGTTGTGCCCTTTCAAATGGGACGCCCAAAAAGGAAATTTGTGTCCTTTCAAACGAAACGGATGGTGTATTTATTATTTAATTTGACGGAGGGAGTATATGTTAGAATTTGGTATATTGGGTTTAATTCGATCTAACTTGAAAGCAACTTAAAGGATTGGACAAAAGAAAATCAGTAATTCATGTAACAGACGGAAGGGAGCGACTTCGCGGAGCTGAGGGGGCAACCGCGACAAGTTGCTGCCTAAGGGGCGCGACCATACTCCCCCTTGGGCGATCGCGTGGTGCCTATTTGACGGACGGGACGACGATTGCGCCCTATAGACGGGGCGATCATGCACTACCTCGGATTTGGCCTGATCAGCATCAGATTTTATGCATGATTAGAAAACTCTGCAGGTTAGTAATATTCAGTATAAATAAGCCATATTTCCTATCAATATTTTTATTATGTAATTAATAGTGTGATAGAGATCAATGTGTTTCAAGGGTTTTATAATCACGAAGTTCGTGCATTAGATTATAGATTGTATTCGGTGATTACCAGTTGATAATAATATTCTTGCCCTATACCCGTGGACTTAGCCAAGTTGGTGAAACACGTATATCGTTGTCTTGTTTGATTGATTTATTTTATGTATTCTACATAGATCTGTTATAACAAACTGATATCAGAACTGGTTAGGTTGATAAAGGTTTAGGGGTTTTTCGGTGCAGAAAAAGATTAGATAAGAAATTGAATCACCAGTTGACAAGTTCAATGGGAAGAATAGTTTTTCTATTTGGCATATCAAGATGAAGGCCTTGTTGAGAGATAAGGGTTTGTGAGCTACGGTGGCTGCTGCAATCAGGAATCGCCAGAATTCAAATGGCAAAGCAGTAGCAGTTTTCACGGGTGCTATCGCGGCTGCAACAACAGAGAATTCGGGGAGCTAAGAAGAAAGTAGCAGATCTGATCGCGTTAGACGAGAGGGCATACTCTAAAATTATCAGGTGTTTAGATGATGATGTTTTGACGGATATTGCAGATACTAATTTCGGAGGTACTTTGTGGCTTGCGTTGGAAGATATGTATCTGACATGATCATTGACCAACAAGTTGTATCTGAATCAAAAGCTGTATTCTCTCTAAATGATGTAAGGTACGTCCATTAGGGATCACATAGATCAGTTTACATCTTTAATATTACTTGAATTGCGTAATATTGATGTTAAGGTTGAAGATAAGGATACTGCTTTTATGTTGTGTGTCTCCTTACCACTGTCATATGAGGGATTTGTGGATTCCTGCATTAATTGTAAGGATGTGGTTACTTTGGAAAAGGTTAAGAATAATCTCAAGATCAGAGATTTGCACAGCAAGGAAAGCAATTTATCTATAAAATCTCAGTAAGCAGGATTGGTTGCAAAAGGCAATAGGGGCCAAGGTAGGAGAAATAAGGATTTTTGTAAAAGGGGTCCAAGAACTGGAGATGTCTACAGTTATGCAAGGAAAAGGGGTATTGGGAACGTGAATGTCACAGGTTAAATAAGAGCGAGCAATTTGGGTCTACTGCAGCTATGGCAGAATACGATGAGGAGGCCTATGCCCTAGTAAACAAAGAAGACAAAGGTATAATAGCTATATGGATTCTTGATTCTCGGGCTTATATATCATATGTGTTCGCGCAGATAATGGTTTGCAACCTACAAATAGACGGAATGAGTGATATTTATATTGCTAATGGTTATGTCTGGAAGATAGTTGGCGTGGGCTCTATCAGGGTGTGAACTATGGGTGGTAAGTTTGTACATTAAACAAGGTTAGACATGTTAATGAAGTAACGAAAAACCTGATGTCGCTTAGTCGGCTAGACAAGATGGGATACAGTTTCAAAGGTGAAGGTGGAGCAGTAAATGTCTACAAGGGTTCGAATGTAATTCTGAAAGGGGTAAAACAAGATTCCTTTTACGTCCTCTAAGGCTCTACGTGTTTGGGTTTGGGTGTCGAGCATCGTACAATAGAAGGTATGATAGAGATACATCTGAAGGAAGCATGACTTCCTGTGGGATGGTTAACAAACAGGTGGAGTAGCAAGTTACTCAAGGTGGAGTTGAATTGGACATGCAACGGTTAGTAAGTCAACACACACAATTTTGAAGCGAGGAGGAATCGAAGAAAAGGTACATAATGTTTGGGATTCCACTGATATGGCCGATTCATCTGTTTGGGTTGGCGAGATCCAATGTCTATTGGATTCGCCTAATTGCCGGTTGGGGCAGTTTTAAGTGCCTACTGCAGTGGCACATTTGGGTGTCTTGGAGACACATTGATATGCCGGCGAAGCACAATTTGGATGTATATGGGGATACATTTGGGTGTCTGGTAGACATGTTTTGTTTACTTGTTGAACAGATCTTATTAACTGTTGCAGCAAGTGTTTTTGCTGTTCGGCGTAACACATTTGGGTGTATCGTAAGATACATATTTGATTGTGCGGAGGAGGCAGAGGGGAGTTCTGGTTTTGTTATCGAGAGGTTAGATGTTAAGGCGAAAATTTGTTGGATTTAACGGCATCTAACTTGAGAACATCTTAAAGGATTGAACAAGAGAAAATCAGTAATTTCTATGACAGACGGAAGGGAGCAACCATGCCAAGTTGCTGCCTAAAGGGCGCGACCGCCCTCCCCATTAGGTCGATCTTGCGGTGCCTATTTGACGGGGTGATCGCGCCCTCCAGAAGGGGCGATTGCGCCCTACCTCGGATGTGAGGACCCCGACCCGGAACCTATACGTGTCCCAAGCTGGAGCGTCCTCAAACTAACCCAAATATCAAAAACTTTTAAAATCTTTATTTAAAACTTTCAAAATAAATATAAGTATTATAACCATTTTCAAAATAAGTCTACACCTTTTCACAACGGAGAAATAGTTGACTAACTTAGAAAGTACGAAACTGTTAGTTACAAAAAGACATCGGTTATAACAATGAATGAAGATTAAATAATACAATTCCCATAAATGATTTATACTAAAGTACATTTTCTATACCAATCAAATCAACCCGACAATCCCCAAAATATAACCTCCAAACTCCTTACCGCCCTTACTTGGCCGGTCCAATTGTCTCTAATCTAAAACAAGAAAGGGAGAGGTGAGAATAAATCTCAGCAAGCTACTATGAATGCAAAGAATATGCCATATAAGATGCAACACATAACAAGTTGCACATAACACGTTGGGAAAGCCGTAAACACCTTACATTACCTGGGGTTTACCTTTTCCCGTCCGAACAGAGTCGTACAACATCGGGTATAATAATACTCCAATCTTACAAATGAGCCGCTTAAGCAATACTCACGTCTTATAAGACCCGTTTTTCAGTGGAACCAAATAAGACAAGAGCAACTCTGTAAGGCTTTTGGCTCACTACGTATGCTATACCCCGAACCGCGGCCACGTAAGGGGATCTGTCACAGTGTATAACATAATCCGATCACATTAGGTCACACTTCCATAATTGATCGTATTATGTTATACCCCCAAATGTCACCGACTCACACATAATCAAGCACATAATAGATACTTGAATAAATCCACAAAGGGGATAAACAACATAGCAACATGGTAAAATATACTCATGCTCAACCAACATCATAGTGCAACATTTCTTTAACACACTATGCATAAATAAGCAATATAGTCACATGGTAAAATATACTCATGTTCAACCAATAATCGAGTGCAAAGATTTATGTAACACGCTAAGCATAATACAATCCATGAATAAATACTCCAAGAAGATAATGAGATATCATCAACCTATCTTACTCAGCCATTATACAATAATATATGATCTCTATAAGGATCCCGCTTAACTCTACCAAGTTGAAATCATTTCTGTTAAGTTATCAAACTAGGTTAACTAGCATTTTCCAAGTAACATTTAAAGTACTTCCCCAATTCCATTTTGATCACTTAGGATATTAATGTGTAGCCAAAGTATTCTACTTTAATCTAGGTTAAAGAGATTCTATTTCGGTTCGAGTTTGGTTAGGTTTAAACAGCTTCTAAATTTGATGTGAAAAACTGTGCCAGTGGCACGACTGTCCCCCAGGCACGACTCGTGCCCATCGCACCTTCCTTCGAATCGTCGTCCCTTACAGGCACGACTTCCTTATAACCCTAGTCACGACTCGTCCCACACCTCGTGCACGACTCGTGCCACGTGGCACGACTCGTGACCCGAGCCCTTAATCAACATAGAAGCGTAAATCTTTCATCACTTATACCCATTTGTTCCCAACCAAGTTTCCTTTATTTTGTGTAAACCTAGAAAGCTTACTAACTTCATTTTTCACATAATAAATCATTTTAAACCCAAATGTGTTATAATTCTAAGTCATTTATCACATGATTCTCAAGAAACCAACTTTTCAACCAAGTGAGCTTTAATTTGTGAACTTAAAGGAAATTCTAACTTTATTAAATTCATTTTAACTCATTTAATCCCAAAGTATCATTTCCTAATTCTAAATCATTCTCACTTAGATTTCCATCCAATATACTACAAATTCTCAAGATTTCCATTTAATCCAATCCAACCCATTTACTTCCACTCTTTACTACTTTCACGAACAACAACAATTTCCATAACACTAATCCATTCCTCAAATCCAAGAAAGTTTCCTCAAAGCATCAAATAGCCATTTGAAGAACAATAATAACATTTAATAGTTTATGAACATTTAAAGAAAGGAGGGGTCATAATAACTCACTTTAAAATGGGAGATGAATCATAGATTTCTTGAGCTTGATGAACTCCTCTTGGTCTCCCGATTCCAAAAGTACTCTCGGATCTAAAAATGGTGAAAGATTGCTCTTGAGGGAAGTCTTGGACGGTGACTTCAACAATGGAGGTTTCTTGGATTGATTTAGAGAGAAGTGAAGAAGAAGAAGATGATGAAGGAGGGGAGGTGGAGTAATGAATGGATAAAGGAGAGGGGGGGGCCGGTTAGAAGGGGAAGAGTATGGGGAGGTATGGGTTTTGGTTGACTTTGGGAGAAAAGAGAGAAAATTAGGGGAATTTGTCCCCCTTCCCTACTTTTCCAATTACTCTTTCAACTATTAAAATATCCTCCCAACTCACAACATTTAATTTGTCCATTTTATTTTCACTCCATTCTATTACTTTATTTATTTTAAATTATTATTTTTCCTTTAGAACATTATTTATCTCCTTATCATTTTATTCTAATATAAGAAATCAAGTATATAAAAATTGAACACAATATTAATAATAATATTTAAAAGCACACAAAATGATGCTAAATGAGTGCCTAGGGTTGTGGTCGTTACACTCACTCCCCTTAAAGAAAATTCGTCCCGAATTTGACTATCACTAACCTAATCGATCAACCCGCCTCGGTTACAAGTATACCTCAGACTTCAATTCCCAAATAATCTCTTCAATGTTGTGATTCCTCTTCAAGATTTCAAATTCCATTAATAATATGATGTTACCACTTAATGACCCAAGCATACTATACAATTATCACCAACTCGAATTTTCACGATCTCAATGAAAATATAAATAAATAAAAGTATTACAACTTATGTTACCAAACACATTACAATATCACATTAAAACTTCAAATACTCTACAATTTGCTTCAAGTCGCCTATAAGTCAAATCACCAACCCTTTCTAAAACTTCAAATGGATTAACAAATTTTGGCGCCAATCTACCTTAGGCCTTGCTTCTCTAACCTCAACCCAACAAATTAGAGATCGATATTTTCTTCCCAAACTATGCCTCATACGGTTTTATCTCAATGTTAGAATGATAACTACTATTATACGCACTTACCACTGGTAACCATACGTACTATTGACCACTAACATCCCTTGTTCACGCCCGTAGCATATCATCAACAACAAGTAGTGATTCCTCAACTTTTCACAAGGTTAAACTTAGTAGCATTCCTACCTTCCCAGAGAACCTTCCCGAACGATGTCTATCTAATCCATTTAACACTACGGGTTTTATACAATCGAACTATCCCCTAACATATGTGAGGACTTTATTAATAACATTTCATCAAGCTATATATATAACGAGTAGAAAATGTAATTCAATTTTCTATAACAAAATAACATACCCTTCATTATTCCCAATGCAACTAATTCACAAAATCTATAGTGTTAAAACTCTCAAGTTCAACCTAGAACTCTAAATATTTTAATAAATCTTCTAACGTCAACATTCTATTATCACCATCCGATGTTCCAATTATGTTCAGACTAGTGACAAATCAATATTCAAATTCAAGGGTTGGCCGCCCACAACGGAGCCGATCCAACTCCAATACAAAACCAAGTCTACCGCGACTTCCACATTAATAATTCCACAATTTATCAATTATTTCTCGGATCAAAACTTCTAATACAATTAATCACTATAGGGGAACTAGGTTGCATTTTCTACTTGCTTCGAACAATTTACATCTTTAGGATACCCATTCTTTCTAAAATTACAAAGATCTTTCCGAATTCCAAAGGATAATATAAAAAGAGATTCAAAGAGACCCGAATGGTTTATTTATTTAAAACCGGCCCATACCAGTTTTAATTAACTAAACCACTCACAATTTCAAGGAATTTCAAAGGATTGATAAGCTAACAAAATAACTCGAGTGATTTAATTATCCACAACCGTCCCATACCGGTGGTAGATAGTTAAATTACTCACAGATTTTAATTTACACAAAATGAGTTACTGTCCTTATTAAATCAACTATCCCCGAAGGGTACAATTGCTCAAACCGAAGTCCAATATACCATCCAAAGTTTTAAAGCACATTTAAAACAATTCTAACATAATAATTTTTTACTTAATTAAATTCTTTATAAGGAAACACAATCTCGGAATACAAATACTATCCTTTGTAATTAACACTATAACATTCATTAAAATAGTAAACCTGGTAAATCATCCTCCATTCAATAATTCGTCAAATTAAATATTCAACACTTTTACTTAATTGGAGTCATCTCTTCCCTACCTTTGAGATTGGAATTATACTTAATAACAACGTATTGTAAACATCTAGTTTCCGATCAAATACCATGATTTCTAAATAAGAAAATATAATTGGAACTCTCATAGATCAATCATTCCCAAATTTCAATTAAACATTACGGTATAATCTAACTTAACTCTCAATAACCATCAACAAACTCAAAATCCGTATAACGTCAATATCTTTCAAGCATCACACTAATCCTTCATATGATTCACGTAACTAAGTCGAACTATAGTATATAATCATCCTAAAGTATCCTGTCTTCCAATAAGATTCATCCTCATTTTCTCAACTAATGATAATCAATTTTCAAAACGAACCATATACATATATTACCAATTTCTGAAGTTGATCCTTTAAGTCACCAATAACTGTATCTATTATACTTCTTCGCATTTACCCTATTTACCTCTCCATAACTAATACACAATCCACAATTTAAAACGGTCATACTATATATAAATGTTGTCTTAAGTATATCCTTAAAGCAATTTTTCACTGAAATTGTAACACTCCGAAAATTCAACTAATAACCATTGAGTATCCTACTAGTTTCTAAAATCATTCATACGAATCGTCAACAAGTGCTAACGAATACTTATTCTTCACAGTTACCTATTTAAGATCTCTATAATCCTTTGATTAACCACCAAGTATCATCTTTTCTAATATAGTACTAATTTATCCTTACGGAGAGTCGCTAAGCTAATTATCTGCTTTATCAAATACTTTCCCAAGATGAATCATCAAGTCCATCATCCTAATTAGTGTCCTCTATCTAGGAATCCGAATACCAAATTAGTACCTTATAGCCACTCAAAATCTCAACATCCGGGTATGATACTTGATGAAAATCTATTTTGAAACTCACATAGAAAACACCACTTAGATTATCACTTTCAACACTAGTCTCATATCTCTAGTCTTCACTATGAGACACCAATGAATAACTAATCATGCAACTATGCAACCATAAACTACTCTTAATTAGGCCATACACCTAACCTCAACTAAGAGTTTACCAATTCATTTACTATCGGTATACGAGATAATTCAAGGTTCTTCTAAATCAATTATAACACATAATCCAAATAACCTTCACATTCCTTAGGCCATACTTTCGACATTTACGCATATATGACATAACATCAATTTATAATTTACCCGCCTCAATTATACACGGAGGCAAATCAAACATAGATAAGGAGACTCGCTTCTTGCGACAGTCCCTCCTCAAACACAACAACTACTAAAATAATTCGATTAATATAACGATGATTCATGGATTGGTACTCGACCAAATCCACCGGCAATACATGCCCACTAAATCACAACTACCAAGATAATTAAGGATGATTCGAGGTACGACCCCATCTGAGTAGAACCTCCAAAGACATAAGGCAACTCTTAGGTCATATGCAAATAACAACGAAAGGTAATGCCACATGAGAACGAACGAACGAGGATTTATAAAAGTATGAACCCTAACTCCTGAGACAGGTAAAATACCTCAATTGATGGTGGAGAAATCTATCTTTCCATAACTCACCTTTCCTTGATTCCTTGGTTGGCTAATATCATTTTCTGTCCTTGAACAAATTCCTGCATTAAACTCTCGACGTAAGTTATCGCACACTCTCACTCAGCTAGACTCTACCCGAGAATTCTAACCGAGCTCGATACCAACCGTGAGGACCCCGACCCGAACCTATACGTGTCCCAAGCTGGAGCGTCCTCAAACTAACCCAAATATCAAAAACTTTTAAAATCTTTATTTAAAACTTTCAAAATAAATATAATTATTATAACCATTTTCAAAATAAGTCTACACCTTTTCACAACGGAGAAATAGTTGACTAACTTAGAAAGTACGAAACTGTTAGTTACAAAAAGACATCGGTTATAACAATGAATGAAGATTAAATAATACAATGCCCGTAAATGATTTATACTAAAGTACATTTTCTATACCAATCAAATCAACCCGACAATCCCCAAAATATAACCTCCAAACTCCTTACCGCCCTTACTTGGCCGGTCCACCCGTCTCTAATCTAAAACAAGAAAGGGAGAGGGGTGAGAATAAATCTCAAGCTACTATGAATGCAGCAATATGCCATATAAGATGCAACACATAACCAGTTGCACATAACACGTTGGGAAAGCTGTAAACACCTTACATTACCTGGGTTTACCTTTTCCCGTCTCGAAGAGTCGTACAACATTGGGTATAATAATACTCCAATCTTACGGTGAGCCGCTTAAGCAATACTCACGTCTTATAAGACCCGTTTTTCGTGGAACCAAATAAGACAAAGAGCAACTCGTAAGGCTTTTGGCTCACTACAGATGCTATACCCCGAACCGTGGCCACGAAGGGGACGGTCACAGTGTATAACATAATCCGATCACATTAGGTCACACTTCCATAATTGATCGTATTATGTTATACCCCAAATGTCACCGACTCACACATAATCAAGCACATAATAGATACTTGAATAAATCCACAAAGGGGATAAACAACATAGCAACATGGTAAAATATACTCATGCTCAACCAACATCATAGTGCAACATTTCTTTAACACACTATGCATAAATAAGCAATATAGTCACATGGTAAAATATACTCATGTTCAACCAATAATCGAGTGCAAAGATTTATGTAACACGCTAAGCATAATACAATCCATGAATAAATACTCCAAGAAGATAATGAGATATCATCAACCTATCTTACTCGGTCATTATACAATAATATATGATCTCTATAAGGATCCCGCTTAACTCTACCAAGTTGAAATCATTTCGTTAAGTTATCAAACTAGGTTAACTAGCATTTTCCAAGTAACATTTAAAGTACTTCCCCAATTCCATTTTGATCACTTAGGATATTAATGTGTAGCCAAAGTATTCTACTTTAATCTAGGTTAAAGAGATTCTATTTCGGTTCGAGTTTGGTTAGGTTTAAACAGTTCTAAATTTGATGTGAAAAACCAGGCCAGGGCACGACTCGTCCCTGTGATGATGTGTTGCCATTTCGCGGGAAAAATTCGATTTTTGCGTTTCTTTGAAAAACCAAATAAAACTGGAAAAAACGGAGTCGCCACGCCATTTTAATTTTGAGGGCCAAAACTTTGAAAAAAGCCCGAGATCAGAGATTTAGGTTCGGAGGTCATGTTACGCGTCGGGAAGGACGTTAGTGTGCACCCGACGCGCCTCGTAAAACGAGTCTTCCAAGCTGAAAATCATTTGTGTGTGTGTGTGTGTGTGTGTGTTGGCCAAAATAAGTTGAAACTCAGAAAAGTAAAAATTGGGATATCTTTTTAAGACTTTAAACTGATCCCATGATTTTTTGGAAGATTTTTGGATTGAGATTTGGTACTCAAAAGACCTTTTGAAGTTGAGAGCCATTTCTGCCAGAATGAAAAAGGCAGTGGACCTTTGACTTTGAAATGAATTCAAGGGTCTTAAAACTTCATAATCTGGATAAACTCAGAGAATGAAAGTTGTTCTAGACACCTTAAATAAGGTTTGTGCGAAGGAATTTTCCATTTTGGAGAAGATTTGAGGGGTCAAAACCTTCTGGAAACCTCAGATATGAGATCTGGATTCCCAGAAGCTGATGAACTAGCCTCTGAAAGAAAATTTGAAAAGAGGAGTTTTACTCACCCAAAAAATAAGATAAAAATATGTCTGGAAAGCTCTGGATGTTGGCTACAAAAAGTATTTTGTAGTCAACACCAAATTCCAAGTTCATCTGTGTCCAAAAATTAAGACCATGGACTGAGGTCTGAGAAAATTGCTACTGGACAGCAACTTCTCAAGAAAGAAAATATGATTTAAAGGGGGTTTTGCATCCATGCTTGTCCCCATTTCCCTAGGTTTTGGTTAGTGATCACTAGACATTTTAGTGGTGAATCAACTATACCAAACCATCCTTGGGGTACATTAGGACTAAGCATTTCATTTGCTTGGGAAGGGGAATTTTATCCTTTGAAAATCAAGATTTAGTGCTTGAAAATGGTTTTTTAGGGTTTTGAAAGTGCATTTTTGCAAGTAAGCAAGAAAAGCTTAAAAATAATGTTGATCTTTGTAGAAGATCATCCATGGAGATGGTCTTCCATGGTGATCTTCTTAGATCTAGAGAAAGAAGATGAAAGAACTACATTTTGTAGTTTGAAGATGCATGCATGGATGAGATTTAGGGTTAGGAAGAGGAGGGTTTACCAATCTTCCTTGTGTTCTTGAGTGTTTGGCTTGAGTGTATGAGTGTTTAGGGCTTGAATATGAGAGTGAGTGGATGAGTATGAGTTGGGAAAGATTGGAGAGAAAAAGGTGACAATTCTTGTGAATTCTCACTGTTTTCTCTCTATATTTCGCCAGAGGTTCGGTGCAATTGTGTTCTTCCTTCCTATTTTTGTGACTGGAGGGCTCAATTTATAGCCCTCCTGAGATGACAATCCCATCCGCGGACAAGTCCAGCAGCGTGCACTCGTTCATTAAATGCACCCACTTTGGACAAGGGAATAATCTTTTTCAAAATTCAAATTAACACCAGTTTTGTGTCTCCACCATTGCTATTTGTGGTTTTATTCTTTTGTTTTTCTTTTTAAGATTCTTTTTAAGGTTTAACCTTAAATAACAATGCCCATTTTACCCTCACTTTGTTAGAAATGTTAGGATAGTTAGGAATTGTTAGAAATGTTATAACTTTCGTTAATTTTCTAACGAAAATTCTAACAAGCTCAAATTGGAGCACTTACAGTAGCCCCTCTGCGACGGCGCTTCAAGGAAGCGGGGTCGTCGATAAGAGTAAGGCTCCATATTTGGCTGATGATCGAGTGATCGGGTGGTCAACCTAGCGATAGGCTACCTACGTATCCCGGGTGGGAATCAAGCCGCTTGTAGTTCGGGTCTTTGACCTTGGAGATGATGGCGTTTAGGTGCCTCGAACCCGATGAGCGAGTTCTACAATCACGGAGAGAAACTCTGCTGGGATAAGAGATGACCATTTTCGGTCTGATGGCTATCCGCTCTACTGGGATAGGAATGACCATTTTCGGTCTCGCCGGGGATGATTTGCGATTTATTGTTTTCCTAGTGATAGCGTCTTAGGTGCCTCAAACCTCGAGATGGCGTTTTAGGTGCCTCTGACCTTGAAGATGGCGTTTTAGGTGCCTCGAACCTTGATGATGATGGCTTTTAGGCGCCTGACCTTGGAGATGGCTTTTTAGGTGCCTCGGACCTTGATGATGATGGCTTTTTAGGCGCCTCGGACCTTGATTTGAAATGGCCTTTCGGTGGACTTCGTCCGCCGAAGGAGAGGGTGACCGTTTTGGTCGAGGGGTCGACCTAATGATAGGCTACCTACGTATCCCTAGTGGGAATCAAGCCCTTTCGTAGTTCGAGTTCTTCTCGAGATTTCGTTGGCTTTTGGGATTCCGTTAACTTTGCCGGGGATTTCGTTAGCCTTTGTCTGGGAAAATCGGACGCATGCCTGGAGAAATCGGTCTTACGCTTCGACCGCCGGATGATTTTGATGAAAGATACGGGATCTCGTTATCTTTCTCGGGGAAATCGGTCTTACGTTTGACTGCCGAGAGCAATTTTGATGAAAGATACGAGATCTCGTTATCTTTCTCGGGTCACCTTGCCTTACGTTTGATCACGGGGTAATTTTGATGAAAGATACTGATCTCGTTATCTTTCTCGGCACCTCGGTCTTACGTTTGATCGCCGGTAATTTTTGATGAAAGATACGGGATCTCGTTATCTTTCTCGTCACTCGGTCTTACGCTTCGATCGCCGGTAATTTTGATGAAAGATACGGGATCTCGTTATCTTTCTCGGCACTCGGCCTTACGCTTGACCGCCGGTGACTTTGATGAAAGATACGGGATCTCGTTATCTTTCTCGGCACTGGTCTTACGTTTCGATCGCCGGTGACTTTGATGAAAGATACGGGATCCGTTATCTTTCTCGTCACCTCGGTCTTACGCTTTGATCGCCGGTGATTTTGATGAAAGATACGGGATTTCGTTATCTTTCTCGTGGCACTCGGTCTTACGTTTGATCGCCGGGGTAATTTTGATGAAAGATACGGGATCTCGTTATCTTTCTCGGGCACTCGGTCTTACGTTTGATCTGAGGGGTGACTTTGATGAAAGATACGGATCTCGTTATCTTTCTCGGGGCACTCGGTCTTACGCTTTGATCGCCGGGTGACTTTGATGAAAGATACGGATCCGTTATCTTTCTCGTCACTCTGGGCCTTACGTTTGACTCACGGGGTGATTTTGATGAAAGATACGGGATTTCGTTATCTTTCTCGTGGCACCTCGGTCTTACGCTTCGATCGCCGGGGCAATTTTGATGAAAGATACGGGATCTCGTTATCTTTCTCAGGCACTCGGTCTTACGCTTCGATCGCCGGGGCAATTTTGATGAAAGATACGGGATCTCGTTATCTTTCTCGGGCACTCGGCCTTACGCTTGATCACGGGGTGATTTTGATGAAAGATACGGATTTCGTTATCTTTCTCGTGGCACTCGGTCTTACGTTTGATCACGGGGCAATTTTGATGAAAGATACGGGATCTCGTTATCTTTCTCGGGGCACTTGGTCTTACGCTTTGACCGCCGGGGCAATTTTGATGAAAGATACGGGATCTCGTTATCTTTCTCGTGGCACTCGGTCTTACGTTTGATCGGGGTAATTTTTGATGAAAGATACGGGATCTCGTTATCTTTCTCGGTCACTTGGTCTTACGTTTGATCGGGGTAATTTTGATGAAAGATACGGGATCTCGTTATCTTTCTCGGCACTTGGTCTTACGTTTGACCGCCGGGAAGATTTTCTTGACAAGTGGCCGACTTTGGTTAACTCGTCAAGTCGGGACCGAATTGCAGAGTCCCGAATTTTTAAGGGGCAAAAGGGTCATTTTGACCCTTGCAATCCTATCCGCGCGGATAGGGATGGAAAGTCAGGGGTATTAATTAGGGCCAACGCCCTTCTTCTTCCTCAGTCCAATTTTTTGAAATTGTCGAGAGCAGAGAGAGAAAAACTGCAAAATCCGCCATTTTTGGCCATTTAAGCTTCGAAATTCCTTCAATTTTCTTGATTTTTCGAGCAATGGAACACGGGGAAGGCGCTTTTCAAGGCCAAGGACGTGGCCCGGTAGCGGAAAGGCGATTGGAGCTCGTCCGGATGAGGAGGCATTACAATCTTTCGCAATCGGTTGAGGAGGAGCATTACCCCGATGCTTGGCAACATTGGGCCTCGGATCCGCATCTCCGAACGGTATATTTCGAATTCTTTTGATCCTCTTGTTGATTTCTTGTTTGAAAATTGGATTTTGGGTGATTTTTGAATTAATTTTTTTTGAAAATTCGAATGATTGATGTTCTTGGCTTTAAATTTTGATTTTGATGCTTTGCATGTTGTAATGAGTATATGAGTAACCCAAAATGTGCATTTTGCTTGGAAAAAGAATTGGCATTTTTGCCACATTTTTTTTTTAATTCGAAAATTACATGTGAAAATTCGAAGAATTGTGATTTCTTTTTTTTTTGAAATTGAATTTTGCGTATTGATGATGATGATGATGCAATGCATGCATTTTGTTTAGAAAGAATGGGCATTTTGCCAATATGAGATGTATGTATGTTTAGAATTTTTTTTTTTTGAAAAGTGGGACGGATTTTTCCTCCCGTTGCATGTAAGATGGATGATATGCATGTATGCATTTTTTTTTGAAAATGGGACGGAGTTTTTACTTCCGTAGGAATGCATCTTTTTTTTTTTTGATGAATGCATTGGGACTTGCTGAAAATTGTTTTCTTTTATGCGAGAAAAAATGGGGTTATGCTCATTGTATGCTGTCGAAATTTCTTTTTTCTTTTATGTATGCAAATGCAAATTTTTTTTTTTGACATTTTCTCTCTTTTTTTTTTTTACAGGGCGGAAACCGTTTTGTGACGGAGCAAATTTGAACAAGATGAAGACTCGAGGATCGGTGGAGTCTGTGATTGACTTGTGGGATCGGCTTCCGGATGCGGGCCGAGGAGCTTTGCCGAGTCCGAGACAGATCGTTGTCGAGACGGGGCTTTGGGAGTTTGTCGAGTGCTTGAGGGGACTGGTCAAGTTCCCTAAGAGCAAGGGCTTGATGTTTGCTCTGGCGCAGCATTGGTGGGACGCGACCCACACCTTCCACTTCTTCTGGGGCGAGGCGACTGTTACGCCCTCCGATTACGCTGCGATCACGGGCCTGTCCTTTAATGGATGAAGCATTGAGTGGCGGGATGGCTACAGCGATGCGGATCTACAGGCTCTTCTGGGATTTTCCCCTATTCCCAAAAAGGGGATGGGGATGGAGTATGCCGTGGTCTATGGCAAGATCGTGGAGACCATCGCGAGTTACGAGGCTGGGGAGGATAGGTTTAGCGCCGAGCAGATTGCTAGGTCCTTCCTGTGGTTTACTTTCTCGAGCACGCTCTTTGGTCATGCTGAGGGGACGGCGGTCTTTGCCTTGCTGAGGTCCTTGGAGGACATGGAGACGGTTGGAGATATTTCTGAGGGGAGGCCGGGCTGGGGAGCCTGTACTTCGCTCTTGATAGATACAGCCGGAAGGCTGTGAGCTCCTTGTACTGCTTTGAGTTCGCTCTGGAGGTATAAGCTCTCTTTTTGCTTTCCCTCTTTCCTTTGAGCACGCACTTCTTTTTTTTTTGCACTTGGATTGATTCGATCTTTGCCTTTGGCAGGTATGGGCGCTGGAGTTCTTCCATGTCACGGTGTGGAGGCAGCCTGAGGCGTACGTCGGGGCGTATCCGGCCATGCAGCCTTGGTCCAAGCATGCCCGGGAGAAGATAAGCTCCGGGCGTACGACTCTCGTACGCGGATTGCCTTCCTTTGACGGAGGCCGAGACAGATGAGGGGATGATATTCTTCCCCTGGGATCGCTGAGGTAGCGCAGTGAAGGGCGCCGAGATCCGGACAAGGCAACGGAGGATTTTGAGGGGCCTCGACTTGCGACGTCTACTATCCTGGGAGAGAGGGTGACGCGTCGGCATGGCGTGGAATTCGCCATTGTTGACACCGGTGGAGCCTCCCCGCCGATATGATGCACCCGAGCGATCGGTCCGTGACTGGGATGATTACCGAGCAGCCAAAGACTTCTGACTTCGTGGCGATTGAGCCGTATGCGACGTTCGTCTTGAGGAGGCCGAGGATGCCTCGGGTTACGGATAGGGAGGGGCTTGGGATCCCGCGGTACCCTCGGACGGATTTTTCCTATATCCGTGGATGGGGTCCGATTGAGGTGCAGATCCACTCGGCCGAGCGGCTTCCACGAGCTTTCCGGCCTCGTCCGGGTATGAAGGTATGGCTTCACCTTTTCTTCTTTCTTTTCTTTCTTTTGTTTCATCATTTTTAGCATCACCTCCTTTTTTTTTGACGCTTTTGCTTTTGTGCAGTTTTCGGAGGTGGTCGTCGAGAAGCCGACGAAGCAAGTGATCGGGGCCAAGAGATTCATCGTGAGGATGGTCGCTTGCGGGGCTCCTCGTGCTAGAGCGAGGCGACCACGCGCCGGCGCCCGTCGACGGGGAGGCTTCTCCTATTCCCTCGGAGACTTCTTCCGAGACCCCTCTTTCTCCTCTCATTGATCACCGCGCGGCACCGCCGGATCACGTCATTCTTGGGAATCCGTGACGGCGGGCGGGGACACGTCTGGCGGCATGGTGGGTCGTCTCCGTATGTTCGGGAGTCGGACGCCTTCACCTTCGGATTCGATTTCTTCGTGGATCTCGGTTTACCCTATCGAGTGTGCCGGTTGGTCCCGACGAGCCTCTTTCTGGAGATGAGGACGATTCTGAGCCCGAGACTTTCTGTGGCTCCTGACGAGGCGGGCCGAGTCGCAAGAGGGGCCGGGGAGACATCGGGTGCTGGAGACTCCGATTGATTTTTTTTTTTGAGATTTAGATTTGTACAGATTATGCACATTTTTTTTTTTTGATGTAATAATTTAGGATTTTATTTATGTTTGTTTGTTTTTTTTTTTTTATGCACACTCTCTTTTTTGGAATGTAATAATTTAGGATTTTATTTTATGAATGTTTTTTTTTTTTTTATGCACACTCTCTCTTTTTTTTTGGAATGTAATAATTTAGGATTATTATGTAATGCAGTGTGAATGCAATGTTGCATGAGCCTTGTTTTTTTTTTTGCAAGGGTGTTAGTGTTTGGACTGGTTTGGGGAGGTTTTTGCACAGGTTTCGAGCAACCGGGACGGAATATTCCTCTTTTGGGCGTAGCAACTTAGATCAAGGTGCAAAATTTTTTTGGTAATGACACTTGTATCCGCGCGGATAGGGTCGCCTTCGACATTGTCCTTTAATTCGGTTCGCACTGGTCTTGCTTTATTTCAAATTCAAATATCCTCTTCAACCTCCAGTCCAAACAGCCATTTTCGGGGAGGAAGAGGGAAAAAACCATGGAAATGGCCAAAAATTCTCCAAAATTGTCCAAAGAAAGGCAAATGTTGTTCTTTGAAAAGTTCAAGGAGTGGTGTAGGGAGATCATGCACGAGAGAAGATCATTCTTTGAAGAAAGGTACAAGGTACGATGCTTGTGGTCTCTCAAAGAATTGGTTCCGGATTATGACCTCTTAAGAGCTTCTTCTTCGTTTTGGGATACTAGAAGGCATGTCTTTTGCCTTTCCCTCAACGAGATTGTTCCGACTGTGGAAGAGTTTCGGGCCTTGCTTGGAGGTCCGGAGGTGGAAGAGATAGCGGTCCCTTTGCCCAGGGGCTTCTTTGTTGACAGATTGTGCGTCCTCCTTCATCTTTCCCGGAGGAAGCGCAAGGTATGATCCACGGTCCCGATCATCTCGATATTTCCGGTCTTCCCGACAGATTTAGGGGCCTAGGCTTGGTGGATGATGCCTATTGGGATGCCTTTGCACTTTGTATGTTTGGCACCCTGTTCATGGTCTATTCCTTTGGGATCTGCCATCGGTCTCGCCGGATGTTGTCGTTCACCGTCGCCCTCCGCGTAGATGTCGTTCCTTTGATTCTTGGGAGACTTTTCATGCTCTCGACAGATTAGCTACCGGACGGCGCAGACATGCACGGGGCGCCCCGCTTCTCTTGACCCCTGTGGCCGATGGAGCGTTTGGGGGTTCTTCGGGAAACCTCTGATATGATCAGCCTTGGAGTTTTGCCAGGAGAGGTGTTGATGTAGATTTTGATGATCGGGGCTCGTGGGAGCGTTGGATGGCGGGTCGCCGGGCTGAAGATATCGATGGTTGGTGCCTCTTTGGCGGGTGGAGACTCGCAGAGTGCTTCAGGACGGGTCCCATGTGGTTATGCTTCCTGGCTTTCTCAGTCCAGTTTCTACATTCCGCTCTGGTCCCGAGACATGGCTTGGAGCAGGTTCCTTTGGAGGGCTTTGATGATGTAGCCACCAGGGTGGTGGCTCCTGTTTCCATGGATGATCCCTCGGTGTTTCCATTTCTTTCCCGAGCATGGAGGTATGATGCCTTTCCTCCTCGGGTCATTCTCAGGCGTCCGAGACCGGTGTTCTTGACCACTTGGTACCTGGATTGGTACGAGGGGCATCTCGAGAGACTCGGGTGGCTATTTTGAGACGGCGTGAGGCCATTATGGGTGCGGAGGACCGATCTGCTTCTGAGAGGAGGAGGGCCGAGGCGAGGGCCAATCCTCATGACAGGAGCGGAGACGCCGTGACCGATTATGAGGCTTACGTCAAGAGACAGAGAGGAGGGCTCCTATGTTACCGGCTAGGTTACAGGAGATGAGGGATGACGCTAGGGCTACTAAGGCCCCGACAGAGGCCGGTTTGATAGACCCTGTTCCTATACCAGCAGCTCGGTAGGAGGAATACCAACATTTTTCCGATTCAGAAGAGAAAGACTCGGAGGGGGAAGAAGAAGGGAGAGGCCAGTACGAGTGGCTTGGAGTGACTCTGAGGTTTCCGAGTATCCCTTTCTTGCCATGGCAGACACATTAGTTTGATTATGTATCTTAGTTTTCTTTTAGCAGGTTGCCAGTTGTAGGAATGAATCGGGCTTAGACTCATCAAAGAGCTTTTAACTTGTAATGAATATTTGAATTGCTTTAGAGTTTTTCGAGACGCTTTCATGGTCTGATCAATTGTATTGATGCCAAAGTAT
The DNA here is from genome assembly GCA_022495995.1 of Adenophora triphylla var. japonica. Lineage (NCBI taxonomy): Eukaryota > Viridiplantae > Streptophyta > Magnoliopsida > Asterales > Campanulaceae > Adenophora > Adenophora triphylla. The sequence goes on from JAFEMH010000020.1 coordinate 1,031,209, forward strand.
GGCTTTTATTTGTGCTTTAAACCGAACCGTTTCCGGCTCTACGTTCCCTCATTTTGAGGAGCTCAGTCTTCGTAGTTCAACCCGGTGAACTCTTTTTTTTGTTTTTTTGTGTTTTTTTTTGGTGCAACCCTGTTTTTTACCTAGGCCGCCCTTTTCGGGTTTCTAACCTAGTTGGGTATTACTCTTTTAGCACTCTTATTTTTTTTCTTCTTTTTTTTTTTGTTTTTGTTTTTTTTTTGTTTGTTTTTTTTTTGGTGCAACCCTGTTTTTTACCTAGGCCGCCCTTCTCGGGTTTCTAACCTAGTTGGGTATTACTCTTTTAGCACTCTTTTTTTCTTGTTGTTTTTTTTGTTTTTTTTTTTGTTTTTCTTTGTTTTTTTTGTTTTTTTTTTGTTTTTTTTTTTTTTTACGCGTAGTATTCGCAGCCTTGTCACCATTTACCGGGGTGTACAAAGGGATTCCCGTCGAGGTCTCAAGGAAGTTGCATGGCTCCTCCAGAAGATCTTCTGACGACATATGGCCCGACCCATACAGGCTCCCATTTGTCGAGAGGGATGATACGGACTGGGGTTTTTCTTTTAGAACGAGATCACCTTCTCGGATCTCCCGATGCTTTACTTTCTTGTCGAAGGCTCTAGCCATTCTTCCTTGGTAGGCCCGGATGTGTTCCATGGCCTTCAGTCGGCGTTCGTCTAGTAGGGCCAATTCGTCATGGCGACTCTGGAGCCATTCGACCTCGTTGATCTGGCTTTCCAGCAGTATACGGAGCGAGGGTATTTCCAGCTCGATTGGGAGTACGGCTTCCATTCCGTATGTGAGGGCAAACGGTGTTTCCCGATTGCCGTTCGGCTGATGTTCTGTAGCCCCAGAGTGCCAGGTGTAACTTCTCGGGCCAATCTCTGCCTTGGACAGCCATTTTCCGGATGATATTTTCCAGAGTCTTGTTTGCTGCTTCGACGGCTCCGTTGGTTTGGGGCCTGTAGGGAGATGACTTGTGACGGGTTATTCGGAATTCCGCCAGCAACCTGTCACATTCCCCTTCGAAGTGGGATCCATTATCTGAAATGATTTCAGCCGGCAACCCGTATCTGCACATGATGTTTTCTTTGATGAAGAGGGCGACTTTCTTTGAATTGAGGATTTTGTAGGACTTGGCTTCAACCCACTTGGTGAAATAATCCACGGCTACCAGGACGAACTCGTGGCCGTTACTGCCTGATGGTGTGATTTTGCCTATGACATCAATTCCCCAAGTGACGAAAGGCCAAGGGGTTGTCATGCAGTATAACTCGTGAGGAGGCAAGTGATTAAGATTTGAGTATCGCTGACATTTGTCGCAGCTTTGACAAACCGGATGCAGTCGGCTTCCATGGTGATCCAAAAATACCCCATTCTCAGTATGATTTGCATCGAGCTCGAGCATTCATGTGAGGGCCGCAGTACCACCATGTATTTCTTTCATGAGTTCGGTAGCCTCTTGTTTGCCGATACATCGCAGGAGGGGGCCTTGATAACGTTTTTGTATAACATGTTTCCCAAAAGAACATAATGGGAGGCGAGCCGCTTCAAGGCTGAGAGACTTTTTGCTTTGATTCCTTCTTTATATTCCCCATCTTCGTTCTTGAAAAAGGCCTCGCCATCCTTCAGTGCTTGGTAAACCTGAGTGTACCAGGGATCATTGATCGTCGGCTTCCGCTTCAATTTCGAAGCAATAGGCGGGGTTTTCTCTTCTCCGACTCTGAATGGTTTAACGGACTTTCCTTCGGGTATTTCGACAAGAGAGGCTAGTGTAGCCAGAGCATCTGCGAACCTGTTTCGGTCCCTTGGCAGATAATGAAAGCTGATTTCTTTGAATTGAGTTACTAACTCTTCCATGTAAGCATGATACTTCTGCAAACCCGGATCCACGGTCTTCCATTTGTTAGAGACCTGATTGATGATGAGGGCAGAGTCACCGTACACCTCCAATTCCTTGATATTTCTTTCAAGGGCGGCTTCCAGCCCAGCTATGCAAGCTTCATATTCAGCAGCGTTGTTGGTGACTTCGAAGTTCAGCCTTACTGCTATGGGGGTGTGTTCGTCAGTAGGATCGACCAGGAGCATTCCTATCCCGTTCCCCCTTTTGTTTGACGCCCCGTCGAAGAAGAGTTGCCAGCGATTTTCTCCTTCTAGAGCGAAGATTCCATCATCGGGAAATTGAGGTTCAGGTCCTCGGGACTCATCACTTGGGAAATCGGCCAGATGTTCTCATTATGCGTCCTTTTACGGATTTCCTTGAAACATAAGCGATGTCATATTCGGCCAAAAAGAACGACCATTTTGCCAATCTCATGGAGATGGAAGGCTTGTCGAACAGATATTTGATGGGGTCTATCCTTGAAACAAGATGTATCGGGTGAGACTGCATGTAGTGTTTCAACTTTCCCACTACCCAGACCAAACCTGCGCAAGTCTTCTCGCAAGCGGAGTAATTGAGTTCGCTTCCTTGGAGCTTTCTGCTTACGAAATAGATGGCGTTTTCGACTTTGGAATCTTTTTTCTCTTGAGCTAGCATAGCCCCAATTGCTGTATCCGTGGCGGTGAGATATAGCAAGAGTGGCTTTGCCGATGTGGTGGGCGGAGAATGGGGGATTCACAAGGTATGCCTTAATCTGTTCAAAGGCAAGCCGACATTCTGGGTCCATTCTGTGTAGGCATTCTTTTTCATCAACTTGAAGATTGGCTCGCGGTCGAGGTCGGTGATTTACAAAGCGGCTTATGTATTGCGGTCTTCCCATGAAGGATTTCACTTCTGTCGGTGTCCGTGGTGGCTTCATTTCAACTATCGCCTTGATTTTCTCGGGGATCTACTTCGATTCCCCGTTCTGTCACCATATATCCTAGTACCTTGCCCCGTCTTACACCGAAGGTGCACTTGGCTGGATTCGGTCTCATGCTGTGGTCTCGGAGGCGGCCGAAGAATTTTCTCAAATCAACAAAGTGCTGGCCATCCGATCCTCTGGAATGTATTATCATGTCGTCTACATAGACCTCAATTTCTTTGTGGATCATGTCATGGAACAGAGCCTGTAGCCGCCCTGTGGTGCGTAGCCCCAGCATTCTTTAGTCCGAATGGCATGAGTGTGCATATGTGCCCCAAGGGTTGTGAAGGCTGTTTTGGCTTGATCTTCTTCTGCCATTTTGATTTGGTTCAGAAATGCGAAACCATCGACGAAAGATTTGACTTCGTGGTTGGCCGTGGAATCTACCAAAATGTCGATGTTTGGCAGGGAAGTCGTCTTTTGGGCTGGCTTTGTTCAAGTCTCTGAAGTCTACGCAGCATCGGATCTTTCCGTTGGCCTTGGTCACCGTCACTATGTTGGACAGCCATGTTGGGTATTCAATGACCCTGATGAACCCTGCCCTGAGCATCTTTTCTATTTCCTCTTTCACTTGTAAGGACCATTCGGGCTTAATTCTTCTTAGCTTCTGCTTTACTGGCTTGACTTCTGGGTCGAGCGGTATTCGGTGCTCAACTATGGAAGGATCGAGGCCTGGCATATCTTTATAGGACCATGCGAACACATCCACGAATTCTTTTAGCAGCTCGATTAGGGCAACCCTTTCAGTCCCTTCGAAGAAACTACCAATCTGCGTCTCTTTAGGCTCTTCCGCAGTTCCCAAATTCACACTTGTCAAAATCTCTTCGGCAGCTTGGGCTCGATTTTCCTCTTTCCGGACAACCTGCTTAAAGTGTCTGCCTCTTCATCTAGTGAATCGTTATTAACTGTTTTTAGATTATTAGTTAATTCATCATTAGTTAAAGTGGCAATTAAGGGATACTCAGAAAGGTTCATCATTTCATTGAAGACGAAGGGGAATACAACGTTCGCTACAGATTCGTAGTCTTCAGGCGTAAGGCCATCGGACGACTCGAGAGACTCGAACTCAACAATGAGAGACTCGGAGGATTTTACAAAGGTTGACACGAAAGGACGGGGGACCAATCCAAGCTTGGTGATCATTTCCTCTTTGGTCGCGGACGGGCCCGAGAGAGTTTCCCAATTCTTTAAAGGCATCGCTGTCGGTGGTTTCAAAACCCGGGAAAGGCATGGTCTCTGTGCTCCCTCTTCAGTCGTTGCTATCATCTCTTTGTCTGAACCAGAATTAACTGTGTTTGGCATCTGAAAGCTGAGCATGTGGATGTAGGGATCTTCCTCAATTCTGGGGACTTCCGTTTCGTCACAATCTGACCGCTCAATCCAGATGTAAGGACGCATTGCGTCTCGGTGAGCTGCTAGAAAAATCTCATGTCCCATACTCGAACGGAAAGGCTTGGCAGGTAGTTCAGCAAGGAGGACGTCCCACACGACGTTCATAGATTCGAGCCGAGTCTGTCGGTGTTTGCTGACTTTTATCATGAAAATCTCCTCGCCCGGCGAGGCCAAAGAATGGGTTTGCAGAATACTGACAAATCTGTGATTGAGGACCGGGGACTTGTGTGCCTGTATCATGGCGGTGTTCAGCATTTCCTTCCAGTACGCCTCCAAGTGTTGGAAATAGCAATTGAATTTGATGAATCGAACTTCTTCGGAGTCTGCTCGCTTGAGTGTGTCGACATAGTTGGCATTGCTGGATTCCAAAGGATGCTGGCGAGACTTGCCTCTTGAAGGATGTAGCCCCGGTGTTTGACTGTGGGCGTTCTTGGCTATTGTTTCAGCTTCGTTCCCTATGAGGAAACTGTCACCCCTTATGACTTCAAGGTCTCCCTGCCGGTTGATGAATTTGACGCATTGGTGGGGAGTGGAGGCTATGGCTTTCATGTGATGCAACCAAGGGCGCCCTAGTAGGGCTGTGAACTCGGAGGGGATATCCATCACATGGAACTTTGCGGGCACCATTTGGGTTTCGTACCAGAGTTCCAGAGTCACTGTCCCCAGAATGGGACGAGACGAACCGTCGTAGGCTTTGACAGTCCGGGTAGATGGGATCACGCGCCTTTCATTTATGCGGAGGGCCCTCGTCATGCGAGGGGAAGGACATTTACCGATGATCCATTGTCCACTAATACCCCAGGGAGTGACATGGTGTTGAGCCGAATAGTGATGTACAAAGCTTCATTGTGTTGGGAGACATCTCTTGGCAAATCTTCATCGCAGAAGGTGATCATACTCCCATATAGGTGAGGATCATAGATTTGGTCCTTGTCTCGGGATGGAGAGTCATCAAGCCGGTCACTTCGTGCCTTTTTCTTGCGAGGCAGAGTCTTTGCCGAAGCCCCTGGGTTATACTGATGCCTTTTGTGGCGGTTGCCATCTCCAGTCAACATGTTGATTGAGTGGGAGCGCCGGCCCGGCGTCGGTTTTTCTTCATCGGTGGATACTCGGGAGCTGGACAAACTGAACCTTGGCTGACCCCGAGGGGGGTTGGACTTCTGTTCTGCAGTACTCTGGTATCCGGAGGTCTCAATTCCATCGTTGGCAAGGCTTTTCTGCTCTTTTATCCCTTTTTGCTTTGGGGAAGACTGACTGGAGTAGAGTACATAATAATCAAATCCCCCAGATGGCTCCCCGAGCGTTCCCACACTGTTATCACCGCCTCGAATCTCTCCTTCAATTTTCTTTGGGAGGAAATTTTCTTTTTCTTAGGAGGACGGTCCTCGTGTATCCAATCCTGATAGTCCCTTTCAAGGCAATCGGGACAGTCACAAATATCCCACCAAATGTGTTCTACTGGCTGGTGGCGGATTTGGGACCTCGGAAGTGAGCGGTCTTGGAAGGACTTTGAGTGGGCTGACAGGGGATCTGCATGGGCTCGTCTGGTAGCGAGTGATTGGACTCCGCCGGATAATGAGAGATATTGAGGTCCCGGGAACGGGCATATGTTTGTCCTTCAAGGTAGCCCGGTCAGTTGGGATATTGTTAAGGTCCCAAAGTGGCGTGTGGCCTCTTCAATCCAGGCCTGCTGTCTGTCTGCAGCGTTCTTCCAGGGATTTGATGGCCGACCATATTTCTTTAACTTGTTCCCTGATTTTCATCACTCAGGCCGATGTTTGTGGGATCATCACCTTGAGAGGGGACAACCGACGGTATACCGAACTCTTTCGTCCCCGACCGCTGTTTGGGGGCCGGTTGCCCTGTAAGTCGGCGGGCGGGAGTCCGGCGGTGGAAACATAGGAATCTTGGGGTAGCATCTTGATGTATCCGGGACTGTTAAGAAGAGGAGGAGAACCCTCTTCTGTCTTTGCGGTAAAAGTGCCATCGGAATTGAGACTGATAGTCAAACCGTGACTTGCGACTACCCCCAGTAGGTCATCAATTTGAGCCTCATGTCGAAGTCTCATTTGTTCTACCAACTGGATCCACATGCTGGTGCATGAGGGATTTTGGAGGACTGGAGCAACGTTATCCCTATCATTACCGGCCGATGCGAGACATTCTGAAACCCGGAGTCGGAACAAATGGCGAAGGCGATGATGCGCTTGACTCTTCCCAACTGATCAAACGGTGACCGGTGCCGAAACCAAGCTTTGTGCGGAGGCTGCGGGGAAAGGACACGAAGGTTCGAGATGTGCGGGAATGGAAGGAGGATAGGTGTTTGGGCTTTAGGCTCATGCAACATGCAGTTATTTGTTCACGTTTACTTAAAACATGTTTTATTAACCTAATCGGTTGGAAAAGATTGCTCTTCTTTTTCGCAAACTACTCTGATTCCTGGATCAGTGGGCCCCGTCACTACGTCTATAAGCCCCTCGTATTCCACCTGTATTTCGACCTCCCAGGGTGGGCAGTCCCGGGCGAGGGTCCTATAGGGCAAGCGGGTCCCACCGACCGAAAGAAAAACGATCCTAAAAGTCTGGCGGGTAATCGAGTCTTAACGAGTATTCGATGTAAATTACGGACAAAGCTGACGTCAAAAGTCAAGATCATGTCCGAGGGCTCGACGAAAAGTCGGCTTGATTTGGACTGATAAGCGTCCACGATTGATCTTGACTTGTCGTCAGTTAAGCCGTAATTAGGCATGGAATAGTCATTAATCCTTGATGACTCGGTGTCAATGCCGGGAGTCGGTGTATAATTTGTGCCGCCAGAGCCGAAGTCAAGGCGCCGGTCAATATCTTGGTCAAAGTCTGCGGCGGAAAACCGGCGTAACTTCGACCGATTAGGGACCCGAAAGATATTGAGTCGGTATGCCGACAAAGGCTTGAAAGGAAAGGTCTATACACGGACAGGCATGACACAGCACCAGACTAAAAACCAACCGGGTCTCGGACAAAGTGTGTCACGGACAAGTGCATGGTCGACACGAGGCTCCATGGGATGTTTGGGTAGTACTGTGCTCATCCGAGAGGCGTAATAAGACCAAACGGACCGCGACAAGGATTTCCCGGGTTAAGGACGTAGTGTGCGTGTACGGTCACGTGCGCGTAGTGTGCAAGCAGCCTATATTCTTTTTCTCGAGTAAAATAGAAATTTTTTTATGTGTCTTAAAAATATGATGCATGATTTTTTTTTTTTTGGAAATTTTCTTTTTTTTGAAAAATCCCTTTTTTTTTTGATTTTTTTTTTGATGAGCACATAAGCACGAAAATTCCGACAGTTAGGGACATTATTCCGACAGTCAAAATTTTGACTTTCTCCGAGGCGGCCAAAACAACATGAAAACTGTGCAAAAATTCAACACACACACAAAAATGATTTTCAAAGCCGGGACGGAAGCTTGACCCTCAAAAGCTTTTTTTTTGAAAAACGGTGATACCGGTACGTGGGATTGTTAGACCACAATTTATCCCCGACTCGTGTTAGGAGGCGATAACGGGAAATTTAGTGGTTTCCACCAATATACCGAATACCATTTTTTATTAAAAAGCTTAGTCCCCAGCGGAGTCGCCACTGTGATGATGTGTTGCCATTTCGCGGGAAAAATTCGATTTTTGCGTTTCTTTGAAAAACCAAATAAAACCGGAAAAAACGGAGTCGCCACGCCATTTTAATTTTGAGGGCCAAAACTGTGAAAAAAGCCCGAGATCAGAGATTTAGGTTCGGAGGTCATGTTACGCGTCGGGAAGGACGTTAGTGTGCACCCGACGCGCCTCGTAAAACGAGTCTTCCAAGCTGAAAATCATTTGTGTTTGTGTGTGTGTGTGTGTTGGCCAAAATAAGTTGAAACTCAGAAAAGTAAAAATTGGGATATCTTTTTAAGACTTTAAACTGATCCCATGATTTTTTGGAAGATTTTTGGATTGAGATTTGGTACTCAAAAGACCTTTTGAAGTTGAGAGCCATTTCTGCCAGAATGAAAAAGGCAGTGGACCTTTGACTTTGAAATGAATTCAAGGGTCTTAAAACTTCATAATATGGATAAACTCAGAGAATGAAAGTTGTTCTAGACACCTTAAATAAGGTTTGTGCGAAGGAATTTTCCATTTTGGAGAAGATTTTAGGGGTCAAAACCTTCTGGAAACCTCAGATATGAGATCTGGATTCCCAGAAGCTGATGAACTAGCCTCTGAAAGAAAATTTGAAAAGAGGAGTTTTACTCACCCAAAAAATAAGATAAAAATATGTCTGGAAAGCTCTGGATGTTGGCTACAAAAAGTATTTTGTAGTCAACACCAAATTCCAAGTTCATCTGTGTCCAAAAATTAAGACCATGGACTGAGGTCTGAGAAAATTGCTACTGGACAGCAACTTCTCAAGAAAGAAAATATGATTTAAAGGGGGTTTTGCATCCATGCTTGTCCCCATTTCCCTAGGTTTTGGTTAGTGATCACTAGACATTTTAGTGGTGAATCAACTATACCAAACCATCCTTGGGGTACATTAGGACTAAGCATTTCATTTGCTTGGGAAGGGGAATTTTATCCTTTGAAAATCAAGATTTAGTGCTTGAAAATGGTTTTTTAGGGTTTTGAAAGTGCATTTTTGCAAGTAAGCAAGAAAAGCTTAAAAATAATGTTGATCTTTATAGAAGATCATCCATGGAGATGGTCTTCCATGGTGATCTTCTTAGATCTAGAGAAAGAAGATGAAAGAACTACATTTTGTAGTTTGAAGATGCATGCATGGATGAGATTTAGGGTTAGGAAGAGGAGGGTTTACCAATCTTCCTTGTGTTCTTGAGTGTTTGGCTTGAGTGTATGAGTGTTTAGGGCTTGAATATGAGAGTGAGTGGATGAGTATGAGTTGGGAAAGATTGGAGAGAAAAAGGTGACAATTCTTGTGAATTCTCACTGTTTTCTCTCTATATTTCGCCAGAGGTTCGGTGCAATTGTGTTCTTCCTTCCTATTTTTGTGACTGGAGGGCTCAATTTATAGCCCTCCTGAGATGACAATCCCATCCGCGCGGACAAGTCCAGGCAGCGTGCACTGTTCATTAAATGCAGCTCCAGCTTTGGACAAGGGGAATAATCTTTTTCAAAATTCAAATTAACAGCCAATTTTTGTGTCTCCAGCCATTGCTATTTGTGGTTTTATTCTTTTGTTTTTCTTTTTAAGATTCTTTTTAAGGTTTAACCTTAAATAACAATGCCCATTTTACCCTCACTTTGTTAGAAATGTTAGGATAGTTAGGAATTGTTAGAAATGTTATAACTTTCGTTAATTTTCTAACGAAAATTCTAACAAGCTCAAATTGGAGCACTTACAGTCCCCCAGGGCACGACTCGTGCCCATTGCACCTTCCTCTGAATCTGTCGTCCCTTACAGGGCACGACTTCCTTATAACCCTAGTCACGACTCGTCCCACACCTCAGGCACGACTCGTGCCACAGGGCACGACTCGTGACCTGAGCCCAGAATCAACATAGAAGCAGAAATCCTTCATCACTTATACCCATTTGTTCCCAACCAAGTTTCCTTTATTTTGTGTAAACCTAGAAAGCTTACTAACTTCATTTTTCACATAATAAATCATTTTAAACCCAAATGTGTTATAATTCTAAGTCATTTATCACATGATTCTCAAGAAACCAACTTTTCAACCAAGTGAGCTTTAATTTGTGAACTTAAAGGAAATTCTAACTTTATTAAATTCATTTTAACTCATTTAATCCCAAAGTATCATTTCCTAATTCTAAATCATTCTCACTTAGATTTCCATCCAATATACTACAAATTCTCAAGATTTCCATTTAATCCAATCCAACCCATTTACTTCCACTCTTTACTACTTTCATGAACAACAACAATTTCCATAACACTAATCCATTCCTCAAATCCAAGAAAGTTTCCTCAAAGCATCAAATAGCCATTTGAAGAACAATAACAACATTTAATAGTTTATGAACATTTAAAGAAAGGAGGGGTCATAATAACTCACTTTAAAATGGGAGATGGATCATAGATTTCTTGAGCTTGATGAACTCCTCTTGGTCTCCCGATTCCAAAAGTACTCTGATCTAAAAATGGTGAAAGATTGCTCTTGAGGGAAGTCTTGGACGGTGACTTCAACAATGGAGGTTTCTTGGATTGATTTAGAGAGAAGTGAAGAAGAAGAAGATGATGAAGGAGGGGAGGTGGAGTAATGAATGGATAAAGGAGAGGGGGGGGCCGGTTAGAAGGGGAAGAGTATGGGGAGGTATGGGTTTTGGTTGACTTTGGGAGAAAAGAGAGAAAATTAGGGGAATTTGTCCCCCTTCCCTACTTTTCCAATTACTCTTTCAACTATTAAAATATCCTCCCAACTCACAACATTTAATTTGTCCATTTTATTTTCACTCCATTCTATTACTTTATTTATTTTAAATTATTATTTTTCCTTTAGAACATTATTTATCTCCTTATCATTTTATTCTAATATAAGAAATCAAGTATATAAAAATTGAACACAATATTAATAATAATATTTAAAAGCACACAAAATGATGCTAAATGAGTGCCTAGGGTTAGGGTCGTTACATCGGATTTGGCCTAATCAGCAACAGATTTTGTGAAGGATTAAAAAACCCTGAAGAGTTAGAAATAGGCAGCATAAATAAGCCCTATCACATAACAGTTTTTTTTTATGGTTTACTTTCTAGTGTGATAGAGATGAATAATTATAGGTGTTTCAGGGTTTTCTTGTTCTCTCTGTTTCTATTGATCTATGGTTTCTATAGTTGTGAATTATTTTGATCAACAATTTCGAATATTAGATTATAGATTGTATTCGGTGATTGCCAGATAATAATATTCTTGTTCTATGCCCGTAAACGTAACAAAATTGGTGAACCACGTATATATTTGTACTAGTAAAAGCCCGTGTCCGAGGACACGTGGTTTTTTTTTTTATTATTATTTTTTTAATTTTTTTATTAAAATAAAAAAAGGGCAAAATGAGAAAGGGACAACTTAGTGAGAGCAAAATGAGAAAAAAAGGTTTGACACTATTCATTGTACTGTTCATGGCTGAGATGGACAATTGTCATTTATACTGTAAATTTATACTATAGATTGTGTGATTAATTTAATTTTTATATTTTATATAGATCTGTTATAACATAGTAAGTCCTGATAAACTGATGCTTGGCACTCCGATTTAATGTCAGTGAATTAGGATTGTTAATTGTGGACATTATAATGATGGTTTAAGCAGGTTTTGGGGACTCGACATAAGTGAAGAGAGGGCTATGGCTTGTACCATTTGAGAAATATGATAAATTATTAATTCTTCCGATGCTCACTTATTTTCTCCAAATCAGCAAACAAAACAACATCGAAACTAAAATGACCAATCAAAGGCACATTCGTAATTATTTCTTCGAAATGAGTTGATGCATCTAGCTAGTAGAATAAACAAATCACGATGCACAACACGAAATGAGGTCCTCGGAAAATTTACCACGAAATTTTTCATAGAATAAAACATCCTTCCTTTAGTATACCATTGAAGTTGGGAACAAAGCAACTTCGAACACAACAAATTCTTAGAGAAAATTACGTCATAGTCCCTCATTATAACTTAATTTACATCCTAAAACATCACATTATCATATTTACCTCCTAATCTCAAATCACAAAATAATTTACCGTATAATCCTTTTATCCCTGTAAACACTCACCCCTCTCGTACCCACACACGCACACAAAACACATACATCCCTCCTCTCTACTTTCTCTCTATCCTGCCACACCCATAACTCCTACCACCCTCTCATCCCCAATTCCGGCGAACATCTTCCCCGACTCCGGTGAACGTCTTCCCTTACTCCGGCGAACGTCTTCCCCGACTCAGGCGACCACGTTTCCTCTTCCACTCTCTACTTTCTCTCTCCGATCATCCCTCCCCCACTTCCGGCGAACATCTCCCAATCCCTGACAAACTTCTTTCGTCCCCACCTCCGTCCACCCCTCCCTTCCCTCTCCTCCGATCAACTAAGCTTCACCGGACCACCAACGATTCCGGTCAGATCTACAGCCCCGACCCCCTTAATCGTCTTGCCGGCCAGATCCGACCTTCCCTGCCACCCTCCCCCTTTTTCCATCTCTTTTGACACCTTGTGAAACACTGCCATCTTTGGCCAGAAATGTCAAACTCCGGCAGAGAGGCTTCTTTTGACGATTCCAGCCAACTTCCAATTGCAGGTGAGGTTATATAAAGAATATTTAGTGTGATGTTTTTCACTACTTGAAAATATTCATTTTATTCAAAAGTACTTCAAACGAAATAGAATCTGTTTTTGTTAATTCCAACAGTTTGAATATAATGTCTTATTTATCTTTTATTGATAATGTATTCGTCCATTAAAACATTGATGCAGTTTGGATTGATGAAGTTTGGAGTTAGAAAATAGAAATGGATGTGGAGCTCGTCTCTTGTTGGTTGCTTATTTGCTATGTAACTTTTGCCTTTGCTTTTACTAGCTTGTTGTTAATTTAAAGAGTGCAGGTTATACAATCCAGCTTCAATTTCAGATATAGAGATGATGACATATCACTATTTGGAAAAGTGTGTTGTGAGTCTTTTTGCTTTTTGTTATTTGTTGTGAAATGAAATGTGTTGTAAATGTGCATTTTTACTAGGCTTTGAAAGTAAGATGTTAAAAAAAGTAGATGAAGAATGGTGTTGTGCTCTCAGTAGTAAATAAAATGTATACTCTGTATGCTATACTATTTTCCATCCTAAAGTTGTACTCCCTATCTATCTGCCTCTCTCATTTTCCTTATGGTTTTTATGATTTGCTGTCATAATATATTTTAATTTTAAAAAAGGAAAATAATTATTTCCTTCGTCAAAATATTAAAAAATCAATTTTGCTCTTAATTAAATTAAATGTATATTTCAAAAATAAATGGACCTTTATTTTGAGACGGAAATAATATAATATGATTTCAAGAAACTAAGAGCAAGCAATATACTTCTTGTTAAAAGTTTCACTTGGCAAACATTTTTTTATTTTTTTTTGTGTTTTTAGTATTATAGCTGACAATTGAGAACTTACCTGGTAAGTTCTCAGTTGTTTGGTTGCCGGTGTTGGTGGTCGCTGGAGTTGATCATGTTCTTAGTAGTTTAGTTGACAACTGGAAACTTACTGATAAGTTAAGTTCTCAGTTGTTTGGTCGCCGGAGTTGGTGGTCGGCGGAGTTAATCGTGTTCTTAGTAGTTTAGTTGCCAATTGAGAACTTACTGATAAGTTAAGTTCTCAATTATTTGGTCGTCGGAGTTGATCGTGTACTTAGTGAACACAACTGAGAACTTACTGATAAGTTATGTTTTTAGTTGTTTGGTAGCCGGATTTGGTGGTCGTCGGAGTTAATTGTGTTCTTAGTAGTTTAGTTGACAACTGAGAACTTACTAATAAGTTCTCAGTTGTTTGGTTGCCGGAGTTGGTGATCGCCGGAGTTAATCCTTCTCATTAGTGGAGACAACTGAGAACTTACTGATAAGTTAAGTTCTCAGTTGTTTGGTCGTCTCCGGAGGTAATCGTGTTCTTAGTATTAGTTTAGTTGACAACTGAGAACTTACTAATAAGTTAAGTTCTCAGTTGTTTGGTCGCCGGAGTTGGTGGTCGCCATAGTTAATTGTGTTCTTAGTAGTTTAGTTGACAACTGAGAACTTACTGATAAGTTAAGTTCTCAGTTGTTTGGTCGCCGGAGAGGTCGCCGGAGTTAATTGTGTTCTTAGTAGTTTAGTTGACAACTGAGAACTTACTGATAAGTTAAGTTCTCAATTGTTTGGTCGCCGGAGAGGTCGCCGGAGTTGGTGGTCGCCAAAGTTAATTGTGGTCTTATTAGTTTAGTTGACAACTGAGAACTTACTGATAAGTTAAGTTCTCAGTTGTTTGGTCGCCGGAGAGGTCGCCGGAGTTAATCGTGTTCTTTGTAGTTTAGTTGACAACTGAGAACTTACTAATAAGTTCTCAATTGTTTGGTCGCCGGAGAGGTGCCGGAGTTAATTGTGTTCTTTGTAGTTTAGTTGACAACAGAGAACTTACTGATAAGTTCTCAATTGTTTGGTCGCCGGAGAGGTCGCCGGAGTTGGTGGTCGCCTAAGTTATTTGTGTTCTTAGTAGTTTAGTTGACAAGAGAGAACTTACTGATAAGTTAAGTTCTAAGTTGTTGGTCGCCGGAGAGGTTGCCGGAGTTGGTGGTCGCCGGAGTTGGTAGTCGCCGGAGTTAATTGTGTTCTTAGTAGTTTAGTTGACAACTGAGAACTTACTTTGGTCGCCGGAGAGGTCGCCGGCGTAAAAAAAAAAAAAAAATTCGCCGGAAAAAGTCGTCGGAGTTGGTCGCCGGAGTTGATGGTTGCCGGAAGTGTTGACCAGAGAAGATGGGGAGGGGGTGGCCTAAGGTGAGGGTGGTTGGAGAGAAATTAAATTCTTAAAGAGATTGGACTTAGTGAAATGATAGGAGGGTGAACTTAGTAAAATGTTGGAAGGGTGTAGTTATTAAGCTAGGGACTAAATGGTTAATCAAATTATAAATTGTCTTAGGAAGTAGTTTTGTTTCTATAGAGGGATTATTTGGTAAATGCCTCAAATTCTTAATAGGTAGGGATGACAAAAAAATTCGAACCCGTTCCGAACCCGAAAAGACCCTTTCTTAATAGTACGGGTTTGAAATGCAAATTTGAAAATTCGTCGGGTTTTTGGAGGGTTCGGGTTTACCCCGGACCCTCCCCGAATATATAGGAAATTACTTAAATGCCCTTATAGGCCTTATAGGAAATTAATTAAATGCCCAAAATATATAGGAAGTTACTAAAGGGGTCCTTGAATTATGAGTGTTTTTATAGGAAATTACTTAAATAACTATCGGGCCGGGCTCGGGTAACGCATAACACGGGGCGGGGCGAGCTCGGGTTATGATAGATCACTATAGGGGCGGGTTTGGGAAATGAAGAACCCGTCCCGATCCCGTTGCCATCACTATTAATAGGTAACATTTGACACTAATAGATATCACATAAAGTCACTCTAACTTAACGTAAAGTCACTCTAACTTAACGTAAAGTCATTCTAAATGCCTAAAATACCCCTGTAACCCTAAGCAAAAGCCCTTTCCCCTCCATATGCGACCCCCCAACACACCACTATTTCTCTTTCACACACCTTAGTGAAATTACCCGGATCGAGGGCGGCGAGCGATTTAAATTTCACGGTAAAAGAGGGAGTCGCCACGCCATTTTGATTATGAGGCAAAACTTTGAAAAAGACTTTTGAAAGGAGAACATTTTTATTAGGAGCCAAAATTTAGGAAAGGCTTTTGAAAAGAGATCGTTTTTATTAGGAGCCAAAACTTAGGAAAAGACTTTCGATAGGAGATCGTTTTTATTAGGAGCCAAAACTTAGGAAAAGACTTTTGAACAGAGATTGTAAGGTTCGGAGGTCACATTACGTCTCGGGAAGAGGAAAATTTGAGATCACCCGAAACACCTCGTATTGACGAGTCTTTCTCTCTTTCTCGAAAATTGTGCGTGTGTGTATTTGTGTGTTACTTGAAAATGAGTTTGAATGGCAAACTTTAGATTGAAAATGAGTTTGAATGACAAACTTTAGATTGAAAAGGAGTTTGAATGACAAATTTTGAAATGAGTCGGGCATTATAACGTTACTCTTTTTTGACAAAACGATAGTAAAGGAAAGAGTTTGATTTTGAACCGGGCATTATAACGTTACCCCTTTTTTGATAAAGACGATAGTAAAGAAAAGACGATCGACAAGTCAATTTCTTGACTCGGATGTTAAAGGTAAATACGATCAACAAACCAAATGGTTTGGACGGTAAATGACAATATTGAATTGACGGTATCAACGAATCAAACGATTCAGACGGTAAAAGATGCGATCGACGAACCAAACGGTTCGAACGGTAAAGAGCGTTATGCAATAGACAATATCAACAAATCAAACGATTCGGACGGTAAATAACGATCAACGAACCAAACGGTTTGGATGATAGAAATGACGATCAACGAACCAAACGGTTCGGATGGTAAATGACATAAATAGATGAAGTTTATAAAACGGGTCAAGATCTCCATTTTAACCCTAAATCACTCTTTTCGAAGGAGAAAAGTGATAGAGAGAGGATCACTTCAAGACCCATAGACAACGTAGTGTATACATTTTGAAGATTTTGATCGGATCAGAAATAGCGTAAAACGTGTAAAAAAGAGATGAAACGGAAGATTGAGAGTGAGAACTTACCAATGACTAGGTTTTGGCTCTATATCTCGAGAGATCATATATTGGATACGAAACGGTGTTTGAAAAGGTGTTTGGATCGTGTTTGGCTTGGAAAAACGTTGTTTTCACGCAAATCGAGACGTTTCCAGAGCTTACAAGGGTTTTGGGGTGCTAGAATCGAGACAACTGGGCAGGAGGGTTAAAATTTGTTCACCATTTACTGAATGACAAGGGCTGTATTTATAGGGGGTAAAATTGCAGAACAAGCCGTCCGGCCTAACCTTCAAGTTTGAGGGCTTTTTGGGTATTTGAAAATATGGTGGGACTGATGGGCGATCCAGCAAAGCAGGCCGGCCGACAAGTCCTTCACTTTAAGGGTATTTTGGTCTTTTCCATCCTTGGATTTGATTGATTTGACCTAGGGCCTCGTGCATGTGTGACACGTGTCCTGCTTAGTCATTAAGTAAGGACATTTTGCTCCGTTGGGCCGTGTTTTGATTGTTTTTTAAATAACTGTCCGAATAAATGTCGAAACAGTCCCGAAAAGTCCAAAAAATTGCATATTTTTGGAAAAGTGATATTTTCACGTGTTCGAACGTGTTTTGAATACACTTTAATTTTGAATGGTCGGGAAAGTTCTGGAAAGTCTCGTTAAATTGGAGAGTGTGAGTTAACGGATTATAACGATCCGAATTTGGGTACTTACACTTAGCCCTCTGCCTCCCACCTCCGACTCTGGCACCATACCCACATCCAACCTTCTTCTCGGGCACCAATTCCCACCTTCAGCCTTCTCTCCGACAGCTATCCCCAGTGTAACTAGTAGATTTTTCTCAAATTACAGATAATCGTAATCTCTCTTCTTTCTTTCTACATCGCAGCCTAGTTCCCACCTTGTGATTTCAATTGAGCCGCCGGTGTTCTACCCCATAGACGACCATCTCCAACTGCCCTTCCCTCCATTCGTCTCCCTCGTGCTTAGGCTTCTGATTTTTGATGTGAAATATTTCGGTGTTCTACTTCTCGGTTTGTTCGTTTTGAGATAAAGAGAGAGAGAGAGAGAGAGAGAAATCAATTAAATGTGTAGTGTCTAATGTGTGTGTTAGGTGAATGTATGAGATTGTGTGAGATTACAGCAGAAGGACCAATCCGACAGGAATAGACAACCAGATTCTAGCCAATATGTATGTGAATTATTCACCGACAATGTCTTTTTTTCTCGAAAAACATTCAATTGTACACTACTCTTACCCACAATGGTTTCATCCCACTCCCCCATTTCATCTAACACTTTTTACACTTTTTCTCATCCACCTAATATTTCATCTACCCATTTCATTTACCCCCACTCCAATGGCTAACTTAAATTAAATTTCAACTTCTTCCAACTCATCATTCTATACCCCACTACTTTTATTTTATTTTATTATATTCTTTATTTTTATGATTAGTAAAATAATAATAATTATTATTATTATTTATAATTAAAAAAATATTTCACACTTAATTAAAAAAATATTGCATCAATTTATAGGTAAAAAAATATAATGATTTTTTAAAAATAAATGCTAAAATGAAGAAGGATAATTGAGAAATGAGTGTTTTTTTTTGTGTCCAAATCAAATGAAACTTATATCAATTTGTAGGAAAAAATGATGAATTTTGGTGAAAAAAAAATTAAAAAAAAGTTAATTTACTTGGTGATAATTTAGCTCAAATTGAAAACTAAGTATTTTTATTTTTTTTTGTGTCCAAATCAAATGAAACTTATATCAATTTGTAGGGAAAAAAAATGATGAATTTTGGTGAATTTTTCTTTTTATTTTTAAATCATTTATTATGAGATAATTGAGTTTAAATAATTGGGTGAAAAAGTGATAAAGTCAAGACCAATAAGGTCTTGACACGTGGCAACATAAAAAAATAAAAAAGGAAAAGGAGTGTTTCAACCGGGATGAAACATTTCATCCCGTTAATCCATTCAACCCACTCCCGACAACCATTGCAAGAACCCAGGTAGATGAAATGGGATTTCATCTCCCATTTCATCTACCCATTGTGGGTAGTCTTAGCATTAGTGTCAGTGTATTCAGTGATGCAAATATGGATAATGGGTGATTGCAACAGAGTGAGGGCAATACTCGATTGAGTTTCTCATTATTTAATTTTGTCACAGTGTTTTGATAGAGCAAAGAATAATATAAGGGCGTAAACTTGTGGGTATATTGGTACAATTTTGAAATGCTTTTGATGTTAAATCAAGAGAATATACATAAATTTGCTTGACTGCTTGCAGCTCGGATGCCACCTTATATTTTTACTCCCTCCGTCCCAAAATAAATAAAAAATAATGTTTAAATTTATTTATTTTTAAATCTAAAGCAAATTTGAAATATTTTTGTATATTTATTTTGGGACGAAGGTAGTTCTTTATTTATTTCTTTCTTATTTGTATGAATTTGCTAAATTGCTTGAATTTGCTATTATTTTGCTTGTAATGTGATGAATATGGTATGATTTATGATAACTGATTAAATTATAGAGTTTAGTACAAATCAAGAATTTTACTTCCTTTGTTCAGAAATATTTTTTTTTTCATTTTTTTAATACAAAAGTACTTTAAACTTTTTGGTTGGCTTGAAGAATATGAACTTCAAGCTTAATTGGGCTTTCCTCATTCCTAACATTATTTTTTGGCTTGATTAGCAATACTTGTTTTTTTTTTCTTTTTCTCTTTTCACTAAAAATTATTGTAATATATACTATCTTGATTTCTTTGCAATTATCTCATGAAAAAACAAAAACAATTGTATGTTTAACAAAAAAAAAAAAACTGTGAATTAACAAATATGTCAAATAATCTCATAAAATAGAAAAAATAGAGGTAGTATAAAAGACTAAAAACAACTGTGAACTTAAATAAAAACAACGATAAATTAACAAATATGTCAAATAATCTCATAATACAACAAATAATAAAAGACTAAAAACGCTGAACTTAACTAAAAACAAATGTGAATTAACAAATATGTCAAATAATCTCATAAAATAGCAAAAATATAGGCCATAAAAGACTAAAAAACTGTAAATTTAACTAAAAACAACTGTGAACTTAACAGTTATGTCAAATAATCTCATTAAATTGCAAACATAGAAACTTAAAAAACTAAAAGCAATTGTGAACTTAACTAAACAAATATGTCAAATAATCTCATAAAATAACAAAAATATAGGCGTAGAAGATTTAAAAAAATTGTGAACTTAACTAAAAACAAAGTGAACTTAAAAAATATGTCAAACCATCTCATAAAATTGCAAAAATAGAGGCTATAAAAGACTAAAAATAACTGTAAACTTAACAAATTTATTAAATAATCTTATAAAATTGTAAAAATATAGACTAAGGACATAAAAGAATAAAAACAACTGTAAACTTAACTTAAAACAACTATAAACTCAACATATATGTCAAATAATATCATAAAATTGCATAAATAGAGTTTATAAAATACTAAAAACTACTGTAAAATTAACTAAAAATAACTATGAATTAAGTAAATGACAGTCATTTTCATGCAAAATTATGAATTTAGCTAAAACAACTATAAAGTAATCTTAGTTGTTTTTTGAACAACTGTAAAAAAATAATTGTGAACTTTTAAAAAACAACCGTAAACTTGAAACAATTGTAAACTTCTCAAATTTGCCTCAAATTATATGTTGATGTTTATAGTTTAATTTGTCTTGGCGGTATAATATACCGGTGATTTCAAATTATTTTTTTGACTATACCAGATCTTAAAATATTTCAATTTAAAATTTTGAGGGAAAAAAGAAAGAGAGAGAAAGAGGAGAGGGAAAATGCAGAAAGGGGGATGTCACCGTGTGCCACATCATAAAATTAGTGGCACATGTGTAATTTTATCTAAATGCAAGGGTCATGCATATCTACCTATAATGGTCAGTTTGCAAAATCTACGTTCTTAGTGGTTGTGTTTGTTAGGATAAGGGACAATTTGGTAATTGCCTCTGCATTTAAATAGTGTCAATTTGCAAATCTATTAAAATTCATGAATGTTAAAACCTAATAGCCCAAATCCGAATTAGCATGAGTCAAACAAAAGTCATTTAAGGTCGAAGCATGAGAGTTCAAAACTCACCCTTTATGGCTGACGTGGCAAATCAAGTTTATTTTGGCCTACTTTAAATTAAAGTAGTATAGATTTTAGAGCAAAGGACCCTAAGATCCTTAAAGGAGATCACAAACCCATAAATACTCGAGATCAGAAATTTCTCAGAAACCCGCTGTAATTTATATACCTAGAATACCCCTCCTAAACAGCCGTCCTTTTCTATGTTATTTTAGAAAAATTGAATCAAAATGCTGAGTGTGGGATTCAAACTCTAGTCCCTTCACTATAAACCAAGGTCTTAACTGCTTGGCCAATGCTTTGTTTACATTTAATTTTGCAAAATATTTTATTAGTATAAACTGTGGAGGAAAATTAATTTAAAAAAAAATAAGATTTCACAGCTATAAGACCTTTGAATGGTCCTATAGCAAATGATATATGACCTGGCAACATCATATACAAAGCTATAAGACCATTGGATGGTCCTATAGCAAGTAGTATAGGACCTCACACAATCTTATACCAACGCATTAAGACCTTTGAATGGTCCTATAAAGAATCCCGGTATAGGACTTAACAACATCATATACAAAGCTATAAGACCTTTGAATGGTCCTATCAAGTGATATAGGACCTCACACAATCTTATACCAACGCATTAAGACCTTTGAATGGTCCTATAGCAACTGGTATATGACTTAACAACATCATATAGAAAGCTATATTTTCAAAATCAAATTGAACACAAGCCCAGATAATTCAAAACCCAAGAACTCAGCTGAAAATCCAGAAAAGTTTAACAATTTCAGCCAAATTTTCAAAATAATTCCTTAATTGAATCACAATAAAGAAATTTAACACCATTTTCGGTTCAAATCGAAGCAAAGAAAATAAACACTCAACCGAGCATAACATAACAATCAATAAACACGTAGTGATTCGACGAACAAGTAAACCCGAAACACAATTAAATCAAAAGATATTAGAGAAAAAATCAAAAAATCGAAAGTCAAAGTCGAGATTTTTCATATATATAACAAAGATCCGATTTTGACGTAAAACTCATATCTATAACGATCGTATTAACTCAAATCGGAAGCCGATTTAGCGAATTCCGCTTCTAAGGACAGCCATGAGATCTGTGGTTTCGAGGAGAGAGAGAGAGAGAGAGAGAGAGGAGAGAGAAAGAGGAATTGGGCTTGAGTCCGAAAAATTGTAGAGCCAATTTGGAACGGTGAGGAGGTCGGCGGTGGACGCCGATTTGGAACAGGGGTAATGGGCGATTGAAGGAGATGTGAGGGAGAGCTCGGTGATGAAGGGGATTGAGGTAGCGGCGGAACGGGGGCTTGGCCGGAGATGGAGACGTCGAGGGTTGGCGAGGTAGAGAGAGGGCGTGAGGAAGGGATTAGATGGTGAATGGAGAGGAATCCATGGATTCCGTCTAGAGAGAGAGAGAGAGAGTGGCCTCCCTTTAGACATGTCCAAATAGAACCGGAAACCGACGGAACCGGCGGGTAGAATCGGAACCGGGAACCGGCGAGAACCGGGAACCGCCGGAACCGGGAACCGAACGTAACCGGGAACCGGATTGAAACGGTTCGAATACGAATCCACCATATTGGAAACCGAGGAACCGGCGGTTCCGGAACCGGGAACCGGAATCGGGAACCGTGAACCGGCGATTGATCAAGGTAAGTTAAATATAACATTTAGCATATTTTTAGTATTTGTACTTGTAGTGTAGTGTTGTTTTATTTAAATTAGACTAGAATTTAGATAAATGTTGTAATATTTAGCGTCTTTACTGTCTTAAGAGATTTGGATTTAAAAAAAAAAAGTTAGATGGTGATGGAACCGGTGGAACCGGAACCGGAATCGAAACCGGCGGATAGAACCGGGAACCGGATTAATATGGTTCGAATACGGTTCCACTTCCGGCTATTTGGGAACCGGAAACCGGCAGTTCCGGAATCGAGAACCGAAACCGGAACCGTTTGAACATGTCTACCTCCCTTTGCTTTTAGAGAGAGAGAGAGGGGTAAAATTGGTATTTAGAAATCATATTTGACTAGGTCAAATGAGTTTTGGGTTTACACGGTATTTTGATCTGAATTTCTTAATGAGTTTGAAATTTTGAATCTGGGTTAAATTTTTATGGGATAAAATCTGGACTAGAGGGGTAGGAAAGAATTAATCCTAGATTTTATTGTCAAACTTTATTTCGTTTTAAAGAAAACTCCGTTGTAGTTCATTGTAATGTCACATTTAGAAATTTACTCTGCCACTATCACGACCACCGACTAGGGATGATCAAATCGGACCGGAATCGGATCGGAATTGGAAAACTAGATCGGAATCGGACCGGAAAAGTCCGGAATCGCCATGAACCGTCACGAAAATCGGAACCGGGGTAACCGAAACCGATTTGGAGCCGGGCCGGTTAAGGGTCACCAAAATGGTGAACCGGACCGGAAAAAGCCCGAAATCGGACGAAAATTCATTGTTTTTCAATAGAACCGGACCGGAAAAAGCCCGGAACCGGACGAACCGGGGAAAAACCGAAACCGGATTAACCGAAA
Organism: Adenophora triphylla var. japonica; assembly: GCA_022495995.1. Taxonomy (NCBI): domain Eukaryota; kingdom Viridiplantae; phylum Streptophyta; class Magnoliopsida; order Asterales; family Campanulaceae; genus Adenophora; species Adenophora triphylla. Next base: position 1,054,506 of record JAFEMH010000020.1, read on the forward strand.
CCGTGAGCAATCCGGGCCGATTAAGGGTCATACATTTTCCGAACCGGAACTGACAGTTTCAAACCGAAATTGGGCCCGAAACCGATTTTGATCATCCCTACCACCGACGCCACAACCACCATCCCCCACCTCAAAAATGAAGTAAAAGCGTGTTTGGCATAGAAAAGAGGCTGTTTGGCATGAAACGCCTAAATGAGAAGAGAAGAGAAGAGAAGAGAAGAGAAGAAAAGAAAAGAGAAGAGAAGGCGCCTCTGCCTAAAACCAAGGGATGTTCTTTACACTTGGACTACTGACTATTAATATTATACCTCATTTACAACTATGCGTTGGTTGTATATATGTTCCCAAAACGGAAACGAATGACCGCTTTTAAGAAAAATTTATCTAAAAATAAGTTTTTTTTTTTTTTAATATTGCAAAAAAGGTATTCTCTAAATATTTTTTAGAGTGAAAGAAAGCGTGTGAGGAATGGAAGTAATTTATTGAGTTAAAAAAATAAAAAATAAACAGCTGTTTCATGAGGAAAGGCCTAAAGGAGAATGAACAGCTAGCTAAGATCATGTCCAATAAGCCAACTATCAAAAAACATTCTACTACCATAATATCACGACACCTCATATTCTCTCTCCATCCACTTAATCATTCAACTACTTTTTCAACTACACCCCCCACAATAAGCAATAAGCTAGTTTAGTTTAAAATCCAACTCCTTCCAACTCATCATTCTATACCCCACCACTTTTTATTTTATTTACAATATATAATTTTATAATTAAAAAAATAATAAAAAAAATAATAACTTATTATTAATAAAAAATATTATCATCTATAATTAAAAACATATTTACATTTAATTAATTTTTTTAATTACAATTAAATAAATACGAGGTTTTTTTTTTGTTGTTATTATTGGACTCCATTTCATTAAAAAGATGTTGAAATTTTAAAATAACTGAGAAAATAGGGGTTTTTTTCGGTGTCCAAATCAAATGAAATTTATGTCAAATTATAGAGAAAAATAAAATAAGAATTTTGGCGAAAAAAATAAAAAATAAAAAATTAATTTACTACCTGATAATGCAGCTCAAATAATTGGGTGAGATATTTAAAAACGAAATTTGTGAGGACCAATTAGGTCTTGACAAGTGGCAAGCCGGTCCCCCATTTTTTCTTTCAACCGGGTTGTAAAGTTTCAACTCCACCCCTTCAACTACCCCCTCTCAACCCCTTATTGCCCCCTCTCAACTAGTTAAATCTCCTCTCAACCCCCCTCTCAACTACCTTATTGCCCATGGTCTAAGGGAGGTGATGTTTCTTTTACAGCTGCTGCCATCTCTTTTTGGCAAAACCCATATCCTGGATGCTTCCTTCCTCTACCAAAATGTCACCTATATAAAAGCGTGTGGGGAAGCTTAATAAAGAAAACAAACAGCTGTGAAAAGGCCTAAAAGAGAACAATCCTAACTAGCTAGGGGAGGTCTGGTCTGGTCTCTTTTACGGCTGCTGCCAAAACCCATATCCTTGATGCTTCCTTCCTCTACCAAAATGTCACCTATATAAAGGCTTCTCATAACCCCAACTTAATCCATCACAACCTAATTCTCACTTCCATCTCTCGTTTCCAAAACCCATATCTTGGATGCTTCCTCTGCCAAAATAGCACCTATATAAAGCCTTTCTACCCCCCAACTTAACCCATCACAACTTAATTCTCACTTTATCTCTCCTTTGATCCCTTCAAAACTTGAAATGGGCTTCTCTTCATCTGTTCTTAAACCTTCAGCAATGCTTCTTCTTCTTTTTGTACTCACAACTTCTGCTACTATAGCTGCCACTGCAGCCGGGGTTAATTTCTACAACAATGTTGATATCACTTTCGGCGGTCCTCAACGTGCTCTAATTCAAAATGGAGGACAGCTTCTAGCACTTACCTTGGACCAATACTCTGGTTCTGGTTTCCAGTCAAAGAACGAGTATCTATTCGGAAGGATCGACATGCAACTCAAGCTTGTCCCTGGCAACTCCGCTGGCACCGTTACTACTTTTTATGTGAGTCTTCTATTCATCACAACATATTCATTTTCTCCAAAGTTTTGTTATGTTTACTATAAACTAACTTTATTTTTAAATTTAATCAGTTATCTTCACAAGGACCAAACCATGATGAAATTGATTTTGAGTTCTTGGGCAACTCATCTGGAAATCCTTACACAGTTCACACAAATGTTTTTGCTCAAGGAAAAGGAGACAAAGAACAGCAATTCCACCTCTGGTTTGATCCTACAACAACCTTCCACACCTACTCAATTGTTTGGAACTCTCAAAGAATCATGTATGTAATCATCAATCTTTCTTTCTTCCTTCAATAATCGTCTAGGGTATATATTCACCAGAAACATGTATATCTAACGTGACGCTTTTTATTTGCAGATTCTTGGTAGATAACATTCCTATCAGAGTGCACAATAACAACCAAGCTATAGGGGTCCCATATCCAACCAACCAACCCATGAGGGTCTACTCGAGCCTATGGAACGCTGATGATTGGGCAACTCAAGGTGGTCGAGTGAAGACTGATTGGACTAAAGCTCCCTTTACTGCCTCTTATAGGAATTTTAATGCCAATGGCAATGTATGTGTCAGGTCATCTTGCAATACGGCTGCTAATTCCCCAAACTCATTGGACAGTAGTCAGGCATGGCAGACTCAACAACTTGATGGTGCTGGAAGAAATAGACTTCGGTGGGTGCAAACTAAGCATATGATCTACAATTACTGTAATGACGTGAAAAGATTTCCTCAAGGTCTTCCTGTCGGATGTAGGCGGTAGAGATTCCTCCTTGTAATTACCCTCTTATTCTTTCATTCTTTTTTTCTGGCTTCGGATGATTAGCTAAGCAATTTATTGATTCTTTGTACCCAATTGGATTCATATTTCGAATATAATAACAAAGATCTAGTTACCTTACTCTGGTTTTGATTTTGCATAGTCCATTTCTGAGTGACTCCATTCGTGCCCCGCTGATTCATCCAACTCTGGTCTGCATTAGACATGTTAACACGAGAAATTAAAATCAAACTCGGTTGTAACCGGAGATCGTTCTTGTTTCTGTTATAGAAGGATTTCTTTCAGATTCAAGATTTGAGATTTCAAGGCAGGCCTTGAAGCTCCTCAATTTAAAAATACAAACAAAGCAATTATATATTTCTAATATTTGAGTAACTTCTTGCTTACTCTCACTTGTCACATGAATCCTTAGCTCTGAGGTTAACATGTCACACACACTTTAGCAGAAGATTAACCAAAAGAAAATATAACACACAAATGAAACAAAATCACAGAGGAAAAGAGCATATATAATGCCAAACTGGTTGTACAAGGGAGGCGGCGATTCAGTTGATAGTGAAACATTACATAATTCCTGGTCATCGACATCGTATCCACCACTCAATCATTGAACAAATTCCTAGCATATCACCATTCTTCATATGCATCAGTAAAAGAGCAAATGAGACTGACCATTCTACAGAGTAACAAAGGAGCCAAAAAATGGCAAACAAATTCAATGGGGGTTGAAATTGTTGTGTAAATGTTTTATAAATCTTCAATACGGAAATCACACGAAGGAGATTAAAGCGAGGTATGCCGAAGCAAATCTCCTTAAGACAATATTTCGCCTCCGTAATTGTGCAAACGGATTGATGGCGAATGTCTCCCAAGATACAACGCTTTTTACCAAGAGTTAGTGTGCACTTTTGTTGTGAAATTGGTGCTCCCCCGTTGCAATCAACACAAAGAAATCAACACACCCACACGTACAAGAAAGAAACAATCACACACAAGAACACAAGAGTTGTTTACCCGGTTCATTCACCAACTCGTGAACTACGTCCGGGGGCAATTGCCAAGCCAATATGTTATTAGTCTCTCTAATATGTTGCTACTATGTATTCTAGGCCGGATTTATGTTTATATAGTAATACAAGGAACCCTAAATCTAATTTAAGAAGAGTTCTAATCAAAATAGGAAACTGAATAAAAAGCTATTGGCCTTTGAAGATCACAGGCGAAGCGCGAGCCGCCTCAGGCCCGGCGCGCCGCCTCAGCGGCCAGCTTATACACCCTCGTTGAACCTCCAGCGCGGTCGCCTCCACCACGCGCGGCCGCTCTCAACGACAGAAGATCCCGACGAGGTTTTCCTCCTTCGATCTCACCACCTCCTCCGACTTAAGGCTCCTCCTCTTCCTTGTAGTTTAGGATCCAATCCCAACAATCTCCCACCGAGACTAAACCAACAAACATAAAATCACCCATTAACTCCCACCACAGAGTAAAGACCTTCGAACACATTCCCCTCTTCCATATTGGCTTCGACACTACCGCACCTCTCTCCTCAAGTACTAAGTGCGAGTTGAAACCAAGCGACGTTTCAACCTCTCCGTGTTAGATCGTTCTTGCCTCCCAAATCGGCTTCTACCTTGATTTCTCCCCGCAAGTCTAACTTCGCCTTCTCCTCCGGACCCACCTTCCTCGCAATGCCTCCCCTTGAAACTTGGACACACCTTGTTTCTTGCATCGATTGTTCTTGGTCTCGAAACCGCTCTCTGTTAGGGCCCTCGACTTCCACACCACGTTGATCAACTTTGAGTCCTCCCCAACATACCGTTTCTTGATGTCTCCCCTTTTCACACCAACAGCCGGTTCTTAAGCCTCTTGCTCCCACCGAAACGAACATCGACATTGTAGGTAGAATACAACATCTTCCCCTTAACCCCACGAGCCAACACCTTAGCCCCTTTTGTGACTTCCCAAGACCCGCAATGAAAGAAACACCGTATCCTTCACTGTCAAGTTGTCCCACGTAAATCACTCTCCTCCTCAAATCCGAACATGCATCACGTTGTGTAGTTGTAAAACGTACCCGTTAGGTGTCTTCATCATTACATCCCCTTACCTTTGATCTTCAATGGTTGACCATCACCAAGATAGAGAACCCCAAAATCTCCTGGTTTTGTAACGCCTCATTGATTCTCGCATCTCCACTAGCATGACAAGAAGCTCCGTAATCCAACACCCACCTTCACTGACCGCTCCTCCCCTAGGATTAATACATCACCACCATCATCCACCACGTGCGCACCACCACCTTTTCCCTGACAAATATAACCGATGTGCCCCAATTCACCACAATTGTAGCACTTGACCTTTTTCCCCTTAGGTCCACCCCTTTTTCTCTCCACCCTAAGTGCGGCCCATCTACGGACGATTCTCCCTTTTCTCTTTCCTTCGCAAACTCTCTCTTGCGGGGCGAGATCTCTAACCTCCGTATACACCAATGCCGTTTTCGACGTACTAATCGTTGTGACGGTAACCTCCCAACTATCGAGGCAATGATTTTAGAAGAAAACAAGCTAGCACTTCATCGGAGAAAGTAATATCAACACTTTTCAATTGGTCCACCATACCTTTGAAATTGCCGATATGACTTGCCGGCCGCCCCTCGACATCTTCGCATTCGCAAACCTCTTTATCAAATGCACCTTATTGATATTCGACGGCTTCTCATACATGTCCGACAGGCGTTTGTAGCAACTCCACCGTTGTCTTGGCCTCCATAGCGTTCCGTGCAACGTCGTCGGTTAGGGCACACCTTACCGCTCCTAACGCCTTCCGATCCAACGTCTCCCAATCTCCTTGTGACATGTCTTCGGGCTTCTCCTTCAAGGGCTTATGAAGATCCTTACAATAAAGGTAGTCTTCAATCCTTGTCTTCCAAAACGTGAAATTCACACCGTTGAATTTCTCGATTGAGTTCTTCATCTTGACTGCTTCACCAAAATCCCCAAGAACGCGATTCAAAATTAATCAACTAATGAAAAGATCTTGAATCCTCCGAACCAAAGCTTTGATACCAGTTGTTGTGAAATTGGTGCTCCCCCGTTGCAATCAACACAAAGAAATCAACACACCCACACGTACAAGAAAGAAACAATCACACACAAGAACACAAGAGTTGTTTACCCGGTTCATTCACCAACTCGTGAACTACGTCCGGGGGCAATTGCCAAGCCAATATGTTATTAGTCTCTCTAATATGTTGCTACTATGTATTCTAGGCCGGATTTATGTTTATGTAGTAATACAAGGAACCCTAAATCTAATTTAAGAAGAGTTCTAATCAAAATAGGAAACTGAATAAAAAACTGCTGCTGAAGATCCTGGGCGAAGCGCGGCCGCCCTCAAGGCCAGCGCGGCCGCCCTCAACAGCCGAAGCTTATACACCCTCGTTGAACCTCCCGCCGCGGTCGCCCTCCACGCGAGCGCGGCCGCTCTCAACGACAGAAGATCCCGACGAGTTTTTCCTCCTTCGATCTCACCACCTCCTCCGACTTAGGCTCCTCCTCTTCCTTGTAGTTTAGGATCCAATCCCAACAACTTTAACTAACCTTGACGGGCGAACCAAATTCAGACTTGCTCTTAGTCTTCGAACTTTGAAGAAAGAATAATGAACGAACTCTTTGAATGAATTAAATCACTTTGAATGAGAGAGAATTGGATTGTGAACAAAGATTGTAACTTGGATTTGATAATAACTTGGTTGGATTACTTGATGACTGAATGAAGGAATAGGGGTCTATATATAGGGTAGATTGAGTCAGTTGTGACTGTTTCACAAAAGTCACAACCCTCCAAGCTAGCACCTGTTCGGACATCAATCTGAACAGACAGCAACTGCTCGGCCGAGCACCATTGGTGCCTCGCCCGAGCATAGGCTAGTTGCTCGGCCGAGCACTTTAGTGCCTCGCCCGAGCAAAGGTTAACAGAAGAGTCATATTTCTGGACAGTCATGCTCGGCCGAGGCTTATGCCTTGCTCGGCCGAGCAGTTCATAGAATTTGAACTGTCGTGTCTTTTGGATTTTAGACTCCTTGTTGACTTTTCAATTCACCCTAATATTCACCCAATATTCCAACAATCCCCCACATGAATGGAAGAAGTCGTCACGGAAAAGAAAGAAGAAGAAGAGCATAGCTGAGAAATAAATACATCAAGATAGGTGGCTTTCGCTTTGAACCTTCTTTAATAAGAATCTATCGAGTTTACTTGGTTGATCAGTGTACGTAACGTATTGAACTGTCAGACGTTATTGTAAACTTAAACAATAGACCAAACACATTAAACTTCTCATATCCGATTTTGGTTCTCTATTGTGTTCATTATTTCGGCCCTGAACTTTCTTGGTTCTGTGAGTGCTTTAGAGAATTTGCCTAAGAAAAATTCTCAATTAACCGGCCATGTTCACACTAACATAGGTGATGTGCTATAAAGAGTATCCTACATTACCCTACTTGTACTAAGTTACAAGATATAGTCATCATTAAAAGCAATAGCTTAACCTCTACCATTTTGTAGGCAGCACCTATGTTACCCGGACACGGTATCCGGGATCCGACACGGACACGGATCCTAGTGTCGGATACAATTTTCTTAATAATTTTGGACACCGGGACACCATCCTAAATTTGGACACGGATACGGGATACGATAATAAAGACACGGGTACGGGATGGGATACGATAATACCAAAATACTCTTGAGTTCATATCAAGAAAAATAACATTGAGTTCATACATTCAAATAACTAATCAAACACCAAATTAAGCAAAAAGTCTTAAATAACATGAAAATAACATTTTTTTTCATCAAATAAACAAGCAAATTTAAAGCCCTATCAATCAGTCTATCACAAATCAAAAGCAACCGCTTCAAGGTTGGGGTCATCCAATGAAAGCTCGGCCATCTCCAATATGCTCTCTCCGTCAATGTTGTCTCCTCCTAAAAAAATAAGTATAAAAATTAATTTAATTTTTGTAATATAATTATATAAAATATATAAACAACTTTTTACATATAAAATAAAAATCGTACCGATATCCCAAAACTTGGAAGGTCCTTCTATGTATTCTTTTTGTTTTCTGGAAAGCAACCTCAAGTTGTTGTGAATAAAAACTAGATCCTCCAACCTTTTCGATGTTAATCTGTTTCGCTTAACAGATTGAAAGGACCCAAATATGCTCCAATTTCTCTCGCAACAAGAAGAAGATGCCGGTTGTGAGAGAAGCTTAAAAGCCAAACTCTGTAGCAAAGGAGTTGCGGATCCATAGTTTGCCCACCAAGACAAAGGGTCTTCATAAGACATCGCAGCCATAACATGAGGTTCACTAAAGCTACCTAATGATCCCGAAAACATTCCATACTCTTGAAAAGCTTTTTTCGCATCATCCGGATTGGGAAAAAATCTTTGAAAGCATTTGTTTCTGTTTATGGACACCTCTTCGTCCTCGTTTGGGGCAACTCTCCTAATGTTGCTTTCCCCTACTTGAAGCCACTCTTTAGTGTAGTACTTAGGAACCAAGGAGTGTGCCAAACAATGGAGGGGGGTGTTGCTCTTGTTCCATCTAGACTCGATAATATTATGAATTGCATCAAAAAAACTTGATTGACCTGTGTGTAAATCAAGACCTTAAAGTGTTTTTCATCTCTATGACTATCCTCAAAATCCAAATGGAAATTGAGTTACAAATATGTGCCATTATTTAGGGTTTTTAGGGTTTTATGTGTCCCGATCTTGTGAAAATGGTATACGGCTACCTCTTTTATTTTTTTTTAATTTTTTTCTACATTCTAAATGACATTTAAAGTGTTTTTCATCTCTATGACTTTCCTCAAAATCCAAATGGAAATTGAGTTACAAATATGTGCCATTATTTATGGTTTTAAGGAATGTGTCCCGATCTTGTGAAAATGGTATACGGCAACCTCGTTTATTTTTTTTTAATTTTTTTCTACATTCTAAATGACATTTAAAGTGTTTTTCATCTTTATGACTTTCCTCAAAATCCAAATGGAAATTGAGTTACAAATATGTGCCATTATTTATGGTTTTAAGGAATGTGTCCCGATCTTGTGAAAATGGTATACGGCTACCTCGTTTATTTTTTTTAAATTTTTTTCTACATTCTAAATGACATTTAAAGTGTTTTTTACATGTAATGATTACATTTTTTAGAATAATACTTAGGGTCACAAAAGATGAATACAAAAATTTGGATACAAAATGATTTATTATAATTTTATTGGTGATTTTAATTAGTGTGGGGCGAATCCACAATCGATATATTTAACAAAATATATATTTGTGTTTTTTTTAAGGAAAATGTATTTGTGTTAAAATACACAATATATTATCTATTGATTTTATCAAGAAATTATTATATAAATAAATTTTGTTAATAATTTTTTTTTTTAAAATAAATGTAAACGTCCCGTAAAGATTGTTTTTAATAAGATGTTATTTATCTTTAACACCCCAAAGGCCCAAACGAAAGCCCAAAGCCCAAAGCCCAAACCCACAACATAAAACCCATTCCATTTAACTAAACCCTATTATTTAATTTTCTCCTTCTTCACAGACGAATGACGATCAGTGACAGTGATCCCCTCTCTCTCTCTTCCTCTCTCTCTCTCACACACACAAACACAAACGCCTCCACTCCACTTCTCCATCTCTCACACAATTCACGGCGGCGACCCTTCTTCCCAAGCCATCGTTTCCCTTACGCCGTCAAGATACGTCAAGGACGGTTGATCTCAAGTTCCAACACTCCGGCAATTCAAACCCACCACCGCCGGCAATTTTAAACTCTCCGGCGCCTGAAACAACAAATTCAGGTCAGTCTTCTTACCCACCGACCATGAATCGTCTCCACTTCCTCTTTCTCCTTTGTATAATCATTTTGCTCTTCCTTCTATTTGCCGTGTCCGAGGGAAATTTCCCGTATCCGCGCCGGATTTCATACCAGTGTCCTTATCGTGTCGTGTCGACACTGGTATGACGCCAAAAATGGCAAATCCGGGTAACACAGGGCAGCACTTTTGCATCATATATAGAAATGGGATGAAGATAAACTTCCAAGTGCTTCCCTCAAATCATTCATGACTTGTTTTTCCTATTGAACCTAGTCCGTGGGATCTCCAGTCGCCAGGTTAGGTTTCCATCAAGTTGATTTAGATTTGTTTAGGCTTTAGCCCCATTTCTTCTGATGCACAGTTTATTCTCTCCTTAGATAAACCTTTAGTAAATGGATCCGCTAGGTTATCCTTTGATCGCACGAAATCAATCGAAATCGTTCCGTTGGAGAGTAACTGTCTAACGGTGTTATGTCTACGACGTATGTGTCGAGATTTGCCGTTGTATATAAAATTCTCCGCCCTTGCTATAGCTGCTTGATTATCACAATGTATACATATAGCAGGAACGGGTTTTGGCCAGAGGAATATCTTCTAAAAAGTGTCTAAGCCATTCAGCTTCTTCACTAGCTTTATCTAAAGCAATAAACTCAGATTCTATCGTTGATCGAGCTATACATGTTTGCTTAGAAGATTTCCATAATATAGCACCTCCACCAAGAGTAAATACATAGCCACTAGTAGACTTGGATTCATCTGTATCAGATATCCAATTTGCATCACTATATCCTTCAACTACACAGGAGGATAATTACTATAGTGCAATGAATACTCTCTAGTTCATTTTATATATCCTAAAACTCTTAATAATGCATTCCAATGCTCATTATTAGGATTACTAGTAAAACGACTTAGCTTACTTACAGCGTAAGCTATATCCGGCCTTGTGCAATGCATCAAGTACACTAGGCTTCCAATGATTTGAGAATACTCTAATTGTTGCTTTGCATTCCCAGTATTCTTATGAAGAACTATATGGGGGGCAGAAATGGATTATTAGTTTCTTTAATTCCATGAGAATTAAATCTCTCAATCATTTTATCAACATAATGTGTTTGAGACAAACTAATTCCATTGGAGGTTCTTGAGACTTTCATTCCCAAGATTACATCTGCTTGACCCATATCTTTCATATCAAAGTTATTGGTAAACATTTTCTTTATTTTATTTATAACATCAATGTCATGACCAAATATGAGCATGTCATCTACATATAAACAAACAAATACATGTGTTACCAAATTTCTTTGAGTATACACATTTATCACATTCATTTGTGATAAAACCATTCCTAATCATGACGTTGTCAAATTTCCCATGCCATTGTTTAGGAGCTTGCGTCAAGCCATACAAGGACTTAACAAGTTTGCATACCTTGTGCTCTTGTCCTTTTACTTTGAAACCTTCTGGCTGCTCCATGTAAATTTCTTCATTCAAATCACCATTTGAAAATGCAGGTTTTACATCCATTTGATGTATATGCAGATTATACAAAGCTGCAATGGCTATTAAGATTCGAATTGAAGCAATTCTTGTAACAAGAGAGTATGTGTCAAAGAAGTCAAATCCTTTCATTTGACAATATCATTTTGCAACAAGACGAGCCTTGTATTTGTCCACGGAACCATTCGGTCTTAATTTCTTTTTGAAAATCCATTTGCATCCTATTGGTTCAGAACCTTTTGGAAGATCAACCACTTGCTAAGTGTTGTTACTTAAAATGGATTCAATCTCACTATTTACAGCTTCTTTCCAGAATGTGGATTCAGAGTTGTTCATGGCTTCTTTAAATGATTGAGGCTCATCTGCAATCATAAAGTTAGAGATAAAATCTGGACCAAAAGTTTTAGCAATTTTAGCTCTCTTGCTTCTTCTTGGTTCAACATCTTCATTGATTTCAGAAGTGCTTTCACGTGGTCTCTTAGGAGTATTTTCACAAATATCCTTTTTCATAAGGAACACGTCTTCAAAAAATTCAGCGTCACGAGATTCAATTATTGTATTGACATGAATGTCATTTATTTCAGATTTATGTACTAAGAATCTGTACGCACTGCTATTCATTGCATATCCAATAAATACACAGTCAACTGTCTTAGGTCCTAACTTTGACCGTTTAGGAGGTGAAACGGCAACCTTTGCGAGATACCCCCACACTTTGAGGAATTTATAGGAAGACTTTCTTCCTTTCCACAATTCATATGGTATAGAACCAGTTTTCTTGTGTGGAATCCTATTCAACACAAAGTTAGCGGATAACACCGCTTCCCCCCACAAGTTTTGTGGTAAACCCGAACTTCCAAGCATACAGTTAACCATATCTTTTATAGTTCTATTTTTCCTCTCAGCAATACCATTTTCTTTGCGGAGTATAAGTGCGATTGTTTGATGAATGATACCGAATCCGGAACATAGGTTACTAGATTCCGTTGATTCATATTCACCACCCCTATCGGTCCTTAATACTTTAATTGACTTTTCAAGTTGATTTTCAACTTCAGTTTTGTAAGTGATGAAAGCATCAATTGCTTCATCTTTACTACTTAGCAAATAGATATAACAATATCTACTTCGATCGTCAATGAAAGTAACAAAGTATTTCTTACCGCCTCGAGTTGGGACAAACTTTAAATCACATAGATCACTATGGATTAATCCCAACAGTTGGCTAGTCCTTTCAACTGGTTTAAAAGGTTTCTTTGAAAACTTTGCTTCAACACAAATTTCGCATTTGTGACATTTCATTGAATCAAGTTTTGGAATAAGTCCTAAACCAACAAGCTTTCTCAAAGAAGCACGATTCACATGTCCTAAACAACCATGCCATAAATTAGAAGACTCGCACAAGTAAATAGAATTGTCAATTTTATTCATAACTTGAGGGTACAAATATGTGGACTTCTTGTCCACTACAACAGCATTTGCCTTAAACAGGCCATCTAGCAAGTATCCCTTTCCAACATACATACCTCCCTTAGTAAGTACAAACTTATCAGATTCAAATACAATTTTGAAGCCCTTCTTACTAAGCAATGAACCAGAAATTAAATTCTTTCTTATGTCGGGTACATGTATCACATCGTTGAGAGTAAGCTCCTTTCCCGATGTGAACTTCAAGATCACCTTCCCTATGCCTTCAATCTTGGAAGTTGCAGAATTTCCCATATAGAGAAAATCTTCACGTTCCATCTTCTTGTATTCTGCGAACAAGCTTTTGTTGGCACATGTGACGAGTGACTCCGGTGTCCACCCACCAATCTTTGACGTTTGACACCAAGTTGGCTTCACATACAACGGCAGACAGACTTACTTCTGAAACACCCACAGATAGAGTATCTATTTCAGTCATGTTTGCTTGGGGAGGCTTCTTCTTCTTGTTTCGACAATCCTTTGCCCGATGACCGCTTTTTTCACAATTGTAGCAGTCCCCTTTGAACTTGAAGCGTTTGTTGCTGTCATTACTTGACTTCTTCTTGGAAGAGTCATCATGCTTCCTTTTGTTGTTCTTGGGTCGGGATTCTTCCACCATGTTAGCCTTCGCTTCCATGTTTCGAGCATTGACTCTCTTTTCTGCACTTCGATTGTCTTCTTCAATGCGAAGACGAACAAGCAAGTCTTCCATTGACATCTCCTTGCGCTTGTGTTTGAGATAGTTTTTGAAATCTCTCCATAAAGGAGGCAACTTCTCAATCATACATGCAATTTGGAAGGACTCACTCAATTGCATTCCTTCGGCTTTAAGGTTATGCAATAGGACTTGCATCTCTTCGACCTGATTCATTACAGTTTTAGAATCATTCATTTTAAAATCTAAAAACTTTACAACAAAGAACTTCTTTGTTCCAGCATCTTCGGTTTTGTATTTCTTGTCGAGAGAATCCCAAAGTCCTTTTGCAGTTTGAATGGAGTAATACACATTATATAATGTGTTGTCTAGTCCATTCAAGATGTAGTTCCGGCATAAATAATCAGCATGATTTCATGCATCAATAGCCATTTGTGCAGCCTTGTCTACTACACCTTCCGCCGCTACGGGACATTCTTCACGTAAGAACTTTACTAGTTCAAGCGTTGTGAGATAGAACAACATTTTCTGTTGCCAACGTTTGAAATCAGCCCCATTGAACTTTTCCGGTTTCTCGTACTGCGAGGCCGGTGGCATCATAAGCTGATTATCACTTGAAGTACTCCCTATTGCATTAGGATTCGTTGCAATAGTCTCACTACTAACGGAGTCATTTCCATTAGCCATTTTCTGTTACGAAAACAGAAAATCCAATAAGAAAGAGATGAAGTAGAGAAGATAAAAATCAAAACAAATACCTGAAAATATTGTCTTAAGATTGTTGTGTAAATGTTTTATAAATCTTCAATACGGAAACCACACGAAGGAGATTAAAGCGAGGTATGCCGAAGCAAATCTCCTTAAGACAATATTTCGCCTCCGTAATTGTGCAAACGGATTGATGGTGAATGTCTCCCAAGATACAACGCTTTTTACCAAGAGTTAGTGTGCACTTTAACTAACCTTAACGGGCGAACCAAATTCAGACTTGCTCTTAGTCTTCGAACATTGAAGAAAGAATGATGAACGAACTCCTTGAATGAATTAAATCACTTTGAATGAGAGAGAGAATTGGATTGTGAACAAAGATTGTAACTTGGATTTGATAATAACTTGGTTGGATTACTTGATGACTGAATGAAGGAATAGGGGTCTATATATAGGGTAGATTGAGTCAGTTGTGATTGTTTCACAAAAGTCACAACCCTCCAAGGTAGCTCCTGTACACGGACATCAATCTGAACAAATAGCAACTGCTCGGTCGAGCACCATTGGTGCCTCGCCCGAGCATAGGCTAGTTGCTCGGTCGAGCACTTTAGTGCCTCGCCCGAGCAGAGGTTAACAGAAGAGTCACGTTTCTGGACAGTCATGCTCGGCCGAGGCTTATGCCTTGCTCGGCCGAGCAGTTCATAGAATTTGAACTATCGTGTCTTTTGGATTTTAGACTCCTTGTTGACTTTTCAAAACACCCTAATATTCACCCAATATTCCAACATAAATATGCATGTGATTGTCCTTGATAATCTAGCATGTACATTCATTTTGGGACGGATAGAGTAATTCTTAAAAATTCAAACTGGTTAGGCCACTGTTTAAGTTATTTTTCATCAATCAAAAAGGTCAAAGAGAAAGACTTTCTAAAAAGAACAAACAACAGCAACTGTCATCCTCATTATTTTATAATGTCAAAGTGTGTATTTTTCCATTCTTTAGTTATATGGCATGAACCTCCTCCCAACCCCCGTCCCATTACCTGCCAAGGGAGGTTCTTTACAACTCAACTATACAGCTCCATAACTTAAGCTTATTTAAACATGAAACCCCTTAATGTTAAAAATATTTACAGCTCCAAACAGGTTTCTAACCGGATTTCGCTCTTGTTTCCGTCTTAAGAATGATTTAAGATGTCATATAAGACATAAGTTCTGAATCCTGAACAATACCGAAGCTAGAAAAATGTGACCATATATAGCTTCATGCTTGCTAATATTCTACTCGTGCATTCCAAGACACACAGACATGTCAAACGCTCATTAACGCAAAAGATATACCATAAGAAAATATAAAATGCACACACGAAACTAACTAGCAGAGGAAAAGAGCATTGTGCCAAACTTGAACAAAGGAGACAGATAAAGGAGCCAAAAAATGAGACCATTCTTCTAAGGAACATAGCAATTGGACTAATTCCTAGCATATCATCACACTTGATCAGATGCAATAGTATAGATGAAATGAGACCATTCTACGAGGAACACAACAAGGAGCCAAAAAATGGCAAAAAAAATAAAACCAAGCCATGACTAAGAAGCTCAGAGGTTTGAGGGTGAAGTGAGACCGTTTCTCATGCAATTATGTGAGAGCTAATACAATAAGCAATATAAATGACATTTTTCCTAGCAAAATAAAACCTATGCTAATTCAAACGAGAAATGATATACTCCCTGTGTGATGAAAAGATAGTCTCGATTTGATTTTGATGGTCAACCTGCTTGAATTTTGACTAATGATTTAGGGAAAATTAACTACCCCAATGAAATTCGTAAACTAGTTATTGATGTACCATTTAAAGTATTATCAATAACAATTTTACTGTCACTTTGTCATTTTTTTGGCTCCTTACTCTGTTCCTCAGTCAACGTGCGACTATCTTTGCGGAACGTAGGGAGTAATTCTTAAAAATCAACTTGGTTTGGCAATTATTTAGGTTGATTTCATCAATCAAAGATGTCAAAAAGAAAGACTCGCTAACAACATATTGTTTGGGGATTTTGCATTTCAGCCCCATTATTTGTTTGTTGAGGTTTGCCAACTCTATAACCTAGTTGGCATGCAACCATATTCCTTGGGGATTTTGCATTTCAGCCTCTCCGCGTTTTCTCTCTTTCCAGGATGCTTCCTCTACGAAAAATTGTCAATAATTCACCATCTATCGCCTACCTATAAATAGGAGTAAAACACAGCTTAAACCATCACAAACTCTCTCTCTCTCTCTCTCTCTCTCTCTCTCTCTCTCTCTCTCTCTCTCTCTCTCTCTCTCTCTCTCTCTTCCTCATATTGAGGGGAAAAATTAGAAATGAAATCCAATATATTTACTAAATCATCTACAATGTTTTCTCTAATCTTCATATTCATGATTTGTCTGATGACGACAATATCAGCAGCAGGAGATTTCTATAAGGACGTAGACATCACTTGGGGCAACCAAAATGCTCAAATTCAGAAAGGTGGTCAGCTTCTCACACTTTCTCTCGACCAATCTTCAGGGTCTGGTTTTCAGTCCAAGAACGAGTATCTATTTGGAAGGTTTGACATGCAACTCAAGCTTGTACCTGGCAACTCCGCTGGCACTGTCACTACTTTTTATGTAAGTCTCCTTCAATATCCGTACGTAATATATGTTTCCCACATTTTATAACTTCACTCTATTCGTACATCTAATATAACTATTATTTCAAAAAGTTATCATCTCAAGGAGCTGGACATGATGAGATAGATTTTGAATTTTTGGGCAACTCATCTGGGAATCCATACACTGTCCACACTAATGTTTATGCTCAAGGGAAAGGGGTAAGGTATCTCAGAGGTAGACATAGCAGTAGCTACCAGAGTTTCATTACCAGTATTTCTATAGCCAATATATTTGGAGAGCCATTAGCCATTGATCAAGCAACTTGTAATTTATCTAGACCTAGTGTGGCTAAAGTTCTTGTTCAAATTGATTTTCCGAAGAAATTGCCGTCTAGAGTGTTTATTGATTGTGGTGATGAGTTTTCAAGTTTTTGGCAGCCTCTTGAATTTGATAATCTCCCAAGTTATTGTAAGCATTGTTACAAGTTAGGGCATGACATGAATGAGTGCTTTTACCTCCACCCTAAGAAGAGGGCTGTTGCGGGTAAAGGAGATGATGATGCGGAGGTTTTGAAACAAGGAAATACGGATGCAAGAGATGCTGATGCAGGGGAAAAATCTGCTAGAGTTGTTGAAGGGCAAAAGAAGGGTGATAACGTGGGGCAAAAGGATAAACAACAAAATATTTATGTTCCAAAGCAGGTTGAATCTAGTCCTCCAAAGGTCGTATCTAGTAGTGGTGCGAAAATTGATGGTGTTGTTCAAGAAACTGAGGTTGTTGATCTCGATGGGGGGATTGTTCAATCTAACGAGCAGTTAGCCGAAAATGATTGTGAAGATATAGATATACATAATGAGACGGTTGACACTCAAGGTGAAGAATTGGTAGGCTTGGATGACACAGCTATTGTTGATATAAATACAGGTAATGAAACTCTGGTAGCTACTGCTGCGCTTGGAGCGCAGTTGGGGGCTTTGGCCATACAAAATGGGTCTACTGCCTCTCCATCCATCCCTATGAAGACTCCTGCTTTAGATAGAGAAGCTCTAAATCTCGTTCGGGAAAAGGTTAGTCAAAGTCAAGCTTCATCTGCTCCTACCTTACGTCCTTCTTCTGCTCGTACGTCAAATCCTAAATACTTTAATCCCAAATTTATAAACCCAAAAAACCTAAAAGTAGCTCTCACTCTTCGGGAAAAATGCGATTCTGAACCGGAAGGCGGTCTTTCTGCTAATTCTCCTTCGGCATATCAAGAAGCTCGCACTTATGGGGGTATAGTTGGAGGAGTTCATGTTGATCCGTGGGCTCCAATGGCTGACTGCGATAATTTTGAAGATTATTACGATGAAGAAGATGGCTTTCAAAAGGTTAAAGGAAAACGAAGAAAATCTGGACCGAAAGCTAAATCAAAAAATCTCAAGCCTAAAAGGCCTTGGATTAATAATAGGCAATTTCATTGACCTTTAATTTATTTTATGGTTTTTCTCCTTATTTATTCTTTTTCTTTTGTGATGGTTTTGGCTTAGTCCTCCATCACCTCTTTGTTCCTTTTTCTTTTCAATAAAATTTAGGGGACACTGCCCTTTTCGTCAAAAAAAAAAAAAAAAAAAAAAAAAAAAAGCTCAAGGGAAAGGGGATAAAGAACAACAATTCCAGCTCTGGTTTGACCCTACAACGGCTTTCCACACCTACTCAATTGTTTGGAATGCTCAACGTATCATGTAAGATTCAGCCTCCTCCCGTCTATCATATAGTCGGTCAATAAACTCAATTTCAGTATTCAGTTTCTCAATTAATGAAATTTCTAACTCATCTATGCACGCATTTTCTTGTTTTTGCAATTTCTTGGTAGATAATATTCCCATCAGAGTGCATAACAACAACAAAGCTATAGGTGTCCCGTTTCCAACAAACCAACCAATGAGGGTGTACTCGAGCCTTTGGAATGCTGATGATTGGGCAACTCAAGGTGGCCGAGTTAAGACTGATTGGACAAAAGCTCCCTTTACACTGCCTCTTACAGAAATTTCAGCGCCAATGCCAATGCATGTTTTATGTCATCGTGTGGGTCAACTGATACATTCAGCAACCAGGCATGGCAGACTCAGCAACTTGATGGTGCTGGAAGAAATAGAATTCGATGGGTACAAGCGAAACACATGATCTACAACTATTGTACTGATACAAATCTGTTTCCTCAAGGCCTTCCTAAAGAGTGCAGGCTATCGAGATTTCTCTAGGGGACTCCATGTTAGCGTATATATTTATCATTCATTTTATTTGTTATTCATCGTTCTCAAATGAATAGCTAAATGAAAATTCTTTGATTCATTGTTTACAATTTCATGTCGTTTTCAAAACAATGTACTCTCCCTAAATGAATGTCCAAATTCAAGAATTTTTTGTCCCAAAATGAATCGTCTGTTTTGCAAAAAAATTGTCCCTAAACGTTTTTTACCAAAAAAAAATTGCTATTCATTTTATTATCGTAAAATGTTTAGAAAGTTTATAACAAGAATATTTATGGATCTTTGCTAATAAAATGTATAAAAAGCACACATTTTTAGAGTGTCTATTAAAATGAAATTTGGATATTCAATTAGAGACGGAGGGAGCACATTTTTTCTTTCTTCATTGCTTACAATCTCAGCATGCCAAATCAAAACATATATCTTTAAGATACACCAATGAACAAACAGAATCTCCATAGCCAAAACCAAAAGAGAGATGCAAGGCAAGACAACCATAATGAGCGAAATGAGACCATTTTATTGAGGAACAGAGCAAGAAACCCAAAATGGCTATGGAATCTGATGGGGATGAAACTTGAAACTAAATTCAATAAAACTGAAACTTCACTTCAAAACTTAAGCACGCAACTAATAATGAAACTCATAAGCAATAAGATGCAATTCTAAATAAGTCAACGAGGCACCCTCCGTCCCCCCAAAAAAAAAAAAAAAAAAAAACAGACTCATTTCTAAACAAAGTCAGTAAAAAGCATGGTCTATAAAAACGTTAACTAATCAAATGTGATAGTTTTTGTGGGACGTTAGGCAGTGGTGAAGCCACTTGAAGCCGATGGGGGTCATTTGATTTTGGAGTTGTGTCATTTTACCATCTTTAACTTTAGGAAAATAACAGTTTTACCATTAGAAAAGAAACTGTTGCAATTTTGACCCCCTTTTAAGCTCAAGAAAAAAAAATACCACTATATCATAGTATATATTTGACCCCATTCCAATAAATTCCTGGCTTCGCCACCGATAGAAGTATTCATCAATTTTAGAAAAATATTCTGCATAATTCAATAAAGCAATTGTGTCATATACTTAGGTAGATGGATTGCCTGCAGAAAAGATTATTACCTCCACTCCACCTGTTAGTCTGATAGTCACTGCCTGAATTGTAACAACCCCTCTTCTTTTACCACCGTTCAACAGCTCAATTGATGAGCCCACAATGATCATGAGACGCTTGCATCATTGATAATATGATCATGGAAAAATATAGTTGGGTCTGCACTGATTGCTTGAGGCCCAATACTACAAGAAAGGATTAAAGGCCAAGAAGCTAGGCCCAAGATAGAATCAAATGTTATATGGCGACTTACTAATATAATGGCGGGAAACAGATTCCAGCGGGAAGCCCATAAGGGTCCATCTCTAAATAAAAACAGTTTAATCACGGAATGAGATCTTACAGGATGATGATCAAGCCAGCGACAACAATAATGGTTGCCGCCCTAGTAAGGTTGTCGCGCTCATGAGCGACATACGGATCAACAACAATATTACAGAAACAGACAAAGACGTTACATTAGGGCCTACAAAATCTGTTACAATGATAAGCTAGCTGTCAGAAAAAGGGTGGCGTCTCCACTAACTATGAGTGCTCATGCACACCCAATGGAAAGATGACACATTGCCAAAGGCATGTGATATGCACATGGCAGTAAGGTGTATATAAACAACACTATAAATTAGAATAATTCTCAAGTATATTTTCAGATTGTTTCTGCAGTTTCCATTGTAATCTTTTCTCTCTCACCTGAACAAGTACTTATTCTCACACCAGAGGGGATTTGTCGGATACGCCCCCGGCATAGTTTACGTGCTTTCTGTGTGTAGGAGCTCATGGAGAAGAAGGCGGAGTATTCTCGGGAGGACTACTCACTTTGGGCCTGAACAACCATTTTGTGTGGCAGCATCAGTTGGTTCCGTTGACGGTACCCGAAGTTTCTTCTCCGTTGATTCATACTTGTTTTCTTGTTCTAAAAGTCTCCTTAAAACCCAGAAAAATGACCTCAAATTGGTGAATGACAAAGGAACTCCCTCAAAAATCATACCAAACACTAACATGGCGTTAACAACACCCAACTTGCGCAGTGAAGCCTATGTAGCTGTTGGATCAGGTTTGGAAGGTGGCGCACAATCAACAGAAACGGAATCTACGGTGCGAAGGAGAGAGCGGGAAGAGAGGGAACGCTATGATGGGAGGGGGCGAGATGTGGCAGGCAAGAGCGTTTGCCCCTCACAGAAGCTGAAGTTAGAGCAGAGGCAGATAGGATTAGAGCAAACAATAAGTTTTTGCTACAAATTCTCGCCAACAACAACCAACTTGTGGAAATGAGGAAAGAACCCACTCAGATCCCGCAGAATGTCACGGGGAGAATAGCTGGAAATAGCCCAAGTAAGGGGGCAAGATAGGCGAGAACGCGACATGCCACCGCCAAAAGACAGGCAAAGGGTAGAAAGGAGTGACGTTACTAAGGCGAGATCCGAAGGAGTGATAGGGAAACGGAGATCTCAGGAGATCGTGGAGGATGGAAAAAGAAAGAAGGTGTATTATCAAACTCGCGAGATTCAACTTATTACTATGAATATGACGGTGATGAGATAGACATTGGGTCTACCATGGATAAGACGTATAAGCCAAGCCGTCCAAGGCATTCAGAAGGGAGATCGTGAGATTCTGAAAGATCTCGCCGAAACAAGGAGCCTAGGCGACATAAAAAAAAAGTTGAGGAAAAGGAGGAGGACCACTGGAAGAAAGAAATGGCAAAAAGGATCAAGGAGCTAGAAACGGGAAATAAAACAGAGAAAGATAAGGACTCTTACTTGACGCCTTTTGTGAAGGAAATTCAGAATGCTGATCCAGATCCAGATCCAACTTTTCGCATGCCATCATTATCAGAATATTCAGGGAATACAAGAGCGAGAACCCATGTTGGAGGTTTTGAGGTGACAATGTCTATGCTCACCAAAAGTGAGGCGATTTTGTGTAGGGCGCTGGCTAGTACCTTGACTGATCATGCTCTGGAGTGGTTTCTCACACAACCCAAAGAGTCAATCACGGGGTATCAAGATTTTAAAAGAAAATTTTTGGCGAGATTCATTGCCTCTAGAGCACAGTCGGTGAGGAAGCAAGAGTTATGTGGCATTAGGCAAAAGCCTGGTGAGGGGATAGCTAGTTATACAGAGAGATTCATGAAGGTGGCCAATCAGATTTCAGACATAGAGCAAAGTAACATCATCATGCTATATAACGCAAGTTTGTTGCCTGGCCATTTTAAGCGAGAATTGGGAATGAGGCTGCCTAAAACCGCAGGCGAGTTGTATGAGCGGGTTAGAGGATATTGTGGAAGAGATGATAATGATGAAGTCCCGATCGTTCCCGCCTCAACATCTATGGCAAGAAAGAGTGTGAAGGAAAGAATTGAATATGTGAAGGAAGAAAAAAGGGGCATAGAGGAGGTCGCAGCAGTTGCCAAGGTGGAAGGGGAGATGGCCGCGGAGGAGGCCGTGGGCCAAGGAAGATTGTGAAATTTGCTAAGTTAAACACCAGACCTAGCTAGATATTGAAGATGGTTCATTTGCCAACAGCTTTTCCAATGCCAGGAGCAGGAGCAGCGCTAAGAGACCATGAAAAGGTCGAGAATGGAAATTGGACCGTGAAAGGTCGAGTTTGGAGATCGGACTGTGAAAGGTCGAGAATGGAAATTGTACCGTGAAAGATCGAGATTAGAGATCAGAGCGTGAAAGGTCGAGATCAGAAATTGAAACGTGAAACGTCGAGATTGCAGATCGAAGCGTAAAAAGTCGAGATCAGAAATTGGACCGTGAAAGGTTTGGATTGGTGTTCAGACCTTGAAAGGTCGAGAACGGAAATTGAACCGTGAAATGTCGAGATTGGAGTTCAGACCGTGAAAGGTCGAGAACGTAAATTGTACCGCGAAAGGTCAAGAATGGAGATCGGATCGTGAAAGGTCGAAATCGGAAATTGGAGCGTGAATGGTTGGGATTGGAGTTCAGACCGTGAAAGGTCGAGAACGGAAATTGAACCATAAAAGGTCGAGATTGGAGATCGAAACGTGAAAGGTCGAGAATGGAAATTGGACCGTGAAAGGTCGAGATTGGAGTTCAGACCGTGAAAGGTCGGGAACGGAAAATGGATCGTGAAATGTCGAGATTAGAGTTCAGACCGTGAAAAGTCGGGAACGATGATTGGACCATGAAAGGTCGAGATTGGAGTTTAGACCGTGAAAGGTCGAGAACGGAAATTGGGCCGTGAAAGGTCGATATTGGAGTTCAGACCGTGAAAGGTCGAGAACGGAGATGAGTTCAGACCGTGAACGGTCGGGAACGGAAATTGGACCATGAAAGGTCGAGTTTGGAGTTCAGACCGTGAAAGGTCGGGAACGGAGATTGGAACATGAAAGATCGAGATTGGAGTTAATATCGTGAAAGGTCGAGAATGGAAATTGGACCGTGAAAGGTCGAGATTGGAGTTCAGAACGTGAAAGATCGGGAACGGAAATTGGATCATGAAAGTTCGAAATTGGAGATTGGACCTTGTAAGGTCGAGATCAGAGATTGGACCGTGAAAGATCGAGGTCGGAGATTGGACCGTGAAAGGTCGAGATTGGAGTTCAGACCGTGAAAGGTCCAGATCGGAAATTGGACCATGAAAGGTCGAGATTGGAGATTGGACCGTGAAAGATCGAGATTGGAGATTGGACCGTGAAAGGTGGGGAACGGAGATTGGAGCATATTTGTTTGTTGAGGTTTGCTAACTCTACAGGTTTACAAACCTTCCCCCCCCCCACCATCAACTAGTTGCTAATTCTACAACTCAGCATGAAACGCCTAATTAGAGAATTGAGTCTAGCCAGGGAGGTTCTTTACAACTGGATTGACTATACAGCTCCCTACTCCCTTCGGTTCAAAATATATGTCGTTTTAGAATCTAAAATTTAATTCAAAATACATGTCACTTTGGAATGAAAAGCCTTTACATACCAACTTTACACCTACATTGAAACTTGTTCCATTGTATTTATTGTAAGACTACCCACAATGGTTTCAACTAAACTCCCCATTTCATTTAACCACTTTAACACTTTATCTCATCAATCTCATATTTCAACTACCCATTTCATTTAACCACCCTACAATGGTTGAATTAAATTAAATTAAATTAAATTAAATTTCAACTCCCTCCAACTCATCATTCTATATCCCACCACTTTTATTTTATTTATATTTTCTATTTTTATGATTAGTAAAATAATAATAATAATTATTATTATTTATAATTAAAAAAATATTTCACACTTAATTAAAAAAAATTGCAATTAAATAATTAGATAAATGACGATAATTATTATTATTAGTAAAAGATGATGAATTTTTTTAAATAATGGCTAAAATGAACAAGGATAATTGAGAAATGAGTGTTTTTTTTTTGTCCAAATCAAATGAAACTTGCATCAATTTATAGGGAAAAAATGATGAATTTTGGCCAAAAAAAAAATTAATTTACTAGGTGATAATTCAACTCAAATAATTGGGATAAAAAAAATCTGAAAATCCAACGGACCAATAACAGATGGACACTTGGCAGCTTCAGAAAAAACAAAAAAAAAATAAAAAAAGACAGCCTCACGCGCCAACCCGGGCGATGTGGCGCACGCGCCCATGTCGGCCCAATGAGCCTACGCCACGTGTCAAGTCGCCAGCCTTTTTTTTTCATCCGGGTTGAAAAATTTCAACTACCCATTTCATTTAACCCATTGGAGCATTTCAACTAACTTAAAAAAAAATTCCCATTTCATTCAACCCATTGTGGTTAGTCTAATTCTTGTATGGAGTAATGCA
Organism: Adenophora triphylla var. japonica; assembly: GCA_022495995.1. Taxonomy (NCBI): domain Eukaryota; kingdom Viridiplantae; phylum Streptophyta; class Magnoliopsida; order Asterales; family Campanulaceae; genus Adenophora; species Adenophora triphylla. The sequence goes on from JAFEMH010000020.1 coordinate 1,079,392, forward strand.
TGAGAGAGAAATACTAAGGGTAAATTTGGTATGTGTTTTATAAAGTTATAGCAATAATTGTATTTCTTAAAACTTGTAAAAACCTTCGAAACGACATATATTTTGAATCGGAGAAAGTATCTTGATTGAATGCATGCTTCCTCTATGCAGAATCCATTTCTCAGTTAATTATGTGACTATAAATACAACAACCAATATAAATCACCTTTTTCCTAACACAAGAGCTTAATAAAGCTTATTTACAACTAGGGTACATTGTCCATAATACAAGGGAACATTATTACACATCGGGAATAAACGAGACTTGTCACATATAATATAAGGATCCTGGACTAATCCCCTTATTACCAATTGATTTTAAGGTGAAACCTTAAACTTTATTACATAAACTACTATTTAAAATCACAATTCTTTGTTCTATTAAATATTTACAAAATACTCCCTCCGTCCCACTTCACTTGGCACTAATTTCCATTTTGGTCCATCTCACTTCACTTGGCACTACCCAAAATGGCAAACTTTTTATAATTTTATATTCACTCTACCCCACCACTCATTCTCTCTCTTCATTTTCCACCACTCAATTTATTCAACCAACACTACTATTTACCCCACTCATTCTCTCTCTTCATTTTCTACCACACATTTCTTTTATTTTATTCTTTTTTCTTAGTTATTGTGCCATTCATTTTGGTGCCAAGTGAACCGGGACGGAGGGAGTAGATGTTTAGAAATTGAGAGACCAACCACATAAAAGTCAACAAGCCCATTAACTATATCTAAACCACAAGAGCAAACTAGTACTTATGTGAACTAAGATAATATATACTCCCTCCCTTCATCCCGATTAAAGCTAATTTAAAACTAGTACTTATGTGAGCTAAGATAGTATAGCTTTAAAGTGAAAGCGTGTGGGGAAGCTTATGTATGCATGTATATAAACAAAACAAACAGCTGTTTCCATCATTAAAGAACTAAAAGGGAACAATCCTAGCTAAGGGAGGTCTGGTCTCTCTTACAGCTGCACCTCTTGTTTCCAAAACCCATATCTTGGATGCTTCCTCTGCCAAAATAGCACCTATATAAAGCCTTTCTACCCCCAACTTAACCCATCACAACTTAATTCTCACTTTATCTCTCCTTTGATCCCTTCAAAACTTGAAATGGGCTTCTCTTCATCTGTTCTTAAACCTTCAGCAATGCTTCTTCTTCTTTTCGTATTCACAACCTCTACTATTATGGCTGCCACTGCAGCCGGTGCTAATTTCTACAACAATGTTGACATAACTTTCGGTGGCCCTCAACGCGCTCTATTCCAAAACGGAGGCCAGCTTCTAGCACTTACTTTGGACCAATACTCTGGTTCTGGTTTTCAATCAAAAAACGAGTATCTTTTTGGAAGGATCGACATGCAACTCAAGCTTGTCCCTGGCAACTCCGCTGGCACCGTTACTACTTTTTATGTGAGTCTTTCTATTCATCACAACATATTCATTTTCTCCAAAGTTTTGTTATGTTTACAATAAACTAACATTATTTTAAAATTTAATCAGTTATCTTCACAAGGACCAAACCATGATGAAATTGATTTTGAGTTCTTGGGCAACTCATCTGGAAATCCTTACACAGTTCATACAAATGTTTTTGCTCAAGGAAAAGGAGACAAAGAACAGCAATTCCACCTCTGGTTTGATCCTACAACCACCTTTCACACCTACTCAATTGTTTGGAACTCTCAAAGAATCATGTATGTAATCATCAATCTTTCTTTCTTCCTTCAATAATCGTCTAGGGTATATATTCACCAGAAACATGTATATCTAACGTGACGCTTTTTATTTGCAGATTCTTGGTAGATAACATTCCTATCAGAGTGCACAATAACGACCAAGCTATAGGGGTCCCATATCCAACCAACCAACCCATGAGGATCTACTCGAGCCTATGGAACGCTGATGATTGGGCAACTCAAGGTGGTCGAGTCAAGACTGATTGGACTAAAGCTCCCTTTACTGCCTCTTATAGGAATTTTAATGCCAATGGCAATGTATGTGTCAAGTCATCTTGCAATACGGCTGCTAATTCCCCAAACTCATTGGACAGTAGTCAGGCATGGCAGACTCAACAACTTGATGGTGCTGGAAGAAATAGACTTCGGTGGGTGCAAACTAAGCATATGATCTACAATTACTGTAATGATGTGAAACGATTTCCTCAAGGTCTTCCTGTCGAATGTAGGCGGTAGAGATTCCTCCTTGTAATTACCCTCTTATTCTTTCATTCTTTTTTCCTGGCTTCGGATGATTAGCTAAGCAATTTATTGATTCTTTGTATCCAATTGGATTCATATTTCGAATATAATAACAAAGATCTAATTACCTTACTCTGGTTTTGATTTTGCATAGTCCATTTCTGAGTGATTCCATTCGTGCCCCGCTGATATATCCAACTCTGGTCTGCATTAGACATGTTAACACGAGAAATTAAAATCAAACTCGGTTGTAACCGGAGATCGTTCTTGTTTCTGTTATAGAAGGATTTCTTTCAGATTCAAGATTTGAGATTTCAAGGCAGGCTTGAAGCTCCTCAATTTAAAAATACAAACAAAGCAATTATATATTTCTAATATTTGAGTAACTTCTTGCATACTCTCACTTGTCACATGAATCCTTAGCTCTGAGGTTAACATGTCACACACTTTAGCAGAAGATTAACCACAAGAAAATATAACACACAAATGAAACTAAATCACAGAGGAAAAGAGCATATATAATGCCAAACTGGTTGTACAAGGGAGGCGGCGATTCAGTTGATGGTGAAACATTACATAATTCCTGGTCATCGACATCGTATCTACCTCTCAATCATTGAACAAATTCCTAGCATATCACCATTCTTCATATGCATCAGTAAAAGAGCAAATGAGACTGACCATTCTACCGAGCAACAAAGGAGCCAAAAAATGGCAAACAAATTCAATGGGGGTTGAAATATGCATGTGATTGTCTTTGATAATCTAGCATGTACATTCATTTTGGGACGGAGGGAGTAATTCTTAAAAATTCAAACTGGTTAGGCCACTGTTTAAGTTATTTTTCATCAATCAAAAAGGTCAAAGAGAAAGACTTTCTAACAAGAACAAACAACAGCAATTGTCATCCTCATTATTTTAAAATGTCAAAGCGTGTATTTTTCCATTCTTTAGTTATATAGCATGAACCTCCTCCCAACCCCCGTCCCATTACCTGCCAAGGGAGGTTCTTTACAACTCAACTATACAGCTCCATAACTTAAGCTTATTTAAACATGAAACCCCTTAATGTTAAAAATATTTACAGCTCCAAACAGGTTTCTAACCGGATTTCGCTCTTGTTTCCGTCCTAAGAATGATATAAGATGTCATATAAGTTCTGAATCCTGAACAATACCGAAGCTAGAAAAATGTGACCATATATAGCTTCATGCTTGCTAATATTCTACTCGTGCTTTCCAAGACACACATAGACATGTCAAACGCTCATTAACACAAAAGATATACCACAAGAAAATATAAAACGCACACACGAAACTAACTAGCAGAGGAAAAGAGCATTGAGCCAAACTTGAACAAAGGAGACAGATAAAGGAGCCAAAAAATGAGACCATTCTTCTGAGGAACATAGCAATTGGACTAATTCCTAGCATATCATCACACTTGATCAGATGCAATAGTATAGAGGAAATGAGACCATTCTACGAGGAACACAATAAGGAGCCAAAAAATGGCAAAAAAATAAAACCAAGCCATGACTAAGAAACTCAGAGGTTTGAGGGTGAAGTGAGACCGTTTCTCATGCAATTATGTGCGAACTAATACAATAAGCAATATAAATGACATTTTTCCTAGCAAAATAAAACCTAAGCTAATTCAAATGGGAAATGATATACTCCCTGTGTGATGAAAAGATAGTCTCGATTTGATTTTGATGGTCAACCTGCTTGAATTTTGACTAATGATTTAGGGAAAATTAACTACCCCAATGAAATTCGTAAACTAGTTATTGATGTACCATTAAAAGTATTATCAATAACAATTTTACTGTCGTTTTTTTGGCTCCTTACTCTGTTCCTCAGTCAACGTGCGACTATCTTTGCGAAACGTAGGGAGTAATTCTTAAAAATCAACTTGGTTTGGCGATTATTTAGGTTGATTTCATCAATCAAAGATGTCAAAAAGAAAGACTCACTAACAACAGCTGTTGTTTACAATGAAAAATCAGACAGATGTCATCTCCATTATTTGTTTGTTGAGGTTTGCCAACTCTATAACCTAGTTGGCATGCAACCATATTCCTTGGGGATTTTGCATTTCAGCCTCTCCGCGTTTTCTCTCTTTCCAGGATGCTTCCTCTACGAAAAATTGTCAATAATTCACCATCTATCGCCTACCTATAAATAGGAGTAAAACCCAGCTTAAACCATCACAAACTCTCTCTCTCTCTCTCTCTCTCTCTCTTTCCTCATATTGAGGGGAAAAATTAGAAATGAAATCCAATATATTTACTAAATCATCTACAATGTTTTCTCTAATCTTCATATTCATTATTTGTCTGATGACGACAATATCAGCAGCAGGAGATTTCTATAAGGACGTAGACATCACTTGGGGCAACCAAAATGCTCAAATTCAGAAAGGTGGTCAGCTTCTCACACTTTCTCTCGACCAATCTTCAGGGTCTGGTTTTCAGTCCAAGAACGAGTATCTATTTGGAAGGTTTGACATGCAACTCAAGCTTGTACCTGGCAACTCCGCTGGCACTGTCACCACTTTTTATGTAAGTCTCCTTCAATATCCGTACGTTGTATATGTTTCCCACATTTTATAACTTCACTCTATTCGTACATCTAATATAACTATTATTTCAAAAAGTTATCATCTCAAGGAGCTGGACATGATGAGATAGATTTTGAATTTTTGGGCAACTCATCTGGGAATCCATACACTGTCCACACTAATGTTTATGCTCAAGGGAAAGGGGATAAAGAACAACAATTCCAGCTCTGGTTTGACCCTACAACGGCTTTCCACACCTACTCAATTGTTTGGAATGCTCAACGTATCATGTAAGAATCAGCTTCCTCCTGTCTATCATATAGTCGGTCAATAAACTCAATTTCAGTATTCAGTTTCTCAATTAATGAAATTTCTAACTCATCTATGCACGCATTTTCTTGTTTTTGCAGTTTCTTGGTAGATAATATTCCCATCAGAGTGCATAACAACAACAAAGCTATAGGTGTCCCGTTTCCAACAAACCAACCAATGAGGGTGTACTCGAGCCTTTGGAATGCTGATGATTGGGCAACTCAAGGTGGCCGAGTTAAAACTGATTGGACAAAAGCTCCCTTTACTGCCTCTTACAGAAATTTCAGTGCCAATGCCAATGCATGTTTTATGTCATCGTGTGGGTCAACTGATACATTCAGCAACCAGGCATGGCAGACTCAGCAACTTGATGGTGCTGGAAGAAATAGAATTCGATGGGTACAAGCGAAACACATGATCTACAACTATTGTACTGATACAAATCGGTTTCCTCAAGGCCTTCCTAAAGAGTGCAGGCTATCGAGATTTCTCTAGGGGACTCCTTGTTAGCGTATATATTTATCATTCATTTTATTTGTTATTCATCCTTCTCAAATGAATAGCTAAATGAAAATTCTTTGATTCATTTTTTTTTCTTTTAAAAAGAAGGGGATCAACACATTTCACCGCTCCCCCCTTGATGCACTTCACAGAGGCGCCTAGCTATGCTAGGGAGGGCAATGTCATTCCCTCTAACCACTGGTGGGGGAATCGAACCCATGACCTCCAGGTTGGAAGCCATGAACCCTAACCATCAGGCCATTGTTTACAATTTCATGTCGTTTTCAAAACAATGTACTCTCTCTCTCTCTCTCTCTCTCTCTCTCTCTCTCTCTCTCTCTCTCTCTCTCTCTCCCTAAATGAATGTCCAAATTCAAGAAATTTTTGTCCCAAAATGAATCGTCTGTTTTGCAAAAAAATTGTCCCTAAACGTTTTTTACCAAAAAAAATTTGCTATTCATTTTATTATCGTAAAATGTTTAGAAAGTTTATAACAAGAATATTTATGGATCTTTGCTAACAAAATGTATAAAAAGCACACATTTTTAGAGTGTCTATTAAAATGAAATTTGGACATTCAATTAGGGAAGGAGGGAGTACATCTTTTTCTTTCTTCATTGTTTACAATCTCAGCATGCCAAATCAAAACATATATCTTTAAGATACTCCAATGAACAAACAGAATCTCCATAGCCAAAACCAAAAGAGATATGCAAGGCAAGACAACCGTAAAGAGCGAAATGAGACCTTTTATTGAGGAACAGAGCAAGAAACCCAAAATGGCTATGGAATCTAATGGGGATGAAACTTGAAACTAAATTCAATAAAACTGAAACTTCACTTCAAAACTTAAGCATGCAACTATTAATGAAACTCATAAGCAATAAGATGCAATTCTAAATAAGTCAACGAGGCACCCTCCGTCCCCCCCCAAAAAAAAAAAAACAGACTCATTTCTAAACAAAGTCAGTAAAAAGCATGGTCTATAAATACGTTAACTAATCAAATGTGATAGTTTTTGTGGGACGATGGGCAGTGATGAAGCCACTTGAAGCCGATGGGGGTCATTTGATTTTGGAGTTGTGTCATTTTACCATCTTTAACTTTAGAAAAATAACAGTTTTACCATTAGAAAAGAAACTGTTGCAATTTTGACCCCCTTTTAAGCTCAAGAAAAAAAAATACCACTATATCATAGTATATATTTGACCCCATTCCAATAAATTCCTGGCTTCGCCACCGACAGAAGTATTCATCAATTTTAGAAAAATATTCTGCATAATTCAATAAAGCAATTGTGTCATATACTTAGGTAGATGGATTGCCTGCAGAACAGATTATTACCTCCACTCCACCTGTTAGTCTGATAGTCACTGCCTGAATTGTAACAACCCCTCTTCTTTTACCACCGTTCAACAGCTCAATTGATGAGCCCACAATGATCATGAGACGCTTGCATCATTGATAATATGATCATGGAAAAATATAGTTGGGTATGCACTGATTGCTTGAGGCCCAATACTACAAGAAAGGATTAAAGGCCAAGAAGCTAGGCCCAAGATAGAATCAAATGGGATATGGCGACTTACTAATATAATGGTGGGAAACAGATTCCAGCGGGAAGCCCATAAGGGCCCATCTCTAAATAAAAACAGTTTAATCACAGAATGAAATCTTACAGGATGATGATCAAGCCAGCGACAACAATAATGGTTGCCGCCCTAGTAAGGTTGTCACGCCCATGAGCGACATACGGATCAACAACAATATTACAGAAACAGACAAAGACGTTACATTAGGGCCTACAAAATCTGTTACAATGATAAGCTAGCTGTCAGAAAAAGGGTGGCGTCTCCACTAACTATGAGTGCTCATGCACACCCAATGGAAAGATGACACGTTGCCAAAGGCATGTGATATGCACATAGCAGTAAGGAGTAAATAAACAACACTATAAATCAGAATAAGTAAGTCTCAAGTACATTTTCAGATTGTTTCTGCAGTTTCCATTGTAATCTTTTCTCTCTCACCTGAACAAGTGCTTATTCTCACACCAGAGGGAATTTGTCGGATATGCCCCCGGCATAGTTTACGTGCTTTCTGTGTGTAGGAGCTCATGGAGAAGAAGGCAGAGTATTCTCAGTAGGACTACTCACTTTGGGCCTGAACAACCATTTTGTGTGACAGCATCAGTTGATTCCATTGCCGATACCTGAAGTTTCTTCTCCGTTGGTTCATACTTTCTTGTTTTCTTGTTCTAAAATTCTCCTTAAAACACAGAAAAAAGACCTCAAAATGGTGCATGACAAAGTGTTGGTCTCAAAGGTGGCAACAAGGGTGAAAACAGCTAGAGGGGGGGGGGTGAATAGCTGTTTCAAATTTTTCGCCCTCTTTTAAAACTAAACTCTAAGCTTACAAAACCTCTTGCAGTGTGTTAGAAACTGCAAGTAGAGTTGTAAAATGCACAGCGGAATATTTGAGTTACAAAGCGGTTTTGGAGAAGCGGCTTTGCAAAGCGGTTTTAGTGCGGCTTTGTGAGCAGTTATAAAACTGAAAATGAGGTTTGAGAAAGTTAACTCCAAACACAAGTCACAACAATGGATAACTACAATTAAAATCAAACAGAGGAAAAGATAGATAATTAATAAGCACAAGAAATAATAAATGCAGAAAAGTAAGAACACAATATTTGGAGTGGTTCAATCGATAAACGATCTACGTCCACTACCAAGATGGTTAGTCTTGGATTTTCTAAGAGTTAGATTTTATATTGAGTATGAGAGAGATTACAAGTTACAAAGTATTCAAACTCAGATCTAAAATCTATTCTATGAAGATCGAATCCTAGACTATAACCAGTGTATCTCAAATGAATAATCTATCTGATTAAACAATAACTATATCTCACAGTACTTGGCCGATTGTGCTTATGCCATACAATCTTCCACCTTGGTTATGCATGAAACAACCATATTTCTTCTTGTCGGTGCTTACTCAAGGCCCAAAAGGGCGGGCAACAAGATAGATGTGTATCTACAATCGTTAATTGATGAGTTGAAGAAATTGTGAGAAGATGGTATATCAACTTATTATGCATCAAGGAACGAGTTGTTCACTTTACGAGCTTCACTATTATGGACAATAAATGACTTTCCTGCATATGCAATGTTGTCTGGATGAAGCACTAAAGGTGAATATGCTTGCCCTCGTTGCAATGTGAGACCTCAAGCACGATGGTTGGAACGTGGTGGCAAGTATTGTTATATTGGTCATCGACACTTCTTGCCTAGGAGTCATGCTTTTCATAAGGATAAAAGCTCTATTGATGGTACTCATAAAGTGAGAGATAAGCCCAAGTTATTGTTTGAAACAAAATTGCTTAAACAAGTTGAAAATATGAAAACTGAGTATAAAATAAAAGATGTTTTTAAAAAGTCAAAAAATTGTTAAAAAAAAAATTAATTTTATACTTTAAAATACAAGAGTAATTCTAGTTTTATGCCTAAATATAGAAACGGACTGGTTAAAAAAAATATGAGACTTTTTATAATGATTTATTTATGAAAATGTGAAAAATTATAAAACAAAAATAAAAATTACTCTTATACCTTAAGGTATAAGAGTAACTCTAGTCTTATAAGTATAGGAGCGTACTGGTAGAGGTAGTCTTGTCTTTTGAGTATTGGTGGGTTTCTATGAAATTTTGAATCTCGCATGGATATTTATGGATTTGTTATTCTGGGGTTGGAACTTGTATGTGATATTAGTTGACATGTTCTCAAACCCTGTGTCATTCGGGCACATCCCGCGATTTACCTCCGCCTGTCACTGAGGGGCCGGTGGCTGGTGGTCCAGGACTTAGTCCGGCGAAGCTGGGAAATTGGGTATCAAAAAAATAAAAAATTAAAATTAAAATTAAAATTAAAATTAAACTCATTGACATGCATGTCACTTGTATTAAACAAGACCAACCATATAAAAGTCAACAATGCAATTATTGTACTTATGTGAACTAATGCATATAAGGAAATATAAAGCAAAAGCGTGTGGGGAAGCTTAATAAAGAAAACAAACAGCTGTGAAAAGGCCTAAAAGAGAACAATCCTAACTAGCTAGGGGAGGTCTGGTCTGGTCTCTTTTACAGCTGCTGCCAAAACCCATATCCTTGATGCTTCCTTGCTCTACCAAAATGTCACCTATATAAAGGCTTCTCATAACCCCAACTTAATCCATCACAACCTAATTCTCACTTCCATCTCTCGTTTCCAAAACCCATATCTTGGATGCTTCCTCTGCCAAAATAGCACCTATATAAAGCCTTTCTACCCCCCAACTTAACCCATCACAACTTAATTCTCACTTTATCTCTCCTTTGATCCCTTCAAAACTTGAAATGGGCTTCTCTTCATCTGTTCTTAAACCTTCAGCAATGCTTCTTCTTCTTCTTTTCGTATTCACAACCTATACTATTATGGCTGCCACTGCAGCCGGTGCTAATTTCTACAACAATGTTGACATAACTTTCGGTGGCCCTCAACGCGCTCTATTCCAAAACGGAGGCCAGCTTCTAGCACTTACTTTGGACCAATACTCTGGTTCTGGTTTTCAATCAAAGAACGAGTATCTATTTGGAAGGATCGACATGCAACTCAAGCTTGTCCCTGGCAACTCCGCTGGCACCGTTACTACTTTTTATGTGAGTCTTCTATTCATCACAACGTATTCATTTTCTCCAAAGTTTTGTTATGTTTACTATAAACTAACTTTATTTTTAAATTTAATCAGTTATCTTCACAAGGACCAAACCATGATGAAATTGATTTCGAGTTCTTGGGCAACTCATCTGGAAATCCTTACACAGTTCATACAAATGTTTTTGCTCAAGGAAAAGGAGACAAAGAACAGCAATTCCACCTCTGGTTTGATCCTACGACAACCTTCCACACCTACTCAATTGTTTGGAACTCTCAAAGAATCATGTATGTAATCATCAATCTTTCTTTCTTTCTTCCTTCAATAATCGTCTAGGGTATATATTCACCAGAAACATGTATATCTAACGTGACGCTTTTTATTTGCAGATTCTTGGTAGATAACATTCCTATCAGAGTGCACAATAACAACCAAGCTATAGGGGTCCCATATCCAACCAACCAACCCATGAGGGTCTACTCGAGCCTATGGAACGCTGATGATTGGGCAACTCAAGGTGGTCGAGTGAAGACTGATTGGACTAAAGCTCCCTTTACTGCCTCTTATAGGAATTTTAATGCCAATGGCAATGTATGTGTCAGGTCATCTTGCAATACGGCTGCTAATTCCCCAAACTCATTGGACAGTAGTCAGGCATGGCAGACTCAACAACTTGATGGTGCTGGAAGAAATAGACTTCGGTGGGTGCAAACTAAGCATATGATCTACAATTACTGTAATGACGTGAAACGATTTCCTCAAGGTCTTCCTGTCGAATGTAGGCGGTAGAGATTCCTCCTTGTAATTACCCTCTTATTCTTTGATTCTTTTTTTCTGGCTTCGGATGATTAGCTAAGCAATTTATTGATTCTTTGTACCCAATTGGATTCATATTTCAAATATAATAACAAAGATCTAGTTACCTTACTCTGGTTTTGATTTTGCATAGTCCATTTCTGAGTGACTCCATTCGTGCCCCGCTGATTAATCCAACTCTGGTCTGCATTAAACATGTTAACACGAGAAATTAAAACCTAAGAAGCCAAAAAATAAAACCAAGCTATGACTAAGAAGCTCAGAGGTTTGAGGGTGAAGTGAGACCGTTTCTCATGCAATTATGTGAGAGCTAATACAATAAGCAATATAAATGACATTTTTCCTAGCAAAATAAAACCTAAGCTAATTCAAATGGGAAATGATATACTCCCTGTGTGATGAAAAGATAGTCTCGATTTGATTTTGATGGTCAACCTGCTTGAATTTTGACTAATGATTTAGGGAAAATTAACTACCCCAATGAAATTCGTAAACTAGTTATTGATGTACCATTAAAAGTATTATGAATAACAATTTTACTGTCACTTTGTCATTTTTTTGGCTCCTTACTCTGTTCCTCAGTCAACGTGCGACTATCTTTGCGGAACGTAGGGAGTAATTCTTAAAAATCAACTTGGTTTGGCGATTATTTAGGTTGATTTCATCAATCAAAGATGTCAAAAAGAAAGACTCGCTAACAACAGCTGTTGTATACAATGAAAAATCAGACAGATGTCATCCCCATTATTTGTTTGTTGAGGTTTGCCAACTCTATAACCTAGTTGGCATGCAACCATATTCCTTGGGGATTTTGCATTTCAGAATCTCCGCGTTTTCTCTCTTTCCAGGATGCTTCCTCTACGAAAAATTGTCAATAATTCACCATCTAACCATCACAAACTCTCTCTCTCTCTCTCTCTCTCATATTGAGGGGAAAAAAAATTAGAAATGAAATCCAATATATTTACTAAATCATCTACAATGTTTTCTCTAATCTTCATATTCATGATTTGTCTGATGACGACAATATCAGCAGCAGGAGATTTCTATAAGGACGTAGACATCACTTGGGGCAACCAAAATGCTCAAATTCAGAAAGGTGGTCAGCTTCTCACACTTTCTCTCGACCAATCTTCAGGGTCTGGTTTTCAGTCCAAGAACGAGTATCTATTTGGAAGGTTTGACATGCAACTCAAGCTTGTACCTGGCAACTCCGCTGGCACTGTCACCACTTTTTATGTAAGTCTCCTTCAATATCCGTACGTAATATATGTTTCCCACATTTTATAACTTCACTCTATTTGTACATCTAATATAACTATTATTTCAAAAAGTTATCATCTCAAGGAGCTGGACATGATGAGATAGATTTTGAATTTTTGGGCAACTCATCTGGGAATCCATACACTGTCCACACTAATGTTTATGCTCAAGGGAAAGGGGATAAAGAACAACAATTCCAGCTCTGGTTTGACCCTACAACGGCTTTCCACACCTACTCAATTGTTTGTAATGCTCAACGTATCATGTAAGAATCAGCCTCCTCCCGTCTATCATATAGTCGGTCAATAAACTCAATTTCAGTATTCAGTTTCTCAATTAATGAAATTTCTAACTCATCTATGCACGTATTTTCTTGTTTTTGCAGTTTCTTGGTAGATAATATTCCCATCAGAGTGCATAACAACAACAAAGCTATAGGTGTCCCGTTTCCAACAAACCAACCAATGAGGGTGTACTCGAGCCTTTGGAATGCTGATGATTGGGCAACTCAAGGTGGCCGAGTTAAGACTGATTGGACAAAAGCTCCCTTTACTGCCTCTTACAGAAATTTCAGCGCCAATGCCAATGCATGTTTTATGTCATCGTGTGGGTCAACTGATACATTCAGCAACCAGGCATGGCAGACTCAGCAACTTGATGGTGCTGGAAGAAATAGAATTCGATGGGTACAAGCGAAACACATGATCTACAACTATTGTACTGATTCAAATCGGTTTCCTCAAGGCCTTCCTAAAGAGTGCAGGCTATCGAGATTTCTCTAGGGGACTCCTTGTTAGCGTATATATTTATCATTCATTTTATTTGTTATTCATCGTTCTCAAATGAATATCTAAATGAAAATTCTTTGATTCATTGTTTACAATTTCATGTCGTTTTCAAAACAATGTACTCTCTCACTCTCTCTCTCTCTCTCTACCTAAATGAATGTCCAAATTCAAGAAATTTTTGTCCCAAAATGAATCGTCTGTTTTGCAAAAAAATTGTCCCTAAACGTTTTTTACCAAAAAAATTTGCTATTCATTTTATTATCGTAAAATGTTTAGAAAGTGGATAACAAGAATATTTATGGATCTTTGCTAATAAAATGTATAAAAAACACACATTTTTAGAGTGTCTCCTAAAATGAAATTTGGACATTCAATTAGGGACGGAGGGAGTACATTTTTTTCTTTCTTCATTGTTTACAATCTCAGCATGCCAAATCAAAACATATATCTTTAAGATACTCCAACAGAATCTCCATAGCCAAAACCAAAAGAGAGATGCAAGGCAAGACAACCGTAAAGAGCGAAATGAGACCATTTTATTGAGGAACAGAGCAAGAAACCCAAAATTGCTATGGAATCTAATGGGGATGAAACTTGAAACTAAATTCAATAAAACTGAAACTTCACTTCAAAACTTAAGCATGCAACTATTAATGAAACACATAAGCAATAAAATGCAATTCTAAATAAGTCAACGAGGCACCCTCCGTCCCCCCCCAAAAAAAAAAAAAAAAAGACTCATTTCTAAACAAAGTCAGTAAAAAGCATGGTCTATAAAAACGTTAACTAATCAAATGTGACAGTTTTTGTGGGACGATGGGCAGTGGTGAAGCCACTTGAAGCTGATGGGGGTCATTTGATTTTGGAGTTGTGTCATTTTACCATCTTTAACTTTAGGAAAATAACAGTTTTACCATTAGAAAAGAAACTGTTGCAATTTTGACCCCCTTTTAAGCTCAAGAAAAAAAAATACCACTATATCATACTCCCTCCGTCCCCGACCAAGAGTCCTACTTTCCCTTTTGGTCCGTCTCAGACCAAGAGTCCCTTTCCTTAAATGGCAAGTTTTTGAATATATTTATACCCTTATAATTTAATATATTTACAAAAAAACTATTCATTATACCCTTATAAAGTTAACATATTTACAAAAAAACCAATCATTAACTTACTATTCCTCTCACTCGTTCTCTCTCCTATTAAAAAACCAATCATTAACTACTATTTCCTATCCCATATTACAAAAAAACCATTCATTATACCCTTATAAAGTTAACATATTTACAAAAAAAAAACAATTATTAACTACTATTCCCTATCCCACATTTAACTTTTATTCATTTTTAAAAAAATTTCTTAAGAAGCGTGAAATTGCCTCCGAGGACCCTTGGTCCGGGACGGAGGGAGTAGTATATATTTGACCCCATTCCAATAAATTCCTGGCTTCGCCACCGACAGAAGTATTCATCAATTTTAGAAAAATATTCTGCATAATTCAATAAAGCAATTGTGTCATATACTTAGGTAGATGGATTGCCTGCAGAAAAGATTATTACCTCCACTCCACCTGTTAGTCTGATAGTCACTGCCTGAATTGTAACAACCCCTCTTCTTTTACCACCGTTCAACAGCTCAATTGATGAGCCCACAATGATCATGAGACGCTTGCATTATCTTGAATTGTAACGAGAAATCGTAACAACCCCTCTTCTTTTACTACCGTTCAACAGCTCAAATTAATGAGGCCACTATGATCGCTTCGCTTGCATTATCTTGAATTGAACCATCTCCAAATCACTTTTAGGGTTTTGGTTGATTTGCAATTAAACAATTTTTGCTTACATAAAATTGCAAGAGGTTAATTTGAAAGTGGATATTTGCATTCAAACAATTGAATTCCATAGCGTGTTTTGTTAAGTTAATAACTACTGCCTTCTCCCGGTCCCGATTTCATACATACAACTCAATTAAATTTTTATCACAATTTTCAAAAGAACATAATTGTTTTAATGCAATTTTAAAAATTGTTATCGATTCACTTAGATTCACTTAGACATGTCCAAACGGTTCCGGTTTCAGAATCGCCGGTTCCCGGTTTCCAAATAGCCGGAACCGTATTCGAACCATATTAATCCGGTTCCCGGTTCCCGGTTCTATCCGCCGATTCCGGTTCCAACGGTTCCACCGGTTCCATCACCATCTAAACTTTTTTTTTTTTTTAATTCAAATCTCTTAAGACAGTAAAGACGCTAACTAATCTGTTTTTTTTTTCACTTGGGGAGTATGTTTTTGGAAAGAATGAGAAGTAGACAAAATTTGGTTAGTATATTATTAAAGATAGAATAAAAATTCTAACAATATTTTTAGAAAAAAAAGGGGCAGCACCCTTATAATTTTATTAATATAATTGAAAATATTACAATGAGGGGGACAACTAAGTCTTTCCATTTTATAATTCAAGGGTAGACAAAAGGAGCCTATACCTCTATAGTTTATATTACAACATTTATCTAAATTCTAGTCTAATTTAAATAAAACAACACTACACTACAAGTACAAATACTAAATAAATGTTAAATATTACATTTAACTTACCTTGATCAATCGCCGGTTCCCGGTTCCGAAACCGCCGGTTCCCAATTCCGCCGGTTCCTCGGTTCCCAATATGGTGGATTCGTATTCAAACCGTTTCAATCCGGTTCCCGGTTACGTTCGGTTCCCGGTTCCGGCGATTTTCGATTCTCGCCGGTTTCGTCGATTCTCGATTCTATTTGGACATGTCTAGATTCACTATCAATCACAATTATTAGAATTGTATAGAAGACGGGGGATGCGGGCTCGTTAAAAGGATAGAAAGCTAATTTTAAGAATTTTTATTTTAGTGTAGACTAGTGAGTAACCCGTCGAAATTCGACGGGCATAGTTAGGCTTATTATTACTTGTTGTCATAATTTGTAATTTCATTTAAATAAACGAAAACAATATGTTAGGTTTATATTCAACAATAAAAAAATTGACACGATAATTTTGGGACGGAGGGAGTATCTTGTACACATAGAAAATTACTTTACTACATTCAGAATAACTCCATTTAGCCTATATGTGTTGGGATGGCCAAACATATTTTGGTCACATATATCTATTTCTATTATAAAAAAAATGTGTGTACACTTGCTCACCGATTTTTTAAGAGATGGAGAAGATATAAAAATTTATGAATGCACAATCAAGATACATCAAGGAAGCACGACTCAGGACCCTAGGAAGCATTTCAGATAATACTCAAGTTGTGAGTATTATAAATCTGAATTATGTATACTCATAGTTCATAAATGTGTCAAAATCATACCAACATTTCAAGTTTCAACCACTTGACAACCATTTACCAAAACAAAATATTAGCTGATCCCTTGAATATAGTTATCAAAGCTTTAGTCATCAAGCAAAATATTATAATTTCTCTTGTGGGCCATTTGCTGATTAGGAAAGATTATGAAAATAAATAAGTCATGGCATCCATATGCAACACTTGAATGAAAACAAATAAACTTGATAGTTTTAATTAGATTATTAATCATAAATCTCAAAGTACCAAATGAAATAACAAAATACCAAAGAAAATATTTGTTAACCGTCCCCCTCACTCTACCCACGATAATGTCACCTTGGGAAAATGAATTATAAATAAAAAATTTAAAAACAAAAAAATGTGCATTTATAAAATATTAATCGATCCAGTTTTGAAGAGTTACATTTCCTTATTTACTAATTGCTTTCCCAATTTCTGAAAATTCAAAATTGGATTTCAAAATTCAAATGTTGATTGAGCTTAAATCGGGATAATTTACTGTATAAATATTTACCTTATAAACATTAACCTTTTATTAAATGAAAAATCAATTTATTAAATGAAAAATCTTTGAAACTAAGACCAATGGGAGAATTACATAATGTCATGTCATAATAGTGACATGGCTTAATGTGAATGCTCTAAATGTTTTTCTTTTAATATATTATATAGATGGACCATTATAGTACTACTTCTTTCATCTCAAAAAGAATTATAATTAAATTATTAAAAAAATATATTTATTTTTGGACCGTTACTCTTTGATTATATTTTTAAACTCCTATTTATAAGACTCTTGCATGTATATAGATCATTACATTAATATTTCTTTCGTCCCAAAATAAAAATAATTGATAAATTTTTATTTTGCTTAAAATAAAAAAAAAGTATTCATTTATTAGACTATATTATTGTAACTATTTCTAATTTATATACCAAATATTTAAATTTATAAAATAAATTTGCATGTATATGGATCATAATTATAGTACTACTTCTTTTGTCTCAAAATGAATTATAAATAAAAAATTTAAAAACAAAAAATGTGCATTTGAATAAAATATTAATCGATCCAGTTTTGAAGAGTTACATTTTCTTATATACTAATTGTTTTCCCATTTTCTGAAAATTCAAAATTTGATTTCAAAATTCAAATGTTGATTGAGCTTAAATCGGGATAATTTACTGTATAAATATTTACCTTATAAACATTAACCTTTTATTAAATGAAAAATCAATTCATTAAATGAAAAATCTTTGAAACTAAGACCAATGGGAGAATTACATAATGTCATGTCATAATAGTGGCATGACTTAATGTGAGGGCTCTAAATGTTTGTTTTTTAATATATTATATAGATTATTTTAGTACATAAATTTTTTCAAAAAAATAATAATTCAGTGACATATTTTAAAAAAATAAAATTTTAGTGAAATCATTTTTTAAAAATGAAAAATTAAATAATTTAGTGAAATAATTTTTCAAAAAAATGTCTTATTTAATTTTTTTCTTTTAGTCCTAAAAAATTAAAATATTCATTTTACTTCATAAATAGTAACATTAATTTCAATTCAGCCTACATGTGTACGACACATGCTAATTTAACGAGAAAATCTAACATTTCTGTCAGAAAACCATTAATTACTAGTTTTTCCTACATTTAACCCCTTATCTGCAAGTTTTAAAACTTCATAATCAATACTACTAATGACCCCCAAACTTCACCCCCTTATTTTTCATTTGTCTATAGTGGTGACACCCATCCAACCCAACATATTTATAAAATATTACTTCTCTCTACCTTATAAACAATCTACAATTCTAACCCAACTTCTATTTTTTATGTTTTATTGGTGACACCAACCATCAGGGCCGGCCCTGTGATATTCGGGGCCCTAGACCGATAATTTTGGATGGGGCATTTCAGTTTCTAATATAATTTCTTCTATTTTTTTAAATTAAGAAAAAATAACAAACGTAAAAGATAATAAACAAAATATGTTTAACAAAATCATGGGCATAACATACGATATATTTACAAATTAAGTATTACATAAACGTCACTCTTTTGGCACATTTAGAAGTAAAATCAGTAATCAAAGTAGAATAATCAACTTTTTCAACTATGTTCTTCTCAATAGATATCATAGCTAGCCAATTCAAACGTTCTTGAGACATTGTGCTTCGAAGATAGTTCTTTATCAACTTCAACTTCGAAAAACTTCTTTCCCCTCATGCAACTTTAACTGGAATAGTCAACAGGATTCGGTAAGCAATTTCCGTGTTTGGAAAACAACCATCATTCTGTTTCAAATAATTCAATACTTGGATAGGTCCTTCTAATTCTTAAGGCAAAATATGTTTAACAAGCTACAACTCCTTAAAAAACTCATCCTCATCCACATCAACGTGTCTGTTATGTGTCAAAATATTTGAAACATTTTTGCAAGAATTTTTCAAACTTGTATCATCTATGCATTTCTTCAAATCAAACAAGTAGCCAAAATTTCTTTAGTACTCACGAAATTGCTTGAATCTTTCATCAAGTGAGGTGAGAGCTTTGTCAACAATATACAAGAAGTACTCTAATCTGAAACTCTCTTGTGGAGAAAACCTGGCCTCTTCACTTGAAGCCTCATCAAAACGTCTTTTTCTATGAATTTGCATTTTCTCACGAAAAACCGGCTCAATATCCATTTCTCGAGCAAGTTCTTCTGCTTCTATTAAAGCATCATTGAAACCATGCTCTCTGTATTCAAGAAAGCGAGCAATGAGGCTCTTCAACTGATCTATCGCAACATCAATATGCATGTTCACACTTTGAAAAGTCTTACTCACAATGTTGACAGCGTACAGAACTTCATACCAAATCATCGTGCTAACCAAGAGGAACATATTTATTTGTTAAGGTTGCCAAATCTACGGCTTTACAACCTTTCCCCCCCCCCTCGGGTCCCATTTCCTAAAAGAGAAGGCACCTCGGCCTAGTGGCCAAGGGAGGTTCTTTACAACTCAACTATACAGCTCCATCATAACTTAAGCTTATTTAAACATGAAACCCCTTAATGTTAAAAATATTTGCACTAGTAAAATTCATGTTTATTTAATCTAAAGGGGCAAACTATGTTACGTTGTCTATATTATTTCCTTCGTCTCAAAATGAATATTAAAAAAATGTCCAAATTTACTCTTGATCAACAGGAAAATTTAATTTTTTTAGACATTGGCAATAGAGTGTTCCTGTCACATTGGCACTGCCTGTCACATTGGCAATAGAGTGTTCCTTAGGATTGGTAGCACTGTCACTCCTTATCAAATCCTCCTTGGAAAGAAACCCACTGTGAAGTACTTTCATGTGTTTGGGTGCATTTGTTACATTCTCAATGATAGAGAATACTTGTCCAAATTTGATTCAAAGAGTGATAAAGCAATTTTCATGGGATATTCCACTAATAGTAGAGCTTACAGAGTATTTAATCTCAAAACAAAGACCATTATGAAATCTGCTAATGTTGTTTTTGATGACTCACTTGATCTTAACCTCAAGACTGCTGAGGATGATGTTTCAGGTTGCTTACTGGACTGGAAGGATGCAGAAACAGGTGCTGGAGAACCAACAGAAACTGCCAGTATTGAAAAACATGTTGAACCTGCAAAGGATGTAACCAAGGATGTGGACACATCTGCATCCACATCTGAACCCACATCTGCTCCCACATCCACTCAAAATCCTGAAACTGAGGACAGTTCCTCTGAATCTGATAAGAATGATGCTCCAGAAGATAATGGTAATAGGTGTGTGGACAAATCAAGGGATATTCCCTCTAAAATCCAGAAAAATCACCCCACTTCACAAATTGTGGGAGATGTGCAAGGCCAAGTGAGAACTAGACAGAAAGAAAAAGTAGACTACAGAAAAATGGCTGGTTTGTGGAGTTGCTCATCAGCATACTCCCAGATAAGCTTTTGCTGTTTTGTTTCAAAGATTGAACCTAAAAATATTACTGAAGCATTGAAAGATGCTGACTGGATTCTTGCTATGCAAGATGAGTTGATTCAATTTGAAAAGAATGAGGTTTGGACCCTTGTCCCTAGACCCTCTCAGGGAAATGTCATAGGAACCAAATGGATTTTCAAGAACAAGACTGATGAGCGGGGAGTGATCACTAGGAATAAGGCTAGGCTAGTTGCTCAAGGTTATACCCAAATTGAAGAAATTGATTTTGAGGAGACTTTTGCCCCTGTGGCAAGAATTGAGTCCATTAGACTCTTGTTGGCCATTGCTTGCTACCTCAAGCTTACTCTCCATCAAATGGATGTTAAGAGTGTCTTTTTAAATGGGGTATTGAATGAAGAAGCCTATGTTGAAAAAACTAAAAGCTTTATGGATTCCAAGTATCCTAACCATGTGTATAAGCTAAAAAAAGATCTGTATGGGCTGAAACAAGCCCCTAGAGCTTGGTATGTGTGATGTACCCGATTTTTATTTTGAAAAATCAAACGGAGTCACCACGCCGTTTTTAGTTTAAGGGCCAAAACTTTGAAAAAATGCCCGAAAATGAGAGAAATGAGTTCGGAGGTCACGTTACATTCCGGGAAGAACGTTAGGGTTCACCCGGAATGCCTCGTAAAACGAGTCTTCCTAATTTAAAACCATTTGTGTGTGTGGGTGTCTTTTGCAAGAGGAATTTTCTGGAAATAAAGTTTTGACTGGACTGGACTGAAATTTACCAAAATAGTGTGCTTCTGTGAGTGAAAAATGACTGAAAAAACAAAATGTATGTCCCTAACATTCCTGTCCGCGCGGATCAGGCCGAGGTTCAATCCTGTCCGCGCGGATGGGACAGTAATATTCCTTTTCCGCAGCTTTCCAGTCTGATTCTGTAAATTCCAGAATGTAAACTGGAGTTACAGAATCAGAACTGGACTTTGCAACTGAAAGTGTTAGATAAAAACATTTTTGGGATTTGCATCCATGCTTGTCCCCACTTTCCTTAGGCTTTGATTAGTGATCACTAAACATGATTAGTGGTGATCTACTATATCAAGCCATCCTTAGGGTACATTAGGACTTGAAAGCATTTCATTTGCTTGGGATGGGGAGATTTAACATAAAACAAAGATTAATGTATGAAAATTGAATTTAGGTTAAGGGTGTATCAACTTTAGAGTGGATTTCTAAGGTGGTCATTAAGATGACCATCCTTGAGATCTTTGAACTCAATGTATCAACTTCACCTCCTTTGTAACCTAGGAACCTTAATGATCTTCATCCATGGAAATTGTCCCAAGGTGAAGATCTTAGATTAGGAAAAACATTTTTAAGGAAGTAAAGACAATTTAGACCATTTAAAATGGTCATCCATGAAAATTTATTCCAAGGTGACCACATTTTAGGTCAAGTAAGAACTAATAACATAAAATAAGAATATGGACCATTTAGTGTGATCATCCATGGAAATGAACTCTAAGGTGACCACACTTTAGGCCAAAAGATCAAGTAACAACTAGTTTATGTAAAGAAAAGGAAGAACAAGCTAAAAAATGTGGATCCTTGTAGAGAATCATCCATGGATATGAACTCCATGGAGATCCTCTTGGATCTAGGACAAGAGATGAACAACAAGTAGATGAACAAGTTGCATCTTTAAAATATGAGATGTATGCATGGATAAGGGAGATTAAGGTAAGGAGAAGGAGGGTTTACCAATGGTTGTACTCTATCTTCCTTGGATTTGTGTTTGGGGCTTGAATTTGATCAAGGTTTGTGTTGGGATTTTGTGTTTTTGCTTGGTGTATAGGCTGTTTTCTGGGTATTTTGTGAATATAATAGTAAGGGTTCGAATTCTTCCTCTTTTAAACTGAGAGAGAATGATTTAATTTATAGGCTGATTTTAGGTTTCAAAGGTGTCCGCGCGGACGAGACTGAGTCTCATTCCTGTCCGCGCGGATGGGAGTGTAAGCGTGCCTGACTCTGCATAAAGCAGTTTTGGCTATTTGCATTTAATGAAAAATTAGTCAATTTCTTGGAAATGACTCTTCCCAATCGATTTTTGACCTATTTTTGTTATTCCTTTAAGGCCCTTTCTTGTTTAAATTGTCTTAGGAAATGACCAAAATGCCCTTAACTGTTTATTTGACGTGGAAGTCGTTAAATTAGGCTGAAGGAACATTGGCGTTTCAGATTGGGACACTTACAGTATGGTAGGTTAACTGACCATTTGCTTCACCTAGGATTCAAGAGAGGAGAGGTTGACAAAACCTTGTTTGTGAGGAAAAATAAAAAATGAGATTTTTGTGGCACAGATCTATGTTGATGATATTGTGTTTGGGTCAAATTCTGACCCTATGCTAGCTGAGTTTGTGGATAGTATGACTTCCACATTTGAGATGAGTATGGTAGGTGAGTTGAATTATTTCTTGGGATTACAGATAAAACTATTTAAGGATGGCATGTTCATCTCTCAGTCCAAATATGCAAGAATCTTGTGAAAAAGTTTGAGCTTGAACATTCCTCACATCTCAAAACACCAATGGGATCTTCCCAAAGGCTGAGCCATGATTCAGATGGTGAAGTGTTGACCAAACCCTGTACAGAAGCATGATTGGAAGTCTGCTTTATCTCACTGCAAGTAGACCTGACATAATGTATAGTGTGTGTCTCTGTGCAAGATACCAAGATAACCCAAAGGTGTCCCATCTTAAAGCCTTGAAAAGAATCATTAGATATGTGAGTGGGACTGTGAACCTAGGGTTGCACTACTCTAAAGAGACAAACACCAATTTAGTTGGCTATACAGACTCTGACTGGGCAGGAAACAGTGATGATAGAAAGAGTACTACAGGTGGATGCTTCTATCTAAGAAACAACCTTGTGTCTTGGTATAGTAGGAAGCAAAATTGTGCGTCCTTATCCACTGCTGAGGCTGAATATGTAGCCCTTGGAAGTTGCTGCACACAACTGCTTTGGATGAATCAAATGCTGAAAGACTATGGATTAAATAGCAAAATTTTGACTGCTTTTTGTGATAACAAAAGTGCCTTGGACATATCTAAAAATCATGTCCAACATTCTAGAACAAAACACGTTAATATTAGACATCATTTCATTAGGGATCTTGTAGAACAAAAAATTGTGTGTCTGGAATTTGTTGGGACTGAAAATCAATTGGCTGATATATTTACAAAGGCATTAGATTTGGATAGATTTTCCTCCTTGAGAAAGTCTCTTGGTTTGTGTGATATCTAAGGTTGTGAGCACAAATGTGTCTCACATTGGGTGCTTTAAAAAAATAAAAAAAATATCATGCATTAGCATGAAATATCTCAGTGTGGTCACATGTGAGTTTTCATCCTTGACATTTTTCTGATCACTTAATTGTGAGCACTTCTTGTTCTTGTCATCTTTTGATGACTTGATATAACCTTCCTAGGTATCTCACAGTGGGTGCTTTAAAAAATAGTGAGAAACAGCTGCTTCACCCTTAGTATGAAGCCATACCATTGTGATCAAATGATTCTAATAAGAAATCTTGAAATCAAACTTGACAAGATCATTGGGAAAAAGGGTTATCTTTGGGATCAAAGAAAAGTGAAATCTACTCATAATGCAATTATCCACAATAAAAAATGGATGGATGCATCCTAGAGGTTGTGCAGATTGGATTATTACTCATTGACTTTTTGTGATCTAAATGTGTCCCGAAATGTGACTCACATCCTATGCCACATCTATGAGCTGAGATTTTTTCCTTCACCTGTGTGTTTGCATCATGCTAGGCATACTGCATTGTTTAGGTCATATAGGAGCTTTGTAAATATGCTAGTTAATTTATTTTCATTCTTAATTTTCTCCTTGATTTAACATGTTTTTTATTTTCAAAATCTCTTATGAAAAAGAAAAGATGTGTATCAATCCAAATTTGAAAAGGAAGGACAATTTTGAAAGGGATTCAGTTCTGAAAAGATATGGCTGAAGTATTCTTGTTTCCATAAAAAATCTGTCAAAATCTTGATTTAATTTAATCCTTATTTTTTTCAAAGGTTGTTGTGTGTGGAAATCTCATGGGGTTATAGCCGTTGGAAGACCTTTAAGGTATTTTAGATGTGTGAAACCTATTGGGAAAAGGAATCCTTAATTAAATTGGAAAGGGGGAGTTGAGAGTATTTATTAGGGCTCACATCCGTCCCATCCCCCATAAACCCTCAGCTAAACCCTTGTTCTTCCCTCGTAATTGCTCACAAACACACACATTGCAATCAATTTTCTCTCTACTTTGTTACCTAACCTTGTTTTGTAGATTAAATGGCTTCCCACAATCAAATTCGTGAAGAGGATGTTCTTGATATTGAACCAATTTCAGTCGCCATAGCTGAAACCCCCATTGTTGTCCAACCTGGAAAACCCAAATTTTTCGTAGAAATTCCACCCCCCTCATCTTCGTCTAAATCCTCAATGGAAGTTCCAACCTCAAAATCCCCTACATTGGAACCCTCGAATGTTCCATTCTCCCCTAAAAACCCTATTCCTCCAACTTCTCTGGTTTCTCAACCATCAGTTGAATCCCCTGTTTTGGCCTCTGTTCCTATTTTAGATACCCCATTGACCAAAAAGAGGAAGCTAACTACCTCCAAACCCATGGGCCACTTCGTTAACCCAGCTCACCAAAGGAACCTTCATCGATCTCATAGGGTGCGAAAACTGTAAGATGCTGACAAGGCCAAAAACCTTAAGAAACCTGGAGGAAAACCTTCATCAGCCATTTTTTGTGATGTAGAAGAGGAAGAAGAGGAAGACCAACCCCTAATCAGAACCAGAAATCAACCCACTCCTCCATCCAATGCTCCTCCCTCTGTTGATGTCCCTACTCCTTCTGTTGTTCCTTCTTCTGTTGCCCCATCTGTTGTTGCTCCTGAGGCTGCCCCTGCTGCTGCTGAGCCTAATGATGATAGTGATGAGGAACCCCTTGACAATATCCTCATGGAGTTGAAGGGAAAGAAGAAGATGGCTGCTACTGACTTAGAGCCAATTGCTGAAGATGCTGATGAATCTGAATCAAGCTATGAGAGTGATGATACTGCCTCTGATGAGAATTACAAACTGGGACGTGATGAGCTAGAACAAGAAATGGAGGATCAAACCATTGATGCCCCCTCTGATGGTGAAGCAGAAGCTGAATCTGTCAAAGTGCCCTCTCCTGTCAAGGATGTGCCTGCAGATGTGCACACATCCACAAGAAAGAAAGATGAAAAGGGTAATTCTAAATCCCTCTCCATTCCTTCTGCTTTTAAACCCATTTCTTCAAAGTTTTTATCTAAGGATGCCTTGGATAGGTTTGGCCAGATTGTAAATAAGGCCTTTATTGTTGAAATGAAAAGGGACAGGGATGCTTTTTCTAAGTTAGATATGGACAAGTTTTTAGAAGAAAGAGGATTATTTTTAACTGTGGATCACCCTCTTCCCTTCTATCCCAAGATGGTATATGAGTTCTATGCAAATTTAACCAAAGGGTTAGACAGACCCTCATCCCCTTACTTAGTTTATGTGAGAGGAAAATTTGTTCCATTTTCTCCTTCTGTGATAAATGATTTGCTTGGGTTGGAAAATGATTTAGATCAGGTCTGTGATGTGTCTGAGGAAGACCTTGTGTCTATCATCACCCATGGAAAAATAACATCTTGGCCCATTAAGCCAAAAGATTTGGGTAGTGGCTCTCTTTCTTCCCTTTATTGTTTTCTCCACTCCATCCTTACTGCTAACCTATGCCCTTCAAATAATAAAACCTCAGTTACTAGGGTTCAAGCTAACTTGCTTTATAGGCTGGGTGCTAAAAGGTACATTAATTTTGGAGAGTTTATCTTTAGGAAGATTTGTGGTTATGGAGAGTCCCCTTCCAAGAAATGGTCTTTGCCTTATCCTTCCCTCATTTCTAAAATCTTAGTTGCTCAATGAGTGAAGCCTGAAAAAGGTGAGGTTAGAATTGATAAGTTTGAATTGTTCAAAGAATCCAAGACCCTATTGGATGATAAACAAAGTTTTGTTGATCTCCCTTTGGGAGTTGTGCCTGAAATAGCTTTGCCAGATGTGGGCACATCTAGTCCCACATCTGTGACTCCTTTTGATACCCAAATGAAGGACCTGGAAGCTGAGATTGCAGCTGCTGAAGCCCTTACCACTGCACTCAATGATCAAATGCAAGCCTCCAAAGCCCATGCCAACAACCTCCAAGCTCTCAAGGACAGACTTATTAGGTGGCATGCAACTCTTTCTGCTTAAAAAGGGGGAGAAGGAAATGGTGGTGCTGATGCTGTCCCTGCTGCTGGAGCTGCTGCTGATTTTTCATCTTGGAGAAAGTGGGATCTCTGAATTAAGGGGGAGAAGATTTGAATCTTACTTTTTGTTTAATCTGTGGTGGTTCTTAAAAATAATTTTAATTTCTGTTTTAGTTTTAGTTTTTAAACAATTGTCTGTAATAGCTTAAAATAGGGTGCTGCTGAATGGTTGGTTTTTGCTTTTAATTGATGAACTGTTGTTTTTGCTCTAATCATGTCTATGCAGTTTTTATGTGTGGATGTGTAAACACATCTGCACACACATCCATTCAGGGGGAGACTTTGCTGCTGTATATTTTTTGATCACAAAAGTGATAATCATAAATCTTTGGTTTTGACCAGAAAGTCCAAAATAGGGGGAGATTGAAAGCGTGAGTTTTTGGAAACAAAATTTGTTTCCCTATTTTCGAATTAATGTTAAAAAGGTAAGTTGATTATAGGACTTTCATGAAAGATTTATTATGTCCTACTTTGACAAGGACTTTGTAAATAAAGTAAATATCTTTTATTTATGTACATAGTTTTATATTAGGACTAACCTACTAACAATCTATTTCTTTGTGAGTGTGATTTATGTTTCCATATAGGATTTGAGATCTCACAAAGGAATGCTGTTGATTTCGTGCAGACCTTCTCCATGGTGCATATAAATACAAGGACATCAGCACAAGAGAAGACACGAATTTTAGAGAGAGAAAAATACTTGTTCTTCACAGTTTTTCAACATTGTTATTTTAGGTTGTGAGTGAAGGCTGTGAGACACATCCGAACTCACATCTAGGTTTTAATCAAGTTCCTTGTTTTACTTCTGACTAGAATAGGATCTACTTGAGAAAGAGGTACTGTTCTTGTCGTAGAAGGTGATTACTCATTTAGTATTTTCGTCTTTTAGTTTTTCACTTATTCATATTTTTGTAAGCATCAAAAGTTTTATAGTGAAAAGTTTTTGGGCGTAAGCCTAGTTTGTTGATCTCAAGATCAGTAAGCGCATATAACCTTTGTGTTATTGTTTTATTCCGCTGCATTATCTGTGGATGTATGGACAGTTGTGAGACACATCTGTACTCACATCCGTGTTCTGTTGAGTTGTTTGAAGCTTCCTAGCTACACGAAACTTTCAAAATTAAAATCAAACTCGGTTGTAACCGGAGATCGTTCTTGTTTCTGTTATAGAAGGATTTCTTTCAGATTCAAAATTTGAGATTTCAAGGCAGGCTTTAAGCTCCTCAATTTAAAAATACAAACAAAGCAATTATATATTTCTAATATTTGAGTAACTTCTTGCATACTCTCACTTGTCACATGAATCCTTAGCTCTGAGGTTAACATGTCACACACTTTAGCAGAAGATTAACCACAAGAAAATATAACACACAAATGAAACTAAATCACAGAGGAAAGGAGCATATATAATGCCAAATCGGTGGTACAAGGTAGAGAGGAATAATATGAAAGACTCAATTTTATTATGTTACTAGAGGTACATATTTATAGGATTTACAAAGATTGTTAAAATCTTATTCTAATACAAATATTAACTTTCCTATTCTATACAAAGATTGAGTTTCCTAAACTATATAATATATAACAATATATAGTATAGAATATAATATTCTAATATTATATTCCTAATATGCCCCCGCAAGATGGACGGTCCTTGGATAAGTCCAATCTTGAAGAATGATGAGATGAACCGGGTTTGATATAGTGGGTGGAGACGGATGTGTTTCTGGACGTGCATGACTATGTCGGAGACGGTGGGGTTTTGGAGAGGGGTTTCGGCTATGAGGGTTTGCCGAGGGTTGTGGTTGAAGGTGGTGTTGGGAGGAGGTACGGCTGGTGGGGTTTGCCGAGGGTGGGTTAGTGCGGGTTTTGGTGTTTTAGGGTGGCATTGCGACGGTTAGGGCTTGCCAAGGGTGAGTTGCTGTACACGACAGGAGGGTTGGTCGTGGGTTTTGTGGCAGGCAGTAGAGTTTGCCGCAGGTTTGGGGTCTTAGGGTGTTTGATGGAGGTTAAGAATGTTTCGGCCGGTGGGGTTTGCCGAGGGGTTTGAAGGAGGTAAAGAGGGTTTTGGCAGTAGGGTTTTGCCAAGGGGATTGAAGGAGGTAAAGAGGGTTTCGGTCGATGAGTTTTGCCGAGGGGTTTGAAGGAGGTGTGGAGGGTTTCGGCCGGTGGGGTTTGCCGAGGGGTTTGAAGGAGGCAAAGACAGTTTTGGTAGTAGGGTTTTGCCAAGGGGATCGAAGGAGGTAAAGAGGATTTCGGCTTGTAGAGAGGTTTGAGCTGAGGGGTTTGAAGGGTTTTTGTGGTGTATGAGGTGGAGGGCATTGAGGGCGAGCCTTGGCGCAACGGTTAAGTTGCTCCTTTGGTGACCATAAGGTCGAACCTTGGCGAACAGCCTCTTGGCAATTGTCAGGAGAAGGCTCTAGCAAATGGTTCCCTCTCCCAACCCCCGCTTGGTGGGGAGCGCTTGGCGCACCAGGGTTTGGCAATTGGCAATATATGAGGTGGAGGGCATTTCGGCTGTTTGAGAGGTTTGAGCCGAGGGTTTTGTAGGAGGTTGTAAGAGGGTTTTGGCTTTAGGGTTTTGCCGAGAGTGTATTCCAAAAGAGAAAAGGAAGAAGCAAGAGGTGGTGTGGCGGTATTGCGGCTAGTGGGGTTTTTATGAGGGTTGGGTTGTAGAGGGTTGGTTTTCTTGGCGAAGAAGGAGGTTGGTGAGATTTAGCTTTTGAGAAGGGTGGTGGCAGCCTTGTTGTGTTTGTTATACGTTAAGGGGTTGGCCGTAGGGTTTCTTGGTTGATTTGTGGAGGGTGGAGATGGAAGGGAGGCGGCATGTAGGGTTGTGCCGCAAAGGTTTGTGGAAGGTGGGGTTTTGATGGTGGGTGGCGGAAGCAAGGGTGGGGCGGCTTTAGGATTTTTGCCGCTAGGGTTTGGCGGAGAAGTCCTATTATGGATCTTAATGCTCTGATACCATATTAAGATTGGAAAAAATTGTTTTCTTTATTCACAATATGTAAATTTGTAGTACAAAAGATAGAGAGCCCTATTCTATACAATATTGACTTTCCTAATCTATACAAAGATTGAGTTTCCTAAACTATATAATATATAACAATATATAGTATAGAATATAATATTCTAATATTATATTCCTAATGTCGGAGTAGTAACAATATATAGTATAGAATATAATATTCTAATATTATATTCCTAATGTCGGAGTAGATCTGAATGATGGGACGTTGGAAGTATTTTTCGACTAGTGTCTTGAAGTGAAGAAATGTGTTGTAAGTGTCATATTTGTGTTTAAGGGGGGTAAAACCAGATGTATTTGGTGTAGTGATCGACAAAAATGACATAGTATTTGAATTGATCGAGAGAGTGAACGGGAGAGGTCCATACATCAGAAAAGATGAGATCAAGTGGAGCATGTGAAATAAGAGAAGAAGATGCAAAAGGCAGTTTGTGACTTTTATTAATAAAACATGAATTACACGGAGATAAACTTGAAGAAATAGATAAATGAAACTTGCTACGTAACAAACTGAGGATAGGGGGAGCGGGATGTCCTAATCTATGATGCCACAACTGCGAGGAAATAATGCTGGAATGAGCTTGAATGGGCAGAGGGTGCCAAATGTAGACGCCATCCTCAAGGATTCCATGGAGAAGGGTTTGACTCGTAGCTTTGTCCTTAAGAAGAAAAGAAGAGCGTGAGAATTCAATGATGGCATTATTGTCACGACAGAGTTGAGACACAGAGAGAATATTTCGAGTGATAAGAGGAACATGTAAGACATTATTAAAAATAAGGGGGAAGAGGGGGTGGAAAGAGAGAATGAACCTATGTGAGATATAGGAAGGGAGGAACCGTCTCCGATAATGACGTCAGTGTATGTATGGAAAGGTTGGAGAGGTTATTGGTGATGTGGTTGGTTGCACCACTGTCGATGAGCCATGAGGGAGGGGGAGGGGGATTGTGAAAGGCGGCGGTGTAGGCTTGGGGATTAGGGTTAGGGTTTCGTTTTTGGCGAGGGAGTGGGTTTAAGTTTAGAGTGGGGTAGTTGCGTTTAAACTGGCGACATTGGGAGATGACATGACCGATGTTGCGACAGTATTGGCACTTACCCTTATAGGGGAGGGGTGTGGGATTCGAGTTAGAGAAGGGGTTTGTGGTGCGGTAGGGGTTGCGGTTGGGGGGTGAGCGAGCTTGGGCGGTGAAGGCGGTGGTTGGGAGGGTGGTGGAAGAGGTGGTTTGTTTGAGGGTGAGTTCATGTTGGATGAGTTTTTCATGTAGGGCTTCGAAGGAGATGGGGTTGTCATGGGCACGAGTTGAGTCGATAATAGGTTTAAAGGTGTCATAGTCCAAACCTTTGAGGATTGTGTAGATTATGTCTTCGGGATCCATGGGTTTGTCTAGAATTGCGAGCTTGTTAGTGTAGGATTTGACAACGTTCATGTAATTCGAGATGGAGAGTTGGTTTTTGGTGAGGTTGGCAAGATTGTCTAAGATTTGAAGGATATGGCCACGAGAGGGGTTGGCATAGGTAGTTTTGAGGGTAGTCCAAGCTTCGTGGGATGTGGCAGCTTGGTGAACAAGGGGAGAAACGGTGGGGTCTTAGGTACCGATGAGAGCCCCAAGGATGAGGCGATCTTGGCGACACCATGTTATGGCAGCAGGGTTAGGGACGGATGTGGTGGTGACGGGTTTGGCAGGCTCGTCGTCGGATTCAGCGACGGCAGGGTTGGTGATGATGATTTTATCATCGGGTTTGGGGTGGGTGTCATCGACAAACTTTAGGAGGTCGAGGCCGAAGAGGATGGATGTTATTTGGGATGCCCATGTAAGGTAGGTGAGTGGGGTGAGGGTTCGGCAGTAGGATAGATTGACCAAGAAAAGGGGTTGGTCGAGTTCGGCGGCATTGGGGATTGTGGAGGAGGAGCCGGCCATTGCTAGGGTGGGAGAGGCTGCCGAAATTTTTCAGAGGTTTAGGTTTTTTAGGGTTTTGGTATTTACTTGCTCTGATACCATGTAAGATTGGGAAAACTTGTTTTCTTTATTCACAATATGTAAATTTATAGTACAAAAGATAGAGAGTCCTATTCTATACAATATTGAGTTTCCTAATCTAAATACAATATTGAGTTTCCTATTCTAAATACAATAGAATATATACAAGAGTAATCTAGGAAGATATCAATCGAGTAACTTAGGAAACCTTAGTAGATACTCCCTCCGTCCCGCTACAAATTGCACACTTTTCTCATTGGGCGTCCCATTACAAATTGCACACTTTCTAAAATGGAAAAGAATCTTTACTATTTCCTCCACTCATTCTCTCTCCTACATTATTTTAATACTCACAACACCATTATAATTTACTATTCCTTCCACTCATTCTCTCTCCTATTTTACTTTTACACTCACAACATTTATATCATTATTTTTTTCCTTAATTCCCGCGCAAACAGTAACTGTGCGATTTCAAGTGGGACAGAGGGAGAATTTCCTTAATACAAGGGAGGCGGCGATTCAGTTGTTGGTGAAACATTACATAATTCCTGGTCAGCGACATCGTATCTACCTCTCACTCATTGAACAAATTCCTAGCATATCATCATTCTTTATATGCATCGGTAAAAGAGCAAATGAGACTGACCATTCTACCGAGCAACAAAGTAAGGAGCCAAAAAATGGCAAACAAATTCAATGGGGGTTGAAATATGCATGTGATTGTCTTTGATAATCTAGCATGTACATTCATTTTGGAACGAAGGAAGTAATTCTTAAAAATTCAAACTGGTTAGGCCACTGTTTAAGTTATTTTTCATCAATCAAAAAGGTCAAAGAGAAAGACTTTCTAACATAAACAAACAACAGCAATTTTCATCCTCATTATTTTATAATGTCAAAGCGTGTATTTTTCCATTCTTTAGTTATATAGCATGAACCTCCCCCCAACTCCCGTCCCATTACCTGTCAAGGGAGGTTCTTTACAACTCAACTATACAGCTCCATAACTTAAGCTTATTTAAATATGAAACCCCTTAATGTTAAAAATATTTACAGCTCCAAACAGGTTTCTAACCGGATTTCGCTCTTGTTTCCGTCCTAAGAATGATTTAAGATGTCATATAAGTTCTGAATCCTGAACAATACCGAAGCTAGAAAAATGTGACCATATATAGCTTCATGCTTGCTAATATTCTACTCGTGCTTTCCAAGACACACATAGACATGTCAAACGCTCATTAACGCAAAATATATACCACAAGAAAATATAAAACGCACACACGAAACTAACTAGCAGAGGAAAAGAGCATTTTGCCAAACTTGAACAAAGGAGACAGATAAAGGAGCCAAAAAATGAGACCATTCTTCTGAGGAACATAGCAATTGGACTAATTGATGTAGATCGTATTGAGGACGAACAACTTGGGGACCAAGAAGGCATGGCATTTGAAAACTCTGATGTTTAAAAGAAAAGAAATCTGATGCAAGAGTGCTCGGCCGAGCTGTTCCTTGCCTCGGCCGAGGGAGCGAAGGCAGTAACTTGGTTTTTGGATAGCAGCTGTGCTCGGCCGTGCTTTGTATGCGACTCGGCCGTGCAGTGCCTGAAGGGTTGTATCCGTTAGGTTCATATGGGTTGCTCGGCCGAGCTGTTTCCTTGCCTCGGCCGAGGGGTGCCTGGAAGGTGGTACCTGTTCGTGAATGGCCAAGTTTGAAGAATGTTTGTGCTGGTTCAATGTTTCACCCAAGGGACATGTTTGTTTAAATGTTTGTGATGGTTCAATAATTGTGTCTCTTCAAAACATTTGTAAATAGGTTTATAAATACTTTAGTCATTCATTTGTAAAGATATAGATCAGTTTATTCAATTAAAGAATTGCGTTGCA
The DNA here is from genome assembly GCA_022495995.1 of Adenophora triphylla var. japonica. Taxonomy (NCBI): domain Eukaryota; kingdom Viridiplantae; phylum Streptophyta; class Magnoliopsida; order Asterales; family Campanulaceae; genus Adenophora; species Adenophora triphylla. Next base: position 1,113,153 of record JAFEMH010000020.1, read on the forward strand.
ATTATTGTCCCTTCTCGGTTTATATTCTAAGTTAATTTTAACTTTAGTTTATTAGTTCTTATCTATTCGGTGGATTCCGATTAGTGGCGAACTTTATCCCAACTCTTATCCTTTTGGTGGATTCCAAGGGTAGCGAGTTATTATATAGGTTTTGAGATTTCCCTTGAAAGTCTCATTTGAGATTCGTTAGGCGATTCTCTTTTAAATTATTCCGCTGCGTATACATCATTTGGTATCAGAAATCGGACGATCTTTGGGGTTCTCCGACTAGAGAAGATGGCAAACAATGGAGGAAACAACGGTGACATCGCAGCTATTCTAGAACGTATGGCACAGCAAGAACAAGCGGCCAGAGAGCGTAGCGATCGTCAACATGCAGAACTATTGGCTGCATTGGTTCAAATGCGGGTGGGTGGTAATGTTAACCCACAGAATCAGGCAAATCGTAGGAGAAATAATGTCCAACAGGAGGAACCAGTGGATGAGGAAGATTCTGATCAAGAAGAAGAAGAGCATATAGAAGCACCTCGGTACGATCAACGTCCTAAAATTAGGGCGGATATCCCATCTTTCTCTGGAAATTTGAAGATGAATGAGTTCGTGGATTGGCTTGCGGAGGTGGAGAAATTCTTGGACTTGATGCAGGTTGAAGATGATAGAAAGGTGCCGTACGTAGCATATAAACTACGTGATGGAGCATCAGCATGGTGGGAAGAATTATGTAAGAAGCGACATCGTAAAAATAAAGCTCCTATTCGTTCTTGGGCTAGGATGAAAAGGGAATTACGATCTCACTTTTTGTCAGATGACTATGAACAAGTGACATATCAAGCCTTTTTGGACCTTAAACAAGGCACTCGTTCAGTTGAAGATTATGCCCACGATTTTCATGCCCAATCAGCACGGGCAGATTTGGATGAATCAGAATCGCAAGAAGTTGCAAGATTCATTAGTGGTCTACGAGTCGACATTAGGACTCAGGTGGAATTATTTGCTAACCGATCTGTGAGTGAGGTTATTACTCGTGCCAAGAAGGTCGAGAGGCAGCAGTCATACAGGAGTTTTTCTACAACACCTTCTTCGAGTTCAAAGACTCAAGAAACCGAGTCTAGTACGGTGACGGGTTCGGAGGATGTACAGGTTGTGGAAACGTGTCAACGTGAGGGAAAGCAGTTGGCCCCCACCGACGTTCAAAATTCCCTGGTTCAGCATAACACCAACACCACTAATCGTGGTCAACAAAATCAGAACCCTTATGCTAAGGTGTTTAGTGATAAGTTTTTTCGGTGTATGCAACAAGGGCACATGGCTAGTCAATGCCCTACGAGACGAAGTGTCAACTTGGTCAGCCGGGATGACGGAGTGGATAGCGATGACGATGTGATTGATCTTAATGCGGAACTGGAAGAGCAAAATATTCATGAATCTTTGATGGTTCAACGACTTTTGTTGACAACCGCTTGTGAAGATAATGATCCACACCATCACGATATCTTTCGACCAAACAAGAATGTCATCGATAGTGGTGGTCGTGCGAATTTATTGGCCCTTAGTTACGATGATTCGTTGAATTTGGAAGCAAAACGAAGGTGGAAGAGAGATCGTTGGGATCAATATTTACTGCCTCAAGAGATCGTTCTCCACCCAGCACATGAGGCTTTGAGATACTTGATAAATGGTCCGTGGAGGGAACATACTGACGGGTGGCATCTTTTGTTACTCGTCGCGGTAGGATACTTGGTATGGGTCCTTTTGTTCTATGAGCAGTTCCTTCATAGTTGTTTTCTACCCGGCTGGACTTTTTATGATTACATGGATTCGGGGACGAATCCTTTTAAAGTGGGGGAGTATGATGTAGATCGTATTGAGGACGAACAACTTGGGGACCAAGAAGGCATGGCATTTGAAAACTCTGATGTTTAAAAGAAAAGAAATCTGATGCAAGAGTGCTCGGCCGAGCTGTTCCTTGGCAGTAACTTGGTTTTTGGATAGCAGCTGTGCTCAGCCGTGCTTTGTATGCGACTCGGCCGTGCAGTGCCTGAAGGGTTGTGTCCGTTAGGTTCATATGGGTTGCTCGGCCGAGCTGTTTCCTTGCCTCGGCCGAGGGGTGCCTGGAAGGTGGTACCTGTTCGTGAATGGCCAAATTTGAAGAATGTTTGTGCTGGTTCAATGTTTCACCCAAGGGACATGTTTGTTTAAATGTTTGTGATGGTTCAATAATTGTGTCTCTTCAAAACATTTGTAAATAGGTTTATAAATACTCTAGTCATTCATTTGTAAAGATATAGATCAGTTTATTCAATTAAAGAATTGCGTTGCAATTATTGTCCCTTCTCGGTTTATATTCTAAGTTAATTTTAACTTTAGTTTAATAGTTCTTATCTATTCGGTGGATTTCGATTAGTGGCGAACTTTATCCCAACTCTTATCTTTTTGGTGGATTCCAAGGGTGTCGAGTTATTATATAGGTTTTGAGATTTTCCTTGAAAGTCTCATTTGAGATTCGTTAGGCAATTCTCTTTTAAATTATTCCGCTGCGTATACATCACTAATTCCTAGCATATCATCACACTTGATCAGATGCAATAGTATAGAGGAAATGAGACCATTCTACGAGGAACACAATAAGGAGCCAAAAAATAAAACCAAGCCATGACTAAGAAGCTCAGAGGTTTGAGGGTGAAGTGAGACCGTTTCTCATGCAATTATGTGAGAACTAATACAATAAGCAATATAAATGACATTTTTCCTAGCAAAATAAAACCTAATCTAATTCAAATGGGAAATGATATACTCCCTGTGTGATGAAAAGATAGTCTCGATTTGATTTTGATAGTCAACCTGCTTGAATTTTGACTAATGATTTAGGGAAATTTAACTTTTCCAATTAGGCATGTCAATTTTACTCATTAATTTGTTAAGCCACTCATCTCAACCCACTATTTACCGAACCCAACTCAATTAATATGACGGGTTGTAAAGAGTTACCCAAATTATCCATCAGATTTTGCGGGTTAAGCCAGATTTAACTCATTAACCCGTTATAACCGCTAATCAGAAGAAGTTATTCACTTCACATCAATCACCCCCTACCCCATTTCCTCATAAAAATATTATTTATATTAAAATTAGATTTTACAATTCTCTCTCCCTCTCACCACCCCCACCCCCACCCCACCACCCCTACCACAGTCACCACCACCACCACCACCTCACCCACACCCCACCACCACCCCCGACGGATAAAAAAAAATTAATCATTTTAAATTTAGTTTTAACAACCTCCAACTCCACTCACCACCACCATCCCCTACCCCCCCCCCCCCACCCCACCCCCTGTCGGGTCAAAAAAAAATTAAACATTTTAAATTTAGTTTTAACAACTCTCCACCCCACCCCACCCCACTCACCACTAACACCCCCACCCCCACCCCCCCACCCACCGTCGCGGTAAAAAAAAAAATTAATTTATTTTTGAAAATTATTTTTTCTACCCCAATTAGGTATTACTAGTCCCAACCCGTTACCCTCTTCAATCCGTTACCCACTTTAACACGGCTCAACCCAACCCAACTCAACTCGATTGTCAGGTCTAACCCCAATGAAATTCGTAAACTAGTTATTGATGTACCATTAAAAGTATTATCAATAACAATTTTACTGTCACTTTGTCATTTTTTTGGCTCCTTACTCTGTTCCTCAGTCAACGTGCGACTATCTTTGCGGAACGTAGGGAGTAATTCTTAAAAATCAACTTGGTTTGGCTATTATTTAGGTTGATTTCAACAATCAAAGATGTCAAAAAGAAAGACTCACTAACAACAGCTGTTGTATACAAAGTCTAGAGAGGAGAAGTGGGTTTAACCCAAACCACAAACTTCTCAGACAGATGTCATCCCCATTATTTATTTGTTGAGGTTTGCCAACTCTATAACCTAGTTGGCATGCAACCATATTCCTTGGGGATTTTGCATTTCAGCCTCTCCGTGTTTTCTCTCTTTCCAGGATGCTTCCTCTACGAAAAATTGTCAATACTTCACCATCTATCGCCTACATATAAATAGGAGTAAAACCCAGCTTAAACCATCACAAACTCTCTCTCTCTCTCTCTCTTTCCTCATATTGAGGGGAAAAATTAGAAATGAAATCCAATATATTTACTAAATCATCTACAATGTTTTCTCTAATCTTCATATTCATGATTTGTGTTAGTAAACAATGGCCTATAATTGCTATGCAAAGATGAACACAAATATGAAATAGAAATACGAAAATAATAACATGCAATGAACACAAAGATTTACGTGGAAAACCCCTCAAAACAAGAGGAGTAAAAAACCACGGGCGACGGAGAACAATCCACTATATCAATCAAGAGTACAAGGAGATGATCAAGGTGAAAAACAATCACACAATCTCACAATCTCTCAATGGTGAATACCTAGCTTGTTTCTATCTCTCGCTATCCAAGGCATAAAAACGGAACAATGACAAAAGGATCTATTTATATTACAAGGGAAAAGAAAAACCAACCTAAACCCTAGATCAAGCCCAGCCCGTCAACAAGACGACACGACGCCAAAGGCTCGGCCCAGCCATCCCACACATGCGGTCAGCCACAAGGCCCAAGGCCCGGCCCACGCGGTCGACCGCACCATGCGGCTGACCGCAAAGCACAAGCCTCCCACCATGCGGTCGACCGCATCAGACCAAGAACAGCCATCCGCCATCCTCCCTTTTGTCAACGAATATTGAGAGTCACCCAACAATTCTCCACCTTGACGATCAATCCCGAAACAAGCTATATCCAAGAGAACATCTCTATCTCCGTCGCCACGCCCCGAAGGGCATCAATGACTAGTAACACTCACTAAGTCCAAGCAATGCTTGAACTTAGCAATCTGCAAAGGCTTTGTCAACATATCCGCCGGGTTGTCAACTGTATCAACTTTCTTCAGAACGACCTCACCACTTGCAATTGAAGTCCTCACAAAGTGATACTTAATATCAATGTGCTTCGTTCTCCTATGGAAAGAATTCTGATTCTTCGCCAAACAGATAGCGCTTTGGCTATCACTGAAAACCTCAGGAGCACCTTGAACCATACCAAGTTCACGAACCAAGCCACCAAGCCATTTGGCTTCCTTGACACCTCTGTTATAGCCATATACTCGGCCTCGGCGGTGAGACAACGCTGACTTCTGCATCCCGTATTTCCAACTAATAGCGGAACCACCAAGACAAAATACATACCCCGTTGTAGATTTTCTGTCATCAAGATTACCGCCCCAATCTGAATCAACATGCCCAACAAAACCATCACGATTCTTACCATAGACAATGCATAAATCCGCGCACCACACAAGTATCTAAGAATCCACTTCACAAAGCATTCCAATGCTCTTTACCAGATTCCCCATGTATCGACTTACTACGCTCACTGCTTGAGCAATATCAGTCGAGTACAAACCATAGCATACATAATACACCCCACGATTCGAATACGGAACACGTGACATATACTCTTCCTCATCTTTAGACTTGGGACAATCTAAAGAAGACAACCGAAAGTGAGAAGATAGAGGTGTACTCACAGATTTGGCATCCTTCATGTTGAACCGCTCCAAGACCCTCCTCCTCAGACATACTTTCCTTGCGACAAGTAAAGTAGTCCCTTTTTCCGATCTCGTTCAATTTCCATGCCAAGAATCTTCCTCGCAGCACCTAGATCTTTCATCTCAAACTCCCCCTTCAACATCAATTTCACCTGGTTGACATCATTAATATCTTTTGCAGCTACAAGCATATCATCGACATATAACACAAGATAGATTAATGACCCATCACTACAAACTCCCTTCAAGTATACACAACTATCAAAATCACTCCTAGCAAAACCACGGGTTACCATAAAAGTGTCAAACCTTTTATACCATTTGCCGAGGTGACTGTTTCAAACCATATAAGGATCTTTTCAACAAACAAACATGATCCTCCTTCCCTCGACCACAAACCCTTCAAAGTTGGCGCATGTAGATCTCCTCCTCAAGTTCCCCATGTAAAAACGCTGTTTTCACATCTAACTGCTCAAGCTCAAGATCCTTCATTGCCACAATGCTTAACAAGGTACGAATAGATGTGTGTCTAACAACCGGTGAAAATATCTCATTGTAGTCTATCCCTTCGACTTGAGTAAAGCCCCGAGCAACTAACCTTGCTTTATACCTTGCTTCCTCAATCCCCGAAGCTTCCTTGAACTTGTAGACCCACTTGCAGCTGACTAACTTCTTCTTCGGTGGAGGCCTCACAAGTTCCCCATGTCTGATTCTTCGCAAGAGATACCATCTCTTCTTCCATAGCAATGACCACTTTGCAGGAATCTTCACAAGACATAGCTTCCTTGTAGGAGATTGGTTCATGCACATCAACAGTTTCAGCGGACGGGACGGTGCATAAGCCACCATCTCCTCAAACCCATATCTAATAGGAGGTCTTTTATCCCTCTTACCCCTACCACGATCACCGGTAGTCTCCACTGCACCGTAGTCTCTTCCTCCCGAACCGAAGCATCGGCAGGAGGTGCTTCATCGACAAGTTATCCGCATCTAAGTCAAGTTCCACCCTATCATCTCCATCTAGCTCCACCTGCTTTCGTGGTCTGCTCGCAGAACCACCTTTCTCATGGAGGAGTAGAGACTCATTAAATGTGACATCTCTACTCGTCAGAACTTAGATGCAACCGGGTCCCATAACCGAAATCCCTTCACTCCAAGAGTATAGCCAACAAAGACACACTTTTTGGCTCTTGGCTCCAATTTGTTTCCATTGTTGACATAAGCATATGCGGCACCCAAAGATACGCAATCTTGAGTAATCTCCTGGAGAGCTGCACCACATCTCCACCGGAGTCTTCATCCCAATACTAGAATTTGGAGAACGATTAGCCAAGTAAGCGAGCCATACTAATCGCCTATGCCCAAAATTCTTTACCCAAACCTGCTTGTGACAACAAACACCGAGCCCTTTCTAACAAAGTGCGGTTCATTCTTTCAGCAACACCGTTCGTTGTGGTTTCCCAACACAAGTTCTATGTCGACCAATACCTTCATTTTTGCAAAATTCAAGCATCTCCTTTTCGACAAACTCAAGGCCATTATCTGTTCTCGGTTTCTTTATAGGTCTACACTGTCTCGTTTCTCAACTAAGGTTTTCCACTGCTTAAGATTCAAAAGCACATCATTCTTATGTTTTAAGAAATAGACAACCACCTTTCGTGAATAATCATCAACAAAAGTCAACAAGTAACGAGAACCACCCTTAGATAATTTCCTAGCAGGACCCCACAAATCAGAATGGATATAGTCAAGAATACCTTTAGATGTGTGTACTCCCTGTCCGAAGCTTGCCTTTGTTTGTTTTCCAAGCACGCAAAGGTGCTCACGTAAATCCATAGGCCCCGTCTTCTCGTCCATCCAATAAGCCGCGCTTCGAAAGTTCGCCATTCCCTTCAAGCCGATGTGACCCAATCTCATGTGCCAGCTGAGTAGTCTCCGCCTCGCCATAGATCCCTTTGCAAATGTACACATCCCCAACAACCGTAGACCCCAAAGCTTCATACAATGTTCCCACCTTCTTTCCCTTCAATGCAACCAATTCATCTTTAGTAGCCAATAGTTCACCATTAGCAATGGTGCACCTATATCCAAGGCTATCCAAGGTACCTAAGGAAATCGGGTTTTTCTTCAAATCGAGGAACGTGCGGACGTTGTGCAACTTTCTGACTACCCCATCAAACATCTTAACCATAATAGTCCCAATTCCGACAACCTTGCAAGCAGCATTGTTCCCCATCAAAACTGTTCCACCAGTAATAGTTTTATAGGAACAGAACCATGTCCTGTTAGGACTAATATGATAAGAGCACCCCGAGTCCAAAATCCAACTGTCACGGATTTTGGAGCCTGAATCACAAACAGTAAGAGCATCACAGCCACTGTCATCACTAGTGTCTTCATGCACCACTCCAGCTTCACCCTTGCCCTTAGCGATTGTATCCTCTTCCCTTTTACCTCTCCAATTAGGGCAATACTTTCGAATGTGTCCCTTCTCCTTGCAACTATGACATATCACATTCTTTTGCCATTCACTTGAATTTGACCGACCGTAACTTCTTGAACTCGATCCTTTCCCCGACTTCTTACCGCCTTTAGCAATTAAGCCTTCACCTTGAGATTCAGCACTTTGGGAAGTCAAGTGCGTTTCGATAACCTCACGACTTAATAAAGCGAGACTTAATCTCTTCAAAATCAATCTCTTCCTTGCCATACAAAACAGTCTCGCGAAAGTGCATGTATTCCGACGGTAGAGAACAAAGCAATTTTACCGCCAATTGTTCTTCATCAATTTTGACATCGACATTCTTCAAGTCCATGACCAAGCCATCAAACTCATCAAGATGTTCCTCCAAGGACCCACCAGTTTTGAGTTTACACTCTTCAAGTTTCTTCAATAATAGCAACCTGTTACTAACGCTCTTAGTCATGTACAATTGCTCAAGCTTAAGCCAAAGCCCCGTCGCAGCCTTTTCTTCTACAACCTCTCTCAATACCTCATCTTTGAGACTCAATTGTAAGAGAGATAAAGCCTTTTCATCCATATCATCAAATTGTTCATCCGTCAGACTTGCCGGTTTCTTCGCCTTCCCAAGCAAAGCCTTGACGCAATTTTTACCCACCAAAATTGCTCGCATCTTTACTTTCCATAGCCCAAAGTTAATCTTGCGATTAAACTTCTCAATCTCATACTTCCCTGACATCTTTAATCAATCAAGCAATATAGGACCCTTCTGAACCAGGCTCTGATACCAATTGTTAGTAAACAATGGCCTATAATTGCTATGCAAAGATGAACACAAATATGAAATAGAAATACGAAAATAATAACATGCAATGAACACAAAGATTTACGTGGAAAACCCCTCAAAACAAGAGGAGTAAAAAACCACGGGCGACGGAGAACAATCCACTATATCAATCAAGAGTACAAGGAGATGATCAAGGTGAAAAACAATCACACAATCTCACAATCTCTCAATGGTGAATACCTAGCTTGTTTCTATCTCTCGCTATCCAAGGCATAAAAACGGAACAATGACAAAAGGATCTATTTATATTACAAGGGAAAAGAAAAACCAACCTAAACCCTAGATCAAGCCCAGCCCGTCAACAAGACGACACGACGCCAAAGGCTCGGCCCAGCCATCCCACACATGCAGTCAGCCACAAGGCCCGGCCCAGCCAACCCATGCGGTCGACCGCACCATGCGGCTGACCGCAAAACACAGGCCTCCCACCATGCGGTCGACCGCATCAGACCAAGAACAGCCATCCGCCATCCTCCCTTTTGTCAACGAATATTGAGAGTCACCCAACAATTTGTATGATGACGACAATATCAGCAGCAGGAGATTTCTATAAGGACGTAGACATCACTTGGGGCAACCAAAATGCTCAAATTCAGAAAGGTGGTCAGCTTCTCACACTTTCTCTCGACCAATCTTCAGGGTCTGGTTTTCAGTCCAAGAACGAGTATCTATTTGGAAGGTTTGACATGCAACTCAAGCTTGTACCTGGCAACTCCGCTGGCACTGTCACCACTTTTTATGCAAGTCTCCTTCAATATCCGTACGTAATATATGTTTCCCACATTTTATAACATCACTCTATTCGTAAATCTAATATAACTATTATTTCAAAAAGTTATCATCTCAAGGAGCTGGACATGATGAGATAGATTTTGAATTTTTGGGCAACTCATCTGGGAATCCATACACTGTCCACACTAATGTTTATGCTCAAGGGAAAGGGGATAAAGAACAACAATTCCAGCTCTGGTTTGACCCTACAACGGCTTTCCACACCTACTCAATTGTTTGGAATGCTCAACGTATCATGTAAGAATCAGCCTCCTCCTGTCTATCATATAGTCGGTCAATAAACTCAATTTCAGTATTCAGTTTCTCAATTAATGAAATTTCTAACTCATCTATGCACGCATTTTCTTGTTTTTGCAGTTTCTTGGTAGATAATATTCCCATCAGAGTGCATAACAACAACAAAGCTATAGGTGTCCGGTTTCCAACAAACCAACCAATGAGGGTGTACTAGAGCCTTTGGAATGCTGATGATTGGGCAACTCAAGGTGGCCGAGTTAAGACTGATTGGACAAAAGCTCCCTTTACTGCCTCTTACAGAAATTTCAGTGCCAATGCCAATGCATGTTTTATGTCATCGTGTGGGTCAACTGATACATTCAGCAACCAGGCATGGCAGACTCAGCAACTTGATGGTGCTGGAAGAAATAGAATTCGATGGGTACAAGCGAAACACATGATCTACAACTATTGTACTGATACAAATCGGTTTCCTCAAGGCCTTCCTAAAGAGTGCAGGCTATCGAGATTTCTCTAGGGGACTCCTTGTTAGCGTATATATTTATCATTCATTTTATTTGTTATTCATCCTTCTCAAATGAATAGCTAAATGAAAATTCTTTGATTCATTGTTTACATTTTCATGTCGTTTTCAAAACAATGTGCTCTCTCTCTCTGTCTCTCTCTCCCTCTCTCTCTCTCCCTAAATGAATGTCCAAATTCAAGAAATTTTTGTCCCAAAATGAATCGTCTGTTTTGCAAAAAAATTGTCCCTAAACGTTTTTTACCAAAAAAAAATTGCTATTCATTTTATTATCGTAAAATGTTTAGAAAGTTTATAACAAGAATATTTATGGATCTTTGCTAACAAAATGTATAAAAAGCACACATTTTTAGAGTGTCTATTAAAATGAAATTTGGACATTCAATTAGGGAAGGAGGGAGTATAAACTTTGAATAATTATGAATTGCAACTTAATTGAATTGATAGAATTGAAGAGTATAAATACAAGATCATAACTTGGGAATCAAGAAATATAATCTAACTAGGAAACTAAATATACTAATAGAATTGAAATAGGAAACTAAATATACGAGACTCCTTAATTATCTCTAACATGCCCCCGCAAGATGGACGATCGATGAGTGAGACCAATCTTGGATATGAGAAACTCAAAACGAGTACGAGCTAGAGGTTTAGTGAGAGCATCAGCCAGTTGATCGTTGCTTGAGATAAACGAGACACGCAAGGAGTTACTCTGAATCTTCTCCCGTACAAAATGATAATCTAGCCCAAGATGTTTCATGCGAGAATGAAAGCGCGGATTTGCAGCAACATAGGTAGCACCCAAGTTATCACAGTATAATACAGGACACGAGGTGATTGGACTAGCTAGTTCGGTTAATAAATTCTGAACCCAAGTTACTTCAGCAGCAGTAGCACCAACCGCACGATACTCCGCCTCTGTAGAAGAACGAGCCAAAGTTTTCTGTTTCTTCGAACACCAAGAGATAGGATTCTTACCTAAGTAAACAATATACCCAGTAGTAGAAACATATGTATCCAAATCACCGGCCCAGTCAGCGTCTGTGAAAGCATGCAAAGTGAGAGGTGAATCTCTGCGAATCAGGAGTGCTAACGTCGACGTCCCAACTAGATAACGTAGTACTCGCTTAAGAGCAGCCCAGTGTAAATCCGTGGGTTGATGCATGAACTGTGATAACCGATTGACAGCAAATGAGATGTCAAGCCGAGTCAGTGCTAAGTACTGCAGACTGCCAACCAGAGCACGAAACTCACTCGGATCAGGTAAGGCCGTGCCATTGTGAACAGAGAGTGACGGATGCGGAACCATGGGAGTAGGCATCGGATTGGAATCAGCCATCTTGGCGCGGACGAGAAGATCCTGAACATATTTCTGTTGGCTCAACATTATACCTTGCGGATGGGGAAGAACCTCGACACCCAAAAAATAGGACAAGGAGCCAAGATCCTTGAGGGAGAACCGGGTGGAAAAGGAGGAGATGAATTTGTTGAGTAGCATGGTGTCAGACCCAGTAATGATAATATCATCAACATACACAAGTAGGTACAATATACCATGCGAAAGTTGTAGAGTAAACAGTGACGAATCTGAAACACTATTTTTGAAGCCAAGAGAAACTAAATACTGTCGAAGTTCATTGTACCATGCTCTGGGCGCCTGTTTGAGGCCATAAATGGCTTTCTTGAGCTTGCAAACAAAGGTGGGTTGAGACGTGCTAGCAAACCCGGGTGGTTGGGCCATGTAAACATCTTCAGTGAGGTGACCTTGTAGAAAGGCATTGTTAATGTCAACTTGGCGTATAGCCCAGCCCCGTACAGTAGCAAGAGTGAGAATGGTACGAACGGTGGCTGGTTTCACTACGGGACTGAAAGTCTCAGAGTAGTCAATGCCGGGACGTTGATGAAAGCCTTTAGCGACAAGCCGTGCTTTATAACGATCAATGGAGCCATCGGGGTGGTACTTTGTTCGAAAAATCCACTTGCACCCTACAAGGTTATAAGAGGGAGAAGGAGGGACTAAATCCCACGTGTGGTTACGAAGGAGAGCATCAAATTCTTGTTGCATGGCTTCACGCCACACCGGGCTTTTAAGGGCTTGAGTGATGTTGGAAGGTTCAGTGGGATTTTGTAAAGAGGCATGAAGATTCAACTTTTGGAGTGGTTTGTAAATGTTGTGTTTGGAGCGAGTGACAGGACCGGTAGGAGTTGGTACAGCTGGGGTTGTCGGGTTGGTGTTTGGTCCAGGCAGGGCAGGGGTTGGATTTGAAGAAGGCTCAAGTTGCGGAGGAGAAGATGGAGGTGGTGCGTGGTGGCTGGAGGGAGGAGAGGCAGTCGGGGAGTTTATTTGCCCGGGCGGGCTTGGGTTTGGGCTAGATGGCGGTGATGCTGGTGGGGAAGTGGGGATATTTGCTGGAGGGGAGGTTGATGGTGTCGGGGTGTTTCTAGAGCAGGGAACCGTGAGGGGAAGTGATATGGGGGACCACTCATCAGGTGAAGGTGGGGAGGGGGTTGAGGAGAGTCGAGTGGAGAAAGGAAATTGGCTTTCCACAAACTGAACATGACGGGAAGTGTAAACCCGATTTGAGGAGATGTCAAGACAAAAATATGCACTTTGAGTGGAGGAGTACCCGACAAAGACACACGGAGTGGAGCGGGAGTCAAGTTTATGCGAGGCGTAAGGTCGAAGCCATGGATAACACATGACGCAAATCTGCGTAGCTGAGGTAGTTCGGGTGATGTTGGTGGAGAATGAAGTATGGAGTTTTGAGACTAAGAGTTGGTGTTGGCATGCGATTAATAAGGTAGCATGCGGTGGTAAAGGCAAATGGCCAATATTTGGGAGGCATGGAAGAATGAGTAAGAAGGGACAATCCCGTTTCCACAATGTGTCGATGACGACGTTCGGAATACCCGTTGTGTTCAGGTGTATGTGGAGGGGATGTGAGATGTTGAATGCCATGAGAAGCAAGAAGAGGGCGAAGGCCAAGATATTCACCTCCATTATCACTAAAGATGGTTTTGATGGAACGATTAAAATATTTTTCCACAAGTGGCTTGAAGTGAGAAAAGATGTCGACAAATCATTTTTATGTTTGAGTGGATAGAACCAAATGTATTTTGAAAAGTGATCAACAAAAATAATGTAGTATTTGAACCCATCGATGGACAAAAGAGGAGAAGTCCACACATCACTATAAAGAATATCAAGAGGACCAAAGGAAGAAATTGTATTATCATAAAACGGTAATTTGTGACTCTTATTACAAGCACAAGAGTTACAATGAAAATCTTTAAATGTAGGAATGTCTAACTGAAAACTAGAACTAATGTGACGTAAAATTGAAGAAGACGGATGCCCTAATCTATGATGCCATGTAGAGGTAGAAGAAACTGAAGCAGAATGAACAGCAGAACGAACAGGAAGCCATTCATAGACGCCAGATTTAAGTTGACCTTGGAGAAGGATTTTCCCAGACTGATTGTCCTTCACAAAAAAAGAATGAGATGAGAAAGTGATTGAAGCATTATTGTCGAGACAAAATTTAGAAATTGAAATAATGTTACGAGACAGATTGGGAACATGTAGCACATGATTTAATTTGAAAGTAGAGGAGGGAGTTAAGAGAGAAGTAGAACCAGTGTTGGCAATTGGTAGACTTGAGCCATCGCCAATGAATAATTCTTCGGTGCCATTGTATGGTTGATGGAGAGAAAGGTTGGACAAGTCATTTGTGGCGTGATGAGTGGCACCGCTGTCTAGAAGCCAAGAGGGAGGGGGTTGATGATTGTGGTTCGCAGAGGCAGCATATAGGGCGGGGTTTTGGCGAGGATTGGTGTTGGCTGTGGGACGATGGTTGTGATTGGGTTGGGAGGATCGGTTGTTGTTGAATGGTCGTGGTGGGGTGGGGACAGTAACATTGGGACATTGAGTGCGGAAGGCTTGACATTGGGAGAGAAAGTGTCCGGACTGCCGACACCATTGACAGATGCCACGGTAGTTGTTGGTTTGTCGGTTGGGGTTAAAGTTGTTGTTGTTGTTGGTGGTGGGGCGGTTTTGGTTGTAGTTGGTGGGAGAGAAGGAGGTGTTCGGCCGGGGTGAAGAGGTGTTGGTTGGATGTTTGTTGGTATAGTTGACAGAGGCAGGGAATGGGGCAGCGGAGCGGTTCTTCTGTTTGAGGGTTAACTCACGGGTGATGAGCTTTTCATGAAGCTCATCGAAATCAATGGGGTTTTCTCGGTTTTGGACACTTTGGATGAGACTATCAAAGTCCGGGTCGTTGAGTTGATCAAGGATTCGATCAATGAGATCGTCTGGGTCAAGGGGACGGCCAAGGGAAGTAAGTTGGTCGGAACAAGCTTTCATGTCACGCATGTATTCGGTGATTGAACGGGAGCCTTTTGTGATGGTTCGGAGGTGGTCTTTGAGTTGTTTGAAGTGGCCTTTGGAGGGATTTGCAAAGGTTTTGGTAATTGTTTTCCAGGCATCCAAGGTGGTTGGGCATTGAGAGATGAGGGGAACAAGGTCGGAGGAGAGGGTACCCGACAAAGCACCGAGTATAAGCTTGTCCTGACGGAACCATGTTTGATAGGCTGGGTTTTTAGTGGTGGTGGTGTGGGCAGGGGTGGCTTCGGTGGTTGGTGTGGCGGGTTTGGCAGCCACGGTGGTGGTTATTTTTTGGGGTGGAGATGGATGACTCCCATCTATGAATTTGTAAAGATCATACCCGATGAGAGTTGCCTCAATTTGGGTCTTCCATGCTATGTAATTTGTGGAAGTTAATTTGAGGATATGAACAAGAGAGACCACGATGAGAGGGTGGTCTGGGTCGGTTGGGTTAGGGATAGTGCCGACATCCATGGTGAGGATGAAGGTGGCGGCCGAACAGCTTAGGGTGATCACCTAAGGCTCTGATACCATATAAACTTTGAATAATTATGAATTGCAACTTAATTGAATTGATAGAATTGAAGAGTATAAATACAAGATCATAACTTGGGAATCAAGAAATATAATCTAACTAGGAAACTAAATATACTAATAGAATTGAAATAGGAAACTAAATATACGAGACTCCTTAATTATCTCTAACAGGGAGTACATCTTTTTCTTTCTTCATTGTTTACAATCTCAGCATGCCAAATCAAAACATATATCTTTAAGATACTCCAATGAACAAACAGAATCTCCATAGCCAAAACCAAAAGAGATATGCAAGGCAAGACAACCGTAAAGAGCGAAATGAGACCTTTTATTGAGGAACAGAGCAAGAAACCCAAAATGGCTATGGAATCTAATGGGGATGAAACTTGAAACTAAATTCAATAAAACTGAAACTTCACTTCAAAACTTAAGCATGCAACTATTAATGAAACTCATAAGCAATAAGATGCAATTCTAAATAAGTCAACGAGCAAGGACACTATGGAGGCCTGCACACCACAAGAAAGTAACCGTGAACTGCGCCGGGGCTTGTTCGGCAAGGCCCTCCGGCGTGAGAATCAGTGTTTGGGCTGGAGAAGGTGATAAAATATGGAGAGAACTGTGTGTATACGTGAATAATAAAGAGAACATTACCTTAACCCAAGACACTGTTCATGTATTTATAGTGGATGAGGGGAGCTAAGGTTTCCATCTCGACCGTTGGATTTGATTGTGCCAACCGTTGGATTGGTTTTGTCCCCATATGTCCATGTGGCGTCCTGTGATTGCTTCGTACGAGCAAGGACACTGTTGTAACTGTCACTGATAGTGGATTGCCTATAATGGAATGTTTCGCCTGCACAATTCGACGCCACTGCTAGTTAAGTGGGGACATATGCAGAGTGGGCCAGTGGCAGGCTTGACTTAAGTCAAATAGCAAAGAATGGCTTGTTGAGCAAGCTATATGAATCGACGACCTGGAGTTGTATGTCCAGTAAGGTCGTCACTTAATGGATAAACCGACGAGCGAGTGCCTGAGTGAGATGTCTCGTCTTTGGATGGGCTTGGTCGCTTAATGGCGACGACTGCCATCCATTGTTTGACGGGCTACGACCCAACTCTTACGTCGATCCTTCGGGCTTGATCCCTTAGTGGGCCTGTTGAGCCCGCTTTGTGAGGGAATGGTTTGGGCTTGGCCATCACAAATTATTCAGTTCATTAACTAATCAAATGTGACAGTTTTTGTGGGACGATGGGCAGTAGTGAAGCCACTTGAAGCCGATGGGGGTCATTTGATTTTGGAGTTGAGTCATTTTACCATCTTTAACTTTAGGAAAATAACAGTTTTACCATTAGAAAAGAAACTGTTGCAATTTTGACCCCCTTTTAAGCTCAAGAAAAAAAAATACCACTATATCATAGTATATATTTGACCCCATTCCAATAAATTCCTGGCTTCGCCACCGACAGAAGTATTCATCAATTTTAGAAAAATATTCTGCATAATTCAATAAAGCAATTGTGTCATATACTTAGGTAGATTGATTGGCTGCAGAAAAGATTATTACCTCCACTCCACCTGTTAGTCTGATAGTCACTGCACCCCTCTTCTTTTACTACCGTTCAACAGCTCAAATTAATGAGCCCACTATGATCGCTTCGCTTGCATTATCTTGAATTGAACCATCTCCAAATCACTTTTAGGGTTTTGGTTGATTTGCAATTAAACAATTTTTGCTTACATAAAATTGCAAGAGGTTAATTTGAAAGTGGATATTTGCATTCAAACAATTGAATTCCATAGCGTGTTTTTGTAAGTTAATTACTACTGCCTTCTCCCTGTCCCGATTTCATACATACAACTCAATTAAAAAAATTTATCACCATTTCAAAAGAACATACTCCCTCCTCCCACGATAATATGCAAAAAGATCCTTTTTGAACGTTTCACAATAATTTACATTTTTCTAAAATAGAAATGGGACCCACTTCTCTCTACTCACACTTTTTAAATTTACTATTCTTTCCACTCATTCTCTCTCCTATTTTACTTTTACACTCACAATACTTCACCTTTATCACTTTTTACCTTAATTTCTACACCGGCACAAAAAGTATACTCCCTCCGTCCCAGCGAAAGAGCCATTTATTTCCTTTTTGGGCGTCCCATTTAAAAAGCCACTTTCCCAAAAAGGAAACCTTAAATCACTATTCTCTCCACTCATTCTCTCTCCTACTTTACTTTTACACTCACAACATTCTCTTTCTTACATCACCTCCCACTCATTCTCTCTCCTATTTAATTTTTCATACTCACAACATTTAAACTTTTTCTCTTTCCTACATCACATTTCTTATTTTGCGCCACTAATTTGATCTTTTCATTTTATGAGTATAAATTTTTAGAACGGAGGGAGTAATTGTTTTAATGCAATTTTAAAAATTGTCATTGATTCACACTAACAATCACAATTATTAGAATTGTATAGAGGACGAGTGATGTGGGCTCGTTAAAAAGATAGAGGGCTAATTTTAAGAATTTTGATTTTAGCGTAGATTATTTAAGTAAATAATTTTTTTCAAAAAATAATAATTTAGTGACATATTTTTAAAAAATAAAAGTTTAGTGAAATCATTTTTTAAAAATGAAAAATTAAATTAATTTAGTGAAATAATTTTTCAAAAAAATATCTTCTTTAATTTTTTTTTCTTTTAGTCCTAAAAAGATTAAAATATTCATTTTACTTCATAAATAGTAACATTAATTTCAATTCAGCCTACTACATGTGTATGACACATGTTAATTTAACGAAAAAAAATCTAACATTTCTGTCAGAAAATCATTAATTGCTAGTTTTTCCAACATTTAACCCCTTATCTGCAAGTTTTAAAACTTCGTAATCCATACTACAAATGGCCCAAAAACTTCACACCCTTATTTGTCATTTGTCTATAGTGGTGACAACCCAACATATTTATAAATTATTACTTCTCTCTACTTTATAAACAATCTACTATTCCAACCCAACTTTTATTTTTTATGTTTTATTGGTGACACCAACCATCAGGGCCAGCCCTGTAATATTTGGGGCCCTAGGTCGATAACTTTGGATGGGGCCTTTCAGTTTCTAATATAATTTCTTCTATTTTTTTAAATTAAGAAAAAATAACAAACGTAAAAGATAATAAATAAAATATGTTTAACAAAATCATGGACATAACATACGACATATTTACAAATTAAGTATTACATAAACGTCACTCTTCTGGCACATTTAGAAGCAAAATCAGTAATCAAAATAGAATAATCAACTTTTTCAACTATGTTTTTCTCAATAGATGCCATAGCTAGCCAATTCAAATGTTCTTGAGACATTGTGCTCCGAAGATAGTTCTTTATCAACTTCAACTTCGAAAAACTTCTTTCCCCTGATGCAACTATAATCGGAATAGTCAACAGGATTCGGTAAGCAATTTCCGTGTTTGAAAAACAACCATCATTTTGTTTCAAATAATTCAATACTTGGATAGGTCCTCCTAATTCTGAAGGCAAAATATGTTTAACAAGCTACAACTCCTTAAAAAACTCATCCACATCAACTTGTCTGTTATGTGTCAAAATATTTGAAACATTTTTGCAAGAATTTTTCAAACTTGTATTATCTGTGCATTTCTTCAAATCAAACAAGAAGCCAAAAATTCTTTAGTACTCATGAAATTGCTTGAATCTTTCATCAAGTGAGGTGAGAGTTTTGTCAACAATATACAAGAAGTACTTTAATCTGAAACTCTCTTGTGGAGAAAACCTGGCCTCTTCACTTGAAGCCTCATCAAAACGTCTTTTTCTATGAATTTGCATTTTCTCACGAAAAACCGGCTCAATATCCATTTCTCGAGCAAGTTCTTCTACTTCTATTAAAGCACCATTGAAACCATGCTCTATGTATTCACGAAAGCGAGCAATAAGGCCCTTCAACTGATCTATCGCAACATCAATATGCATGTTCACACTTTGAAAAGTCTTACTCACAATGTTGACAGCGTACAGAACTTCGTACCAAATCATCGTGCTAACCAAAAACTCAAAGCTCCCAACTTCATGTACGGCTAATGATTCTGCTTCACTAGATGCCTTGGGATTTTCATTGGAACTTGCTAAATCAAACAAAGCCTCCCTGATTTTCAAGCCATTATATTTAATTGGTTGAACACTTTCAATGTGGCTCTCCCAACGAGTTTGAGACAAAGGTATAAGTGTAAGACCATTCACTTTCCTTTTCAATATATCCCACCGCTTTGTTGAAGATGAGAAAAGTGTATAAAGGCGTTGAACCACACCAAAATAACTTCTAGCCTTAGGAGATGAGTTTGCCATATCACACACAATGCAAGATTCAAACTATGACAACCACAAGGTGTGTAAAATGCTCTAGGATTGATGCTAAGCAATCTACTTTGTACACCTTTATGATGCCCTTTCATATTAGCACCATTATCATAACCTGCCCTCGTATGTCTTCAATGTTCAATCCCAAAAGAGATAAAGCATTTTCAAGTTCTGAAAAGAGCCTCATTCCCGTTGTATCATCAACTTTTATAAATCCTAAAAAATACTCTGCAACTTTAACGGGGAAATCAGTGTCATTTACACAACGAATGACTAAAGACATTTGTTCCTCATGACTTACAGCAGGTGTACAATCAAGTATAACTGAGAAGTATTTTCCTTTTTTTATCTTTTCAATTATTGCACTTTTCACCTCATCAGCAAACAACTGAATCAATTCATTTTGAATTTTGTGGCTAAGGTAGTGATATTGAATTTCCTTGTTTTGAAAACGCCGTAAGTGCTCTTGCATTACAGGATCAAACTCTGCAATCATTTCAATCATACTCAAGAAATTTCCATTACCCTCCTCATAAACCTTTTCCTTATTTCCCCTAAATGCCAAATTATTTTTTGCAAGACTTTTAACAACAGCCATCACTCGTATGAAAACTTGTCGATTGTGTTCTTTCTCTCTCATAATTTGTTCTTGCACACTTTTATCAATTGTCTGATTACGCCTCAGTCTCGTCTCCAATTCAATCCATTTTCGCATGCAAACTATGTGCTCATTGTTTGAATCATGTTATTTGAGTCTGTTTCCAACATTGTGCCAATCTTTAAACCCGATACTAGTTAAATGAGAATCTCCCACTTTATCCTTGAAAATCTTACAAGCAAAACAATTTATCCAAGGATTTTGAATACACAAGCCATTTTCTATCTTGTTTCTCTCCATTAGGCAAGCGACGAGTATAATGAACAGTTGAAAAATGTCGCATCTTATCTGAATCATCCCTTGGATATTCAAATTCTTCCATTTCAACTCTTATTGGCCCTTTTTTCACCAACAAGTCTCTAAGATTATGATCAATTGACTTCCAATTATTTGAATCATAAATGTCTAAAGGTTCTCCATGGTCTTCTTGAGCGGGAGGAATGTCACTATTAGTCCATTCTCTTTCCGGACCTTCCCCATGGTCAACAATATTAACAGGATCATTAGGATTATCATTCACCACTTCTTCGCACACCAAATTTTCAATAGGAATAGTTTCACTTCCACCCAACTTACTAGAAGTAAAATATTTATTAAGAGAACCACTTAAAGCTTGCGTTAATTGTTTTTGCTTCTTCTTCTTCTTTTTTCATTTCCACAAGAATACTTTCGTGATGATATTTTATCTACCTATAATAATTTCAACAAATCTAATATTACTAAACAAAAATATACACACAAGTAACAATAGGTAATAGCACAAAATTACAAAAATATGCACTGCCTCAAAATTCATGAATTTCAAATAACCCAAAAAGCCAATAAATAATTCCAATTAACAAATCTAATAGTAGTATTAGTATATTACCTTCAACTTCAAGGCTTCAAATTGTTCAAAGTTCAAAGTTCCAAGATAAGCTTAAAGCTCCAAATGTTATTTTTCTATTCAAATCATCACTTAAATAAATTATTTAACCCAAAATCAAATGCCCTAATTTCGAATAAAATAAATTATTTAACCCTAAATCAAAATCCCTAACCCTAATCTAGGATAAAATAAAAAGAGGAGTATTTTATTACCGAAGTCAAAGACAAAATCTCAAAGCAAACGTGACTGTTGTACTCATAGTCGTCTCGTCGAGTTTATGGTCGCAACTCGTGAGAGCTCCTGTTGCCGTGCCTTAGTGTGTTGTAGAAGAGGATTTTTTTTTTTTTTTGGTTGTGTACTGTGTCTTTTGTGCATAATGGGTTTATCAATTATCACCATTTGTTTTAATTTTTCAATGAGGCCCCTCACTTCATGGTATATTAGTACTAAGTCTCTAATTTTTTAGGCTCAAAAAATTGCCAAAATTAGGGGGTCAAAGGCCTCACTTGCCTAGGGATTGGGCCGACCCTGCCAACCATCCTAAATATTTATCTATAAAATGTACACCTACCTTTAATTTTGACGTACAATAAAAATGCTTCAAGTGTCCCACTTACTCTTATATTTAGCTTGTGACATTTAATTTACTAAACAACACCAATTAGAAAAATGTCACCGGCCTAATTTTTTTTTTGGTCCTACTATTTACACATTTTTTTATATTAAAATAATGTGTAAAAAACCTAGAAGTACTAAACATCTAATTAAGAGTATGAAAAGTTGTGTGAGTTAGTCATGATTGAAGACCTCGTTTTTTGTTTTCTTACTTTTCATCCTAATCTCCAAATAATTATATAGTCTCCCTATCTAACTAGACTTTATTATACTAATATGAAAGTTAGGATGATCTACTTACTTAATTACTTTAATATTATGATATTTTTAGTTATAGTTATATTTTAATTTATAAAATTTCTTTCGATTAATTTCAATATAGTTCTGTATAAAATTAATTTATATTATAAATATTTATCTATATAAATTTATAATACTAATATCTAAATTAAAGAAATTAAGAGATTTATATAATTAAAACATCTGGAATAAGTCAACATACTAGGTTAATTTATTTCGTATCTTCGATTCGGCCAGTACAACAAATTCAACAGTACAATTAAAATATAAATATTTTTGTTAATTAGTACATTAATTTGATTCAAATATGGAGTAGCCCATGTAGTTGCACAATTATGTTTGAAATATGTCAACTATGGCTTGAGAGTATGCATCGAGCACACTCCTATCTTTGTTACTTGGTTGTGATGGTTGTGATGGTTACTGTTATCATGTCTGATTGCGATAACAACATGTTAATACAATTATGATGAACTAGATTGAAAGGGAAGGTGTGTCATACTACTTGCAATGCTTAGAATATGAACTATCACATTGATTATATATATATATATATATATATAGTGCCTATTCAAATGCGGTAACCAAATTTATATTTTGCAGAATACGGTAACCACTAACGTACCATTTCGATTAAAAAATACATCAACGCCGCAGATTAAAAAAAAGAGATAGAGGGTGGCATTTTCGTAATTATCGCGAACTAAATCCCCTCAAATTTCAAAATAAAATATCTCAATATCTATAAGTCAAAAAAAAATTCGAAAACACCGATTTTTTTGTCTTCGACGAGACGATTCAAACTAGATCCCCGAAGATAGGATATTGAAAAAAATAATATTGAACAACGTCTAATTTTTAAAACACTAGCTAATTAACTAAAATAAGACACTACCAAGCCTAAGTTAAGTAATGTACAATAGTAATGTATATAAATGTACACTAGCTAGTTAACTCGTGCACACTCAGCCATACGACTCTTATACCGACTTATACCGGACATACCTTGGACTTGGTCTTGACCAAGTCCTCAGTGTACACTAGTTCAATTAACCAGCGTACACTAGCTAGTTAAGTAACGTACACTAGCTAATTAACTAGTTTGAATCATGATATTGCTCCGTATTACTTTGTAATGAAAGAATAAAATAAATGGGAGTGAACAAGCATAACCAAATCCACGTACACCAAGCAAGTAGAGTTGGTCAACACCAATGAACCTATAGACATGTTTGTTTAGAGCAATAACGGAGTGGAATTATAACAAAACTTTTGAAGAAAATACAAGTAATCAATCACAAATTAAATATTTATTTAATGAACACAACAAACCAATCAATGATTATACAGTGTTTCTCTTAGTGCGAGCTCCTTCGTGTCAGCTTTGCCACATTGCGAGCGACGTGCTCTTCGTAAAAGACGAGAGGTATTTACTAGAGAGCCGACGTGCTCTTCGTAAAAAATGGAGGAGTTCCGTATAAGGTTCCTACAGCGGTTTATTACTTAATTAACTATCAGCGCACGAGCTTAATTACTTAACTGAATAAGTACATTACTTAACTAGCGTGCACGAGCTAATTACTTAACTAAATAAGGCACGAGTTTAATTACTTAACTAGTGTACATTACTTAACTAGTGTACATTACTTAACTAGTTAATTAGTGTTCTACTAAGACAACATAGCTAGTGTTCACTAAGACAACATAACTAGTTAACTTACGTAAATAGTGTTCACTTACGTGTAATGTTCACTAATTAATTAGTGTTCACTAAGACAACATAGCTAGTGTTCACTTACGCCTAGTGTTCACTACAAATAGAGTTCACTAATTAATTAGTGTTCACTAAGACAATACAACTAGTGTTCACTAAGACAACATAAACTAGTGTGCTCACTAAGCACAACATAACTAGTTAACTTACACTAGTGTTCACTTACAGCTACTAGTGTTCACTAATTAATTAGTGTTCACTAAGACAACATAGCTAGTGTTCACTTACAACTGTTTCACTTACAGCCTGTGAGTTCACTAATTAATTAGTGTTCACTAAGACAATACAACTAGTGTTCACTAAGACAACATAGCTAGTGTTCACTAAGACAACATAACTAGTTAACTTACAATAGTTGCTAGTGTTCACTTACAGCCTGAGTGTTCACTAATTAATTAGTGTTCACTAAGACAACATAGCTAGTGTTCACTTACAGCCAGTCAGTTCACTTACGTATAGTGAGTTCACTAATTAATTAGTGTTCACTAAGACAACACAAACTAGCGTTCACTAAGACTACATAGCTAGTGTTCACTAAGACAACATAACTAGTTAACTTGGCAGCCTAGTGTTCACTTACCTACTGCTCACTAATTAATTAGTGTTCACTAAGACAACATAGCTAGCGTTCACTTACAGCCTAGTGTTCACTTACAAATAGAAGTGTTCACTAATTAATTAGTGTTCACTAAGACAATACAGCTAGTGTTCACTAATTAATTAGTGAACACTAGCTTTAAGTGTTCACTAAGACAATACAACTAGTGTTCACTAAGACAATACAACTAGTGTTCACTAATTAATTAATGAACAATACAGCTAGTGTTCACTAATTAATTAGTGTTCACTAAGACAATACAACTAGTGTTCACTAAGACAACATAGCTAGTGTTCACTAAGACAACACACCTAGTGTTCACTAAAGACAACATAGCTAGTGTTCACTAAGACAACATAACTAGTTAACTTACATTCGGGCCTAGCTCACTTACAAATTAGCTGTTCCCTAATTAATTAGTGTTCACTAAGACAACATAGCTAGTGTTCACTTACAGCTAGTATTCACTAATTAATTAGTGTTCACTAAGACAATACAACTAGTGTTTACTAAGACAACATAGCTAGTGTTAACATAGCTAGTGTTCACTAAGACAACATAGCCTAGCGTTCACTTACGTACTTCAGCTGCTCACTAAGACAATACAACTAGTGTTCACTAAGACAATACAACTAGTGTTCACTAATACAACACATCTAGTGTTCACTAAGACAACACAGCTAGTGTTCACTAGCAGCACAGTGTTTTAAAAATTAGACGTTGTTCAATATTATTTTTTCAAAATCCTATCTTCAGGGATCTAGTTTGAATCGTCTCGTCAAGACAAAAAAATCAGTGTTTTCGATTTTTTTTTTTTGACTTATAGATTTTGAGATATTTTATTTTGAAATTTGAGGGGGATTTTAAATGAAATAATTACGAAAATGCCACCCCCTCTATCTTTTTTTTTTAATCTGGAGCATTGATGTGCTTTTTAATCCAATGTCAATCATAAATTTCTTCTCAGCCGTTCTCATATAAAATGCTCTCATTATAATAGACATATATATATATATATATATATATATATATATATATATATATATATATATATATATATATATATATATATATATATATATATATATATATATTCCCTACGTTCCATATCAAGAGTCATACTAAGAGTTTGCATATTTATTAAGAAAACATTACGAAATGAGAAAACATGTGTAAGTGAGTTGAGGACATAATTGTCCAAAATACTATGTATGATTCAAGTGGATAAAAAATAGGGTAGTAAGTATTTTTTCATGTAATTCTATAAAAGGAAAAAATGTCTAAAATTGAGTATTCATTATTTGCATTTTGGGAATAAATCAAAAAGTAGGACTCTTAGTCTGATACCTTTCAAAAAGAAAAGTAGGATTATTAGTCTGAGATCGAGGGACTAATAATTTTTAATATAATTTTTTGACAATTTTATATCATTTTTACCTCTTTTACTTATACGTGCACAAATTAATTTGAGACCCTATTGATGGACCAATAAACATTTATAGGCTTAATTATTAGTAGTTTTTTATTTATTGGAAATAAGACAAAAACACAACTTTTATCTCAAAATAAATATCTTAAATAATTCAAATTCTCTTGAATAAGAGCAATTTTTAGGCTTAATTTTTAGTTAAGGAAATTGTAATTGTTCATGATTTAATTTTTTTTTTGGAATTATAAGATAATTAGTTTCAATAATATCATACATGCAAAAATAAAGTGGGTAGTTTTCTTTTTTTTTTTTTTTTTTTTAAACAAGAACGTGGTTAGCTAATGTTTGTCTTACTTTTATTACTTTTATAAGTTGCTTTATCCTGCCTCAAATATAAGTAAAAATACTTAATTCATACATATCTATAATACAATACATAAAGCAAATAAATGCCTCTTATCCCCCCCATAAAAAGAGGCTGAGATTGAAAGTTGGCTACATGAGAGTAAGTAATTTCTGTTTTTGTAGTTTAATTTATTACTCGGGTAATTTTTGTTACTGAATTTATGTGAGTAGATTAAATCTATTTATTTATTTCATAATTTTTTCTGCTTTTTCGAAATCTCATTAGTTTTTGAAAGTTGAATATTCTCCCCTAACTAATTTCCTTGAAATTCTTTATATGATGTCCTTTCTCTCTACTGAGTTCATAAAACACTAAATTCTTTTCTCATAAACTGTTGATGGGTTAAAACTCCCACTTGTAATAAAAACACCAAGCAGGTGTACAAGTGTCGTTGTGATAGCGTACACAAGTAAGGGGTCGAATCCACAGGAAATTGTTGGGTGATTGAGTCGATTTGAGTAGTGTATACAAAAGTAATAAAAACAAATAAAAAAGGGGGGGGTTGGTTTTTAAGACTAAAACTACTAAGAAGCAAGTAAACTTACTAATAAGAACAAATAAAAACAAGCACAATTAACAACTAGAGTTAACAATATTAAACGAGTTTCACGGATTGGACTTCACTAAATTACCCATTTCATGCCAATTTTGATTAAGTATGTGCATTCTCACTAGGGTTCATTCACTTTAATAGAGAGTGGGACGGTGAGGCGGCCGGATTACACTCTCACTTTTCAAAATCAATCACTTTTCGCAAATCAAGTCCAAGCAATTAATTTAGGAAGCAATAAGATCAAAAGAATTAAAAGAACCAAAATCAATTTAACTTCTATCACGGAATCAAACCAATTTTATCACCAAAGCATGTGCCTTTGTTTAAAATTCCCAAATCAATGGTGAATTAAAAACACAAACATGTTGAAAAGACCAATTAGAGACTAGATCTAAAATTGCAATCTTGAAAACCCAATTAAAATGCTAAGATGATCTAGAGAGAGAAAGCACAATGATAAAATGATTTATGGCATGAAATTAGGCAATAAAACTAAATCAAATCCATGAAATAAGAAAATTAACTACACATAAACGTAAAGATAGAAAATAAAATACTAAATAAAAGAAAAGAAAAGAAAACTTACAAAAAGATGAGGAAATTTCAAATCTCCCCAAAATGGGAGTAGCCTCCCTTTCTTTCCCAAAATAAAATCTAAACCTAAAAATAAAAATAAAACATTGTTATATTTATACTCCATGGACACACGGAAGATTAGGCCTAGGCTGAAAATGGCATAGTAAATGGATTATGGCCCAAAAAATGAAGGCTGGCCCAATGTTTCACCAAATCTGAGGAAAATTGGCATGGGCGTGAAACGTGGGCTGCGTGGAGGAAATTGGGTTGGTCAAACTGAGGTCAAGGCTTGGGAATAAATTGGTTTTGTCAAAAGCATGGGTCAAGGCTTGGGAATAAAATCAATAAATTGGGCCTTGGGCGACCGCCGTTGAGGATGGGCGGACGCCGTAGTTGGGCCGAAGGTGAAGGCCGATCGCTGAAGGACTATGGGTGGACGTCGTTGCTTGCACTGGGCTGGCCAAAACTCATTTTTCATTTTCTTCATTTCTTTTGTTAAATTCTCCGCTTCACTCCGTCTCGAATTTTAATCTTTTCTTCATCTTAAATCACCCACTTTTCCACCTTTTCAACCTGAAATTAAAATAACACTAACAAAATAATTAAACTACATTTTTACTCGGAAATTTTGCAATAAATAGAATTTAGAACATATAAAATGGATATAAAAATATATCCATCAAATACCCCCAAACCTATCTTTTGCTCGTCCCCGAGTAAAATAAAACACAAATATACAAAATACTATCCATAATTCTAAAACTAAAAATGACCAAGCAAACAAATAAAAACATATTTTTGGGTGTTATTCACAATATAAAAAGTTTGGCACCATCGTCTCAAAATTCTTTCCAAAATTGCAATCCATCATGTGCCATCATAAATATAAACTTACCATTGCACTAACACATACCAATTATGATTCTTTTCACCGTGAAGAGATGTGAGGGGGGATCATTGCCAACAAAGTAAGATAATTTATGGGTTCACTAAAGAAATATCCTAAATGATGATGCAAAAAGCATAGAAGAGTATTCATAAGCACTTTCACACAATTGTCAACCCGCTTAATCCATATTGAAAACATGGCTTAGAAAGTTATCTAGTTACATTAGAACCTCACTACAATCAAGCTTTCACTCAAAATGTAGCTTCACCATATTCCTTTCATGGCCATTTCAACTTTGACAAATTAAGGGGCAAGTTAAACAAATAAGCACAACTAGTGTCTTCGTAGGTACAAGAAAGTTAATTCAATCTCGGAGTAGGAATCGGTACGAAGGATTCAACTTTTTTTTTTCTTTAATCCTTGCCATTCCATGACTCTTCTTTACTTTTTTTTTTTTTTTTTTTTTCATGACTCTTCTTTACGAAGACACCTTTATTTTATTTATTTATTTTTTTATTTTTTTTTTATTTTTTTACAATGAATAATACATCAAAGATATTTGCCCCTTATCAACATTACAATCCCACACTCCTAAGTTGACCACTTAAGTCATGTCCAATATCTCATAAACTATTGACTTGTTATTGATAATTGTGCAATCATGTTCTAGCTACCCCGGATATGTAAAGTAATCCCATAACAGTCACTTAAATTGGTGACTATGATCCCGTGCAAACAAAGTGTTGTGGTGAAATGAAAAACAAAGTTGGTATGTTCTAATGCAACTCTACTTTTATAACTATGATGGCACATAAGATGCAAGAACCAAAAATAAACATCACACCATCACAAACCAAGAGTGGCAACCCAACTATAAAGTGAACAACACAGTTTTCAATTTTTTTTTTTTTAAATCTTGACCGCACCAAAGGTTGCCTACGTCCCCAAAACAATGAGTGGACTACTCATTGAAATAGGCTCAGGTCACCGTAGTTCAAACATTTCCCCTCACTAAATGAGAAGAAGACACAATTTGACTCTTATTTTTTTTATAAAATAAACAACTAACAAGACATCCTACACTACATTATAAATATACTTCCACCCCCAAACTTAAATAGTGCTATGACCTCATGACATGAAAACCAAAAGAAAGCAAAACTCAAATTCGAGAGGGGGGAAGATGAAAAGTAAAAGACATAAATTAAAAAACAGAATTTAAAAACAGAAAGCATTAAAGTCATACCATGTTGGGGTGCCTCCCAACTAGCGCTTTGTTTAAGGTCGTATAGCTAGACCGATGTCAATGTGTCTTTAACCTTCACCTTTCTCCCTTTTGCCCACTTTGCATTCTCGCGGGTCTTAGTTTTTACATCACGCCCCATATACATTCCCCGAAATATGATATAATCTAGCACCCACGGAAATTTTTGACATTGAAGTTTCTTGGGCTTTGTCTCTCGGGAGTCATTGCCACTTTCTCCGTCTTCAAGATGGTAGGGATCACCAAAATGATGGAGGGTTCTTCTTTGGCACTTTCCATGAGTTGAGGTAGGCAGTCATCTACACACGGCTCATTGATCTTGGTGGGTATGACCATATCACCTTGAAGCTCATTGCCACACATATCACCATATAACAAAAATTCAATCTCATAAACTTGCTCATGTCATAATTTTTCTATAATTTCTTCCGTATCCATACAACCCGAACCATCATACAATTGCACTTCACTAGAATTTTCATGGGAGGTTTCATAAACAAAATCCTCCGTTTCATTTTCCAAAAGTGGCTCTTGTTGTAGTTCGTTCTCAAGTTCTTCATCGGAGTCTTCATAGACAAAGTTCCCAAATGTGTCCCCCAATGGTTGCTCTTTGGGTTGTAAAAGAATCATATCCATCCATTGTTGCATTTGTGCCTCCATCCTACTCATGGTTGCCTTAAATTGCTTGTCTTGTTGACGTCTCTCCTCTTTCAACATAAGAGCTTCCTCTTTCAAAAGAAAATTCTCCTCCTTCAAGAGGTGATATTCCTCCTCCCATTCATATTGTTCCGGAGGGACCGAACTTGTATCTCGCTCACATCCTCTCAATTCCTCTAGTATTTTAGTCACGTGAGCTCCCAACCTATCCATGGTTGCATCTAATCGTTGTTGTTGTTGACGATTTTCCTCCTTATATCTTTCTATAGCTTCCTCCCATGGTTGCTTTTCAAGTTGAGGATGAGAAGGCTCATGGTAATGTGGCTCATAACTGTTCCATCTATGACTTTGAGAATGGAAGGGACTCCCCTCTTGTACCTGTGGATAACACTCAAGAGAAAACGTTCTCGAAGGACACTCATATGAAGCATGAGAGTATAATCCACAATAAACACACGACTCATAAATGCCATAGTTATACATCCTTGAGTCCAAACAAATATTTACACTACACAAATATTTACACTACCTAAGCTATTTACACTACCTAAATCAACAAATTCAACCTAAACAAATTCCCGACAACGACGCCAAAAACTTGATGGGTTAAAACTCCCACTTGTAATAAAAACACCTCGCAAGTGTACGAGTGTCGTTGTGATAGCGTACACAAGTAAGGGGTCGAATCCACAGAAAATTGTTGGGTGATTGAGTCGATTTGAGTAGTGTATACTAAAGTAATAAAAACAAATAAAAAGGGGGGGGGGTTGGTTTTTAAGACTAAAACTACTAAGAAGCAAGTAAACTTACCAATAAGAACAAATAAAAACAAGCACAATTAACAACTAGAGTTAACAACTAGAGTTAACATTATTTTAGGACAGTGGAAGTAAAATTTTTGGATTCAGTAAGTTCTTCCAAAAATAATCTGCATGTGCGTTCAATTTATACTTAATTTCACAATTTGTTATAGTTATTGTTTCCTTTTTAATTCCTATGAATTCGCGCACATCTATTTGGCCGCAGGAGATGAAGTAACTCGATTAAAATCAATCTTGGGCTGCAGTGGTATATTGCTTACTTAACCTAAACAGATTAAAAATCAATCTTGGGTTGCAGTGGTATATTGCTTCCTTAACCTTTTTTTCTTCCCTGTAATCGTAATCTTTACAAATTAGTTTTTTTTTTTTTTGGTACCATATTATTTACAACATCTCACATCTGACTATATTATTGCTTTACTGATGAAAAAAGTTTTGTGTCATCCTAGAGGTTTTTTTTTTAGATAATAACAAATTTGGATCTCAAGAGCTTGGTGGACAGTTTGGATGAGGAGCTTCAGGACTCCTGAGGTTGAGAAATGGGATAGTGGCAAGACAATTTCCTAAAATGTGAAGTGCTGCAACTAAACGGGTAATGATTACTTGGTCTGTTCTTGAGATCTTCTTTTAGAGAATTAGGGTTTTTTTAGTTATAATAATTTGGGATTAACTTTGCACTATTTTAAAGTGTCCAAATTGTTCTTTCATATTTTATCAGGTTAAGGATTTCGTTTGTTCACTTTAGATGGTTTCTGCGCTTCCCCTGTTTTGTCATCCACACAGAATCAATTTTAATGGGAATATGCTTTGATGCTTTGCTCATAGGAATTTTGAATATTAGAATTGATATTGTTGGGATGCTTTATCAGTTTTTATCCAAGAACACAAGTGGGAATAAGTTAAGATTTTTGGGAACTGGAATATTTTTTAATGAACCAAAAAGATACGATTTTTACTCATGTGATGGATTCAACATATAACAAAAATTCAAGAGCAAATTTGGAATTTTTTTTTGGATGAGGGGAGAATATATTTGCAATTCTTTTGAATTTGTGATGGACCTTTTATGCTAAATACTTTTCCTTATTCATGGCTATGTGTAATGGCTCTGATCACTATTTCTTTATATTACAGGCACTGAATTGTGAATGGAGTAGCTAAATCAATTGTGATGATGTCTGGCCCATGAGACGATCTGTTATGAAATACTCCCTCCGTCCCAGAACAATGTTCACATACACTGTTTGCACATGTTTTAAGGAGGGAGTATTATATTGAAAGTGTTGTGAGTGTGAAAATAAAATAGGAGAGAGAATGAGTGGAGAGAATAGTAAATTATAATGGTGTTGTGAGTATTAAAATAATGTAGGAGAGAGAATGAGTGGAGGGAATAATAAAGATTCCTTTCCATTTTAGGTAAGTTTTAAATGTGTGAAGTAAGTTTTGGGACGCCCAAAAGGGAAAGTGTGAAGATTGTTCTGGGACGGAGGGAGTATTGTATAACTTCATTGTCATGAAAAAAATAATTGGGATTTGGGATTTGTGTACATAATTGTCACTACATTGGGATGTCATGATTTTGTTGTCGTCTTACACATCAAATAGGCTCACATAATACGTCGAGGGTTCTGTAGTTTTGAATTGGGTTGTAATTGCTTTGAATTGATTTTGTGGAGAATTGTAGTATTTGGGATTCCAACTTATTTTGTTTACCCGAGGCCGTGCTGTGTGACACGTAAATTGGACAGGTTGTAACGGATTGTACATAACTCAAACACCCCCACACACACACCCCCCCCCATTTTCCCATTTGAGTGGTTTGGGATTAGGAGAAGGAGAGTATTTGATGGAGTGGGGGTACGAAGTGGAGGTACTGACCCGTGCGATCCGCACGGGGGGTTACTACTAGTTAAGAAGTTAATTCGAGTAGGTTAATTGTCTTGATTTATAACAAAAATATGTTAAATTTATCAAGATATTGTCATATAAAATGTCTTATAAATTTACACTTATCTCTAAAAAAAGAATTATCTAAGAATTTTTGGGAAAATAATATTAAATTTATTTACAATGATTTTAGTGTTGATTTTTTTTTTAATATTGGATAAAAAGCCTATTAATGAAATTATAAACTTTTTATAAGGAAATTTTTCAAAATTTATAGTATTGTTGGATTAATAAACTAAGTATTTCAGAAACTAGAAGAAGGAAAAAAAAAAAAAAGGAGAGCTGAAGTCTAATGGGATAAAAAAAAAAAAATAATGCAATTAATTAGTTTTAGTAGAGGAGTTAGGGTCTAGATGATAGGATTTGAACTTCAAATTCCAAAATTAACAAAGACCTAGAAAAATATTAATGAATCACTTTTATCTAGAAATACATTGTGCAAATAGAATGCAAATAGAATTTACATTATGTAAATAAAATTTGCATTCTGCAAATAAAAATAACTTTTTTTTTTCTCTTTTCTTGTTTTGGTTTTTGATGGTAACCAAATTGAAACAATAGAAGTTGGTCAGGATTACCAATTATCCTTAATAAATAATGGTCGTATATACTCCTTCCGTCCACTTACATAGTTCACAGTTACTGTTCACGTGTGGATTAAGAAAAAAAATAATAATATAAATGTTGTGAGTGTAAAAGTAAAATAGGAGAGAGAATGAGTGGAGGGAATAGTAAATTATAATGGTGTTGTGAATATTAAAATAATGTAGGAGAGAGAATGAGTGGGGTAGGGTTAATTTTTTAATAATAAAAACTTTCCATTTTGGATAAAGAAACAAAATGTGAAGTATGTAATTGAACGCCCAAAATAGAAAGTGTGATGTATGTAAGTGAACGGAGGGAGGGAGTATATATAAAAATAATCTAAAACACTTTTGAATTTACACGGGGATGGGTACGGACTACTGTCCTTCTGTTCTTTTTTAGATTTTTGGTGTATTATCTAAAAGTAAGTAGCTCTAATTATAGCAAGCAACTGGACTAGGTAATTACTAGCCCACAAAACCTTCTCCATTTATAGAACCCACAAACAACCAATTTTTACCCATACCCATAGGTCTATCCAATACTTCCTTCGTCATGCTACAAAACTACATTCGTCCCGCTATAAAACTACAGTTACTATTTACATATAAATTAAGAAAAAAGTTAGTGAAAAAAATATTATGAATATGAAAAGTGAGATTAGAGAGATAAAGTGGAATAGAAAATAATGATTTGATTGATATTATGAGTATAAAAATAAAATAGGAGATAGAATTAGTGAGTGAAATAGTAAAAATTCTTTACCATTTTAAAAAATATAAAATTTGTAATATAACATTCAATAAAAAAAAAATGTGCAAGTTGTAACGAAACGAAGAAAATATTCTATTTCCCGGATTTTTACATTCACATACACTCCCTTTCAAATCAAATTAAACTTTTTTTCTTTTACTTTACTTTTATACTCCCCCGTTCCGTTCAAAGTGTCTCAAAATGAAACGGCTACGCGTGAGTAATGGGCGAAAGTGGAGGCAGAAGAAAGCAGGTGTTGTGAGTATGGACAAATTAAATAGGAGAGAGAAATTAGTTTCTCACTAACATTATAAAAAGTCTTGTTTTAAAAACCGAAACAAAGGCACGTACAATTTTTTTTTAAATAAAAAACAAAACTTTTTATAATATATGGAGAAACTAGTTTCCCTCAAAATTTTCTGTTTTTACATTCACGTACACTCCCTTTCAAATCAAATCGAACTACTTTCTTTTACTTTACTTTTATATTATCCAGCTACAATCCAAAATTTCTTACGTTTATCATTACATCATCATTGTTTCCTTCCCATTCAGTCATCACCTTCATTCGTCACCCCCTCAAACTTTCTCTCTCTTCTGACTTCATCAACTGTCTGCTTCTCTCTCCTAATCCCAATGTCTACCATTTCTCTCTCTCCTCCACCTCCATTGCCTTCTCCTGGGGACCATTTCAGCTTCCCATATTCCTTTGACCCAAGTCTTCCCCTCTAAATCTGCTCAATTTGAAGTTCCTTTATCAAGATTTCACCATAGCCAAACAAACCCTCGAGTATGTAATCTTGATTCAACTTCTTTAGGCTGGATTTGAGTCAAATTAGTTTTTGATTTTACTTCATTTATGGATACCCGAACTGGGTTTTCCGATTCCAATGATATAAGCGGTGGGAGCAGTAGTATTTGCTGCATCGCCACCGCCATGGATGACCCCACCACCACCCCGCCATCCGACATCGCTCCCCTCATCCGCCTCTCTCAATCCCTTGAATCAATTTTCGATTCCCCCACCCCTTCTGAATTCTTCCCTGATGCCAAAATCTCCATCACCGGCGGCCCCGACGTCCCAGTCCACCGCTGCATCTTGTCTGCTCGAAGCCCCTTCTTCAAGAACATTTTTGCTGGTAAAGAGAGGAATATGAAATTGGAGCTTAAGGATTTGGCCAAGGATTATGAATTGGGATTTGATTCGGTTGTTAGTGTGTTGGGGTATTTGTACAGTGGGAAAATTAGGGCTTTGCCTAAAGGTGTTTGTGTTTGTGTTGATGATGAGTGTTTGCATATTGCTTGCCGGCCAGCGCTCGATTTCATGCTGCAAGTTCTTTATGCCTCTTTCATTTTTCAGATCCCCGAGTTGGTTTCTTTGTGGCAGGTATTGCTAATTTCTTTTCGATTCAATTCAGTTTATATTTTGTAAACAATTAAGCTATCAGGGCTGACTATGAGTGAATGAGAATAGATAATCTTATAGCTACTGTAGTATCAAGAAGTTTAATGAACATGAAATATCTTTAAGTCACTATATTTGTAGGCTGAAATTTAGATCATTTGTTTGGATTCAAGAGAATGGTTTCTATGAGTTCCCCAATAAAGCTTGTACATGAAAGAAAAAAATTTCTAAGTTCTAGTTTAGAGTGCTTAATTTAAGAACCTTCGAGTTTCCATTCGTGACTACTTTTCAATGCTACAAAGCTCGTAGAGTACACGTGGATATATAGGGATAATTTTCGTTGATAGTTTATCAATAGGATTTGATTAGCTTATCGAAGGTCATTTCCTTTGGAAGAAAGTGAAATAAATTAACCTTGTCAACAATTGAGACCTAATTAATACAACAACAACAAAGCCTTTGTCCCAGAATGATTTGGGGTCGGCTATCATGAATCGTCAATTGAAAAAAATAAAGGAAATTTCTAAGCTTTATCAAAACACAGTCTCAGTTTTTGCATGTCTATGCGTTTTAACAAAATTCTCTTACCTCTATTTGTTCTTAGAGGCGCCTACTAGACGTTCTTGACAAGGCTGTTGCCGACGACATTTTGGTGATTTTATCCGTTGCAAATATTTGTGGCAAAGCTTGCGAGGAATTACTCATGAGATCTATTGAGATTGTAGTCAAATCCGATGTCGATTTCGTAACCCTCGATAGAGCTTTACCTGAAGAAATTGTAAAACAAATTATCAATTCCCGGTTCAAACTTGGCTTGGATGAACCAGAAAGCAGTAGTTTTCCCGATAAACACGTGAAAAGAATACACAGGGCTCTCGATTCTGATGATGTGGAGTTGGTCAGAATGCTTCTGAAGGAAGGGCATACCACCTTAGATGATGCATGTGCACTTCATTACGCAGTAGCCTATGGTGATGCAAAGACTACTACAGAGCTTCTTGATCTTTCACTTGCTGATGTAAACCACAAAAATCAAAAGGGTTATACTGTTCTTCATGTTGCTGCTACACGAAAAGAACCAAAAATAATTGTATCTTTACTTACGAAAGGGGCGGATCCTTTTGAGCTTACACCAGATGGCAGAAAAGCTTTACAGATCTCAAAGAGGCTCACTAGGTCTGTCGATTATTATAAGTCTACTGAAAAGGGAAAAGAATCACCTACGGATCGGTTGTGCATTGAGATTTTGGAGCAAGCGGAAGGAAGAGCTCCTTTATTCGGAGAAGCTTCTGTATCGCTTGCCATTGCTGGCGATGACCTACGTATGAAATTGTTGTATCTTGAAAACAGAGGTGAGATATTCTTCTGGTTCTTTTTACGTTTCTACATTCTATATAGACTTATGACATTTCTGTCCAATCATCGTCAGGTTGCTAAGTAATCTTGTTTATTGATGTTCTTATTCTAAAATCAATTTCTTTCTGCTACTCCATCCGTAGAAAAATAAGTATCCTGTTTGACTTGTCAAACCATTTAAAAGTGGCATTTTACTGGTTTGTATCATTATAAAATTACACGAAAACTATTTCCCTTCTTTTAGCAATGTGACTCTTCTTTTGTGACAACCCAAAAGGAAAGAAAAAAAAACCGACTTTTATTGTGGGGCGAAGGGAGTATAATAAGAGTAATGCTTTGCCAGTAGCTTCGTTTTCTCTGCCTTGCGTCGCTCACCAGTGACTGGGGGTAATCCTTGTTGCATCATCACACCTCCGTCACGAGTCCAACCGGATAATTTCATGGTTGTAGATTAAACTAGTATGGTCATGGTGAACTTGCTGGTTATATTCTAAAAATTTCTAGAAATATTTTTGTGACCTATATATTTGTACTTACTATTTTTTAAGCTTAGTTATGTTTCACATATATTAAGTTCTTAAATGCTAGCATTCATAGTTCATAGTGTGTTTGATCTTCTAGATGGTGTATATTCAATCCTCCTTTCCCCCCTTTTAGTGTAAATCTCTCTTACAGAAAGAGTATTCGTTTCTATAAATCCACAAGGGTCCACAGCTAATTAACGTTGGGAAACAGTCAGAGCCATTTCCAGTGGATTTAAAAAAGGTTCTAGAAAGAAGAAAGGATTTTAAAAAGGTTCTAGAAAGAAGAAATATTGTTCAGACAATGTACACAGAAGCGTTGCTCTACTAGGCCATGAGCAACACTTACGCATACTGATTGTCTGAAACTGTTGCCTCTGATTAGTCCTGGACAATCAGTTTTATTGTAGAATTGGAAGTTTGAAAGAGTGTTTCTCTGCTTATTATTGAGTCGTAACCCTGATTACCTTTAAATGTGAAACTTTCCTGTATAAGCTCACGATGGTTCATATTTTATAAAACAGTTTTGGTTGTGCTGAAAGTCATGTGACTCACATCTCTGTGTTTTTTTTCGGGATTTTTTGTACTCTTTCACCTTCTGGCCCTTCACTAAATTGTCATCATGTACCTCATTTTTCCCTGACACTCCAGTGACTTTTACCCGGTAAAAAAAAATGGCCATTGGATTTTGTCCTGTCCTTACGTTACTACTACATTCTATTCTATGTAACATTAAAACGCTTCATAATTCCAGTAACTTAATAAACATATGAACGTCGTAAGCTACTGGACATTTCTGTTATTTATTTTTTCATCTTCTCGCATTATTCTTGAGGCACAAACATTACATGATGTCAATGCTTAAATCTTTGGCTGTATGATCTGGAGCTTTTCTTTATGAAATCATCTTTATTTGAATGGAATCTTTGGCATGACGATATTGATGAGTTAATTTCCCTATCCAGTTGGGTTAGCAAAGCTTCTGTTCCCTATGGAAGCAAAAGTTGCAATGGACATTGCTCAAGTCGATGGCACCTCTGAATTTTTATTATCCAACTGGAGTTCTAAGAATATGCCCGATCGAACAACAGTGGACTTAAATGATGCACCTTTCAAAATCAAAGATGAGCATCTGGATAGACTAAGAGCACTCTCCAAAACAGGTAAGATTGCTAATTATGAATTCCTATCGCCAAAAAAAAAAAAGTTGACACGTTGTCTATATTGTATCTCATGCTAGGGGCTGAGATGTGCATTATACATACTGGGTGCACATGAAGCAATACTTCAAGTCATTTTAATTTGTGCACCCACCTTGATTTTTTCCTAGTTTGGGAACTCAAGCTCTACTATTATCTTGTGCAGTGGAACTAGGGAAACGTTTCTTTCCACGATGTTCAGAAGTACTTAATAAGATAATGGATGCTGACGACTTGTCCGAGTTCTGTGACTTGGGGGAAGGCACTCAGGATGAGAGACAACTGAAGAAGCAACGTTACATGGAACTTCAAGATGTTTTGACAAAGGCTTTCACAGAGGACAAAGAGGAATTCAGAAGATGTAATAGCATAGCATCTTCATCATCATCAACAACATCCTTAGGGTTGACCAAGGCCAACGGTAAGTTCACCTTCGAGAAATAGTAGCTGTATATTAATGATAAATGTACCATATCGCATAGTTACATTTTCTTGTTTCTAATCTTTGAGATTTGTAGCATATTTTTGATAGGGCGAGAAAAAAAGAAAGCTAGATATATTCCCGGTTACATACTGACAATGGTATATTTGATTTATATTTTTAATTTTCAAGGTTTCTGATCTTCATAGTGTTTCAGATTTCCCTTTGGATTTCTCTTGAACCTTTCTAGCCTGAAGTGCTCAATTTCATTGACATTTGCCTCCCCAAGAATGGCGAGATCAGCTAGTAGCCTGAAGGGATTTTTTCCAAACTCACCCCCAAGAAATCAATCACGAACTCTTGATCCGGGGTCATTGAGTACAAGCATGACTGAGTCAACACTGGTCCACTCGAGTCAACTCGGTCACCAAATCTCCCTTTGATCCATTCCTTCAGTGACTCCATAACCATTACCCCTGCTGTAGTCCAAGTCCTGTTCTCCGGATCATATATATGCCTGCCCCCATGAACCGCAACCTTTATCAATTCCGGGAATTCCAGTGATGGTGTGCCGTATACGTATGGCTCCCCATAACTATTAAAAGTTGGAAAACCGCCTTTGATTGTGAAATCCGCCTTGTGCTCTGCTTTTATTTTCCACTAGCATACGGTGGTTTCAATAGGCTGTACGGTGGAGATGAAGCCGCCGATTTGAACTTTTTCAACTAATTTTGCCATCCAAGCTCCAACAGTAACCACACACTTGTTTCCCCAAATTCTTGCGCCATTGTTTGTCGTATGCACGAAAATCCCATCTCAATCATCATCCTTATCCACAGTTATATTCACCACTTCCGTGTTGTCTCTAAGCAGAGCACCGTTCTTAACCGCCAGTGTCTGAAACATGGAGACAGCTTTTGTGGGTTTAATCGCACCACCTGTTAAGGATAAAGCTACTGCTGTTCCTAGAAATGATCAAACAATGAAGGATGTTGCTGAGTATGAGGCGCCCGCCCCATCTATCTCCATGCGCCCGCCTCACAATGGAGAAAACAAGACTAAAGCCTCGGACCTTGAGGCGCACGCCTCAAGATGTGTCATGCGGCCGCCTCATGGCCCAATGTCTCGGCCACCTTCTCTGGAAGCCAGGCGCACGCCTGGCCCAACATCAAGCGCCCGCCTCGGCCATACTGCAACCCTTGCTTGGTTTAGGAAACATCCCAAAGTTTCTTAATATATTTTTCCTACTTGTATTAGGAATATATTATCAAATCCTACTTGTATTAGGAATATATTATCAAATCTCATAGATTAGGAAACTAGTTTATTCTCCATGTTTAGTTATTATTTACAATCCTTGTACAAATAGGATTCTCCATTGTAACTATAAATATTGGTTCAATGCAAATAAACAAGCTAAGGCTTTCATTCTAACATGGTATCAGAGCGGCAAGATTCAACCCCCTCCCCCAAAACCCTCTAATTTTCGTAACCCTCCCCTCACCCTGATGGTCGGAGTTTCCTCCATCATTCCAAAGGCTCCCCACCAATCCGTCGCTAAAATCGACGGCGAACCTGCCACCACCACTCTACCCATAACCCTAAGCCATAAAATGGTTTCGCCAATTTTGCCCCACCCGTAGGGCTCCCACAAGAACCTTAGATCCCACCATCGCCTCTCTAGTACACCCATCCACCCCCACCACCGCCTTCACCGCCCAAACTCGCCCATCAACCAACCGTATCTCTTACCATACCACCAAATACCACCCCACAAAATCCCCCCCCTACCATCACCAACATCGAAACCCACACCCTAACCACCAAGCCCACAACGCCACCTATCCCAACCCCTCTCCCCCTCCTTCTTGGCTCCTCGATAGTGGTGCAACCAACCACATCACAAACAATCTTTCCAACCTTGCCCTATACACACCCTACATCATTGGCGTGTGACGTCATCATCGGCGATGGTTCCTCCTTCCGATCTCTCATATAGGTTCCTTCTCTCTCCCCACATTCTCTCTTCCCTTCTCAAATTTAATAATATCTTACACGTCCCCCTTATTACTCGTAATATTCTGTCCGTATCTCAGTTTTGTCGTGACAACAATGCCATCATTGAATTCTCCCACTCCTCCTTTCTTATCAAGGACCAAACCACGAGCCAGACACTTATCCATGGACACCTTGAGGATGGCGTCTACATTTGGCACCCTCCGCCCATTCAAGCTCACTCAAGCTCTCTCTCATCGCAGCCAGTGGCATCATAGATTAGGACATCCCTCTTCCCCCATCCTTAGTTTATTACGTAGCAAGTTCAGTTTACCTATTTCCTCTAGTTTACCCCCATGTAATTCCTGTTTTGTCAACAAAAGCCACAAGCTGCCGTTTGCATCCTCCTCTCTCGTCTCCCATGGTCCCCTTGACCTCATCTTTTCGGATGTATGGACCTCTCCAATCCACTCCCTAGACAACCTCAAATACTATGCTATTTTTGTCGATCACTACACCAAATATATTTGGTTCTATCCCCTTAAACATAAATCCGACACCTACAATACATTCCTCCATTTCAAAGCTTTAGTCGAAAAATACTTCAATCGTCCCATCATTCAAGTCTACTCCGACAATGGGGGTGAATACCTCAAACTCACACCCACTCTTGGTCAAAACGGTATCACCCACCTCACCACACCCCCTCACACTCCTGAACACAACGGGTACGCCGAACGCCTTCCTTCAAGGCACTCTCTCTGAAACCGTTTTCATGACACAACCCCCCGGATTTGAGGACTCCACCAACCCATCCTTTGTTTGTCGCTTGTCAAAAGCAATCTATGGCCTCAAACAAGCTCCCCGGGCATGGTTTCAAGAACTCAAAACCTACCTCACCACATATGGCTTCCAACCCTCCTTAGCCGATCCCTCTCTGTTTATCTTCAACAACGCCCCATCTCCAATTTACCTACTTGTCTATGTTGATGATATCATTGTCACCGGCCCCTCCCCCACTCACCTTCAGTCATTCATCTCCAACCTATCCAACCGGTTCTCCCTCGAGGACCTTGGCCCTTGTCACTACTTTTTGGGTGTTGAAGTCGTCCCACAACCATCACGGGCTTCTCCTCTCCCCAGGCAAATATATCCGTGACCTTCTCACCGTCACAAAATGATTGGCGCAAGCCGCTTCCCGCTCCTATGGCAACATCTCCTCCTCGCTCGATCAGCTGCCACTCCAGTTGACCCCAGCTGCATACTGCGTGCTATTGTTGGTGGACTTCGGTACTTATCATTCACTCGTCCGACATCGCCTTCTCGGTCAACAAGCTTGCGCAATTCATGCAAAATCCACAATCTTCTCACTGGATTGCATTGAAGCGTCTTCTACGCTACCTTCATGGCACCATGCATCTTGGTCTTCAGATTTTTGCGAAATCTCCTCCCTCCCTTCATGCGTTACGCGATGCTTGGATTGGGCGGAGACAAAGATGATTTCATATCCACTTCGGCTTACTTGTTTACTTGGGTAAGAACCCGGTCATTTGGTCTTCACGAAAACAACGTTCTCTTGCTAGATCCACTACCGAGGCCGAATTAGGGCTATCGCCGACACCGCAGCCGAACTTACTTGGGTTGGAAACTTACTCACCGAGCTTGGGTTTCCATCCCCTGCTACGCCTGTAATTTACTGTGACAACCTTGGTGCCACCACCTACTCTGCACATCCGGTTTTTCACTCTCGTATGAAACACGTGGCCCTCTCATTTCATTTTGTTCGTGAGCAAATTCGGCCGGTTCCCTTCGAGTACAACACATTGCCGGTTCAGATCAACTCGCAGATGTTCTCACAAAACCACTGCCTCGCATACGCTTCCAATATCTTATCTCCAAGATTGGCCTTCTCTACGGATCGTCCATCTTGCGGGGGCGTGTTAAGGATAAAGCTACTGCTGTTCCTAGAAATGATTAAACAATGAAGGATGTTGCTGAGTATGAGGCGCCCGCCCCATCTATCTCCATGCGCCCGCCTCACAATGGAGAAAACAAGACTAAAG
Source organism: Adenophora triphylla var. japonica (assembly GCA_022495995.1). Classification (NCBI taxonomy): domain Eukaryota; kingdom Viridiplantae; phylum Streptophyta; class Magnoliopsida; order Asterales; family Campanulaceae; genus Adenophora; species Adenophora triphylla. The sequence goes on from JAFEMH010000020.1 coordinate 1,156,592, forward strand.
CCTCGGACCTTGAGGCGCACGCCTCAAGATGTGTCATGCGGCCGCCTCATGGCCCAATGTCTCGGCCACCTTCTTTGGAAGCCAGGCGCACGCCTGGCCCAACATCAATCGCCCGCCTCGGCCATACTGCAGCCCTTGCTTGGTTTAGGAAACATCCCAAAGTTTCTTAATATATTTTTCCTACTTGTATTAGGAATATATTATCAAATCCTACTTGTATTAGGAATATATTATCAAATCTCATAGATTAGGAAACTAGTTTATTCTCCATGTTTAGTTATTATTTACAATCCTTGTACAAATAGGATTCTCCATTGTAACTATAAATATTGGTTCAATGCAAATAAACAAGCTAAGGCTTTCATTCTAACAACTCAACACTGCAACCCATTTCTCCGGCAACTAAATCCTGCCGGAGAATTCTTGACTCACTTGACTCCGGTCAAGAACCCGGTGGGGTATCACGAAAGAGTTGCAATTTTCAATGACAGCAAGGAGGGTCTTGTCATTGAATGGAGGATGTCAAGTTGTGGGGTCTTGAAGTAAACCTTAAACCCAACTTCAGATTCAGCCTCCTGCCAGAGTTTGTTTGACTCGATAACCATGGAAGAGTAGTACAGTCAAATCGAGTAATAGACTGGTGCACCAGGATTTGGGGGTCAAAATTTCGTGTCATTTTTCCTAAATTAAATTAAAGGGAGTCCAAAAATTGCAAAATTTATGGATTTTACTTGAAAGTGTTATATTTTTAAACTTAAAAGAGGTAAAAATGACATAATTCTAAAATTAAGGGGGTCCCTAGCTTCGTCATTGGACTGGTGTGCTTTCAATTTCAGTAGTTCATTTTAATCTCATTAATTCATATTTATAAAATCATTTGAGATTTTTTTCAATATTTTACTTATTGAACACATCTCTTTCGCCACTAGACTGGTGTGCTTTCAATCCCAGTAGTTCAGTTTCGATTTTACCTTTTCCCAAACTTGATTAGTCCATGATCGACATTTCAAGATTATTTCCGGTTCCCTTGCTCCCCGAACCCGAGAGTTCGAAACCAGAATGGGGAACCTGAACTGTTTTGCCATTGTCGACTCTTACCATTATTTTCATGTCAGATAGTAAACCATTAAATCTAGGTAGGTGGATATATCGATATTATTTAAGGTCTATTTTCTTCGGATTATGGAAAAGGTATGTTTAGTAGAATGTCATCTTCACGTAATACTCTCTCAATTTTGAATTTTGTGTTTTTTTAATAAATTTAAAACAATAGTTATAACTTAATTTAATTATCTTAACACAAAATTAAAATTTATCAATTCTACACAATTATAAATATTTTATTAAAAATTTTAAATTTTTATTAGATGATTAAATCAATTTATAATTATTGCTTAATATTTATATTTTTTTTTAAAAGTTAAAATTACCTTTCTTGTATGGGAGAGTATGATACTCCCTCCGTCCCATTAATAACTTCACTTTTTGTCAAAACGGGTGTTCCGTTTAAAGCTTCACCTTTCCTAAAATGACAAAGAATCTGATAGAATTATGGAGAGAGAGTCGAAGTCAAACAAACAAGGAAGAGAGAAATTGAATTGAATGACTTAATTTTATTATGAAACTTAAGTTACATATTTATAGGGTTAGAGTTACAAGGATAGAATCAAATAATATCTCTAAGAATCAAATGATATCTCTAATGATATACACAATATCTCTAAATATATATAACAATATCTACTGAATATAATATAAAGATATTATATTCTTTATATGCTCTCGCAAGATGGACGTTCCTTGGATAAGTCCAATCTTGAAGAGAGATGAGATGAGCCGGGTTTGAAAATGATGTTGTTCCCGGTCGTGTGCGTGGTTGCCTGTGATGTGGTTCCTCGCGTCCGAGGTGGTGATAGGCTGGGTTTTGCTGAGGGTTTGATCATAGAGGTGTAGGGGTTTCGGCTGAAGGGTATTGTCGAGGGTTAGATAGAGTTGTAGGGGTTTCAGCTGAAGGGTATTGCAGAGGATTTGATAGAGATGAGGGGTTTTGGCTGAAGGGTATTCTTGAGGAAGATAGGGTTATGTTGATGGCGGTAGGTTTTGCGAGGGTGAAGAGCGAGCAATAGGTTTTGCGAGGTAAGGGGTGGTTTGTAGGGTCTCGGCGAGAGGGGTTTGAGCCGAGGGTGAAGGAGCGACGATGAGTAGGCGAGGGTTTTGAAGGAAAAGTAGGGTTCCAGCAGTAGGTATTGTCGAGGGGTTTGAGGGGTTTTGGTGGCGGAAGGGGTTTTTATGGCAGTGGGTTTTGGTGTCAGGTGTGGAGGTGGTGTGTGAGGTGGGGAGGGTTTCGGCTTTGCCGAGGGTGTTTTGATTAGAAGGGAGGAGAGAGAAGTTGAAGAAGGGAATAAAATAGGGTTTCGGCTATTAGGGTTTTGCCGTGGCTTGGTAGTTGAAGAGAGGGGGGAGGCTGTGAGTGAGGCGGCCGCCGGAGGAATGGTGAGGCGCCAGCCTCACTTACAAGAAGTTCAATTTTATTTTATTTATTTATTATTATTTTTTTTAAGGAGGTGAAGGGGGATGATGCGGTGGTGTTAGGGTTTTAGCTGAGGTGGGTAGTTTTAGGGTTTGGGACGGAAGTGGGTTGGAGAAAGTAAAGAAAAGAAAAAAAAAACAAATAAGGTTTCGGCCTTTTTGGAAGGTTTGAGCCGAGGGTGGTGAAGGAGAAGGAGTTTCGTGTGGTGGTCTGAAGGTGGTGATGGGAGGAGATTTCGGCTGGTAAGGGTTTGCCGAGTGGTTTAGGGATGGAGGAGAGTGGTCAGTTGAACAAGAAGGGGCGGTGGAATTGGGGCAGCCCTGAAGGAGTTGTTGTGTGTGTGTTTCGGCTGAAGGTGGGTGAAAGGGGGAGGGTTTCGGCTTTGGGTTTTGCCGAGGGTTGTGGTGATTTAGAAGGGTGGCGGGAGTGATGGTGAAGAGGGGAGGGTGTGGCGGCAGAAGGTTTTGCCAAGGTGGAGAGGGTTTTGATGTTTGTGGCGGAAGCAATGGTGGAGTGGGGGTTTGGCGGCTTAGGATTTTGCCGCTATGATTTTGGTGAAGAGGTCCTACAATGGATCATTTTGCTCTGATACCGTGATAGAATTATGGAGAGAGAGAGTCGAAGTCAAACAAACAAGGAAGAGAGAAATTGAATTGAATGACTTAATTTTATTATGAAACTTAAGTTACATATTTATAGGGTTAGGGTTACAAGGATATAATCAAATAATATCTCTAAGAATCAAATAATATCTCTAATGATATATGAGTACACAATATCTCTAAATATATATAACAATATCTATTGAATACTCCCTCCGTCCCGGTTCACTTGGCACCAACTTTTTGGGTGTAGGAATTAAGGAAAAGTGATGTAAGAAAGAGAAAAAATTAAATGTTGTGAGTATGAAGAATTAAATAGGAGAGAGAATGAGTGGGAGGAATAGTTAGGAGAGAGAATGTTGTGAGTGTAAAAGTGAAGTGGGACGACCCAAAATGGAAATTAGTGCCAAGTGAAGTGGGACGGAGGGAGTATAATATAAAGATATTATATTCCTTATAGAATCTTTACAATTCCACCCACTTATTCTCTCTCATATTTTACTATTACACTCAAAACATTTTTCAAATTTACTATTTTCTCCACTCATTCTCTCTCCTATTTTACTATTACACTCACAACATTTTCTCCACTCACCAATTTTCTTAATTTACGTGCCGAGGCCAAAATAGTGAACTTATTATTGGGACGGAGGGAGTATACAGTAAGATATTACCTCTCCTAGTTGAAAGTCAACACATCTTATTTTCCTACCTCAGTTCAAAATATCATGTCCAATAAACTTTATCAAGAGAAATTTATAAATTATTTTGACATTTATATTTATTTTAAGACTAAGAGGGAGTATATGTTTTGAATCAAATTACAATAATCTTGGCTTTAAACCTCCTCAATTTATTAATAATTTAATATCAATGAATTTAGCCCACCGTATAAGAATGCCCAGTGCCCCCGGCACAATTGTAAAGCCCAGTTAAACTCCATACAACCTATCTCTCTTTCTCTCTCTCTCTCTCACACACACACACTCATGGCGGAAAACCCAATTGATGTTCCTCAAATGAAGTCCTGTTTTCAAGAAAATGAAGAAGCCAGTTTGATTTACCCTTTCGACACCGGTTTGGAGCAGAGTGATCACTTGTCTTGTTCTGTTCCTCAAGAACGCTTTGTTCTTGATGGAAATGAAGGATCGTCTGAGAAATGCGAAGAGGGTATCAGCCAAAATCAAGAATTTGGTGAATCTAAAAGCATTTATGTTCCTCAAGAACGCTTCGTTCATCAGCCTGTTGCTGGAAATGCAGAATCTTTGGCGGAATTCGAAAAGGGTTTTAAGCGAAATCAAGAATTTGGTAAATCCAAGAACGTTTCTGTTCCTCAAGAACGCTCTGTTCTTCAGCCTGTTGATGGAAATACAGAATCATTGGCGAAATTTGAAGAGGGTATTAACCGAAATCTAGGATTCCCCGAGTCCAAGAACATTTTTGGTAATGATGTTCGACAATATGGGTGGAAATTTGATGTTATTGATGATATTGCTGTAATTGAGACTGTAACTGGGGGAGTACGTGAAGAAGAATTTGTGGGTTTTGCTTGTTATCTCGAAAAGAATTGTTGGAATCCGATGAAGAAGCAAGAAAAGTATGGAAATAATGTGAATTTGTGGCGAAAAGTGAAAAAAGGATGGAGAAATGGGTCAAAAACTAGTGGGACTGAGAAGGGTATGACCCCTTTGATTGAGAATCCAAATGTGTATAAAAGGGTTTATCAGAGATCTGTTTTTCTTGATGAACAAACAAAGGAGAGGAAGAGTGAAGTACATTTTGGCTCAATAAAATGCTCAAGATCAAATGAGTATAGTAACGTTTTGACCCGATATCTTGATGGTCAAAACATGGGTCACAAGAATTACCGAATGAAGAATAAGGAGGAGGGACAGAGTTGTTCAAATGTAGAAGAACAAGTGAAGAACATGAAAACTAACAAGGTTTGCAATGTGTGGAGAAAGTGTTCAAGGACTAATTGGAATGAAGATCAAAATCTCTTTGAAAAGAGAGGAAAGGGGTCCAAAAGGGTTCACTATATGGAGTGTACAAGGGCGGATTCGAATGAAAATATTGTTGGACACAAGTCTTGTGGATTGAAGAAGGTTTACAGGAGAAACGAAATGGAGGCCATGAGGTTTGTAGGGGTAGAAGAACAAAAGAAGACTTGGGCAGAGGTTTATTACTGTGGTTTAACCCCTGATGTGATGAGAGAGTACAATGGCCTGGTTGCAACCAAGCATATTCATGTCAACTATATTCCTAAGCATTCAATTTTCGGTATGATTTCGTTTCATTTTCCTTAATCTTGTAACAGATTATTTTTAATGATGTATTTTGGAGTAGGAGAGAAATGTTGTGTTTGTGTTAACATTTTTAGAGGTTAATTTGCAGTGAAAAGGAGGAGAGAAGCAAGTCAAGAAGTTGCTGTGAATTGAAGAAATGTCCAGAGGGGATTCTGCAGAAGACATATTGGGGAAAGCCTATGATAGTGATCATGTGTAACCTGTACAAGTCGATGTAGATGGATAGCGTTATTGTTGGCTAGTTAATCATTGAATTGTTCAACAAAATTTTGGAGGATGAAAATATGGATTTATGAGGTCTTAAAATTTAGGCTTGGACCCCCTCTCTATTAATTAGATTAGGAAAAAGGCTCAATTCATCTAATCCCCATCTCGCGAGATTCAAACCCAATACATTACATACACACAAGATCTAAAATTTCATATACACCCCCACGCCCTCAAATAACTAACTTATAATACTATTTCATCTCTTATAACTAACTTATAAAACTTATTTGTGTCTTATAACTGAATTATAAGATAATTTTTACAACAAAAAAAATTAAAATTTTCAATAATAACAATGAATTAATCTCATAATTTACACATTAAGTCTCTTATAACTGAATTATGAGACCAATTTGCCTATTATAACTAATTTTTCTCTTATAATTGTCTTACTGACTTGTAAGACTATTTCATCTCTTATAATTCAGTTATAAGACAATTTTTTCAACAAAAAAAAAAAAAAAATCAAAATTTCAATAATCACGAATTGGTATCATAATTTACACATTACAACTTTTATAAGTAGCTTATAAGACTACTTCGTCCCTTATAATTGACTTATAAGACAATTTTTTCAATCAAAAAAATCAAAATTTCCAATAATAACAACGAATTAATCTCATAATTTACACATTAAATTAAACACAGCCAAAACATCCATTGTTGGGTGTTTAATATTTTTTGGTGGACTTAGTATTACGGGGTGTTCAACTATTGTGCGGGGAATAACAATTCTCTTTTTTAATTGGAACAAAAAATACCTTTTTTCTTCCCCACTTTCCAGTTTCCACTTTCCAGTTTCCAGTTTTTCATCCAAAGCATCCATTGATTCCGACGATGGCAAAACCATCCCCACTACCCAGATTCGATCAAATTAAACACAGCCAAAACACAAATTAAACTGATTTCATAAAGTTCAACAAAAATATTTTCCTAAAACCCAGTCATTCGTCATTCATCAAATAGGGTGAATTTGGGCAAAAATCAGGAAATCACCCAGATTCGATCTAATCAGACTAACAGATCAAGGTACCTGAGTTCATCGATTTCACCTAAGGAGGACATAATTACATGAAGATTTGGGCAAGATGGACGGCCGATAGGAGAGTCCAATCTTGAACATAATTACATGAAGATTTGTTGTTGCTGAAAAACGTTGATGTTGCTGAAGGTTTGTTGTTGCTGAAGCTACTGTCCAGTTTGCACGGTCGTGCCAATTTGCACGCACGGTCGTGCGGCCATTGTTGATTTTTTTTTTGAATGACGTCGTAACGACGAGGAATTTTGTGTCTCATCGACTACGTCTCAACGACGATTTTATGTCTCGACAACGAGTTGTGTTTGAGGTTTATTTTACGTCGCAATGACGAGGACTTTTACGTCTTAACGACGAGAAATTTTGGTTTGAGTTATGAGTTTTACGTCACACTGATGACTTTGGTTTGGGTTATGAGTTTTACGTCACACGGACGACTTTGGTTTGGGTTATGAGTTTTACGTCACTCGGACGACTTTGGTTTGGGTTATGAGTTTTACGTCACACGGACAACTTTAGTTTGGGTTATGAGACTTTAGTTTGGGTTATGAGTTTTACATCACACGGACGACTTTGGTTTGGGTTATGAGTTTTACGTCACACGGACGACTTTGGTTTGGGTTATGAGTTTTACGTCACTCGGACGACTTTGGTTACATTGAGATAAAAGAAAAAATTTAAGAAGAAGAAAATTTTCGAAGGGGAGAAATAATGCTCAACGTTACATTGAGATAAGAGAGAAATTTAAGAAGAAGAAAATTTTCGAAGGGAAGAAATAATACTCATCGTTACATTGAGATAAGAAAAAAGTTATAAGAAGAAGAATTTTTTTTGAAGTGGCCAAAGAGATAAGTACTTTTAGAAAATTAGGATCAAGAAGAAAAAGAAAAAAAGTAAAGGTGGCGGAGAAGTTCTTCTATGGATCTTAGCTCTGATATCATATTAGAATAAAGAGAGTTAGACGGAGCCAATCAAAACTTGGAAGAGAAGAATTGTATTGAATGACTCCATTGATTATGATGTTAGAGATACATATTTATAGAATTACAATGAGGAGATAATCTCCTAAGAAGAGAAGGATTCTAATCTAGGTAAAGGTAATCTCCTAGGAGGAGAAGGATTCTAATCTAGGTAATCTCCTAGAAGGAGAAGGATTTCAATCTAATACAAAGATTGTGTTTCCTAATCTAATACAAGGATTGTGTTTCCTAATCTATTAATAACAATATATCCTTGTTTCCTAAACTATACTCCCTCCGTCCCACGTTAGTTGAGACTAACTTTTTGGGCACACCAATTAAGGAAAAGTAAGTGAGAGAAAAAGTGAAAGAAAATGTTGTGAGTATGAAGAATTAAACAGGAGAGAGAATGAGTGGGAGGAATAGTTAGGAGAGAGAATGTTGTGAGTGTAAAAGTGAAATAGGAGAGAGAATGAGTGGGGTAAATAGTGAAGATTCCTTTGCCATTTTGGGCAGTCTCAACTAACGTGGGACGACCCAAAAGAGAAAGAAGTCTCAACTAACGTGGGACGGAGGGAGTATATAACAATATATACTTGAATATAATATTATGATATTATATTCCTAATACTGAGTTCATCTTTTTTTTTTTTTTGATACTCAGATTTCCAGCTTCGCCGGACTAATCGCCGGACTAATACTGAGTTCATCGATTTCACCTAAGGAGGCTGGTATGCTTTGCTTGTGAGAAACCCATGGAAGGATGTTGATAACTGCCATTTTGACTCCATTGTTGTGAAAGAAAGTTGATAAATGGTTCTTTGACTTTGAATTATCAGTGGGATGGAGGGAGAATAATATTAAGTTATTGTTAGCGTAGATAATTGGGTTAGAAGAGAGAAAGTGTGTAAAAGAATAAAATGTGAGTAGTTGTTGCTAATATAACAAATGAGTCTCAATATTTGTTAAGTATTAATGCATGAATTTTGGTCACAAAATTTTTGATTGTTCAAATCTTAGATCTAGAACATTCGAATCAAATCAGAAAATTGAACTGCACCAAATAAAATATTAATTAAATATGCACATTTTAGTGAGACTGAGGGAGTATATACTTTTAATTTTGGGAGGGCTTATTGCCAATATAACAAATGCTTATCCACCAAATTTTGTAAATAGACATAATCATCATTCCATAATTTAAGAAGTTAATGAAATACTTTAGGGATTAATTATATTCACTACAACTTTTGCATATTCATTATATTTGTTAAATTAATATTAATTAAGTATTATACATTATCTGATTGTAGTGAGAATTTATTATTGGATACAAAATAATTACAATGCAAATTTCACCATATTACAAACCATTTATAAATGAATAAATAAATAATACATTCTATAAAAATACTAACAAGCCAAATATTCTATAAAAATACTAACAAGCCAAATTTTAGTAACTAGTATTAAATAAAATAAAAATATTAGTATCTATTATGGGACTGAGGGAGAGGGTACAATCTATCTGACTTTAAAATTAAGGAGTTGAACACCCACAAGACGAAGCGATATATCTCAACCTCAACAGCCACCACCGCCACCGCCACCACCACCACCGCCATCACCACCGCCACCACCACCACCGCCATCACCACCGCCACCGCCACCACCACCACCACCACCGCCATCACCTCCTCCACCACCATCACCACATCCACCTCCATCGCCACCTCCAATGACATCACCACCTCCACCTCCATTGCCACCACCTCCACCACTTCCACCACCTCCTTCAACACATCTGCAAACACAAGCTAACAATAAAAATACTGCAACCACACAAACGAAAACTGTTATAATCACAGCTGGATAGTTTTCCATGATAAGATATATTAATGGTACTAATAGTTTCCATGATTTGAAATATATAGTATAGCTGTTTCAGTGCTTAACGAAATCCAAAGGCTGTACTTTGGAAAATTCAAAGTCAACTCATGGAACTGTCACAGTCAAGGGAATTCAAGATGAGCACTACAAGAAAAGAGAAATTACTTTTGACAACGTTTTTATTAACAACGTTTTCTCTAAAGAGGCATTTACAAAAAACTTCTATAAAAATTACAAAAAACTACTTTTGTAAATTGAAAGCACTATTTTCTTTTTAAAAAAAAAAAAAAAAAATAAAAAAAATAACATAAATAAACATAAAATGTAAAACAATCATTCTTCAGTTCGAGGAATATTCTGCATGATCACAAACTACTTCAACAAAGCTTTAATTCGAAATGCTTAATCTTCAACACTAACAACTTAAATTTTACTGATTCAAGGTGCATGCATTACGAATTGACTCTCCAATTCCATCCAATTCTCACATTCCAATGACCAAATTGAATCAAATTAAAACCCCTAACGAGAGAAATTCAGATCTACTAACCTTCATTCTGATAAACAACTGATAAACATGATAAACAACTGATAAACAACTGATAAACAATCGATAAATAACTGATAAACATGATAAACATGATAAACAACGGATAAACATGATAAACAACGGATAAACATGATAAACAACTGATAAACAAATGATAAACATGATAAACAACTGATAAACAACTAATAAACAACTGATAAATAACTGATAAACAACTGATAAACAACTGATAAACAACTGATAAACATTATAAAAAACTGATAAACAAATGATAAACATGATAAACAACGGATAAACAAATGATAAACAAATGATAAACATGATAAACAACTAATAAACAACTGATAAACAAATGATAAACATGATAAACAACTGATAAACAACTGATAAACAACTGATAAACAACTAAAAACCTTAAATCGGGACAGAGGGAGTATATACTACCAATTATAATTACATATACTAATAAGCCCAAATATTATACTACGACCTTGTCTCATAAATGGGCTTCCCACTTGATTTGGTTTGCGATAGTTGTGCTTTTACTCTCATTTACTGTACATCAAATCAAATAGTGTAATGTTTTGAAAATAAAAGAAAAATGACTACTTGTTGAATTAGTTTTTTTTTATGCCACTATTCATCTTGTTAGTACAAGTTTTCATTTTATTGTTTCATTGGTTTTGAATTTCACAGGGCCTAAGCTGATATGCCTTAGTTTAGTGGTTAAAGGGGCACATAGGTCATTTTTCTATATTATCAAAGTTAGTGTTGAGAACTTAAAAGTTGGTTACTGTAAGGCGAAAGCTGCTGAAACCAGGTGATTAGTATGAAGAATTATATGCAGCCGCTTTGTTGGTTTTTAGTAAAGCCAATAATTTTCAGGATGCGATCATCAAGTTATTTTAGGGGTAGAAAATTAAATTCATACTGGGTGAATTTGGCTTGATCAACAAAATAGGCCTGAATTTCTTATAGCTTGGGCGGAATCAATGGACTCGCCGGAGGTGCGAAAGGTGGTCGCCGGAGATGGGTTGACCGGTTGAGTAGATAGAGAGAGTGAACAGAGGAAGTGTGGGTGTATGTTTTGCGTGAAAAATGGTTTTTATTAATATTCATATTTAATTAAGTAATTTTTTGTAAAATTCTATCTTACATGTTTTTTTTATAAATGCCATCTTTTTTAATGAGTTTTTTGTAATAAACCCTTCTCTAAAAACTTTGTAAAATATTCATTACAACAACGTTTATATAATAAAAGTTGTGTTAATGGTCTTTTTACAACGTTTTTAAAAAAACGTTGCATAGACGACAACATTTGGTTATAAACGTTGTGAAACACTAGACTTTTCACAACGTTTTTTAAAAAACGTTGAATGTTTTTTTATAAACGTTGTAAATTTTCTCAAATTAAAAAAAAACTATAAAAAAGGAAAATAAAATAAAAACAGAAGAAAACAACGGGCATTTTTCCCGCACATCGCCAAAATTCAATTGAGCCTTTTTTCCCCAAATCGCCTTTTCCCAAATCGCTTTCTTCCTATTCTAGCTAAGGGCATCGATCGATTGACCCTTTTTCCCCAAATCTCCTTTTTCCAAATCGCTTTCTTCCTATTCTAGCTAAGGGCATCGATCGACGGCGACGGCGGGGCAAAATCAACGTCGCACCTGGTGATAATCGTCGGACTCTACAATTGAAGAGTTATAGGGCAAGCTTTCCATTGCCACAGCGTCACCAATACAAGGTTCCATTCATCTTCTCCTCCTTCAACTATTCTTAATATCAGTGCCAATTTCTAATATTTGCTTCTTGTAAATCAATTGCTATTTTTCAAGGATCGACATTAACTGGAATGGAATTGGGAAAATCATTTTTCCTCTTAAGTTTCAGTTTACCCTAATGGAGAGAGGTTATTTTTGAGGTAAGTTTGAATCTCTTATATATGCTTGTTCACGTTTTCTTTCTCTTTCTCTAGACTTAATCATCAAATGAATCTGCTTATCAAGAGTTGTACTTTGCTCTTCAAATGAAGATTGTTAGTTTGGAATAACATTTCTATGGCTGGGTTTGTATGTAACTAGGTAGATGGACTATATCTAATTGATCTATGTCTTACTAGTTGTTGATTGCGATTAATTTATTTGTTTTACGAACATCTATGCATGTCATTGAGTTATTGTCTTCACTTGAAGAATTAAGGCTTTGATTGTCAAAACTGAAATATTCTTCTACATGTGTTCTTAATCTTATGAATTTGAAATGTTTTTCCTTGTCTGGGGTTTAATCTTGTTTCTTTAATGAATGAGGGTAAAAATGTAAACTTGTGAATACAATGTACCAGCTAAATTTTTCCGAGCATGAACTTCTCGAAGTAAGAAGGATGACTCTCTGAGTAGAACAGGGGTAGGAATATGTTTCAGCTTATCGGTGAATGGGTTTTTAAGTTAAGGCGTTCATATCCTACTTGTGCCAAGATTTGAGATTTTTTGAGTACGTATTTCCCTCAAATTCATTTAAAAAAAATTAAGGATAGCTTCTTCTTATGTTTTGATGATGTCTCACTTTAGTGTAAAAAATGATTCATTGGTATTATACAAAAAAAGAAAAATATAGAAATCATTTAAATTGTTGTGTTAAAATATAGGAGTACTATAACACTTGATGCTGCAGGAATTGTGCTTATCAATCTTCCTCCACGTGGCAGGACTGATCACCTGGCTCCTTGACCTGAAATCAGAACCCACGACTAGCCGGATGTGTCTCCGGCGAAGACGCTCGGGCGTGAGAGTAAGATCACAGTTGTATAAAGCTCAAAATGTATTGAATAATGAACTCAGAATACAAAATGGCAGTTACCTTTCACCGTTTGTTAGTGATGAAGTATTTATAGACAAGAGTGGTGTATTTTTGGGGAGGCGACATGTGCTCCGAGATTGTAGCGGCAGTTACTTGGACGTGGGAACATGTCTATAACGGTCCCTGATTTGTAGGGATGTGGTTATGAGGATTGTTCAACCAAATAAGCCGGCAAGTGTTAAGTCGTCACTTGTTGATTTAGGTCGAGGTCGCCACTCGTGATATGGTCGACCTGACTGTCGGGTAGAGCATGGTTTGTACCCGAATTGTAATATGGATCATGAGGTCGGACTAAGTTAGGTCGGGACCTGGTAGGTCGGACCATGGGCTTAGTCGGCCCGATACTTGAGATGGGCTTTGGGCCTTGTTTTGATTGGACCAGCCTTATTGGGAATGTGGAGACCAAGGCTGTCTGTAATTGGACTTTACTCGTTTGGCCCAACTCGACACTTTTGGTATGTTCAGTGGCCCCCAACTTTCGAGTTGACTTCGTCGACTTGGAAGTTAAGAAGATTTTGACGAAAATTGCTTTACTCGCGGGTCGATGTTAGTCTTTGAAGTAGGTCGACCATGATGACGTGGCAACATCACGATCGTTGGCGATGAACGGTTGGAGATGAAGGAGCGCCGATTTTCGTAATGATTACAATTCTGACGTTTGGAACTCCTTCTCGAAAACCGCTTCAGTTTTTAATTTTGGAAAATTAATTTCGATTTTCCTTTCCCTTTCCAAATTTAGGAAAATATAAATAGCAAAATCCCTCTTCGTTTAGAACTTTTACCGTCCTAAAACTCTTCTTCTCCGGCGATAATCACGGGATTGCAGCAAGATTTAAATCTAGTTCTCGGCTTCAGCAACGAACCTACCTTCTGCAATTAATTAAGGTATTTCCCTCGTATCCTTGCTTTAAGGTTTTAATTTATGCACTGTTCTTCGTTTCCGCCATGGCTAGGACCTTTAGTTGCGAACCGGGGCGTGGTATGGCTCTTTGCCTTTGTTAAGTAGGGCATGCAAGAATGTGAACGGTGAGTGGAGAGTGATGTCCTTGGATGAGTGTGCCTCCATTTTGACTAGTTGGGGGTTGAATTACCTTTGAGATAGGGCTGCCCATTGTAGGAGAAATTGAAAATGTGGTGATTGACGACTCAAATGTTGTCGCTTTTCATCTATTCCATGAACTGCTTGACCATATCACCTTGTTTTATGTTAGGGACGTCCAAAAGCCCTCCTTCCTTAGAAATAGAATAGGTTTTCCGGGGGAGTCTAGGTCGTCCTTAGGTAGGTCGGCGAACATGATCATAGGGCCCGACTCCCCTGCTTCCTCTTTTGCTTGTACAGATATGGCGACTCAAGAAGGGAACGCTGCCTCAACTTCTTCTGGTCCTCGAATTGTCAACGCCTTTGGGCCCAATGTGGTGCCAGGCAAGAATGAGAGGGGCTATGTGCCCCAACGACCTACCCGTGGAAGGAAGAATATGGAATCCCGTTACGATATGATCTACAAATTACGTGGGGTGAATAGGGCGGACTTTAGGGTGACCATCCTCGGCCCAGAGAAAGATTTTATGGCCAAATACCGAGGTACTTTCACTAGGGATAAAACCAAGGTAGCTTTCTTTTATGGTCAATTTGAGGTGGGTTGAGGCTACCATTGGATCCTTTCATCAATGAGTTTTAAGTGTATGGATGCCCTCCCTCTTCGGCTCGGTGCTAACACTTGTAGAGTCTTTGGTGTGCTTTGCAATGGTGTGTAGGCTCTTGGGCCATGAGCCTTGTATGAAGGTTTTCAAAGAGTTTTTGGTGCCAAGCTAGATAAGCATGATTGGGGGATTAGTACTCCTTCCAAGCCTAACTCTCCAAAGTTGTTTGCCACCCTTCCTAATAAACACAACCGCTGGAACTCGCACGTAGTTTTGGTTGAGAGCGGTGGGATGGGAATTTCCTCTACCCGATGACGAGTCGACGTTATCGGTGAGGATAATTCTTTGGGAGCCTCCTTGGTGTAAAACTTTGTATAGAAACTGTGTGCCACACAGTCGAGATGGACCCGTCGGTTGGGAGTCATTAGTGACAACCAAGTACAATTATACTCTAGGCTGGGATGATGCACGGAGATGAGGTAGCAGAGCCCCTTGTGCACTGTATTGAGAGGCCGAGGTGTACCACGATTGGGTAACTCACTCTTTGGGGAGATTAGAGGAGAATTGTCGGTTTTGCCGAAGCAAGGCGATTCTTGCAAGAACAATGGAGAACACATTGGTGGTAAGGGTTTACTCGCCTTCGTTCATTAGCTCGTCCAATGTTAACTTGCATAAGTGATTTTTTATAGGCGTATAGGATTGCTTTGATCTGCATACTTAACTTTCAGCTCGTCACTTGCTTGCTCGCACTTTGTAGAATCGATCAATTCGTACATAGAAGCTGCTTGTAATCGTATCTCTGTATTTATCAAATGGTTTGTTCATATGTAGAATTAATTCGTACATAGAAGCGATTTTATTTGCATACGTGACTCTTAGCCCATTCATTGTCTATTCGCATGTAGAAGCTGGTTAGCTTCGTACATAAATCCGTTTCGAATTGTCACCTGTACTTATCAAATTGCTTGCTCGTATGTAGAATTAATTCGTACATAGAAGCATTTCGTATTGTCGAACTAACACTTTGATGTCGTGCGGTTTTGACTCCCGAACAAGAAGCCGCCATGGTTCGAATTGTTGGAGTTTCGACAAGAAAAAAGGCTAAGAGGGCCACGGGTTTGTGAATGCTAAGGCAAGCGAGAGAGAGGGAGGCGCTGTAAGGAATAATTTACTCTCGAAAAGGACAATCTTTGGGCTGATCCCAATGGAGGAGGTCGAGATAGAGGACCTTCAGCGAGTGGCTCCCATTCCATGAATGTGAATGAGGGAGGAGGAATCCGGCCAGTCGCCTAGGCCAAGTCGAGCTGCGATCCGGTTCGAGGCCAATCTTTGCGACCTCTGGAGCCGAGATGGCGGGGTCCGGCCGATGAATGTGGTTGAAATTAATGATGATGCCGTCGAGGAGGAAGATGATCGGGCGTTGAGGACAAGAAAAGATCAAGGTGCGGAAAGGGCAAGGCCGTCTCCCAAATCCACTCCCTCCTCTAGCCCCTCCCAGGAGCCAAGAATCCATAGATGCTTTGATTCGAAGCTTAGCGATGTTCCCCCTCTCATTGGGGTCAACGGCATGACTCGCCGCTATCTGGTGACGCTTGGTCAAGTGGTGGTGAGAAGGGCCTTGGATGTAGATCTCCTAGCTCACTTTGCGAGATAAGGGGATGACTCCCGAGAGGAATTCACGGCCCGATGCAGGTTGGTACACGGCGAGGTAAACCTTTACTTTCCCTTTCTGTTTGGTCGCTTATTACATTAGTTCGACGGTTCACCTTCTATGCCTTAGCCAGAGCTAATACTTCAATGTTTTCTCTAATGCGAGTCTCTCACCATGAGCGAGCAAGCTAAAAGCTCTTGGAGGCGTCAATTGAGAGGGAGAAGCGAGGCTTTGCGTGATTACTCCAAGAAGGCACAAGAGTTGGCCGATTTGAGGGAGAAATACAATGATCTGGATAACTCGTGTGAAGCCAATGAAATGGTGAAGACGAAGGCCTGTCCGATCTTGCGGCTTTCTTGAATCTAAGATCAAGGAGGTAGAAGCGGAGAGGGATGCGAGAGAAGAAGGAAGCTGGAAAAAACCAAGGCGAGGCGGCCACGGTCAACAAACTTACGAAGGAGAAGGATGCCTTCTTGCTCGAGTTGCATGAACGGCATCGACTTGAGAGAGAGAAGAGTCGAGAAAGACCTCAGTCTTTGTTGAGAAAAGCGCTAAGGATGCCTCTGAAGCCGCGGTTGAGAAGTTCAAGGAAGGGGACGAGTACTATGATGCCATCGTGTCTAAGGCACAAGATTTTCTTGAGGTCGGCAAGAGACAAATGGCCCGTCGTGCGCTTGTAGATCCAACGGCTACGGCTACCATCGAGCAATTAGCTCGTTGGTTTACTGAGTCTCAATATGATATGACGGCTCGTGGTGGTCACTCGCTCGTTCCTTACCTTGAAAATGATCTAGCTTTCATTGCCCAAGAGGATGAGGAGGATCAACTGCGAGAAGTGGGAAGCTCCCCTGTTCTTGATAGAAATTTTGATGTGGTCTTGGCGGAACTCGGCGATCTTTGAAGCCATGGATGCGAGCGAGCGAGACATATTCTGAATCGGGTAAGCCCATAGAGCCCCAGCAACGAGAAGATGGTGAAGGTCGAGCTTCCATTGGCGACCAAGCTGATGTAGTCCAAGACTCTTGATTTTATTGAGTTGTAATGAACAAGTCCCAAACAATATCTTTGTCTTTTGTCTAACATTATCTGTATGCCTTATCCCGGCTTTTGGGAGGCATAATACTTTTGTAAGTTAATTTACGCTCAAGTCTTGGCCCGCTCTTGGGAGGCTTTTCATATTTAATCTTAGCTGACCTTTGTTCTCAGAATGTTGTATGTTTTCCATTCCATATTGTATGTCGAGCTAGATGTAGATAATATAAATGAGTCAACTTGAGCCTAGAGGCGACTTGATCTTGTTGGTTTAGTCGACCTCAGACTGGGTTAACTTTTTTGTGAACGAGATTGATCATGAGTCGAACACTGTTCATACCATTGAAAGCCGACCCGGGGTCGAGTTAATTAGGACCAAGTTGATTAGGAATCATACTTGTTGAATAGGCAAAGCGATTAAGAATCGAGCTAAGTAAATCAAGGCGACTAAGAGTCGAGTTTGTTAGAACTAAGTCGACTAAGAGTCGGACTTGTTAAGTGAACAAAGCTGATTAAGAATCGAGCTTGTTAGAACGAAGCTGACTAAGAGTCGAGCTTGTTAGGGTGAAGGCGACTAAGAGTCGAGCTAAGATGAGCCCGACTAAGAGTCGAGCTCGTTAGAACGAAGTCGACTAAGAGTCGGACTTGTTAAATAAACAAAGCTGATTAAGAATCGAGCTTGTTAGAACGAAGCTGACTAAGAGTCGAGCTTGTTGATATTAATGTAACACTATGTTTGATCGAATAAACTGCGCTTTTCATTGAAGTAGGAATCATGCTTACATCAATTCGAAACTAGCTTTAACACAAACTTGAACTTTGAAATTGAAAACTAGAAGTAGTATTTGACGAGGTGAGTAGCATGCCAAGGATGTTTCAACTCGTCACCTCCAGGATGAGCTATCATGTAGGTTCCTTCCTTGACGACTAATCATGTAGGTTCCTTCCTTGACGACTCGAGTGACTACATAGGGACCTTCCCAGTTAGGAGATAGCTTGTTCTGCTGGGTCCTTTTACCCGTTGCTTCGATCTTTCTCAACACATAATCTCCCACTTGGAACGACCTTGCCTTGACCTTCTTGTCGTGGTAGCTCTTAGTTCGCTGCTTGTAGTTGACCATTCGGAGGTAGGCTGTTTCTCGCTTCTCGTCGATCAGGTCCAAGTCGATCAATCTGTTGGTGTCATTCTGCTCTTGATTGAAAAAAGTCACTCTGGCAGTGGGAAATCTGAGCTCAGCAGGTGCCATTGCCTCTGACCCATATGTGAGAGCAAAGGGGTTTCCCAGTAGGCCCACGAGTGGTTGTACGGACTGCCCGAAGAAGCAAGGGAGTTCGTCCAACCAATTGTTACGTCGACCTACGAGTCTGTCTTGAGCGAAGATAGAACAAGTTTATTTCTTTGCCTCGGCTTGGCCATTTCCTTGAGGATAGGCGACGAAGATTTCCAATGTTTGATTCCAACTCGCTTCATCTACGCCGAAGGTGCGGGAGAAGCTGTAAACCATTGTCGGACACTATAGCTCGAGGAAAACCAAACCGACACCAAATGAAGTCATGAATAAAGTTGATAGCATTTTCCTCTGTGATGCGAGCTAATGGTTTGGCCTCAACCCATTTAGTGAAGTAATCTATGGCGACGATCACATACTTGCAGTTTCCTCGGGCGGGAGGAAGGTTCCAATCAGTCGACGCCCCACATGTCAAATGGCCAAGCTGCGATCACAGGAGTCTGCTCTGTTGTAGGCACATGGGGAAGGTTGGCAAACCTTTGGCATTGATCACATTGCTGAACAAAGTTGTGAGTGTCAGCTCTCATGTGTGGCAGTAGTACCCCAAAGTGATTAACTTGTCAGCAAGAGTCCTGGCCCCCGGGTGTCCACCACAAATTCCACTATGTACTTCGTGTATCAATAGGGCGACCTCTTGAGGGTGGATGCACTTTAGTAATGGTCGAGTATAAGATCTTCTGAACAGGTCGCCTCCTTGAATGACATACCTTGGAGCTTTCTTTTTGATAGCTCGAGCCTTCTTCTCGTCATCTGGTAGCTCTCCACTTTCTATGTATGCCTTCATTTCCTCGATCCAACACTTCTCTGAGTCCAATTTCTTGAGGATCATCTATGCATTGAATTTTTACTCTTTCATAGGCTGGACTTTCGAGGAAGGAGATAGGTTCATCATGTGGTTCATCCGAAGTGGCTAACTTCGAGAGGAGGTCAGCTAGCTCATTGTCTTCTCGTCCAATTCTTTGAATCTCCCAGAATTCCAAATCTTTTATCAGTTCCTTCACCAGGTCGCAGTATTTGATCAGTGTGGCACTAAGTACCTCGTACTCGCCTCTGACCTGGTTGACTATCAGCTGCGAATCACAGTAGGCCATGATCTTAGTCGCTCCAAAACACTTGGCGTATTCTATAGCTGCTATCAAAGCTTCATATTCGGCCTGGTTGTTGGAAGCATCAAACTTGAACCTTAGTGATTCCTCATACACAGTTCCAGACTCTGGTTCAATTAGCACTATCCCAGCTCCACTGCTATTCTTGGTTGCTGATCCGTCCGAATAGACCTTCCAGCAATCGACGGGTAGACTGATGGCGACCTGGGATTACTGACTCCTTCCCTTTAGCCTTTTCTTTTGGAGCTCGTCTCGTCGTCTTCCTTGGTGAACGTAAGCTCGACCAAGAAGTCAGCTAGAGCTTGAGCCTTCAACGCCTTTCGAGGTCGATACTCAATGTCAAATTCAGTAAGGGCAATTGACCAATTGAGAAGTCGACCTGAACTCTCCGGCTTGTGAAGAATTTTTCTAAGGGGGGCATTTGTAAGAACCACAATTGGATGAGCCAGAAAATAAGCTCGCAGCTTCCTTGAAGCCACGACTAGGGCATAAGCGACCTTCTCGGCATTGTAGTACCTGCTCTCCACATCTGATAAGGCCTTGCTGATGTAATATGCTTGGTTTTGAAGCCTTTCATCCTCTCTAATCAACACCGCTGCAACCGACTTGTCTCCCACAGACAGATATACAAATAAGGTTTCACCAGTGGTCGGGCTACTTAGCAAAGGTGGAGTAGCGAGGTAATCCTTCAATTGTTGAAACGACGAATGACATTCGGTCGTCCACTCAAAAATTTTCGTCCCCCTCAATGCTTTGAAGAAGGGGAGAGACCTCTCTGCTGACTTTGATATGAAGCGACCAAGAGCTGCTACCCTTCCGTTAAGTCGCTGCATCTCTTTGACCTTTGGTGGGAGCTTTCATGTCGACTAACGCCTTGATTTTTCTGGATTGGCTTCTATGCCTCTTTGAGATACCATAAATCCCAAGAACTTGCCAGCTGCAACTCCAAAGACACACTTACTGGGATTGAGCTTCATGTCGTTTGCTCGCAAGTTGGCGAATGTTTCCTTCGGTCGACTACGTGACGTCCGATCTTAGTTTTGATGACCATGTCATCCACGTAAGCTTCCATATTTCGACCAATTTGCGAGGCAAAGACTTTGTTCACCATCCTCTGATAAGTCGCTCCTGCATTCTTTAATCCAAACGGCATCATGTTGTAGCGGTAGATGCCTCCGGCCGCTTGAAATCTTTGTCTTGACTATGTCATCCTCGTGCATCTTAATCTGGTGATATCCCGAGTAAGCGTCAAGGAAACTAATGGTGGAGTGCCCAGCAATAGAATCCACAAGTTTGTCGATTCTAGGAAGGGGATAAGCTGTCCTTTGGGCAAGCAAGATTGAGAGTGGTGAAGTCGACACACATCCGCCATTTGCCATTTGATTTCTTCACCATGACCACGTTGGCCAACCACGTTGTATGAGTGGCCTCTTTGATTATCCCTGCATTCAAAAGTTTTTGTACCTCAGTTTTTATGGCCTCTTCCTTGTCGCGAGCAAAGCTTCTCAATTTTTGGGGTCTAGGCTTTATGGTCGGGTTGACTTCCAGTCTGTGAACAGCGACCTCCTCCTTGATTCCCCTCATGTCTTCTACCCTCCATGCAAAGACATCATTACTTTCCTTGAGCAGCTCGATGATTTCTGCTCGCTCCTTAACTGATAGCTGCTTCCCAATCTGAATTTTTTGGTCGGGGTAAGAAAGGTTGGTGATTACTGACTCTAGCTCATCCACAGCTTCTAGCTCTGGTCCATCCCTGAATTGTAGAGTCTCAATGATTATCTCCTTAACCCTTTGTCTCTCCTCGGCCCTCAGATGTGGAGCTTCTTCTGCTATCATATCATCTAACTTGTCTGCAACCTCGCTGGTGGTGGCCCCCGAGTTATTGTCGAGCTGGAGGCATAGGTTGCCTATGATGACTTGGTCGACCATAACTACATCTGAATCGACCTCAGTGGTGTTAGAGTGACGTGTCGACTCAAGCATGACCTCGTCATTTGAGCGATAGGTCGACTCTTCCACGTCGGTGATTGTTGACAGTCTGGTAGTTTTGGTGACTGATTGAGACAACTTTAAATAACCATCTGCAGTCTCAATTTCCAACTCCCTTTTCTTTCTTTCTCTGAGAACATGATCAAGGTAGGCTCGAGCTGTGCCTTGTACACACCCTACTCCAGCGGGTGTAGGGAACTTGACTCGCTGATGAGGGATCGATGCCACCATTCCAAGAGCGACCTGACCTGGGATACCAAGTATAGCGGCATAGTCACTATTTACATCAATCACTATAAATTGTACCTTTGATACGATCCTGAGGGGGTGTTGGCCTAGGTCGACGTCGAGCTCTATCTTGCCTTTTGCATCAACTCGATGATTGGTGAAGCCCTCCAATCTACCATCATATCTCTCCAACTGCTCATCATTAAGACCCATTTCTTTAAAAGTTTTGTAGAACAAAATATCCTTGCAGGCCCCCGTGTCGACTAAGAGTCTGCTCGTCGTACATCCGTCAATGAGACCTGGGATGACGAGAACTTGCTCTCTAGCCGCCATGTTAGTAGCCAATTCATGGGGGAAAAGCTGATTGCTTCATCTCTGACTTCTCTTCTTGGAGGCACATGGGGAGCCTTATTGAGTTGGAAGATTTTGTGCTTGATGGCCGTGTTGCTTGCTTGCTCTGTAATGACCCCCAGGTTCCATCTAGGTTGCCTACGTCCCTGTTGTCCACCTGCTGGCTGATCGCCTCCACCAGTCTGAGGCCTTTTCACGTAAGCTTCGAGTCTCCCCTGGTCGACCATTCTCTGGATGATACGCTTTAATCCCAAGCAATCCTCTGTGAGATGACCAGTGTCTTTGTGGTAGTCGCAGTACTTGCTGTTGTCCCTCCTAAACTTGTTGCCTGGATTCATTGGGGTGGAGGAGCCGGCTCGACGGCATTCATAATTTACATTCGACTCACCGTAAGGGAGTGAAAGCCTCGGGCACTTTCTCTGTTGCCCTAGTCCTGTTCTTTCCATTTTTATTATTTCCTCCATTCTTGTTGGAGTCTTTCTTATCATCAGAGGCCTCAACCTTAGGACTCTTACCATTCTTCTTCTCTTTCCTTTCCTCAGCTAGGGCAACATTGTACACCTTTTCAAACAACTCCTGTCGAGTTGTGACCGTTCGGACTGTGAGCTCATAGTCCATATCTGCCGAGGAAATACCGTTTCGAAAGCAATTAATGACTTCCCTATCAGTGAGGTCTTCCTCTATCTTATCAACCATTTCCTTAAACTTGGTGAAGTAGCTCATGGAGCTTTCATTCTTCGCCTGCACCAAGTTATTCAGATCGGTGACAGTCATCTTCCGAGCTCCTGCAGTCGAGAAGCGATCTAAGAACTTTGTCCTGAAGCAGGTCCAAGTGGTGATGCTTCCAGCAGCCAAACCATTGAACCAAGTTAAAGCTGCCCCAGTGAGTGTGCTTAGGAGAGCTTTGCACATATTGTCGTCCTCATTGGCGACAAAACACATTGTGGCTTCTAAATGTGCTATATGACTCCTTGCATTGGTCGACCCTGAATATTTCTCCAGAAGAGGCAACCTGAAGGTAGGAGGAGGTCGACTATCTCTGATTTCTTTGGATAAAGGTCGAAGAGCAAAGTCAATTCGTTCGACCTTTCCAATCTCCTTCTTCTTTTCCTCCTCCCACTGTTCGAACTTCTTTTTCATCAATAGCCATTCTCTGGCATCGGGTCTTTCATCTCCTGGAGGGGGAGCAGCATTTGACCTCTGGCCCTCACTTCTGGGGGGAGTCATCTGTCTACTCCTCCTGTCTCTATGGGAATTGGTCCTTTCTGATCTTATTGGAGATCTATATACATTACTTCTTTGAGGCGACCTGCGCCTCTCAGCACCAGATGGCGACCTGCGCCTGTTATCTCCATGTGGCGACCTGCGCCTTTCCCCTCTCACAGGCGACCTATGCCCATTCCTGTCTCTATGAGATCCTGATCTCTGCGTTCGCGCTGGAGAAACATGCACTGTTTACATTGGTACATTAACCGAGTCCTCAAATCAGATTGAGCCTCCTGCTCCCTGTTTCTGTTGAGGCTAGCCCTTAAATCGTTACTTGGCACATGAACGATAGTAGGAGCTCGTTGAACTATCCTGTTTTCACCATTTTGCCCCACACCCTCATTTGGCCTAACACTCCTGGCCTGTTGCCCATTAGAAACCTGAGTGGGGGCCACTCTTTCAGAGCGTACGTCGGCTTGCTCTGCCTCCTCCATGGCTATTAAGTCAGCCAGAATCTGGGCTCGCTCCAACATCATCTCCTTCTTGCTCATGGGGTTGGTGGAGGGACCTGCCCTACTTCCCATGTTCATTTGCCCATAAGGACGCTTAGGAGGAGGTGGAGCTCCTTGTCCATCCATATGCCTTTTACCTCTCCTAGTGTCAGGCAATCCTCTGCCATCAACAATACTGGTAGAACGCGTTGCTCTACCATGAGGACGATTTGGTGGGGGAGGAGGCAAATCCGTGTTTTCATTAGTGATGATGAGATTTCCAGCATTCGTATTGGTGTTGATGTTGTTTGCTTCTTCATGCCCAAGTGAAGCCTCAGATACGTGTCCGTCTGAAGTCACCATTGTTGTAGGTTGTTGAAAAATTCGAGGTCAAGTTTAAAGCACGTTTCCCGGCAATGGAACCAAACTGATGCTGCAGGAATTGTGCTTATCAATCTTCCTCCACGTGGCAGGACTGATCACCTGGCTCCTTGACACAAATCAGAACCCACGACTAGCCGGATGTGTCTCTCGGCGAAGACGCTCGGGCGTGAGAGTAAGATCACAGTTGTATAAAGCTCAAAATGTATTGAATAATGAACTCAGAATACAAAATGGCAGTTACCTTTCACCGTTTGTTAGTGATGAAGTATTTATAGACAAGAGTGGTGTATTTTTGGGGAGGCGACATGTGCTCCGAGATTGTAGCGGCAGTTACTTGGACGTGGGAACATGTCTATAACGGTCCCTGATTTGTAGGGATGTAGTTATGAGGATTGTTCAACCAAATAAGCCGGCAAGTGTTAAGTCGTCACTTGTTGATTTAGGTCGAGGTCGCCACTCGTGATATGGTCGACCTGACTGTCGGGTAGAGCATGGTTCGTACCCGAATTGTAATATGGATCATGAGGTCGGACTAAGTTAGGTCGGGACCTGGTAGGTCGGACCATGGGCTTAGTCGACTGATACTTGAGATGGGCTTTGGGCCTTGTTTTGATTGGACCAGCCTTATTGGGAATGTGGAGACCAAGGCTGTCTGTAATTGGACTTTACTCGTTTGGCCCAACTCGACACTTTTGGTATGTTCAACACTATTAGTAAAAGACTCACATTTTTTGCTAGCCTTGGGCTAGCAAATAAGGTACAATGAGATGTACTGAATTATTAAATCTTCAAGTTGCTCTAATATTATTAACTCTTGTAGTGTTCTCGGTGAACTCATAATTCATATTCGATGGATAAAGCGTGGGTGAATCTACCAAGGTTTTCACTCTAAGCTCAAATAGTAGTTTTGATAGTTGCATGCTTTCTTGTGCCATCTCTGTAATATGTATAATTTTATTTGTAGGCCAACTGCTGCTTACATGGAAGGAGTAAGAAATTTTGTTGCAGTATGTTTGGAGAGTCTAGGAAATCCCTCTAAAATTTGATGTCCTTGTACTCGATGTAGAAATTTGGATTACCAGACTAGTGATGATGTAATCTCACTAGTTATGCTTGGTATGGATAAGACATACGATGTTTGGGTTTTTTTTTTTATACAAAGCTAACAGCGACAGTTATGCTTTTAAAACATAAAGCGGTCAACGGTATTTCTGACAAAGCATTTACCGATCTTCTCAAAATATTAGGTCACATGTTGCCACAAAAGAATGTACTTCCTAGTTCCACGTATGCTGCAAAAAATTTACTTAAGACCTTTGACTTGGGTTACGAAAAAATACATGCATGTCCTAAAGATTGTTGTCTATTTAGAAAAGACCTGCCAGATCTAGACAATTGCTCGAGGTGTGGGAAATCTAGGTGGAAAGTGGTAGGAAAAGGAGATGCGCGTAAAATTAAAAAGGGGGTACCAGCCAAGGTGTTGAGATACTTTCCTATTATTCCCAAAAGAAGGATGTTCAGATCATTGGAGAGTTCTGAACAATTATTGTGGCATAGCAGTCATCATAGTAATGATAACAAAATGCGACATCCTGTTGACTCGCCACAGTGACAGTCTATTGATAGTAAATAGCCTTTTTTTCAGCTGATCCTCGGAATTTAAGACTTGGACTTGCCACAGATGGATTTAATCCTTACAGTAATCTAAGTTCTACACATAGTTGTTGGTCTGTGATGCTTGTTAATTACAACCTCCCCCCTTGGCTTTGCATGAAAAGAGAAAATATGATGTTAACTTTAGTAATCCCTGGTCCAAGGCAACCAGGAAATGATATTGATGTATATTTAAGGCCATTGATTGAAGATTTGAAAGAATTATGGATAAGTGGGGTTGAGGTGTACATTGCATTTAAGAAGAGCATGTTCAATCTGAGGGTTATTCTCATGTGGACGATTAATGATTTTCCGGCTTATGGCAATCTAGCTGGGTGTACGACTAAGGGTAAGACGGCATGTCCTATTTGTGGTGCTGATACTTGTTCAATATATCTACCTTATAGTCACAAGTGTGTGTATATGGGTCATCGACTGATAGGACGGATTTATACTATCTATTTCCTATGTTTTCCGTCCCTATTATTCTCTATTTTCACGTATTTAGTATAGGTTTGATGTATTTTTGAGTGAATTATATATTGAGAGAAATTATTGAGAAACAATGTAATTCGAGAGAGATTTAGAGATTTTACATTGTAATTGAATTTGGTTCTCGAAGAGCTCAAGAACATCATCTCTACATCAATGGAAGCCGACAAAGTCAAGGATCAAAGCGGGGCTTAAGAAAGGAGAAAATCTGAGATTTTGGCTCAAGGGACGAGTCGTCCAAGCACAAACCAAGTATTCCTCGTAAGAGGGACGACTGTAGCAGAGAGAGGCTTTTCAGGGATGAGTCGTCCATCTAGGGACGAGTCGTGCTTCAGCGGCAAACAAAGCTGAGCGATGGGATTTGGTGATTTTTGGTATTTTATTTTATTTTTATTTATTTCCTTTTTAATTAGTCTAGGTTTGGAAGGGTAGTATATATACTTATTGTTTTAGGGCATCTCGAAAAAGGACGGCTGGAACATCAATTTGGCTGAGAACAAATTCCAAGTTTTGATTATTTCCATGGAGGGCTAAACTCTATACTTTGGATTAAGGTTCTTTGAACCATTCTTTTTATGAATTGAGGTTTGTTTTCTCTTCCCCATTATTTCCCTATTTCATAGTTTTACTTGTATTGCTTGATTATTATTGATTACTAGGGTTTAAAAACTTGATCAATTTCTTAATTCTTGTGATTAATTACTGCTAGAATTCCCTCCTACCGTGTCAGATTAGGGTTTTCATTGTAGCAATTTCATAAACTTGTATGTGTCATCCTGATTTGTGAATTGGGTAAAACTAGATAATTATCTAAGTGAAAGTATATTAGTAATTATTCCCAATCTTAGTTCCTTAAATTGAAATCAATTTCTTAATCGAATTTTGACCGTGTCGGCTTAGTTTGTTTATCAATTAGGGTTTTTAGTTGAGCTTGTCGCCGCTATTAACTATTATCAAAGAAAGAAACAGAGATTGAACTATATCTTGTGATTGGGTAAATAGGGGAATAAAGGAAGGGATTTAACCAATGATCTTCAGAATTAAAATGGGGATAGAACTATGATCCAATGTTCTCTTTAAATTATTGCTAACAACTTTATTATTTTCTTGCTTTAGTTTAATTACAATCAAATCAATCAAACCCCCCAAACTGGTATGTGACTATTACATAAACAAATAACCGTTCTTCAGTGGATCGACCCTGGACTTGCCCTTGCTGCAGTTTTGTAGTCGAGACTTGGTATTTAATTTGTAGGCGTGCGACTTTAGCCTATCATCAACGGTTTCTTATATCCAATCATCCTTACCGAAAGAAGAAGAAATGGTTTGATGGAACCCCCATGAGAAGAGGGGGAAACCTCATATATTGTCCGGTTCTGAAATTTTAGAAGTTGTTAATGGGATTGAAAATGATTTTGGAAAATAGGATGAAACGAGCAATGATGAAGAACCGAGACAAAGAAGGGCAAAAGGTAAGAGAAACAAGAAAAGGAAGAGGAAGATTAAAAAGAAGAAAGTTAAGGTCCTGAATTGGAAGAAAAAATCAATTTTTTTAGTTGCCCTACTACGAGGTAAAGCAAATTTTGTGCTTTAATGTTAATTCAATATAATGATATACTCCCTCCATCCAACTCGAAAAGACACTTTTGGTCAATTCAAGTTTTGTTTGACTCAAGCATTAATGCAAATCTAATTATAAATATCTTATTGACCAAACGTGTCTTTTCGAATGGGACGGAGGGAGTAGTTAATTGCTAGCTGATAACTTATAATATACTCCCTCCGTCCCGGCCGACTTAGGATTTTTTGAAATGGCACGGGGATTAAGGAAAAGGTAAATGTTGTGAGTGTAATTTAAAAATAGGAGAGAGAATGAGTGGAGGGAATAGTAAATTATAATGGTGTTGTGAGTATTAAAATAATGTAGGAGAGAGAATGAGTGGAGAGAATAGTGATTTAAGGTTTCCATTTTGGGTCGTCCTAAGTCGGGTGGGACGCCCAAAATGGCAAAAAGTCCTAAGTCGGCCGGGACGGAGGGAGTATCTTATTTTCAGGATTTGTTGCTACGTCACTGTTTGGATTTAATGCACATAGAAAAAAATTGTGGTGAGAGTTTACTTTGCACTTTGCTTGATATAAAAGGAAGATCAAAAGATGGTCATGCTCCTCGTAAAGACTTAGAAAGTATAGGAATTCGGCCAGAGTTGCACCTAAGGCTCGATGAGAATGATAAGATACTCCTTCCACCAGGCCAACATACTTTAACAAGTTCTGAGATAGAGACATTTTATTGGCGACTAAGAAATTTGAAAGTTCCCGACGGGTATAGCTCTAATATTGCGAACAGTTTTGCACAGACTGACAAGATACTTGGACTCAAGTCCCATGATTACCATGTATTGATGCAACAGTTATTGCCAGTCGCATTGAGATGACTTTTACCCAAAGGGCCAAGAAATGCATTACTTCGTTTCTGTTCATTTTTCTATGATGTAAGCCAAAGAGTGGTTGATGTCGAAAAAATTGAAGCTGCAGAACATGAGATAATTGAGACATTATGCATGCTTGAGAGATATTTACCTCCTTCATTCTTCGATATTATGATTCACTTGACAATACATTTAGGTCGAGAAACTCGTCTTTGTGGATCAAATCAATTTCATTGGATGTATCCGTTTGAAAGGTATTCCATATCAATTTATTAACTGATAATAGGCTTGAATGATATTTTCCTCCCTAATTTATATCCAATCCTTTCAGATATATGAAGACGGGCAATGAATATGTTAGAAATCCGGCACGACCCGAAGGATGCATATGTGAAGGCTATCTTGCCGAAGAATCCATACGATTTTGTTGTGAGTACATTAAGGAAAGTTGTGCACTATTTGAAACACATAAACGCAATGAGGATTATCAAGATGAGAAAACATTTGAGGGACGGCCAATTTCTAAAGGAGAGCATATTACATTGTCTAATTAAGACATGCAAAATGGTCATCGATATGTGTTGTTTAATACGCTATAAGTGGAACCATATGAAGTGTAAGTTTAAGTTAAATGTAAATTTGTCTAGTTTATTTTTTTAGGAATATTTTTCACTTTTTCTTTATTTTTAGGATGCATATGGAAGAGTTGAAGATAATACATACTGGTATATCCGATGAACAACTTTCAAAGATGCATTCAGATACTTTCTCTAGTTGGTTTACAAAAAAGGTTTTAACATATTATTTGGACTTTTTTAGGTTATACATTTTGAATACATATGTTATATATATAATATAAATATACAGGTTAAAGACCAAATAGCCTCAGGCGAAGTAGGAGTTTCTGAAATAATAAAGTGGTTATCGTATGGGCCTAGAAGGCAAGCGCTCTCATATTCTGCCTATTTAATAAATGGTCGTCGATTTCGTACCAAGGACACCGAAAAGTCCACATAAAATAGTGGTGTTTCACTTGAAGCAACTATAATACGTCAATCTGGGCCAAATGACAATTGCTAATCTAGTAGCAGCACAATAGGTCACTACGGGATCTTGTGTGACATTATAGTGTTGGACTATCTTACATTTAAGATTCCCTTATTTAAGTGTGATTGGGCAAATATTTATCGTGGAGTGAAGGTTGAATAAGGATTTACATTAGTCAACTTTGCTCAATTTCAAGATCAATTTAAAGGAAATCCTTTCATACTAGCAGCACAAGCCTCACAAGTGTTCTATTGGAAAGAAAGCAAAACATCTAATTGGCAAGTTGTTGTCAGACCACCACCAAGGGGCTATCATGATATGGGAATCTATGATAAGAGTGATGATGAGAATGATGAATTGTCGTATAACCCACTTGATGTAGCTTTGCTTGATAAAACCAATGATGACCTAGATAGTGCTTGCGCAAGAGTGGGATGTGATGACAAATTGGTATATTTAATTATTTGATTGAGTTTCTTAGATCTATGATTATATTCTTTAATTATAGTGTCATTATATTTGTTTATTACATTACTTGTGCTAGCATATATACAAAATTATTTGATTAAGTTTCTTCGATATAACAGGTGGAGGCTGAGGTGGAGGAAGATCTTTAGAAAGTTGTATCAAAGTATGTTGACTTGGTCACAATGGGTAATGATGGGATAGAGGTAAGACTTAGGGCTCGTTTGGTAGGCCGATAGGATTAGCCTGTGTTAATAGTGTGTTAATAGTGGGGGATTATTAATCAGGAGATTAATAACACCACCCTTTTCTTGGGGATTAATATGAAGGGGTTAGAGGGGATAAGAGTGGATAAGAAGCTTATCCGAGTTGTACCCAGGATTATTACTCCCATTGCATTTAGCCTACCAAACACCAAGATTATTGGACTAATAATCATATCCAACTCTAATCAGGCTACCAAATGACCCCTTAGTGTTATCATAATGATTTTACATGTGTTACCTAATTAACGGACTGCCTACTTATTTATGGTACTAGAAATATCCTTAATTTTTGTACCGAAATTTTCAAAGCAAATTTTTTAGTGCAGATTTTTCAGTGCAGATTTTTAATGCAGTTTTTTCAAATCAGTTTGTAAAGTAGTAAATTAAACTGATACAGATTTTTAATGCAGATTTTACATGTGTTACCTAATTAACGGACTGCCTACTCATTTCTGATCTATGCAGAGTTCAAAAAAGG
Source organism: Adenophora triphylla var. japonica (assembly GCA_022495995.1). Classification (NCBI taxonomy): domain Eukaryota; kingdom Viridiplantae; phylum Streptophyta; class Magnoliopsida; order Asterales; family Campanulaceae; genus Adenophora; species Adenophora triphylla. The sequence goes on from JAFEMH010000020.1 coordinate 1,187,790, forward strand.
GGGCCAAGCGGTTGAAGAAAATACAATTAGCATCGGTTGCAATTTCGCAACAAAAAGGAAATGAAGGCATTCGAATTTCTGAAAGAGGGTCAAATCCATCTCCTAACCATAATATTCAAAGAATGTCTCCCTCCTCGTGTTTCAACTGAAGTTCCTAATGAAAATCCAGGTGAAGAGCAGTCGGTTGAGGAACAACAAGTATTGGGAAAGAGAAAAAGAGGTCCAACAAGGTTGAGAGATTTATGCTCAAATCCTACAAAACTAATTGAGGTGGAGTTCAGTGAAAGAGGACAACCCATAGGTGAGCACTCCGAGTGGTTATCTTCATTCTTGGGTGCTTTAGCACGACAGTTTGTACCGTTCAATATTGATGATTGGAGGAAAGTTGAGAAACAAACAAAGAAAGATTTGTGGACATGTGTTAAGGTAATGATAATATAGCTTATTGCGTTCTAACATAAAAATTCAAGTGTAAATTTTTATCTTATTTGTGATATGATGTTTATGTATAGGGGAGATTCAAGATTGATGACATGCACGATAATCTTATTATTCAACAAATGGGCACTCGTTGGAGGCCGTCTAAATCAAAGCTGATAGAATCTCTTAGAGATGCATCTAAAATGGGAGATAAAGATTCAAAATTTGCATCCCTTAAACCGGATAACATATCTCTTGAATAGTGGAACACTTTTGTCGCAGAAAAGTTATCAAATGAATTCAAGGTAAATTCAGTTTTTTTTATAAGTACTTTATATCCAATACTTTTTAATACTTTTTTTGTTACATAAAAAATGGTGTAGTTGAAGAGCAAAATGTATAAGGAGATTAGGGAAAACAATCATACCCCACATACAATGAGTAGGAAGGCTGACATGGTAACTTTCTATAAATTCATCAATACTCCCTCCGTCCCACCTCACGTGATACCATATTGACTTTTTTGGTATCAAGTAAGGTGGCCGACGGAGGGAGTACATTATTACATGTTTTCGTTTATGTATTTCAATTAAAATAGTGCTTATTCTTTTAAGAGAAAGGAGAATTCAGAAATGCCTATAAGGAGAGAAGATGTGTGGTGTAAAGCACACACAAAAAAGAATGGTGAAATACCAACTCCATTTATTGCCGATTGTGTGGTAAGTGACATTTCAACTAAATCATACTTAATTTTATTACTCCCTCCGTCCCAAAATGCCACTCTTTTATTTCATTATTTTGGGACGAAGGGAGTATTTTGACTAATCTATCATTTAATACTTGTTTGTTTACTAATTTTCAAGAGTAAAATACAAGAGATCATATCCTCTCAAACCTCCCCTTTGACATCAATTAGTGAGGATGCACTGTCTCAAACACTCGGACCCGAGAGAAATGGAAGAGTTAGAGAGATGGGATTTGGCATTACCCCATCTAAAATAGGTATCCACATGAATAGTTAAAAGAAAGTCCACGAACTAGAAAATCAAGTTTCAGAACTGAATAAAAAACTGGATAAGTTCCAATATTTAGAGGATGAAATGGCGGAGATGAGACAATTTATAAGTTTGCAGGCAAGTATTTTGTAGTCAAGCACATTGTTTTTAGAGTTATTTATAGTTTTCACTTACATGTTAACTTGTGATTGTTTCTAGGGTTTCGCTTCAAAGGAGAAAGAAAATTCAAACATGGCCTCTCCCCGTTTGCATAGTATTGGTTCGAGGGATAATTTGAATGGGAAGTCACCCTCTCCCCGTTTCCATAGAATTGGTTCAAGGGATAATTTGAATGGAAATTCACCCTCTCCCCCATCACATAATGGTAGCTCTAATGTTCGTGATTGCCATGGTTTGAATTCAAGAGATGATCCTACAAGTGTCACTGTTGATCGTAAATGTAAATTATTGGATTGGCGAAAACAGGTTGTTGCAGAAGCTAAGATTGCTGACACAGATCCTAATGCTATGGTGCACATTGTTCCTCTTGGAAATGATGATTGGAAGGTTTGGGTTCAGGTAGCTTTGGTTCCTAGTGCTGATTTGTGGAGGCCTAACTCGTTTATGTCAGTCATCTCGGATGCAGTTGGGAGTACGGTCACATGGCCCAAGGAACTCATTTCTTTTAATTAAGACTATGCTAACAATTTTATTTTGGACTTTTATTTCAGAAACTCTGTTTTGATGCACAAGATATGTCCTATGTTTGTATACTAAGTTTGCAGATGAATTTTGTACAGAGGAAGTGGGCTGATAATTTTGTACAGAGGAAGTGGATTAGGCACCTGTGTTTATTTATAAACTGTTCTACATTTCTATTCAACTAACCCCTTTTTAACTCCGCCAATGCAATTGTTGTATATTGCATTGCATTGCCGGTCCCAAGCTCGGATAAAGGAGGAGGGGAAGGTATATCGGGCAAATAAATCATATATACTGTTCATTGACATTGTATGGTGTTGTTTAACATTGATAGTTAACTAGATCAGTCATTATTATCTGCTGATGTAGAAATGGTTGATGCTCCATCAGCAAAGCAAGCAGTAAGTATTTGTCTTGGGGAAATCTTTAAGCAGTTTGTAATTTTTTTCCAGCATTTTCTGGAGGGGATTTGTTGTTGTTGTTGTTGTTGGGTGTGCAATTGCATTACTGAAAATCATTATAATATTTTGCAGCCTCAAACCCCAGCTACTCCTCAAGCCGGAGGCACAGGATCAAAAACTCTGTTTGCTGGCAACTTGTCCTTTTCTGTTGAGCAAGCTGATATGTATGTTCCTGTTTTGCCTGAAATAATGTGCTTGTTTATCAAGATTAGTTTTCTATCTAACAGTTACGTTCCTTTGTAGCGAGAATTTCTTTAAAGATGTTGGAGAAGTTGTCGATGTTCGCTTTGCATCAAATAGAGAAACAGATCAATTTAGAGGTTATGGGCATGTTGAGTTCGCCACAGCTGAAGCAGCACAAAAGGTCTAGTTATATTTTCTTTTACCCTTCTTTTTTCTCTGATTTGGGAGATTCTTTTGAATTAAATAAAATCTTTAGACTTTCATGCGAAAACATATTATATGTGTATTGGAGGATAAACTAATTCTAATGATTAAATCTACAGAGTGTATTCCTTAGAGAGATTGGAAGGAAAAAGTACTAAAGATCTTATATCTTACTATTTGTTTTATTACTAATAAAACATGTTACACTAGCAGGCCCTTAAATTGAATGGACACGATCAGCTAGGATGTGAGATTAGGCTCGATTTGGCAAAGGAAAGGGGAGCATACACTCCAACTAGTAGGTATGTTGGCTGGACAGTTTGTATTAAAGGTGTATTAATATGCACGATTGTGAACTAATTAGAATCTTCTTTAATTATAGGAGGGAGAACTCTTTTGGTGGGGGTCAACAAGCTCAAGGGCAAACAGTATATGTGCGGGGTTTCGATAACAATGATAGTGAGGACAATGTATGTTATACGGGCAATACATTGCTCTCCATGACTGATACTAAAAATCATTGCCAGATAATAAAAACCAATAGATAGCTATTTATTTGCTAAATTTGACCCCCCTCGTTTGCAGGTCAGAAGCGCACTAGAAAAGCACTTTGGTACCTGTGGGGAGATTACGAGGGTTTCTTTTCCAGCAGACCGTGACACGGGGGCTGTGACAGGGTATGTTGGTTCTTTATCTTTTCTTAATAATCACTCTCTTCTATGTTTGGAGACTTAGGTTTCTCTGCTTCGTCTATTTTGTGTTTGCATATATTTTAGTGTAGTAAATGTTCTAGTTCAAGTGTAGTTTTGACTTTATATAGTAGACATTATCAAAGAACTTGCATAAAGTAGGACCTTAGATTTTCATTTACGCCTTTTCTACTAAAGTTGCACGCTTATACATAGTTGTTAAAGGCGAACGACGAGAGGTGGGCGATACATACATGAAAAAGGCGAAAAGCGAGGCGGTAGAAAAGCGGCAAAAAGGCGAGCAAGGCGAAAAAATAAAATAAAAAATTAGTAAATATTAGAAAAATATATAAATATACATGTAACATATAAACAAAAATTCAAACATGTTATAAACAAAAATAAAACATATGAGTTCCACTTATAAATAGTATCCTAAACATAATTTATACCCAAAAGAGAGAATTCTAAGACAAAATTTAAACCACATAGTTCAAATTAACAAAACAAATACTAGTTTAAGATAGTATATGACAGGAAACTAGAAAAAAAGTAGAATTATAGATTAAATGAGTTGGTGCTGATGCACACCCCCACACACATGCCCACACACACATATTGCACATACACAAGGGAACAACTATTAAGGCTCTGAGCACCTTTGGTTTTTGACAGCAATAACCTGCAGCTATTCAGGAGAGTTTTACAAGGGAACAACTACTCTATTACAAGGTGACCCACTATCACCTCTATTGTTTATCCGATATAGAATGAGCAAAAATTATAACTCCAATTCATATGGTTCTGACGGTGATGAAAGATACGAAGTAGTTTCCAATTAGGATGACTCGGGTAATGCAGAAGCGCACAGGCCAGGAATGAAAAGAAATAGATCCAAGGGGCAACTATCCTAGGAAAGGAAAAAGTAAAAAGCTAGCAAAACCAAGTTTATTGGTTGGGGATCAAAATCTCTTCTACAATCATCATTTCAAGAAAAAAAATAACACGATGGATTGGATTAAAATTAAATTGAATTGAAATAATGTGAGCGAGAAACATACCTCTTCCTCGTGACCTATGAGTCGACAGCTTAATTGATACTCTGCGGGTAATCGATTTCCATGAATCGGAGACTAGTCTCTGATTCATGGGAATCAGACACTAGTCTCCGATTCGTGGAAATCGATTACCCGGAGAGTATCAATTAAGTTTTCGACTCATAGGTCAAGAGGAAGAGGAAGATTTCTCGCTCACATTATTTCAATTCAATTCAATTTAATTTTTAATCCAATCCATCGTATTATTTTTTGTTTTTTCTTGAAATGATGATTATAGAAGAGATTTTGATCCCCAGCCAATAAACTTGGTTTTGCTAGCTTTTTACTTTTCCTTTCCCAAAGGATAGTAGATGCCCCTTGGATCTCTTTCTTTTCATTCCTGGCATGTGCTCTTCTGCATTATCCGAGTCATCGTAATCGAAAACTACTTAGTTTCTTTCATCACTGTCAGATCCATCTGAATTGGAGTTGTAATTTTGCTCATTCTATATCGGGTATTGCAGATTTAAACATTTTATGGATCTAGCAACTCTGTTCCACCCACTGATCCCACCAGGATTCATAGTGCTACCGATGACTCTGGTCGCAGATATCTATTCATATGTGACAAATTCAATCAGTAAGTAACTATACATTTTATATATTTTGGTTCCTTTTGTTTTATATAAAATTCATTATTTAAGTTTTCCTTGTCACTATGTTGCTGTTCAAATTCTGTTGCTTAAGATCTTTTTTTTTGGGGGGGGGGGAATCACTTACAGGCTCAAATATAAAAACCTACTGAAGACTACAATGACATTGGAGGGCTGGAAAAACAGGTAAGCAAACCTTTAAAATGCTGTACATTTCTATTGAACTCTCTTCGAAGCAATTTGGTAGTTGGTTTACTTTAATTTGCTGATAAAACATGGTCTTTGTAGGAGCTCATGGAAGTGACCAGCGAGCCAGGCATCACATTTTTGGCAGCCAAGTTTGATGGCATACTTGGACTTGGATTTCGAGAGATCTCAGTTGTTTGGTATACCTTTGTACAACTCCCTCCCTCTGTTTTTACTTTATTGTGATGATTGATGAATGTTGGGTGTGTTACTGATATGGGTGCTTTATCCGAATCTAGAGCACCATCTGATTGTATGACTTGTCAATTCTGCTACCATTGGTTTTAGTAAAGATGCTTATGGCTTGGAAAACCAATATCAGTTCAAGCAGCTGAACCATTCCGCTGGCCCAATTCTCCGTGGCGACTTCTTCAGGTAAAGTAATGTAAGTTCCCAAATCCGGATCGTCAAAATACGTTAGAAGTTAACCGGAATTCGTTAACTGGCCCGCTCCAGGTTAACCGGAACCCGTTAAGCTCCCCGTTCTCAAACCAACGAGATGCCCCGGGACTGCCCCGTGCATCCCAACATCAAAACATACTCAACACACGTCGTCGCACGTAAAAGTACAGCTTCTCCTGAAAAACGCACTTTCCGGCACTTTCCGGGGGCATTTCAGACATTTTCCGGACAGTTATTTAAAAAACGGACAAAACCGGGAATAATGGCACGAAAATCCATGACCTGGTGAGTCACAGGGGCACGTGGCACGCATGCCACACCCCTCCGGTCAACGTCAATCAGATTTCAGTGTGAAAATACCAAAATACCCCTGGGATGCAGTCCTAGTTTGATCGGACTCTTTTGCAGGCAAACCAGAGTTGCCAGCAAGTCCCTCCAGTTTCAAAAATACCACAAAACCCCCTGGAATTCAGGTTAAGTCCGTCCAGACTCTTTTGCAATTTTACCCTATAAATACAGAGGGCTGTCAACATTTCAAGAAAAAGGAAAACGTAACCATTTTCTCTGTAAGCCACGGCATAAACTGGTCTCACCCCCTTCCGAGCCTCGTTTTACCTCGTTTTGCGTGAAAACTTCGTATTTCAACCAAATACAACCCCCACCACCTCGAAACACCGTTCCAAACACTAAATCGTATCCCGTATACGCCTCCCGAGCCAAAAGAGTCAACCCCTAGCCATAGGAAACACTCTCTCTCCCTAAACACTCGTTCCGTCTCGGTTTACGCGCCAGTCGCTACAACCGTTTCGAACGAACATTGTTGAAATGAAGACGCCACCGTCTAACGGGGTCCGATACATTTTAGTCCCTGATCCTCTTCTCTTCCCGTAAGAGAAGTAATCTAGGGTTAAAACGACGTTCCGGCCCCGTTCCGTTACTTTTTATGTCATTTACAATTCCGAATCGTTTGATACGTCGAACGTCATTTACTTTCATGTCATTTACAAATTCTGAATCGTTTGATCCGTCTATCATCATTTACTTTACGCAACTTTACAATTTCGAGCTGTTTGGCTCGTTGAACGCACTTTTAAAATTCGGGTCGTTTGATTCCGTCGATACCGCACTTTAAATACTGTCATTTACAAGTCCGAGCCGTTTGGCTCGTGATAGTATTTACTTATCAAAGTCCGAGTCGCAAAAACGATTCGTTGATCGCATATCATTTAATGCTTTTTTCCCGTAAAATTGCTAACAATGTAATGCCCGGTTCAAAACCGGAGTTCGACATTCGAACTCTCTTTTAAAAATGCGCGAAATGACGTTTGGCATCCAAACGATCATCTTTAAACTCAAAAATCCGACGTTTGACATTCAAACGCTCTTTTCTTAAAAAAAGTCAACATTTGACACTTAAAAGATCAAAATCAGCATTCGCGCCACTTTTCCTAAAAAACTTCAAAACCGACGTTTGTCATTCAAACGCTCGCCTTTTCAAACAGAATCACAAAAAATCAAACGTTTGACATTCAAACCAAGATTAAGCTTGTCATTCAAGCCCCCATTTTCAAAATGCAAACACACACGCACACGTACACATTTTCGAGAAAGGTAGAAAGACTCGTCATACGAGACGTTTCGGGTGATCTCAAAATACTCTTCCCGAAACGTAACGTGACCTCCGAACCTAACAATCTCTGGTACTCAAAAAGCCTTTTTCTCGTTTTTGCTACCAATAAAAATGACACCCCTTTTCAAAGCCTTTTCCTAAGTTTTTGCTACCAATAAAAATGACACCATTTTAACTAAAGTCGTTTTTCAACGTTTGGGCTCAAAATACAAAACCGCGTGGCGACTCCTCTCCTTCCCGAAAGCGAGGTCTCAAACACCAACCCCGCGAAAGACAACCGCCTTTCCGCCGCGCGCGAAAATCCGGGTAATTTCAAGTAACTTTCTTGGTTATTTTCCATATGTAACCTAAGTATCTGTAGTTCAGAAAATTTCCCTTCTCATTTATTCACATTTTGCTATTCTCGCCTAATAATCTATCTATGTTAATGTATAAGACTGTCAGTTTTACTGGCTGATGTGAGATGAATTAGATAGTTCAATTATTACATTCCAACAATGGTTTTACATGGGTGCTCTTCATTAACCTCGATTGTTTGAACATAATGGTACTAAATTAATTATATTAGTATTTGTTGCACCTCCGTACTCATTGATTGCTTCTCCGCACTCAGTGATTGCTTTTCTGGATTATTTTAGTTTAGTAGTTAATAGCTTTTCTGACGTTGTTCAGTAAGAAACTTAACCACTCGAGATCACAGGATTGGATCTATTAGCTGATATTATGTGGGTTCAAAACTGCTCCTTGAATTAGGCATTAAGTTGGTGATATTATGTGGTTTTAAAAGTATGTCTCTCATTCCTCATCGAAAGTTGAATAAAAAGCAATTGCTAACACAGTAGCTGATATTATGTGGGTTCAAAACTGCTCCTTGAATTAGGCATTAAGTTGCAAAAAGCTGTGTTTTTTATGCTTGATCTTCAAAGTAATTTGGTTACAACTTTTTTATTACTCTCCTACACTATCTATGACTGAGTCTGCATAGCCACTATAGTATGCATCTTGGGCCATGATTTTATTTTATTTTATTTATTTATTGCTAGTGAGTGATTATATCAGCCATCTGGACTCTCATCCTTCTTCCCCATACATTTAACATTCTTTTTTTTTATTTCAGAATTATACATGATACAAGGAAATGCTTGGGAAATGTGAACAAGTATTTTAGTGTCAATCAATATTGAAGTTAGTGCAGTGTGTTTTCATAGATGACAGACTTTGTGGTTCATTGTCATTCAGTTTTTTATGGAGTTAATAAAGGTTACACACGACTGGAGTCCAAGTTAAGAGTGCTATGTTTCACGATGACTTTTTCAGATGAGGTATATTATATTCATCTTTGTATCTATATTGGTTGACCACAAAGACAAATATTAGTTTTAGTACATGATTATGCTTATATTCATACAAATTTCATGTAAAATACTTGAGAATGAATCTGACAACAGTCAATAATGCTACGACAGAGGTACTCTGATGAATAGGATTTACGAAAATTACTAAGCCTTGTTAAAGAAAAATTCAACTAGTAGAGATCACAAGGAGTCTAAAACGTATTTACCTTAGCTCTTAGCCTACTTACTGACCTGCAGGTAAAGGAATCCACTAAACTGCGTCAGATTTTGCAAATAATTCTCACTCTTGGAAATGCACTAAATCAGGGCACTGCTCGAGGTACCATTTTCTAAAGCTCAACATTGTTATCTTTGTATGTACACTAAAGGCATCCCTGAGCTTATGGATCCTTTTGGTGTTTAATTTGGGTTGCAGGATCTGCCCAAGGATTTAGATTGGATAGACAACAAAGACAAAATGGGATCATATTGGTTGCTTCTACAAGGTCCATCGACAGTGAACAGTATGTAGTAAGACTAAGTTTCTTGTACAAATATGCACTTTTTTGTGCATATTCAAACTTATTGCACACTTTAAACCCACTAACTTATTGATTTTAATAACATATCGTATATTCTTATCTTTGCAATTCATGAATATATATAAGTTCATGAATTGCAAATATGCACAAAAATATGCATATTTGGTCCAATGGGATATACTGTGCTTTGTGCTGCCTCACACCATATTTCTATTTGCAGTTCTGGCTGCCATCTCCTTGAACAAAGAAGCCTAGGCCCTCATTGGCTACCACTGTGACTAGATAGAAAAGTCACTTTAGTTCAGCAGTGTTTGAATGGGTGCTGATACACCTTTTTTTTTGTCTAGCTATGTCTCCTGTAAATGTACATTGTACTTTTAAACTTTGTTCTTGTGTTTGCATTGGGTTCATATGTATCTTTATAGTTCAGTAGTGCTTGAATGTGTGCTTCTAATGAAATGGCTAGCAGGTGTCTACATTGCAGGGGGCATATGTGAATTTGAGGGGGGGGGGAATTTTTTTTTATTCACATTAACAACATTTTTTATAAACGTTGTAATAACATATAAAACAACGTTTTGAAAACGTTGTATAAAGTATTAAGACAATGTTTACAATACGTTGTCAAACATGGAGGGGAATTATTTTTTTAAATTATTCATATTCACAACGTTTATAAAATGTTGTAATACACATTTACACAACGTTTTATAAACGTTGTTATTAGACTGATTACAACGTTTAATGAACATTTTTACAATATTCAAAAAATGTTGTCTTAGACTGTGGCCTAAGACAACGGTGGATGACACAACGTTTTCAAAAACGTTGTCAAAGGTCTTTAACAACGTTTTAAAAACGTTGTGAATGCCCATTTTTAGTTGTAGTGGAGCCATGTGTGGAAACCTCCTAGATAGAGATGCCCAACCGGGTTCGAACCGGCGGTTTGAACCGGAACCGGACCGGCCCAAAACCGGAGGAAAACCGGACCGGCTGAACCGTGAACCGGCTAAACCGGTGAACGGCGGTTTTCCGGTCCGGTTATGGTTCGTATATTCAAAAACCGGTGAACCGCCGGTTCAGGAACCGGAACAGTGAACCGGAACCAGAACCAGAACCAGAACCGCCGGTTCACGAATCGGAACCGTACGGCTAACGACTAGTTGATCTGGACCGTTGATTTCTTGATCTGACGGTGCCTGTTTAATGACCGTTAGCCAACGGTCATTTTGACTATTTAGTGACCAAAATGTAAAAAAAAAAAATTCTTAACCGTTTTGGTCCCTAAAACGATTTTTTTTTTATTTTGGTCCCTAAAACGTTTTTTTTTCTTTTTCTCTCCAACCTATAAATACCCTTTCCCTCCCTTCATTTTTTTCACTACTCATTCTCTCAATCTCTCTCTCATTCTCCCCTCTCTCAATCTCTCAAATCTCTCTCTCAGTCTCAATCTCTCAAATCTCTCTCTCAATTAATCTCTATATTATCTCAAACTTGCAAAGTCTCAATGTCTTCATCTCGTGGCGGCCGTGGCGATAAGGGAAAGAATGTATCAACTACGCATCCATTCCCCCCCGCCCCCGATGATTCCATTTGGGATAAGAAGTATTTAGTGTAGGAGGAAATGTATTGTCCGATCGAAGGTCAAGGTTGTCTCCATATAATTTAGAATATCAAATGTTGCTCGGCGATTGGCATAGAGCCGAACTACGACTTCAAAATAAAAGAAGTAGTTCCGAGGAGGAGGCCATTGATGAAGATACATCGGGGAGCGAAGCCGAATGAACTACGCCGCTCTTTAGACTTTAGATTAGGTTAATTGTAATTTTATAGATTAGATTTTAGATTAGGTTTATTTTTATTTAATTGTAATAGTTAGGTTGAGGTAAAGACTCCTAAATGTCTCCCCTTATTTATAAAAGGGTAAGGTTGGTTGTCCCCCTCATTTGTAATTTTATTTTAATTAATAAAATTTAAGGGTACCGTCCTTTTTTCTTTTATATACTTTCGTTTATTTTTTAAAAAATTAAGTTTTTATATGACTTTTTGCAAAAAATTAACTTTTTTATAAAACTTAACAGAAATTGTTAAAAATTTAACTGTTTTTTTTTTTTTTGGAAAATCTGTACACTTGGGCGACCGCCCATATCATTCGGCTCTCTTGGGCGGCCGCCCAAACCAAGTAATTTTTTTTTTGAAAAACTGTACACTTGGGCGACCGCCCACATCATTCGGCCCATCTTGGGCGGCCGCCCAAACCAATTAATTTTATTTTTTTTTGAAATTGTCGGTTTAAAATCGGAATCGTACGGCCGGTTCGAATCGGGAACCGGAACCGTGACTAAACCGTGCCGATTTCGATTCAATGACTGGCTGAACCGCGAACTGTCGATTTAAAACCGGAATCGGCGATTTGAATAGGATGATCACCTCTACTCATAGACAATGTTGTACTAGGTACTATTACATCTAAATTTCCCACCAAAAGTCTTCAAAACGGATCCCACTCCCACCAGAATTTGGACACATCTTCAATTTTACCCATATACAGTATTGTAATTTTTAATGCCTTTTCTGTTTTTATTTTCCATGAATTTTTTATGTGTCTGCTAATTTTACTCCCTCCCAAGGCCTGTCCTCACAATTAGGGTTCCTGTTCGAAATTGAAACTTAAATCCTAAAAATAATTATAAAAACATAATTATAAATTAGCTTTTAAATTCATGTTTTCTTTTTGTGTTTAATTTTCGGATTTATATTTCCGAATTTTAGAACTAGTAATTAAAGTTTTAAACTTTTACTTTTACAAGTATATAATAATTTGTGAATTTTTTTGGGACGGAGGGGATACTTAATTGGACTAAAATTGACAATTTATACTGCTCTAATAATTAAAGAGTCCAAAACTGATAAGGAAAGAGGGTTACTATATAAACCCCCAAAAGCTATGAGTAAACCCCAAATAAAACAATTGCAAAAATGCCATTGAGGTTAATTACTTCTTTACCCTTATTTTTCATCTTCCCCTATTCCTCCATTAACTTTCACCCAAGCAAATAATAATGTAATTTTCTTTACACTATCTCTTTATTTACATTTTAATACATTTAGTTAAAAAAAAAAATATGATTTTTGATGGGGTCGGCCAGTAGTGGCCGATTCTGGGCTTAAAGTCGGTCACCTCTGGCCGACTCTGGGTAAGAATACATCCACACCCGGCCGACTATATTCAATATTTACCGCCATACCCGGCCGACTTTAAGAACAAATTTTCACCACTGTTGGCCGACTTTTTTAAATTTTTCCGCCACACCCGGCCGACTTTGTAGCAAAAAATAAAGGATTCTCAATGGCATAGCTCACGCAACAAAAACAAAATTCAGGAAGAAGACCAAGCAGATCGTTTTCTTAGCATAGCTCACGCAACAAATCGAACACGTTGCTTCAAACATCTTGGATTCTCAAACTGCAATGTTTATTTCATGAATTGGGTGGAATTGTGTACGAAAGATACTACTCAACAAAAATGAAACTGCTGTATATAAGGAAAAAGGCCAAAAAGATAAGTTTCTTAGCAAAAAAATTATCAGAATCAAACACCCATCTTAATTCACCGAAGCAGATAGACAAACGAAAACTCGGAAACCTTTCCATAATCACCGAAGCAGATAGACAAATGAAAACTCGGAAACCTTTCCATAATCACCAAAGATTCATAATTCATCAATCAAAAACATAATAAGAAATAAATTGAAGTAAACAAGTAAATGAAGAAACTCTTCTTACCCAGAGTCGGCCGGGTATGACGGAATAATTAGGCCAAAGTCGGCAGGCAGTGGCCGATTTTTTAAACAAAGGGTCGTCCAGGAGTGATCGAAAAATTACCCAGAGTCGGTCGGTACTGGCCGACTATTTACCCAGAGTCGGTCGGTACCGGCCGACCCAAGCCGCCGACCCACATACAGTCTCCCAGGGAAATGGCTTTTGAAATTGAGAGTTAATTTGGGTGTTGGGATTGGTTTGAAGAAGTGGGTTTGGATAGAAAAGACGATTGGGGAGGGGAGCTCTTGTAATTTCCGTTTTGATGAGTGAGTTTTACACTCATCCATTGACTACTTTTTGAACTTATTATTTGCTTAATCCTTGAGTTTTGTGTGTTTAACGGATGTTTTTAGTGTTTTTAGTTTCAGTGGTTGAAGTGTGGAAATTGGGAACAATATGCGAATAAATCAAGTGGAACAATGAGATGTGGAAATTGTGGGACGGACTGAGTACAAATGGGCATTAACAAATGGAAGAAGGGGCCAATGCAAGCAAGGAGTGGCAGGCCAATGGTGAATATTGAGTTGGGCTAAAGGCAATTTGCAGCTGGGCCAAAAGAAAGAAAATGGCCCAACAGTCCGTCATTGAGGGCGGTCGCTCAGGTTGAGGTGGGCGGCCGCTCAGGAGAAAAAAATGTGAAGCTTGAACCTTCTGTTGAGCTGGGCGACCGTGCAGGAATAGCTGGGCGACCGCTCACCAGCATGAGTGGTGATGACAAAATGTTTCTGGAGGACTGGGCGACCGCCCAGGGGTGTTGTGGGCGACCGCCCACGAGGCGTTTTGCACATGAAGACCAGGCAATTTGGAACGGCTGAGGAGTAATGGAAGAGATTAATTGTGACTGTTTATGGGGTTAATGATTGGTTAATTGCAGCATTAGTTTTTGGTGAACATGGGGGTTAATTTAAGACAATGGCTATTTAATTTTATGTTTTTTTCAGTTTTTGGGGGGAGATATATATTTAGGGCTTGATAATCTTCTCCATAGTTAGTTAGTGAGTTTTCTGCAGAATATTTTCTTAGACATTTCTTGGTGTTCTTGCTTTCTAATGGCTAGCTAAACCTTTTAGTTCTTGGAATTGGAGGTAACATTTTATGTCTTAAGTTTTATTGTTCATCTTTATCTTAGTATTACTTGGGATAATCAAGTTGTTTTTAATGAAATTTTAGAACTTTTGTCTTGATCAAATAATTGTTCTTGAATTGTTTAGAATTTCAATTGTGAAACGCCAAATTTACAATTGAAATTAGTCTTGGCTTGATTTTCACAATTTGTTGAATCCTCGCCAAAAGATTCATAAGAATTGTGGTTTATTTTATGTTCTTAAGTTCTACAATGGGTTTCTAGCTAATCTATGAACGGGCCAAGGGAGTAGATTAGTTAGAAACACTTGATTGCAAATCACCCGCCAAAGTGTCCCAATCATATTTTCGTAAGAACAAAACCCCAAGTGTACTTTGATTGATGAATTATGAACCTTGAGCATAACTTGTGAAGCCAATTCCGGGAATTAGTCTCCTTAATATTGAAATCTTCTACAATCAAATTTACTTAATTTTTGCAACCAAATTAGTTCAAAACCAAACCAAATAACTTCTTCACGTTACAACTTTTTGTTCTAGCAGTAATTCCTACACTTTAAATTTTGTGTCTCTGAGGTTCGACCCGACTTACCCTATTTACAAATCAATTGTAGATAGTTGAGTTGGAATTTTATTTTTGACGTTTTCGACGTTCGTCAAAAATTTGGCGCCGTTGCCGGGGACTTGAAATTTAAAGTTGTTTTAATTATTTGCTATTGTGAATAATATTTTGTGTATATATATTTTTTCTTTGTTTAGTGTTTTAACTTGGTGTCGCAGATTTGAATGTTTGGTCGTAGGTCACTACAACCCGAGTTGTTACCAATTGACCACAACATTCATCGCGTCAACAAGAGGAAGCACCCGGAACCAAGTGATTCGGAAAGTGATTCGGTTTACTCTCAACAGTCCGAGATTTCCGATTCTGAAGAAGAAGTGAAAATGGCGGAACCACAAATGATGGGTGATTTTGCACGTCCGGTGATTGAACCATCTCCATCATGTATTGTACTCCCACAAGCAGCAAGGAGTTATGAGTTGAAGAACCTCCATTTCAACATGCTCCCTTCATTTCATGGGATGGCGTCGGAAGACCCAATTACCTTCATGAGAGAATTCTATAGCACCGTGCAAGGTTTTCCATTGGGGCAACTAACCGAAGAAGCGATTGAGAATGAGGTGCTTTGCTTACACGTTGAAGGATGCTGCCAAGACTTGGTTTATGGCACTTGCTCCGGCCTCTCTTAACACTTGGACGGAAGTCTACAACAAGTTCATGGCAAAGTTTTACTCCCATCAAAAGACGTCCGACTTGAGGTCCAAGATAATGTCTTTCAATCAAGAGCCGGGTGAAGCTTTTCATGAAGCTTGGGATCGATTCAAGATGTTGCTAGTCCAATGTCCTCATCATGGGTTTCCTTTAGCCCTCTTAAATCAGGCCTTCTATGATGGGTTGACTCAACAAGGTCAAGCCCAGTGGATAACGCAGCCGGGGTGCTATGGGTGAAAACTGCGGATGAAACAAGAGCCTTATATGAGAGACTTGGCATGAATTCGCAGCAGAAAAGTGTGAGAGGAGGAAGAAAAGGTGTCTATGAAGTTGAGTCCAATGATGTTCTAGCGCAACAAGTTTCGGCATTGACTACTCAAATGAAGAATTTCATGGGAATGATGACGGCTCAAAGTCAAGGTCAAAACCAAGGGCGAAATCAAGGAGAGGGAAGTTCGGGCACGAGTTGTGTAATTTGTAACGTGAACTCCCATGATATTATGGGATGCCCATTGAGAGACCAATTCCGGAATTTCTTGAGCAAGCAAATGCAATGAACACTTTTCAACCAAGAGTGAGGAATGATCCGTTTTCCAACTCTTACAATCCGGGTTGGCGGAATCATCCCAATTTCTCTTGGGGAGGAAATCAAGGGCAGGGTCAATTTCAGCAACAATACCAACCGCAAATGCAACAGTCGCAGCAACAAGGGCCTGCAAGGCCAAGTGTGGAGGAAACGTTGCAGAAATTCATTCAAGCCGCTCAACAGAATCAAGTGATCATGGAACAACGAATGGGGAACCAAGAAGCTTCCCTGAAGAAGCTCGAAAATCAGATGGGTCAAATTGCCGAGGCACTCCAAAAGCACAATCCGGGTACACTACCGAGTCAACCGGAACAAGCAAAGGCCGTCACCCTGAGGAGTGGTAAGACTCTTCAGGAGGTACACTCTTCTCCTTCTCCTATAGATAATAACAAAATGCATGAGAGTGAAGTGGTGG
Source organism: Adenophora triphylla var. japonica (assembly GCA_022495995.1). NCBI lineage: Eukaryota > Viridiplantae > Streptophyta > Magnoliopsida > Asterales > Campanulaceae > Adenophora > Adenophora triphylla. The sequence goes on from JAFEMH010000020.1 coordinate 1,204,464, forward strand.
TTGAGGAACGAGTTGAAGTGACTCCCGAGGAGAAACTTCCAACTCCACCTCTTAAGCCTTATGTGCCTCCTGTTCCTTTTCCTGAGATTGGTAAAGAATAAGGTCGAAACACAATTTAAAGAGTTGTATGACATGCTTTCTAAGGTGAATGTAAATTTGCCTTTGCTCAATGTAATTAAAAATATTCCTTCATATGCTAAATTTTTCAAGGAATTGAGCACAAATAAAAGAAAGTATGCCCCGAACGAAAAAATTGTGGTTTCGGACCAAGTTAGTCTTGTTTTTGAAAAGAATTTGCCTCCTAAGCTTAAAGACCCCGGTAGTTTTAATGTGATGATTTCTTTGGGGGACTCTAAGAAAGTGAGGGCAATGTTAGATTTAGGAGCTAGCATTAACTTGTTGCCTTATTCTTTGTTTGTGGAGCTTGGGTTGGGTGAACTAAAACCTACTACTATGACCTTGCAACTTGCGGACCGTTCGGTCAAATATCCAAAGGGAATAGTAGAAGATGTTTTAGTTCAAGTTGATAAATTAATAATCCCGGTTGATTTTGTGGTTCTTGATATGGAAAGAGATTCTAAAGATGTGAATGAGGTCCCTATTTTGTTGGGGAGACCTTTTATGGCTACCGCGGATGCGGTGATTAATGTGAAAGATGGAAGTTTGTCTTTGACGTCATGGAGGAAATTGTGAATTTCTCTATCTTTGATTCCATGAAAAAGCCATATGAGGTTAATGAGTGTTTATTTTGTGATGTTGCTGAAAATTCTGTGTTATTTGAGCATGATGTTGAGGGCTCTCTTGTGGATGAGTTAGTTATGGAAGGTGTTTTTGATAAAAATGAGGCGAGGGCCATTCTTGCGGAGATGGATGTTATGGAGGAAATTACTGAAAAGGTTCCTTTAGAATCTTTAGGTAATTTTAATCCTAAGCATTTGCCATCTATTGTCTCTCCTCCCGAATTGGATCTTAAACAACTTCCATCTAGCTTAAAGTATGCTTTTCTTGGTGCAAATGATTCTTTGCACATTATTATTGCTTCGGACTTAACAGAATTGCAGGAAAGAAGGTTGTTAGATGTGTTGAAGCGACACAAGTCCGCACTTGGTTGGAGCATTACGGACATAAAAGGAATAAGCCCAACCATGTGTATGCACAAAATCCATATGGAGGATGATGCCAAGCCAGTCCGGCAGAATCAAAGGAGGATGAATCCGCACATGCTTGAAGCGGTAAGAAAGGAAGTCTTGAAACTGTTGGATGCGGGTATTATCTATCCTATTTCTGATAGTAAGTGGGTAAGTCCTGTTCATGTGGTTGCTAAAAAATCCGGAATTACTGTCGTTAAGAATGAGGATAATGAGCTTTTGCCTACTAGAATGGTCACTGGTCAACGCAAGGTTATCGATTACCGAAAACTTAATGCGGCGACTAGAAAGGATCACTTTCCTTTGCCTTTTATTGACCAAATTCTAGAGAGGCTAGCTGGTCAAGAATATTATTGTTTCTTAGATGGTTTTTCAGGTTATAATCAGATTCCCATTGCTCCGGAAGATCAGGAAAAGACCACATTTACATGCCCTTTTGGAACATTTGCATATCGGAGGATGCCCTTCGGTTTATGCAATGCTCCTGCTACATTCCAAAGGTGCATGATGTCGATCTTTTCCGAGATGATTGGTAGGTTTGTTGAAGTATTTATGGATGATTTTTCGTTATATGGTAATTCGTTTGATACATGCTTAGATAATTTGACTTTGGTTCTTAAAAGATGTTGTGATACCAATTTAACTTTAAGTTGGGAAAAAAGTCATTTTATGGTTAAGCATGGAATTGTGTTGGGTCATTTGGTGTCAAGAAAAGGGATTGAAGTTGACAAGGCAAAAATTGAGATAATTTCTAAATTGCCTCCGCCAACAAATGTTAAAGGAATTCGTAGCTTTCTTGGTCATGCGGGTTTTTATCGGCGTTTTATAAAAGATTTTTCTAAAATTTGTAAGCCGTTAACAAACTTGCTTGCTAAAGAGACGGAATTTGTCTTTGACCAAGAATGTCTCAATTCTTTTAATTTGTTGAAGGAGAAATTGACTTCAGCCCCTATTCTTGTGGGTCCGGATTGGACTCAACCTTTTGAGATAATGTGCGATGCATCCGATTTTGCGGTGGGTGCAGTTTTGGGACAGAAAATCGATAAAAAGTCACATGTGATCCAATATGCAAGTAGAATGTTGAATGATGCTCAATTGAACTATACTACAACCGAGAAGGAATTCTTGGCGGTGGTTTTTGCTTTGGAAAAATTCCGTTCTTACTTGCTTGGATCTAAGGTGATTATTTATTCGGACCATGCTGCATTACGTTATTTGCTGTCCAAACAAGATGCCAAACCCCGATTGTTAAGATGGATGTTACTTTTACAAGAATTTGACATTTCCATCAAAGACAAAAAGGGTTGTGAGAATGTTGTGGCGGATCACTTGTCTAGACTTGAAAAGGGGTGTGTGAGTGAAATTCCTTTGAATGAAAATTTCCCCGATGAGCAGTTATTTGGTGTTAAGGATTGTGAACCTTGGTATGCCGACATTGTAAATTTTTTGGCTACGGGGGTTCTAAATCCAGATTTTTCAAGTCAAGAGAGGAAAAGATTTTTGTCAATGGTTAAGCAATATTATTGGGATGACCCATATTTGTTTAAACATGGTCCCGATATGGTTATTCGTAGATGCATTCATGAAAATGAGCAACAAAATGTTCTTTCTTTTTGTCATGAATTGCATTGTGGAGGTCATTTTAGTGGAAAGAAAACCGCTCAAAAGGTGTTACAATCGGGTTTCTTTTGGCCAAGTCTTTTTAAAGATGCATACATTTTTTGTAAAAGTTGTGACAGGTGCCAAAGAACCGGTAACATTGGTAAGCGGGATGAAATGCCTCTCACGAATAACTTGGTTGTGGATTTGTTTGACGTATGGGGCATTGATTTTATGGGTCCTTTTGTTGTTTCGTGTGGGTTTGAGTACATTTTAGTGTCGGTGGATTATGTGTCAAAGTGGGTGGAAGCAATTCCTACCCGGACTAACGATGCTAATGTTGTTGTCAAGTTTGTCAAAGATGTGATTTTTAGTAGGTTTGGTGTTCCAAGGGCGATCATAAGTGATGGTGGTTCTCACTTTTGCAACAAAGTTTTTGGAGCACTAATGAAGAAGTATGGGGTGAAGCACAAGGTTGCAACCGCGTACCATCCCCAAACTTCCGGGCAAGTAGAAGTGAGTAACAAGCAAATAAAGGCCATTCTTGAGAAGACGGTGAAGCCAAACAGGAAGGATTGGGCCTTGAGGTTAAATGATGCATTGTGGGCGTACCGTACCGCCTACAAAACGCCAATTGGAATGAGTCCTTACCGGCTAGTCTTTGGGAAAGCTTGTCATTTGCCGGTGGAGATTGAGCACAAGGCATTTTGGGCAATCAAGGAGTTGAATATGGATTTGAAGCTAGCCGGTGAGCAAAGGTTGCTTCATTTGAATGAGCTCGAGGAACACCGGTTGGAGGCATATGAGAACTCCCGGTTGTACAAGGAAAGAACAAAAAGGTACCATGACAAAAAGATTTTGCACAAGGAACTTATTCCGGGAAGCAATGTATTGTTGTTCAATTCAAGATTGAAGCTTTTCCCGGGAAAGTTACGTTCTCGTTGGAGTGGTCCGTTTGAGGTGGTGAATGTATACTCTCATGGAGCCGTGGAGTTGGTGAATCCGGTTGCGAACAATAGGTTCAAGGTCAATGGACAAAGAGTGAAGCCTTATTTTGATGGAGCTTTGGGATTGAAGGATGTTGAGAGGATCGAGTTGAAGGATCCGTAGGCGTTGAGAAAGTCATTCCGTCGAGCTAACGACGTTAAACAAAAGCGCTGCTTGGGAGGCAACCCAAGGTAAGTAGTGTATTGTAATACCCTTAAATTTAATTTTTTCTTTGTTTTCATCACTTTGAGGACAAAGTAATCATTAAGTTTGGGGGTGGAGAGTTTTAGTTTTTTTCATTTTATTGTTTGTTTTTATTTTATTTTATTGTTTGCTTTGAAAAAAAAAAAAAAAAAAAAAAAAAGCTTTGTTTTTTTTTGTATTTCGGGAACGTGTCGAACTACGGTGACCTGAGCCTATTGTTGTTGGGTAGTCCGCCCACATCAATGGGGACGTAGGCAGCGAAAGTGCGGTCGAAATATGGGTCGAATTGTAATATATCAATGGATATTATGCTTGGTGTTTGCTTGCTTGGTGTTGTGCAGGTGGTTGGCCAGGAAAAATTTCACTGGACATGTGGGCGACCGCCCATGGTGTTGAGGGCGACCGCCCATGCTTGGGTTGCAGAAGAATGTGATGCTACTGTGCATGTGGGCGACCGCCCAGGACGGTGTGTGCGACCGCCCAGGCTGGTGGAACAAAGAGATGGAACTTGCTGTACAGGTGGGCGACCGCCCAGGTAGGAGTGGGCGACCGCCCACATTGGAAATGCCTAAAGGTTTGAAGCTACTGGACAACTGGGCGACCGCCCATGGTCAGGTGTGCGACCGCCCACATGGCGAATCTGGCGTTTCAAAATTTGAATCCCTAACCCAACCGTCCCTTATTTTTCTCTCTCTCTTAAACACACCAATTATTCCCTCTTCCTCTCTCTAAAACCTCCGCCCCTCCCTCTTCATCTCTCTAAAAATCCTCTCCCAAATCACTCAAATCTTCTAACTTTCTTCCAAAATTTCTCTTCCCCACCATACCTAACCCCCCTTAACCAAGATTGAAGGCCCTACATCACCATTGTTGCAAGGATTTTGAAGAAATTGTATTGAAGAGTTTGCAAGGGTGGAAAAGGTTGACAAATATCTGGTTTTTGAAGTCCAAAGCCAAGCTTGGGGTGGAAATTGTTGTTCAAAGAAGGAGTCGCCTTCCAAGTTCATCTTCATCTTTTCCGGCGGAATTCCGGCAAGATTCCGGTGACTTTTCCGGTGAATTTTTCAGGGCAAGTAAGGTTTTTAATTCCATTTTCTTAGTGCCTAGTGTGGAAATTTGTGGGTGTTTATTTAAAAATGTCTAGAAGAAGAAATGCCCCTGTCCCGGAACCGGAGGTTGAGTTTGATGAAACAAGGTTTGTGAGTGCTAAAGCGCAGTCATTTTTTGAAAAATACTCAACCAAAGGATTTGCTGTGGAAAATGAATTTAATCCCGCGGAACTTGAGTTGGATGGCATTTTTGCAAATTATGGCTGGGGTAACTTGGCGAGACGTCCTTCCAATAAAGGGTCGAAAGTATTGGTGCGGGAATTTTATGCCAATGCTTTTGAGGAAGGGCAAGTGAGGAAGTTTGGTTGGGTGAGAGGAAATAATGTGTACTATAATGCTGAAGATATCAATACCTATTATGGAATGGCATCGCCTGTTGTGTGTGATTATCACTCTAATGCACAGATCATGGAATCGAATGTGGCGGGTAACCTTCATATGTTGGAGCCGTCTTTTGTTAATATTGATGTAACATTGTTGCGGAATGGGAATGTAAAAAAGGCGCGAGACATGGATTTGAGAATGCGGGCTCTACACCGCTTTATTTGTGAGCGCATAATGCCCACTTCGCACTACAATGATGTGCATTGGAGGAGAGCATTGTTAATGAATATGGTGTTGACTGGTCAAAGGTTTAATACGGGACGGGCAATGTCAAGGGAGATAGTCAACACCATTAGGACTATCGGGCGATGCACTTTTAATTTTCCGTTGTTGATATCTGGAATGATAGAGAGGAGGGGGGTGAGTTTTCCGCGGTTGAGGATTGTGAGGGACATCGTGTCAAGTGGTACAGCTGTTAGTAAGAGGTCCCTGGTTGTTAAGGGGCATGCTCACTTACAGCCGGGTGAAGGTTCGTCTAGGGGAGTGAGAGGAAATGAGGAGAATGAAGATATGGAGGAGCATGAGTTTACTCCTACGGAGGCGGCCTACTATGTGGGAGGCCATGTAGATGCTCTATCAGAGGAGGTCAGCCTCAGGGGCATTATGAGACTATGGATCGGCGGTTGGGGAGGATGGAGTCGATGGCTGCGAGAGTTTTATGCCCGGTATGTGGAGGCGGCGTATGGAGGATGCTCAATCGGAGATGTTCCAGGAGATGATGCACAAGCTTCCTCCTCCTCCACCGCCTCAAAGCACATCCCATACCAACCGCCACGATACCGTACCCGGAGGCATGAGTGGATGGGGTACTTGGGAGCAAAGAATAAGAAGAAGAAATCAAAGCAACAACAACAACAAAGAAGAAGCAGGTTCGAGCGGAAGTGGCTCGGTGGGTCCTTGGGACCAATTTTGGAGATAGTTGGTGGTTGAAGGTACCCCTTATCCTTTCTTTTATTTTGTGCATTAGGGACAATGCATATTTTAAGTTTGGGGGTGTGGGGTACTTGGTTGTTTGTATATGCTTTATTGTTTTGAAAAAAAAAAATGAAAAAAAAAAAAGAGAAGAATTTTGAAAATGAGAAAAAAATAATTAGCTATGTCCTTTTTTGTAGATAATCATTAACATTCTTGGTGTTCCCCTAATTGCATATGATGGATTGTGACCGTTAGGAAGGATAAATTGGGTGTAAATATGTTTATGCAAGTTGGTATATTTTTTGGTTAATTGTGTTATATTACTTAAGAGTTATAATTGAGTCATAAATCTCTTAGTGTAAGTTTTGTGCACTTGTGAAAGTTTGCTCCTTGTTGATAATTTTTGATCCAATTTTTATAAAGTTTAGAGTACACCATCATCTTTTAAGTTAATGAATTTATGTGTCAAATAGCAACACTAGGCAAGTTTTGTGAGGAGTATTCCTTGGTTGTGAGTGGAACCCCCCCTTGTGATCTTGAAAGAAAAAAAAAAAAAAATTAAAATAAAATGAGAGCAATGGCAATGCAAATTGTATTCGGTGAAACCTTCAGACGTGTAGATTAATCGGTTAGGGATTATTCTAGCTTAACCAGATTTCTGGGTATGCAGTAGCGTTATGGAGGAAGAGCTTTACCGCCGTGATGGTCCGTAGCAAGCTCGATACCGAAATGGCTAACTCTCAAAGCCTTTAAGTAAATCTCTACTTAGTATTAGGGGCATGGAGTTCGCTGCTACAGTGTTCCCTACTTGAACGGTAGATGATTTTTAAAAGGTGCTAAAAAGAATCAAGTTTGGGGGGGGGTGTAGTTGTTTCTTGGGAGTATTCATGTTTTATGCTTAAAGGTGTTGTTGTTTGATAAATAAAGTCAATAAACTAAGAGATGGTTGGTGTACTTAGCTTTATAAATATGGATCATGGTTGTGAATAAGAGAAAGATGTTAATGCATAAAGAGATTTATGGTGCAATTATAATGGTTAAGTAATATTTTACAATTAACGGAAAATATATTGATACTTGCATTGTGAAAAATTTTATCCTGCGGTTGATGGTATTTTGTAATATGTGCAATTGTGGAATGCAAGAATGGAGGGGCATAGTTAATTGTTTGTTAGAGTAGTGTGTTTCTAATTTTGTTTGCTTAGTTTGTTTTAGTGTTTGCTCGAGGACTAGCAAATGTATAAGTTTGGGGGTATTTGATGAGTGAGTTTTACACTCATCCATTGACTACTTTTTGAACTTATTATTTGCTTAATCCTTGAGTTTTGTGTGTTTAACGGATGTTTTTAGTGTTTTTAGTTTCAGTGGTTGAAGTGTGGAAATTGGGAACAATATGCGAATAAATCAAGTGGAACAATGAGATGTGGAAATTGTGGGACGGACTGAGTACAAATGGGCATTAACAAATGGAAGAAGGGGCCAATGCAAGCAAGGAGTGGCAGGCCAATGGTGAATATTGAGTTGGGCTAAAGGCAATTTGCAGCTGGGCCAAAAGAAAGAAAATGGCCCAACAGTCCGTCATTGAGGGCGGTCGCTCAGGTTGAGGTGGGCGGCCGCTCAGGAGAAAAAAATGTGAAGCTTGAACCTTCTGTTGAGCTGGGCGACCGTGCAGGAATAGCTGGGCGACCGCTCACCAGCATGAGTGGTGATGACAAAATGTTTCTGGAGGACTGGGCGACCGCCTGTGGTGTTGTGGGCGACCGCCCACGAGGCGTTTTGCACATGAAGACCAGGCAATTTGGAACGGCTGAGGAGTAATGGAAGAGATTAATTGTGACTGTTTATGGGGTTAATGATTGGTTAATTGCAGCATTAGTTTTTGGTGAACATGGGGGTTAATTTAAGACAATGGCTATTTAATTTTATGTTTTTTTCAGTTTTTGGGGGGAGATATATATTTAGGGCTTGATAATCTTCTCCATAGTTAGTTAGTGAGTTTTCTGCAGAATATTTTCTTAGACATTTCTTGGTGTTCTTGCTTTCTAATGGCTAGCTAAACCTTTTAGTTCTTGGAATTGGAGGTAACATTTTATGTCTTAAGTTTTATTGTTCATCTTTATCTTAGTATTACTTGGGATAATCAAGTTGTTTTTAATGAAATTTTAGAACTTTTGTCTTGATCAAATAATTGTTCTTGAATTGTTTAGAATTTCAATTGTGAAACGCCAAATTTACAATTGAAATTAGTCTTGGCTTGATTTTCACAATTTGTTGAATCCTCGCCAAAAGATTCATAAGAATTGTGGTTTATTTTATGTTCTTAAGTTCTACAATGGGTTTCTAGCTAATCTATGAACGGGCCAAGGGAGTAGATTAGTTAGAAACACTTGATTGCAAATCACCCGCCAAAGTGTCCCAATCATATTTTCGTAAGAACAAAACCCCAAGTGTACTTTGATTGATGAATTATGAACCTTGAGCATAACTTGTGAAGCCAATTCCGGGAATTAGTCTCCTTAATATTGAAATCTTCTACAATCAAATTTACTTAATTTTTGCAACCAAATTAGTTCAAAACCAAACCAAATAACTTCTTCACGTTACAACTTTTTGTTCTAGCAGTAATTCCTACACTTTAAATTTTGTGTCTCTGAGGTTCGACCCGACTTACCCTATTTACAAATCAATTGTAGATAGTTGAGTTGGAATTTTATTTTTGACGTTTTCGACGTTCGTCACGTTTAGAGAGAGAGAAGTGAGAGAGAGAGAATCTGTATTGCTTAGAGAGAAAGAAAGAGCGTTTTTCCTTCTCTGTGATGAAGGTTGATTGAGCTCGTCGCCGGCAAATGGGTTAGTGAAGAAGACGATTGAGCAATGGGGATGCTGTGAGAACCGAGTAGAGAGAGAAAGGTTGGATTGCGTTTAGAGAGAGAGAGTCTCACTCTCTCTCTGCTGTAAATGAAATGGGGTGTGGGTGGGTGGGTGAATGGAAGGGTATAAGGGGAAAGATGGGGGTTTATTTACATTTATTTGGGGTGTTTTTAGAAATGGGGTTTACTCATAGGATTTTGGGGTTTATTTAGTAACCCTCTAAGGAAACCACTTGTACAAGTCTCCTTCTCCTTGCTTGCTGCACACAGAGACCAAACAATCTTGGGCCTAAACACAAGTCTCTTTGCATTCAAATTTCTTTTCCTATTCCCGTCTTCCACTAAAATCAAAGTTCTGATTTATTCTTTTAACTCATTTGTCAATTGAATTCCTACAAATTCAAAAGACACAAATCATAACAATACTCAAATCATATACTCCCTCCGTCCCAAACCTATGTGCCCATTTGGGTTTTGCCGCGAGAATTAAGAAAAGTGGGTAATGGAGAAAGTGTTGTGAGTATAAAAGTAAAATAGGAGAGAGAATGAGTGGAGGGAATATTAAAATTGATTGGTATTGTAAGTGTAAAAGTAAAAATATGAGAGAGAATGAGTGAGAGAGAATAGTAAAGATTCTTTGTCATTTTAGGAAAGGGACACGTAGGTTTGGGATGTCCAAAATGGCAAAATGGGCACGTAGGTTTGGAACGGAGGGAGTATCAACTTACTATTTTTTATCTTACTTTTTCTTTCTATTCTCACTTTTTCTTTCTATTCTCACTTTTTATATTCAACATTTATTTCATTATACATTTTTTTAAATTTTTTGTGTACAATTCATTTTATACCTTTTATAATAAGACTAAGGAGATATAAGTAAAACAAGTAGGCGGAACCCGCAGCCGTACGTGTAGAACCGTACGTAGTTATAAATTGTGGAAAGTTGGCAAGTGGAGGAGCAGATAGGGTGAGTACATCAAACCATCTAGCAGTGATACATTGTCAACTGCTTTGCTTATAAAAAACTAGTACAGGTGCCCGTGTCCAAGAATACGGGTGTTTTTTTTTTTTTTCAAATTAATTTTTTTTTTATTTTAAAAAAAAATAAAAAAATCAATTACTTAATTAATTTAAGTAAATTCTCCTAAAGCCCACTCTTAGTCCAAATCCAAAGTCTTAGCCCAAACTCAAAGTCTTAGCACAAATTAAGAGCAAAATAGAAAACAGACTAAATATTAAGGGCAAAATAGGGAAAAATCCCTCCGAAACTGTTCATAGAACTGTTCACGGAGGGGTTTAATTTATTCTATAGATATAGATGACAATACTAAAATAATTCAACCCATTAAATAAGTATTACGGAGTAATTTAAGAATTACTCAAATATCCCATACACGTAATATCCATAATAAAATACTTGTCCGTCCTTTTTGTTTTCTCTTTATTCTCTTAATCTATCATTATCATATCATGTCTTCACGGGCACACCTTACTCTTAAATTTACGACATAGATATATTATTCAGGTGACGTGTATATTACAAGAAAACAGCTTTTTTATAAGGACGAAAAATAGAGACATATAAGATTTGTAACAGAATAGCTACCGAATAAATGCGTCTCTAATAAGCAACGTAACAACAGAGACAAATTACATTATGTTTCTGATTTAGAAACAAAATAGAGACGAAATACGATTTGTCTCTAATTTAAGAGACAAAGCAGAGACAATGAGATTTTTGTAGCCAAATCAGATACAAATAAATGATCCGTAGCTTTATTTAGAAACAGTCATTTAAAACGTATCTGAATTTATAGACATAAGTAATTTTTATAGCCAATTTTAGAGACAAATAAGAAATCCATAGCTTTATTTATAGACAGTCATTGAAATGTAGCTAAATTTAGAGACAAATGTAATTTTTGTAGCTAAATTCAGAGATAAATATAGGAACCGTAGCTATATCTAGAGATATTCGTTTGAAATTTAGCTGAATTTAGAGACATGTATAATTTCTATAGACAAATTCAAAGATAGATGTTGAATTTGTAGCAAAATTAGAGACATATTTTGAACATGTATCTAAATGTGGAGACTAGTTTTGAGTCTGTTGCTAAATTAGAGACAAACGGTTAACCAGTAGCTAAATTTAGAGACAAATGTTAAATCTAATGCCAAATTTAGAGACATATGTTGATATTATAGCTAAACTTAGAGATATATATATGTTGGGCATATAGCTGAATTTGGAAACAAATGTTTAATCTTAAGCTAAATTTAGAGACATATGTCGAATCTGTAGCCAAATTTAGAGACAAATTATTTTAATTAAATTTTTTTTTTGACATAGAAAAAACTGTTTGAGAATTTTTTTTAATACTGAAATTTTTACATAAAGTTATATGAAAAATGTTATAAAAAAAACAATATAAGATAAAAAGGACGGTACCATTTAAGTTTTACTCCTTCTGAAGCAATATTAATTATTGGAAAAAAATACAATCAGGGATACAATCAAATGTTGAATTTGTAGCTAAATTAGTATTTGGGGTATACATGGGTTTAGGGTATACTCTCTCCATCGCACCCGATTTAGGATTTCTCTTCCGGTACTGAAATTAAGAAATACTATTATAATAAGAGAATAGAGAATGAGTGCATGTATTGTGAGTATGAAAAGTAAAATATAAAAGAGAATGAGTGAGAGAAATAGTAAGAGAATTGTTATTGTAAGTATGATAAGTATTTCTATTAAGTATAAAAATATTATAAACTTGTTATTTTTGGATGTTCTAAGTCGAATGGGACACCTAAAATGGCAAATTGTTATAAGTCGCATGGGACGGAGTGAGTATGGTTTAGTGTTTAGGATATAAGGTATATGGTAATTGATTTAGAATTTAGGGTATAAGATATATAATAGTTGGTGTATTGTTATTGTTATTAACATGTATTATTCAATTATTACTTCTTATCAATTACTCCGTATATTAATAAATTTCTTTACATGGTAAATGGTTTAGCTACAAACCTGTATTATTCACTTATTAGCAAACATTTCTTTTACATATATGGTAAATGGTTTAGAGTATTTAGTATGTAATATAAGGTTTAGGATTTAAGATATATGATAAAATATTTATGATATAATGTACAGTATATAGTATATGATAAATGGTTTAGGTATAAATTATATGATAAATAGTTTAGGATTTAGAGTCTGGTTTAGGGGTTGGGGTATAATAATAAGTATTATTAATATTTTTAAAGGTTAAATTATTATTATTGTTAATAATAATTATTATTAATAAGTAATTTTTTCTAATTATTATTATTGGAAAAATGTAGGAGTGACGAGAACTATGAGAAATATAAAGAAGCTAGAAGAGATGCTAAGAAAGCAGTAAGAGACGTAAGAGCAAAGGTGAATCAAAAACTTTATGATAAGTTGGATACAAAAGAAGGGGAAAAAGATATCTACAGATTCACTCGTATGAGAGATAAGAGGACACGAGATATTGGGACGGTTAAATATGTGAAAGATGTAGATCAAAGAGTTCTAGTCGGGGGATAAAGAGATAAAAGATAGATGGAGTTCGTACTTTGATACCTTGTTCAATGGCGGTCAAGAGCAGGATATTGGAGATTTAAATATCTCTTCGAGTATGGTTAATCGAGATTTTATGCGGAGAATTCAAAAGAGTGAAGTGGAAATGGCAATGGCAATGAAAAAGATGAGATTGAAGAAAGTTCTAGAACCGAATGGTATACCAATTGAGGCTTGGAGATGTTTCGGGGAGAGGGGAATAGATTGGTTAACAACGCTATTTAACAAGATATGGAGAATTAACACAATGCCATTGGAGTGGCGGAAGAGTACTCTGATCCCTTTGTATAAGAACAAAGGTGATGTCCAAGATTATGCCAACTATCGGGGGATCAAACTAATGAGCCATACTATGAAACTTTGGGAAAGAGTGATTGCACAAAGGCTGAGAAAAATTGTGGATATTTCGGATAACCAATTTGGGTTTATGCCGGAAAGATCGACTATAGAGGCAATATATCTTATGAGACAAACCATGGAGAAATATTGGGATCAAAAGAAAGATTTGCATATGATTTTCATTGATTTGGAGAAGGCGTATGATAAAGTGCCAAGAGAGGTACTTTGGTGGGCATTAACAAAGAAGGGTGTTTCAAAGAATATATTGATATTATCAAGGACATGTTTAATGGAGTTAGTACTTGTGTACAAACTAGTATTGGGAAGACTGAAGAGTTCCCTATAAAGAGTGGAGTGCATCAAGGTTCCGCACTTAGCCCCTTTCTTTTTGCTTTGATAATGGACGAATTGACGAGGTCAGTCCAAGATGATATACCAAGGTGTATGTTGTTCGCAGATGATATTGTGCTGATTGATGAGACAAGAGAGGGTGTTGAAAGTAAATTGGAGTTATGGAGACACACTTTGGAATCTCGAGGTTTTCGAATAAGCAGAAGCAAGACTGAATATTTGGAGTGTAAGTTTAGCAGAGTTGGAAGTAGGAAGGCAGGGGCGGTCACATTTGATGGAAATATTGTCCAAGCTTCAGAGTTTTTTCGCTATCTTGGATCCATTATCCAAAATGATGGAGAATTAGATGGTGATGTTGTAACGACCCTAACCCTAGGCACTATTTTAGTATCATATTTTATGCTTTTTATATTATTGTTGACTTTATGTGTTCATTTTATGTCTTGATTTCCTATGTTAGGATGAGATGGTTGAGAAATAATTTTAAAACCTTAAGATAAAAAGGGAAAATAAAATAAAGTGTCTTGGGGGAAATATAATAATAGAAAATAAATAAAAGATGAAATGAGGTTAAGGTGTATGGGGTAAAGAATTGGAGTAGAGGGTTAGTTTTACTACCTTAGAACTTTGGAGGGCTTAGTTGTGCATCTTTGATAGTTTTAATTTAATGAGGGAATGGGGGGCCATATCCCTCCCTATTTCCCTCATAACCTCCTTCATTTAGTCAATGACCCCCCATACTCCTCCATCATCCTCCTTCATTCTCCTTTAACAATTCCCATGGAAACTCCATTTTGAAGACCTTTCCTTCCAAGTTCTTACCAAGCTCAATCCTTCTCCATTTTTCAATCCGGGTGTACTTTTGTGTTCGGGGCAACTAGGGGAGCACATCAAGCTAAGAAAATCCTTGTTCCATCTTATATTGCTAAAGGTGAGTTATTATGACTTTCCTTCCATTAAATGTTCATGAACTATTTGATGTTGTTATTGTTATTATAATGGTTGTTTGATGTTGTGGAACCTTTCTTGGAGTAGAGAAATTGTTTAATGACCTAGAGATAAGATTTATGTTCATGGAAGTTGATAAAGAAGAAAGAGTATGATTTGAATGGAGATAGAAAGGTTAGATATGAAATGGGTAGTAAATTGAGTAAAACCACTAGGTATTAAATGGATTCAATCTATCTTATGTGATTAGGAATGCTTTAGTATGATATTGGTGAAGTTAGTCAACCTTTTTGTGTTCACAAAACAGAGGAAACTTGGCTTGGATCAACTTGGTGTAGCTATTGATGAAATTTCAAATCTGTTCTGAATTCTGGGTTCAGGGCACGAGTCGTGCCCTGTGGCACGAGTCGTGCCTGAGGGTGGGACGAGTCGTGACCAAGTTTAAGCTGAAGTCGTGCCTTGCTGGGGACGCATGAATCTGGGGAAGGTCAAATGGGCACGAGTCGTGCCCTGACCTGGTGACTTTGAACCAACTTTAGAGCTGTTTAAACCTATTCAAACTAGAATCAAAATGAATCCTCTTTAACCTAGACTAAAGTAGAATACTTTGGCTACACAATGACATCTTAATTGATAAAAATGGAATTATGGAAGTACTTTAAATATTGCTTGGAAAATGCTTGGTAGCCTTGTTTAGTAACTTAACCATTGTGACTCAAACTTGGTAAATTGAGCTTGGGTCTTTATAGAGGCCTTGTATTGTTGTATATTGATTATGTAGGGTTGGTTATTGATACCTTGTTACCTTACTTGCATACATATTCATTGAGTGTGAGATGCATAGTGTATTAAGTACTTGTTGCACTATGATATTGATTGAACATGAGTATATTTTATCATGTGGCTATATTGCTTATCCCTTTGTGGATTTTATTTCAAGTAACTATTATGTGCTTGAATTTGTGTTAATCAGCTAATGATTGAGGGTATAACGTAATACGATCAATTATGGAAGTGTGACCTAATGTGATCGGATTATGTTATACCTGTGACCGTCCCCTCCTGTGGCCACAGGTCGGGGTTATAGCATCTGTACTGAGCCAAAAGCCTTACAGAGTTGCTACTATCTTATATGATTTCCTGAAACACGGGTCTTATAAGAAGTGAATAATGCTTAAGCAGTTCACTAAATATTGGAATTTTATATCCAATGTTGTACGACTATTGTTTAGACGGGAAAAGGTAAACTGAGGTAATGTAAAGTGTTTACAGCTTTTCCAATGTGTTGTATGCAACTTGTTATGTGTTGCATTTTATTTGGCATATTGCTGCATTCATAATAGCTTGCTAAGATTTATTCTCACCCCTCTCCCTTTAATGTTTTTAGATCCCGAGACAGGCGGACCGGCCAAGTAGGGGCGGAGAGGAGTTTGGAAGTGATATTTTGGGAATTGTCGGGGTATGTATAGGTTGGGGTAGAAAATGTATTTTCGTATAATTCCTTTATGGAGTTTGTATATATAAAACTTAGTTCTACGTTATAATCGAAATCTTTTGTAACTAAAACAGGTTGTTATTTTCAAAGTTGTTCAACTCTTACTCCATTGTGGAGAGGAGTAGAGTTATTTTGAAATGATTATGTTAAGTATGTTTAAGTTAGTAAGTTAAATCAAAGTTTTAAAAAAAAGTTTAGGTGATTTGAGTTAGTTGGGGACGCTCCAACTCGGGACACGTGTTAGGTTCCGGGTCGGGGTCCTCACAGATGTGGCTCATAGGATTAAAGCAGGTTGGTTGAAGTGGAAGAGTGCCACAGGATTTCTATGTGATCGCGGCATGCCCAATAGAATAAAGGGAAAATTCTACCGCACGGCAATTAAGTCGGCATTGCTTTACGGCACTGAATGTTGGGCCGTGAAACAGTGTCACGTGCATAAGATGAATGTGGCGGAGATGCGTATGCTTCGATGGATGTGTGATCATACAAGAAAGGATCGATTGGGGAATGAGGTGATCAGAGGTAAAGTAGGAGTTGCGCCCATGTAACGACCCTAACCCTAGGCAATATTTTAGTCTCATATTTTATGCTTTTAAATATTATTGTTAACTTTATGTGTTCAATTATGTCTTTAATTTATTATATTAAGATGAGATGGTTGGGAAATAATTTTAAGACATTAGAATTTCAAAGGAAATTAAATAAAGCATCTTGGGGAAAGTATAATAATAGAAAATAAATAAAATAGGAAAGGAGGTTAAATTATGTGGGATAAAGGATTTGAGTAGGAGGGTTTAGTTTACCACTCTAGAACTTGGGAGGATTTAATTGAAAAAGATTGAAAGATATCAATTAAATGGCATGGGGGGCCATGTTTTCTCTCCTTATTTCCCTCACCTCTCTTACTATTTAGTCAACCTCCTCCATACTCCTCCCATACTTCCTCCATCCTCCTTATCTTCACCTTATCATTCTCTTCTTCTTCATTCTTCTCAATTCTTCATGGAAGCTTTACATTGAAAGCCTCACTTTCCAAAATTTCTAGAACCTTCAAATCTTCTCCATTTTCTAATCCAATTGTACTTTTGTGCTTGGTGCATCTAGGGGAGTTCATCAAGCTAAGAAGATCCTTAATCCACCTCATATTTCTAAGGTAAGTTATTATGACTTCTTTCTAAATATTGCTTACTTTATGTGTTTATGAATATTTTATGGAAATAAAATGATTGTGGTATTTTTGAATAATGTTATTTGAGTAAAATGGTTATTTAAGATTGAATTGATTTTAGTAATGAGATGGGGGTTTAAGTTGAAGGAATGAAGGTATAATGAGTGTAAGATGTTAATGACCTCAATGGAGTTAG
Source organism: Adenophora triphylla var. japonica (assembly GCA_022495995.1). Taxonomy (NCBI): domain Eukaryota; kingdom Viridiplantae; phylum Streptophyta; class Magnoliopsida; order Asterales; family Campanulaceae; genus Adenophora; species Adenophora triphylla. The sequence goes on from JAFEMH010000020.1 coordinate 1,221,784, forward strand.
TGTATGTGATTATATACATCTTACTTTGATTTGGAAAAGATTATGAGTTTATTTAATTTGGGTAGAAAGAAGTAGAAAAAGGACTTGGTATACTTTTAATGATGTGAGTTATTATGATCTTCTCTTCTATTTAATGTTCATGAACTATTTGGTGTTGTTATTGTTATTATAATGGTTATTTGATGCTTTGGAAACCTTCTTGGAGTTGATAAATTGGTTAATGATAAAAAATGATGTTGTTATTAAGGAAGTTGATCAAGAATGTAAGAAAATGGGTTGAGTTAGATTAAGATGGTAAATCTAGAAAAATGGTAGTAAAATGGGTGGAAAATCAAGTGGTAATGATTTATGTTAGGATATGATATCTTGGGGTTAAATGGTTTAGAATAGAATTAACAAAGTTATAAATCCTTTTTATGTTCATAAAGAAGAAGAAGCTTGGTACTAGTTTTGGATTTTGGGAGTTCTTAAGAAAAAGTGCTACAGCTACCTGTTTCTGGCCGTGGCACGAGTCGTGCTCCTAGGCACGAGTCGTGCCCATGGCCAACTCGTAGTTACGATTCGTGAAATGAGAGCCAAATCGTTCTGAGTAACTTAAGTGTAAATTGGCACGAGTCGTGCCCTCAGGCACGAGTCGTGCCATGAGGAGGTAACGAGTCGTGCTTTAGGGGACGCATGAATCTGAGAAAGGCCAAAGGGGCACGAGTCGTGCCCTGGGGCACGAGTCGTGCCCTGACCTGGTGACATTGAACTATTTTTGGAGCTGTTTAAACCTATGCAACCTAGACCATAATTGAACCTTCTTTAACTTAGATTAAAGTAGAATGCTTGGGCTACACAATGATATCTTATTTGGTCAAAATGGAATTGTGAAAGTAGTTTAAATATTGTTCGAAAAATGGTTCAAACTTGGGAATTAGATCTAGGACTTTATTAAAGGTTATTCAGGGATGTGTAATGACTACGTATAAATGGTTTATGGTACATGGTGACCTTACTTGCTCCCATATCCTTGGTGGTTAGCTTGAATAGTGTTAAAACTATAGGTTACACTATTGTGTTAAATGTATATGTATCATTGTAGCATTGTTATCCCAATTGTGGAATTATTGATTATGTGAATACTTTGACGTCCCCAGGGTGGACTATTTGGCCTATTGTTATATTGTATACCAAGTGTGGATTGTCGGGTATATTGTTACGTTGTATTCCAAGTGGGACTTATTTGGTTATAATGTGCCTTACTTGATTTCATATTTATTGATGGTATGATGCATAGTGTATTAAATGACTGTTGCACTATAATATTGATTTAACATGAGTATACAATGCCATGTTGTTATATCTTTATCCCTTTAGTGAATTTATTTCAAGTATCTATTATGTGCTTGGATATTACATGTGATTCGGGGGTATAATGAAATTCAATCAATTATTGATTTGTTCTATAAGTGATTGAAGGTTCATTATACCTATGACCGTCCCCTCTGTGGCCACAGAGTGGATGTGCTAGCAGCTGTATTGAGCCAAAAGCCTTACAGTCCGCTGCGATTTGGTGATTAGGGGGAATGCTTCTGTATTAAGCCAAAAGCCTTACAGATAGCGGCAATATTATATGATACTCTTATTAAAGGGGTCATATAGATATCTAATTTTCTTATATGGATCTATGGAGTATGAGTCCTATAAGCGGTGAATGTGCATGGGGGCAATTCACCAAAGAGTGGAATTTTACTCCCACGTTGTACGACTTATTGTTCAGACGGGAATGGTAAAATGAGGTAACGTAAGGTTTTTACCCCTTTCATAATATGTTATGTGTGACCATGCTATGCGTTGCATCTTGTTTGGCATCTTGCTGCATTCATAATAGCTTATTGAGATTTATTCTCACCCCTTCCCTTTTACTGTTTTAGATTGTGCTGAGACAGGTGACTGAGCCAGTGAGGCCGGGGAAAGAGTTTGGACTCTTGCTTTTGGGACTTGTCAGGATAGGTATATGAGTGGGTTGTCGGGAGTCCTATTTAAGTATTACTCTTTTATAAGTTGTATGGAAAACTCTTTTGTTAAACAATGTTAATTAGAGTTTTCAATGTAATTGATCAAGTATGGTTATTGAAATATTTGTTTAAATTCCTAAGAGTGGAGATATTATCAGTTGATTTTATTTTGGAAGTTTGAGAATTGATTTTCTTTTAAAGTGAAATAAAATTTTAAAAAATAAGATGATTTTTCTTAGTTTGAGCTTCTCAAGCTCGGGACACGCGTTAGGTCCCAGGTTGGGGTGCTCACAGCCCATTGAGGATAAAATGGGGGAAAATCTTCTGGGGTGGTTTGGACATGTGAGAAGGAGATCGAGTGATGCACCGGTTAGGAGGTCGGAACAGTGGAGAAATGATAAAATGGCGAGGGGTAGGGGAAGACCCAAACAAACTTGAATTAGAGTGATTGAAAATGATATGAGTTTACTTGGAGTGGATGAAAGTATGGTGTTGAAGAGGCCGGAGTGGAGGGCAAAAATCCACGTGGGGGGCTGATTTTTATTTATTTATTTATTTATTTATTATTTTTATTATTTTGTTTATTTTTTATTTTTATTTTTTTATTTATTTATTTTCAACAACCTTTTCTCACGATGACATATGAGAATTCATGTTAGCTGACCCCAAATTATTTTGGGACTAAAGCTTTGTTGTTGTTGTTGTTGTATTGTTATGAGATAGTATTATTTTATATGATAAAATATTATTATTATTATTATTATTATTATTATTATTAATAATAAGTAGTTTTACTTATTTTTATAATTATATAAAAAAATGGTGTAAAACAAATAAGGCATAAGAGGTGCAATTACTTCATTAGATCTAGAATTTTGTGGTATATGGCATAGGTTATGAGATATATGATTTATGATTTAGGGTATGAGGTATAAATATGATTTAAGGTATACTCCCTCCGTCCCGCTAATAATCGCACTGTTACTGTTTGTGCGGGAAATAAGGAAAAAAATAATGATATAAATGTTGTGAGTGTAAAAGTAAAATAGGAGAGAGAATGAGTGGAGAAAATCGTAAATTATAATGGTGTTGTGAGTATTAAAATAATGTAGGAGAGAGAATGAGTGGAGGGAATAGTAAAGATTTTTTGCCATTTTAGAAAGTGTGCAGTTTGTAATGGGACGCCCAAAATAGAAAGTGTGCGGTTTGTAGCGGGACAGAGGGAGTATGGATTAGGGTATGAGGATATTTGGGGTTAAGATTTAGTGTTTAGGGTATAGTGGTATATACTATACTGTTTAGGATATAGAGGTATACTCCCTCCGTCACGGTAGAAACCGCACAGTTATTGTTTGCGCGGGGTTTAAGAAAAAAAAATGATATAAATGTTGTGAGTGTAAAAATAAAATAGGTAGAGAATGAGTGGAGGAAATAGTAAATTATAATGGTGTTGTGAGTATTAAAATAATGTAGGAGAGAAAATGAGTGGAGAGAATAGTAAAGATTCTTTGCCATTTTAGGAAGTGTGCAATTTGTATTGGAACGCCCAATGAGGAAAGTGTGCAGTTTGTAGCGGAACGGATGGAGTATACTTTAGAGTTGGAAATTTTCCCCATAAGTTCCTTTTGGAACAAATCACTTCCCACTAAGTTCCTCATTGTATTAAAATGACCAGGAAGTTCTTTTTACAAGTGAACTTCCAATTTTGCCCTCACAACATTCTGAAAATATAATACAACATTCTAATTTTTTTAAAAAAAAAATTTAAAAATATAATACAACACTCTGAAAATATAGTACAACACTCTGAATATAATACAACATTCTGAAAATATAATACAACATTCTGAATATAATACAACATTCTGAAAATATAATACAACATTCTGATTTTTAAAAAAAAATTATTTATTTTTTTGAAAATATAATACAACATTCTGAAAATATAATACAACATTCTGAATATAATACAACATTCTGAAAAATATAATACAACATTCTGATTTTTTTTATTTATTATTAAAAAAAAATTAAAAATATAATACAACATTCTTTGGGAGGTATTTTCGTCCAAAAAGATAAAAAAAATTGATACACTCATTTAAAAGGAACTTATTGAGCATAGATTTAAAAAAAAAAGAAACTTATGGGGCAATGACCCTTTAGAGTTTAGGTGTATTATTTAGGGTTTAGGGTATAAAGGTATATACTTTATTATTATAAATATCAATTATTATTATTATTATGTTAGTAACAGGTATTATTACTAATTATTATTATAGTAGTAAATATTTACACCAATTATACAATTATTGTTATTAAGTACTTTGATTAATTTTTAAATGAACTAATTATCATTATTATCATTTATTATATTTATTATTATTTTAAATGTGTGTTATTACTTATATTACTAGTAATAATAAGCTAAAACTAAAAGCATATGAGGTGTCATCTACTCATGGGTTGGTTGTTAAAGACACGCATGAATCATCACAACCTATCTATTGATTGATCACAACCATTCATTTGATTATCATCAAAAGACTCACAATTATCCACCCAAATCCATTAAAAAAAAAGTTTTCCCCTCTGATGCCGTAAGAAACGTGCTGTATCAATCTCCGTCCAGGTGTAAGACTGATCTTGATGTAGCAAGAACCAGCACCAGGAACAAGGGCGTAGGTTGGGAACAGCAATGGGCACGACTCGTGACCCCTGTCACGACTCGTAACGCAAAGCAGCACGAGTGTATCAAAGAACACGATTCGTATCACGATTGGATTGAGCAGGGCACGACTCGTGATATCTGGCACGACTCGTGATGGCGGCGGATTTTCAGCAGATTTGTTTCTTTTCCAGTTTTTAAAAGGATTTTGTAAGGGTATTTTGGTACTTTGTTTAATTACGTTTTTCCTTAGGTTTTTGGGTTATGTTTAGGGTATAAATACGCTCTTTATCTGTTTGTTTTGGAGATATTGATTTATTAAGATTTTAATTGATTGCTTGCAATTTGGGTTTTCCCTTTGAGTCTTAATTGACTTACAGAAGATTCTCGTAAGAGATTCTTGTTGGAATTCTTTGAATTCCTTGTGAAGGTTCTCATCTTCTTGGTGTTTACCTCTTTAAACCCTAATTCAATTGTTGATTCAATTCGAATTGGGTCAAATAGTTGTTGATTCAATTATTTGCCTATCCTTTTTTTAATTTCTGCTGCAACTCGTTTACATCAGTTGGTATCAGTCGAATGACGACCTGAGGAACAAGATGGCCAACAACGAAGGAAACAACAACACCCAAGATATCCTATCACAACTAGCCAACAACTTGATAACGATGCAAACACAGACGCAAGAAGATCGACGCAGATCTGAGGTGGAAGCTGCAACTCGTCATACAAAACTTTTGGAGGCTTTGCAAGGTTTAAATATGGGTGGTGGTGGCAACCGTGGCAATCCAGGTGGTGATCGGGATGAGTTCATCCACAACAATCGAGGTGGTGGAGAAGAGGCCATCATTTTGAATCCAGTAGAACAACGACCAAAGATAAGGGCAGATATTCCTACTTTTAATGATGAGTTATCTATCGAATAATTTTTAGATTGAATTAATGAAGTTGATAAATTTTTCAATTTAATGCAAGTTGAGAATGTTAGGAAAGTATCTTATGTTGCATATAAATTGAGGGGTGGTGTTGCTGCATGGTGGGATCAACTTTGTAAGAAGAGGTTGCGTGATAGGTTGCCTCAGATTCGTACTTGGGATGAGATGAAAGAGGCATTAAAAGATAGATTTTTACCTGATGATTATGTGCAAAACTTATTTTCCAAATTTCAGAATTGCACCCAAGGTAGTCGTAACGTTAAGGAATATGTGCATGATTTTTATGCTCAATCGGCTCGTAACGACTTGATTGAATCTGATTCTCAAGAAATCTCTAGGTTTGTTAATAGTCTTCTAGTTGATATTAAGAATAGGGTGGAATTATTTACCAATTTCTCTTTGAATGATGCTATTTCAAAGGCAAAAAAGGTTGAGAAACAATTGGTTTCAGCTTTTCAGCCTCACCCTACATTCAAGAAGGTGGGTAATTCGTCTTTTTCTATTAGCCCTATTCAATCTTCAGTTTCTCCATCCACAGTCGAACAGCCTATGACACAAGCTTCGGGTTCTAAGGCGGTTGAGGTAGCAAGAGCAACTGCTCATGTTGTTCAAGCACCTAAGAATGCTAACCCTTATGCTAAAAAATTTGGTAATAAGTGTTTTAAATTCGGGGAGGCTGGACATATTTCTAGTGGTTGTCATCTTTGTAAGAGTGCTAATGTGGTAACTAATGTTGATGATGATAATGATGTATTGGAAGAGTACACTCATGACCCTAATGTTGAAGAGGATGAAGAAGGCACTCATGAGTCTTTCGCTGTTCGTCGGCTTATGTTTTCAGCACCTACAACTCTTGAGAGGCACAATATTTTTCGCACAAAGGGGACTGTCAATGGGGTGATGGCTAATATTATCATTGATGGTGGAAGCAGTGAAAATTTGGTGGCAAGGGGATTGGTTAATTCTCTCAAGCTTGAAGTGAAGAAACATCCGACTCCCTATGTTGTTGGGTGGATCAATGCAAATGGCACTTTTAAGGTAACAAAACAATGTATTGTTCCTGTTTCGATTGGTAATTATAAAGATGAAATTACTAGCGATATTGTGGATATGAGTGCTTGTCAGTTATTACTTGGGAGGCCTTGGCACTTTGATGTGGGTTCTATGCATTGTGGCCGAAGTAATGTGGTTAGTTTTATGAAGGATGGTGCTCGGTATACTCTATGCCCATTGAAAGATTATAAGAGGCTTGCTCGCGATGGCATGGGTAGAGGGATCATATCCTATTGTGCTTCACATTTTATTTTTTCAGGTACATGGTGTGATCATGTTGGGCATTCAAGTGTGTTTAAGTTTAAGAAGTTGATCAATGGGAGGAAGGGGCGGATGGTCGACAATGGCGGGTCAAAGACTACAAATTCAGGTTCTTTTTATAAAGGCTCGGATTCGGGGACGAATCCTTTTCAAGAGGGGGTATATGATGTAGCAAGAACCAACACCAGGAACAAGGGCGTATGCTGGGAACAACAACGGGCACAACTCGTGACCCCTGTCACGACTCATAACGCAAAGCAGCACGAGTGTATCAAAGAACACGATTTGTATCACGATTGGATTGAGCAGGGCACGACTCGTGATATCTAGCACGAGTCGTGACGGCGGCGGATTTTCAGTAGATTTGTTTCTTTTCCAGTTTTTAAAAGGATTTTGTAAGGGTATTTTGGTACTTTGTTTAATTACGTTTTTCCTTAGGTTTTTGGGTTATGTTTAGGGTATAAATACGCTCTTTATCTGTTTGTTTTGGAGATATTGATTTATTAAGATTTTAATTGATTGCTTGCAATTTGGGTTTTTCCTTTGGGTCTTAATTGACTTGCAGAAGATTCTCGTAAGAGATTTTTGTTGGAGTTCTTTGAATTCCTTGTGAAGGTTCTCTTCTTCTTGGTGTTTACCTCTTCAAACCATAATTCAATTGTTGATTCAATTTGAATTGGGTCAAATAGTTGTTGATTCAATTATTTTTCTATCCTTTTTTTAATTTCCGCTGCAACTCGTTTACATCAGATCTCCTAGCTTTTTACCTGAAACAAGGAACCCACGACTAGCCGAAATGGTCTCCGGCTTAGACCCTTGGGCGTGAGAGTAAGTATGGTGTATGAGAGCTGATAAATTATAATGAACAAGAGTATTCAAAATAACAAATAGCAATTACATTTAAACCGTTGGTGTTGTGAAGTATTTATAGGTGTTGATATGAGTTATAATTGTAGTAGGATTGCCTGAAATTCCTAGAATCACGGATCAGATCGTGGAAACAATCATGTCCATATATAACTCATGATTTGTAGGGAGTCTGTTAAGAAAAGGATTATAGATACGTTATGACTCTGTAGGTCGACGTACGCCTTGTAGGTCGAGGTCGCCTGCATTGATCTAGGTCGACCTGACTGAATGATATAGTCGGATGATACCCGTATAAGATATGGATCGTATGTCGGACAAAGCTAGGCCGAGACCAAGGAGGTCGGACAATGAGCTAGATTGACTGATCTTGACTGATGAGCCTTGGGCTGACCCAATGAGACTGTGGTGACAATAATATTTGAATAGTTGGACTTCGTTCGTTGGGCCTAGCCCTTCACTTTTATTTCGTTCAGTCTATCTTACATTTTCTCACCAACACCCCTCCCTTCACACAAACATTCCACCCCCAACCCATTTGTGCTTCTAGTTACTCCCCCACCCAACTTCCCATTTCCTCTGCAGCCCATTCTCTTCCTCTCTCTCACACACACTATCGCCTCTTTCCTCCCTCACTTCTTCCTCCTTTTCCCCATATCCTTCTTTCATGAGTTGTAGAGGCCCCAACCTTCACTTCCCCTTTTCGGCCACCTCCCCCAAACAGCCACCAAGAAAGACGCCACCATTGTCATTCCTCTCTCTCCCTTTCTCCTAGTTGGATCTAATGGTTTTTGTGTGTAAGTGTAGATCTGTAATTTTGAATGTTTGTGTGTGTGTGTGTGTGTGTGTGTGTGTGTGTATGTTTGGTTCTTTCGTTTTCTAGGTTTTCTTTTGAATCAATGACAATGGTGGTGGGCGGCGGTGTTGGTGATGGCGTTGTGATGCTGCCATGGAAAATGGTGTTGATCAGGAGTTGAATCTTCAACTGCTTCAAAGGATACTCCGGCTAATCTTCTTGGGATGGCTCGCTATGGGACCTACACACATAAGCAACAATAAGCTAAACCGGGGGTGACTCCGGTGAAACCCCTCCGGCGTGAGAATCAGTTCTTTTGTTTAGATTTAAGAAAGGATCTCTGTTGTAATGGAAAAGAGAGAGCTTTTGAAAGAGAAAGTAGACTTACTTAATAATGGAGAATTTTACATATTTATACCACCTTGTAATCATGGACCATACTTGGAAGGACACGTGTCAGTCATCCATGCTAAGTCAGTCAACTACCCTCAGAGTTAGTAAGAAAGTACTGACATTCCCATCATGTTACACTGTTTTACATTATGGGGATGGGTACCACGTGTCAGTACACCCAAAAGTTGGACCATCAGTCACGTTTGTCGCTAGGCGACAAACTCTTTATTGCGACAAAGTAGTCCAAATTACTCATTCTCAGATATTCATATTTTACCTAAAACTATGAGACAAGTTCATCTTCTCGCCAATTGCTTTTCTCACCCTCATTCCGTTTCATCTGTACACCACCTTTTGTCGCTTTTTGCCCTATATTACCTTCTTAAACCGACATATTAATTATAGCTCAACTTGTCACTTATTTTCACATTTACTATTATCTTACTTGGCCTAATAAGTTTATCGAACCTTTTTAACTATTTAGGCCCAATCCATTTATGATAACCATTTCAGTAGCCCCCAATTTCGAGACCTGGTTCATTTATGTTCCAGGCGAGAAATTTAGAGTCCTAGTTATTTTCAGTACTAAGGCAACCCTTATCACGAGATATGTGCGACAAAGTGACACGTACATGCCACGTGTCATTTTCTGAGGCAACTTTTCTGACAAACGGCTGTGACAAGACAACCGAAGAGACTTTCTGACGCTTGAAAATACCTTTTAAAATTTGAAATCATTCAATTGGGGGGGAATTTCAAAATTTTGGGACCCATTAATTTATACAATCCTTAGAGAGCCGGTTCATATTCTGTTAATATAAATAACCACCTCCCTCCTACCCTTACCCTTTTTCGTCCCTTAATCTCAAACCCTCTCGGCGAATTCCCGCGAACCCGGTGCCTTCTCCGACGAACTCACCCTTCCTTTTCCGTGACCTTTCTCTCTCCTAGTAACTGAATCCTTGTTCCCCTCCGAACATCCTCCATAAACGACCACTCCCTGCCCCGATTCACCCATTAAATCACCCTGGACAATCACTCCTTTGGTCGGACTTTGAATATTCCGGCGAACTTACAATCCGTCTTTGACTTTCTCAACGATCCCTCATACTTTCCAGTATTCTCCTTGATTTTCAATTTCCTTTGTTTTTCTCAAGCTTTTATTCGCTATTATGGCTAGGTTTAAGAATTGTCTTAGACAAATTAGGTATGGTCGGTGTCAAAGAAGCTGGAGGTATTTACTACTTAACTAGGGGTATATGGGCAAGGATCCCGCGGATGATCTAGTTAATTGTCTTAGGATCAATAGGGTAGATCCCGCCGTAATTGCCGGTAGAGATTAGGGGCAAATGTTTTCTTCATTCCTCAGCCCCCATGTCCAAAACGTTTTTCACTCCCCGCGAGCTTTGCGCTCATCTTTGTCGCTTCTATGGTCCCCCTACGTATTCTGACAGTTCTGACACTGACTATCCCGCCGCCAAATCTTTAGCAAATAGAAAACATAATAAACAAGTTATCTCTTCTTCTGACTCAGGCGGGATGTCTCATACTGGAACCTCCGGCGCTTCAACATCAATTGGCGGGAATTTGCCTTTAACTAATACCCCTTCCACTTCAGCTGCTGCGGGAAATGACCCTTTACAAAATCCCTACATGACCCCTTTCCACACCAAATACCACATTGACCATCTCAACTATCATATCGCTCCCTATGATGGCGACATGTCCCTCTCTACGATTAGGCATAGACAAGACGGCATTGTAGTCTTTCCCGCCCAACTAGAAGCTGGACTTAAGATTCCAGTGGACCCTTTCATTTCCTTTTCTTATATAAAGCCCAAGCAAACAGAATGAGCTTCATCCTAATGCCATTAGGGTGTTAACCTCGCTTTATAACTGCTTTGCCGCGCCCTGAGGCGGGAACCAACCACCCACCTTCTCATGGACATGTTTACTGGGTATCAGCAGAAAGATAGCAAAACCCAAGAAATTCGCATGTCGCTTAAATATAAAAAACCCAAAATTCTTACTCCCCTTCCTTCCAAAGTCCACCACTGGCTAGATGATCCTCTTTTCATTGTTTCCCGCGTGGGTTGGGCTCTTCCTACAGACTTGAAAGGAATTCACCCTAAAGTTGACAAGAAATGGGCTTTGGATGAAGACGAGAAACGTCTGAAAGCAACAATGGTCCGACTTCTCGCCGAGGCCAGTACCACTGACCCTTCTCCCGCATTATTCTCCATTCAACAAATCCTCGCCGATCCTTCCCTTCTTAGCCAAGTAGGACTTTCCCTTGCCTTCCCGCCAATGCCTCCGCGAGTTGCTGTGACTTTCACTGAATCTTGGGCTGGTTGGGAACGTCATACAGGCTACAAATTTGGTGCAGATTGCACTGTTTGCGGAAATGGTCACAACCTGTGTCCGGCCATGCGAGAAGTTCAACGTATGGTTTCTTTTATTCTCTTTACATACTGTCATCTTTTTATTGTCGCTTATCCCTTCTTATTTCTTGCAGTTCACAGAACTATGGACATGAATCAAAAGAGGTTGGCTCATGGCAGGTCGGAACAGCAAACTAAGCGCCTAGCTCTGGCCAGGAACGCCAGCCTCACGGCCTTGCCTGCTGACCTCACTATTCCCATTGCTAACACTGGCGTTGATGAAAGGGTTGCATCGGAGACATCCCGCAGGAAAGCTCCTTCCACCTCTTCCCGCCCTCAAAAGAGGCAACGCAAAACCCACACTGTTCCTGCCTCTGAAGAACCAACTGAGACTTTCCACTTAGTGGATGAGGAGGAAGAAGAAGAGGAACAGGAAGAACAAGAAGAAGAAAATGATGAGCCCCACACTGAGATAGAGGGTGACGCTCCCCTTGAACAACAAAGAGTTGAAACTGAGGGGACTCATTCAGATATCCCTGCGAGATCCGCCTCCACCTCCTCGGCTCTCGCCTGCATGAAGCCGCCCCTAACAACTCTCCTATCAATCCTTCTTCTCGCTCAGCTCCTCGTCGCCGAGCCAGCTGGTTAGAAGAGGGATTTAAAATTCCTGAAGATGAGCCAGGCATGGTGGCTCTTTGCCTGGAAGCAAATGCCATTCCCAAGCTGAAGGGATTAATTACCGAACAGTTGGATACTGTTTCCTGTTTGCTGGGTTCCACTGCCCTCAAAAGGGTAAGTGACTCCAGCAGTGGCCTATGTTGAGAAGGAGAATCCCGCCGCTCACTATCATGCGGGAATTCAGCTTTCCCTGGTAAGTCGTCCTTACTCCCTTTTATTCATTTAAATTTTCTCTTTATATTTTCTGTCTAACCTTTTATTACCGCATGACTTCTCGCAGGCTGGCAGTACTATCTTGGGCTTAAGCAACAAATGCATCAACCTTGAGCATGAGCTTACTGAGGCGGAGCGGGAGCGGAATGTATATAGGCGGAAAGTGTCAAGGCGGGATGCATCCATCCAAGAGCTCAAAGACCTCAAAGAAAAGGCAGATGCTGACGTTGCTGAGGGAAAAACCCATTTGGAAGAGTTGGAAAGGAAAAACAAGGATGCCGAGGAAAAGCTGGCCACCCTTATCGCTGAAAACAAAAAGCTCAAAACTGATGCGGCCAAGCTTGTAAACCTTGACGCCGAGAATAAGCGGCTTAGGGATGAGGATTTTGTTAAAGCAAATCAAATCACCAAGCTTAGGGAAGATTTGAAATTAGAGAAGTCCAAATCTGAAACCGCTGAAATGGATGCGTTTGACAACGCAATCCTTCATACTTTAAGGACTATAGCCGCAGAAGCTAATCCTGCCGTTACCCCGGCCATGCTTGCGAGATGGGGTTCCGAAACTATCTTCAGCGACAAAAGTCGCAAGGGACATCCCCTCAGGCCTTACAACGAGGAAGAGTTAGCCCAACTAGCGGCGAAGATGCCGTTCTTGGCAAGGCGGCTTGGCCAATTCTGCGCAACTCGCCGCGACAACATCATTCCCTCCCTCTTTGACCTTCAACAAAAGAACAAGGATGCTCTTAACGCTGCCTACAATGCCCAATGATTTCATTCTTGTACTTTGTGGTTGTTGCTAAACTTTTTTCATTTGCCCCTGGTTTGTAACAAACAATATTTCTTTTCTGCATTTTAATTTCATTTCTCGCAACTTTAACTTGGGTGATTGGCCTTGGTGCCCCAACTTGTACTTATCTAATTGTCGCACTTTTGCAACCTTTATCTTATGCTCTGTTTCTCATGCCTTATCTCCAATCTTTACTTGTTTATCATTGACATTTTCATGTCGCGTATCTTTCTTTTGATTCATAATGATTTTGCTTCGATAGTTCATCGAAGATTGTACTCCCCATCTTATCTCTATATACATACTACTCCCTTCAAAAAAGTGAGGCTCGTCTTTAGGCAGCCTCACTCCCAAGTGTGGATTATTGTCAACTATTTGATGCGACAATTTTCTGCGTAGCCATTCGGCGTATCCATTTGGTATCTTGGTCTCTAATCCAGATATCTCAATTTAGGCGGCTTGGTCTCTAACCAAGATACCTCATCCATTTAGGTGCCTTGGTCTCTAACCGAGACACCACATCCCTTTTGGGCGACTTGGTCTCTAACCAAGCCGCCACATCCCTTTTTGGGTGACTTGGTCTCTAACCAAGCCACCACATCCCTTTTGGGCGACTTGGTCTCAAACCAAGCCGCCACATCCTTGGGTGACTTGGTCTCTAACCAAGCCACCACATCCCTTTTGGGCGACTTGGTCTCTAACCAAGTCGCCACATCCCTTTTTGGGTGACTTGGTCTCTAACCAAGCCACCACATCCCTTTTGGGCGACTTGGTCTCAAACCAAGCCGCCACATCCCTTTTTGGGTGACTTGGTCTCTAACCAAGCCACCACATCCCTTTTGGGCGACTTGGTCTCTAACCAAGCCACCACATCCCTTTTGGGCGACTTGGTCTCTAACCAAGCCGCCACATCCCTTTTTGGGTGACTTGGTCTCTAACCAAGCCACCACATCCCTTTTTGGGTGACTTGGTCTCTAACCAAGCCACCACATCCCTTTTGGGCGACTTGGTCTCTAACCAAGCCGCCACATCCCTTTTTGGGTGACTTGGTCTCTAACCAAGCCACCACATCCCTTTTGGGCGACTTGGTCTCTAACCAAGTCGCCACATCCCTTTTTGGGTGACTTGGTCTCTAACCAAGCCACCACATCCCTTTTTGGGTGACTTGGTCTCTAACCAAGCCACCACATCCCTTTTTGTGAGTGTTGACGACTATTGCTTCTCACGTTTCTTTGCGCGCCTCTACTGTCGCCTCCTTTATCCACGCTCTTCATCCTTTGTTAAAACGGCTTCCTTGACCACCGTCGTTCTTCTAATCCCGCCGTTCCAATAATCAAGCTTCACAAAACATAACACTTGTCAAATTTTTAATGAAAACGGTGATCACAAAACAATATGTCGCTGAATAATTCCTTCCTTCTTCATTACGTCGACAAGTTACATCGTGCTAGATTGGCAAATTTTACATAACTTTTCCGTCAATGCGATGTACACAAAAACACATGACCACAGAAAAAGTTACGTATCTTTTGCCATCTAGAACCAAAATCAAAAGATGCAACTAAAAAGGTTACTACAACTTCATTGATAAAAACGCTTCAAATGATCGACACTCCAGGCATTCTTCAACTCTTCACCATCCTGCTTTCTCAGCCGATAGGTTCCTTCTCGAACAATTTGAGATATCTGAAACGGCCCTTCCCATTTTTCATTTAACTTGGTGAAGCCTGGTTTGGGTCCCGTGGCTTCTGCACTCCTTAGTACCCAATCACCTACATTAAAAGACCTCTTGTTAACCCGCTTATCATGTTGGGCCTTCATCCTCTGCTTGTAATTTACCATCCTCATTCTCGCTTGTAGCCTCCTTTCATCAACCAAATCAAGGTCGTTGCACCGCCTCTGACCATTTCTCGCCTCATCATAATAAGTCACTCTATAAGTCGGCAAGGCCATCTCGGCCGGTGCCATGGCTTCAGACCCATAAGTTAAAGCAATTGCTGTTTCACCAGTTGAACCCTTTATTGTGGTCCTTACATACCACAATGCAGTAGACAATTCTTCTAACCATGCTCCGCCCCTTCCTTCTAAATTTTTACGTAATGCGGCAATGATTTGCTTATTTGCCGCCTCCGCCTGACCATTACACTGCGGCCTGTATACCGCCGACATCCAATGCTTCACATTCATCCTTTGACATTCCGCGGCAAATTTCTTACCAAACTGTGTTCCATGATCAGAAATAATGGCCCTGGGTAACCCATATCTGCACCAAATGTTTTCTTGAACGAACTTAATCACATTATCCTCGCTTATCGTTGCCAAGGCTTTCGCTTCAGTCCACTTCGTAAAATAATCCACTGCAACGACCACATGCTGGCACCCTCCCTTGGCCTTTGGAAATGGCCCAATCAAATCTATGCCCCACATATCAAAAGGCCACGTCGCGACAATAGGCGTCTGCTCAGTGGCGGGTTGGCGCGGAATATTCCCAAACCTTTGACACTTCTCGCATTTCCGAACATACTCTTCCGCATCCTTCTTCAAGCTTGGCCAATAATAACCATGGAACAACACCTTCTCCGCAAGAGATCTCGCCCCCGGATGACCTCCGCAGACGCCTTCATGAATTTCAAATAAAACCTTAGCCACCGTCCCCGGCTCTATACACCTCATCAATGGCTTTGAAAAAGATCTTCTATATAAGATTCCATCTTGCACCGTAAATCGCGGGGAAGTCACCTTTACGAGTTTAGCCCTTTCTTCCTCATGCGGCAATTCACCCTTCTCTAAAAAATCTTTCATGTCGGTTACCCAATTTGCTTCTGTCTCTCCAATTTCCATTACCCTGGATCTATCAATTCCTGGCGTGTCCACATACTCCACCAAGGGATCCACAACTGCTTCATTTCCTCCACTTCCCGCTGACCTGCTCAGTGCATCCGCCTTTGAAATCTCTTCTCGCCCAATTTGTACCAACTCCCAAAACTCAAAGTGATTCAAAATGTTTCTCACCAAATCACAATATCTTATCAAGAATGAATTCACCGTGCCATATTCGCCTTTTACTTGTTTAACAATCAACTGAGAGTCAGAATGGACCACAATCCTCTTTACTCCAATATCCCGCGCAAATTCAATTCCCGACACCAAGGCTTCATACTCCGCCTGATTATTAGACACTGGGAACTTGAACCTAAAGGCTTTCCTATACTCACATTCCGCATCTGGGGATATCAAAACCATTCCCGCTCCTCCTCTGTCCTTTGCTGACGAACCATCAACATGTAGAATCCAACAATCCTCCGGCCTCTTCCTTTCTTCAATCAAACTTGGCTCAGCCCGCTTTGCCATCCTCTTTTCTCGCGCTCCTCAACTACGTCGGCTGTGACTTGGTAAATGAGGTTTCAACTATAAAGTCACGCGCTAACGCTTGCGCCTTAATAGCTCGACGAGATTCATAGGCGATGTCGAACTCCGTCAACTCAATTGACTCACTTCAAAAGCCTTCCGCGAGAATGCGGTTGCTTTGGAATCTTTCTTAAGGGCGCGTCTGTCAACACCACAATGGTATGAGCGACGAAATAAGCCCTCAACTTCCTTGCCGCCACCAACGCATAAGCCAACTTCTCGGCATTAAAATACCTCGATTCAACCTCACTTAATGCTTTGGAAACATAGTATACGAGGCCTTTGGATTCCTCCGTCTTCCCTCATGACAACACTTTGCCGCAACCGCATGAGTCGGAAGGCGCTAAATAAACAAACAATTCCTCCCCCTCCAGCGGTGCTCAACAATGGTGGCTTTCCTAAGTAAGCTTTCATTTCTTCAAAAGCTGCTCCGCACTCCTCGCTCCATTCAAATTTCTTTACGCCCTTCAAAACTTTGAAGAACGGCAAACATCTCTCCGCCGACTTCGAAATAAATCTTCCCAAGGCAATGATCCTCCCATTTAGTCGCTGAATCTCGCGAATAGACTTAGGTGGCGACATGTCTAATAACGCTGAATTTTTTAGGTTGGCCTCAATCCGCGCCTTTGTTGACCAAGAATCCCAGGAATTTTCCCGCCGTAACACCAAACGTGCACTTACTAGGGTTCAACTTCATTGAATTCCTTCTTAAGTTCTCAAAAGTCTCGGCAAGATCCAACAAGTGGTTATTCTCTGGTCTTGATCACCATGTCGTCAATGTACGCTTCTATATTCCGCCCAATCTGCTGACTTAAACACCTCGTTCACCATCCTTTGATATGTTGCCCCCGCATTCTTCAAGCGAACGGCATCATCTTGTAACAAAAATTTCCCTTTGGAGTCCTAAATTTGTTTTCGCTTTGTCTTCCTCCGCCATCTTAATGCGGTGGTATCCTGAATAAGCATCAATAAAGTGAACACTCTGTGACTGAAATGGAATCCACCAACTTATCAATCTTGGGTAGGATAGCAATCCTTGGGACATGCCGTATTCAAATCGGTAAAATCAATGCACATTCTCCACTTCTTGTTTGACTTCAAAACCATTACGGGACAAGCCAACCACAGGATATTGAATTTTCTCGATTATTCCCGCCTTCAACAACTTTTCCACTTCTTCCAATACTTGCCATCTCTTTCTCCGTGACAAATGCCTTACCCTTTGCTTAAATGGCTCCACCTTAGGATCGACATTCAAACAATGTAGAGCAACACTCTCATCAATACCCTTCATGTCCTCCAGGTCTCCAAGCGAATACATCCAAATTTTCCTTCAAAAAATCAACCAAAGCTTCCGCTCATCCCGCGACAGGTTGCTTGCCAATCTTCACCTTACGCTCAGGGAAAATAACAATTGATTTCCACCTCCTCCAACTCTTCTCCCGCCTTCCCGATATCTGGCTCATCCCGCACTTTGCGGCGTCTCCACCTCTATTCTTTTCCTCTTCCTCGTACCACGGGAAGACGGGCTTCAAGATCGCTGAAGACATTACCCAGTGGGCCGCCACACAGGCGTCCTCCACCTCAATGGCTTCATAATCGTCATCGGATTCGCTCATTAGTACTTTAACGTTTCCCTCAACCACTTCTTCAATTCTTGACTCCTGCATACTAACAAGCCTTACAACCACGGCATAACTTATATGGGGCGTGGCATTCACTATTTCCATCGCCCAACAATTTTCTTCACTATCATCACCCTTTCCCACCATATCGGAGTCTACATCCCGCCAACTCCGATTTCCGCTCTTCCAACATACTGATTTCTCGCCACGAAACTCGTCCACGACACTTGGTTTGTCGCTTCGGCTACCATAAGCGGTTCCATTCTTCATACTCTCCGTTACGATCCAATCTGGTTCACCATTCTCCACCTCTACAATCTTAACCATATTTATCTTTAGCTGACTAGATTCTACTTTGGAAGTCATCGAAATTGTACTCTCTGTCTTAGCTTTCAACATCTCCTTTTGTTTTCTTATCACAGTAACCGCCTCACTCTTCAAGCAACCTATCCCATTTCTTTGTAGGATACTTCACCTCTCGATGGGGAATTGTGAGAACCATTTCAAAACTCAACATGAATGGGATTCCCACTATAGCATTATAAGGAGACACAAGATCAATCACCATGAATTCGACATTCTCGCATCTCGCCAGCTTTCCTTCACCAATTTCAACATCCAACATAATCGTCCCTTTAACTTTAACTGAGTGATTAGTGAATCCCTCAAGATATCCCTTATGAGGCACCAAATTTGCCTCTGTATAATTCATTCTTTTAAAAGCATCATAATAAAGCACATTCCTACTTGCCCCGTAGTCCACCATGACTCATTGCACAATATTATTGCTGGATACATAGTGATGATAATTGGTGACTCCCATGGCTTTTGGTAATGTGCCCAACTCTCGCTGGAAAAAATGATCACCCTATCTTGGCGGCGGGAGCGAGGAACATCAAACGTATGCGTCAAGGTCATGATTTGGGTATTCAACTGAGACACACTGGGTAAAGGTTCGTGAATGACATCTACCAAATTTCTCTCTGGCCTACGTTGATCATCCCGCCCAACATTCTCCTCCAAATACTCCTGCAAAAAACCCCTGTCAATCTTCCCCTGAATCAATCTTCTCAAATTATAACAATCGTCAGTCTTGTGCCCCTTATCTTTGTGAAATTCACGGTAACTATTCGATCTCTAGACGGACCGGTTCTGGTGTAATAGGAAAAGGTTCGGGCGATTTATTTTCTTCATGATCTCGCTAATAGGAGTGTTCAACCGGCTATACTTGATGTCTGTCTTTGGCTTAAACTCTCTCTGATCCCCCGTGCGCCCTTCTCCACGGCCTCCGCCTCCTCCCGTTTGACTTGCCCCTCTATTGCCGCCAAACCCCCTTTTATCATCTCGCACTATCTCCACCCTTTCACTCGCCACTTTCTTGACCGCCTGACTCGCAACTGTACCCCCCTTTGTCTTAACTCTAGCTCCACTACAAAATCCTCGCACTCTTTCATACAACTCCCCTGTAGTCTTTGGCAATCTCATCCCTAACTCTCTGCTTGAAGTGACCGGCTATGGCGGTGTTATACAACATGATTATCTCGCCTTGTGCGATATCGAGAACTTGATTGGCCACTCCCATGAACATGTCTGTGAAAGTCGCAATCCCTCCCCATCCTTTTGCTTAAGGACTGCACAACTCCGTCTTTTGAACTGGTTGTGATCCTGACGCACTAAATCTCGCCAAGAATTTCTCCCTGAAATCTTGATACCCCGTTATAGAATCTTCAGGCTGTACCAAGAACCAATCCAATGCATGATCTGCCAAAGTGCTCACCAATGCTCGACATAAAATTGCTTCATTCTCGGTCAACAGCGACATGGTTGCTTCAAATCCTCCTACATGGGTTCTTGCTCTAGACTTTCTGAATAACTTGATAAAGTTGGCATTCGAAAACACAGTGCAGGGCAACACCTTTGATATTTTGGGTGAAAGGAGCCAAAAAAGGCTTTTTCCCTTCCACTTTCTTTATTCCCGCCTCTAAATCCTTGATTTTCTTCGCCATCTCAGCCACCTCATTTCTTAACCTTTGTTCCTCTTCCTTCTTAGCCTTCTCTGCCTCACTAGCCTTGGCTAACTCTGCGGCTTTTATGGCTTCTACGATCTTCTCGGCCTCTGCCGCCCTTGCCGCCTCTGCAGCTCTCCGCTCCCTTTCCTTATCATAATCTTTATCTTTCCTATCTTGCCGCCGTCGCTCCTTATCCCGCGGTGACCTCCCACGATGTCGCCTATCATCATGACGTCGCGATATCTGGGTCCTTTCCTTGCCGCGTCCCTCGTCGTGCGTGGAGCCACTAGATTCATTGCTGTCATATTCAAAGTAATAAGAATCTTCTTTGGAATTGCCTGGCTTATGGTGTATTTTCTTTCTTCTCTTCTTTCTTGCTTCCAAGTCATCATCTCGCCTTCGATTTTCTGCTAATCTCCTGGGCAGCGGCGTATCTACATTCTGTCTTGGTCTATTAGCCACGCTAGCGCTATCCTCCCGATTTTGCCCACCAACATGGGACCTTCCCGCTTGCCCATTTAGTAAATTCTCAGGAATGTGGGAGGGCTCCACATGTAACTCCTTCAATTGTTGATTATTGGCGAGGACATGCATCCACGCCTCATTATCCGCCCTTAACTTTTCAATCCTTTCTCTTACTTCTGCATTCTTCGACTTCGCGGGAACTTGGCCTTCATCTACTGCTTTGGCTCTTTCCACTCTCACCCTTTCCTCCTCCACCCTATCCCGCCTCACACTGGTGTTAGTCTCAGACGTATGGACCTCCACCTCTCTTTCCGATCCTGCTTCAGCTCCCGCACGAGCATCCTTTGCATTTGGGGTTGCCAATGTTAGGTTACGGGCCGCCACTAGAAGGAGTAGCTTTTTCTTGTCCAACCACCATAACTTGCTTCCAACTAAGCATTACACTTTTACATACACTTCAAGACAAATCACACCTTTTCACCATAAACCAACTGTTTCGACAACTTTACAAGTCACTTTACGAAAACAAAATGCCTTTAATGCATGTACTAATGAACTTACAACCTTTACAGCCAAAGACAACTTTATGATTTCCTGGAATAAATATCACAATCCAAAAAACACCTTTAACAAGTACTATCTGAGAATCCTCCTTGGTTTTCTAATCAATTAGCCTTTACTCCTTTGACCAAACTGACAGTTAGAATCTTCTGGGCTCCACCAACAAACAACAACAGTGCTCCATCTTCTCTCTCACCTCCGGCAGCCACCAACAACCTCCCAAACTTCACCTAGCCACCCAAAGAAGAAACGCTCAGGTCCCGGCAACGGAACCAACTGATGCTGCCATGGAAAATGGTGTTGATCAGGAGTTGAATCTTCAACTGCTTCAAAGGATACTCCGGCTAATCTTCTTGGGATGGCTCGCTATGGGACCTACACACATAAGCAACAATAAGCTAAACCGGGGGTGACTCCGGTGAAACCCCTCCGGCGTGAGAATCAGTTCTTTTGTTTAGATTTAAGAAAGGATCTCTGTTGTAATGGAAAAGAGAGAGCTTTTGAAAGAGAAAGTAGACTTACTTAATAATGGAGAATTTTACATATTTATACCACCTTGTAATCATGGACCATACTTGGAAGGACACGTGTCAGTCATCCATGCTAAGTCAGTCAACTACCCTCAGAGTTAGTAAGAAAGTACTGACATTCCCATCATGTTACACTGTTTTACATTATGGGGATGGGTACCACGTGTCAGTACACCCAAAAGTTGGACCATCAGTCACGTTTGTCGCTAGGCGACAAACTCTTTATTGCGACAAAGTAGTCCAAATTACTCATTCTCAGATATTCATATTTTACCTAAAACTATGAGACAAGTTCATCTTCTCGCCAATTGCTTTTCTCACCCTCATTCCGTTTCATCTGTACACCACCTTTTGTCGCTTTTTGCCCTATATTACCTTCTTAAACCGACATATTAATTATAGCTCAACTTGTCACTTATTTTCACATTTACTATTATCTTACTTGGCCTAATAAGTTTATCGAACCTTTTTAACTATTTAGGCCCAATCCATTTATGATAACCATTTCACGTTGGATGGCGATGATTTGCAGTGGTTGTGGGTTAAGAGATAACAACTTATCTGGAAAAAAAATGACTTATTAATTGCTAGGGAAAAAATGTACATGTCTAAAGATGCTAGGAAAATCAAAATGTACATATCTAAAGATCTAAGATCAAAATTAAAATGATAAATCCAAGATGTCTCATATTATTAACAAGAGTCACTATGAATTACTTTCCCGTTTCATTCGATTTAGGATAATTTGTCATTTTGGATGTCCCATTCAACTTGAAATTTCCCAAAATGACAAGTTTATACTTATTTTTATATTCAAAATAATTCACTTGTGATAATTACAATTACAATTCTCATACTATTACTTTCACTCTTTTTTTTCCCATTTTATTTTTCATAATCACAATATCTCCTCCATTTATTCTCTCTCATTTTATTATATTACTCCCTCCGTTCCTAAATGTTTGTCTCATTTTCTCTTTTCCTTTGTCCCAAAAAGTTAGTCTCATTTCCAAAATTAAAGCTTCAAAATCACAAAATTTTCAAAACTTGTAACATTTAGGGACGGAGTATTACATAACGGTGGTGTATATTATCAATAATTTTCAAAGCATTCGTAAAAATAACCAAAATTAAAGCTTCAAAATCACTAAATTAAAATGTTTGAAAAATCAAATGGGACAAACATTTAGGGAGGAGGGTATAGTATTTTTAAATTTCTATGATAGGAAAGAAAATGTTAGGTCGAATGAGATGAGATGAAGGGAGTATGAATGAAGTAATGGTTCATTATTATGTTGATTTTTTTTTTGACCTTTAAGCAATTCTGGTAGCAAATTTAAGTAAGTGACTTTACTATCCAGCTCATATTAGTATTTAATGAAATATAATCTTTGTTATAGTAAAATTATTATTCATTTTTATATAAAAAAAATATTCAACATCTATAGTATAAATGAGGGTGGTCTTCTACTGTTCAATGAACAGTTCCAACGGCGGAAATTCCCATTTTGCCCTCACTGTTTTGTTTCTTTCCCATTTTGTCCTTAAAAAAAATTAAATTAAAAAAAAATTAAAAAAAAAAATTAAAATTTTTTTTTTTTAAAAAAACGTGGCCTTGAACACGGACATGTGCTAGTATATATATATATTCTCCTCATCCCACGTGAGTGGATATCAAAAAATTGGGCATACAAAAATTAAGGAATAATAGGAGAGAATTAGTGAGACTAGATGTTTATAAGAATTAAAAATAAAATAGGAGAGAAAATCAGTATGAGATTGATTGATATTGTGAGTATAAAAGTAAAGTAGGAGAGAGAATGAGTGGAATGAATAGTGTAAAAACTTTGCCATTTTGGATAGTCTCCAGTCACATGAGATGAACGAAAAAAAAAATCTACATTCACGTGGAACGGAGGGAATATATATTAAAAATATTATTATATATTATTATATACTCCCTCCGTCCCGTCTGAAAGGGCACTTTTGGTCAATATAAATTAACTTTGACCCAAACATAAATGCAAATCTAATCATCTTATTGAAATTCTAAAAATTGTTATTCATAAACCATTTAATGATTTATCAATAACAATTTTTAGAATTTCAATAAGATGATTAGATTTATATTTATGTTTGGGTCAAAGTTTCCTTATATTGACCAAAAGTGCCCTTTCAAGTGGGACGGAGGGAGTATATATATATATACTCCCTCCGTCCCGGCCGACTTAGAATTTTTTGAAATGGCACGGGGATTAAGGAAAAGGTAAATGTTGTGAGTGTAATTTAAAAATAGAAGAGAGAATGAGTGGAGGGAATAGTAAATTATAATGGTGTTGTGAGTATTAAAATAATGTAGGAGAGAGAATGAGTGGAGAGAATAGTGATTTAAGGTTTCCATTTTGGGCCGTCCTAAGTCGGGTGGGACGCCCAAAATGGCAAAAAGTCCTAAGTCGGCGGGACGGAGGGAGTATATATATATATATATATATTTATATATATATATATATATATATATATATATATACTCCTTCCGTCCCACCAATTGCTTCACCATTTTTCTTGGGCACGGGAATTATGGTAATGGGAGGGAAAAAAAATGTTGTGAGTGTAATTTGAAAATAGGAGAGAGAATTAGTGGAGGGAATAATAAATTATAATGGTGTTGTGAGTATTAAAATAATGTAGGAGAGAGAATGAGTGGAGGAAATAATAATATTTTATGTCCAAAAAAGGAAAAGTGAAGCTTCTAACGGGACGCTCTTTTGGGTAATTGGTGAAGCTTTTATTGGGACGGAGGGAGTATATATATATATATATATATATATATATATATATATATATATATATATATATATATATATATATATACTAATTAGATACAAAATGCAATAGTAGCTGAAAACATTTTAGAGACAGAATAACCTATTTTGGCTATTGATCTTTCCGTCTTTAATCAACATTTTCCTTTTAGTGGGAGTAATATTGTGGGATGTTGAACATATACGTGTAACAGGTCTGATCTGTTATCATTTTAAAATTTGAAATTCAACCTTAAAATTATGAGATGAGTAACCTTGAATCTTTATATAGTCAATGTTTGGCTAGTTAACTACGATTTGAAATAATTGCTCCAACACGATTCTTCACGCGTAATCGAAATTTTTGGCTTACGCATGAACATATAATTGGATGACGTGTAGTTAAAACATCGTTGGCCTTTTTTGAGCTCGCACATGTAAATGAGTCAACTCTGATATCATGATAAAATCTGATATTTAATCTCAAAATAAATTAGTGTTAATGAAAGTGACACGGGATATTTATATGTTATATACTCCCTCCGTCCCAGCTCACTTGACATTTATTTCCATTTTGGGTCGTCCCAGCTCACTTGACATCTTCCAAAAATAGCCTAGTTTTTATATTTTTATATTAGATGGACCACACCACTCATTCTCTCTCTTCATTTTCCACCACTCAATTTATTCAATTCTTAATGTATAATAATGTCTCTAACAGTTTAACTGTCAGAGTTATTTTTTTTGATTACCCAGGTTCCCCAGCTTCGCCGGATTAATCCTGGACCACCAGGTACCGGCCCCTCAGTATGCTGGCGGAGGTAAATCGCGGTATATGCCCGAGGCAGCCAGGGTGGCAGCACCCCTTATACTCCTGGCCCCAAAGGAGCCCACCCACCTACAACGCGGCTGAACTCCCCACACCGAGGTTGCAAGCCTCAAATGCTGCTTCCTTAACCGCACGGATGTGCAGGGGACTCGAGGCTCACGAAACCCAATGGAAGAATTAAATCCACAAGATCCCCCAGGGAGATCGAACCTGACCTCCCAGTAGAAGCTGGTCATGATACCACTTGGCCGAGAGGCGGGTTAGTGCTTGTCGAGTTATCTATAGTATAAATGGGAACTCCCCCATAAACAGTTCTTTGAACAGTTCCAATGGGGGAATTTCCCATTTTGCTCTCACTATTTGGTCCCTTTCCCATTTTGCCCTTAAAAAAAAAATTAATTTAAAAAAAAAATAAAAAAAACAAAAAAAAAAAACAAAAAACGTGGCGCGGGCGAGGCAAAGCTAGTTTGTTTAAATGGATGAGGTGTAATGCTTTAGAGCTCAAATAACCGATCTGATACGTAATTTCCTACATGCATGTTCAAAAGTTTGGATTATTTTAATTAGTAGCAAAGCTACATGTGACTGACTAATGTAGGTCATTTGACCTAGACATACATGGGCAAATCGGAATCGGAATCGGGCGGAATCGGAAAACCGAACCGAAATCGAAATCGGCAGAACCGGAACCGGCAAGAACCGGAATCGGCAAGAACCGAAACCGTCCGGTTCACGGTTCAGTCTCGGTTCCACTTTTTAAAAAACCGTGAACCGCCGGTTTTGAAACCGGAATCGGAACCGGGAAACCGGCGGTTCGAAACCGGCGAGAACAGGCGGTTCTTAGTAAAAATTCAAAAAAAATTCAATTCTTGTTCATCTTTATACGTGTGTGTGAGAGAGAAAGCACAATCATCTTTATTCATTTAGCAGAAGGAAAAAAAAAAGTGAAGAAAGAGAAAGGCATAGGTAATGGCGAAGGAGAAAGAGGAAGAGCTTCTTGTTCATCTTTTCTCTCTCACAACTTTCTCGTTTCCTCTCCCCCTCTTAATTTCTCTCTGTAACTAAATAGTCTAGATCTAATAAATCTCTACCTCTTCAACTGAGCTCTAGTACTAATTAGACATTTCACTGCTTTAATCATCATTTTGGTTCGGTATACACCTTAGCTGCAAACTCCGGCCGGTAAGATCTTTTTCTGGCCATTAATTTACTTCCGATCTTGTATTTATCGGTCTTCTATCATTAATTTATGTGTGATATATTTTTGTGTTCAATAAAAGCTCCCCAGGTAGACGTTTTTCACCAAAAAAAAAAAACAGTTTCTATAGAACCGGAAAACCGTGGAACCGGAACCGGCAGTAAGGAACCGGAACCGGGAACCGAATTTTGGCGGTTCCATCTCGGTTCCCCCCTTTCCCGGAACCGGAACCGGGAACCGGTTGCCCATGTCTAATTTGACCCCTTCATTTTGAAATTACGTTATTTTATTGCCTTTAAATTTTAGAAAATACCAAAAAAATTATACAGTATTTTGTAATTTTGACCCCTTCCGGTTATATGCTGGTTTCGCCACTATTTTTAGTGCTAAATTTTTCACAAATCCACTCAAAAGTACATGGTTGATTTAAATGCCCATATCTCTGATACCATTTGTAAGATCTTAACCTGCAAAAAAAATTGATCCGCTAAATAAACATGATGCACTAGCACAAGCATCTTGGTCCATATGACTTCCCAAATGCCCATTGAAAAGTGATAAAACACGTCTTAATTAAATAAGGGACAAAACCGCGAAAAGTTGAAATCGGGGCTATGCAACCGCATAGTATGGTCGCATAGATTATATTTTGTTTGACTTTTCTAATGTTTTGGTCATTCGTAAAAATCAGAACTAACTATGCGATTGCATCATGCGGTTATATAAACATCAAAATAGATATGCAGTCGTATGATGCAATATACTCCCTCCGTCCCATGTCATTGTGAACCATTTTTTCGGGCACAATAATTAAGAAATATTATTAAGATAATGAAAATGTGTGGTAGGAAATGAAGAGAGAGAATGAGTGAAGTTAATAGTAGGTTGGTTGAATAAATTGTATGGTGAAAAATGAAGAGAGAGAATAAGTGGGTGGGATAGGGTGAATATAAAATAATAAATTTATTTCCATTTTGAGCAATTTACATTCACGTAAAACGGACCAAAATGAAAATAAGTTTGCATTCACACGTGGGGCGGAGGGAGTATATGATATAGATTGATTAAAGTCATGAATTTGGACAGGGTATCCTATACTTTATCATATGCTTTTTTTTTTTTTTTTTTTATATCCGTGTTCCCGCTTGACGACTAATCCCTGACCACCGCAGTCGCCCTTAAGTATCTTGTGGCGGGAGGTAAATCGCGGGATGTGCCCCATGCGACCCGGGGTGGCGATCTCACTTATACTCCGTGAGCCCCAAGGAGCCCTCCTACAAGGCATTTACATCACTCTTACAACACCATTAGTTGCTCCAATGCTTCCTGCCGAGGCAATTACATCACTCTTACAACACCAATTAGCTGCTCCAGCTGCTCCTGCCAAGATTCGAACTCCCCACACTGAGGATACAAGCTACCAATTGGCTGCTTCAGCTGCTCCTGCCAAGATTCGAACTCCCCACACTGAGGATACAAGCCCAGCAATGCTGCTTCCTTAACTGCATGGATATGCCCCGAGGGGCTTCAAAGGACCCTGAAACCCAAGATAAGAATTAAATCACAGAAATTCCCCTTGAGAGAAATCGAACCGGTGACCTCCCCTTCGAAAAGTCACCAACATACCATTACCATTGGGCCAAGGCCACTTTGGTTACTTTATCATATGCTAATAGTTAAAAAAATGTTACAAAGAGGCTGAAATTTTACTATTTTGAGAAGATGGAGTAACAACTGTTGGAAATGGATAACGGAAAGTTAGGTTTAACTTAACGTTGTTCTAGTTTCTAACGGAAGTTCGTTATGTGTTAACGGAACTAGTTACAAATTGTATTCTACATTTGTTGTAGATTACTAAAATCATTGAATATCTCAAAACCATTTAGGGTGAATGAGAATTAATGACAATAGTCTTTTGTAACTTAACAAGAAAATAGTTAAAAGGTCAATTTGATCGTGTAAATCAAATTGGGTTTGAACAGTGTTTTTGGGTGATGAGTTTTTGGCTCAAACTGATCAGAACGAGTGGGGACTCTGAGCACGAGTCGTGAGCACGAGTGGGATTCTGATGACCATTTGCTCAAATCTGATCAGAACGAGTGGAATGCTTGGGAACGAGTCGTGGGCACGACTCGTGCCAATTAGCACGACTCGTGCCCTTCACAGCTGTTCGAAAGTTTGCACCTTTTCAAGGGAAAAGGCACAAAACCTTTTGACTCTCCTTATATACTTCCCCCTCCGAATTTCAATTCAATCATACTGTATTTCTACCCTTCCTACCCTCTAGTGAGATAGATAAACATACCCAAATCATTGGCATCTTGTTGCATCAAATCTTTCAAAGTCCAAAGTTCTAAATAGTGATTAGTTCGTAGAGTTACCAATTTGGAGTGCTCCTATTGGTGATTATAAGTCGTTTTATCTCACGAGAAGTTTGCCATTTAAACCGTAAGCACCTGCGCGGGGCAAATACTTCTTACGGAAATTGTGATACACAAGACTCGACTTCCTAAATTGTTCTTCCCAATTTCCGTTAGTTTCTCTGTCAAGTTTTTTCGTTAAGTTTGAAGAAGCCACATAAAAGTCCAACAATCGTAAGAAGTATTTTGACGCTTCTTCAAGATCTTCAAGACATGGAAACTGAGAAAGACACCACCGCATCCAGTCAAGGGAATGTTACGCCTCCTTCTCAAGGTGAATGAAGATGGAATGTGAATGAAGATGGAAATGTTCCATTGAACTTCAAGCAACTTAGTCTATCGGGATAAGTTTGAACTGACCAAATGTGGTTATTGTGTTAGTAAAGGGTACCTTGTAGAAGGACTCCTTAACTTGAATTATAATTGTTATATCCGCCTAAGTGCGAAGAATAAAATTTCAAATTTTATTTACTTGGTTTGAAGTGTTCCAATTGTTATGGCGTGTTCAATTAGGTCGTGTAAATTTAAATTCACTAAGTCGACGAGTTAATTTAAAATTACTACCTAAGATGAAGTTTGATTCGCAAATCAATTGTGATTTCTTTTGTAGAAATCAGTTCAAACCAGAGATAGTAAATAGATAGTTCATTACTTCTATTTATGATTGCATTTGATAATGCAAAGTTCATCTTTTGGAAAAGTAAAAGTAAAACTTTAAAGTTTTAAGTAAACAATAAGGTTTGTGATTCATCTTAATTAACAATTAAGAATTTCGTAGTGATAGAGGTGGTTAGTATGTAGTACCGTTTGAAAAATAATTGTTGGGACGCTGACACTTATTTATCAAACGAATGCTTCTTACACACTCAAATCAATTGAATCACAGAAAAAGGAAAGATAGAACTTTTAAGGAAATGGTGAACTCCTTATTGATAAGTTCCGTCTTATGCGGGTATACCTAGCAAACGTAGAAATATCTAAACCTAAAGAGGTTAAGATAGGACCCAAAACCATGGATTACGTTTCCATTGGCAATACGGTATTCTTCGAAACCAAAGGGTTGAAGAGATATTCGAAAAACAAGTTTCCTTACAAGGAAAATGGTTAAAGAGACCTCACTTAAACATAGTTATGACTATGTCGTCAGTTCATCTCAAGGAGATGAAATACATTGTAGATAACATGGTTATTACAATATAGAGGAAAATATTAAATATGAATTAGGATATTCATAAAATATTTGATATGTGGAGGTACACCTCAATTGTGGGGGTACGAGCTAAATACATAAGTTCTATTGATATGAACTTCTAGTATTAACAGAAACTGTTAAACTGTTAATAGTTAAAAGAATGGATCATCATATATTTGGAAGTTATTTGATGATAAAAACTCCTAACGAGTTTGAAGTATTCAAAAGCTGTTTTATAAATACTTAAACTGTGGGGGGTATTTGGCTAAAGTAGAAATACTTAAGCAAGACACGTTATATTCTTTAAAGAATATACTTCCTTGAAATGATAGGAAATGTATAAATTTTAATAAGAAAATTTATAAAAACTGTAAGTGGTATACAGTTGAAGGACAAATTCATCCTACTCTATTAGGAAGATGGTTGATCTTTCTTATGCGAACCGTTGGGTTGTAAAAACTAGATGTACCAAGGATGAAACTTTTAAAATGTTAGACTCTTAAATTCACTAAGAAGAATTTTCAAGAGGTCTAGTCTAAAGAGTGAAAAGTATTTTTCTTGATAAAAGGATCTTGAAAGGTAGTCTCTACAGACAATAGAATCAAGGAATGCAATATTCTTTGAAAAATATCTTTCCTGCTAAGGACAGGAAATAAGGTAAATTCTCAAAAGAGAACATATGAATCTACAAACGGTCCATCTCAAGTTGAAGATGAAGGACTTAGACGTAGTAAAAGGGCAAGAGAAAAAAAAAGTCTTTTGATCCTGATTTTCTATCATTTATGTTGGAAAACGAATCAGCAACTGTTAAGGAAGCGTTATCTGGTCCGGATAGTTCGTTCTGGAAAGAGGCTATTAACAGTGAGATAAAATTCATAATGCTTAATAAATACTTGGGAATTGGTAGATCTCCCTCCAGGTTGCAAACCATTAGGTTGCAAATGGATTCTTAAATGAAAGTATAAAGCCGATGGATCTATTGAAAAGTATAAAGCCAGGCTAGTTGTCAAAAGGACATGATGATTTATGCAAGATTATCCCATTAACACAACAGAGCGTTCTATGTCGCACAACCGTGTTGGATCTACTTGTGTATTCATATGGACTAAAAACAAGCAACTAAACAGTGGCATGAGAAGTTCGATAGAACTATGTTATCAAATGGATTCAAGATTAATGAATGTGACAAATGTGTCAACATACATTAAAGGAACATCTGAATCATTTGTTAATAGTCTGTCCTTACGTGGATAACAATGGTAGTCATGAATTGATCATGAATACCAAAGACATGTTAAAGAAGAACTTTGACATGAAAGATATGGGATTAGCCGATGTCATATTAGAAATAAAGATTTCTAGAACATCAGAAGGAATAGTCCTATCACAATTCCATTATCTTGAAAAGAAAGTACTTCGAAAGTTCAAATAGATTCTTGAGAGGTATTCTCTGTAAAGTAGATTCCTGAAAAGTAGACTCTAAGGAGGTCAAACCACTTAGAGATACTGAATACTTAGGAAGTCGAAATGGTACAGAGATAATAACCACTCAAGAAACCGACCAGATAGAAGATTTTGATCACTCGAAGGACCGATCATTCTAGATAGACTAAAGGTCTAATTGTAATTGTAATCAATCACCGGAATAGTATAATCATAAGTACTTGGTGTACTTAAGGATATACTTATGATTAAAAGATTACAATTCCTATGTAAGTTGAATGGTCTTGGAAGATATTCCTTTGTGGAATAAGTTTGTGTCTACATGACCTAAGGCATTGTGACGACAATGAGAAATAGGGAAAGGTGTAGAACATCATGGTAAGTCTAGACATAATGATCTTAGACACACTACCATAGTACAATTGATCTCAATATGCGACTGTCACAACTAGCCATGTGAAGTCAAAATCGGATCCGTCTACCTAAGGGTAGTAATAGAGATCAACTGTATAAACTGTTAAGGGAAATGGGTTTAAAACCCACAACAAAAGAACTTATAGCGGACACTCAACCTTGAGAAATGGAGATCCCAGGCCCTTGGTTCAATGAGACAACCAAGTTATAAGTTCTAGTAGAGTTACTTGGAAACAACAACTCGGTTTATTAACCTAGAGATGTTGAATACTCATTCCCAGAACATCCAAGTACAAGCACATGCAGCAGTGGTAAGGATAAGTTGAGAAAACTTTTAATGATTTATATACCTTTGGGGGGAGTAGTGCATGATACTCCTTATAGTGAGAATCACCTATATAAAGCGAGAGGTAATTAGGCCGCCTCTAAATGAACGCTTATGAATGAGATACGGTCCAGGGCCGAAATGGACAAAATCGTGAGAATGAAAAACTATTAGAGCTATTATTATGTGAGTATTATTGTCTTGGTATACAACCTACAGTCACTGGTTCAAAGTGACTCGCTACCAAATGGCTAGTATATCCGATAATATTTCACTAGGGAAGATTCAAGGCCATAAGCTATCTATCCCGATGTAATAATAGTTCGCCGGAACTTTGGACGAAATTGCATACATGCATTAATTGTCATTCATGTGGGGGATTGTTGGAAATGGATAACGGAAAGTTAGGTTTAACTTAACGTTGATCTAGTTTCTAACGGAAGTTCGTTATGTGTTAACGGAACTAGTTACAAATTGTATTCTACATTTGTTGTAGATTACTAAAATCATTGAATATCTCAAAACCATTTAGGGTGAATGAGAATTAATGACAATAGTCTTTTGTAACTAAACAAGAAAATAGTTAAAAGGTCAATTTGATCGTGTAAATCAAATTGGGTTTGAACAGTGTTTTTGAGTGATGAGTTTTTGGCTCAAACTGATCAGAACGAGTGGGGACTCTAAGCACGAGTCGTGAGCACGAGTGGGATTCTGATGACCATTTGCTCAAATCTGATCAGAACGAGTGGAATGCTTGGGAACGAGTCGTGGGCACGACTCGTGCCAATTAGCACGACTCGTGCCCTTCACAGCTGTTCGAAAGTTTGCACCTTTTCAAGGGAAAAGGCACAAAACCTTTTGACTCTCCTTATATACTTCCCCCTCCGAATTTCAATTCAATCATACTGTATTTCTACTCTTCCTACCCTCTAGTGAGATAGATAAACATACCCAAATCATTGGCATCTTGTTGCATCAAATCTTTCAAAGTCCAAAGTTTTAAATAGTGATTAGTTCGTAGAGTTACCAATTTGGAGTGCTCCTATTGGTGATTATAAGTCGTTTTATCTCACGAGAAGTTTGCCATTTAAACCGTAAGCACCTGCGCGGGGCAAATACTTCTTACGGAAATTGTGATACACAAGACTCGACTTCCTAAATTGTTCTTCCCAATTTCCGTTAGTTTCTCTGTCAAGTTTTTTCGTTAAGTTTGAAGAAGCCACATAAAAGTCCAACAACAACATTACCCATATAGAAATTCTACCTCAAATCTATAGTATAAATGGCAACGGCGGATGAACAGTAATATGAACAGTTCTAAATGTCAAATTTTTCATTTTGCCCTCACTAAGTTGTCCCTTTCCTATTTTGCCCTTTTAAAAAAAAACACGTGTACTCGGACACGGGCTTTTATTAGTTTAATCATATACTCCCTCCGTCCCATTTGAAGCTTCACCTTTTACTCAAATGGGTGTTCCATTAGAAGCTTCATCTTTCCTAAAATGGTAAAAAATATGGGTCTCACTTGTCAACTCCACTCACTTCTTCTTCTCACATACTCCCTCCGTCCCATTTCAAGCTTCACTTTTTGCCAAAATGAATGTACCGTTAAAAGCTTCACATTTTCTGAAATGGCAAAGAATCTTTACTATTTCACCCACTTATTATCTCTCCTATTTCACTATTATACTCACAAAACTTTTCAAATTTACTATTTTCTCCACTCATTCTCTCTCATATTTTACTTTTACACTCACAACATTTTTTTCGCTTACCTTTTTCCTTAATTTGTGTGATTTGAAAAAAGTGTGAACCATGGAGTGGGACAGAGGGAGTACTTATATTGTAGACCCTACTTATCATATCCACTAACTTTTCCTCCTTAAACATTTAAATTAAGAGTCCCACTTGTCATATTCACTCACTTCTTTTCTCTCACAACCCTTCTCTCACTCATCACTTTTCTTAATTTGTGTGCCCTCACTAAAATGGTAAAGATTCAAATGGGACGGCGGGAGTATTATTTTCTACCCTTTCTATAAAAATGAGCATTTTCCAAATTGAATGAAGCGGTCTGAATGAATTGAGCACCAAAGCCAAAGGGTTCTTAAACTTAAAGGACATAAAACAAAAGGATGACCATATACAAATTGTATCGTTCCAGAAAAAATAGACAGCTAACTATCTCTGACATTCAATTAAACATCCACCAATAAATGTATGAGTCCTCCTTAAAAAAATAAAAAAAATAAAAAAAATTACGTATGAGTCCAAGTCAAGAAGTGTCATACTTGGTTGAAAATATTTTTCAAATATTGAGTTGTCAGAATAGTTGCGTATAATTAGGCTCCATTTGTTTGTGCGAATTGCAAATCTAAAAAACAAAATTCCAAATTTCACAATTATTAGATGAAAAATTGTCAATTAATAATTGTGAAATAAGGAAGTAATCAAAGCAAAATGAGAAGAATCAAATTACTAAGAAGAATTGTGGAAGAAGAGGACAGAAAGAGACGGTCTAGCGCCGGTGTTAGTACTCCATTTAAAAGCTTTTGACTGTCTTCGATAATGCGTTCAAAATGCATGTTTTCCGGTCCAATAATGTCCATGTCTGGGATTAGGAGTTTCTATTCTCCCTCTTAGCCAAAAAAAATAAATAAAACTTATTAATATTATAATACCATCGATACTAATGACCAACTTATTGAATTTAAAAATGTCAGAATTATAGATGAATAATGTTGGGCTAGCGTTTAAAATTGTGTTTTAAAAATATTATAGTATTAGTGTTAAAAAGTGTAGAACATGTGCTATTAAGGGTTAGTATTATTGTAAAAGTGTGTTAGTGTTGGTGTGAAAAAGTGTCGTAGTTAATATAAAAGAGTGTCAGTACATATGCATTGGAGTGCCTGTGTAAGAAAGTGTCAATGGATATGTGTTTTGAGTGTCGGTGATGTGAGTTTGAGTGTCAGTGCATGTGTGTTTGAGTGTTAGTATACGTGTAAAAAAGTATTAGTATTGAAGGGTGTTAGGTGTAGTTTTAAACAATTCACCGGCAGTGTTTAATACTCCCTCCTTTCTAAAAGTTTGTCTCATTTGACTTTTTAGTTGAACTTTGATCACAAATATATGACAATTTAATTATGTTCATGAAATTCTAAAAATTCCTATTAATTCACCATTAATAATATTATCAACAACAACTTTTAAAATTTCATGAACATGATAATCTCTCATAAATTTGTAATTAATGTTTAACAAAAAAATCAAATGAGACAAATTTTTAGGGACAGAGGGAGTACAAGAACTAGCAGTTAAAGACACATAACTGACATTTTAAGATACACAAATTGACAACTTTAAAGTTTAAACCTACAAACATATAGAATGACAATATAAAATATACGCACTAATAGTATTAAAAACGCAAATTTTACTTGGCTTTTATCCCTAAATAAAAATTATCAAAGCAACGGTGTAAAATCATAACATCACTAATCTCCATTTAATTTTTTCAATTTTTAATGGCATATTATTGGTTTCGCCCTCAACTGGTTCTCCCCAATTATTGTTAGTTGGCTTGTGACCTTACCTCCAACAATTAAAATGAAGACAACGGGCAATCTCAATTAAATTGAAGACAGTGGACAATCTCAATTAAAAATGAAAGATGAATATTATTATACTTTAAAGAGTCTGTCTTATGAAAAATGCGTTTTTTTTTTATATTAGGAAAAACGTGTTTTGTGTTTCCCCGTTTATGTCAGTGCCAGTTAAACAAAGTGTCAGTGTGACAAAGTGCCAGTGCATGTGTAACAAAGTGCCAGTGAAAAAAAGTGTCAGTACCAGTTTAATAAAGTGCCAGTTTTTACACGGACACTTTTATATACATGTCTCTGCAAAGACGGCATTCAAAAACACATGGACTGGCATTCAAATACACATACACTGGCACTCAAAAACACATACACTGGCACTCAAAAAAAACTGGTAATCATTTTTGTTGGCTCTCAAAAACACAAGCACTGACATTCAAAAATACATGGACTGGCATTTGAAAACACATACACTGGCACTCAAAAATGCATACACTGGCACTCAAAAACACTGATAATTATTTTTGCTGATATTCAAAAAAACATGAATTGGCATTCAAAAAGACATGGACTGGCATTCAATAAAACATGGACTGGCATTCAAAAATACATTGACACTAAATTACGCACTACTGGCACTTTATTATACACTAACTGGCACTCTATTATACACCAACTGGCACTTGATTAAACTAACACTGGCACATCAAATCCCTAGCACTGCACATCAAATCCCCCACCAACAGCAAATTCCCAACTGATACTCTGTTAAATTTGATCAAAATATGCAAAGCGAAATAAATTGGGAGGCAATGGGGACTCTTTCATGCACTCTGTTTTGAGGTCATAATAACAAAAGGAGTAGTTTTGATTGTGATACGAAATCCAGTGAATTGCATCATTGCAGTAAACTCCACAAAAACGAAAATTAACTAAAGTTGATTTGGTCGGAGAAGACGATTACTGCTCCACAAAAACGAAAATTAACTAAAGTTGATTTGGCCGGAAAAGACGATCGGAGCTTGGGATGGCTGGGCGACGAACTGCGAAAGACAGATTTGCAATTGCTTTGGCCGGAGAAGACGATCGAGCTTGGGATGGCCGGGCGAGAGAGAGAGAAGGAATGAGATCGAGCGCGACAGGTGAAAAACACGTTTTTTGTTAAATTAAAAAAAAAAAGTGTTTTTTACAAGTTTTTGGCTACTTTAAAATTCTGTAAATTAAAATGAAAACAAAATTAAAAGGTCAATTGATCTCCTCCATTATTCGTTTCTTAAGGTTTGAGATTCTATTTTCAAACTAATTAATGCTAAAGAGAATGACTCAAAAATTTTATGTAAATGTTCATAAATTTTTAATTTGGGATAATATCTTTAACACTTTAACACCGCACTTTTTCTTTCTTGTAAGTTGTGTTGTTGAGTACATATCTAATTGAATTAGAAACAATGATACCTAAGTGGCTTTGGCCCAGCGATATCTTGGTGGCTTTCCGTAGGGGAGGTCATCGGTTCGATTCCCCTCAACGGAAATCTTTGTGGTTTAATTTCTATCTTGAGTTTCAGGGTCCTTAGGAGCCCTCTGGGGCACATCACCCTGGCTGCATACTGAGGAGCCGGTACCTGGTGGTTCAGAATTGATCCGGCGAAGCAGGGGAAACCTGGGTAATAAAAAAAAAAAAAAAAAAAAAAAATTAGAAACAATAATTTTGGATATTTCCAAAAACAATTAATACAGCTAGCTAGGAAAGATGAATAATAAGGACAAAGA
This sequence comes from Adenophora triphylla var. japonica, assembly GCA_022495995.1. Taxonomy (NCBI): domain Eukaryota; kingdom Viridiplantae; phylum Streptophyta; class Magnoliopsida; order Asterales; family Campanulaceae; genus Adenophora; species Adenophora triphylla. Next base: position 1,259,402 of record JAFEMH010000020.1, read on the forward strand.
AAGGTGAAGAAAGAAAAACATCATCAGTTTATCACTATCCTCCTACCGTACGCGTGCGGGACGGGAGCTGACCACGACTAGTTATTACCTAGTCGACCCCTCTGTCTCAACGCGGAAATCGACTTGCTACAATTTAGTCAGATTTTTTTAATTTTGGTTGGTAGAAATTTAATACTCCCTAACTATAGCATATGGAATCCAATGATCCATCGTATTTCATTTATATACTTCTTCCGTCCCTAAAAAATTGTGTTGTTGTACATTTTGCAATTATTAAGGAAGAGATTCACCTTTTTGTACCTTAGTAGATTTGCAATAACATTCATGCCTAAGTTTATAAATGGAACATACTTTTTGGGACAAGTCAAAATGGCAAATGAGACAATCTTTCAGGAACGGAAGAAGGACTATACAAATCAAGTTTAATTTGATATATAAAAATATGTAATATTATCAATTGATTAAGGGCCCATTTGAAATTCCGAATTTAAAAAAAGTGCTACTTTGGTACATAAATTTTTTTTTGGCGTTATTTTGATATATAAATATTTAAAAAACAATATTTTGGAATTTATTTTCTTTTTGTTCTATACTATACTCCCTCCGACCCATAAGTATTAAGAAAGTTTCAAATGGCACGGGAATTAAGTAAATAGTAAATGTTGTGAGTGTAATAGTAAAATAGGAGAGAGAATGAGTGGAGGGAATAGTAAATTATAATGGTGTTGTGAGTATTAAAATAAAATAGGAGAGAGAATGAGTGAAGGGAATAGTGATAAAAACTTTCCATTTTGAGAATTCTTAAGATTGATGGAACACCCAAAATGGAAAGCTTTCTTAATTAATTAAGATCGGCGAGACGGAGGGAGTATACCTCTCATCTTTTCATTTAGTCTGGGAATCTTTGATTGGCATGTAGTAGGCCTTAAGTAAGGTTTCTTGCTATCGGTGGATTCTGATTATTAAACCTGGCATCTCTATGCAAAATGCAGCGTCTGATGCTCTTTATCCAAACTACCAATCATTGAATCTTCTAGTGACTGCTGGGAGCATATTTTGACTTATTTTATTTCTTTTTCTGAAGTAAATTTTATCTTATACATGTACAACTTACCTTTCTTCCCATTAAATAATTTCAATATACATAAGAAATATTAAAATTTATGAAATCGAACGTTTACAATCATGAAAAACATCTATAATTAGCATTGTTCCCTATATAGGTGTACTTTCATAAGTTTACTGTTTTCAAGTTGTATGTTGATGAGATATCAATTCATTTTATGCAGATGAGATAAACTGAGGAATATAGATGTCAAAGATAGGGGTGGAAATGGTTCGGTTTAGCTCGGTTTGGGGTAATTTAGAAGCCAAACCGCTATACATCGGTTTGGAGAAATTCCAAACCAAGCTGAACCACAAAATAGTTCAAGCCGAGCTGAGCTAAACCATCACGGTTCGGCTCGGTTCGGTTTGAACCACGGTCTGATTTTACGGCTTATATCGTGGCTTAAACTGCGGTTTGAACCACAACTCTTACCAAAATTGAACTTGGCCATTTCATACAAAACTGTGGTGATTGAAGAATAACAGAAAATTTAATTGAGAGCTTACCAAAATTCTAAGCAGATGATTTTACAAGAATCAACAGATTTGTAAGATTGTAACTTACTCAGGTGATACTTCTGATAACAGGCTGGGTTCTTTAAGCACTTTCTACGTGAACTGGTAGGAAATTCACTGCATCACAGTCATCAAACACTTTTAAAGAATCCTAAAATAAAATTTATACATATCAGGGCATCAATGGAGGGAAATCGGACACCCAACAAGAATCCCAAAATAAAATTTATACATATCTTGTTCACTTTTTCCTGACAAATAAGTAGAGCTGACTATAATAAACAAAGAGCCATAAAACAACATAGAGTTGACGAAAGTTGTGCCATTTAACTCTAGTGGACATAAAGTTCCCACAAAAGAAAATATACATGAGGCATTACAATGAACTAGTTTCATACTTGAATAGACCACAATCACTAAATTTAATCAATGGTCCATATAAAAATCATATAAGGGCTCTATGGTTCAGCTAGCTCGGCTCCACGGTTCAGCTCTACGGTTCGGCTCGTGGTTCAGCTTGAAACGGTTTGGCTCAGTTCGGCTCGGTTCGGCTTGAAGGGTTAGACCGTGAGCCAAACCGAACCGTGTGATTTATCAATTTTCTAAACCGAGCTGAACCGCATAAGTTTAAAAATCGAGCTAAACCGCACGATTTGGCTCGGCTCGATTTCAAACCGCGGTTTGAGCCGAACCATTTTCACCCCTAGTCAAAGATATGGAAGAAAGCCTGATGTAATTACATAATGAAGCATTTTTGTCAGTCCCAAAGGGCACAATATATACTAGGCCAGAAGGGGGGAGGGGGGTTGAATAGCCTAGTAACAATTTAAAAACTTTTATGATAACTTCCTTTTAGTGATTGGTAAGAACTATGGGAAGAGTTTTAACAGTGGAAATATCACAAGGAATACAGACTAAGTCTACTCTTAAAGTCCGAGATTTCACCTTAAAATACGCCCCCTCACGTGTAGTCGGACTTTGTCAAAAGCTTACAACGTGGACTTATTAATCGAGAGGCGCGGAGTAACATCGTGAGCCGTTGGGCTTGCACGTGTAATGGACCTGCTCTGATACCATCTTAAAGTCTGAGGTTTCACTATAAAATCAATTGGTTATAAGGGGAGTGGCCCAGGATCTTTATATGTCATAGGCAAGGTTTGTCAATTTTCAATGTGAGATAATATCTCTAACATCTACGAGTAAGCACTACCAGTAGACTTGGTTGCTCTCAAATTCTACTGCTAGAAGGATATAAGATAATGTAATAGAATAAACTGGAAATGTAGTAAGTAAACTGAAAGTAAGAACACAAGGATTTTGAGATGGTTTCGTACTATAAAAAGTACTACGTCCACCACCAAAGCAGTCAACATTGGATTTTTAATGTGCACTATGTTTTCCACTAGTTCTATTACAGAAATTACTAATGGATCGCGTACAAAAATATTTGACTTGTGTTTGGTGGTTGGAGTTAGGGGTGGCTTGGTAGGTATATCAAGTGTATTTTGCTTATACCATGTACCTATCAAGTTTAACTTGGTACATGAAAATCAATACCAGTATCAATTGATTAAGTCGGTATACCAACTAAGTTGGTACGGTAGGTACTCGATTGGTACGAGTTGATACTAGATTCTACCAAATGTATATATTAAAATAACAATTTTTCTATTAAAACAAAATAAATATAATAGTACATCATTATAAGATTCAAAAGAGATTATAATATAATAATAAATCTATCTCCAAAGTGCTTACTAGCCTCAAAATCACATGAGAATTCTTTAAGAAGGACTAAGTAGTCTGTTACAGATTATAATATAATAATAAATCCATATCCAGAGCTGCTACTTCAAATTGTCCTCCATCCCAGGAACATTTGACAAAGAGAGTTGAACAAAACCAAACCATAGAAACCTAAACACAAAAAATGCGTAAAAAAACAATAAGGATAAGTAGCAGAATAAGAGTTAAGCCAAGCCCATGTTAGTGACAAGGCTGTGTAGTCTGTTAGCAACCTTACCTGGATGGTGAAAAACAAAGGCATACCTCAAGATCCTTGGCAGATTGGTTGACTTCCAATGTACTATAACTGCAGTTTTGGTACCTCTCAAGCATTTTGAGCATGCTGAGTTTTAAAGGAAAAAAAGAAAATCGATCAGTTGATATGAGCATATATATGGCTCATATATTATATCAGAAATAGCAAAAGCAAGAAGTAAATAATGTAGTATCAGCTACATGTACTAGTGATTAAGAAGCATGCCAGCAGTAGTGTAACAATAGGTTGATTGAATTTTCCAACATAAAAGTACCAATAAAAATGGAGTAGAAAATTATACTATGAGTATTTGATAGGTTGTCGCCATGAAGTGAAGAAACCGAGAGGGAGAGAGAGAGAGTGGCCGATTGATTGTATTGTATTTGTGTTGCTGTGTGAGGTATCTGGGTTAGCCGGTTAGGTCAAATTAATTAAGTAAATAATATATATATATCTTAATATATATATATATATATATATATATTAATATATATATATAAATTAATATTTCAAAAAATTACAATTGATACTCGGTATACCAACCAATTTAAATTTTTGTACCGAGTACCAACCAATTTCACACAATTGGTACGGTAGTACCGTACCAATAATTCGGTATACCAATTATCACGTATCAATTATAATTAGTACGGTTGATACACGAGTTGGTTGGTACGGAATGAAAAATTTTGCCAGCCCTAGTTGGAGTAAATATCTCAAGTACATAATATTTCCTTGTGCTGAAGAACAGTTAATGGAAACAACAATTATGAGGGTATGTTTGGCAACCTCAATTTCAAGACATGGATTTGAAATTGAAAGAACAAAATGAATTCCGTAGAACTAATTTAACCCTTTCAATTTCAATTCAATGGATTGAAATCGAGTTGCCAAACATACTATGAATGATTTTGTAATTTTGGTTGGTAGAAATTTAATACTCCGTACATATAGCATATGGAATCCAATGATCCATTATATTTCATTTATAACGTATAGCAACCAAGTTTAATTTGGTAAATAAAAATATGTAACATTATCAATTGATTAAGTTGATAAACTAACTTAGTTACTATGATTGGTACTTGATTGATACGATTGGTAGTAGTCTCTATCAAAAATTCAAAAAGCATTACATTATATTCAAAACAAACCTTAACCAGCATACAATCCAACCCAATAAAGACATTTTACTTAAATTACGAGTCTAATAAAGTGAATTACTACCCACCAACGATGAAGATGGTGACACTAATGAATCAAAATTGAGGAAAATAAATAGCAAAGACATTTTAGAAAAAGGAAATGTGAAGAAAAGAAAGAAACTCCAAACCCTAATTGTAATCGGTAAATAAACAAGATTCAATTGAATACAACTTTCTTTAGACTCATTAGAAAAAGAGGGAAATTGATAGAGAGAGAATCACATATCTTGTTACGGGTGAAAAAGCGAGACTGGTGGGATGGAGGCAAATCGTCGGGAGAGAAAGAGACTGACTTGTGAGAAATGAAAATAGAGAATAGAGAAAGTCAGCAGTCGAATTAGAGATAAAAGGAAATTTTATTATATATATATACATACTGATGATGACAAAAACGTTCGGATCATCCCAAATCCAGCGGTAGATTGTATCATGTATGATTGAATAGCCTAAAAAATAGGAACAAACACGTAAACTAAGTCGGGGCTTCAACGGCCAAGATCCTGCGGCGTAAGAGTAAGTATTTGTATTTAGAGAGAGAAATCAATTGACAAGAGTTTGGAGTCAAAAGATGCGTTTCCCAAATAATGAGAATTATGACTTATATTTATAGGTATAACATTGTAGAGTCAATGTTATATAGGAATGTGTGTGATATAAGGTTATAATACTAGGAGAATTATACTTATTCACAATCCTTATTTGAGTAGGATTAGACAACATATTCTGCACGTCCGCCTTGTAGGAGATCTCCTTGGCATACGATGCTTGGTCGTCCTGATTTGATGTCGAGGAAGAGAATGGTAAGGATGGAGAAGCCCATTTCCTTGCTTTGCTAATGACCGAGGAGGGATCTCCTTGTCTTCAAATAAGGCCTTGGTCGACCTGGCTGGATGCCTTGCTCGGCATATGAGAGTTGTGCCTTACCGGCATATATAATTGTTGTGCCTTGGTCATTATTCGCTCTGATAAATATAGGTCGACATAGAGGGAATGACGAGTAAGCATGACAAGTAAAGGTAGGGAAGACCCACTCTCTTTGTCATAATTGAGACTTGTATGGATTATATTTTGGTCCCAATCCATTGGGCCTTATCCGTCCATAATCCACGTTCGTACCTCGATTTATACCGTTCAGTTGCCCCCGACTTCCTAGATCGGCTATGCCGAGGAGGAAGTGTTGCTCTACTTCGACTTAAACGAATACGAACGTCGGGTTGATCAAGGTCGACCTGAATTCGTGTCTTGGTTAGGCAGAGATTGCACAAGGAGTAGATCTTATGTTAGACGAAGCTAGATCGGGACCAATGAAGGTCGGACAATAAGCTTGATCGATTAATCTAATCGTTGGAGAGCACATGCTTTAGTGATGCTTTAATGGGCCCTTCAAGCTTGGTGGGCTTTCGAGCATGTTGGACGTAGGGTCAGCCCATTAGCTCTGACCTATCACTTTTATTCCGTTCAAAATCATTTTCTCGACCAAGTATCTTCATGGAAATCTCTTCTTCCCCCAGTCCAATGCTTACTTTCTTTGACCAAACATTTACCTATGGCCTTAGAAATTACTACTATATTGCAGGGTATGGTGGGAGGGGACAAAATCCAGATCAAAAGATGCAGTCTTTCTTTCCACAATTTCAAGCTTTGAATTCCAATTCTGAACAAACAATCCAAACTCCTCGTGCCTTTGACATTAAACAACTTTATACTATTATTACACATTCATCCCAACCAAACACCCCATTTCCTAAGTCTCTTCGGTCAGATTGTGCATCAGTCAAATATTATTGATGAATTATATTTTATAATAATTTGAATTATATTTTATAGTGTGTGTTACATTCCACCATTATAGTGTGTGTTACATTCAACCAACACGTGTAAAATAAGTTGCGTCTTTCCTACCAAAATTACATCTAAGGCCATCTACAATCGTTTCAACTACCTCATTTTTTCATCACCTTTTAAAACACGACACATCAACTTCTCTCTCCTCCACCTAATTATTCAACACCCTATTCAATTTTTAACCCCTACAATGGTTTCAACACCCATATTTTTTCAACACCCTTCCAACTCATCATCCTATACTCATCACTTTTATTTTATTTTATATTCTTTATTTTTATGATTAGTAAAATAATAATAATAATTATTATCATTTATAATTAAAAAAATACTTCATACTTAATTTATTTTATTTTATATTCTTTATTTTTCAATATAATTAATTTATATTGAAAAAAAAAGTGTTTTTTTTTCTGTGTCCAAATCAAATGAAACAGGACTCTATTTATAGATTAAAAAAAATATGAATTTTGGTGCAAAAAAAATTTTTTTTTTATATATAAGATAATTGTCTTTGAAAATTTCGGATGATTTTAACAAAAAAAACAATTCAGTGACCAATCATAAAGCGACAAGTGGCGTCTCAGGAAAAAAGGAAAAGTTCAGCGTCAAGACGCGCCTGTTCAGAAGTGTGTTACACGCGCCTTTTCCGGCCCAATGGGGTGACAACACGTGGTAAAAACGGGCCAATTTTTTTTTCAACAAACTTTTTCAACAAAATGGAAAGTTTTCAACAGTTAAAAATTTTTCAACAACCCATTGGATTGTAAGGATTCAACGGTTGAAAAAAAATTTCAACTAACCCTTGTAAGTGGTCTAAGTATAAGAGTAGGCAAAATCCGACTGCACAAGCCTAAAATCCTAATTGTCACTGCCTTAGAATTAGAAATTCAAACCCTACTCTGTAAATTCTTTACTCTGTTGAAAAGTCCACTCCCAAACCGTATTTATTGCTCCACTTTAGACCCATTAATAGCCCCATATTTGTTGCTACCAATATCATCATCATATATATATACAGAGTAGTTGTAGAGAAGGGTCATAAACATCTCTTTATTGCATCCTTAGCGAGTATTAAATACCCTTTTGGATATTGGTGTGTTCTGTTGTGTTCTTCATCAAAAGCATTGTTTTGAGCAAGTCAATCTTCAAAGCTATCTTCTTCTTCTTCTTCTGCAGGTGAGTTTTTCTTCTTGATGTTAGTTGGTGACAATTGCTTGTAGGTTCTTTGGTGATTGATTTAATCAGAACCCTTTTCATGTTTTCATTCAAAGAATATTTGTCAGATTTGTTCTTTCGAATTTTTGACATTCATTTTGGGACGGAGGGAGTAGTTAGTTCTTTTAACTTTCATTCTGGGTTTGAGAAATTTGTGCCATGCTCAAGGGTTCTCTTTTTGCTTATTTTAACCAACCTAAAGATAAAAAATGATAATTTCAAGGAAATACTAAGCAAATTTAATGAGATTTCTTGATTATAAAATTATTAAATCATGTTTACATAAGGGCATGGATAATTATGTTTGGGAGTTGGCATGTTCAATCATGTTTTCTTTAAGACCTTATGCTAAACTTAATTCCTGTTAAATCATATTGTGCAGGTTGGGGCTTTATAGTGTATAATGGGATTATCCCTATCACTGCTCTCATCTGCCTGGGAAGAAATTTGTAATCTTAACCTTTACGCTTTCCCCATCGACTTTAATCTCACTTCTCATCAACAAGAATTGTTCTTAAGAACTGATAGTTTAGATTTTGACATGACCGATTCCAACGAATCGGGAAATTCAATCATCATGAATTGTGAACCCTTAAAGGTCATGCTGAAAACGTCTCTTTCTTTCAAGAACTTGATTCAAGATATAGAGAAATCAGAGCCCCCTTCAATACTACTTCCTGCGCCGGAGTTTTTGTTTTCACCAAGACCCGTTAGTGAGCTTGATGCTGCAGCTACTAAGGTTCAGAAAGTTTATAAAAGTTACCGTACTAGAAGAAACCTTGCTGATTGTGCTGTTGTTGTTGAGGAGCTCTGGTTAGTCTTTTAACATGCTCAAGTGAATTATTTTCGATATTTTCGATTTAGAAAAAATAAAAAAACAAAGAATTATTGTATTTAGGTAATTGATTATATGGTTACTTGATTATGTTAAAGGTGGAAGGCATTAGATTTTGCTGCCCTTAAGCGTAGCTCAGTGTCGTTTTTCAATGTTGAGAAACCGGAAACTGCAGTTTCTCGATGGGCTAGGGCAAGAACTAGAGCAGCAAAGGTGGGAAAAGGATTGTGCCAGAATGAGAAGGCTCAAAAATTAGCTCTACAACATTGGCTTGAAGCTGTTAGTCATCTTTGTTTTACTTTGCTAATATTTTACATTAATATCTAATTTTCTTGAATTGTTTGAACTAGAACTTTGCTAACGATCTTTACATTCTTTTGTAGATTGATCCACGCCATCGGTATGGACACAATTTACACATGTACTATGATCTCTGGTTCGAAAGTGAAAGCAGCCAGCCTTTCTTCTACTGGTTAGTACTCTTTGTAAACAAATGGAGCGTACGAATTTATTTATATATGTTTATTAATCACTAACAATATTTCATTTTTGAACTAAATGAAGGTTGGATATTGGAGATGGGAAGGAAATAAACCTTGAAAAGTGCCCTCGGGCAATTCTACAACGTCAATGCATCAAATATCTCGGACCGGTAAGTTTTAGCTCCCAACTGTCTATGCTTACTGATTTATCCGTCCCATTTAGAATTAGATGTGAAGAATTAGAATTTAACTCGCATTTTGTATCTTTTATCAGAAAGAAAGGGAGGCGTATGAAGTAATTGTTGAAAACGGGAAGCTTGTGTTTAAAGAAAGCGGCATGCTTTTGGAGACAACCGAGGGTTCTAAATGGATATTTGTTCTTAGCACATTGAGGAATTTGTATGTGGGGCAGAAAAAGAAAGGGGTTTTCCAACATTCCAGCTTCCTAGCTGGTGGTGCCACCACAGCAGCAGGAAGATTAGTTGCCCATGATGGTGTTCTTGAGGTAAAACATCTGCCTACACTCGTACTTCACTCCATGCCATTAGCCTAATACTTTGATGTCCGAGCAAATTTGAAATTATTTTGGACATTCATTTTGGGACGGAGGCAGTATGTTTTTACGTGTACTTTTAGGATCTAACTCGCCATTTTTTTTGCAGGCTATATGGCCATACAGTGGTCACTACCACCCAACAGAAGAGAACTTCAGAGAATTCATCACCTTCCTCGAGGAGAATCACGTAGACCTCACTAATGTCAAGGTAAAAATTCCATATATCTCCTTATGATCCGTTCAGTATGAGCAATGCTAGGGGCACAAAATAATCTCACAAAATCTTAGCTACTAACATTGTTGTCAGAACCTGATTATAATTAATGAGTAGTGGGGACTACAAACACAATATTCAATCACTTATTGACAACACTGTTTGTGAGGAAAATTTTGTGAGAGTTTTTTGTGACTTTAGTATTATTCGTTCAGTACTTCTCATTAACAAGCCAAAGATATTGACTTTCTTCAACTTAATGAAATGGGTGCTAACTATTTTCCGCTTTCTTGATGCAGAGGTGTTCCATTGATGAAGACGAAGTCAGCTTTTCATTCGAGGTAACTTCTGACGAATCAAAACCGGATATGGCAGAAAGCACAACAACCGAAATAGATAGTACAAGCACATCTGATGTTGATTTTGCATCAAGAAAACCAATAATTTCTATAGAGCCTCCGCCTCCAGAGGCATTCAACTTTGCTAGGCACTTGTCATGCAAATGGACATCAGGAACAGGACCACGTATTGGTATTGTTAGGGATTATCCAGCTGAGTTACAATTCCGAGCACTTGAACAAGTCAACTTGTCACCTCGAGTGGCTGCTACAACACCATATGGCAACTATGGTCCAATACCATCTCCGCGACCTAGCCCAAAGGTTCGGCTCTCTCCAAGGCTTTCATATATGGGAATTCCTAGTCCTAGGACTCCTCCCATTGCCACTGCTAACTGAGATAAAACAAGGAAGTTAGGAAAGAAGTAACTTCAAATTGTTCATTTATTTAAATGCTCATTTTTTGGCGGTTGGGTTTAATGATTCTTTTATCTCTTGTAATAATTAAAAATTAGTATTGCTTCCGTTCCGATGGGCTAGATTTGACAACATCTCTCATTTTGTCTGATGAAGAATAAACGAGATGAATTGAATATTGGTGTGACCTCTTATTTTTCAATTTATCTTGATCATCGATCTGATCTATCTCGTAAAATAAATGACTAAATTTTGTTGAATGAGAACAACGTTGTATTAAAACCTTGGGAGTAGCGGTTATGTATTCCAGAAAAAATTGGGTCAGGGCAACCAAGTTGTGTGGACAAGTGTAGAGGTTGCATGCCATGCTATTGCTACCCAGTTCAAGTCCCAATTCATCACTTGGGTCTACAATCTACAAGTTATAAATCTGAAGTATGGAAATGCAAATGTGGCAACTCTTTAATTAATTATGGCTATATATCATCTTTAGAACTAGTTTGATATGCATCCTTCAGTCTCCATTGTTTTAGTTAGGCGCAATGCAAATGTATTGGCGGGTCGCAGCAGTTGCCAAAGTCTTAAAATTTGGGTTGAGCTAACGAACTTTATGGATAGCATTCGAAAAATTTAGCATTCAAATATAATGTTATCCTAATTTAGAGTCCCATTCCAATTTTAATTGATCAATGAAAGTCAATTTTTCGAATTTGAATTTCAAATTTGATTACTGTGATTTTGAAAATTTCATTTAGCATTCGAAAATTTTATCATAATTTACACTGATTCTATAATGTTATCCTAATTTAGAGTCCCATTCCAAGTTTAAAGGACAGAAAGATAATATTTTATACACATTCCAAATTCTATAATGTTATCCTAATTTAGAGTCCCATTCCAAGTTTAAAGGACATAAAGATAATATTTTATACACATTCCAAATTCAAAATTTGAACTTGAAGTTTGTTTTTTCGAATTTAATTTCGAATTTAGATGGATACAAATTCTATAATGTTATCCTAATAACCCTTGATTTCTCTGCAAATATCTCATCTTGCTGAGAAAATGGCTTTACAAACCCATTACTTTGACCATGCTTTGACTTTATCAAACCATGATGTTGTGTATAATGACCAGGAGAGTCCTGTTTCTCTTTGTAACAGAACTTCATTGACATTGCTTCCCATTGGGAGTGCCATTACAGATTCAGAGGTTTCCTTAAGATTTAAAATAAATAAACATCATGATGAAATGCTTTACTCCCTTCATCCCAAATTAAATGTCCTAATTTGTTTTGATACACCAATAACAAAATATTATGATTCCAACATTGCCCTATTTATGAAGGTTGGAAGGAAAGTTGCAGTGGGAGGGGGATGAAGAGCTGTAGGTAACCAAATTATAATGAGATTAGGACATTTGAATTGGTAAAACAATATGACTGAGGCATTACCATTTGGCCTCAGTCGAGCTTCACTGTAGGTAACCATGATGTTGTGTATAATAACCCAAATAAATAAATATCGTGATTTGTATCCCAATAAGGAGATTAGGACATTTGAATTGGTAAAAAAAGAATATGTTTAAGCATAGGCAACAATCTTCTGGGTTTTAAAGTTTTACCAAGTTTTGCTTGAATTGTTTGTTGTTTGAGATTTCCAATCGTGATTTCTTTTGTTGTTCAGATTTTTGGTGGGTAATCTTGCGTGACCGTCAAGATGAAACCAAAAGAAAGTCGGTATATGATTACTTGAACATCTCCAGCGGACAACAGTATGTAAGGGGAGCATTACATCGCCTTCTTTGTCTCAGAATTTTCTTTATCCAGCACTCCACTAACAACAAAGCAGTTGGTATCTGACAATGTTTGTAAAGCCAGATCAAAAGATGGCATCAAAATTCAATAGGAATAAGATTTTTATTACAGTTTATGGATCAAATACCTTTCTTTATTTTCGCATGAACCTCTCCACCTACACTCTCGATTTTGCTCTTCCATTCATTCTGCATAATCACCCTTTTTTTAAGAGAATTTCATGATAGAATGTCAAACCATCATGAACCTTATTCCCATAGATCAAATACGTATAAAGTGGGATTATATACCGACTTTCTATCTAAAAATAAAGAATTTTAAGGACCAAAATGCAAAAAAATGCCTTAAATAAAAGAATATCAAGGACTGAATTGCAAAATATTGGCGAATCGGAATTTGACACGTGGCGCGACGAGGAGCTTGGGAATTCTTCTGCTTTAATATTATATATAGATGATAATTGTTTTTTTGTTGTTTTTTTTTTTTTGAGTTAAATTCTTTCATTGTTTTTATGTATTTATTTACGACTAGACTATCCGTCTGTAATATATTTTTTCCACCATCATATACCCGTGTAAGGAGGGTTGTCCTTAATTATTCATTTGATTAAATATGGACAAAACGATTTAGGAAAAAACGCAAATGGTTCAAACTTAAAATAATCCATACTGACCCGTGCCAGTGGCACGGGCTAGAATACTATCTATAATACAATAGAAGGAGGTATTAACCGCCAAACACACAAAGCTTCAATTAGCATCAATTGTTTGGGCTTCATTCACATTTATTAATATACAAATGTGAAAGATGTGCAAGTTATTTTGGATTTCTTTTGTTCTTTATTTACAAACCATGTTCGCATTTATTTTAGCATTTGGGTTTAGTATTTGTTAAGGAATGCATTGAGTTGATTTAGTGACCTTAGAATGAGAAAAACAAATTCGGTAGTGAAACTTTTACACCGTGTTTGTTATATTGCAACTAAACTATCTTCACATGATAATTAACTACACTCAGATGAATAACCATAACCTTAGAATGAGAAAAAACAAATTCAGGTAGTGAAACTTTTACACTGTGTTTGTTATATTGCAACTGAACTATCTTCACATGATAATTAACTACACTCAGATGAATAACCATAAGAAGGTTATTTTTTTTTTGAATGTTGATTTAGATAGTGTTTTATACTATAGATTTACAAGTTGTGTTTATTTTTATAGGTTTGAAAAAAAAATGAACAATCAAGGAACATTGAATATTTATGGATATGGTGATTCGGCTCTAAGTGAAACAGTAAGTTAATATTTTACTATTACTATTTTATTGTAAATATTTGTTTTTATAATATGTGATATGTAATTGTGATAATAATGTGATTTTTAGATTGACATTTTGCGAAGAAACAATGTCTCGATTGTCATGCGAGAACCTTTTGAACACGATGAAATGATAAGGGTAAACATTTGATGTTAAATTAAGTTTTTTTTTTTTAAACGAATATATATAGATTTTTTGACTAATATTTAGAATTCATTATTAGGATCAAAATCGACTAACCAACCTACCGACATTTGCATTGCCCCCACTGGTATTTAATTCATTTCAGTTTAAATATTTAGTATTATTTATTTATAATTTCAGTTTAAATATTTATTATTGTTTATTTATATTTATAATTTGATATGGATGCATGTAATTTAATTTTATTTATTATAATTCTATCAAATTATGTCAAGTTACTTACCACTTCAATAATTATTTTATCATCATTTTCAAATATTTTAATCATATATTTGTAGTCATGGGATGAGTGCGTGAAAGAATATAGACGCTTGCACAAACCTCCGACAATGACTTGGAATGGGCATAATAAGGTATTATTATTATTATTTTAATTATTATAATGTTAATTTCATAAAAATATATTGATTTCATTTTTTATTTATTTCAGGTGCTTTTACGTAAACGTACCTGGCCAATGTCTGTTTCGATTGAGACAACATCTTTACTTCAACTGGTTAAAAATCTATATGTTAATTAGATGTTAATTTGTGTGTTTTCTTTTTGTAAACAACTTTTATTGTGTATTATAAACAGTTTAAAATTACATTTAAAACATCATATAGTTAGCATGCGATTTCAGTTTTCCCACATCTTTCTCTTTCCATACTGTCTGCCTTTCCGTACTGACCCGTGCCAATGGCACGGGCTTTTGTGTACTAGTCTATTATACAATACAAGGGGCATTTAACTGCCTCTTATCCCCCTATAAGTGGTGGTCAGGATTGATTCTTGAAATGTTGATCTAAGGGCTGAAAATTATCCTCATACCCACATCTCCCGCGGCAGTTGCTACTTCTCCAAAAAAAAAAAAAAACCCTTTGCATTCTTCAGTCTTCATCCACAGGTATTTCACCTCTCTCTCTCTCTCTCTCTCTCTCTCTCTCTCTCTCTCTCTCTCTCTCTCTCTCTCTCTCTCTCTCTTCTTCTCAGTGGAAGCTCCTCCCTCCCCTGGAAGCTCTCCAGCCTCACCGAAATACATCACCTTCCCTCCCTTTCTCCTTCCCCTACTTCTCCTCTCCGCCCCACCTTTTGGATCTTCACCGATTGGCAGGAATAGAAGTTATAAAGAAAAGCTTCTTCTTGAAATATTCAGGCCTTTTTTTTTGTTTCTCCATTACGTTTCCAAAGTCAAAATAAAATTAAGGCGGGCGGGAAGAGCAGGATTTCATACTTTCGAAAATTGCTCTGCAACGATGCAGATGAACGTAGTTCGATCAAAAATGGAGGAATTAAGATTGATTTGGGACAAAGAAATGTCGATCCAAAGAAGAAAGAATGGAAACCGCCAGTTCTTCCTTTCATAAAGCCCTTGAATCAGCCAAAGTCAACACCCACGACACAGTTCAATTTCAAGGTAATTTTCGTCCATTATTAGACCGGTTAAAATTCTATGTTAAGCTGATTTATAGCCATATTTGTTGTCGATTCTGATAATTTTCTTTGAAATTGGAATTTGTCGTTCGTTTTTGGTAAATTTTATGTTTGGCCTCTCAATTCCAAGCCATTGAATTGGAGTTGGAAGATTAAATTTATTTCATGGAATTCTTTTTGTTCTTCCAATTCCAAATACAAAGCATATAATTGAAGTTGTTGAACACAGCCTTTTTTAAAATCTTGAATGATGTGGTTTTGTTGGTGAAATCTGAAGTTAGTTTATGATGTGAGTTATTGCAGCCAAGGTGGGAAAACTAAGAGCTCTTCTGAGGGAGGTAGAGGATGATTTAGTGAAAGCTCTCGCAGGTAGCTATTTCTTTTTACTGGTGATTTTATCATATACCCGTGTAAGGAGGGTTGTCCTTAATTATTCATTTATGCCGATTTGAAGGAGTGCCGAAAGACTTTCAAGACTATGAATTCAAGACAAGTTTAATTGGATCATTTTATAACAATAGTGTAATCATTGTTCTAATATGTGTCAACGCATATGTTGTTAGTTCTAAATGATAATTGTTTTTTTTTGTTTTTTTTTTTTTGAGTTAAATTCTTTCATTGTTTTTATGTATTTATTTACGACTAGACTATCCGTCTGTAATATATTTTTTCCACCATCATATACCCGTGTAAGGAGGGTTGTCCTTAATTATTCATTTGATTAAATATGGACAAAACGATTTAGGAAAAAACGCAAATGGTTCAAACTTAAAATAATCCATACTGACCCGTGCCAGTGGCACGGGCTAGAATACTATCTATAATACAATAGAAGGAGGTATTAACTGCCAAACACACAAAGCTTCAATTAGCATCAATTCGTTTGGGCTTCATTCACATTTATTAATATACAAATGTGAAAGATGTGCAAGTTATTTTGGATTTCTTTTGTTCTTTATTTACAAACCATGTTCGCATTTATTTTAGCATTTGGGTTTAGTATTTGTTAAGGAATGCATTGAGTTGATTTAGTGACCTTAGAATGAGAAAAAACAAATTCTGGTAGTGAAACTTTTACACTGTGTTTGTTATATTGCAACTAAACTATCTTCACATGATAATTAACTACACTCAGATGAATAACCATAACCTTAGAATGAGAAAAAACAAATTCAGGTAGTGAAACTTTTACAATGTGTTTGTTATATTGCAACTAAACTATCTTCACATGATAATTAACTACACTCAGATGAATAACCATAACCTTAGAATGAGAAAAAACAAATTCAGGTAGTGAAACTTTTACACTGTGTTTGTTATATTGCAACTGAACTATCTTCACATGATAATTAACTACACTCAGATGAATAACCATAAGAAGGTTATTTTTTATTTGAATGTTGATTTAGATAGTGTTTTATACTATAGATTTACACGTTGTGTTTATTTTTATAGGTTTGAAAAAAATGAACAATCAAGGAACATTGAATATTTATGGATATGGTGATTCGGCTCTAAGTGAAACAGTAAGTTAATATTTTACTATTACTATTTTATTGTAAATATTTGTTTTTATAATATGTGATATGTAATTGTGATAATAATGTGATTTTTAGATTGACATTTTGCGAAGAAACAATGTCTCGATTGTCATGCGAGAACCTTTTGAACACGATGAAATGATAAGGGTAAACATTTGATGTTAAATTAAGTTTTTTTTTTTTAAACGAATATATATAGATTTTTTGACTAATATTTAGAATTCATTATTAGGATCAAAATCGACTAACCAACCTACCGACAGTTGCATTGCCCCCACTGGTATTTAATTCATTTCAGTTTAAATATTTAGTATTGTTTATTTATAATTTCAGTTTAAATATTTATTATTGTTTATTTATATTTATAATTTGATATGGATGCATGTAATTTAATTTTATTTATTATAATTCTATCAAATTATGTCAAGTTACTTACCACTTCAATAATTATTTTATCATCATTTTCAAATATTTTAATCATATATTTGTAGTCATGGGATGAGTGCGTGAAAGAATATAGACGCTTGCACAAACCTCCGACAATGACTTGGAATGGGCATAATAAGGTATTATTATTATTATTTTAATTATTATAATGTTAATTTCATAAAAATATATTGATTTCATTTTTTATTTATTTCAGGTGCTTTTACGTAAACGTACCTGGCCAATGTCTGTTTCGATTGAGACAACATCTTTACTTCAACTGGTTAAAAATCTATATGTTAATTAGATGTTAATTTGTGTGTTTTCTTTTTGTAAACAACTTTTATTGTGTATTATAAACAGTTTAAAATTACATTTAAAACATCATATAGTTAGCATGCGATTTCAGTTTTCCCACATCTTTCTCTTTCTGATGTAGGAAGGATATTTGACGAAGTCAGATATATTAATTATTTTTGTATTTTAATTAATATCTTAGGATTTAATTTGTTTTAGTTTATATTTTATTTCTTATTTTCGTCATTAAATTTAATAGGTTGATTAGAGATGATTTTAGAGTAGATTTTGAGGAGATTTACTAGTTTTTGAGTCCTATTTAGTTACCATATATGTTAGGAGTAATTCTAGAAGGTTTAGGATTGTTTTTCAAGTTTTATGGGCACTATAAAATAGGCCTAGTGGTGTAATCCGAAAATTAGCTTTTGATTAATCAATTTTGAAGAGTTTTTCTCTCTTAATTCCTGGTGGATTCCAGTTCTTGTGTTTGAGGATTCTTCGCTTGAAGAGTTCTTGTGATTAGTGCGCTAATCACGAAATTTATCGTGCTTCCGTGCTGCGTTAGTTGGTATCAGAGCAGGCTTAACCTGTCTTTCATGACTGATTCGTTATGGGGGATCAAGTAACGAGAGCAGAATGCGAGGGACTAGCCACCGCTATTGTCGCGTTGACAACACAGATTGCAACCTTGGTGACTGCTCAACATTATGCTATTCTTGAAGACATCAATGTTCGTCTAACACATGCTCGACAACAAGAAGAATATTTCTTTGCAATTGAGGCAAAGTTTGCAGAGAAGGGCTACAATCATAATCAACAGCTGCAGATATCCAATGCAGAGGAAAATCGGATTGCTAGGGATAAATATTGGGCAAAATCTGATTTGTATTATTCTAAAGCATGTTTTTATTCCAGGCGAATTCGACGATTGGAGGCAAAAAAATCTGCTGCAATTAGGCGTATAGAGGAAGCCAAATCTGCCTCAGATCCAAACACTTTGAACGAAGATTTCAAGGGAGAGGAGGTTCTTTGTGCAGTCAAGGAAGAACATGTTGAAGAGAAGAATTTGAAAATTAAGGAGGAAGATTTATGTGCAAAAGACGAAGTCACTCAGGTATGTGGTGAAATTATATCTGCAAATATTATGGTTCATGATCATGCCGTAGTTGAGCCCATGAATGAAGATGTGGGAGGTATTACTTGGTCTACACCATCAATTTTTGATAATGTTGTGGGTGTTATTGATAGGACGAAAGAATTTAAATACGATGATTTTTTTATTGTTGATCATGGGGAGGTTGGGAAGGAAGATCAACACAAGGAGGATGGGGTGGATGGAATAATTTTATATCCGAAAGTGATCATCTTACGTCAATGTGTGCTTAAAAATAAGATTTATTCGAAATATATTTTTAAGTGGGACGGCACTTTCCAAACATCGGATGAGAACTCGGGGACGAGTTCTTTTGAAGAAGGGGTGAATGATGTAGGAAGGATATTTGACGAAGTCAGATATATTAATTATTTTTGTATTTTAATTAATATCTTAGGATTTAATTTGTTTTAGTTTATATTTTATTTCTTATTTTCGTCATTAAATTTAATAGGTTGATTAGAGATGATTTTAGAGTAGATTTTGAGGAGATTTACTAGTTTTTGAGTCCTATTTAGTTACCATATATGTTAGGAGTAATTCTAGAAGGTTTAGGATAACGCAGCACGGAAGCAAGATAGATTCGTGATTAGCGCACTAATCACAAGAATTCACAAGCAATGAATCCTCAAGAACACAAATCTGGAATCCACCAGGAATTAAGAGAGAAAAACTCTTCAAAATTGATTAATCAAAAGCTAATTTTCGGATTACACCACTAGGCCTATTTTATAGTGCCCATAAAACTTGAAAAACAATCCTAAACCTTCTAGAATTACTCCTAACATATATGGTAACTAAATAGGACTCAAAAACTAGTAAATCTCCTCAAAATCTACTCTAAAATCATCTCTAATCAACCTATTAAATTTAATGACGAAAATAAGAAATAAAATATAAACTAAAACAAATTAAATCCTAAGATATTAATTAAAATACAAAAATAATTAATATATCTGACTTCGTCAAATATCCTTCCTACATCACTTTCCATACTGTCTGCCTTTCCGTACTGACCCGTGCCAATGGCACGGGCTTTTGTGTACTAGTCTATTATACAATACAAGGGGCATTTAACTGCCTCTTATCCCCCTATAAGTGGTGGTCAGGATTGATTCTTGAAATGTTGATCTAAGGGCTGAAAATTATCCTCATACCCACATCTCCCGCGGCAGTTGCTACTTCTCCAAAAAAAAAAAAAAAAAAAAAAAACCCTTTGCATTCTTCAGTCTTCATCCACAGGTATTTCACCTCTCTCTCTCTCTCTCTCTCTCTCTCTCTCTCTCTCTCTCTCTCTCTCTCTCTCTCTCTCTCTCTCTCTCTCTTCTTCTGCCGTCAAGTGGAAGCTCCTCCCTCCCTGGAAGCTCTCCAGCCCCTCACTGAAATACATCACCTTCCCCTCCCTTTCTCCTTCCCCTACTTCTCCTCTCCGCCCCACCTTTTGGATCTTCACCGATTGGCAGGAATAGAAGTTATAAAGAAAAGCTTCTTCTTGAAATATTCAGGCCTTTTTTTTTGTTTCTCCATTACGTTTCCAAAGTCAAAATAAAATTAAGGCGGGCGGGAAGAGCAGGATTTCATACTTTCGAAAATTGCTCTGCAACGATGCGAGATTAACGTAGTTCGATCAAAAATGGAGGAATTAAGATTGATTTGGGACAAAGAAATGTCGATCCAAAGAAGAAAGAATGGAAACCGCCGCTTCTTCCTTTCATAAAGCCCTTGAATCAGCCAAAGTCAACACCCACGACACAGTTCAATTTCAAGGTAATTTTCGTGCATTATTAGACCGGTTAAAATTCTATGTTAAGCTGATTTATAGCCATATTTGTTGTCGATTCTGATAATTTTCTTTGAAATTGGAATTTGTCGTTCGTTTTTGGTAAATTTTATGTTTGGCCTCTCAATTCCAAGCCATTGAATTGGAGTTGGAAGATTAAATTTATTTCATGGAATTCTTTTTGTTCTTCCAATTCCAAATACAAAGCATATAATTGAAGTTGTTGAACACAGCCTTTTTTAAAATCTTGAATGATGTGGTTTTGTTGGTGAAATCTGAAGTTAGTTTATGATGTGAGTTATTGCAGCCAAGGTGGGAAAACTAAGAGCTCTTCTGAGGGAGGTAGAGGATGATTTAGTGAAAGCTCTCGCAGGTAGCTATTTCTTTTTACTGGTGATTTTATGGGTTCCTTTGTATTGCTGGTAAAATGATTCATTCACATTGATATTTGCTTCTAAATCTTGAACTTTAATTGTATCCACTTTGAAAGGACTACTTGTGGTTGTAAGATATGCAATCTCCCTTTAGGTAGTTCATTTTCTACACATGTTTTTGTATGTTTTAAAATTGAATTGGGTTATTACAATTTCATTTTTATGAATTAGGTTTGTTGAAAGTCATTTTTGGTTGGATACCCATCTTTCCTTCCTTTTTGGAAGTTTGGTATAAGGGAGACACAAGGCAAGATGAGTGTAGGATTCATATGGAGACATGAGAGAGATAGAGGCATCAAACCTACTGTCCATATTAACAAGCTATATATCTTATTCATAGCTCCAAAATGAGTAATTATTATCCTTTAAGCAAAATTTCACCCAAGAGTGCATACTAAGTGATGATTCGTATGACGGGGCATAAGTTATAGGTTGAGGTCCCAATCAAGTTAAGGAAGCAAGAAAGGTAGACACTTTTAAACCATGAAACAAAAATAATATAGATGACCTAAACTGCGATGAACATGCAATTTGAAAACACCAATAATGAAAATGTCTTGGTAGGGGTGTGGTTTGTAATTATTCAAAATGAATTTCTGATTGTGCAATGATCTGATGAGTGATCATCATGGATTCAATTGGCAAGTTCGATAAGTAATCATAAGACGCCAGCAAGGTGAAGCAGGCATTTGATTTGGGTGGTGATTTGATAAATATTAGGGAAAACTTTCGAAGATGAGGCTTAATTTTCAAGATGAGCCTAATATATGCTCAGCCACTGATTTTTGTGGAATGTAGCTTACTTTTGGTGTATGCACGATTGTTGATGCGAAACCGTGTGAAATTCATCAAGTTGTTTTGCTTAACATGAGAGAAGAATCAGTGGTGAGGAAGTGATATTCAGGGAAAAAAAAGTTAGTTCGTAGGTGTACAAATTAGGGAGACCTATAATCAGTATCCGTAAAATTCTTTACTGTTTCACTGTTGTCTGCAATATTCCTCTTTTGTCTATGAAGATTGAGCACTTACATGTAAATTGCTCTCATGTTTGATCGATACTCCCTCTATCCCTAATTGAATGACCATTTTTGTCTCAAAATGAATAACCTTTTGAACATTTTTCATCAAAAAAAGTTTCTCTTAAATGATTTGTTTTTAATATTTTTTATAGTTCATTATATTATTGCAAAACTAAAATTATGAAAGTGAATAGCAGGAATGTTTATGATTTTTTCTATGAAAATCAACATTTTCAAAATGATCATTCATTTTGGGCCGGAGGGAGTATGTTTTTTGTGTATGCGCCATTAATTTGTCTCTGGCATATTTCAGCCATTATGCAAGTACTTTGCTGGCAGTCAAGCTACTAAATAGGTGTTAGCCATGCATCTACTCAAATGGCTTACCTGAGAAGAAATTATTTAGTGCTTTGTGCTCTATGATTTCACATGAAGAGTTGTTTATGTAACAAAGATAGTATCACATATATTGTGAAAGAGATAATGCACTTCTGTGGTATGTACAAGTTTCTAGATGTCCTATAGTAATACTTTACTCTTCGCAAATGGTTACACTATTTTGTTAAAAAAAATGTGGTTAAACTGTTTGTTATAATCCATACAAGTCGTGTATCCTTTTGATGTTTTCTGTTGTTTCAAACACTATTGAAGATCTATTTGGAAGGCTCGAATGGTAAAGAAGTGGCAAGAAACTTTATGCAAATGTAGGTAAAGTAGGGCACCCTTAATAATCAATTCCTTATATTCTACAAATTTTATTGGAAGTTCCCAGGATATAACTATTGGACCTATGAAATACTCTCAATAAAATTTTTAGATTTTTATTATAATAATTATTTTTTATTTAAATTACTTGGTCAAAGTTAACTCAATTTGACCAAAATCCTAAGTCGAAAGGACGGAGGGTGTATACCAAATCATCATAGTTAAGAGGCATATAAATCGGTTTCTTTCTTGAAAGATTATATCCGTCTTGATCATGCAGAAACAAGATGTAGCATCCATGGAAAAGCTTCGAGGGGCAATGTTTAAGTACATTACAGTCCGAGCGTTCGGGTAGAATATATGAACACATGCTTATGTATAAGGCGAGTTATTCACGGGTTCTTTTTGGTTTTGAGGATATTTCGGTAGTTTACTATATATATCTTGGGCTTATATGTTATTTGAAACAACAGATTAATGTATTTAGACATGCTCTATATAGAAGTACCTTCACCATCTGAGCTTTCTAAATTTCTGTTTATTTAGCCCATACTGACCTAAAGTTGAAAATTATATCTCACATTATTTGTCCAAAAGAGGGAGCTAAAACTTGAGTTGTTGTGTTTTGTGAAGCTCTAGGTCTAAAATTGGGTCACAATGTCACACCTTGGGTCCTAATTTAGCATAATATTTAGTACTTCTGATTTGGGAAACTCAGTTCTTGCTTGATGACTAAATGGGACTCGAAACCGCCCAAGGATGATGTTTGAGATAGTGTTGTTCCATGAAAGAAGCGGATATTCATAGTGTAATGCGAAGCATAAGTACATTTTGAACAAAGAAACTTAACATGGATGAAATTTTCAAAGTTAGGAGCAATGATTTTAGCACTTGAAAGCTTTGTTGCTGCACTTTTATGAAGTATAATAGTGTCTGAAGCATAAGTACATTTTGAATAACAGTTGATTTTGAAATGTTAATAGTAATATGCATGGTTTAATATTATATTACCTGATTTCATTTTCTGATTTCCATTTCCCTTGCTACTTTTACTCAGGTTTCAATGCAGCCGTTGGTGGTTGTTTCTTTGCTATTGACACTGTTTTAAGTCCTCTACGTGCGGAGAACTCCCCTCCATTCACTACTGCAATGATAATATTGACATATGTATTTCATCTACTGGATCAAATGTTTTCACTTATATGACCTTATTGATAGGGTAACATGGAATTTGCTCCCACATATAAGTATTATTTAGCCAATTGCAACCAATATTCTGGTGCACTTCCAAATAAAGCATGAGAGAAACGAAGGGCTCCACATGTAGTATATTGAATACAACTTCCTCTAAGGAAATAGTAAGTGACATTGTTTTTTGTCAAAGTTTTTGGCCATACATTTAACGAACGAGTGTTAGATTAGTTAGTTTATAACTCTTGTGGATGATTGTAAGAATTATTATTGGTGTACATACAAAGAACAATATATAGATGGAGAAACTGTTTTTTTTTTCACTTATTATTTTCTCTACTGCTTACCCTTTTGTACTGACCCGTGCCAGTGGCACGGGCTTTTAAGTACTAGTCTATAATACAATACAAAGAGGGAATAACTGCCTCTTATCTGGGGTATAAAGAGGGGCTGAGATTAAAAGTTGGAGAGTTGATCGGACGGCTGTCATCACTTTTAACCCCCACGTTCTTTCCGTCTCCTCGACAGTTTCACGTTCAGTTCAAGGGTTTCTCACGCCAAGTTACTCACGCCTGCGCTTCTCTCCCACTCCTTCTCTCTCCACTTTCCTTCGCTAAGAAACGGACTCCTCCCTCTTCGTCTCTTTGCCGGAAATATAGAAGCAATTACATCGCTAATCTCTTTCTCCGTTCTCGCAATTGACCTGTCCCCTCCCTCCCTCTCCGTTGATTGCGAATTTCCATCCTCTCACACTGCGAATTAATTGTTGTTTTTCAATTCAATTGCATCTGCCGCAGCAGTAAGGTAATTTCTAGGTTTTCTGATTTCTTTCCTTACTATTAGGGAATTTTTCAATGGTATTCAAGGAGCAAAATACACAATTTGTTGATTCTGTATTTTCTTCTGTAATCAAATGGCGATGTTTGGGATTTATTATCGATCGAAGTGTGAGCATGCTTGAGAAGGGTGAGTTTGAGTGTGTTGATTTTTTTCTGGGATTAGTTATTGATCAGTACAGTGGAATTTTAGTAGTTAATTAAAGGTGCAGGAGTATTAAACATGCTTTCGGGTATGTTCTTGATCTCAAGATTTTAATAAAATTGAAGGGAGTGCGAATGTGTGTGTAGATTTGTTTTGTGAGTGTGGAATTTCAAGTAGCTTAAAGTGTGTGAATAATATATGTAGATTTTTGTAGGAGATTTTGGGGTTTGACATACTTTCGAAATTGATGCATAGAGTTAGATTAGGGAAGTACAAGAGATATGCTGATTCAATTGAGAAGGAGGGTGAGAATTTGCAGGCTGTGTGGAGTCCTGATGGCAAATTGATTGCTGTTTTGGTAAGTGTGGAACTAATGAACTTCTACATTTTCTTAGACTTCCATATTGTTTGTTTATTTATTGTTATATACTTTATACAATTTAGGTTTCTATAAATATATTATGAAATGTGGTAGCTTTTGTGGCGGCGGTGTAATGATGTCTTTTGGCCCCTAAGGTTGGCACTTGCCAGTAATCCCATAGCAATTGATAGTGTGATAGTTGTACAGTAATTGCTTATTATCGTTACTCTACCACCTGCATATATCTACAAACCTTTTACCTTTTGATTCCCCTAAAACTTCTTTTGGTATTCTCTTTATACATTCGAGCGTTTTACTTCAGTTATATCATATGGATTTACCTGTTGTGTCTTTTAATACTCTAATCATTCATGTTTAGAATACCAAACGATGGAACCACTATGTCAAAATAACGGATTGTGTTATATACCAAAATTAGCATGCTTTAAGATTTTAATTTAGGGGGATGGGTGTTTTTAAAGAGGCCGTCCATTGAATGGCCAACATTGTTGTGAATAAATATGAGATTTCTTTCTCGAATTTATGTTACAATAGGAAAATACTCTTCACAAAGTGCTCGGAGATTTGTACTCCACCCCCCCCCCAAAACCTCTTTGCTTTTCGGTTTGTCCCAAAATACTAATGGTAGACTTTGTATCCTTAGTTTTGCATCAGTCCCAAATTGAATGTCCAAATCTTTTTCTTGATTAAACATTTATGTTTGGACCGAAGGAGTAGTTAAAACCTTAATTTGAATTCATATAGTTCTTAGTCATACTTTATACCCGAGGATAAATGACAAGTACTCGGAGGTTGTTCAACAACTTGAAGAAAATGAAGTAGCCTTTTCATGGTTGAACACCTACTAATCCTCTAATTACTTTCTAAGCAAATCCTGAAATTCGTTTGGACCAAGCATGATATGTTTGTTTGGACCGAGGGAGTTTTTTTTTTCTGTAATTACAATAGACATACAATAAAGTGAAAAAATTATTTTTGCAAATTGGATTTACCCATCTTCTAATTCATCTGAAAAGAACCTCAATTCTACAATTTTTCCTTCAATTATTCTTGATTTGTACTAATTTCTCTGTAGCTTAATGATTTAGGTAATTAATGAAATGAGTGTACATTTTGCTAGGAATGACGTTTTTGGTTCCATTTACAGAATCTTCTGGTACCCTCAATTTATTATATGATTGGGATTTCATGTCTTAAAGTTTGTTAATCATAAGGTTTGTTAGTGTAAGCTCTAATGTAGTGACAAAGAATGGATTTGGTGTGAAAATGCATCTAATTAGTGTCGCATGGATTACAAATACTAAGGGGAATGTAATTGTGATTGGGGCTGGGCTTGCGGGGTTGGAAGCAGCAGTGCAGCTGATGGTATTTTGGTATAAAATGACGGTTTTGAAGGGTAGAAAATAAGATGTAGTTCACGAATGGAGGGAGAGAATAAGTTTGCAGGCGCAGGTTTAGATGGGAGCGTGTTGACAAGTACATTTGGGAAACCAGCTGATCCTAATGTTGATACTAAAGTTTAGATTTCTTTTAACCAGCTTATAGGCAAGGCAAGCAGGCTTAGGAAATTGATGGATGAGCTCTCACGGTAGTTTACCTTGGGTCAGCATTGGAGATTTTCTGATGGTATATAGGAGTATATGTCGTTTGAGGAGTTGATCAATTGACATGTTTCTCTTTTACCTAACCTCTAAGAGATGCACTCACCTAGCAATTTTTCATGAGTCATTTTGCATTCTTTGTTGTAATTTTAAATATATGGAGAGAGTGGTTAGTAACCTATCTGATGTCAATTAATTTACATTTGCCATCATAATTAACAAAATTTATGTATCCTTCAGATTATCATCTATTTCCCTATCTCTCAAGTCTGAGGTTTATTAATTTACTTTTAATAACTTGGGTTTTTGATTTCCTCCTTTTGCTCTCTTTCGCATCATTTCATGATCAAGTGTTTGAATTCAGATTTAGTTATGTTCAACGATTGGTTATTCTTCCTTCGGGCTGTCTACAATGCTTGAATTTATTTATATTGATTGCAGAAAAAAGAGATGTTTCATCGGTTGCAGAAGAAAAGCGACTGCAGCAAAGAAGACGGAACGAACGGTTATTAACTTTCCCATTTGCTATCTGATTTGATTATTAACATTTACGATCCAAAGCACGATCTGTGGTAAGCACATGCATAGTGATTTTAACTTCTTCGTTTTACGTATGTCTGTGTTTGTTAGTGGTGGAAAACATCAATCACATTTTTGTGTATTTTTGACTTAAGTGTTTGTGATTTTAAAACTGCTATTTCTGTGCAGTTTTTTTTTTTTTATTGATTTTAACCAGTTTTGGTGTGTTACAGTGGAGGATAATGAGAGTGCACCTGGAAGGGAAGTTTCTGTTTGGTTGGAATTATGTGGTTGAAAGTGAGTAACGACGACCGATTGATCGCCCAAAGTTATATTGTCTGAGCCAACGCAGACCAACGACTGAGGTTCGTTTTTCAAGTTCTTGATGATCTATTATAGTGTTGGAAGGTTCAATTGAATATAAAAACTAAAAGTTGAGAGTTTTTATGGTTTTGGTGTTATGTTTTGGAACGGTCATCAAATAGTTATGTTTTGCTCAAGTTTTCAGTTTCTAATGGAAGCATTTAATCATAATATTAAATCTTTTAGTAATGTTATTCGGTCGTTCATTATGGGACGGAGAGAGTAAAGCATAATTGATGTACATTGACAGTCAGACCTTGGAATGGCATAGTACACCTTATAGATGGAGAAGTTTCTTTTTTCTATTTATCATTTTTTCCACTGCTTACCTTTTTGTACTGACCTTTTTGTACAGACCTTTTTGTACTGACCCGTGCCATTGGCACGGGCTTTTAAGTACTAGTTATTCATACAATTAAAGTTTGTTTTATTAAAGAAATTAAAGAAAACTAGTTAGTAATCCATGGTCCTGGATGGCATTAAAAATTATAACTGCATATATATGTATTTAAATTGCTAATAAAAAGGCTATCAATAATAACTTTTAGAATTGCATAAAGATATCCAAATATTAATAAAACTAAGGTAAAAATTTGAATCAGTGGACCAAAAAAGTCAAGTTGTTACGATTGTAATGGGACGCAGGGAGTATATTATATGAGATCATTCGTTTGGTGAAATCGAAAACCCATTTCGTCCAAACTTGAAAAAAAAATATTACAACAACATTAATATTATACTAATTCTAGGAATAACTGAACTCTATAATTTATGTAGTACAATACTAAAACATATACTCCCTCCGTCCCAGTAGAAGCTTCCCATTTTGCCATTTTGGGTGTCCCGTTAAAAGCTTCCACTTTCCTTTTTTGGCAAAGAATCTTTACTATTTCTTCCACTCATTCTCTCTCCTACATTATTTTAATACTCACAACACCATTTTAATTTACTATTCCCTCCACTCATTCTCTCTCCTATTTTCAAATTACACTCACAACATTTTTTCTTCCCACCCATTTTCTTAATTTGCGTGCAATGAAAAAAATGGGTAGCTTATGTTGGGACGGAAGGAGTACTATATCACAGCATTAATAATAAAAATAAAATATCATTACGGTTACCTAAAAGTCTTGGTAAAAAAAACATTCAAAATAAATATTATGAATGGACTAAGAGAAGTATAGACATTAATAAACGTTGAATTTTCTTGATATATTAAATCGTAGAGCAACATTTTCTTCTGATTTGCGGGTCAGTGTAATATTAAAGTAAGAAAATGAAAAATTAAAAAAATGAAAAAAGAGAAACCGCCCACTGTCAGCCTTTAGATTCGAGTTATTGATTTCCAACGATTGAAATTAAAAAGAAATAAATTCGTTTAATAATAGCCGTTAGATGAGGGCGGTTATAGATTAGTTTGTACCCTAGGAAGTTATTTTTGAGTTTTATTATAATATAAATAGATGTATATAGATAACAAGTTTAAATTTTCATTACGATAACTAAATTAATCTAAAATTATTATTCAAAGTATGTCTGTATTAACGACAAAAAAGTAGGAAGATTTTTTGGGACGGATGGAGTAGTTATAATGGCTATAAAAATACTTGACCCTTTGTAAACACCCCATTCTGAACTTATTATACATGATTACACTAATTTTGGTCTCACCTTTAAGTCTTGATGAATACTCGTTAGTTTCGTCATTTCTCGTTAGGTTTCGGAATAACTTCGTTAGTTTTGAACTTAACTGACTAACGGAAAAACTGAAGAGAGCAAAACAGTATTTGTGTCAAACTTGTTGCGTACGAGACTAACTCTACAGAATGTGATTTCATTCACTTTCCTTCTCCTTCTTGATCTCTCACTCGACCCTTACTATATTAATCCGGGATTAGACCGGATTTGGTCGATATCTACACTTATTTACTCTCTATCAATTCAAGTCTTTGATATTTACCTTACTTGTGACTCCTTATCTTGGTGAGCAAGTCATATCCTCCTATAAATACAAGTGTTCCTTCTCCTGTTTTAGACCCCTCTCCTACACCATTTTCACACCGTTTTTTGCTGGTTCTCTCCCTGAAAAAGCACACAAATCATCCTCAAGTTCCTCTCTGAATTCGTCCATATTATTCCCCAAGATCGGATGTCAAGCCTTTGCCAAGTCTATCCATTAGAATTGCTCAAAATATCAAGGTAAACTTCCTATACTTTTTGTTCTCCTCTCATCTCCTCTAATTGTTCTTTAGAGTAGTGTAATTCAATCAAAATGATTAGCCTAAAGCCTTTACAATCCATGTAGATGGTCTCGTGGCACATTAATTCAACTTCCCAATAATTAAATAAAATTAATTATTGTTTTATTGTCTTATTTACTTGATTGTTTGTTTAGTTGATTGATAACACCTAATTAGCAAAATCGGTTATAAGATTGGGTGAATTGGTGCTTCTTGACATTCCAATTTCATACTTAACCCTCGAACTCTCGAATCTTATAAAATCATATAAAAGGGTTTTCTTATTGTTTTTCTTAAATTAAATAATAAGTGACAACTCGTGCATTGTTAAACATTCACCATACTCGCACCCTTTTTTCAAAAAATCCTTGCTTCGCCACTGAATAAATATATGCAATTGTAATCTGTTGGGATATTGACAAGATTTGTCAATATCCTTTCCATATTAATATATGTAAATTAGTTAGGCTAATATTCTCTTAACATAATTATAGGAATTTGATAGAATTTGGTAGAGATAGACTTCTTGGTGGGCAAGACTCTCACTTGGTATATATTGTATGTACACGGCACTTTGTAAAGCAAGAAAATAAGTTTTTCAATTTCTCCTTCACATATTCTTGGTTTCAACTTGGTATTAGAGCATGGATGATCCAACCATGACAAACACGAATATTAATGGTGAGAAGAAAGCCATGGATGAAAGGCGCTCACCCTATTTCCTGTCGACAAGTGACGACCCGGGGCAAATTATCACCCACGTTCAACTTAAGGGTGATAATTATGAAGAATGGGCTCGTGTTTTCAAAGGTTCATTGCGGGCCAAGATGAAGCATGGATTCATTGATGGGACGATCGAGATGCCGAAGGAAGAGGACGAGATCAACCAATGGATGACTGTCAACTCAATGGTGGTTTCATGGATCTTCAATATCATTGAACCATCATTGAGATCCACCATGACATATACGGAGGAGGCAAAGACTTTGTGGGAGAGATTTTTCGTGGGAAATGGACCACGGACTCAACAAATCAAGGCGGATATTGCCAATTGTAGGCAAAAGAAGGACGAAAGGGTGAACGTGTATTATGGCCGGATCAAGAAGTTGTGGGATGATCTCAATGATTTTGAGACGTTGCCGGTCTGTTCGTACAGTGGATACAAATGCAATCTCGGAGCCACGCTGACCAAACGACGTGAGGATGAACGAGTACATCAGTTTGTTATGGGACCAGAAACACCGAAGTTTGAAAATGTGAAGTCCTCCATCCTGAACACAGAACCGTTGCCTAATGTTAATAAAGCATATTCCATGGTTGTAAGGGAAGAAAGAGTACGCAACAGTGGGCGTGCTGATTATCCTGCACCTGATAGTTTTGCTGCTCAGACAGTTGGAGGAACAACTGGTCACACAAGTGGTCAGACAACTGTCGGCACATATGGTTCACGGGGTAAAGAAAAGATGGGAACAATGTTGTTTGTTCTAACTGTAAAAAGAAAGGACACAATGTGGAATCGTGCTACAAATTAGTGGGATACCCAGAATGGTGGGGAGAGCAGCGTATGAGGAACACCAAAGGGAGAAGTGGAGGACAATTCTTTTCAACGGGAAATGATCAAAGAAGGTTCGGCACAAAGGCTAACACAGCACAATTCGATGATACAGATCAGGCTCGTGCCTTGGGATTT
This sequence comes from Adenophora triphylla var. japonica, assembly GCA_022495995.1. Lineage (NCBI taxonomy): Eukaryota > Viridiplantae > Streptophyta > Magnoliopsida > Asterales > Campanulaceae > Adenophora > Adenophora triphylla. The sequence continues at coordinate 1,291,251 of JAFEMH010000020.1, forward strand.
ACAGCAGAGCATTGAAGTCACTTCCAGAATTATGTGCAGACACAAGTGCAGTCAACTGGCCGCACAACTGACTCTACAACTGACCATCTGAATGGTAAGATAAATAATGACCCTTGGCTTGTCGATAGTGGGGCCAATCGACACATGACAGGGAATATCTCTCTGCTTAAACGTATTCATGATATTGAGGCTAACCATATAGGTATGCCTAATGGAAAATACGTCGTGGCCACGAAAGAAGGTGACGTTGACATTGGAAAAGGATTGGTTTTGAAAAATGTTCTTTATGCTCCGACTTTTAATTGCAATTTACTATCTGTCTCTCAGCTGCTTCATGATTCAAATGCTTTAGTGCAATTTTCTAACAAACAATGTGTGATACAGGATCGGACCTCGAAGATGTTGATTGGTGCGGGTGAACTAAATGAGGGGATGTACTATATGAGAAGATCATCACAAGTTTGCAGTGTCAAGGAAGAAGCTACCAATTGTGGCATCAACGTCTTGGACATCCATCAAGTAAAGTAGTTGGTTTATTGTCTTTTATTTGTCTTAGTATCATTAATAAGGACGTGTGGGGGGCTTGATGTCAAGCTAAACAAAGTAGAGACAAGTTTTTATCAAGTGATAATAACTCTATTGAGATTTTTGATTTAATTCATTGTGACATTTGGGGTGACTATCGTAAGCCGGCTATGTGTGGTGCAAATTATTTTTTGACCATTGTGGATGATTGCTCTCGGGCTGTATGGGTTTATCTAATTCATCACAAGAGTGATGTTTCTCAAATTCTGAAAAATTTTCTTTGCCATGATTGAAAGACAGTTTAATAAGCATGTTAAGAAGTTTAGGAGTGATAATGGCCAGGAGTTTATGTGTTTAACAAAATATTTTCTTGAAAATGGTATTGAACATCATACTACTTGTATTCGCACGTCACAACAAAATGGGAGGGTTGAGCGTAAACATCGTCATCTCTTGAATGTGTCTCGTGCCTTGATGTTTCAAGCCAAGTTACCTGTAAAGTTTTGGGGTGAGTGTGTTTTGGCTGCCGGCTACTTGATAAACCGTACACCCTCGAAACTGTTGCATGGAAAAACTCCTTATGAAATCATTTTTGGGAAACCCTTCTTACCAAAATATCAAAGTTTTTGGGTCTTTGTGTTACGTGCTCTATTCTAGGAGGGACAATGATAAGTTTGCTAGTCATAGTAGAAAATGTGTTTTCTTGGGATATCCCTATAGAAAAAAGGGATGGTTGGTATATGATCTTGATGAACACAAGACACTTATCTCAAGAGACGTTGTTTTTGTGGAGAAAGAGTTTTCTTTTGCTAGCATGCGAATTGATTCAGAAGAAGCATACACGGATTCAGATATATTCCTTTGTCCAACAAATGATATGGACACTTGTGAGGAAGACAATATTGGTGTGACTACAGGGGTGCCTAGACAGTTGACAGAACAGTTGACCGAACAAGTGGTTGAACAACATGCTGATCAACTGACAGACGGTGATATGACTGGCGTTATGTCTGAACAACTGACCGAACAAGTGTCTACACAACCAGTTGATCAGGTTATTGAAGATGTTGACCAGCCTGTAGATGGTGAGATTTTGGGTCGAGGACGGCGCGTTAGGGTGCCTTCCACAAAGTATCCATCGACAGAATATGTGTTAAATGCTAAAGTCATCCCCCTATCACGTTCACTTTCCCAACAAAAATCTTCAGGTACTCGTTATCCTTTGTCACATTTTGTTAACTGCACTAAATTTTCTGCGGCACATAGATGTTTTTTGGCAGCTATTGATTCAGGTATTGAGCCGAGAAATTTTGGAGATGCTGTTAAATCTCCACAATGGTGTGAGGCCATGAACAAAGAGCTTGATTCTCTTGACCAAAATGGCACATGGGAACTAGTTGACACGCCCATTGACTAGAAAGTAATTGGCACCAAATGGGTATATAAAATAAAGTACAACACGGATGGGTCCATCGAACGTTACAAAGCCCGTTTGGTGATCTTAGGGAATCGTCAGGTTGAAGGAGTTGATTATAAAGAAACCTTTGCTCCAACAATCAAGATGGTAACTGTTCGAGTATTTCTCTCAATTGTTGCAGTTCGTGGTTGGGAACTACATAAAATGGACGTTCATAATGCTTTCCTCCATGGAGATCTCAATGAGGATGTTTATATGAAGATACCTGTGGGCCATCCGTCTTCTTCTTCTGGTAAAGTTTGCAAACTCAAAAAATCGCTCTATGGTCTCCATCAAGCACCTCAGTGTTGGTTTGCAAAACTTTCCACGGCTTTGAAGAGGTATGGGTTTATTCAGTCTTGTTCGGACAATTCTCTTTTCTCATTCAAGACTTCTGCTGTTGAGATACATGTCCTTGTTTATGTTGATGATTTGGTCATTGGTGGTAATGATCCTAGTGCCATTCGCCGCTTCAAAGAGTATCTTAGTAAATGCTTTCACATGAAAGATCTTGGCCGCCTTAAATATTTTTTGGGTCTTGAAGTAGCTAAGCATCCGGATGGTATTTTTCTCTCTCAGCGTAAGTATACGCTTGATATTCTTTCTGAGACTGGATTTCTTGGAGCTCGTCCGGCTGATACTCCTATGGAGAAAAACCATCGGTTGGCTCACACTTGATTTACGTGATCCTGAGGCTTATCAGCGTCTTGTAGGACATCTTATATATCTCACCATCACACATCCGGAACTTTCATATAGTGTGCACATTCTGGCTCAGTTTATGACCAACCCTAAGATAGCTCATTGGCATGCTGCTTTACGTGCTGTACGATATCTTAAAGGCCATCCTGGCCAAGGCATTCTTCTACGTACAACCTCTAATCTACAACTTCGTGCTTATTGCGACTCGGATTGGGCTAGTTGCCCGCTTACTCGTCGCTCCCTTACTGCCTATTTTGTGTTCCTCAGTGATTCTCCAATATCTTGGAAGACCAAGAAGCAGACTACCATTTCTCGTTCGTTCGTCGGCTGAAGCCGAATATCGATCCATGGCTAATGTTACATGTGAGCTCAAATGGCTTTGTAGTCTGCTTGGTTCCTTTGGCATTCTTCATAAGACTCATATGACTCTTCTATGTGATAGTCAGTCAACTTTACATATGGCTCAAAATCTTGTTCATCGTGAACGTACAAAGCATATTGAAGTTGACTGCCACCTTGTGCGGGATGCTGTTCAAACAGGTGTCATCACAACTCGCACAAACAGGTGTCATCACAACTCGCAAAGTCCACACTTCCGCTCAACTGGCTGATGTTCTCCCGAAAGCTTTGAATGGTCGTCAATTTCAGATTTTACTCGGCAAGTTGGGTGTGTGTGATCTACACTCTCCAACTTAAGGGGTGGTGTTGGGATATTGACAAGATCCTTTCCATATTAATATATGTAAATTAGTTGGGCTAATATTCTCTTAACATAATTATAGGAATTTGATAGAATTTGGTAGAGATAGACTTATTGGTGGGAAAGACTCTCAGTTGGTATATATTGTATGTACACAGCACTTTGTAAAGCAAGAAAATAAGTTGTTCAATTTCTCCTTCACATATTCTTGGTTTCAACTTAATCCCTCCTCGATCCGACAGAAAATAGGCAAATTTGAACAAATATGGAGGATATTGTTGGAGACGACAACCGCCACCAGGTAAAGATGGAGGCTCATGAACAGAAAAATATGGAGAGAGTTAGGGAGGAGGAAGGAGTGGGTTGTTGGCGGGGTGGAAGGAGGGAATATTTATTGAGAGAGTGTTTTTTTTAGAGAAAAAGTGTGTATTTTTTTTTATTTTTTTTTTGTTATCCAGGTTTTCAGCTTCGCCGGACTAATCTTGGACCACCAGGTACCGGCCCCTCAGTATGCTGGCGGAGGTAAATCGCGAAATATGTCCTATGCAGCCAGGGTGGTATCAGGTACCGGCCCTTCAGTATGCTGGCGGAGGTAAATCGCGGGATATGTCCTATGCAGCCAGGGTGGTACCACTTCTTATACTCCTGGCCCCAAGGGAGCCCTCCTACAAGGCATTTACACTCTTACATCACCAATTGGCTGCTCCAGCTGCTCCTGCCAACGAGGCATTTACATCACTCTTACAACACCAATTGGCTGCTCCAGCTGCTCCTGTCAAGATTCGAACTCCCCACGCTGAGGTTGCAAGCCCAGCAGTGCTGCTTCCTTAACTGGGATGTGCCCCAGGGAGCTCCTAAGAACCCTGAAACCCATGGTATAAATTAAACCACAAGGACTCTTACATCACCAATTGGCTGCTTCAGCTGTTCATGCCAACGAAGCATTTACATCACTCTTACAACATCAATTGGCTGCTCTACCACAATGATTCCCCCAAGGGGAATCGAACATGCGACCTCCCCGAAGGAAAGCCGCTAAAGATACCACAAGCCAAGGCCGATTAGGTAAAAAAAAAAAAGTGTGTGTATTTGTTATGAACGATAGGAGGGGAGGGAGCATTTTTTGATTGGATAATGATAATAGATACATCGACTATCTGTTCCCAAGTTAAGTGTGTGGAAAGGCCACCAAGTTAGAAAATGAAGAACCTGATATTTTGTAATTTTCCCCACCTTTCGTCTCTTTTTCCTTTCCTCAAACTAGACATGGGCAAACCGGAACCGGAACCGGGCGGAACCGGAGAACCGAACCGGAACCGGAACCGGAAGAACCGGAACCGGCGAGAACCGGAACCGGTGAGAACCGAAACCGTCCGGTTCACGGTTCAATCCCGGTTCCTCATTTTAAAAAACCGTGAACCGGCGGTTTTGGAACCGGAACCGGAACCGGGGAACCGGCGGTTCGGAACCGGAGAACCGGCGGTTCTTGCAGAAAATTCAAAAAAATTCGAATTTTGCCCGTTTTTTTTCAAGCTTTTACGTGTTTTTGCAGTGGGATCCAGAAGCAAATTTCTTCCAACTCTGCTATTCGTAGGAAAATTGCTCTTTCTTGTATAAAGATCAGCATGGCATACAAGGAGTTCAAAAGAATATATGAGGTTTATATCTTTATAAATTCTTTTAATCTTTTATATTTTTGCCATGATTTTCAGTGGTTCTGACTTTTAGGGTGAAATGTTAAACGGTGTGAACTCTTCTTCTATTAGTGGTGACCACAGACTAGAACCTGTTTGGCTATTGCTAAACCTTCAATATTTATCACTAAGGGCAAAAAAATCCTAGATGGATAAAAGCTCTTTTCATCTTCTTCTTCGTGTCTAAATTTGTCACTGAGTTTTATTCTTTATGTAGGGAAAATATCTAGTGAAACCTCTGAAGCAACATTCGTTTCAAATCAGAAGATTGAAGATTGCTTGAATTTGGATATGGGCGGTCGCCCACCACTCTTGGGCGGTCGCCCACCTGGACAGTTTTCAAAAAAAAAAAAAAAAAGGGACAAAAAAAAGAACCGGGAAACCGTGGAACCGGAACCGGAACCGGCATCAAGGAACCGGAACCGGGAACCGGATTTTGGCGGTTCCGTCTCGGTTCCCCCCTTCCCCGGAACCGGAACCGGCGGTTCGGAACCGGAACCGGAACCGGGAACCGGTTGCCCATGCCTACCTCAAACAACAATATCAAACTCCCATTACCCCAATTCTCTTCTTTCTCTACACTACCAAACTCTTTCTATTACAATCTGAATCAGACAACACTCCACTTTAGCCAACATATGAGATTGTTAATCAGATCAAAATTAACCAATCAAAATCAAAAATCTTACAAAACCCTCAAAACTAACATTGAATGTTAACCTTTCTCGCAATAACCACCATTTCTCCCGCTTATGCCCTCTTCGTCTCATCTCATCATCACTGCCACAAATTCGATTTCGAGGACTTCTTCCCTTTCAATGAATCCAACTCCAAATCAGTTGTTCCCCCCCAACTCACCATACATGCCCTTACTCTTCGTTTTGGCGACTCCATCTCAATTCGAGAGATTGAAATTATTGGTGACTACTAAAACAAAGAGCTGGAAATTGTGAGAAAATCCATGTTAATTTTTTTTTTTTTTATCTCCAGTTATAATTTTGAGAGATTGAAATTATTGGTTTTTTTTTTTTCATTTTCCTTTAATTTATGATGGATAAGTATATTTTATTAAAAAAATCTAATCCAATTTTTTGTATTTTTTTTTGAAAGACCCATTTTAAAATTATAAAATACTCCCTCCGTCCCATAGAGCTTAAGAAGATTCTATTTGGCACGGGAATTAAGGAATATTATTATAGTATTAGGAGAGAGAATGAGTGGAAGAAGTGTTGTGAGTGTGAAAAATTAAATAGGAGAGAGAATGAGTGGAGGGAATAGTAAATTATAATGTGTTGTGAGTATTAAAATAATGTAGGAGAGAGAATGAGTGGAGAGAATAGTGATTTAAGGTTTCCATTTTGGGAATTCTTAAGACTTATGGGACGCCCAAAATGGAAAGTTTTCTTAAAACTTATGGGACAGAGGGAGTATGTATTAAAAATTATATACTAAGGTAATAGTTAATGACTTAATTTTTTTTTAAACTATTGAAACCATTGGAGGAGGTAGTTGAAAAAAAAAACATGTGGGCCATGGTTGAAAAAATTCAACCGGTTGAAGGGATTTTGGGAGGGCCCTTTCGCCACTTGTCTCACTCTAATTGGGCAGGCCAAATTTATTTTTAATCCCATTTTTTTAAGCTCAATTATTCCGTTTATTAAAATATATTTTTGCTCATAAAAATAATTACACCATAATTTATAATTTTTTATTCTCTATAAGTAAAGTCTTGTTTCATTTAATTTGGACACATAATTTTTTATCCTCATTTGATGAGTTGGAGGTATTAAAATTGAATGCGAAGTTGAATGATTGTGGATAGGAAATGAATGTGGAGGCAGTTGAATAAATTTGATAGTTGAAACCATTGGAGATGGTCTTAATAGTAGGTTGGTTGAATAAATTGTATGGTGGAGAATGAGTGAAGTTAATGAGTGGGAGGGGTATGGAGAATATAAAATATTAAAACCTTTTTCATTTTTGGTAGTTCACACTGAGCTGAGACGGACCAAAAGGGAAATAAGTGTACACTCAACTGAGACGGAGGGAGTATTTATTTCAATATTTAGTAGATAAATGTTTCAAAAAAAAAAAATTGGGGTGTGTTAAATTGTTAACTCTAGTGAACTGATTTGTTAATTTTAAAACGAGTGTTAAACAATGTGGTCAAATTGAAAAAGAAATTGAATCACGCAAATGAATTTCACGTTTAGTAATTACGTACGGGAAATTGATTACCCTAAATTAGTACCCATGTCAATTTGGCTAAATACCCAAATAAAACCGATTTAGTCAGTTTTTTTAAGCTTGTTTATCATTGTCCTTTCTATAGTATAAATGAGACCTGTCGTGAACAGTGGTATGAACAGTTTCATTCGGGTATTTTCCCATTTTGCCCTCACTATTTTGTCTCTTCCCCAATTTGCCCTTTAAAAAAAATAAAAAAAATAATAATAATAACAACGGCGGGAGTGACGACGATATACCTTGATTTCCGGGGACGGCCAGTGGCGCAGGAGCAAGTTCTTGAAGAATTTCAGTCCGTCGTTCAGTCCGGCCGCAATCCGTCTAGATCGCAGAGCGCCCCCGAATCCGTCCGCAATCCGCCTGGCGTACCCAACTCCTCCCATGCTTCTTCCTCCATCATTATTGACTCACCCATCCCTTCCCCCTCTCTCCGGCTGCTCTCCATTGCCAGCGTTGAGCATCCGTCTTCTCCATGGCTCGATTTGGTATGGTTTCTTCTCAAGCATAAAGAAATGCATTGAGTGATTCACACACAGAGATTCAACACAATCAAGAGAAGAAATAGAGAGAGAGAGAGAGAGTTTTGCCTTATTTGAACCGACGTACGCGTTTGGGTTTGGGATTTTGATTTCCCTTCTTCAATTTAACTGTACATGGTTTGTGTGTGTGTGTGTGTGATACAATTTTAGAGTAATTGTTTTTGAATCTTTGTTTTTTCAGTGTTGAAAAATAAATAACCTTTTTGCAACTTTTCCATCAAAAGTCTTTGTCCCTTATTACTAAGTTATCTCTTTCCCATTTTTGCCTTTTAAAATAAAAATAAAAATTTAAATTAAAAAAAAAATTAAAAAAAAAAATCACGTGGCCTTGGACACGGGCATGTACTAGTCTATAGTATAAATGAGACCTGCCGTGAACAGTGGTATGAACAGTTCCATCCGGGTATTTTCCCATTTTGCCCTCACTATTTTGTCTCTTCCCCATTTTGCCCTTCAAAAAAAATAATAAAAAAAATAATAATAACAACGGCGGGAGTAACGACGATATACCTTGATTTTCGGGGACGGCCAGTGGCGGAGGAGCAAGTTCTTGAAGAATTTCAGTCCGTCGTTCAGTCCGGCCGCAATCCGTCTAGATTCGACCGCAGAGCGCCCCCGAATCCGTCCGCAATCCGCCTGGCGTACCCAACTCCTCCCATGCTTCTTCCTCCACCATTTTTGACTCACCCATCCCTTCCCCCTCTCTCCGGCTGCTCTCCATTGCCGGCGTTGAGCATCCGTCTCCTCCATGGCTCGATTTGGTATGGTTTCTTCTCAGGCATAAAGAAATGCATTGAGTGATTCACACACAGAGATTCAACACAGTCAAGAGAAGAAATCGAGAGAGAGAGAGAGAGAGAGAGAGTTTTGCCTTATTTGGACCGACGTACGCGTTTGGGTTTGGGATTTTGATTTTCCTTCTTCAATTTAACTGTACCTGGTTTGTGTGTGTGTGTGTGTGTGATACAATTTTAGAGTAATTGTTTTTGAATCTTTGTTTTTTCAGTGTTGAAAAATAAATAACCTTTTTGCAACTTTTCCATCAAAAGTCTTTGTCCCTTATTACTAAGTTGTCCCTTTCCCATTTTTGCCTTTAAAATTTTTATTTTTTTAAATTAAAAAAAAAAATTATAAAAATCACGTGGCCTTGGACATGGGCATGTAATAATTTTTATATTTAAAAGTTTTATTACACATGTGAAATGGAGGTGGGTACTTATTATGAGATTTTAATTTGAATAAAATCAATCAACCTCGTGAAATTATTTTTGGGTAATACTAAAGGAGTAAAGTGCTTTTCTATCCCTCGAACTATAGCCCCAACCATAATACTCCCTCCCCCTCCGTCTCAAAATGTTTATCCCATTTAACTTTTTTGTTGAACTTTGACTATAAATATATGATAATTTAATTATGTTCATGAAATTCTAAAAATTACTATTGATTCACCATTAATAATATTATCAACAACAATTTTTAGAATTTCATGAACATGATTAATCTCTCATAAATTTGTGGTCAAAGTTCAATAAAAAAGTCAAATGAGACAAACATTTTGGGACGGAGGTAGTATGACATAGTATGTTCTACTAAAACAACAAATGTATGGTGCATACTATAGTTTTTAAAACATAATTAACCAAAATATTGTTCACTTGTTAATTTTTTCTAACGAACATTAATAACTTAATAGAAAGTTAGATTTAAATTTTTAAATTTAGCCCTAATGTTTAAAATGACAATTATATCCTTATCTTCAACATTTTATCAATGTCAGGAAGAAAAATCAAAGATATTGGGGAAAGAATCCTCCACAGTTGTAATAAGTACCCCAATTAGGGTCACAACTCCTCCAAATGCACAAAAAGGACTTTTGGGTGTACTTAGCGATAACAACCACTTTAAGGGTCTTTCGAGTATCGATTTGATCACTTTAAGTGAGGAATGGTCATTTTGGTGTAAGAACCTTTAAAAGGACTTCATTGGAATTACATGAAGGTATAAAGATCATATCTTGACAGCTTCTAGAAGCATCAAAGGCGGTTAGAGGAGCCGTCTGCGCGACATCTTAAATCACCCGGAGGTTTGTCTGTGCGGCACCATTAGGCAGCGAAAAGGGGTTTGGACGAGATATCTTTCTCTTTTTATTCCTTCGACGAAATCAAGCTGAACGAGACAAAGATGCGTAGATTGCATCATCTGTTTTTCTTGAGCCGTTGAATTTTTTCGTTGTAAGCATCAGCTAACTCTGTGTCGGTTTGAGCCAAGTCATGAATTGAATTTATAATATCGAAATTCGATGTCCAACTCGGACCCGACTATCTAAGAAAGCAAAAAGAAATGGCTGGCAAAATCTATAAATAGAGGCCTAATCTACCCATTTTAAGGATCCTTTTTATAGACATCTTGGGAAAACTCTGCCCAAATTCAGACTCACACTCTATCTCATACAATCCTACATACAAATATCTCTCTCTTACTCAAATCAAATCTCATGGATGCATTTGGATGAAAACTTAGTTCAAATTACAAACTAAAAGAAGATAGAAGATAACCTTGGTTAGCTAAATTATTGGTAAACTCTCCTTCTCCCTTTACTTTCTTTACTTTAATGTCATTACTTTAAATTGATATTATAATCTTGTTATTTATTGAAATGCTTTAATGTAAACTTGTTATTATTGACTTGTTTATAGTGAAATCACATATGATAACAATTGAGTTTTCTCCCTATAAGGCATACACCCATTGATTCGGTAAAGTAAGTGTGCTTGAGGGATGAAATCATGGGGTTAATATGATTTTTTATCTCACTTTCTTTTATTGAATCTCTTAGTATAAATTGCTTTTAGTTGTTTATTGTTTTATTTCCCTATCTTGAATCTACACATGATATCAATGGAACATTTCTTCCCCATGAAAACATACAACCAAGATCTACTTGGAAAATAGATATGTCATAGGAAAAGGCCATAAGATTGATGCGATTCACTTATAGTTTATTTGTGATGATCTAAATGTGCTTTTCTCTTTGTTTATTTCTTGTTTCTATTTTGATTTGACACATTATGACTGAGAGGAAAAAGGAGCGGCGTGGCACCTTTGGATTCACATGGCGTCATTTGATAATCCGTGCGACTTGTGCAGGCCAGTAACAACTTATTATCACTCTTGTGCCTTTCTTCCATTTCATATGTTAAATCCATTCCCCCATTACCTTTTCCGATTCAAAACTGATTTCCAAAGATGCACAAAATTTTAAAACCCTTTTGGTTAGCTTATTTTGACTTAAAACACACATAAACATACACATTTAATTTAGGAAGACTCGTTGATACGAGGGACTTTGGGTGATCTCTTAATACTTTTCCCGAGGTGTAAAGTGATCTCTAGACTCTCATCTCATTAAAATAGCATTTTTCAATGTTTTGGCTAACAAAAACGGACGACTCTCTTCGACATTATTTTGCTTCGTCCCACTTTTATAAACTATTTTCCAAACTACCCATGCGATAGGCGCATCAGATCAGAGCACTTTCAACCCTCTTATCCACACCACAACTCCTCGCCATGTTCCTCCTGACCACCTCATCCACCAACTCCACACCATATGCACCACCATCAATCACCTCACGCTCCTCCAACCCATCTCTAAAATCCCCTCTTCTCCGCTGCCCCATTTGACCTTCTCCTATAGACTTACATCTCCCCAATTGCCCCCTCCTTCCACCACTACCCTGACCTCCTCCACCATTACATGAACTACAACCCTTTCTCTCTATGTCTACCAGATTCCCCCATCATTACTGAATCTTTCATCCTCCTCATCAACTGCTACCCTCTCCCCCCACCGTCGCTGCTTCTCTCTCACCCCATAAACCCTTTTGATCCTCTCCCCTAAAACGTCATATTATGGAACACTTATAAATGCAAGACCTTCTCCTGCCTCAATTTCAACATGGATAGCGAGAGATCAAAGTTTTTGAGGTACGCATCAGATCTAGATCTCCGATTTTCCCAACTTACCCAGATCGTTAAATCATCACACAATGCCTAAGAAGAAAAATCAAAATTTACTCCTCAATATTTTTTTTTTTTGGTTGGTGAGTTAAAGTTTGAATTTTGGTATGTGAGTAATGATTTGGTGAGTTACATTTTGCAGGTCAAAATTAAGGATGGGAAAAGAGCTAGGGAAAATCTTAAAGGGTAGTTATTTAGATGGTGGTGGTTGTAGAATGTCGAGGAAGATGGTGGCGGTGGTGATTGGGTGTGGTAGTTTGTGGTGGTTTGTGGCGGTGGTGATGGTAGTGGTTATAACGGTGAGTTGGGAAAAGGGGGGAGGGTGGGTTGGGAAGAAGGTTGATATGTTGGGAGAGATATAGAGGCAATTAATGGGTTGGGGAGTACAATTAATGGGTTGGGGAGCATTTACACGTTAAATATTAGATGAGGTTAATTCTTTAAACAATAGGGTTAAATTTGAAAATTTCAATCTAACTTTTTGTTATGTTATTAACGTTGGTTAAAAAAAATAACGAGTTAACAATATTTTGGTTAATTTTGTTAATAAAACTATTGTATGTATCATACATTTGATTTTTCAGCAATACGAATGTTAAATTGATGTTGCATAGTACGAGGGGCAAAAAAAAAACTCTTTACTCAATACTAAAATTAAGAAAAATTACAAAATTTAATTTACAAAATGATGTATCATGATTTTGTTTATACATTCAATTAAAATATGATAAATCTACAATCAATACAATCAATAAAATATCATCATTTTTATTTTGCATTCATCTTTTTATACATTTTTTTTAATTCCCATGACATTGCCATTACTCCTTTACAATAATTTTCCAATTTTAGTGAGTTGAGAAACAAATCCCACAGTCGCATGTAGACGTGGCCGGTTCGGTTAACCGGCTGTTCACGGTTATCGAACCGACGTTCCAAACCTTCCAAAATACCAACAGGAAGCGAACCGGTTAACCGCCTTAACCGATTACGGTTTGACGATTTGATCGGTTAACCGGTTTCAACATTTTTTTTTCAAATTAGATTTTTAACAGAAAATTTTAACAGATTTAAAAACAATTAAGGAAAAAGTTAATTTTCTAACAGTTTTTGAATAAAAAAGTTAACATTTTGACAGTTTTTTGAAAAAACAGTTAACTTTTTAACAGTTTCTGTTAAGTTTTATAAAAAGGTTAACTTTTTTTTTTTCAATTTTTTTTTTGGATAAAGAAGACTATTTTAGACTTTTGTTTATTACATACATTTTTTACAAAAAGTTATATAAAAAAAGTTATGAATTTTGAAAGAAATAAAACTTAACTTTTCTTTTCTTTTTTTGGACAGGAAACTGAGGAAAGGCAGAAGGTTTTGTGCGGCCGCACCAAGTGACTTTGGCGGTCGCCCTAACTTTTCTTTGTTGCGTTTTCAAAAAAGTTAACTATTTAACAGTTTTTTGAAAAAAAGTTAACTTTTAATTTTTTTCAATTTTTTTTTTTGGATAAATAAGACTATTTTAGACTTTTGTTTACTACATACAATTTTTGCAAAGAGTTATATTAAAAAAATTATGAATTTTGAAATAAATAAAACTTAACTTTTTTAAAAGAAACGAAAGTATATAAAAGAAAAAAGGGACGATACCCTTAAATTTTATTAATTAAAATAAAATTACAAAGAAGGGGACAACCAACCTTACTCTTTTATAAATAAGGTGGGACATTTAGGAGCCTTTTCCTCAACCTAACTATTACAATTAAATAAAAATAAATCTAATCTAAAGTCTAAACTAATCTAATTAAAATAAAAATTAATCTAAACCATCATTCATTCATCACTACTTTCCGTGGAGTCCTCGACATCGTATTGAAATCTTGGATCCAATAGATCCTCTTCATAAGGCAAGTCTTGTTGCCTTTTTTCCGTTCTAACCCAACCGCCAAGTAAAAGTTGATGTTCCAAGTTTTCACTAGTTAGTTGGGAACGTCTTTCATCCAAAACATTTTCACCAACGCTAAATATCGATTCAACGGCCACCATTGAAGCGGGAGAGGCTAAGACTTCTTTAGCAACTATGGAAAGTATAGGATAAATGTCTTTCCTTCTTGACCACCATTGTAAAACATCAAATTCATTTGAATTTGGATCTTGATTTAATTCAAAGTTTGTAGTGAAATAAGTTTCTAACTTCACGAGAATGTTTGATGATGATGAAGATGAACCTCGAGGAGGACCACGTTTTTTACTATACAAATTTGCAAAAAAACTATATGAATCCCTACTAGTAAAACTTGGTTGAGAAGTAGAGGAATCATCTTCATGTTGTTGACTTTGAGAAGTGTTTCCATATAAGGAATTATACTCATTAAAAAGGTTAATCAAATCATTTTTTGTGTCGTGAACAATAATTGACGGAAGTTCATTACTACCGTCACCATCGGGATATAATTTCAAATAATAACAAGTTATAATGCACTCTAAATCATCTAATTTAACTCGGGGATCTAATAACTTTGCAACCAAGAAAAGTGACGGAATAGTGTCAAAATATTTAAGCCACTTTTGTCTCATGGAAACAATGCATTCTTTTAAAATATGACATTCTCTTAAATTGTCAAAAATAGTAACAATTGCAACACAATGCTCTAGCACCAAAAGGGAAGTTGGATAATAAACTCCCGAAAAAGCCAAAGTAGCGGTATTAAAATCTTTAACAATTCACATAAATTAATGCATGCATTCCATTGATAAGCAAATAGAGGTTCATTACAGCCAATTTGCATAAAAAATTGCATTAGGAGATCTTTATAAGCAAAACCATCGGTTAACATTTTGTAGGTGAAATTCCACCTAGTTGGAACATCGTAAGTAAAATATTTGTCCGGCACATTTTCACTTCTTAAAAAGCTTATCCATTTTTTTGTATTAGATTTTTTTTAGAAATAAATTGAATACATCGTCTAATTGGCTTAATATAAACCTCTAATGCATCTAAACCATCTCTGACACATAAATTAATTATATGACATAAACATCTAATATGAAAAAACTTACCCCCAAGTGAGGGTTGACAAACGGTAATTAAATTGGGTAAACTAGCCGTATTAGCACTTGCGTTGTCAAATGAAATAGTAAATATTTTATTTAAAATACCATACTCAAGAAAAATCTCAAGCAATTTTGCACAAATATTTTCCCCGAAATGTGGTGGCTCAAAATCATTGTAAGCAATTAATCTTTTTTGGATAGTCCATGAATTATCTATCAAATGGCAAGTAACGCCCAAATAAGTATTTCTTTGCCAATGATCACTCCAACCATCGGCACAAATTGAAACTTTATTTTCTAAATTTGATAAAACACCAATTAAATCTTTTTTTTATATTTTTTCACTACTCTAGTAATATCACGTACGAGATTCGTACGTGGTACTCTCGTGGCGGCGGGATTTAAAGAAAGGCGATCAAAATTTTCATAAAATCACAATCCGCAAAATTAAAAGGAAGACCTTTAACGCAAATTAATTTGGCTAGTTCATCCCTATAAACCCACTTATCAAATTTAAAAAGGACGGAAGGGGAAGACGAACCTTGTGCACCCGAACCCGAACTATGTTGTTGATATTATAATTGAGTTTGTGTAGTGGAAATGCCAAGTTTCTCGGGATGTTTTAACGGCGTATGGCTGTTGAGCGTCCCATGCCCTCCGCCTCGTTTGAATGAGTAAGACGCGGTACAATAGTTGCAAAATACTTGAAGATTATAATCATCATCAGCATTAATTTTTTTTGGTGAAATGGATGGCCAAGATATCAGATTGCGGCTCTCTTTCTCTAGGAGGTTGTCGTTGTCCCCGACCCTGACCACCTCCCCTAGTAGCTCGGCTGCCCCTACCCCTCCTAGCACTACCACTTTCAATTTCAACATGTTCTTCTTCCTCGTTTTGTTGAATATTTGAATTTTGATTATCAAAATCATCGTTGGGGGAGGAAGAATCAACATGTAACTTGCCTAAATTGCTTCTTCTTTGATTTTCAGCCATTTGTGTAAGATAAAATGAAGTTTGAAAACGAAACGGAGCTTAAAATGGATGAAAATGAAGAAAAATACTAATTTCGTTAGAAAACTAACTGAAAATGGGACAATATTTAACTGAAAATTGGATGGAAGTAAGAGAATATGTGAATATTTAAGAGTAGAAGAGAAAGAGTGAAGAGAAATAATGTGAAAATAAAATGAAAGGAGGAAAGTGATATTTATAGTTAGTTTTAATTAGTCAAAATGTTTTTTTTTTTGTTAGATTCGTTAGGACCGTTAGACTGGAAAGGGGGGGAGACAGGAGGAGGTTAGGCGCCGGAAGGAACGCGGGCCAGGAGGAAATGTTGAGGCGGCCCAACAGTCAACAGCCCAAGCCCAATGCGCCAAGCCGCCAACGCCACGTGGCCCAACGGTCATATGACCGTTTGAAATTTATTTGAAAATGACGTTTTAGCCGGTTTAACCGGCGGTTAACCTGTTTTTCATTATTTCCAATCGAAATCAAACCTTCATAAAATCGATTTCGGTTAAACCGATTTCGATTAACCGTATTGATCAATTTTGATTGATTTTGACCGATTTCAAATCGATCAATTAGCCGATCGGATTCAAAAAAATGGCCACGTAGTCGCATGGAGTAAAAAAAGCAGGTGATAGATTGGCTCACACGCCACTTAGAATAGATCCGTGGTTGATTTAATCCAAAATCTCGACAACTTTCGGCTACACGCGTGTCTCCAACGCGTCGAACGGAATCTCTCTCTCTCTCTCTTCACACACAGAGACACGAAGTCTTTTCTTTGTTGAGTTTCTTAGCCTAAGCTTTGAAAAACCTAAATTCGATCAAAACCAAAAATAAAATCTTTTAAGTGACTGTTAAAGTTAGAGAGAAAGAAAGTGATGTTCTTCCCACCTTGGTTTACAACCTAGACAGATTTCCCATTGTCTGAATTTTGAAAACCCTAGATCTCTAATTAGGTATTTTGTTTGGGGTTGAATTAGTTTTGATATTGTGTTGTTGATGGAGCCTCGTGTTGGTAACAAGTTTCGCCTTGGTCGGAAGATTGGTAGCGGCTCCTTTGGCGAGATCTACCTTGGTTTGTTTCATTATCTCTTTTTCTGTGTTTTTTCTTTGTTGGTTTCTACATATGTTGTATTTCTTGGGTTTTGCAGGTACTAACATACAGACTAATGAAGAAGTTGCAATTAAGCTTGTGAGTTTTGATTTTTTGTTTGTTTGTTAATTTGATGGCTAAAAAATATTTTCAATTAAGCTTGTGATTATTGTATTATTGGTAATGTTATGTAGTCCTTGTTTAAAAAATATCTCAATAAATTAAGCTTGTAATTTTTGTAAAGGAGTGCAATAGTAACATAAATTATTTTTTGAAAGTTATTGGTGAAATTGATCAAATTTTTAGGGTTGAATTGAGTTTGGTCATTACAATGTGTTAACTTTCCGGTAGTTTCTACAACATATTAGTAGACATTTTAGTTGACAATGCTGAAAGATAAATGAATTACAGTAGGTGAATGGTTGTTTGGTACGAATGTCACTCTATTCCATGCTTATTCAGTGAAAATTGCTTTTCATGGTTGTTTTAAATGGGCCGCGGAGTGGGCGGGGGCAATTGGTCACCAAGTGTTGCAAAAACTCAACTAGAAATACTTTTTGGAATTTGAGCTACTGAAGGAATAGTGTCTTTTGGGGGTGCTGTCCAAGTTTTGGTTTCTTATTTATTTTGACAAGTCTCTGTAACAGGGACGGATATGATTGTAAGTTCTAATATAAATGATGTTATTGAAGGCAAACAATATATTGGGGATGAGTAAGTCTATGTATTTTCTTATTGCTGATATAACTTGTAATATGATTTATAGAGGTTAAGTTTGACTATGATAATTGAGATACTGATAAAATATTCTTATTAGAAAATATTAATTATACATCACAATGTGATTGAGGAGGTAAGAGGGAGAATCTGATGAAGGTAACTGTACTCAGTACTTTGAACCAAAGTGAAGTTGAGCCTAGCCAGCGTGTTATATCATTTATTATCATCATTAATATTTGAACCCTAAAGTAAATTAATTCTACATATTTCACTCATTCAATTTTAACTTATATTGAGAATTGGAAATAGTTAGATAAGTTTGACAGAGTGAGAAATTCTTAGATTTGATTTTGAAATGGGCTGGACAGGGAAATAACCTTATCTCTTTTGGTGTGTGCTCAACTCAGATAAGTTTTGGTCACTAAATCCCAGCATGTCCTACATATAGTAATATCTAAGGATTATTTTAAGTACCATAAATATTTAAATCTTGTGATTTATTTTCCATAGTTTGATCTAAGCATATGCTGCTTTTGATCATTTGTGCTGCTGTTTTACGCAGCTCAATCTCAAGACTAGTTTTTTTTTTTTTTTTGATAAGAAATCTCGAGACTAATATTAATGTTGTAAACTTTATAATTTGTAGTTGGGGTTCATCAAAGGAGAGACATCTCTCTGGATAGCATACGTAGTTGAACTGAATCTTTGTGATTTATATGAAAGCTCAAGTTTCATATAGTTCTTGTATGTCTCACAATTGGCAGAAATTATACTATGCTTCATTGAGTCATGTGTGGATTGGTTGACTACTTTTAATGATGCTAGTTCAATATGAAACAACATAAAAGACAAACTTCATGCACTTGCTTACTTATATGCGCTGCAAATCTTACATTTTCATTGCTGTTTACTATTAATTGGGGTGAAATTGCTTACTGTTCTGATGTCTTTAGGAAACTGTTAAGACAAAGCATCCTCAGCTGCTGTACGAGTCAAAGTTATACAGAATTCTACAGGGAGGAAGTAATGACTGCCATTTAAATGTTCTTGTTATTTATTAAATATTCTCTTTAAACTTGTATGTGGCTATTTAACTGAAGCTTTAATGTTATATTTTGCAGCTGGGATTCCGAATGTGAGATGGTTTGGTGCGGAGGGCGACTATAACGTCCTAGTGATGGATTTGCTTGGGCCCAGCCTTGAAGATTTATTTAATTTTTGCAGTAGAAAACTTTCTTTAAAGTCCGTACTCATGCTTGCTGATCAGATGGTAAACACCTTGACATTGTCTGTAGTATTTTCTCTCTTTTCTCAACGTGTCAGAGGCTGATCCAGATATTCTTTTCAGATCAATCGTGTTGAATTTGTTCATTCTAAATCATTTCTTCATCGTGATATCAAGCCGGATAATTTTCTTATGGGCTTAGGACGTCGTGCCAATCAGGTTCTTCATTCAAGCTTTCACATTTCTGCTCATAGAGACAATTTCTAATAACATCCTTGTTTTTAAAATTTCCCTTTACTACAATGTAGGTCTACGTCATTGACTTTGGGTTGGCCAAGAAATTTAGAGACTCTTCGACTCACCAGCATATTCCTTATAGGTGAGACTAATTTTCATTGTTGAGCATTTGATAATCTGATTGGCTAAATCAATTAGATATTGATATTGCTAGACTAGATGTACTTGTGTAATTTTTGTTTCTTTTTGATATGCAAGTTTTTTTTTGGGTGGGTGTAGGGAAAGTCTATTTCCCCCCTCTGTTTTCATCTTGTCTGATTTTGGATTTTTGATGAAAAGGATCATTGATAGACTCTCATGTTATCATTTTCCAATCCTCCTCATAGTGCTCTGTTTGCTTATGTTTTCTTTTGCGCCCATATGTTTTATAGCAGAAGTAAGTTTCGTGTAGGCTGTATAGATTTTGCTTGAAACATGGAAAATTATGTTTTGATGTCAATGTTTACATCTACATTTTAATGTCTCACATGGTTTTATGTAATTTATCGCACGACAATTAGGCATGCACTGTTTTTTGACATTGAGTGTTGGGGTCGTAGTGCCATGTTTCTAATATGAATGTGGTGAAGATGCGCATGCTATGGTGGATAATTGGATATGTAATCATACAAGAAACGATCAATTGAGAATTGAGTTGATTAAGCAGAAAGTAGGCATCGATTGAAGCTAAGACGAGGGAGAATCGCTTAAGGTGGTTTGGCTTTATAAGACGGAGACTAAGTGATGCATCAATGAAGAGGCCTGGACAGTAGATAAATGATAAGCTGGGTGAAGGGAAGGTGTTAGAAAACATGGATAATAGTGATCTATGTTACATGGACACGGCTACGTGTATCCGACACGGGTGCAAATCCGAGTGTCGGATATTTTTTTCTCAATAATTTTGGACACGGGGACACCGTCCTAAATTTGGACACGGGTGCGGGGATATGATAATAAAAAAAAATAGATAAATTTATATGCAAATGCAACATGTAAACATAGGTTAAAACATGTTTTGAACAAGAATAAAACATCAGAAATGTCACAATTCCACATATAAAAACAATCCAACATTCCAATACACTATAAATAGGAACTAAATAACAACAAACAATAAATTTTCACTGTTAATACTAATATTTTCATTTATAATAGTATCTTAACAGTTAGACCCAAAAAAAGAGAAATCTAAAACAAAAGAAGCATAAATTTAGAAGAAAGCAAAACAGATTTTGGTTTTTAAAAAAACTCAAAAGAGATGTTGAGCTTAAATTTAGAAGAACAAGAATATAAGCATGAAAGAGAACTGAGAATAAAGAAGGAAACTACAAAAACGATGCAGAGTTGGAGTCTGAGTTCGTCGAAGTTGCTGAAGGTCAAGGTCGTCGTCCAAGGGTTGAGTCGCAGTCCTCGTCGATGTTGTCGCGGTTATGGTTACTGGGACGTTTTGGGACTCGGGACAGGAAAGGGAACGAGGAACGTGTCTTTTAAAAATTTGGGTACGTTAGGGGTAGGATTAGTAGGTACGATAATTGGGTACGGGGTACACTTTTATTGGGAACACAATAATTATATGTATTATGTATATATATATATATATGTATTATGTATATATATATACTCCCTCCGTCCCACCCAACTGTGAACCAAGGTTTTGGGCACAATAATTAAGAAATATTATTAAGATAATGAAAATGTGTGGTAGGAAATGAAGAGAGATAATGAGTGAAGTTAACGAGTGGTTGGTTGAATAAATTGTATGGTGGAGAATGAGTGGAGTTAATGAATGGGTAGGGTAGGGAGAATATAAAATATTAAAATCTTTGTCAAAAGGGGTAGTTCACACTCGGCTGGGACGGACCAAAAGGAAAATAAGTGTACAGGCCGACGGAGGAGTATATATATATATATATATATATATTAAAAAAAATTGTTGCTTATACTCTTTAAATCTCTAAACGCACACCTTTAAAAAAGTATTGTACAATTAATGGTTGTGTTAAATATTTTGAGGGTGAAAATAGATGCCCTCTAGGTATAATTTTGTACGCAGAGTCCCATTCAATTACACTCAACGTCGTTCGTTCTCCCTGATCCATGAAATCCTTCTTCATCCCTATCCACGACTCTTCCTCAAGAGTCCTGATTCTACTCACTTCTTCCCTCCTTAGCAATTCTGACTCTTTCCCTATTCATGTAGTCTTGGCTGGCGACTTCAATTCCGACCAAGATTGAAAAGCTTTCCACTTCAAGTCAACATTGAATCCACAATTGAATCCACGAACATCGAATGGTTCTCAACTTCAGCATAGCCCGAAAAAGGACTCAGATGATATACAATATTAATAGTTGGGAAATTAGGGCACAATCGATTTTACAAATTTGCAGTCAATCCCTACGTAAATTAGGGCACAATTGTTTCCTAAGATCGACAAAACCCAAATTGGATCTGACACGCCTCTTGCTTCTCCTTAACGCTTCTGCTTGCCATGTCCGACTGAAAAAGGTGTGTCGGGTGTGGATTTTGTACCGGTGTCGGTGTCGTGTTGTGTCGACACCGGTATTGCGGCAATATTGCCGAATCCGAGTAACGTAGATAGTGATTGTAAGCAATATAAGTATACTTGACAAAGATCTGGCGTTGGATAGGGCGTAGTGGTGGAAAAAATCGACGTGAATGATGGTTCTTTTCTTTTATCTGTCAATTTTTTAATTCTCGTTTCTCTTTTCTTCACTTATTTCTTCTTTTTATATTCTTAATATTCACAATTTTTTTTTGTATTTTTTTACTTTTGTATTTTTACTTATTATTTTACATTTAGTTTTTAGCACTCCCTCCGTCCCGGACCCCAGTTAAAGTTCTTAGTTTGACTTTTCACGTTTATTAAGAAAATATGGCAAAAATGGGTCAACAATTGTTCTGAGTTGAGGAAATAATTGTCCAAAAGACTATTTATAAAGCAAGTAGGTGAAAAATAGATAGGTATGTAACGATTTTTTGTAATTATATGAACTTTTTGAGGACAAGATTGTCCAAAAGACTATTCATACTTTGCCATTTATGAAATATAGCAACTAAGAACCTTAAACTTGGACATATTAAAAAGGAAAGTTAGAACTTTAAATTGGGACGAAGGGAATATTATTATTATTATTATAGTCATTTTTTTATAATCTCTCCACTTTTTCATTTTTTTTCATATCGCTTCATTGACGAGTCTATACGGTGATTCATGTCAGCCGACCCCTTATCATTTTGAGATTTAGGCGTTTTTGTTGCTGTTATTGTTGTTATTGTTGTACTCAGTCTTGGATTTTCACCTTTTCTTTGATGAGGGACGAGTTTAGCCGACCGGCCCGACCCAAAACTATTTTGGGACTAAATCCTTGTTGTTACTGTTGCTGTTGTTGTTGTCTTCTATTGTTGTATATTGGGGATCTTTAAAGCGATTGTGCAAATTACTGGGAAGGATTTATGTAATTATTATTATTTATTTATTTATTTTTCCAACAACCCTTTTATACGATGACATATGGGGATTCATGTTAGCCGACCCCAAATTATTTTGGGACTAAGGCTTTGTTGTTGTTGTTGTTGTTGTTGTATTGAAGTTGAAACAACTCGCTCATCTTGTATCCGAACCTCATCAAAGTTCTCTTTCGTGTATTGATGACGCTGTCAATTTATAATAGTTATCGATTTCTCATTTTCGATCTAGTGTTTATATACTTTTGAGTTTGGGGTCGTTTCCCTATTTCAGTTTGTTTTTTTGCTTGTCAAAAAGCATTTTTTCATCACTGAACTTTAGACCAATTTACAATGTCATCATTGAACTTTTTTTTTTCCAATGGTCTCATTGAATTTTTCATGTTTTTACAATATTCTCACTACGTCCATAATTTCGCTAAAAACTTAACGAAAGTCAGTCATTTGACCTCACGAGTCAGTCACGTGACCTCACGTGACTAACTTTTGTTAACTTTTTAATCAACTTAATGATGTGTACATGTCTGGATTATGGGCGGTACCCGCCATTAACCTCGCACTTGACCTCACGTGACCCACCTAATACGTTAAAAGCAATAAAGAAAAATAAATATTTTCTAAATCTAGATTCAATTACATTTTACTATTGTTCTTTAGTCCTAAAAAATCACGTTCGGTTCCTTCAAAGAAATTAGGGAAGAGTCCAGGGATCAAAAATTGCTGACTGTCTTTTAAGTTTTTGGTGAAATTATGGATGGAGTGAGAACATTGTAAAAACATGAAAAGTTCAATGAGAACAATGGAAAAAATAATAGTTCAATGATGACATTGTAAATTGGCCTAAAGTTCAGTGATGAAAAAAATGTTTTTTGCCTTTTTGCTTTATGTTTTAGAGATGTTCAGTATCTCTTCATGACCATGCAGAGAGAATAAAAACTTGACGGGGACCGCAAGATATGCTAGTATGAACACCCACCTTGGTATCGGTACGTGTTGCTATTTTCCCTGCCCTGGAAATTATTCATCCGAGTGTTCATTTCCCCCTCAAACTAATGACTTGTATTTGTCTTTTGAGATGCACAGAACAAAGCAGAAGGGATGATTTGGAATCTCTTGGATACGTTCTAATGTACTTTTTAAGAGGAAGGTGACTTATTCTGCATACTCTCTCTCTCCCCCTTCTCTCCTTCTCCATCTCCCCCCTGTGCTCTTTACTAAAAGGTCATCTGACTGGTATCTCGATTGTTTAGTCTTCCTTGGCAGGGGCTGAAAGCAGGAACTAAGAAACAGAAGTATGAGAAAATCAGTGAAAAAAAAGTTCAAACATCAATTGAGGTAATGAGCTTGTAATTCCTGTCTTTGGATATCTTACTCTTGCCCTAACCATGACTGCTGAATTTTCTGCTTTCTCAGACATTATGTCGCGGTTTTCCGACAGAGTTTGCATCATATTTTCATTACTGCCGCTCATTACGGTTTGATGACAAGCCAGATTATGCTTACCTGAAAAGAATATTCCGTGATCTGTTTATTCGTGAAGGTTTGATTTTATGTGACCTGTTTATATGAAGATAATATATCTTAACCTTTAGGAAGCAGTAAAAAACTGTATTTTCTTATTGTGACCCTCACTACAGGCTTCCAGTTTGATTATGTGTTTGATTGGACGATTCTCAAGTATCAGCAATCACAGATCACAACTCCTCCTACCAGGGGTCTTGTAAGTAATATGACTCACTCAACTTACTCACAATCGTCTTGGCAGTATTCTGAAATTATATGATAACTTGATTGTTAGGGTGTAGCTGCTGGACCAAGCTCAGGAATGCCCCCTGTTATTCCGAATGCGGACCGCCAGCCAGGTATTTTCATTTCTAGCTACTATTTAAATTTTGTACTGGTTACTTTCTCTATATACTCTGTTGTTCTGGTATTCTAAGTGGGGGGTTCCTAATTTGTTGAAAATTTCTACTTGCAGAATTCACTCTTTTTGGCTTCATTTTATTTTCTTTAATATCCACTCATCCTTTTTGCTATTGTTAAAATATAATCTTTTGGTTTTGTTGACGCCTGGATGGATGTTAGAAGTGGGTCTGTCAAGGGTGATTTTCAGTGTATGGTCAATTTTAATTGAAATCTATCCAGTTCTTGTTCGGACCACCTGAAGAATCTCAATACTCTCACTTTCTCACATAGTTCTTAAGGATATGCATGTGCTATATGGTGTTAATTGTTGATTTTATTGCAGGTGGAGAAGAAGGGAGATTGGTTGGTGAATTATCATCAGGTGATCCTTCTCGTCGGAGAACTTCTGGACAAACCACAAATGCAGGAAATTTATCCAAGCAGAAGAGTCCAGTTGCAAATGATTCAGCAATAAGCAAAGATGCTATGGTAAGCTGTTAAAATACGCCAGTAAACGAGTGCCTACTTTTTTATTTATAAGTTGATGGGTAGGGGTGTAATCTCGGGCTAGTAACATGCGACCCCGCTCGGTTTTGACTTGCCAACCAAATTCAGACCCAACTCGGACAGAGATTCAATAGCGAGTTGAGTTCAGCTCTAAATGTAGGCTCAATTTCAATCGTCGAGCCAAGTTGCACCCCAACTCGACTTGTTAACTCACAATTAGCTGGAATCTGTCTCAAAATCGAACAGTTACTCATACCATAATCTAAGATTTATGCTTCAAAGTCCAGAAAAGAAAGCATGCCCATATTAATCTGCTAACTTTTGCTGGATTGCAAGAACTCGGAAGGGTGGCTAAGCAACGGAGATGATACAATGAGACAGTAGAGAGGCATAGGAGAGGAGGGATAAGGATTTAAATGAAAGAGCAGAATTTTGAAATTACGTTTAGTTTATTTTACAGCTTGAATACGACAGGCAGAACTCCTGTTTGAAAAAGACAGGCAGAACTGCTAAGCAAATTCTGCCTGTTTGAAAATCAAAATGCAAGCTGTTGTTCCAGTCAGGAGAAAGGTTGGAAATCGAGTTTAGTTTATTAGGAGATATAGGGGGAAGCATCAGTTTTGAATTTGCTCACAATCTGTCCTTGTTGTAAAGTTACCTCAAGTGTTCGTACGTGAAGCTCAAAAACTCACTTCTCAGTGATTATGCACTGAGATATGAAATGTCTGATTATCACCTCACTTTTGAATCATATCTGTCTTATTGCTCATATCCTTTCTCCGGACCGGAACAACAGTTTGCATTTTGATTTTCAGTTGTATACACTAAAATGTCCATGATATGATAGAGGAGGGTATTTTATTACTTGTGAATCAGGAGGGTTTAAGCTTAAGATTTCTCTAAATTTCACGAAGAGACTGGTCTGGAAAAATAAGATCTGGGCAGCAGCATCATGTATTATAGGGGAAGCCTTGGGAGAGAAAGGTTAATGGTGGAAGTCAAGTAGACATCTAAGAGAGATGAATAGGGAAGCTAAGTGCCTCAGGAAGTACATCAGTTGAAAACATGAAAGCTTGTTTTTTTTTAAGTCAGACAACTTATGTTTTTCCCGAGTTCACATAGGAACCTTTGCGATAAAATGAGCACTGCCATCCTGGAATATCACTAATCGATAGGAATGTGGATAACACTGCATATGAACAGTTTTGAGATTTTTTAAAAAATGCTGCTTATGTGGTGGTGATTGGGAGATTATTTATAATCCTTTGTTGGAGTGAAGCACATCGAATGTTTAGGTGGGACCCTTTTCTGTAAACCCGGTAAATATTGACGTTTCAAACACAGTCTACTTGGTTTCATTAACATAAGCAGAAACCAAGTTGAATATCGTGCAAAGTATAACCAGATGCCCAAATATCATCCATTTTAAGTCCAAGAGGACAGGGAAAAGAAAAACAAAGACATCAATTTTCTCTTTCCCCGTCACAACAATATGATTTTTTACTAAATGTGCTCTAATCTATTGTACTGTATAACACCTTATGCGTCAAATTCTTGCAAGGCAAAAACCATATTTTAGTCATTAAACTTGAGCTCTTTTCAAAATGTTCTCACCGAACTAATATATATCAAAATGTTCTCACTAAACTTTCACAATTTTCAAAATGTGCTCACTTTGTTAACAAATTTGCTAAGAACTAAAGAAATTTAGCCACATGACTAATGTTTATAAAGTTATTTCAACAAATATGTTAACATTGTTGACATAAATGATAAAGATTACAAATTATTTAATGTAAAATGTCATAAGCAGAGAGTTTATAAAAAAATATTACAAATTAATTCCCCCCAAAAATCATTTACCCTAGATTGTATTTTAAGAAATTAGTCATGTGAGGCGATGTGTTTCAATTTGGTTAGATTATTTAGCGAATTTGTCGATGACAGAGAGCACATTTTGAAAAATGTGGAAGTTCAGTGAGAACATTTTGAAAAATAGTAGTTCAATGAGAACATTTTGAAAAAGGCTAAAGTTCAGTGACTAGAATATGTTTTTTACCTTCTTGTAAAGTACCGCACCTTTAAGCACATTGTATACATATTCTGTCTAAATTTCTGTGTATATAGCATTGCGTTAGTGATTATCCTATAGCGGTAAATACTTGCTTGTCCGCTTTCTATATTATTCCTGGCTCGACAATTTACACTTCAGAAGGGAACTGAATTATGTTTCTGTAGAATTTAGCAACACAGTATACTCTTGTGGGATTTTGTGAATTCGGTAACTGTGGGGTGATGCTGTGCTATGCTCCACGCAGGGAGAGTGGGACTTCCCTTGTGGCCTGCAGAAAAAGGGAGATACTCATCGCACCTTCCTTGGTGACTTTGAGGGGTCAGAGCATGTGGTATTGAAGAATGAAGTGCTATAACCTGCTTTCTCATAGTTCCTGCGGGAGTGGGTGGAGAGAGGGTGTTGATTTGCAACAGATGCTGGAAGTACAAAATGATGTATTCCTGGGCTTGGCCAGTGATGTTGGTTTTCACGAAGTGTAAAGGAAGATGGAGAAGCGGGCAGTGATACGAAGTCCTCCGGTAGCAAAAGCAAGGCGACTGCCTGAGCTTGCCTGTGGCTGGGGAGTTAACCCCCCCTCGCCTGACCTCAGGCGAAAGGGGGAATTGCCTTTAGTAACTATGATCTCCCACACCAAGGTGGTAGTAGGCCTGCGAGGGGCAAAGTGGTATTATTGAAGCAGGGAGGTGATATGAGGAATGCCTTTCGGGACATTTTGGGACATTCAAAACGATCTAGTTCCCACTGCTACTAAATCTTGTAGAGACATTGACAATTTGAGAGTGAGCAGGACCACCTGCTCCTTTGCCTGGTGAGGCTGCTGACATTGAATTGGACATGTGAAACATGGAAGCAGGAATTACTGTTAAGTGGGGAGCTTACAACGTTGTGCGTAAAAGGCCTGCTCTTGAAGGGATCAATAATGTCGTTGTTCGTAATTAGTTTGGTGCTTTTGAGGGTGTGTTTTTGACATTTTCTTTTTATGGGAGGTGGCTTTTGATGATTTGGCGAACAAGATATTCTAAAGTTAGAACAGAGGTGATTATTACTCGCCTCTGTGGACTATCGTTGAGGGCGCATGATGATATTAAAAGGTATCGAGAGAGATTAGAACAGAAAAGTACAATTTTGAGTGGGAGGATGCAATTCAAGTTGCAGGAAGTAAGGCCCTTTTATGGGTTGAGGTCATGATGTGGCGCACTTAATTGATGGTTTGCTTCCCTGTTATAGGACTTTGATTGTCTTTTTTGCTTTTCCAGTGTTTCTGATACATTGCCTTTACTCGGTAATAAAGGAGTGTTTTTTTTTTTTGATGGTAGAAGTGTTCTCTGATATCCTATACATGCAACCTGGGTCATTCAATTCTTTTCACCTTGGCAATTCATATTGTTTTAATGGTATAGGGACTTTGCCATAAAGTCGATCTGAACAATCTGCTGTAATTTGTACGAGGCTATATTTTCTCTCCCCTCCCCCTTCTCACCATCTCAGATAAAACAAACCAAGGAAATCATTTGCGCATGAAAAATCTTTTTTTCTCTGTTTAGAGGAATAGTAATATATTTAGCTGCAATCTAACGGGTCATATGCTTTAATGTCAGGTATCAAGTTCTGCCTTGATGAGACGATCGAGTGGATCATTGAGGCGAAGTGGTCTATTTGGTAGCCATGATGTGGGGAGTGACTCTGACCCTGCTGGTCACTCACGCACCCCTGAGGCTAGTTCTGGAACAGCAGCCAAAATCTCAAGCGGACAACGAAGTTCGCCTCTTCCAGGATCTTCAGATCCAAAGAATACTCCATCTGGCAAGAATAACTCGAGCAAAAAGATTTACGAGACTACTATGAAGGGCATTGAGAGTCTGCATTTTGATGACCAAGTGAAGGACCGTCAGTGATTTGTGGAAGAAATTGTCTGAATTGAGGTTTACAAACATACAGCTGCTGGGTGGTGGAGAGAGGAGTTATTCTTGCCATAAATTGTATGTTGCAATAAAAAGATAACACAGTCCGAGCGGCGTGAAACCCAAGACTTGTCTACACAGGATAAATTGTGTTGGATAGGAAGTCCTCTTCTCGTTTACCCTTTTCACCCGAGATTCTGATACTAAACATTCCCCGGGTAATGGGATTACTGGCTTAAATTCTCCAGAACTGTAAATTGGTTTTTGTAATGTTTTTTTTTCTTCCATTTTATAAATTGGAAAACAGTAAGTAAAAGGGTTTAAGATGGATCAAGCTGTTTCTGTGTTGAAGTGGTGTCTTGGCTATGGACTGAATTGTATCTGTCAAAAGTTACCAACTACCATGGTGCTCAATGGTGGAGAAACCTCAAGTGATCTGTTTTATTTATTTCTTGTGCATGGAGACTTGTCATCATGTAACCCCTGCCCTATCGGGAAATTGAGCACTCCCGTTCGCCCACATTCTAGACTCTTTTTCCTTGTCCTCCGTACTTGAGAACGGATCAGCATGCTTACAATAGAAATGAGTACTGATTGACCATCACCAGAAGGGAAAATCCCAACATTTAAAATGCAGAAATTCAAGTGAGAACAAGTGAAATGTTATCAATAAAATTCGGATAAATGAAGTATTGCCTTTTTTTTTTTTTTTTTTTTTTTTGAGCAAATGAAGTATTGCTTTAATCCACATCAAAATCTTACCTCTTCATCTACAAATTGATAGCCTAGAACCTACTGAATCCATCAATTAAGTGCCATAACTGAACCACAAATACTTAACACCAAAACAAAAAATGACACAAACATTCATCAATATTCAATGAACTACTTAATCAATCTGTGATTCCATCTTCAAACACCAAATCTTATTTTTTACCAGATTCTTGTTTGAACATTACAAGACATCAAAGATGACACATTTAGACAACCTAAACCAACATAAGTAGGTAGGGAACCAGATTACTGCATCCAATGTGGTGCTAAGATACCGGTTATTAAGACAAAAAGGAAAGGACTATGGAGGGTTTCGATAAAGATACCAAAAGGGAGGGGGGGGGGTAGTGGTGGTGAATTTTCACCTCTCTCCATAGACGATTTGAGTGTATCGATCTTTGAGCCATCTAAAGCTCTTCTTGATAGACCCTTTAACCTTCCCCTCAACAGTGTAAACCTTATAGCTAGCAACCCTTTTTTTCCTCAGTAATTCAGGGTCAGTAAAGCTCCAACTTTTGGACATTGACCCATTTGTTGACTTGCTGCTGCCTTTCTTGAATTTCACTTCTCTGGCATTTGTTTCCATTTGGGTTTGTGAAGATGATGCATAAGATGCACTATGGCACCTCAAATCTTGCAGATTTGATGGGTTTTGG
The DNA here is from genome assembly GCA_022495995.1 of Adenophora triphylla var. japonica. Lineage (NCBI taxonomy): Eukaryota > Viridiplantae > Streptophyta > Magnoliopsida > Asterales > Campanulaceae > Adenophora > Adenophora triphylla. The sequence continues at coordinate 1,321,811 of JAFEMH010000020.1, forward strand.
GTTTTGTCCCCATTGTATGCCTCTATCTGCATTCTCCCATTGTTATCATTATATGACTTGGATCTGAAATCTTCCATCACTCAAAGATCTCTCTCTCTCTCACACACACACGCACTTCCTCTTTCAATGTTTGGTTTTTCTATTGAAGAGTGAAAAGCATTTGTGGGATTGGGTTGCTTTCAGGAAGCAGTTTCATGTGATTTTGTGGAAGGGATGAAATCACTGTATGCCCAATTGGGAATTTAGCGTCGGTGGAACTGGGTGGCAGGGATCCTATGTGAATTTGTTAAGTTTTTGGTGGCATATTTATTTGAAAATTTGTTTCTATTAATTAAGATTATTTATTAAGTAAATGTATAATTCGATTACAACCATGAGTAAAAAATAGGGCAATGCACAATATATTGAGCCCAATAAAAAATATGCACAAATCCTAAATACGACTTAGGGAATGGACTTACCTATCAATGCTCATCATATTCTCTTCGTATTAGCCAACATGTTGACCTGGACATAAAGAAATAGTTTTAACACTAGGACGACCATTGAGTCACCATAAGTCATAAGTTAACTAGGACCTAATCCTAGGTTGATCAAGGCCAAATCAATCATGTTTCAAGTCCATCAAGGCTAAATCAAAGATGAAAAGGGGAGTGAGCCTACCCCACCTTTGATGATTTCTCCTACCTGACATACGAACTATGTTGACCAGTGTTGGAAAAATAGTGTGTTTTGAAAGAAATTAATGAATTAATTTCTAAAGGGTAATTTTATCAAATTATTTAATTGGTTTGTGTTTGTGAAATAAAATATTTAATTGTCCAAAATGGTTTTTGGATGAATTAAATATGAATGCTCAAAGTATGTGGTCCATATTTTGCTAATAAATTTTGATTTTGTGAATCAAAAATGGTTTTGACTTTGACTGATATACTCGGCTGAGCAGAGTGATTGACTCGCCCGAGCATAGCATGGCAGAATGAAAAAGTTTCTGGACAGTCATGCTCGGCCGAGGCTTATGCCTTGCTCCGCCGAGCAGATCCGAGCAAAAGTTTACGGGACGGCCTTGCTCGCCGAAAGCAAGGTATATGACTCACGAGCACTCGAGCAGATTTGTAACAGCCAAGTATTAAATGTGGAAAACTGAAACGAAAATCATTATGGCTAATATTTTCGGATTAATGGTGTTTAATTTCGTAATAAAATTGTTTATTACATAATTAAAATCATTTGATTTTCAGTTTTTAATCTTGATTGAGTGAATATGTTTAAATAGTTGTTTGCCAACAACATTTGAGACTACTACAAGGAAGAACAAACACCCAGAGAAGAAAACACTTGCTCCTGCAATTCTCTTCCATTTTTCTCTTGTTGCATCTTGTTGCTTCATCCTTTGGCCTCCTAGTCTGCATTATAGAAGAAGAGGTGATCTAGTCCAAGCACGATTCAACTCGCCGGGAACTTTAGGTGCAAAGTGCCCCCGGTCCGCACGTTCTATCCTGGGAGACAAGCGACCCATGCAAACTCAAGTACACTCGGTGAGGGATCGAATATGTCTTAAGGAGACAGTGGTTTCATTGGGCTCGTGCATCAAATTCAGCAACTTATCCTTTGTATTTTCAGTTTATAGTTTAATTGTATTTTATTTACATTTTTCTGTAATTATTTTCCTCGGCACCTTGTAACAATCTTAAGACATATTCCTAATCGAGGGAGTCGATTACAGATTTTTAAAATAGAAAACACTAACTAAGTTATTGTGTTTCAGATGGCGAATAACAACAACACCGTGGAGACCCAAATTGGATCCTAAACTGGACCTCAAACTAATCCCCAAACTGGAAACGGAAGTGGCTCGACTATTGTGACAAATCCTCCTACGATCCATATCCCGACCCCCATGCGAAAAAACTCGAGAAGTTTGTTGGCCACGATTTTAAACGTTGGCAACAAAAGATGCATTTCTACCTCACTACCTTGAATTTGGCAAAATATCTGAAAGAGGATATGCCAAAGGTAAGTGAAGGAGAAACCGATGTTACAACCTTGATTGCGGTTGAAACATGGAAGCATGGGAAATACTTGTGCAAAAACTATGTCCTTAATTTGCTTTCAGATTCTCTTTACAATGTGTCTAATGAGAAGAAATCTTCAAAGGAATTATGGGGTTCTTTGGAACACAAATATAAGATTGAGGATGCGGGAACAAAGAAGTTCATTGTTGCCCGTTTCCTTGATTTTAAGATGGTGGACAGCAAGAGTGTGAAATCTCAAGTTGATGAGTTTCAAACTATTTTGCACGAGATTCATGCCGAGGGTATGATAATAAGTGAAAGCTTCCAAGTGGCTGCAATCATTGAGAAATTGCCTCCATCTTGGAATGATTTCAAGAACTACCTTAAGCATAAGCGAAAGGAAATGGATGTGGAAGGAATCATCCTTCGTTTGAGTATTGAAGAGAAGGATAGAGCTGCTGAGAAAATGTTTTTTTCTAGTGTGGCTAAGGCCAATATGGTGGAGCATGGTGAAAGCTCCAAAGGCAAAAGTTTTGGGAAGGGAAAAGGGAAGGTTGTGACAACTTTCAAGCGTTCCCACTTGGGACCAAAAGGTGGTGTTTTCAGGAAGAAGTTCTTAGGAACTTGTTATAATTGTGGTGGTGAAGGCCACAAGGCTCATGCTTGCAAGTTGCCAAAGAAGGCTCGTGAGGCAAACATGGTGGAAGGCATTGCTAGAGAAGTGTCCGAGATGCACCTCGCAACTGTGATTTCCGAGGTGAATTTGGTGGGTTCAAACCCAAATCAATGGTAGATTGACACCGGCGCTACTAGACATGTGTGCTCTAATAGAGACATGTTTAGTACTCTTGTTGCTAAGGATGGTGAGAAGCTATTCATGGGGAATTCAGCCACTTCCGAGATCAAAGGAGAAGGAAAAGTGGTTTTGAAGATGACATTCGGGAAGGAGTTGACTCTCAACAACATGCTTTATGTGCCCGACATCCGGAAGAACTTGGTGTCCGGATCGCTTTTGATAAAGCATGGTTTTCGTATTGTGTTTGAGTCAAATGTAGTCACTTTGTCAAAGAGTGGAATGTTTGTAGGTAAAGGCTATGTCAATGATGGACTGTTTAAGCTAAGTGTAATGGTGGTTAAGCTAAAAGCTAATGATATGAATATCTCTTCCGTTTACTTGCTTGAGTCATCTAATTTGTGGCATGGTAGACTTGGTCATGTTAATTTTGATTCTATACGTCATTTGACAAAAGCAAATTCTATTCCAAAGTTTAAAGTTGATTGTAAACAAAAATGTGAAATTTGTGTAGAAGCAAAATTAACAAGAAAGTCATTTCATTCAGTTGAAAGACATAGTGAACCACTTGAATTGGTTCACACGGACTTATGTGACTTTAAATCAACACAATCACGGGGCGGCAATAAGTACTTCATGACTTTTGTCGATGATGGCACAAAGTATTGCTATGTGTATCTTCTAAAAAGTAAATATGAAGCTATAGAGAAGTTTACTCTCTATAAAATTGAAGTTGAGAATCAATTAAATCGGAAAATTAAGGTGCTAAAAAGTGATAAAGGTGGTGAATATGAATCTCCATTTGAAGCAATATGTGCTCAAAGTGGAATTAAACATATAACCTCGGCACCTTATACACCCCAACAAAACGGTGTTGCCGAAAGGAAAAATCGGACATTAAAATAAATGATGAATGCCCATGTTATTAAGTTCGGAATTACCGGATAACATGTGGGGGGAAGCCGTATTGTCGGCTAACTATGTGTTAAACAAAATACCCCGAAAGAAACAAGACAAAACTCCTTATGAACTATGACATGGAAGAGTGCCAAGTTATAAACACTTGAGAGTTTGGGGGTGTCTTGCAAAGGTAGCCATACCTCCTCCTAAAAAGGTGAAGATTGGACCTAAAACTGTTGATTGCATATTTATTGGATATGCACATAACAGTAGTGCTTATAGATTTCTTGTGTATGAGTCGAAAATTGAAGCTATACACAAAAATACTATAATGGAATCTGTAAATGTGTCGTTCTTTGAGAATATATTCCCGTGTAAGTCAAGAAATGAGGCAAGCTCATCGACTAGGGTAATAGATTCAATAGAAGAAGAACACGTTCAAGATAAAAGTGAAGAAGAAGAGGTGAAACCTCGACGAAGCAAAAGAGCTAGGATTGAAAAATTCTATGGTCCGGACTTTCTAACCTATATGGTAGAAAGTGAACCACAAAGTTACAAAGAAGCCGTTAGCTCTTCGGAAGGACCTTTGTGGAAGGAAGCAATTAAAAGTGAAATTGATTCCATTTTGCAAAATCACACATGGGAATTAGTGGACCTTCCTCCGGGAAGCAAAACACTAGGATATAAGTGGATTTTCAAAAGGAAAATGAAGGCGGACGGAACAATTGATAAGTACAAGGCTCAACTTCTAATTAAAGGTTACAGACAAAAAGAAGGCCTAGACTATTTTGACATGTATTCTCCCGCCACGAGAATAACGTCAATAAGAGTTGTACTTGCAATTGCCGCATTGAGAATCTTGAAATACATCAAATGGATGTAAAAACAGCCTTTCTAAATGGAGACTTAGAAGAGGAGATATACATGGAACAACTCGAGGGGTTTGTTGCTCGTGGACAAGAAAAGAAGGTGTGCAAACTAGTAAAGTCATTATATGGCTTGAAACAAGCACCAAAACAGTGGCATCAGAAATTTGATAATGCTATGATGCAAAGTGGATTTAAAATAAATGAGTGTGACAAATGTGTCTATACTAAAACCACGGAAAATGGCTATGTCATTTTGTATCTTTATGTAGACGACATGCTTATCATACGGAGTTGTGATAAGATGATCAAATGCACGAAAGACATGTTGAATTCGAAGTTTGACATGAAAGATATGGGACTTGCGGACGTAATCCTTGGAGTTAAAATTTCTAGAATATCACATGGACTTGTACTAAGTCAATCTCATTATGTGGATAAAATTCTTGAGAAATTTAGCAAGGATGACAATGGAATAGCGAGTACTCCAATTGACCCTATTCTTCATCTACCAAAGAATAGAGATGAACCGGTGTCTCAATTAGAGTATTCGAGAATCATCGGAAGTCTAATGTACTTGATGAGTTGTACTAGGCCGGATATTGCTTATACCATTAGCAAATTAAGCCGGTATACAAGTAATCCTAGAACAAATCATTGGAAGGGTATAGTAAGAGTACTAAGGTACTTAAGATATACTCGTGATTTTGGATTACATTACACTAGACATCCAGCTGTGATAGAAGGATATAGTGATGCTAATTGAATATCAGATATCAAAGACTCAAGGTCTACAAGTGGATATTTATTCACATTAGCAGGTGCAGCTATATCATGAAAATCTTCTAAGCAAACTGTTATAGCCAGATCAATCATGGAATCTGAGTTTATAGCATTAGATAAATGTGGTGAAGAAGCCGAATGGCTACGCCAATTTCTAGAAGATATTTCAAGATGGGAAAAGCCCGTGCCCACAATTAGTATACATTGCGATAGCCAATCTGTGATTGGTAGGGTACAAAGTCATATGTATAATGGTAAGTCTAGACATATACGTCGAAGACATAATACCATTATACAATTACTTGCAACTGGCACCATATCTATTGACTATGTAAGGTCAAAAGATAATTTGGCGGATCCGCTAACGAAAGGGTTAAGTAAAGAGATAGTTGCAAGGTTGACATTGGGAATGGGATTAAAGCCTCTTGAGAAGTTAAACACAGCGAAAAACCCAACCTAGCTGACTGAAGATCCCAAGATGTAGGTTCAAAGGGACAACCTAACTGTTAAAAGACTTGTAGCGTCACTGTGGGGGTCAACCCTATACTCATTCCTTAAAGTGACATTCCGAGATGAATGAGGTTAAGCCTATGGCTTTTAATGATTTTTATGTGAAGTAAAATGGGTTACTTAAAAGAATCAACTATGTGAGAAAGAAGTAGAGGCCGCTTCGAGGAGAATTGTGTGAGGCTCAATTCTTAGACCTTCTCACAGAACCAGGCATTGTGATCCAGGGCCATGAATGGACATATCAATGAGAGCTGAATTGTGTTAGGGAGATACCTGTGTAAAGTATATGATCGGCTACACAAAAAGCTAGCAGTTCAAGGACATCGCGTCATGATTAGCGAGTAGAGTAAATATGCTTTTACAAGGAAAGGTTCAAAGGGCAAACCCCTACCTATCCTATGCAAGTTTTCGACTGCCGGACTTTATCACCTATCCTCATGAATTTTCTTCATGTGGGGAATTGTTGGAAAAATAGTGTGTTTTGAAGGAAATTAATAGATTAATTTCTAAAGGGTAATTTTGTCAAATTACTTAATTGGTTTGTGTTTGTGAAATAAAATATTTAATTGTCCAAAATGGTTTTTGGATGAATTAAATATGAATGCTCAAAGTATGTGATCCATATTTTGCTAATAAATTTTGATTTTGTGAATCAAAAATGATTTTGACTTTGACTGATATGCTCGGCCGAGCAGAATGATTGACTCGCCCGAGCATAGCATGGCAGAATGAAAAAGTTTCTGGACAGTCATGCTCGGCCGAGGCTTATGCCTTGCTCGGCCGAGCAGATCTGAGCAAAAGTTTCTGGACAGCCTTGCTCGGCCGAGCAAGGTATATGACTCGGCCGAGCAGCTCCTGAGCAGATTTGTAACAGCCAAGTATTAAATGTGGAAAACTGAAACGGAAATCATTATGGCTAATATTTTCGGATTAATGGTGTTTAATTTCGTAATAAAATTGTTTATTACATAATTAAAACCATTTGATTTTCAGTTTTTAATCTTGGTTGAGTGAATATGTTTAAATAGTTGTTTGCCAACAACATTTGAGACTACTACAAGGAAGAACAAATACCCAGAGAAGAAAACACTTGCTCCTGCAATCCTCTTCCATTTTTCTCTTGTTGCTTCTTGTTGCTTCATCCTTTGGCCTTCTAGTCTGCATTATAGAAGAAGAGGTGATCTAGTCCAAGCACGATTCAACTCGCCGGGAACTTTAGGTGCAAAGTGCTCCCGGTTGGCACGTTTGATCCTGGGAGACAAGCGACCCAAGCAAACTCAAGCACACTCAGTGAGGGATCGAATATGTCTTAAGGAGACAGTGGTTTCATTGGGCTCGTGCATCAAATTCAACAACTTATCCTTTGTATTTTCAGTTTATAGTTTAATTGTATTTTATTTACATTTTTCTGTAATTATTTTCTTCGACACCTTGTAACAACCAGCGCATAAACAGTGACTATAACGAGTAGCATACCTCCCCGACATACATCCTAATCATAGTACAACAAGGATATCAAGAAATTAGGATCCAAGTAGGATTTAACTCCTTATCTTTTATAACTTCCTATACAAGGCAGGATACTATCTCCTACACCTATAAATACAAGTCGTAAATCACAATTTTTTGGTCTCATTTTTTGACTCTTAACTATTTTCAATTGATTTACTCTCATAAAATATCAATAATTACTCTCACGCTATAAAGCCTTCGCCGGTGAAGCCCGATTTAGTTTATGTATTTGTTCATCCTTTTCTGGCTATTCAAGTTATCAAAAATATTCGAACCTCTGAAATTGGACTATGACGGAACAAATTTTTGATAGCTTTTTTATAAACAACGTGACAAATTAATACCCCTTTGTCCCACCTTAGTTTATAAAAATAATCATTTCGGATGTAATACACCATCTCGTTTGCACCGGTGTGAATTGGATTGTACAGGATCGTACCGCCCTTAAACGCATCGTATTGATTGGTATACACCGGTTCGCCGAAACAAAAAAAAATAATTTTTAAAATTTAAAAGATTCCTTTTTTTAAATTTTTTTTACAGATTTTGACTATAATCATTAATTTTATTTTATTAAATATATATGAAAGAGGTTTTTAATTGGATTATGAAAAAAAAAATGTTAAATAACTGTCAAATGTATCAATATATTATAAATGAATAAAAATAAAATAAAAAGTGGAGTAAACCAGGTATGGTACGCCAGTATATTTCGATATCGGTACATACCGTTTCAGTGAGCAAATTGGTGCGTTTACCGGAACGAGATTGACAATTATGTTGATAAGTACTTTCTCTTTCACATCTCAAATTGGACTAACCTTTTTGACGTGATAATTAAGAAAAGTGAGGTAGGAAAGAGATATTGTAATTTGAAAATTAAATTAGGAGAGAGAATGAGTGAAAAAAATAATAAAAATTCTTTGTCATTTTGAAAAGTTTGGTTTGAAAGGGAACGAAACAAAAAGGAAATAAGTACGATTTGAGCAGGAAGGAACGGAGGGAAGGGAGTATATTTTGTTGTATTACTTCTTCAATTCCATTCATACTAGTTAGGCAAAATCTCTTCATTAAATAAAAATAAAATAATTGTCTTGTTAAAAATACTTAGACATGTCCGGTTCACGGTTCGTCAAAAATCAAAACCGTTTATAAACCGTTAACTCATGGTTTACGGTACGATTCACGGTTCATGGTACGGTTCACCGGTTCATCTGGTTCATCTTTTTTTAAAAAATAAAATATTTTGAGCAGTTTTTAGACAATTTTTTTTTCAAATTTTGTTTTTTTTTTCAATTTTTTGATGCATTATAAATTATTTTACTTTACATAAGTATTAAGAAATTTTTAAATTTCATATTTTTATATGAATTAATGGGTGAAATTAGACAATTTTTTTTTTTTAAAAAAAGGGACGGTATCCTTATAATTTTATTAATATTAAGCAAATTTACATGGAGGGGGACAACCAACCTTACCCTTTTATAATTAAGGCAATATGAACCGCGGGTATGAACCGTATGAACCATCGGTTTCGAAGCCTAAACCGCATATGAACCGTAAACCGCCGGTTCACGGTTCACCAGATTTAACGGTTCATCCGGTTCACGGTTTTCAACGATTTTTCAAAGATTTAAAACCGCCGGTTCATCCAGTTCAAACATGAATCTTGGGCATGTCTATCTACACCTTCTTTAAATGTGAGAGTTATACTATCAAAACTAAAAAAAAAAAAAAAAAAAAAAAGACCAAATGTTACTTCATTGGGTATATAATGGAAAAGTAGTTCACTAAATTGAATTGATTTTCTATATGAAAAAAAAAATTGGGACAACTAAAATAAAAATGTCAGTATAAATGGTGGGGTTGGGGATAAAATACTAATGTATCTCTAATACTAATTAGTTTCCTTCTTCACTTTTTTTTTCCTAAACCCAAAATCATATAAAAAAAAAAAAAAAACAAAAAAAAACAAACGCGTTTCTCCTTAAGTTTAGAAAAAACGTGTTTTGATTCCCCCGTTAGTGCCAGTTTTAGAGTAACAAAGTGTCAGTGTAAAGAGTGTCGGTGCATATATTATTAAGTGTTAGTGTAACAAAGTGCCAGTGTAAAGAGTGTCAGTGCATGTATTATTAAGTGCCAGTGTTAAAGCCTGTTTGGTAAAACTGAAAATTAAGCTATAAAAAAGTAGAGCTGAAAAAAAAAAGAGTTGAAATCATTAAGTTGCTGCATTTTAAGAGTTTATAATTGATTGGTAATGACAAGTTACATATATCTGAATTTAATCAAAATTTCAACTAACACTCAAAATTTTGTTTAAAACATTTTCTTCTCACTTATATTTTCCTTCATATATTTCCAAATAAATAGTCTTATTTTTTAAAATAACAAAAATTATATTCCAATAGTTAAAAAAATACAAAAGAAATAAATTATCATTTATAAAATAAATATTATGAGTTTAATTATCAAACTATTTTATTAATTAGAACAAGCAAAATAGTATTTAAGTATTTTAAACATGGCCTATAAATAGAAATAAAACATATCTGAAAAAAAAAATTAATATAGTTTATATGAGAAAATAAATAATCACAACAAAAGAAAGTTTTAGGTATAAAATATAAAATATGTTGATAGATGGATTTGAGCTCATTCCTTTTTTTTTCTCGTTTTCCCTCTTGCCTTGTTAAGACACCTACTCCTAGCTTAAAATTAATGGTTTTTTTTTTAAGACATTCTTAATTGTTTAAGTGATTTGATATTTTCTTATCAAACAAGCTTAATTTTATAATATCTTAAAATGTTCCAAATTAAGAGCTTAATTTGGATACCAAACACACCCTTAGTGTAAAATAGTAACCGTGTTAGTGTAACAAAGTGCAAGTGTAAAGATTACAAGTGCATGTATTATTAAGTGCCAGTGTTAGAGTGTGTTTGGCAACCAAATTAAGCTCTTAATTTGAAACATTTTAAGAAATTATAAAATTAAGCTTGCTTGATAAAGAAATATCAAATCACTTAAATAATTAAGAATGTCTTTAAAATAACTATTAATTTTAAGCTAGGAATGGGTGTCTTAACTAGGTAAGAGGGAAAAAGAGAAAAAATGGAACGAGTTCAAATTCATATATAAACATATTTTATATTTTATACCTAAAACTTTTTTTTGTTGTGATATTTTATTCCCTCATATAAACTACTAGCGCATGCCCGTGTCCAAGGCCACGTGAGATTTTTTTTTTTTTCTATTTTCTTTTAATTTAATTTTTTTTTAAGGGCAAGTATGTCGCACGACATATTAATTTTTTTAAAATTTAATGTGGAGCTCTTTTTACAAAAATTCAAATTTTAGAGGGAAAAGTTATTTTTGAAAATTTATGCCATGTATGTCGCACGACATAGTTTAAAATTTTTTTTAAGGGCAAAACGGGAAAGGAAGTGAATAGTGAGGGCAAAACGGTAAAGTTGGCGATTGGAACTGTTCATCAATGAACAGTAAGATTCCTGCTTTGATTTATACTATAGATATTCAAAGATTTTTTTTCAGATATGTTTTATTTCTATTTGTAGGTCATGTTTAAAATACTTAATTTTTTTTTTCGCATAAAGTTCACTCAAGTTGAGTAAAAAACATCAAACTAACATTTATTATGAGACTAATGAATTATGATTAAAAAATATTTAAATACTATTTTGCTTGTCCTAAATAAAATAGTTTGATAATTAAACTCATAATATTTATTTTATAAATGATAATTTATTTATTTTGTATTTTTTAAACTATTGAAATATAATTTTTGTTATTTTAAAAAATAAGACTATTTATTTGGAAATATATGAAGGAAAATATAAGTGAGAATAAAATGTTTTAAACAAAATTTTGAGTGTTAGTTGAAATTTTGATTAAATTCAGATATATGTGACTTGTTATTATCAAACAAATATAAACTCTTAAAATTCAGCAACTAAATGATTTCAGCTCTTTTTTTTCAGCTCTACTTTTTCAGAGCTTAATTTTCAGTTTTACCAAAGTGCCGGTGTAAACAGTGTCAGACCAGTGTAAAGAGTGCCAGTGCATGTATTAATAAGTGCCAGTGTAAAAAAGTGACAGTGTTGGTGTTAAAAAGTGTCAGTGTTAGTGTAAACAAATGACAGTGTGAAAAGTGACAGTGCATTTATTATTAATTGTTAGAATAAAAGAGTGTCATTGTAGGATAAAAAAGGGAAAAATTCCGTTAGAGCGCTTCTGCCAAGATTTTTTTCCTCTTAAAAAAAACTTTTTTGTAAATCTCAAATAATGAGTTATCCCCAGATTCAAATTCCCCATACACCCCCTAGGCTCCCCCTTCCCTCACTTCATTTCCTCTCTTCTTCCCATTTTAATCTCTTTACTCTCTCTCTCTCACACACAGAGTAAAATTTCTCTCTCTCTCAACCATCTCCGTTCGGCGACCTCAGGCGACGGCGTTTCTCCTTTCTTCCCTTCATATTTTCTCTAGATCTTCTCTTTCGTCTCCGGCACGCGCACTCTCACACGCTTACAAGTCTCAATCCCTTGATCTACTCCGACATCAACTTCTCCGGCGAGCCCTTTCATCTTCTCTAGCGGCTCTCGACTTCTCCGGCAACGACTCCACGGATGTCAATCTCAGATCTGGTGTGGAATTTGATTGTTATTTCTTCTTGTGGAATGTTGGAATCGATTGTTCCTTCTCACTGTCGGAAGGTAATCCCTTTCTCCTTTAACCCACTTCATAAATTCACCTATTTTTTCTGTTACTGAAGTGGAAGAATATGAAGGGCATAAAAGCCACTTCATAAATCAAAGAACAAGAGTAGCAGTAAACCTGCAAAAAGGAAGAATATGAAGGGCATAAAAGCCAAATGATTCTATTTTTGAACTTTTTTTTGTAGTTGCAGTTAGCTTTCTATTTATGTGTATTTTATGCTTCTGTTTTTTGTCTGTAGCATAAATGTTATTTGGGTCAAACTTGCCATGTAAATCCCTTGGCATTTAAAAAAAAAAAGTGGACAGGGAAATCTAAACAATTCAATTTCTGTGGCCACAAGTTCACTTTACCCTTCATTGCTCAATCAAACTCAATTGTTCAGCAAACTATTTTTTTTATTAAATTTGATGCATTTAGGTAGATTTGATTATATACTGGAGTTGAGACTCTAGCTGATAGTACTTTCCTCCCAAAATGATTGTCCTTTTTGGTTATTGTTATTGTTCTGATCAAGAAACAAATAGACAATCATTTTTGGGACGGACAGAGGGAATACTAGGCTACCCTATTGCAGTGTCAAGAAATGAGGATGCTTGGTGCATATGATATTTGTTCTCTTAGTTCCCGAAATCAGTTGCATATTATGCTAATTCGCACTCACGTGTTCTTCACTTGCAGGGACATGACATTATGACTCACCTATGAAGTATTAGAGTGAATTATTATGCTTCACCCCTTCGTCAACATTGTTCTAAAGTTCCATATAGATGTAACAAGCTACTTTTCACGAGACCCCGTATACAAAAGTGCTCCTTTATAAGTAACACATAAGACTTTTTCTGTATGCTTGCAATTAGATATTCTTCTTATATAAGTCTTATAATTATTATACGAGACCTATCTGGTTGGTTTGTGAACTCATAATTTGCAGGTCTTATGACAATGTTATAAGACCTACAATTGTCTTTTAAGTTAAGGTAATGTATAAGTCTTATAAGTAACATATAAGACTTTTTCTGTATACTTGCAATTTGTTATTCTTCTTATATAAGTCATATAATTATTATACGAGACCTATCTGAATGGTTTATGAACTCCTAAATTGTAGGTCTTATGACAATGTTATAAGACCTAGAAATGTCTTATAAGTTAAGGTAATATATAAGTCTTATAATTGACTTATAAGAGTTGTAAATGTGTAAATTATAAGAGTAATTCATTATTATTAAAAATTTTGATTTTTTTTTGTTGAAAAATTTGTCTTATAAGTCAATTATAATAGAAAAAGTAGTCTTATAATTAATTTATAAGAGTTTTAAATGTGTAAATTATGAGAGTAATTCGTCGTTATTATTGAAATTTTTAATTTTTTCGATTGAAAAATTTGTCTTATAAGTCAATTATAAGTGACAAAGTAGTCTTATAATTAACTTATAAGAGTTGTAAATGTGTAAATTATGAGAGTAATTCGTTGTTATTATTGAAATTTTTGTTTTTTTTGGTTAAAAAATTTGTCTTATAATAAGTCAATTATAAGAGACAAAGTAGTCTTATAATTAACTTATAAAAGTTGTAAATGTGTAAATTATGAGAGTAATTTGTTGTTATTATTGAAATTTTTGATTGAAAAATTTGTCTTATAAGTTAATTATAAGAGACAAAGTAGTCTTATAATTAACTTGGGTCATACTATATACAAGGCATGAAATTTACAAGGCATGTGCAAATAACCAAAATACCCTCATATATATACTTAAAAAAAAAACATCCCTTCCCTCCACCATTTCAAACAAAACACCGTTCTTCTCTCTCTCTCTCTGCGCGGCTCTCTCTCTCTCAACACACACGGTGAATCAACGGACCACCACAACACCACCACCATACACAACAAAATGAAGAGAAACAAGCTCCCTATCACCGGTGGAAAGTCCGGAGCCGCCTCTTCTACCGCCGCTCCAAAAGTAATCTAATTTCTAAACCTAAATTTCAATTTGAAAACCCAACATTAATTTTATGCCTAAAATCGATTATATAATGCTTAATGTTGTTTAAACCTATCCTAAATGGTTCTAATTGCGATTTCGTAACATAAATTTGGGTTTTTTGTTTGAATCGGATACGAATTCGTGTGCCTAAAATTTGAAATTGTCGGCGTGTGTTTCGTATGAACACACACGAAATGGTCACCACATTTCGTGTAATGGCACACGAAATGTAAACTGATTCATCAGTTTACATTTCGTGTGCCAATACACGAAATGTTGGTGACCATTTCGTGTTGTAGTACACGATATACTTTCCACATTTCGTATATTAGGACACGAAATGTAAATTGATTCATCAGTTTGCATTTCGTGCTCTAATACACGATATGTGGTGAGGTTTCTCGTGTCTTTATACACGAAATGATCACCAACATTTCGAGTATTTCCACACGAAATGTCAACTGATTCTTGAAAATTAATTGTCTCTTATTTAATTTTTTGTAGGGACGTAAACCTGCGACTGCCTCTAATAGAAAGAGGAAGGCCGAGGAGGCAGCTGCAGCTACAGCAGATAAACGGAGCAAAAAGAAGAACGACAAGAATGTCGTGATTGAACAGATTGTGGATGATGAGACAGATAGTGAGGGTAGAGATTCTAGTGCGGGGTCGGAGGAGGATTCATCTTCTCGTACTCTTTCCCGAGGTGCATCTGTGCATGAGGCACATTTATCTAGTGATGAGGAGGAGGAGGAGGAGGAGGAGGAGGTGGAGGAGAGTTTATCTGTGAGGCCTCGCAAGAGGCGGGAGACACGGGCCAGAAAGGGGAAAGGGGCTAAGGATGAAGAGTGGCAGCTTAAGAGTAACCCCGGTGGCGGCCCGGAGGAGGTTGATTTGTTGTACGGGTTTGGTCATCATCGAGCCCGTAAGATATGGGAGAACGCCACTTGTGAGCCGGTGTTGAAGCGCCAAACGAGGCAGCAGATTCTAGATAAGTAAGTATATGATTTGACTTTTTGTTAAAAAAAAAATCAAAATGGGACTGTTTTTCTGAAACAGAGGAAGTATTAATTATAATGTTTTGTTTGGAATCAACAGGTTCTCGCATGCTTTTTTACCGGAGGATGATAGAGCTTGGTGGGCTCGTGTTCAGGGTACCGGCCTCCATTACCTACATGATGCTACCATTCGCCGACCTAGCATGGCGCTCCTAACGGCGTTTGTGGAACGGTGGTCTCCCGAGACTAATACCTTCCACAACGTAACCCCATACCCCATCACCCCTATCTTTGGCCCAGATTTCAAAATTGCACCCAATCTTCTTCGTACTAGTCAACCTCACATCTTTAGTTTTTCCGGACCTGTACTTGCCACCAAAATGGCATACAATCTTCGCGTAGCCTAGGATCTTGCCACTTGTCTTCCTCGAATCTCCTATAGAAAGGGTTATATTTTGACGGGCCGTGATATCTCGTACGTGTTTAACAAGATCATCCCTATTTGAAAATAATAGGTATGTATCGAATTGATCACTGACATCCGGTCCCTACAAATTGTATTACCATCAATTAGAAAATTGCACAATAAACAACAGGCTGTATGACATTTCGTGTAACATTATACGAGATGTTACTGGAACATCTCGTGTAACTGTACACGACTTAAACGCATTTATCTCGTGTGACATAATACGAGGTAATACGCCATCACTCGTGTAGACACACACGACAAATAGCATAAAACTCGTATAATCTCACACGAAATAGAGTAATATCAGAATTTAAAAATCCAATCTTGAAAAACAATTTCGTTTCAACATTGGATTTTTATTGCGATTTTGATCAAAACACCAAATATAACTTTAAAAACTTACTTCATTGCTGCTTGGATTTTGATTTTGATGTGGAGAATTTGGTGGCAAACCTTCTTCTTCAAAAATATATTCCACAAGCTCAAGATCAATATGATCATAAAGACTTGGAGAATGTTGTGGAGAATTCATAATATGGTGTTAGATGATTTGAGAATTAATGATAATAATGTGTATAGATTGATGGGTGTTAAAGAATGGTTGTTGTCAAAGTGGGTGCTGCATGGGTGTTAAACAACCGGCTGTATATTGAATGTTAATGGTCGTTACAGGTAGGGTTTGTGGGGGTTTAAGTGTTCTGATTTGAGTATATCTCGTGTGACTAAACACGAGATAGTTTGGTACATGTCGTGTAAAATCCACACGATATGTTTGTTGTTTATGGTAATTATATCGTATGAACAATACACGAAATGTAATCTATTGTGTGTCGTGTATTGTTCATACGATATATCTTGCTACCTGTCGTATATTTCCACACGAAACACCTTATAAAAAAGTTAAATTTAATTATAAATAAATGTGGTAGGTTATATGATATTGTATGATGTTGGTTAATTCATATATGTAATCATTGTTTGTTTTCCAACTTATTATAACAATAAACATACAATCTTGATTAACATTTAATACGATTATTTCAAATACTCTCTCCGTTCCACGTGAATGCAAACTTATTTCTATTTTGATCCGTCCCACGTAAATGCAAACTTTTCAAAATGGCAAAGAATATTCACTATTCCACCCACTCATTCTCTCTCCTACTTCACTTTTACACTCACAACATTCTCTCTCCTCACTATTTCTCCCACTCATTCTCTCTCCTATTTAATTTTTCATACTCACAACATTTAACTTTTTCTCTTTCTTACATCACTTTTCCTTAATTCCCACACCCAAAAAGTTAGTTTGCAATCACGTGGGACGGAGGGAGTATATAATCTTGAGCAAGTGACATTCCTCTAATGTACAACTTATCATTAACCTCGTTTGGCAAATCATCGAAACAACTTAACTCGTTATATAACATGTTTAATTAACTCATTATATATAATCTTTATTAGAAATATAACACCATAAATCATTAATTTAATATAATATATGCACATCATAACATCGTCTGTTAGTTGATAAATAAAGTTATATCATTTTTACCTAATAAATGTGATAGGTTATATATGTTATTATGTGTTATTGTATGATGAATTATAACATGTTTAATTACTTCTTTAAATATAATTTTGATTAGAAATATAACACCACAATCATTTCTTCGGGGATTATAAATAAAGTGGTATCACTTAACCGTGATAGGTTATATGATATTGTATGGTCCAATATGACATTTGCTACTTGTCATGCCTCAGTGTACAAAATTTGCTCAATTAACAACACAATTCAATAATTTATCATAGCATATGCGTATCATTAACATCGTGTTGCAAATCATTGAAGAACACTTTCATTTTGAAATGTCGTATGGATATACACGAGAATAGGGCCTCATATCGTGTGTGTTATTACGACATTAATGACAGAGTCAATGTACATTTCGTATAATATCACACGACTTGATTTTTTTCGAAATTGGTCTATGTCGTGTATTATTACACGACATAAAGCCTTCATGTCGTCCTTTCGCACACGACACGCGAGGGGTAAGTTTTGCCATTATTGATGCCTTGTATGTAGTATGCCTTGTATATAGAATTTACCAATTAACTTATAAGAGTTGTAAATGTGTAAATTATGAGAGTAATTTGTTGTTATTATTGAAATTTTTGGTTGAAAAATTTGTCTTATAAGTTAATTATAAGAGACAAAGTAGTCTCATAATTAACTTATAGGAGTTGTAAATGTGTAAATTATGAGAGTAATTCATTGTTATTATTGAAATTTTTGATTTTTTTGGTTGAAAATTTTGTCTTATAAGTCAATTATAAGAGACAAAGTAGTCTTATAATTAACTTATAAGAGTTGTAAATGTGTAAATTATGAGAGTAATTCATTGTTATTATTGAAATTTTTGGTTGAAAATTATCTTATGAGTCAATTATAAGAGACAAAGTTGTCTTATAATTGACTTATAAGAGTTGTAAATGTGTAAATTATGAGAGTAATTCGTTGTTATTATTGAAATTTTTGATTTTTTTGGCTAAAAGTAGTCTTATAATTAACTTATAAGAGTTGTAAATGTGTAAATTATAAGAGCAATTCATTTTTATTATTGAAATTTTTGATTTTTTTTTTTGCTTAAAAATTTGTCTTATATGTCAATTATAAGAGACAAAGTAGTCTTATAATTAACTTATAGGAGTTGTAAATGTGTAAGTTATGAGAGCAATTCGTTGTAATTATTGAAATTTTTTTTTTTTTAGTTGAAACATTTGTTTTATAAGTCAATTATAAGAGACAAAGTAGTTTTATAATGTAAAAAATATAAAAAATGGAAGTATTTTTGGAAAGGCTAAAGACTGTTGTGATGATCTGAAAAAAATGTCTTATAAGTCAATTTTTAATCTATATTTTTTGAGACTGAAGTGATCAAATCGAAACTATTCTGAATCTAATGACTGATTCAAAATATGTGAATGCCTAGTGATCAATATATAATTTTCAAACTTTCAGTGACTAAAGTATAATTTTGTATTTTGGACTTGCTGTTGTTCAGAAGAGGCTGTAACACGTTGTCAGCACATGCAAGAAGGGCATTAACGTCATTGTGCCAAGAAGGGGTGTTTTTGGGATTTTCAAAATGTTATTTCCTAAATCGGGTTTAAATCTCACATGAAGGACCCTAGATAAAGTGGGCCATAAAAAGTATCAGTGTTAGTATAAAAAAGTGACAGTGTGAATAGTGCCGGTGCATATAGTATTAAGTGACAGTATAAAAATGATTTTGTCCTTGATATTAGAAAAAATTGCGTTTTTTATAAAACCAACTATTTCTAAAATTAATGAAATATAATAATCTTTTTATATAGTGAGAACGAATGATACGTTTACGTGTGTAACACTACCATTTGATGCTAGAAAAAGACAATGTTATTGAGTGTTTTCTGTTTTTTATTATTGTCGTAGTAAAGGCAATAAACTCCATCTTTTTTAATAAATATTCATTTTTCATTTAAACGATTTTTTGAGAAATGTATGAAAATTGAGTACAAAAGAAAAACATAAATACTCATGCTATATCCACTTCACATTCTTTTATATCGTAAATATACATTGGAATATATAGTTTTTAGAGTGAATATTTAATTAGGGACAAATTCTTTTGGAAATTGTATGCTCATTAATTTTATATTATTTTTTTAATATTGGACATTCAATTAGGATGAATGGAGCTTTATACTATGGATGACCAAAACCGGTTCCGGCCCGGTTCCGGTTCGGAACCGCCGGTTCCGGTTCGGAAAATGTATGAACCTTAACCGGCCCGGATTGTTCACGGTTCCGGTTAATCCGGTTCCGGTTTTCTCCCCGGTTCGTCCGGTTCCGGGCTTTTCCGGTCCGGTTCCGGTCCGGTTCTATTGAAAAACAATGAATTTCGTCCGGTTCACGGTTCCGGTTCCGGTCCGGTTCACCATTTTTGTGACCCTTAACCGGCCCTTATCCAAACCGGTTCCGGTTATCCCGGTTCCGGTTTTCGTGACGGTTCATGGCGGTTCCGGGCTTTTCCGGTCCGGTTCCGGTCCGGTTTTCCGGTTCCGGTCCGGTTCCGGTCCGGTTTGGCCATCCCTACTTTATACCAGAAGAAAGGAAATGATAGCTTGTCCATCATCTTACAATACCCTTTATATTTCCTCCACCATCCTATCCTATCCTATCCTATCCCACACCTACCCCACTTCTACCCTATCACCACCCTAGTCTATCATCATCTTACCTTTTATATTTCACCCATCACCCTATCCTACTACTATCCTACCCTATCCCACACCCACCCACTTCACCCATACTAATCTCCACCTCCTACCCTACCACCCACCTCCATCACCCTACCCCACCATATCTCTTTCAATTTATCTCAAATTTTATTTTTATCGAAAAATATTTTCATTAAACACATGAAATTTTTTCGAAAAACATTTCCTTACCAAACAATCGAGAACATGTTTATTTTATTTTCTGGAAAACATTTTCATTTTCTAAAAAACATTTTACAGGAAATCATTTTCCGAAATTCATTTTACGCGAAACAAACGAAGCCTAAATACATACGCATTCATTTTTGCCCAACACACTGATTCTGCTAAATATATTACAAAATTTATCCGAAAATACCTAAACCTCCGTTACTCTTAGAAAAATGGTTTTCCCTTAATTCCCCAATCGTACATCGTTAAAATCCCCATTTCTCCCACTAACCCACCCCTTAACAAAATTCCCATTTCAATTCCACCCAACTCTTCCTCAAATCCACCATCACCCGTTACTCATTCAAAAACTCTAGTATTTTGATACTTACCAAAAGATAGTGCCAACGATATATGGCACCTACCATCTACCAATGTAGAGACAGAGATAGTGTTGGGAAAAAAATGAATACGTATTTGGAATAGAAATGTTAAAACTGATAAAAATAAATAAAGTTAAAACCAAAAGACAAGGGGGATCAAAACGTCCGTAGGCCAAAAAATAAAATAAAATAATTGTAAGAACTTGTGTCATAATGTCAAAATATACCTTTCACGAATGCTTACTTACCATAATGCATTTTCAAATAATGAAATATAATAAAAAGATCTAACTTATTGAAAACTATTTCAAGATTTAGTAACCTAACTCCTTCACTGTTAAAAACTGTCTGCAAATAAACGAAGCTGAAGCCACACAACACCAATTCTGTGAATAAATGAAAAGAAAAAAAAGAATCTTCCTGGCCCAGGAATCACTCATGTATTGGTCTTTAAGCTATAACCCTTGACCACTAGGAGGACACTTACCCTTCTGTTAGTAAAAGAAAGGGAAAGAAAAGATGGGACCCTAATTTTGGGGGACTAAGGCGACCACCTCACCTTTTCACAAGGCCGGACCTGGCCATATGCAACAAATTTTACTCCCAATCTCAATTCTAGAGAACGGTCACGTAACCATTGGAAAACACATTCAACAAATAAGAGAACGACTCAAGGAGCCGATTCTTTGCAGCATAAAGATTGTTAATTTACAGGGAAAAAAAAGAAGGTACCTACTCGGCCAAGCTCAAAATTGAACCATTTACAGTTTCCTCAATCTGCCATACACTAAATGAATAATTCCGTAAGGAAAATAATAGTTTGTGCACTATATAACCAGAAAGTTAACTAGACAGATGGATGCAGTACAACAGGAGCAGAGCAACGTCCAGGGGTAGGGAGTTCCTTGGATAGAAACAAATTAAGTTGCCACGTACTCCCTCAGTCCCAAAATGAATGTCAAAAAAAAAAATTCAAATTTTCTCTTGATAGATCGAGAACAAATTTGAAATTTTTTTGGACATTCATTTTGGGAAAGAGGTAGTATTTCAGTATTGGTCGTCCTTCGGATTTTGAGGATTCATTTTATAGGAAGAAATTTAGCTGGTGTTTAGTTGCTCTTCACTATTCTGTTCATCAAGTCATGATAGTAAAGTAATACACACATAGGTTGTCCAAAAATGCTGAAAACGCACCAGAACATCATATTTCCCACCTGAGATGGAGAACAGAAAATAAATAAGTAGACATTTGAGACTTTTGCCTCTCCACGTATAAATGATTCAAGAACAAATTTGAATTTTGGACATTCATTTTGGGACTGGACAGAGGGAGTAAGAAACAATTAAATTTTATCATGCAAATAAAGTTGCCAACTTCATTTCCAACCCACATAAGCAATACATATGCCATAAACCTTTAGGGGGTTATGCAGACCTTTCTGCTGCGGATCAACAACATACACTCTTACCTCACTCACTTGGTAGAAATAGCGTACACCCTCTGGTCCAAAAAAATAAAAACTCCCACTTGACACGTCAACTTTTTACTGGATCACGACTTGCTTGTACCTTCTTAAAATACACTATGATTTTTGTCGTTTATAGAAATGGGACAATTTTTGAGGGCGAGCATTGGCGCAACGGTTAAGTTGCTCCTTTGGTGACCATAAGGTCACGGGTTCGAACCTTGGCAAACAGCCTCTTGGCAATTGTCAGGGAAAGGCTCTAGCAAATGGTTCCCTCTCACAACCCCCGCTTGGCGCACCGGGGTTTGCTCTTGCCCAATAGAAATGGGACAATTGTTTAGGGGACCTAACAAATAGGAAAGTCAGACTTCTTTTAGGATGGAGGGCATATATTAAAATATCAGAATACTAGTAATGAAATTTCCTTTCCTAGGTGTCCAACTTAAAATTTGATAGAATGTTATATGACACCGAGCGATGGGCCAGAAAACAGTGCCACATGCACGTTCTAAGATGAATGTGTCGAAAATATGTATGTTACGATGGATGTGTGGTCATACAAGAAAAAATAGGAATGGGGTGATTAGGGAGGAAGTATAAGTTGCATCCATTGAAGATAAGATGAGATATAATCACCTGGGGTGGTTTGGCATGTGAGATAGAGACCAAGTACTGCAACGGGATAGGAGGCTTGAAAAGTGTAGAAGTGATAAGATGGCGAGGGGTAGGAAAAGTACTAAGAAACATGGATAAGTGTGATTAAAAACGATATGAGTCTACTTTGAAGAAGATATGGCGTTGGAGAGGACTGAGTGGGGAAAAAAAATCATGCGGATGATGGGGTTTGATTTTTTTTTCTTTTTGTTTTCTCGGATTTTCTTCACTTATTTCTTCTTTTTAATTTTTTTAATCATCTCTCAACTTTATTGTTGTGTTTCTAAATGAGTCTATACGACGATTCATATTAGGCATTTGGAATTAAGGTTTTGTTTTTGTTGTTATAGGAGGGCAAGGACCTACGAAGCTCATACCGCTAATGGAGCGAACCCATAAGCAGGTTGAGGAGTTTTTTTATTACTATTATTTTTGTAGATCTTCCTAATTCTTCAAATGCATTTACTCCAACTATGTTTATATGCGTTTGTGTGTGTATCCGATTATTGACTATTAACTCCTTGTAGTACAAAATGCTTTGGGTTAACCACCTTCCATTCATCACCTTAACCAAAAATCATGAAATGACATTATGTGATCAATAAAATGACTAAAACATACCCTTTCAGCCAAAATACATTTCGTCTCTTTCTTAAATCAAAAAAATATTGTTATCTTGTACATACATTTTATGTACGAATATATAATTTGCTATCCTTTCTTCTATAGCAAGCAATCACCCACCCAAATCTTCAATCCCTACCTTCATCTCTCACCCTTTTTCGGGTTCACCAAAGCGTGTAGCCCCTCACCTCCACCAACTTTCATTTCTTCACTCACTGAGTGTGCTTCCCCATTCATATGCCCCAACAACTATCGCAATACCTCATACTTTCCACATACATCATCATTGGCTTCTTAGGGCTTCTCTAGCACCACAGCTCACTCCTACAACCGCAACCAAATTCTTACATCTCACCACCCTCTATTCATACCCCTCTACTGTGCATCCCTACCCCCCCCCAACCTTGTACCTCCAGACAGGAGAATTCTTATTCCATAAAAATAAATGAAAAAAAAAGTATCCATCCTGTGTCAAATAATTTATTAGTTCAAATCAAGAAAATGGAAACCACCAGAAATTAGAAGGAAAGAATCTTGGGCAGAGACGCACCAATTTTCTTGCTAATTAACTTTCCTTATCTGGTTGACATATCCAAGATCTGATTACACATCCTCCCCAGTGGTTCTTCAATCAATTAATTACAGTTCTTGTACCTCTATTCTTCTAAGCATTCCTTGAAATTGATGATCCTCGAATGAGTGGCATGGAGAAAGAACGATCAAACCGGAGCACTCTAAGATCGAGAAGAGGTAGTTTGACTGAATTATAAGGGCTCAGAGAGACACAGAGAGAGACCACCAGGACTTTTCAGTTTCAATGCCAGTATCTATTTAGATAGTTAGATCTACCTCTGATGGTGGTGGTGTTAAGAGAGGGTGAGGTGAGGTCAGGGTGGATGAGAGAAAAACTCACTCAAAAACCTATTTTCAGTCTGGCATATAAACCAACAAATGACAGTTCGCCCCCATTTAAATTTGATATGTATTTCCAAAAGCTCAGTTTACACGCGGGCCATTGAGTCATTTCAAATGCCTCTATTACTCTAACCTTTTGTAAGTTGGTTTCCCTTAATGTCATTATGAACAAAAGTAGTAGGCTAATACTGATTGCAAAAGGCAATAAAAATGACGACATACCATAGAATTCCTGAACTTATCTTGCAAGTAATTTGTGACCATTACCAAGGGAACCTGATCCAAGAAAGTAAATATCATTATCATTAATGAGCCTTGAATTTGATAACCTTATGATATCCCATAGAGTATAGAGGCTAAAACCGGGATTTCCCTAGAGGGTAAAAATATTGCAAAAGTTACAATACATCAAACTGTAGTTAACTTCCGCCTAAGAAAGGAGTGTTGAGCTGAGAGACAGACCCAGGGTTCATAGACTTTTGGGGGAGGGGGGGTGATCTTTCCCCAAATGAAAAAAAAAAGGAAAAAAAAAGGAAAAAAATATTAAAAGAGGATTTACTGTATGTTAAACAAACGACATCCCATCATAAAAAATAGTATAAATAATATACACTTAATTTTTTTTTGTTTATTTATAATATTCTAACACTTAGTAATATGTTCAACTAAATAAACACAACAGTCACAAGATTTGGAAATGGCCAAGTGTCATGACTGAGATTTTAATTGTGGGCTCCATTAGAAGTCTGAAAGGTTGTACTGAACAAAATCAAGTAATTAAGAATTTTTATAAAGGAAAATATTGAGGGGGTTGAAGTGTATATCTAGGAGACCTTTGATTTGACCCTTTTGAATTCTTAAGGGGGTTAGGGTAGGGCCATAATAAGATTCTTGGAAAGTTTGGAGTGCACCAATTTGGGGGGGGGGGGTGTTCTGGCCCCAATGGGTCCCCCACATGCTATTTCCTTTAAATATTTTTTGAAACTTAGAATATAGAAACCTTCATTGCTTGTCATTCCCTGTAGGTACATGCAGAAAAAGGACATTACCTGAAGCATAATACCAAAAAATGCCCAAAACTTGAATATGTGGCATGGAACAGCGATACAGAGCTGTAGAAAAAAAAAGAACCGGACTTCAATACCAAATAACTCGATGAACCAAAACGAACTAAAAGGTTCTCGAGAGATATTGCTTCACCAGAAGAAGATGAAGGGACAACGTTATACCTCATGGAAAACAGCAGACAGAAGGAATGCTATCAAAACAGCAGCCCCCTGCATCGCAAGACAATAAGAAGTGAAGTCCACATTGCAAGAACAACAATTGTACCCACTATCAACAACCAAAATTATCTAGGGAGCAGTGTTCCCACTGCATAAATTTTTGGGAGATCCCACTTGATCTATAGCAATCTGGAGCTTGTGTATCAGATTTTAGAGTGAGAATAACCACCAGCCCAAAAAAAAATGTTAACAAAAAACAAAATAATGATAACAATAATAAGATATATTAAAATAAATAGCCACACATATACTTGTTGGGAAATCACGCAGCGGAACGGCCAAAGCTATGGAGCGATTAATAAGAACAACACACACGAAAAATATCACACAAAAGGAAGCACACAAGAATTGTTTACCCGGTTCGTTGCAACAACAACTACGGCCGGGGGCTTTACCAAGCCAAAATATTCTCTCTAATATTTTCAATGATGTTACAAATTTGATTCTAGGCTATCACATGTATTTATAGGATACAATAATCCCTAGTCCTAGGTCAATAAGGAATTTCTTGTCCAAGAAGAAAAAGACTTCTTTCTCTCCGAGTAAAAAGATCCACCACAATTAGAAAACCAAATCCCATCAGAATCCTGCCCAGCCAAAGCTTCCTGGCCTATGCCTACATTCTGTGTCATACGACCTCCCCCGGTAGACGCTGTCTACCGGGATTTGACCAGCCCACTCCATGGGCTGCCCATAGTTTGATTCATGGCCATGATTCTCCCTGTCCGACAAACTCCTTCCTGAGTTGGTTCTTCGTTAGGAATCTTAACCCCAACAATACTAAGCGACCTGCAGCCAGTTGAATAACTCAACCTTAGTCTCCAGGTGTACACACAAAAAAAGGTAATGGAATCTTTGTATTGATCAATAATTGGACATAATCTTGTTGTTCACTCTGGTTAGGCATCAAAACTAAGATCCTTCTCAGACCCCACAAAGTCATCCACTAGGTTAAGCTGTCTCCCATTGACCAAGAGGTGGCAAAGAAGGATCA
This sequence comes from Adenophora triphylla var. japonica, assembly GCA_022495995.1. Taxonomy (NCBI): domain Eukaryota; kingdom Viridiplantae; phylum Streptophyta; class Magnoliopsida; order Asterales; family Campanulaceae; genus Adenophora; species Adenophora triphylla. The sequence continues at coordinate 1,348,176 of JAFEMH010000020.1, forward strand.
TGCACCCGAACAAAATTAGTTAAACAAATGTTAAGTTCAGCCGAGGTGTCAATAGCTAAGCGAGCTTACAAATTCAGGTTTAAGTTCAGCTGAGGTGTCAATGGGTGCTCAATGTCAAGCCCCTGGATGAAAAAACCATTATTGGAATGGTGATCATTCTCGTGACCACGTAATGGCACGCTTTCATATTCTTCCTTTATGTGGTCAACAATAGACAACAGTGTCTCCAAGTGTTCAAGTTTCTATAACAGTAAAATATTCCCAATATCCTAAGGACTGGAGACCTGTCAACTTGACAGTGTTAGTAGCTTAGGGTGGTAAAGACTTCTACTGTGGCATAGAAGGAATGAATAGACTTTCTTTCACCCTTAGTTCATACGAGAACGGTTGCTAGACTTACCAGATGAATAAGAAATATCTTCTCAGAAGAATTTTATGATATCTGAAGTTTAAGGTCCTGATTTCAGGTTTAATAACTAGGGCTACAGAGAAGTAAAAGAGTGGAAATAGACCCTTATGTCTCCATTAACAACAGATAAATATGATAAAATCTGCCCATGGTTCATATCTGCTTCATCTCATGGAGGTTCATTTACTGGAACTGGATAATAAGTAATAACAAAGGCAATTGATATCCCGGTTCATAATTTAAGAGTACAGAAACAGTAACAACGCCATTATTACTCATGTTAAGTTACTAGTAATGCAAAACGGATAGAAACTGCTGGAAAAGAAAAAAAAACAAAAAACCCAAAAGAGTGGTCAACTACCTTTGGTATTCCATTACGCAAGCATGGAAAGTAAATATGTCGAACCATCCATCTATGAACAGGCTGCAATCAGTAACAGTAACAGTAACAATCAGCACTGCATTAAGGGGCCTAACTCAAAGAGGATGCAAGAAATAGGAGAAATTTGTGTGAACAGACAAAAACTTGCATGCACAATTTCAGTCCTCAGAACTGGCATCTCTACCACATAAAGAACGAGAAAAGAAAAGCTTATAAAAAGCATCACACATTCCAACCCCCCCCCCACGGAGAGTATGTTTATTGGGTGCCACGCACACATCACAGGGTGTTTCTATAGGTTCAAGATCCTATTACAAACATAAACAGCCTTGGTCTGAACCACACTTGGTCCAGGAAAGTAAAAACATTACACAACCTTGAATACTGGGCAGTGGACAATCACAAAGAAAACAGAAGTAACACCTAGTAGTACAACAATTAGAAACTGAGTAGGACTTACCATATTCCACATTCTCCAGTACTGACGACAGCAATGACGCAGAACAGACATGTGAACAGGATCCAAAACATTATTTAGCAAAAGGAGGATGAAATAAATTATGATTGATAAGCAATAAATCATTTCCAATTTACCTCCTCAACTGTTTTTGCATTCCACCAATCTTTATAGAATTCACGATCACCAAAGCAAAGAAGCTCCGCAAGAATATTTAACCTATATTGACAACACTGTCAATTAATATAACTAAAACAACACTAGTAAACAGTTGAACGTTATACAACAACAAAGCCTTAGTCCCAAAATCATACTAAGTTTCTAGGAAATAAATTGCGGATGGAAAGAGACATTGAAGAAGCTTTTATTCCAATAGCTCACAATTGAAGGATCTCAACGAAGCTAACAAACCACAGCAGCCACATATTTTATTCTGATTTCCGGCATAATGGTTTTATAGTTTATTCAAGCATAAGAGGAACTTTCAGACCTCGTCATTACAATTATATCAAGTCCTCTACAGCATTACACGTACAAATAACTTTTGGCAGCATTTACTTTTCATTTTAATATTTCACTTGAATCATTCTGCTAAGCTGGTTTACACAAAATAGCAAAGATAAACTGAAACTGAAAGGCATGCTAGCAAACCGAGTATGAAAACATATTCACTCTGAAGAGTAACAATCTCTGCTCCAAAACTTGCACTGTTATGTCCACATTGAGCTCCTCAATCGAAAATATTTTCATTCAAAAGAGCATCACAATTTAGAACTTCAGAACTTCAACAGAGATTAAAGTTACGAAATTGTTCGATTTTCCAACCCATTCGCAACACTCAATCTCCTATTGTTTTCACTTTAATCGGCCAGATGTCGCAATTTAGACCCTTAAACCTTCAGAGTTTGGCAAGGAGAGAAGTTACAAAGCACATATTTGTATATGCTGTCCATTTTGTTTCTCTTCGTGTTGCTTACTATTCATCGAATTAATGTCAGTTATGTTCTCTATACTTGCTGATCAAATTTGTGGAAGCCCAAGCAAATATGGATGAATATAAATATGGGTTGTTCTCGTCAGTTTAGAGCTTAGATGTTTTCAAACCCTTCACATGGTATAGGAGTCTTTTCTATGTCTTGGATGTAATGCTCAAGAACCCTTGGTCTGATGCCTATGGGTCACTAGGTGTGATGTCTAGATCTAATTTATTCTTCCCTTCAACTGAGTTTAAGAAGCTTTAGATTCACCTAAACTACGTAAATCGACACATAATGATGAGGCAATGAATGTACCTGGTATAACAAGTAAGCGCTACCACCCTGTTGAGCTCACACTATCTTAAAACATCATCGTTGCAAGTCATTCTATGCGAAGATCACATAAAACTTAAATGACCCTAGTAATATTCATTTAAGTCCAAGTTTATGCCCCTCGTATGATATATTCCCTCCATCCCATTGATATGTGCACAAGAATGAGTGCACGTGAATTAAGAAGAAATGTGATAAAAGTAGATATTGTGAGTGGGTAGGAGAGAGAAAGGGTAGGAAATAATAATTGGATAGTTGTCGTGAGTACAACAAGTGGGCCCCATTAATAAAGAAGTACTCCCTCCGTCCCACCTAAAGGTTCAAAAAAATTCCCAAAAGGTTGTCTCACCTAAAGATTCAAAATCCCAAAATGAAAGTTTTTATTACTTTTGTATTTGTGGGCTCCACATGTCATACTCACAACAATTATCAACTAACTATTTCCTTCCCCACTTTCTCTCTTGTACCTCGCTTCTTATACTCACAACACTTGCACTTTTTCTTAATTATTGAACCTACTTTATTTTTTGAACCTATACGTGGGACGGTGATGGATGTGGTTTTACCCATCCAAAAGATATGTTCCTAGCTTATTTTCTATTCGAATCCTTGGGAATTTAATGTGTTTTGTAAGTGTTTTGAAAGTGCAGGGGCTGAAGTGCAATTTACCAGAAAATGGAAGCAGGGGCGGAGCCAGGAATGTCCGGAGGGGGGGGGCAAGATTACAAGGGATAATGCCCCCGAAATTTTTTTTTCGGGATAATAGGAAGAAAGACCAAAAACAAAAAAAATGGAAAAAGCCTAACTAATTAATTAAGATTGAAAAAATGTGAGAAAATTAGGAGAAAGAGAAAAACAAAAAGAGAAAGAAATGGAGAGAGAGAGAGATAATAGCAAAGATGAAGGACAAATAAAATTAATTGAAAATGTAGGTAGCAGGGCTCGAACATGGATTTGAGAGGAAACACCAAAGACTTTAACTTCGCCCTCCAATGGCGAACCGCACTTGCTGGTGTTAATTTTGAAGTTAATTATATCTGTCATATATAACAAAAAATATGGGGGGGGCAAAAAAATTCATTATGCACTTGCATTTGGGGGAAATGAGTGCCCTCACTGCCCCACCAGCTCCGCCCTGAATGGAGGTTACAAGCTTGTTTTGGAAGTTTAGAGACCAAATTGCAATCATGGAAAATATGGGAGTAGACTGGTTTTATAAAGTTTAAGGGCCAAAGTGCAAATCTGGAAAGTACAAGGACCAAAGTGCAAAAGAGGAAAGTCCAGTGATCAAAGTGAAAAGCTAGGAAGTTGGAAAAGTTGGAAAAGCAGGAAACAGTCACGACTCGTGCTTAGAAGAATGACTCGTGCCTCCTTTCAGCACGAATGAAATTACGGTCATGAATGAAAACCATCCACCCGCTTCCGCAGTTGCTGTTTACATTGTTTTAAGTTTTTTTATTTTCTTTTTTTTCTTTTCGTTTTGGTTTTAGGTTTCTAGGGTGGAGGATAAATACTTTCTTTTAGAACAATATTTGGGGTTCCAACTTTACTTTTCTTTTGGAGGCTTCAAGCCCTAGCAAGAATTGAAGATTTTTATCAAGATTCCAGGTTTTATTATTTTAATTTATTATTTGTGATTGCTATCATGAATATGTGTGAATATGTGTGGCTAATTTCTTTGTTCATGGATTAGGTATAAACGGTGTCAAAGTTTTATGCTAAAAACTTAATTTCAATTTTAATTAATTTCTTGTTCCTCAAAGTTGTTCTTCATTATATTTAGGGTTTTTATTAGATCATTAACGTGAGTAATAATTACCGGATCAAATTTTGTGGATTACATTTAATCGGTGACATAACTGTATCGAGAAGATCTAGGTTCATGTATTCCTTGGATTTTAATGCAATCTTAAATTATTAAGTGACGTAACTGAAAACTTAGTAATTGAGATTAGAAGAGTTGCAAATCGCACACCAAACCGTCCCAACTCTTGAGTTAGTGAATGAACCCTTGAAATGATTAAATACTATCTTTTATTAATAGCATGCGACACTGTGAAATCCCAATCCATGAATTCTTTTTAATCTGGTAAATCCCTTCAATTTCTTGTTTCTTTTTGTTGCTTGTTCTTTTAAATTTTTGTCCTTAGTCGTTAAACAAATTCAAATCATAACCTAGCATTGGCTAAATAAGCTCGATCTCACTCAGTCTCCGTGGATTTGACCCTTGCTTGTGCATACTACTACAACGGTAGCTTGTACGCTTGCGAGAAATTTTAACTGAGAAAAATATTCATCTGACGGAGGGAGTATTATAAAATTTCCATTTTTGGAAAGTGAGACTTATCAACGGGACGCCCAAAAGGGAAGTTTGTGCACATATTAATGGGCAGGAGGGAGTAGTTGGTTAAGGGGAACTTGCTCAAATTTAAACATACATGACTAGGAGAAGAAAGGGGAGATGATAAACATAAGTCAATAAAGGAGAGTATGGACCAGTTGACAAAAAAGAAGTGCTATTATAAATATTTAGCTAACTAGGTTAAGAAAGTACTTACCATAGATGAAAAAAGCAGTAAAACATACACAGCCATACATATAAGTTTGGCACCGAAAGCTTCAGGACCCGCTCTATGGCATATAAAAAGTTCGCTTTCAGAGGATGTTGAGAATTCTTAACGATTGGATTGATATACTGCAGAGAATTACATACCATGTCAGACTAAAAACTAAAAGAGGGTGAACAAAGAAACAAATTACAAAATGATGTCGTCCAAAATCTGAAGGACTTACTTGTTCTATGATAAATCCCATGAACCCTGTAAATATTACCAACTTGATCAGTTGCCGTACCACCCAACCCTTTCGAACGCATGCAGTGCGAGGATAGCTTGGCTACAAATAAAAATGCCGAAATATGAAGATAACTAAGAATATTTTCAAGACACAAAAACAAATTTACCAAATCATCTAAAAGCTGAAGTTATTATATAGGGACTCAACTATGCCTATCAAGCCTTAACCCTCACACTCATGTGTGACACGTCCACACGTGGAGATAAACAAACATACCACAACCAGCGCATAACAAACCAAACATGGTGCTATCATGCACTCAAAATACTAGGGGTAACAAAAACACCTTGCCAAACTAGAGCTTTGACGCCATACTAAGTGATCAAAGCATTTAAGCTATTATAAAGGGATGCAACTATGTATATCAAGCCCCAACACCACCAGGGTAGGATACTATCGCCACCAAGCGTAGACATAAAAAGGGCAATACAAGACGAAACAAGCCCAAGGAACTCCATTAACCATAATTCATTTGAAGAAAAAAAGTTTTGAAAACAAAATTTCAACTAAAACAAGTAGGAATTAGCCAACTAATAGTGTAACCCCAAACATAAGCAACTGAACTACATGAATGCAAAAGAGGAATCAAGTGCTTACTTGAAACTACCAGACTCAGGACAAGATTTACAGTTCATGACTTTGAATTAGTAAAAGACTTGCACTCAACCTTGGAATACCATTCTATTATTGTGACCCCAACCATTAGCCAAATCTATTATTTACACAAACCATGAAAATTGCTTCTTATATCACCACAAGCAGAATGGTATACAATTCTAATGATTGAATTCCATGTCACGGTGACATAATATGCATTGTTATGCACTAATCTGCTATATTATCCCTTTTTATGTGAAGCGGGAAAATGTAGCAAAATCTACAACACATTAACACAAAGAACATATTTGAACCTCATTGATCAAAAAAAAAAAAACTGTGGCACCAGGTTCGCTCACCTGGTAACATAATGTCGGGGCCACCATGAAGTAAACTAAGCTCTTGAAGTTGGCATCACAAGAGTAGTCCACACCATAAGAACTGGACACCGCTTCCCCCTAACAGTGCAGCCAAAGTCCGCAATCAATTATAAGCAGGATAGTCAGTATTGATTAACAGTGCGCAGGTGCATTTCATTAATTAATCCCTCTGTTTCAAAATAAGTGTAACTTCTGACTCCGCAAACAGATTACAGAACGTGAATTGACTCCATTATAACTACTAGTATGTTTTATATTTTCCGATGTTGTCCATGTGAGCATAGAGCATTTAAATAAGTAATCAGTCAAGGGTAAAATGATAAAAGGGACAGTCTAGAAAAAGAAAGTTTAGAAAGTGGACACTTATTTTGCAGCTGCACAAAAGGGAATTTTGGACATTTATATTCAAACGAAAAGAGCATTATAATTATTTTATCGGCAGAATCCATGAACAATAGGCAATTCTGAACTCATCACCAACAAAATACTGCAGTTATCGCTCTCAACTATGAAAATATGCAGCTGCATTGTGAAACATCCAACCATTACCTTATCAACTGAGCTCGCAAGTGCTCGCATGTCATAATTTGCATGTGCATAGGATACCAACTTCAACCACACGATGCACGCAAAGAGCATCAATGTGACGCCTGATAGAACAGCTGAATCAAAACTGCAAAATGTGATGGAAAAAAAGAAGTAACGGACGGCTTAGTTCTCATCTGCTAACTGACTAAATGATTTTTACAGGTTGCTCTCAACATTTACTCGGCTTTCAATATAAACTTACCACAAAATAAAAGGGAATAGCAACACCACAACAACCCAAAAGTGATTTTGAAAAAAGGTGGAAAGGAAGACCTCTACTTCAAGCAGGTTCCAATTTATTCAGTCATTTATTTTATTAAAATACACTTCTGGTCTCTTTCGATTAAAATTTGAACCCAATCCTCTTTTTCAAAACTTAAATTGGATAGGCTGTTATGGCAGACAGCACTTACAGTGAGAAGGAGTCGACTGTCATCTGGAGAGGTTTTCACCAGAATCTGGGTGAGAGATTTCGGAAGAAAGTTCTCTTGGTTAATTTATAAATTTTGGTTTGTTCTATTTGTTAAATAATTATGAATTATAGGTTGGTTGTGTAGGAAAAAAGTCCTCATCTGGAATCCTTAAGAGAAACGGTGGTTTTTTCAAAACGCATGGAAACAAAAGATTTTCTAATTCTTTCCAGAACAATTCATGATTTTCATAAGTCCAATAAATTGTTTTCATCATTTCACTGCAAAACCGCAGCCACTAGACAAGAAGGGGAAAAGGAATTAACCATTTCAAAATTAAAGATGTCCCCCCCATCTTTAGAGGTCTGAGCTCTACAACATTGAAAAGCAAGTTGAAAAGAAGGGCTAGCGTGGAGTTGAACAATCAAAAACATAGAAAAAGACAACTTGTCCTCTTTTGTATATTCTTCCTTTTAATCAAATAAACTTTTTATAACAAAAAACATAGACAAAGAAGATAAAAACAAATGATCACCTAACATGGGTCCCAAAGGCAGAAAGGCTCCAAAATGGCCCAAATAGCGAAGACATGCTAACTTCTTCTAACCGTGTAATGTCTGTCAAGAGCCAATTCGCCAAGGAAAAAAGTAGAAGAATTTGAAAAGCCAAGGATGTGTGAAATTATTTTCATTCGGGGAAAGAAAGTGGGATTTGATGGATCTTGGGCAGGTAAACTATCTCATTTGATCATAATTCATTATATCAATATTCAACCAGGGTATGACAATGAATCTTGGATAAGATGGCATAGGCACTTGCCTTCTCTTGGGAAGGTCAAGGGTTTGATTCGGGGGAAGAAAGTGGAATTTGATGGAGCTTGGGCAGGTAAACCTATTTCATTTGATCATAATTGATTATATAAATATCCAACCAAAGTAAGACAAGTCATGGCTCAGATGGCATAGGCACTTGCCTTCTCTTGGTAAGGTCAAGGGTTTAATCTCCCCCCCCCCCCACGTTGTATTTAAAATATTAAGTTGGCAAAAAAAAAACCAGGGTATGCCTTTGGACCCAAGGGGGCATAAAGTCATCTCTAATACCCAAGCCCAGACAAATTACCTTCTTATGCAGATGCATTAAAACTACTAGAAATGAAAATAGATATCTAGCCATAGGTGCAGTATAACTGGTTAAAGTAATCGAATAACTAACCTTAGAATCATCAAGACTGGGTAGAGAACAGCTGCTGTGGTTACTATTACGTGCAGAGCAACAACAACCTACAATAGTTGAAAGAAATTTAAGCATTTCTTAAAGGACATTGCGACTAAAAGAAAGAAGCCATGCTACAAATGGCCCACGACTTAAAGGAATAAGAATAAGGGAGGAATCAATATTTATGCATAAGATCCCCTAGCATCGGACAATCAGGAAAATGTCAAAGCCATCCCATGGCATCTAACCAGTAAAACCATAAATGATTCAATGAAAGACTCCAAACCCTATGCAATTCTAGTCTCTTAAAGAAGATATATGAGATGCGAGGATATCTTATCAAATTTGAGCAGTCAAATGTACACCACATGCAAGCATACAAAACCTAGCTCGTTTCAAGATTAACTATGCAGAATCGAAACTCAACTCGACTAGGCCAATACCCATACTACTCAGTGTTGGCTCCAAAAAGTAAAAGACGAAGCGAAATATTGTCCCAGAGTTTTAGAAAGGTCAAAACACTCAGTGAGATATGATTACCAAGAAAAAGGAATATATATATATATATATATATATATACATACATATATATATATATATATAGGAGACACTGCATGCATAAACTTAGTGGTGTGAGGGTATATAGTTGTTTTCATCACCTCAAATTCTCCCTGCCACCCACCAAACAGCATCGTCAGAAGACACAGATGCCATTTATTAAAATAACATACATATAGATTTCCACTAAGTAGGCAAGACGTTGTTGTGTGGATATTTGCACAGAAGACTAGTTAATGAGTTTAACCAGAAGGAAACTGTTAACAATTTAATTTAATGAATAGACATAAAGTCGTTCCTGTGAATGATAATAAAACAAATGAAAATAAGACTTAAATTACTTACAGGTTCAGATATATACTTTTGTCGTACTAACTTCTCAATCATGAATGCAGTGAGCGGGAAGACATTCAGAGAAAGACTGCAGTCAAGAAAAGAAAAGAAAGCTGAAGTCATCCCATGCCAATTAATGGCTTGATTTGTTACTAAGAAGAAAATTATGTAAATGATCTTCCAACCAAACATGAATTGATCACAAGGAAGGAACAAATGCAGTAAAATTACCAGCACATCAGAAGAGGCCAATCTCTCAATTGTCTCGAGCTAAACCAAAAATTTGAACTTATTAACAATCCATACTGCAAAAGCAGATTTGGTCATGCCATCAAACTCAATTAGAATCATGTATATAGCTATTCCAACATGTGCAACAACAGTCATAATAAGCAAGAATAGCAGATGAACATGTAAAAGAAATGCACATACACCCATGTGCAATAAGAACCATGAGTATGAAACAGCGTAAGCAAGAGACCTACGCACGGGCTCACCTTCATCAGATTTTCAATGATAAGCCTGCTGTTTACAGCAACAAGCACCACTATGCAGAGGTTAAACAGACCTGCATGGCTCTGTAACAAGCTACCAATTAGTAAATGAGATTACATTATACGAGCTAACCATATTTATAGATTACTGCAAACAAAAAACAAAATATGAAAGCCTGCTGGACTAAGTCCATGCTCGCCAGGACAGTGACTGGATGAACAATCTTGAACTAAAGGATACAGATCTTGATTGCCCGGAGGCAAACGTCATGTTCTAAAAATAGATAAAAATTGCGAGCTATTGTTGATCGATCAATAATGGTTCAAGGAGCATACAAACATGCATTTTGCCTTCACTATGGTGAGTCTACATCAAGCAAAATATAATAGTTGCATGCAAGCTAACTTCACATCTTCCAATATCAGGACGAGCCCGAGTTTCTAGTCATCAAAGACAACTCAGAAAAGCATCTGCCTCTTATACATCCTGGTGTAATTTTTGTACATAATCTGATTGATAAACCAAGTAAACAAAAACAATAGAGCTTTGCATGCGCACTTCCTATAAGCTCAAATCGTATACAATTACGAGATGCTTGCCCAAGTGGACAAGGCAGAGGAGCTGGAATATTTAATATAAGAAACACGCTATTCGTTCTGTTAACGTATACTTTCTTTTGCAATTTGATTCATATTGATAAGGGAAGTGGAAAACCCTGAATCTTAATTGAGTTAATGATGGAGAAAAGTACTTCGAAGCACGAATTGACATCTTATAGTGTTGCCTTCAAATATTGTGGCTCATGCTAAATTTAGAGTACCATGTCATTCTTAAACAATAATCTCAACACTTATAGCCCCCTCATTATTCTTTCTAGCTCACATTAGAGAAATCATTCCTCCATATGGTGCATTTGTTTGGATACATTGCGAGTTGCTGCACCATAATGGGAAAAATCATCTTCTACTTGCCTTCTTCATCATGTTATCATCCAGCTCATATGTTCATTCTGGACGAGATTTATTCTATCTTTCAGACTATACATATATTCTCCATCTGTTTGCTGACACTTGTTCCGAAGTACTTTTAACCCTGAATTTCCATGTTCCATGTTTCTGTGACATTAATAGCTACCCTCTTACTCCAAATGCAGACTGGTCATCTATAATCATTCACATTAGAATTCTTAAGGCATCTTTCAGGGTATGTACCTAACCCAAACCCCTGCTCACAGACATAAAATGGCCATTTTAACTCTCAAGTTCACCTGTACAACTCACACTCAGACAATTACACTAAACAAGAAGACAAAACTCTAATCACCACCCAAAAAGTGGTAGGCGCTGATTGTGTTGTGATCATTTTATCACCAGTGTAAATTATACTCCCTCCGTCCCACTTCAAGGGTCCTAGGGTAGTATTTCACGCTTCTTAAGAATTTTTTTAAAAAATGAATAAAGTATTGCAAGTGGGTAGAAGATTATAGGAGAGAGAATGTAAAAGTTAAAGCATTTATGACAAAAGTACTTTTTGATTGGTTTTTTTGTAAATATGTTAAAATTACAAGGACATAATGAATGGATTTTTTGCAAATATATTTACATTATAAGGTATAAATGTCTGAAACACTGTTCAAAATTTGTCATTTATGAAATGGGACTCTTAGTTTGGGCCGGACCAAAAGAGAAAGTAGGTCTCTTGAAGTGGGACGGATGGAGTAATAAATTCCATATACTCCTATAGTTCTACCCAGTTGACCATTTGAATAGATTATTTCCAAAAACAATATGCAGATAAAGCCAACAGCAGTTAAAATAGTCGAGCATATATGCACACAAAAAGAATAGTTTAGGTAGGTTATCATGCTCTGCCCTCCGGATTCACTGTGATCAAAAGTTCAATATTGTGCCACCAAATTGAAACTATAATAAGTAGCTTACTTTTAAATTGACCAAATGCAATTAAGTCCTAAAAATAAGAATTAAGCAATCGAAGCACGCTTATTATAATTTATTTATATGTCAGCAAATACACAATTAACAATGGAAAACCTGTTTAAAAATGGCGTCAGAACTGAGAGGACTCTCTTTATTTCTCCGGTGAGCCGGAGCAGACGCCCGAAAAGCATACTTGTGAAATCCTTGCGCTTCTCGATCCTCTCCATTAGAAATAATATTTCCATTAGTCAATTCCGACCGGCCACCAGTAGCCGAATCCCCGATCTCCTGACGATTAGTCAAAGTGTCGGCATCGGACGACTCGATTCTGGAAGATGAATCAGAAGCCGCAGCTGCCTCGACGTTGGCACTAGGTCTCCGTCGTAAAACAGGAGGAGGAGGAGCAGAGTTGGGATCCAAATCGGTATGGTCCATCGTTGTCGTCGTTCCTGACGGCGATTCCAGCACCGCCATTAATATATCTTAGATAAACAGAATTGTGCGTGTTTGTGTGTGAGAGAGAAGGAAAAGGAAAAAGTAACAAGCAGAGAGAGAGAGAGAGGGGGGATGACGAAATCTAGAGAAGCTACGTATATGGTATTGGGTGGCGGAGGGAGAAGGCGGTTGATGGAATATTAGGGAACGGCACTGTGTGTATTTGTATCGATATAGATACAGATTTTGTGTATGCACATGTGAGAAGACGGACGGATCTTTTGTTGCGGGAAAAAGTTAAAAATGGTGATGGCGGTGTTGTGACGCTGTTAGGTTGGGAACGGAGTTGTTGGTGCAATTAAAATCATAATTTATTTTATTTTTTTATTTTTTATTTTTTTGATACCTAGGTTTTAGAACTGCTGCAGACATGAGTATCTTGGTGGAGGTAAATCGCGGAATATCTTTTACGCCATGTGATCTTATCTTTCCAGAGCCCCGAGGCCTCCTATAAGCGCATTTACATCACTCTTTCTTGAGGCTCAGGCCCGACCAAGATAAAAATTAAACCACCTCGCCAGAGAATCGAATCGGTGACCTCCCCTTCGGGAGGCCACCAACATACCATTGGGCTAATTCTTAAGGAATTGATCTAACAGCCATCCAGAAAATTTAGATCAAGGAAAGGAAACCCTTAGCTTAGCTTAGCACATACGGCAATAATTATGATTATATTCATACTTAATTAAGTACTCCGTGCAACACAAGAGATAAATGAGTTGCAATCAAATTACTCCCTCCCCCACCGTTCTCCCCAAAAAAAAATTTTTTCTTTTTAATTTTTTATTTACAACTTTCTACCCAATTTCTCTTTCTTATTTTATTTTTTATATTTACAATATTTATTTTTTCTTAATTTACGTGTAAAATCAAACTAAAAATAGAAATTTTAAGAGCATAAACAGTGGTGACAAAATCATTCGAGCTTAATTGATATGGAGGTAAAGACAATCCGCAATGGTGACAACTGACAAAGGGCAGGGGGAGGGCGTCCATGACTTGAATTAATTTTGGGCCTGGCAAAGACCAAAGGTCATCAAAAAGGAGTGTTTTCTTCCTCACTCTCGGGTGCAACACACGCACGGTACCAGGGCAAATAAAGTGTGCAAGTGTTTTACACACTCCACCAAGGCAATGTAAAAAGAAAATTGTGCCTGGCAAAAAACTATTTGCAAAAGACATCAACTTTTCTTTTTTGATGGCCAACCAAAAAATGCCACATGTGCAATAAATATCATCCACTTTATTTAAAATTTTGAACCGATTTATCAAAGAAAAATAAAAAATGTAATTAATAATTAAAATAATATTAATGTTAATAAAATTATTTAATTAATAATTAAAATATATTTTTATGTGTTGTATGCTGAATTATATAGTCTATAATAAAATGTTATTAACTTATCAATATGAAGTATTATAATTATTAAATAATATTAATATTGATAAAATTATTTAATTAATAATTAAAATATATAGATTATTTTATCATATATAATTAATAATAATATAAACAATGTTAATAATTGGTATAGAAATGAGTAGAAAAGAGAAAATATAGTGGGTATAGTAAAAAGTATGAGAGAGAAGCGGATGACTTCTGTCACCATTATTAATAAAATAGGATGGAGTTATGATTAATAATGACTAATGACGTGGAATTGACATGAAGGAAAGAGAGTAATCATGACAGGTCACCACCCCTCAAATGGTCTAAGGGAGATAGTAACGGGTCAAACCTCTGCATCTTTCCTAACACAAATCATGTTACGCGCTAGTTACTGACGTTAACATCTAGTGAGCCACTCTGATGAACTGTAATATACTACTTCCGTTCCACCTTAGTGTAGACTGTCAAAATTAAAAAGTTTTTTATTATTTTTTATTTTTCCTATCCCACCCACTCATTCTCTCTCTTCATTTTCCACCATACAATTTATTCAACCAACCTACTATTCACTCCACTCATTCTCTCTCTTCATTTTCTACCACACATTTTCATTATTTTAATAATATTTCTTAGTTATTGTGTTCACCACCTTAGTCTACACTAACTAAGGTGGGACGAAGGGAGTATGTGTTAAAAAAATCCACGCTGCAAGTGCATTGCATTAAATAACCCAAATCATTCAATGCAATGGCCATATTTTGTGAGAGGACAAAAGAGTCAAAGGGGCACATTAATGTACAACACAAAGCCCATGCTTTGCAAAGATTGGCAAAAGAGATAGTACATTCAAGCACAACTATAAACAACACAAGACACTAGTCTGTTGTCTCCAACCCAAAATAAATGTAGCAATTCACTTTTAAGGGAAGGTGCTCTACTACTTTATCTACTACTTTATGCAAAGTTAAAATTGCGTTAAGTCGCTTTCCTTTTATTTAAAAATGCGACATTTATTTTGAGACAAATCAAAATGAAAAATACGGAATTTCGGGAGAGGGAATAATCAATAGAAGCAACATAGGTTATACTCCCTCCTCCCGCTTTAAGGTTCTGAGTTTCACTTTGCACGGAGATTAAGAAATGAATAAATTTTCAATAAAGAAAAATTATTAAAGTGGGTAGAAATTAGAGGAGAGAGAATGTAAAAGTTAAATGTGTGGTAGGAAATAGGAGAGAGAATGTAAAAGTTAAATGTGTGGTAGGAAATAGAAGAGAGAATGTAAAATATTTAATAGGAGAGAGAATGAATGGGAGGAATAGTAAGTTAATGAGGGTATATTTATTCAAAATACTTGCCATTTATGGAAAGAAGTAAAGTAAGAACCTTAATTTGGGACAGACTAAAAAGGAAAAAGGAAAGTAAGAACCTTAAATCGGGACAGAGGGAGTATATATTAGCTGAAGGAAAACTTTATCAGTTGCCACAACTCTAGAATCTTGGCCATTGCCAAAGTAATCTACTCAGTAAAACTTAAAAAAAAAAAAAAAAAAAAGTTTCAAACATCTGATAACTTAAAATAACAGACCTATTGAAGAAAACGAGCACAACAAATAGTTCTAAAAGGGCCGAAGGGGTACCTTTCTGACTGATGACTACTAACAGTGACAGACAAAAATATAATTTAGAGGAGATCAGCAACATTTGATGGCAGTTCCTCAACTACCACATTGTAAAACTTCTGGATGTCAAAAAGCATTCTTTCATCCTCCTTTGTCACAAAATTTATGGCAACACCTTTCCTCCCAAACCGTCCACTACGACCAATACGGTGGAGATAGTTCTCCGGCTGTGTGGGAAGATCATAGTTAATAACAAGGGAAACTTGCTGCACATCAATTCCACGAGCCAAAAGATCAGTTGTTATGAGAACACGGGATGACCCGGAACGGAATTCTCTCATAATTATGTCTCTTGTATTCTGGTCCATGTCTCCGTGTGTGGCTGAAACTGTGTGGTCCCGGCCCCGCATTTTGTCCGTTAGCCAGTCAACCTTCCGTCGAGTGTTGACAAAGATGACACTCTGAGTGATGGCTAAAGTTTCGTAAAGATCACAAAGAGTCTCGAGCTTCCAATCTTCCTTCTCGACATTGACGTAGAATTGTTTTATACCTTCTAGGGTTAGCTCATCGCGCTTCACGAGAATCCTGACTGGTTTGTTCATGAACTTCCTTGTGATTTCAAGGGCTTCAGGAGGCATTGTGGCAGAAAAAACTCCAACCTGAACTTTTGATGGCAGGAGCTGGAATATATCATATATCTGCAAGCACACAAAGGAAAAAAGATTCATCAGAACCTCACTCACACTCTAGGTTGGATCTAAAATATAAAGAACTTTGTATATCTTTCAGGAAAATATGCAATGAAGATGGCAAAGCAACCAAATAAAAGCATCCCAAGGAAACCTGGGGTAATACTTCGCCCTGTCCCGCTCAAGGTTTAAAATTGCAAAAATCAACCTAAAAGAAGTGTTTAAGGTGTAAAACAAGTAAATGTTCGTTTGTGGCAGCTGATGACTGATTGACTTATAGCTGATGAACTAAATACTGTTTGGTTTGGCTGTTTTGAAACTGTTATAAGCTAATTGTATTTGTTTGTTAAAAAGCGGAAAAATATTGGATTATAATAAGAATACCAAATTGACCTTAATAAATTGACCCATATACATGCCGATCAACCCTATAATTAAATCATATAAATTATTTTTGTTGAATAAAATATAGTCTTATATATTTATCAAAATAATTAAATCAAATCGAATATTTATTTATTTTTCCTTTTGTATTCCAAGTAAAATATATGAATTCATAATATTCTTTAATAAAAGAATAAATACACCCACTAAAAAAATAAGAAAAATTATAATAAAGTCGCATTATATTTCAAAATTATAGAAATCATCTACATAGTTAAAACAAAATGAATCCTTAACACAGAAATAAAAATAAAATGTATAAATTTTAAAAGAAACGAAAGAAATAAAGTATTGAAATCAACAAAATATTTTTTTTATGAATTTTATAGTTGATACAATCACATATTTCTTGCTAAGAATTTAAAACTACCATAAATAATATATGGAAATGGTGGGTAATTTGGGGATGTAATTTTTTTGTCAAGAGTGAATATAGATGTGTCTCCATATATGTGAAAAAAGCAACATTTTTGGGACTTTTTGGCTTTCACTTATTTATGCAATAGATGGGTTGTACTTCACTTATTGGCTTTTGGCTTATAAGTCAAAACAAACACTCTAATTTTAGCTTAATTAAAGCCAAAAGCCACAAGTCACTAAAGATAAGCCAAAACAAAAAAGCACTAAGCCATCAGATGCAGCTTCTTGCTTTTTCTTGGTGGGTTTTGGGGTGGGGGGGGGAAGATAAGGATTACTCCCTCCGTCCCGGTAGAAACCGCACAGTTACTGTTTGCGCGGGGATTAAGGAAAAAAATAATGATATAAATGTTGTGAGTGTAAAAGTAAAATAGGAGAGAGAATGAGTGGAGGGAATAGTAAATTATAATGGTGTTGTGAGTATTAAAATAATGTAGGAGAGAGAATGAGTGGAGGGAATAGTAAAGATTTTTTGCCATTTTAGGAAGTTTGCAGTTTGTAATGGGACGCCCAATGAGGAAAGTGTGCAGTTTGTAGCGGGAAGGAGGGAGTATATGTTAATATGCCCATCTTGTTTTTCATGCCACATTTGCATAAGGCTGACGAACTCTAGGAAAGGGATCTACAAAAGGTAAAAGAGTTCATTCGGGCAGGCAAGCTCAACAAAGGAGGGTGGGTGGATCCATGCTTTGAAAGGCTCAAATTACCGTTAAAGAGCAACCAAATAAGTAATAAAACTGACACTCCGCTAACCCATTTATTTAATAAAAGGACAATCATAAAAATAATGGATAGACAACAGGTCATTTCAATTTCTCCAATCAGCCATAGAACTAACCATTTTCTAGATTCAAGGCAACCTTGAATATCTCAACTGATTAGAGGCTTATAACAAGAAATCAGTTGTCAATGGAACCCAATTTTGTTCACTTTCAGATTTCTTTCAGCCTTGTTTCCAGTATTATACCAGGATTATATATCCTATTTTTTCTTTAACATCGGTCAAGTTCACTGGAGTTATGCAGCTGATCAAATAAATATGAATCCCAAAAGAGTAGCATGAAGTGAGTAAAAGAAGGGCGAACCTGATCCTTGAAACCTCGAGAAAGCATTTCGTCAGCCTCGTCCAAGACAAACATCTTAATGTAATCAGGACGAAGAGATTGTCTTCGCAGCATGTCAAACACACGCCCAGGCGTTCCGACAACAACATGAACACCGCTGGACAAAATACGTTGGTCCTCCCGAACACTGGTTCCACCCACGCAAGCATGAACCTTAACACCCAAATAGTCACCAAGTGCTCGCATAACCTTCTCAATTTGTTGAGCTAGCTCACGAGTTGGCGCCAAAACCAAGGCTTGACATTCCACCACAGCATAGTCAAGCTGCTGAAGGATACCAGAGCAGAAAGTTGCAGTCTTTCCGGTACCAGACTGTGCCTGCTGAATAACATCGAGGCCCTTACAGAAAGGAACAATTCCTCTTTGCTGAATAGCTGAGGGTTTCTCAAAACCTATACGAAGAGTTGAACATTATTAACGCGTAATCCTGATCCAATCTCGAGATTAAAGAAATCACAAGCACTCTCCAAGGGAGAGGCATTAGTTGACACCCAGAAAACCTCTCATTCAATTTAAATAATATTACAATACAGCCACAACATCCAGAGTATAAGCATGGTCATATGAGCCAAATTGAATCTATAGTTAATAATGTGAAAAAGCCTAGCAAAACTAATACATGATCTGACAATGCACGTTTAAAACTTCCACATACCATAAGCATAAATGCCCCTCAAAAGGTTCTCTTGCAAACCCATAGCATCAAAACTATCAAAAACCTCATCCCAAGAGGTGAAGAAAACTTCCCCTTCGGGTGCAAGCCTGCATCACCAAAACCAAAACAATTAGCATGTGCACTTCATATTCAGTGACAATTGCAACAACTCATAGCTGGCATTTACAAGATTTTAAAAGATTATAAATTTATAATCATGTATTCAGCCAATTGTTCAATCGATCATTAGAATAAGAGCTTACAATTGATCCATTTTGGTATCATATTGACGACCATCAAATTGGGATCCTTCTGGTGCGAGTCCTGCCATAACTACATAGAGATGCAATCATGAGTACAATTATCAATGCAAGCGTTTATGTATTTATCAAGTACCACATGATGCTTTATAAATTGTAACACCAGCTAATGCAACCCCCCCCCCCCAGTAATTCATAACATGCTCATCACAACACAATTATAACCAAGAATATCTGGTCTGTCCGTCAGCACATCAATCTAGACATCACTGGTAGATTCTTGTTATTTCAACTTTTTCCTCTTGAAATTGAGAAGATTTAGCAACATCAGCAATAGCCGTATTTCTGCTGCTGAGGGTCTGAGACCATTAACTTGAGTTTCCTATTATGTTATGTTTGCACAGGTGAGGAAACTCAAGGTTTCAGAACTAAATATCATTGGAAAGTAGTATGATGAGTAAAAAATGTAGTATCAAAAAGGCTTGTCCCTTACCAAACAATTCCAAATTTAAAACCTTAAATTACAATCAATTTATATTGGGATTCTATTAAAAAAAAAAAAACCAAGCTACCATAAGCACAAAGCACTCATCTGCCAAAAACTGATTGTCAGAGAATCCAAAGGCTATTTTGGGACATTCTCATACATATTTAAAGCTAAATATTCACTTTTTTAACATTAAACTTAACTTGTGAGTTTGAAGGTACAAAAAAGGAAACTAAAGAGGTAAAGAGCAAGTTAAGCCATGTTTTACAATGCAAAATAATTCATAAAGCTAGACAATAACATAGTTCTTTTGTCATGTTGGATTGTTGGTAAAAGATAATTCGAGAGCAAAAAGAGCAACATTAAGCTACAAGAGCACATAGTTCGGGTTCGTTTTTGTCATATTGGATTGATGAGTAAAAGAGAATTTGAGGGACAAAAGATAAAAACTTTTAGGACCTCCCCACACCCAATTTTAAACACAAACATGTTCAGCAAAGCCATTCCTTCAATCCCCCCTCGTTTAATCTATTTACACCGAATTAATCTATTTACACCAAAACATCAAAGGCACTTAAGCACCCATCAGACTGGAAAAATACACACACACACAAACACATATATGCACATAGAAGAAACCGACTGATACATCAAGACGAAAATTTTGAAAACAATCAGTCCTAAACGCAGTAGAAAATTGTTCATAGTTAAAACTAAGCAATAAATTGAGGTAAAGAAGAACAATAGATCGAAAATTACCTGGAGATTGATCAAAAAGATTGAATGAGGAGAGAGAAAATTTGACAAGTTGGGAGCAACAGAGAGAGAAGTCGTTAGGGTTTCCCAAACTCCTCGGATCTACGCCGTGGAGTGTTGAGAAGAATATTTTTTGAGACCGACGGTTTGATGTGCTGCTACTAATACTATCTTAAGAATAGGGTATTTCCTTTTATTATTGGACTTGGACAAGGTTGCCCCTGTCTTTTTTAGAATCAATCCTAGAGATAATTGCTAAAATCAACCCTACTCATATTAATTCATTGCAAATAAAACCTACACATTAGTAGCGTAAATAGACGTAATCAGGTTTTCCTAAAAATCCAAGAGTTGATACTTTAAATTGAAATCAACACTGCATATAAGGTCTTATAGTTCAACGCAGCAGCTCGGTTCAGCGGTTGGTCTCACAATTTCGAACTACGATTCGAGTTAAAATGGTTTGATTTTGTTTGTCTCGATTTCGGTTCAATGGTTGGTCTCACAATCTCGAACTGCGATTCAGGTTGAAATGGTTTGATTCAGTTTGTCTCAATTTGGTTCGGAGGTATAAAACCGCAAACCGAATCATACCACACAATTTATCATTTTTTAAAATTGAGTTGAACCACCAATGCTTAAAAATTGAGCTAAATGGCATGATTTTGTTCGATTTGATCTCAAACAATGGTTTGACTTCGAACTGAACCTTTGACACCTCTACTTAGCACCAGATTTGAAGCCTTGAACTACCTAAGGAATACATGGGGAAGCAACCGGGTCGGCTCAAGAGGGAGGGCGGGGTGGGCGTCCGCCCCGGGCCAACGATGGCAAAAGGCCCCTAATATATATAGTTATGTGTATCTGGTATATTCAATTTTTATTATTTTTTTGCAATGAAGTTTAGATTGTTTATTTTTTCTAAAAATAAGTAAATAAATGTGGTAGTGTAGACATCACATTTTAAACGCATATTATACAGAGTCAAGGACTCTTAAACCCATAGTCCAAATTAATAAGCCATTTTAACCCATTTGAGATGAAAATCCCACTAAACTCCAACCTTAACGGCGTTGTTAATTTCCCTTTCGCCGCCCTTCATTCCCATTTCCAATTCAAACCCATTAATCAATTCCCATTTCCAATTCAAAACCATGACCCGGATTCTCTCCCTCTACAACTCCCTCTCCGATTGCTAGATTTATCATCTACAAACGCGTTCCATGAAATCGCAAGGGGTGTCGTACGTTGATAACGAGACTTTCGCCAAAGCCTCTCTTTCCTCCAATCAAGCCCGAACGATCAAGGTTTCTGATTCTTCAATTTTCCCCATTATCAATCTCTTATTTTCAGCGTTACTGTTGAATTCCGTCTTGAATTTGTTAGCTAACCATTAATGCAGCTTGGTCGTAGTGGAAGTGGTATTTGATTTTCGTTTGCAGTGCTTGTAGGCTGTTCACTGTTCCCATTTCGAAGGATGATGTTTTTCTATGGAGCCTTGCCTGTGCGGAGAAGATGGAAGATCTTGATAGGTGTGCTGCCGCCGTGGGAAGATTAGGCGAAAATGTTCTGATTTAGGATTGAATAGATTTGATATGGTTTATTCAGATCTTCAATTGGGTACGATTTATTTGGGGGAATTAGGTTATAATTTTTTTTTAACAATTTTTGGAATAAGCCCTTTAAATGTTCCTATAGCAACTGGTATAGGACCTGAAAACATCAAATACACAAACATAAGCCCTTTGAATTGTCCTATAGCAACTGGTATAGGACCTGGCAACATCAAATACACAGCTAAAAGAACTTTAAATGGTCCTATAGCAACTGGTATAGGACCTGGCAATATCAAATACACAGCTAAAAGAACTTTAAATGGTCCTATAACAAGTGCTATAGGACTTGGCAACATCATATACAAAGCTTTAAGACCTTTTAATGGTCCTATAGCAAGTGATATAGACACTTGATTTATTGTTTTTTGAAAATAACAATGTGGCAAATGGTATGGGACCTGACAACATCATATACACAGATATAAGACCTTTTATTGGTCCTATAGCAACTGGTATATGACATGTCAACATCAAATACACAAATATAAGCCCTTTAAATGTTCCTATAGCAATGGTATAGGACACGACAACATCAAATACACAAATATAAGCCACTTTGAATTGTCCTATAGCAAGCGGTATAGGACACGGCAACATCAAATACACAACTAAAAGAACTTTAAATGGTCTATAAAGCGGTATATGACTGTCAACATCAAATACACAAATATAAGCCACTTTAATTGTTCCTATAGCAAGCGGTATGGGACACGACAACATCATATACACGAGATATAAGGCCTTTAATTGGTCCTATAGCAAGCGGTATAAGGCCTTTAATTGGTCTATAGCAATTAAAAGAACTTTAAGCGGTATGGGACACAGACAACATCATATACTGAGATATAAGGCCTTTAATTGGTCCTATAGCAACTGGTATATGACCTGTCAACATCAAATACACAAATATAAGCCCTTTAAATGTTCCTATAGCAACTGGTATAGGACCTGACAACATCAAATACACAAATATAAGCTCTTTGAATTGTTAGAATTTCCGTTAGAAAATTAACGGAAGTTATAACATTTCTAACAATTCCTAACTATCCTAACATTCCTAACAAAGTGAGGGTAAAATGGGCATTGTTATTTAAGGTTAAACCTTAAAAGAATCTCAAAAAAGAAAAACAAATGAAGAAAACCAAATATAGCAATCTTTGGAAACAAAAAGCTGAGTTTGGTCAATTTGAATTTTGAAAAAGATTATTCTTCTTGTCCAAAGTGAAGCTGCATTTAATGAACGGATTACTGCACGATCCTATCCGCGCGGACAAGTATGTAATTTTCAGAGGGCTATAAATTGAGCCCTCCAGTCACAAAAATGAGGAGGAAGAACACAATAGCAACGAAGTTCTGGCGAAATATAGAGAGAAAACAGTGAGAATTCTTCAAGAATTGTCACCTTTTTCTCTCCAATCTTTCCCAACTCATACTCATCCATTCACTCTCATATTCAAGCCTTAAACACTCATACACTCAAGCCAAACACTCAAGAACACAAGGAAGATTGGTAAACCCTCCTCTTCCTAACCCTAAATCTCATCCATGCATGCATCTTCAAACTACAAAATGTAGTTCTTTCATCTTTTTTCTCTAGATCTAAGAAGATCACCATGGAAGACCATCTCCATGGATGATCTTCTACAAAGATCAACATTATTTTCAAAGCTTTTCTTTCTTACTTGCAAAAATGCACTTTCAAAACCCTAAAAAACCATTTTCAAGCACTAAATCTTGATTTCAAAGGGTAAAATCCCCCTCCCCAAGCAAATGAAATGCTTAGTCCTAATGTACCCCAAGGATGGTTTGGTATAGTTGATTCACCACTAAAATGTCTAGTGATCACTAACCAAAACCTAGGGAAATGGGGACAAGCATGGATGCAAAACCCCCCTTAAAATCATATTTTCTTTCTTGAGAAGTTGCTGTCCAGTAGCAATTTTCTCAGACCTCAGTCCATGGTCTTAATTTTTGGACACAGATGAACTTGGAATTTGGTGTTGACTACAAAACACTTTTTGTAGCCAACATCCAGAAGCTTGCAGACATATTTTTACCTTATTTTTTGGGTGAGTAAAACTCCTCTTTTCAATTTTTCTTTCAGAGGCTAGTTCATCAGCTTCTGGGAATCCAGATCTCATATCTGAGGTTTCCAGAAGGTTTTGACCCCTCAAATCTTCTCCAAAATGGAAATTTCTTTCACACAAAGTTTATTCAAGGAGTCTAGAGAAACTTTCATTCTCTGAGTTCATCCAGATTATGAAGTTTTAGGACCCTTGAATCCATTTCAAAATCAGGTGTCTGCTGCCATTTCCTTCTGGCAGAAGTGACTTCTCAACCTCAAAAGGTTTTTGAGTACCAAATCTCAATCCAAAAATTCTTCAAAAAATCATGGGATCAGTTTAAAGTCTTAAAAAGACATCCCAATTTTACTTTTTCCAGTTTCAACTTATTTTGGCCAAAACACACACACACACACACACACAAATGATTTTCAGCTTGGAAGACTCGTTTTACGAGGCGCGTCGGAGTGCACACTAACGTCCTTCCCGACGCGTAACATGACCTCCGAACCTAAATCTCTGATCTCGGGCTTTTTCAAAGTTTTGGCCCTTCAAAATTAAAATGGCGTGGCGACTCCGTTTTCCGGTTTTATTTGGTTTTTCAAAGAAACGCAAAAATCGAATTTTTCCCGCGAAAAAGGCAACACATCGTTACAGTGGCGACTCCGCTGGGGACTAAGCTTTTTAATAAAAAAATGGTATTCGGTATATTGGTGGAAACCACTAAATTTCCCGTTATCGCCTCCTAACACGAGTCGGGGATAAATTGTGGTCTAACAATCCCACGTACCGGTATCACCGTTTTCAAAAAAAAAAAAAAAAGGCTTTTGAGGTCAAGCTTCCGTCCCGGTTTCGAAAATCATTTTTGTGTGTGCGTTGATTTTTGCACGGTTTTCATGTTGTTTTGGCCGCCTCGGAGAAAGTCAAAATTTTTATTTGTCGGAATAATGTCCCTAGCGTCGGAATTTTCATGCTTACGTGCTTATGTGCTCATAAAAAAAAATTCAAAAAAAAAAGGATTTTCAAAAAAAAAAAAGAAAATTTCCAAAAAAAAATCATGCATCATATTTTTAAGACACATAAAAAAATCTCTATTTTACTCAGAAAAAGAATATAGGCTTTGCTTGCACACTACGCGCACGTGACCGTACACTTTGCACACTACGTCCTTAACAGGGAAATCCTTGTCGCGGTCCGTTTGGTCTTATTACGCCTCTCGGATGAGCACGGGACTACCCAGACATCCCATGGAGCCTCGTGTCGACCATGCACTTGTCCGTGACACACTTTGTCCAGAGACCCGGTTGGTTTTTAGTCAGTGCATGTCATGCCACTGTCCGTGTATAGACCTTTCCTTTCAAGCCTTTGTCGGCATACCGACTCAATATCTCTCGGGTCCCTAATCGGTCGCTAATCGGTCGAAGTTACGCCGGTTTTCCGCCGCGAGACTTTGACCAAGATATTGACCGGCGCCTTGACTTCGGCTCGGCGGCACAAATTATACAACGACTCCCGGCATTGACCTGAGTCATCAAGGATTAACGGTTATTCCATGCCTAATTACGGCTTAGCGACGACAAGTCAAGATCGATAGCGGACATTTATCGGTCAAATCATGCCGAGCTTTTCGTCGAGCCCTCGGACACGATCTTGACTTTAACGTCGGCTTTGTCCGTAATTTACATCGAATGCTCGTTAAGACTCGATTACCCGCCGGACTTCTAGGATCATTTTTCTTTCGGTCGGTGGGACCCGCTTGCCCTATAGGACCCTCGCCAGGCTGTCCACCTGGGAGGTCGAAATACGAGGTGGAATACGAGGGGCTTATAGACGTAGTGACGGGGCCCGGCGATCCGAGAATCAGTAGTTTGCGAAAAGAAGAGCAATCTTTTCCAACCGATTAGGTTAATAAAACGTGTTTTAAGTAAACGTGAACAAATAAGCGCATGTTGCATGAGCCTAAAGCCCAAACACCTACCCTCCTTCCATTCCCAGGACATCGAACCTTCGTGTCCTTTCCCCCTTGACTCCGCACAAAGCTTTGTTTCGGGCAGGGTCACCGTTTGATCAGGTTGGGAAGAGTCAGCGCGTCATCGGCTTCGCCGTTTATTCCAACTCCGGGTTTGAGAATGTACGCATCGGCCGGTAATGATAGGGATAACGTTGCTCAGTCCTCCAAAATCCCTCGGACAGGACCGGTGTGGATCCGGTTGGTAGAACAAATGAGACTTCGACATGAGGCCCCAATTGATGACCTGCGGGGGTAGTCGCAAGTCATGGTTTGACTATCGGTCTCAATTCCGATGGCACCTTTACCGCAAAGACGAAGAAGGTTCTCCTCCTCTTCTTAATAGTCCGGATACATCAAGATGCTACCCCAAGATTCCTATATTTCCACCGCCAGGGACTCTGCGCCGACTTACGAGGCAGCTGGCCCCCAACGACGATCGGGGACGAAAGAGTTCGGTATCTTGTCGGTTGTCCCCTCTCAGTGATGGTCCCACAAATATCGGCTGAGTGATGAAAATCGGGAAGCTTGATTAAAGAAATATGGTCGGCCATCAAATCCACTGGAAGAACGCCGGAAACGAGACGACGAGCTGGATTGAAGAGGCCACACGCCACTTTGGGACCTTAACAATATCCCAAGCGGCGGGGCTACCTTGAAGGACAAACATATGCCGTTCCCAGGGACCTCAATATCTCTCATTATCCGGCGGAGTCAATCACTCGCTACGAGGCAGACGGCGAATCCCCGGACCGGTTCCACTCAAAGTCATTCCGGCACCGCTCAACTTGAGGTCCCAAATCCGCCGCAGTAGTAGAACACATTTGGTGGGATATTTGTGGCTTGTCCGATTGCCTTGAAAGGGACTATCGGGATTGGATACACGAGGACCGTCCTCCTAAGAAAAAGAAAATTTCCTCCCGGCAAAAATTGAAGGAGAGATTCGAGGCGGTGATAACGGTGTGGGAACGCTCGGGGAGCCATGCGGGGATTTGATTATTATGTACTCTACTCGGAGTCGAGTCTTCCCAAAGCAAAAAGGGATAAAAGAGCGAGAAAAGCCTTGCCAACGACGGAATCGAGACCTTCGGATGCAGTGCTGCGAGCAGTCCAGCCCCCTCGGGGTCGACGAGTTCGGTTTGTCCGGCTCAGAGTATACGCCGATGAAGAAAAACCGACGCGGTGCTGGCGCTCCCACTCAATCAACATGTTGTTGGAGATGGCAACCGCCACAAAGGCATCGGTATAACCCGGGGGCTTCGGCAAAGACTACGCCTCGCAAGAAAAAGGCACGAAGTGGCCAGAAGCGATGACTCTCCATCCAGAGACAAGGACCAAATCTATGACCCTCACCTATATGGGAGTATGATCACCTTCTGCGATGAAGATTTGCCAAGAGATGTCTCCCAACACAATGAAGCTTTGTACATCACTATTCGGCTCAACACCATGTCACTCCACAGGGTATTAGTGGACAATGGATCATCGGTAAATGTCCTTCCCCTCGGCATGATGAGGGCCCTCCGCATAAATGAAAGGCGCGTGATCCCGTCTACCGGCTGTCAAAGCCTACGACGGTTCGTCTCGTCCCATTACAGGGACGGTGACTCTGGAACTGCAGTACGAAACCCCAAATGGTGCCCGCGAAGTTCCATGTAATGGATATCCTCAGAGTTCGCGGCCCTACTAGGGCGCCCTTGGTTGCATCACATGAAAGCCGTAGCCTCCACTCTCCACCGTGCGTCAAATTCATCAGCCGGGGAGACCTTGAAGTCATAAGGGGTGACGGTTTCCTCATAGGGAACGAAGGCTGAAACAATAGCCAAGAACGCCCACGGTCAAACAGGGGCTACATCCTTGAGGCAAGTCTCGCCGGCATCCTTTGGAATCCGGCAATGCCGGCTATGTCGACACACTCAGCGAGCGGACTCAGAAGAAGTTCGATTCATCAAATTCAATTGCTATTTCCAACACTTGGAGGCGTGCTTTGGAAGGAAATCTTGAACACCGCCAGTGATACGAGCACACAAGTCCCCGGTCCTCAATCACGAGATTTGTCGGTATTCTGCAAACCCATTCCTTGGCCTCGCCGGGCGAGAGGTTTTCATGATAAAAGTCGGCAAACAGACGGACTCGGCTCGAATCTATGAACGTCGTGTGGGACGTCCTCCTTCTTGAACTACACCGAAGCCTTTCCGCTCGAGTATGGGACATGAGATTTTTCTAGCCGCTCACCGAGACGCGTGCGTCCTTACATACGGATTGAGCGATCGGATTATGGCAACGGAAGTCCCAGGTGAGGAAGATCCCTACATCCACATGCTCGGTTCTCGGATGCCAAACACGGTTGATTACGGTTCGAGACAAAGAGATGATAGCAACGGCGAAGAGGGAGCACGAGACCATGCCTTTCCCAGAGTTGTGAAGCCCACCAACGCGATGCCGCTAAAGAATTGGGAAACTCTCTCGGGCCGTCCGCGACCAAGAGGAAATGATCACCAAGCTTGGATTGGTCCCAGATCCTTCGTGTCAACCTTTGTAAAGTCCTCAGGAGTCTCTCATTGTTGAGTTCGAGTCTCTCGAGTCGTCAGATGGCCTCACGCTGAAGACTACGAGTGCAGCCAACGTTGTATTCCCTTCGTCTTGATGAAATGATGAACCTTTACGAGTATCCCTTAATTGCCACTTTAACTAATGATGAATTAACTAATAATCTAAAAACGAGTTAATAACGATTCACTAGATGAAGAGCGGACACATTAAATGAACAATATATCAAAGAAATCTTTAAGCGGGTTGTCAGGAAGAGGAAAATCGAGCCCAGTGTAGAAGAGATTTTGACAAGTGTGAATTTGGGAACTACGGAAGAGCCTAAAGAGACGCCTTGATTGGTAGTTTCTTGAAGGGGTGAAAGGGTTGCCCTAATCAGTGCTAAAAGAATTCGTGGATGTGTTCGCATGGTCCTATAAAGATATGCCAGGCCTCGATCCTTCCATAGTTGAGCACCGAATACCGCTCGACCCGGAAGTCGAAAGCCGATAAAGCGAAGCTAAGAAGAATTAAGCCCGAATGGTCCTTACAAGTGAAAGAGGAAATAGAAAAGATGCTCGGGCGGGGTTCATCGGGGTCATTGAATACCCAGCATGGGCATCCCAACATAGTGACGGTGACCAAGGCCAACGGAAAGATCCGATCTTTGCGTAGACTTGGAGACTTGAACAAAGCCGGTCAAAGACGATTTCCCACACGAACATCGACATTTTGGTAGATTCCACGGCCAACCACGAAGTCAAATCTTTCGTCGATGGTTTTTGCGGCTACAACCAAATCAAAATGGCGAGAAGAAGATCAAGCCAAAACGGCCTTCCATGACCCCTTGGGGCACATGCTTGCTACACGGTCATGCCATTCGGACTAAAGAATGCTTTGGGGCTACGTACCGGAAGGGCGGCTACGGCTACGTTCCATGACATGATCCACAAAGAAATTGAGGTCTATGTGGACGACATGATAATACATTCCGAGAGGATCGAGATGGCCAGCACTTTGTTGATTTGAGAAAATTCTTGGCCGCCTCAGAGACCGCGGCATGAGGCGAATCCGGCCAAGTGCACCTTCGGTGTAAGACGGGGCAAGGTACTAGGATATATGGTGACGAACGGGGAATCGAAGTAGATCCCCAGAAAATCAAGGCGATAGTTGAAATGAAGCCACCACGGACAAGCCAGTAAAATCCTTCATGGGAAGGCGCAATACATAAGCCGCTTTGTAAATCGGCTTACCTCGATCTGCGAGCCAATCTTCAAGTTGATGAAAAAGAATGCCTACACGAGAATGGACCCCAGAATGTCGGCTTGCCTTTGAACAAATTAAGGCATACCTTGTGAATCCCCAGATTCTCTGCCCACCACATCGGCAAAAGCCACTCTTGCTATATCTCATGTCACGGATACGACAATTGGGGCTATGCTAGCTCAAGAGAAAAAAGATTCCAAAGTCGAACGCCATCTATTTCGTAGCGAAAGCTCCAGGAAGCGAACTCAATTACTACGCTTTGCGAGAAGACTTGCGCGAGGTTTGAGTGCAGGTAGTGGGAAAATTGAAACACTACATGCGGTCTCACCCGATACATCTTGTTTCAAGGATAGACCCCATCAAATATACGTTCGACAAGCCTTCCATCTCCATGAGATTGGCAAAATGGTCGTTCTTTTTGGCCGAATATGACATCGCTTATGTTTCAAGGAAATCCATAAAAGGACGCATAATGGCGGAACATCGGCGATTTCCCAGTGATGAGTCCAGGGACTGAACCTCAATTTCCCGATGATGGAATCTTCGCTCTAGAAGGAGAAAATCGGCGGCAACTCTTCTTCGACGGGCGTCAAACAAAAGGGGAACGGGATAGGAATGCTTACGGTCGATCCTCTTGACGAACACGCCCCATGCTTGATGAAATTTGAACCGAAGTCACCAACAACTCTGCTTGAATATGAAGCTTGCATAGGCGGGTTGGAAGCCGCCCTTGAAAGAAATATCAAGGAATTGGAGGTGTACGGTGACTCTGCCCTCATCATCAATCGGGTCTCTAACAAATGGAAGGCCGTGGATCCGGGTTTGCGAAGTATCATGCTTACATGGAAGAGTTAGTAACTCAATTCAAAGAAATCGGCTTTCATTACACCTGAGAGGCAGAAACGAGGTTCGCGAGATGCTCTGGCTACACTAGCCTCTCTTGTCGAAATACACGAAGGAAAGTCTGTTAAACCATTCGAGTCGGGAGAAGAGAAAACCCCGCTATTGCTTGAAATTGAAGCGGAAGCGAGCGATCAATGATCCACTGGTACACTCAGTTTACCGATTGCACGAAGGATGGCGAGGCCTCTTTCAAAAACGAAGATGGGGAATATAAAGAAGGAATCAAAGCAAAAAGTCTCTCGGCCACAGAGCGGCTCGCCTCCCATTATGTCCTTTTGGGAAACATGTTATACAAAAAACGTTATCAAGGCCCCCTCTGCGATGTATCGGCAAACAAGAGGCTACCGAACTCATGAAAGAAATACGTGGTGGTACTGCGGCCCTCACATGAATGCTCGAGCTACGATGCAAATCATGCGAGAATGGGGTATTTTTGGATCACCGTAGGCCATTGCATCCGGTTGTCAAAACTGCGACAAATGTCGGCGATACTCAAATCTTAATCACTTGCCTCCTCACGAGTTATCTTGCATGACAACCCCTTGGCCTTTCGTCACTTGGGAATTGATGTCATAGGCAAAATCACACCATCGAGCGATATGACCACGAGTTCGTCTGGTAGCCGTGGATTATTTCACCAAGTGGGTTGAAGCGAGTCTACAAAATCCTCAATTCAAAGAAAGTCGCCCTCTTCATCAAAGAAAACATCATGTGCCGATACGGGTTGCCGGCCGAAATCATTTGAGATAATGGATCCCACTTGAAGGGAATGTGACGGAGTTCTTTGGCGGAATTCGAATAACCCGTCACAAGTCATCACCCTACGGGCCCCGAACCAGCGGAGCCGTCGAAGCGGCAAACAAGACTCTGGAAAATATCATCAGGAAAATGGTGTCAGGCGAGAGATTGGCCCGAAGTTACACACGGCACTCTGGGGCTCTGAGAACATCGATCGGAAACGGCAAGCCCAGGGAAACACCTTTTGCCCTCACATACGGAATGGAAGCCGTACTCCCAATCGAGTGGAAATACCCTCGCTCAGGTATCTTCTTGGAAAGCCGGATCAACGAGGTCGAATGGCTCCAGTCGCCATGATGAATTGGCCCTACTAGACGAACGCCGGCGAAGGCCATGGAACACATCCGGGCCTACCAAGGAAGAATGGCGAGCCTTCGACAAGAAAGTAAAGCATCGGGAGATCAGAAGGTGATCTCGTTCTAAAAGAAAAGCCCCGGTCCGTATCAACCCTCTCGGCAAATGGGAGCTGTATGGGTCGGGCCATATGTCGTCCGAGAAGATCTTCTCAGGAGGAGCCATGCAACTTGCGGACCTCGACGGGAATCCCTTTGTACACCCGGTGAATGGTGACAAGGCTGCGCGAGATACTACGCGTAAAAAAAAAAAAAAAAAAAAAAACAAAAAAAAAACAACAAAAAAAAAAACAAAAACAAAAAAAGAGTGCTAAAAGAGTAATACCCAACTAGGTTAGAAACCCGAAAAGGGCGGCCTAGGTAAAAAACGGGGTTGCACCAAAAAAAAAAAAAAACAAAAAAAAAAAACAAAAAAAAAGAGTGCTAAAAGAGTAATACCCAACTAGGTTAGAAACCCGAAAAGGGCGGCCTAGGTAAAAAACGGGGTTGCACCAAAAAAAAAAAAAAACAAAAAAAAAAAACAAAAAAGAGTTCACCGGTTTGAACTACGAAGACTGAGCTCCTCAAAATGAGGAACGTAGAGCGGCGGAAACGGTTCGGTCTAAAGCACAAATAAAAGCCATACTTTGGCATCAATACAATTGATCGAGACCATGAAAGCGTCTCGAAAAACTCTAAAGCAATTCAAATATTCATTACAAGTTAAAAGCTCTTTGATGAGTCTAAGCCCGATTCATTCCTACAGCGGCAACTGCTAAAGGAAAACTAAGATACATAATCAAACTAATGTGTGCGTCATGGCAAGAAAGGGATACTTGGAAACCTCGGAGTCACTCCAAGCCACTCGTCTTGGTCTCTCCCTTCTTCTTCCCCCTCAGAGTCTTTCTCTTACGAGCCAGGAAAAATGTCGGTATTCCTCCTACCAAGCTCTGGTATAGGAGCGGGGTCTATCAAACCGGCCTCTGTCGGGGCCTTAGTAGCCACTAGCGTCATCCCTCATCTCCTGTAACCTAGGCGGTAACATAGGAGCCCTCCTCTCCTGTCTCTTGACGTAAGCCTCATAATCGGTCACGGCGTCTCCGCTCATCATGAGGGTTGGCCCTCGCCTCGGCCCTCCTCCTCTCGAAGCTTGATCTGGTCCTCCGCACCTCTGATGGCCTCACGCCGTCTCAAAATAGCCACTGAGTCTCTCCCGGATGCCCCTCGTACCAATCCAGTACCAAGTGGTCGGGAACACCGGTCTCGGACGCTTTGAGAATGACCCGAGGAGGAAAGGCATCGTACCTCCATACTCGGGAAAGAAATGGAAACACCGAGGGATCATCCATGGAAACAGGAGCCACCACCACGGTGGCTACATCATCAAAGCCCTCCAAAGGAACTGCTCCAAGCCAAAGCGTCTAAGGACCCGAGCCGGAATGTAGAAAGCTGGGTGAGAAAGCCCGGAAGCATAACCACATGGGACCCGTCTGAAGCACTCTGCGAGTCTCCACCCTTGATGAGGCACCAACCATCGATATCTTCGGTCTGGCGACCCGCCATCCAGCGTGCCCACGAGCCACGATCATCAAAATCTACATCAACACCTCTCTGGCAAAAGTCAGGCTGATCATATCGAGAGGTTTCCCGAAGAACCCCCAAACGCTCCATCGGCCACGGGGTCAAGAAAGCGGGCTGCCCCGTGCATGTACCGCCGTCCGGTAGCTAATCATCGAGAGCATGAAAAGTCTCCCCAAGAATCAAAGGAACGACATCTACGCCGGGCGACAATGAACGACAACATCCGAGCGAGATCGATGGCAAATCCCGAAGGAATAGACCATGAACAAAGTGCCGAACATGCAAAGTGCAAAGGCATCCCAATAGGCGTCATCCACCAAGCCTAAGCCCCTAAATCTGTCGGGAAGACCGGAAATATCAAAATGGTCGGGACCGCGGATCATGCCTCGTGCTTCCTCAGGGAAAGATGAAGAAGGTTGCACAACTTGTCAACAAAGAAGCTCCTCAGGACAAAGGAATTGCTATCTCCTCCACCTCAGGACCTCCAAGCAAGGCCCGAAATTCTTCCACAGTCGGAACAATCTCGTTGAAGGAAAGGCAAAAGACATGCCTTCTAGTATCCCAAAACGAAGAAGAAGCCCTTAAGAGGTCATAATCCGGAACCAATTCTTTGAGAGACCACAAGCATCGTACCTTGTACCGTTCTTCAAAGAAAGACCTTCTCTCATGCATAATTTCCGGGACCAATCCTTGAACTTGTTGAAAAATGACATTTGGGACTCTTGGGACAATTTTGAGGGAGCTTTTCTAAGGCTTTCCATGGTTTTTTCTCTCTTCCTCCCGAAAATGGCTGTTTGGTGGAGGTTGAAGAAGATATTTGAATTTGAAATAAAGCAAGACCAGTCTGGACCAAAATTAAAGGACAATGTCGAGATGCTTGTCCCCATCCGCGCGGATACGTTTGCTTCCCATCGAAAAAATGCAACGATCAAGTGCTACACCAAAAAGGGAATATTCCGTCCGGTTGCTCGAAACTTGTGCAAAAAAAAACCCTCCCAAACCAGTCCATATACCAAACACCCTTGCAAAAAAAAAAAAACCAAGGCTCATGCAACACTGCATTCATATTGCATTGCATTCATAAAATAAAATCCTAAATTATTACATTCCAAAAAAAAAGGAGAGTGTACAAAAAAAAAAAACAACAAACAAACATAAATAAAATCCTAAATTATTACATCAAAAAAAAATGTGCATGATCTGTACAAATCTAAATCTAAAAAAAAAATAATAAAAAATCAATCGGAGTCTCCAGCGCCCGATGTCTCCCCCCGGCCCCTCTTGCGACTCGGGCCCGCCTCGTCAGGAGCCACGAAAGTCTCGGGCTCGAGAATCGTCCTCATCTCCCGAGAAAAGAGGCTCGTCGGGACCAAGCAGGCACACTCGATAGGGTAAACCCGGATCCACGAAGAAATCGAATCCGAAGGTGAAGGCGTCAGACTCCTGAACATACGGAGACGAACCACCATGCCGCCGGACGTGTCCTGCCGTGCGGATCCCCAAGAATGACGTGATCCGAAGGCGGTGCAGCGGTGATCAATGAGAGGAGAAAGAGGGGTCTCGGAAGAAGTCTCAGGGAATAGGAGAAGCCTCCCGTCGGACGGAGTGCCGGCCGTGGTCTCCTCGCCCTAGCACGAGGTGCCCGCAAGCAACCATCCTCCGTATGAACCTCTTGGCTCCGATCACTTGCTTCGTCGGTGTCTCGACGACCACCTCAGCGCACAAAAGCAAAAGCGTCAAAAAAAAAAAAAAGAAGTGATGCTAGAGATGATGAAACAAAAGAAAGAAAAGAAGGGGAAAAGGTGAAGCCATACCTTCATACCGGACGAGGCCGGAAAGCTCGTGGAAGCCGCTCGGGTGAGGATCTGCACCCTCAATCGGACCCCATCTGGATGTAGGAAAAATCCGTCCAGGGTACCGCGGGATCCCAGCCCCTCCCTCTCCAAAACACGAGGCATCCTCGGCCTCCTCGAGACGAACGTCGCATATGGCTCGATCGCCACGAAGTCCAGAAGTGCGGCTGCTCGGTAATCATCCCAGTCACGGACCGATCGCTCGGAGTGCATCATATCGGCGGGAGGCTCCACGGTGTCCTCAAGGCGAGTTCACGCCATGCGGCGCGTCACCCTCTCTCCCGAGATAGTAGGCGTCGCAAGTCGGGCCCTCAAAATCCTCCATTGCCTTGTCCGGATCTCGGCGCCCTTCGGTGCGCTACCTCAAAGCGATCCCGGGGAAGAATATCATCCCCTCATCCGTCTCGGCCTCCCGTCGAAGGAAGGCAATCCGCGTACACGAGTCGTACGCCCCCTGGAGCTTATCTTTTCCGGGCATGCTTGGACCAAGGCTGCATGGCCGGATACGCCCGACGTACGCCTCGGGCGCCTCCACACCGTGACGTGGAAAAACTCCAGCGCCCGTACTGCGAAGGTAAAAATCCAATCAATCCGGTGCAAATAAAAGTGCGTGCTCAAAGGAAAGAGGGAAAGCAAAAGAGAGCTTATACCTCGAGCAAACTCGAAGCGATGAGGAGCTCACGGCCTTCATTTGTATCTATCAGAGCGAAGTACGGCTCGGCCCGGCCGGCCTCCCCCAGGAAATATCTCCAACCGTCTCCATGTCCTCCAAGGACCTCGGCAAGGCAAAGGCTGCCGTCCCTCGGCATGCCCAAGAGCGTGCTCGAAAAGGTAAACCGGAGGAAGGACCTAGCAATGCGCTCGGCGCTAAACCTATCCTCCCGGCCTCGTAACTCGCGATGGTCTCCACAATCTTACCGAAGACCACGGCATACTCCATCCCCATCCCCTTTTTGGGAATAGGGGAAAATCCAAGAAGAGCTGCGGATCGGCATCGCTGTAGCCATCTCTCCACTCAATCTTTGCGTCCATTGAAGGACGGACCCGTGATCGCGGCATAGTCGGAAGGCGTAACGGTCGCCTCGCCCCGGAAGAAGTGGAATGTGTGGGTCGCATCCCACCAATCTTTGCGCTAGAGCGAACATCGAAGCCCTTGCTCTTAGGGAACTTGACCGGTCCCCTCAAGCACTCGACGAACTCCCGAGCCCCGTCTCGACAACAATCTGTCTCGGACTCGGCAAAGCTCCTCGGCCCGCATCCGGAAGCCGATCCCACAAGTCAATCACGAGACTCCACCGATCCTCGAGTCTTCATCTTGTTCGGTTGCTCCGTCACAAAACGGTTTCCGCCACTGTAAAAAAAAAAAAAAAGAGAGAAAATGTCAAAAGATTGCCTTTGCATTTACATTAAAAAAAAAAAAATTCGACAGCATAACAACATACAATGAGCATAGCCCCATTTTTCTCGCATGAAAGAAAACAATTTGCAAGTCCCAATGCATTCATCAAAAAAAAAAAAAATGCATTCCTACGGAAGTAAAAACTCCGTCCCATTTTCAAAAAAAATGCATACATGCATATCATCCATCTTACATACAACGGGAGGAAAAATCCGTCCCACTTTTCAAAAAAAAAAAAATCCTAAACATACATACATCTCATATTGGCAAAATGCCCATTCTTTCCAAACAAAATGCATGCATTGCATCATCATTCATCAATATCAAAATTCAATTTCAAAAAAAAATCATCATCAAGAACATGCAATATTCAATTCCAAAAAAAAAAAAATCACAATTCTTCGAATTTTCACATGAAATTTTCGAATTAAAAAAAAAAATGTGGCGAAAATGCCAATTCTTTTCCCAAGCAAAATGCACATTTTTGGGACACTCACAAATTCATTGCAACATTGCATATCATCAATATCAATATTCAATATTCAAAAAAAAAATTCAAAAATCATCCAAAAATTTCAAACAAGAAATCGACAAGAGGATCAAGAGGATTCGAAATATACCGTTCGGAGATGCGGATCCGAAGCCCAATGTTGCCAAGCATCGGGGTAATGCTCCTCCGCAACCGATTGCGAAAGATTGTAATGCCTCCTCATCCGGACGAGCTCCAATCGCCTCTCCGCTATGGGACCACGTCCTTGGCCTTGAAAAGCGCCTTCCCCGTGTTCCATTGCTTGAAAAATTGAAGAAAACGGACGAATTTTGAAGCTCCTAGGCCAACAATGGCTGCTCTCCTCGTTTTTCTCTCTCTGCTCTCGACAATCTCAAAAAATTGGAATGGGGAAGAAGAAGGGCGTTGGCCCCATTAATACCCCTGACTTTCCATCCCTATCCGCGCGGATGAGATTGTAAGGGTCAAAATGACCCTTTTGCCCCTTAAAATTTCAGGACTACGCAATTCGGTCCCAAACTTGACAAAGTTAACCAAAGTTAACCAAAGTCGGCCCCTTGTCAAGAAAATTACCCCGGCGAGTCAAACGTAAGACCGAGTGCCGAGAAAGATAACGAGATCCCGTATCTTTCATCAAAATTACCCGGCGGTCAAACGTAAGGCCAAGGTGCCCGAGAAAGATAACGAGATCCCGTATCTTTCATCAAAATTTCCCCGGCAGTCAAACGTAAGACCGAGTGCCCCGAGAAAGATAACGAGATCCCGTATCTTTCATCAAAATTACCCCCGGCAGTCAAACGTAAGACCGAGTGCCCCGAGAAAGATAACGAGATCCGTATCTTTCATCAAAATTACCGGCGAGTCAAACGTAAGGCCGAGTGCCCGAGAAAGATAACGAGATCCCGTATCTTTCATCAAAATTACCCCGGCGGTCAAAACGTAAGACCGAGTGCCAGAAAGATAACGAGATCCCGTATCTTTCATCAAAATTCCCTATGACAGTAAAGATAACGGATCCCGATCTTTCCCGAGATTTTCCCATAACGAAATCCCAGCAAAGTTAACGGAATCCCGGCGAAATCTCGAGTAGTGCTCGAACTACGAAAGGGCTTGATTCCCACTAGGGATACGTAGGTAGCCTATCATTAGGTCCGGCCCCTCGACCAAAACGGTCACCCTCTCCTTCGGCGAGACAAAGTCCACCGAAAGGCCATTTCAAATTAAGGTCCGAGGCGCCTAAAAGCCATCATCATCAAGGTCGAGGCACCTAAAAGCCATCTTCAAGGTTCGAGGCACCTAAAACGCCATCTTTGAGTTCGAGGCACCTAAAACGCCATCTCGAGGTTCGAGGCACCTAAAACGCCATCTTGAGTTTGAGGCACCTAAGACGCTATCACTAGAAAGCGACAAATCGCAATCATCCCCAGAGACCGAAAATGGTCATTCCTATCCCAGCGGGCGGATACCGTCGAGGCCGAAAATGGTCATTCCTATCCCCGGAAGCGGATAGCCATCGGACCAAAAATGGTCATCTCTTATCCCAAGCGAGTTTCTTTCCGGTAACATTGTAGAACTCGCTCATCGGGTTCGAGGCACCTAAACGCCATCATCTCAGGGTCAAAGACCCGAACTACGGCAGCTTGATTCCCATTCGGGATACGTAGGTAGCCTATCGCTAGGTTCGGCCCACCCGATCACTCGATCATCACGCCAAATATGGAGCCTTACTCTTATCGACGACCCGCTTCCTTCGAAAGCGCCGTCGCCGAGGGCTCTTGTAAGTGCTCCAATTTGAGCTTGTTAGAATTTTCGTTATAAAATTAACGAAAGTTATAACATTTCTAACAATTCCTAACTATCCTAACATTTCTAACAAAGTGAGGGTAAAATGGGCATTGTTATTTGAAGTTAAACCAAGAAAAGCATCTTAAAAAGCAAAACAAAAGAAGAAAACCAAAAATGGCAATCTTTGGAAACAAAAGCTGTTTGGTCAATTTGAATTTTGAAAAGATTATTCTTCTTGTCCAAAATTTGAAGGCTGCATTTAATGAACGGTGCACGCCACTGATCCTATCCGCGCGGACAAGTATGTAATTTTCAGAGGGCTATAAATTGAGCCCTCCGAGTCACAAAAATAAGAAGGAAGAACACAATAGCAACGAAGTTACGGCGAAATATAGAGAGAAAACAGTGAGAATTCTCAAGAATTGTCACCTTTTTCTCTCCAATCTTTCCCAACTCATACTCATCCACTCACTCTCATATTAAAGCCCTAAACACTCATACACTCAAGCCAAACACTCAAGAACACAAGGAAGATTGGTAAACCCTCCTCTTCCTAACCCTAAATCTCATCCATGCATGCATCTTCAAACTACAAAATGTAGTTCTTTCATCTTCTTTCTCTAGATCTAAGAAGATCACCATGGAAGACCATCTCCATGGATGATCTTCTACAAAGATCAACATTATTTTCAAAGCTTTTCTTGCTTACTTGCAAAAATGCACTTTCAAAACCCTAAAAAACCATTTTCAAGCACTAAATCTTGATTTCAAAGGGTAAAATCCCCCTCCCCAAGCAAATGAAATGCTTAGTCCTAATGTACCCCAAGGATGGTTTGGTATAGTTGATTCACCACTAAAATGTCTAGTGATCACTAACCAAAACCTAGGGAAATGGGGACAAGCATGGATGCAAAAACCCCTTAAAATCATATTTTCTTTCTTGAGAAGTTGCTGTCCAGTAGCAATTTTCTCAGACCTCAGTCCATGGTCTTAATTTTTGGACACAGATGAACTTGGAATTTGGTGTTGACTACAAAACACTTTTTGTAGCCAACATCCAGAGCTTTCCAGACATATTTTTACCTTATTTTTTGGGTGAGTAAAACTCCTCTTTTCAATTTTTCTTTCAGAGGCTAGTTCATCAGCTTCTGGGAATCCAGATCTCATATCTGAGGTTTCCAGAAGGTTTTGACCCTCAAATCTTCTCCAAAATGGAAATTTCTTTCACACAAAGTTTATTCAAGGAGTCTAGAGAAACTTTCATTCTCTGAGTTCATCCAGATTATGAAGTTTTAGGACCCTTGAATCCATTTCAAAATCAGGTGTCTGCTGCCATTTCCTTCTGGCAGAAGTGACTTCTCAACTTCAAAAGGTTTTTTGAGTACCAAATCTCAAACCAAAAATTCTCCAAAAAATCATGGGATCAGTTTAAAGTCTTAAAAAGACATCCCAATTTTTACTTTTTCCAGTTTCAACTTATTTTGGCCAAAACACACACACGCACACACACAAATGATTTTCAGCTTGGAAGACTCGTTTTTACGAGGCGCGTCGGGTGCACACTAACGTCCTTCCCGACGCGTAACATGACCTCCGAACCTAAATCTCTGATCTCGGGCTTTTTTCAAAGTTTTGCCCTTCAAAATTAAAATGGCGTGGCGACTCCGTTTTTTCCGGTTTTATTTGGTTTTTCAAAGAAACGCAAAAATCGAATTTTTCCCGCGAAAAAGGCAACACATCGTTACAAAGAGTTGTATTAGTTCTTGCTATATGCACAAGATTTCTGAAAGTGTACTGCTAGAGATTTTTCATTTCTTAGTCTTCGAGCTTCTAAGGGATATGAATCATCCAGTATAAAGAAATGAAAGATAGACGAGTAATAAAACGATGAGCAGTTTGGTGGAACACATAGAATATGCTGAACAGAGAAAAAGCGAAAAAGAAAAAAAAAGACGGACACTTTAAGCATGAATTAACGTCCCTCGATTCATCCAGGCATTCTTACACAACTATGAACATACGTAAACTTAGAAATGACATTTGTATTTGGGTTTATGCTAGGAAGATCGACTATGGAGGCAATATATCTTATGAGACAAACCATGGAGAAATATCGGGATCAAAAGAAAGATTTGCATATGGTTTTCATTGATTTGGAGAAGGCATATGATAAAGTGCCAAGAGAGGTACTTTGGTGGGCATTAGCAAAGAAGGGTGTTTCAAAGAAATATATTGATATTATCAAGGACATGTATAATGGAGTTAGTACTTGTGTACAGACTAGTGTTGGAAAGACTGAAGAGTTCCCTATAAAGATTGGAGTGCATCAAGGTTCCGCACTTAGCCCCTTTCTTTTTGCTTTGATAATGGAAGAATTGACGAGGTCAGTCCAAGATGATATATCAAAGTGTATGCTGTTCGCAGATGATATTGTGCTGATTGATGAGACAAGAGAGGGTGTTGAAAGTAAATTGGAGTTGTGGAGACACACTTTGGAATCTCGAGGTTTTCGACAAGCGAAGCAAGACTCAATATTTGGAGTGTAAGTTTAGCGAGTTGGAAGTAGGGAGGCGGGGCGGTCACATTTGATGGAAATATTATCCAAGCTTCGAGTTTTTCGCTATCTTGGATCCATTATCCAAAAAGGATGGAGAATTAGATGGAGATGTGGCTCATAGGATTAAAGCAGTTGGTTGAAGTGGAAGAGTGCTACAGGTTTCTATGTGATCGCGGCATGCCCAATAGATTAAAGGGAAAATTCTACCGCACGACAATTAGGCCTGCATTGCTTTACGGCACCGAATGTTGGGCCGTGAAAGCTTGATGTCAAGTGCATAAGATGAATGTGGCGGAGATGCGTATGCTTCGATGGATGTGCGGTCATACAAGAAAGGATCGGTTGGGAATGAGGTGATCGGAGGTAAAGTAGGAGTTGCGCCCATTGAGGATAAAATGAGGGAAAATCGTCTACGGTGGTTTGGACATGTGAGAAGGAGACCGAGTGATGCACCTACAGAGGCCTAACAGTGGAGAAATGATAAAATGGCTAGGGGTAGGGGAAGACCCAAACAAACTTGGATTAGAGTAATTGAAAATGATATGAATTTACTTGGAGTGGATGAGAGTATGGTGTTGAAGAGGTCGGAGTGGAGGGCAAAAATCCATGTGGGGGTTGATTTTTTTATTTTTATTTTTTTATTTTTTATTTTTTTATTTTTTTTATTTTTTTTATTATTTTTTATTATTTTTTATTTATTTTTTTATTTTTTATTTTTATTTTTTTATTTTTTATTTTTTATTTTTTTATTTTTTTTTTTTTTATTTTTTATTTTTTTATTTTTTTATTTTTTTTTTTTTTTAATTTTATTTTTTTTATTTTTTTTCACGATAACATATGAGGATTCATGTTAGCCGACCCCAAATTATTTTGGGACTAAGGCTTTGTTGTTGTTGTTGTTGTTGTTGTTGTTGTGGTTAATATAGGAAATAAAGTTTTCTGGTTAACTGTATTATTATCAGATGCTACGAGGCTAAATGCACTGCAAATTTGCCAGAACTAGCTATGTTTCGTGATCACGAAGGAGATGTAGAAGAAAATAAATTTATTAAAAAAATATATGAAAAGGGATTTTTGATAGACTTTAACTCATCTTTAGGTTGATCTTTTTTGGCTTCTTTGCCATGGAGCTTCTCAAAAACAAAGTCGAAAGGAGGATCTCCAGGTCTTCGTAAGAGTTGATCTCCTATCTTCACCTCATATTCTGACTTTGCCCTAAAAAATGACCCGCGGTTTGAATTTTCACTTTTTCTTAGATTTACGACTTAGATGTAAAGAATAAAACTATAGCATTTGTAAACTTTAAATTACTCTAAAAAAATATTTGAAGCACATGGTTTATGATTTTTCTATGCTAACAGAGTGGTTTAGGTTTCATTACACAATATATCTCTCATTCTCTCTTTCCTCGGTATATCTAATTTCTGTATTTTTTTCGTTGAACTTATAGACTGATTTTATTATTAGGAATGACATTTTCTATGATGGATGTTCTTCTCATGCCCTTGGTCCCTGAGACACTTGATTAGTTTTTTCAAAACTTCTCTCCAGATTCATTAAATACCGTTCTTGATGATCATTAATTTAAATTCCAACGAATTTTCCAATTTGATTTGTTCTCTGAATTTCTTACTGTTATAAATATTTCTTATTTATAATTTAAACTGAACCTGTTATTCAATGGGATTGGAAAGGAGAAAGTTATTGATTTGTTGAAATTGTGACAGCATTTAGGTACTAAAAACGACTGTATAATTTGTTTGAAGCGAACATCTCACGATTGAATGAGTGACGAGGAGCAGCGAAAAAGACTTTGGGCACTCCCTCCCTCAACAGCTTACAACACGAGGAAATTTAAACTCTCTCTCCCCAAATGATATCCATTTAATCGATGTTCATCATTGTTTCCTTTCTTTTCTTCGGGTAAAAATTAATTGGGGGACTTTGCGTTGGAAATTTACATTTAAAACGTATATAGTTAACATACGATTTCAT
This sequence comes from Adenophora triphylla var. japonica, assembly GCA_022495995.1. Classification (NCBI taxonomy): domain Eukaryota; kingdom Viridiplantae; phylum Streptophyta; class Magnoliopsida; order Asterales; family Campanulaceae; genus Adenophora; species Adenophora triphylla. The sequence continues at coordinate 1,391,633 of JAFEMH010000020.1, forward strand.
TTTTCCCACATATTTCTCTTTTCATACTGTCTCCCTTTCCATACTGTCTCCCTTTCTATACTGACCCGTGCCAATGGCACGGGCATTAGAGTACTAGTGGTAAACAAGAGCAATGTTTTCTAGATAATAACAAATTATTTTGAAACAAAATAACCTCTAAAACGACATATATTTTGAAACAGGAAATTCAGATCTAGGATTTTTTTCAAGTGGATACATAAATTACACTACAAAGTTTTATAACGTAATTGTGAAAGAAAAATGTTTGTTGCTACTCGAACATACAATCACTGGGATAAAAATTTATGGCACTTTATCCATTGAATTAACCAACTATTTGATTAAATGAATGCACTTGCACTCATATCTCCACCTCTAAGGGAGCAACAAAAATATTTGTTCCGATTATTAATTGGCTACAAAATTCGTATCCTCTACATTAAATCCATTTTTTTTGGCAAAATTTGCATGCCCCACATTAATATACATAAATTGTGTGTGTTTCCTATTTATTGATGATGTCAAAAACGTTTGGATCAGCCCAAATCCAGCAGTAGGTTATATCCTAGCAATTGAATAGCCTGAAAAAGACGAACAAACAAGTAAACTTAGCCGGGGCTTCACCGGCGAAGGCCCTCCGGCGTGAGAGTAAATATTTGTCTTCATAGAGAGAGAAATCAATTGACAAGAGTTTAGAGTCAAAAGATAACGTACCAAAATATGTGAATTATGGCTTGTATTTATAGGTATATATAGCATTGTATAATCCATGTAGGAGAGGAACGCGTATAGATAAGATATTAATCCCAGGGGGATTATAAGTGTTGAATCTTTGCTAAATAAGGAACCTTGTGAGATATGGTTATAATCCTAATAGGAATATAACTGTTCACAGTCCATGTAGGATTGAATAAACTGCAATCTGCATGTGCGCAGGTGAGAGGCTTCCTCGGCTTACGCTGCCTGGTCGGCTTAGATGATAACCGAGGAAGAGAGAAGTAATAATGGGAAAGCGCATTTATGAAGTTTAATTGATAACCGAAGAGGGGCTCCTCGTCATCAAGGGAAGTCTTGCTCGGCCTTGGAGGGAGACCTTCCTCGGCCTTGGAGGGAGGCCTTCCTCGGCATTGACGGTAATGCCTCGTCGGCATCCTTGTTATTGGGCTGTGGTCATTATACGCCTGCTATGTCCAGGTCGACATAGGGGAATGACGAGGAGGTCTAACGAGCAAAGATAGGGTAGGCCCACTCCCTTTGTCATAACTAAGACTTATATGAATTATATTTTGGGTCCAATCCATTGGACCTTGTCCGACCACAAATCCACATTCGTATCTCGATTTATACCGTTCACCTATATTATTGATTATATTAGTCAAATATGCAGTTTGGGTCTCTAGTCAAATAAATTGTGTGTTTCCTTACATAATTCATTATATTAATCAAGATTTAAGAAAGGGACCTTTCACGAGTTCCAATCCTATTTGGGAGTATACCATAATTTCCATGAAAATGCATGAGTGCATGGTTGTATAGAAGCTGGATTAGTTTTGCATATAAATACAAGATAATAATAATAATAATACTATACTAATAACAATCTATAATTCAATATACAAGTTTAACTGTTTGTAACCACCAGAATAAAAAGTGGATGAGAATAAAAAGTGGATGAGATTGAATCTATAAAATTGATATAAAATTGATATGACGGTCTGAATTAATTCAAATATTCCACATTCACACTCTCAGTTTTATAACTTCCCAGCTTCTTCTCACAAACCTGTCTTTTAACTTTCCCCCATATCTTATTATATAATATATGATTTTTGTATTAATTTTTTTTTTATTATTATTATTTACTTATCGATCTCATAATCATCAACAGAGTATGGATTTTATTTTTATTATTAATTGTTCATGAATTTTTTTACTTTTTGTTATAATAATAAATAAAAACTTAGTTTAAATTATATTTTTAGGACATGATATTTTTTCTACTAGCACGACAATTTGATTAAAGAAGTGGAAAATGAATTTAGTAGAATCGTGAGTGGGTAGGCGTCACTCCGTGCCTGCCAAATTTTTATTATTTCAATTTTATTAAGGTATAAAAGAAGGTACAAATAAAAAAATATCTTTTAAATATTGACAAGCCAAATAATGTTGTCAAAATCTTAGAAAAAATCATTTTTTTCCAAGTAATTTGGAAAAACTAGTTTTTAAAAATGCACGGCGATATTTTCGTGATTAATTGGAACTTTAAAAAAAAAAAACACGGTAGCATTTTTGTAAATAGTTGTAACTCTTTTTAAATATGACACGGTGACATTTTCGTAAATAATCAGAACTTATTAACACCTCTGATAAATTTTATAACTAAAACTAACATTTTTCATCACTGCTCATGACACTTTTTTAACACTAACACTCTGCTTCACTATTTCACAAATATTGTTGATCAAATTAATCTAGCCCGTCCATTTATTACCAGTTTACCACTTGTCCATCTGCTCCAACATCTAGTCCAACTTAGCAGGAAACTAAATAGACATTTGAGCTAATAATAATATGCACAATAAATTTCAAAAACGCGTCAAATGTGGCCGTGCGCAAAGAGCCCCACCCCAGTAATCAATCACCGACGACGCAGTCCCTACATATCAAGATCTTGCAGTATAAGCTGGCTGGAGAGTGACCCAAAAATTTATTACTAGTACAGACATTAATACTCACACAAAACAAACACAGTTGTTAACACTTTACATCATATAGCCAATAGCCATACTCTCTTTCAATTAATCAATGGTACAAGAGTCAGTACGGAACGTACGTGGGGCATGAACGCAAATGGGGCGTGTCAATCGCACGTGTCGAACGTACGTGGGGCGTGAACGCAAATGGGGCGTGTCAGTGGCACGTGTCGAAGTTAGAAATTTTAAAAAAGGATCAAAACATTTTGTGGTTGCGAGAAGAGATATGAGAATGAATGAATGAGGGATATGAGAATAAATGAATCTGGAAAAATCTTATCTATTAAAACAAAAAGAGGAACTCGCTACACGTGCAACGAGTTTGACTGATCGGTCAAACTCGCTACACGGTGTAGCCAATTTGTCTTCACTTAATTATCAAGATTAATTACAAATCGACAAAGCCTAATTACTTAGAACTCGTTACACCGTATAGCGAGTTTGACCGATCACAGTCAAACTCGCTACACCGTATAGCGATTTAAAAAAAAATGATCATTTAAAGAAATAGTTTGAACAGTGAATTGTCATAAATTAATGGAGTTTCCAAGAATTTTCCTAGCACCGTCGCATTATTAGTGTACAAGGTTATCACACGAACTCCTTCTCATACCTAATTTGAGCCTCATCCTCTTGCTAGCCCCCACCACACGTGCGTTCTGGAAGGTCAACATTTTTGCCTGAACACAATAAATTTTCCTATCTCCGTCTCATTTTCCCGTCACATTTCATTTCAAGAATCCTACTTTTTTTTTTTTTTTTTGGTATGTCTCAAACTAAACTAAGAGTCTTACTTTACTTTATTTTCAAAATGACAAATAATGAATATTGTTTTGAACATTTATACTCTCTTCTTTTCATAGAATTATAAATAAATCAATACTTACTACACTACTTTTTATCCACTTGAATCATAAACAGTGTTTTGAACAATTATACCCCCAACTCGCTTACCATTGTTCACTCATTTTATAGTGTTTTCTTAATAAACGTACAAATACTAGGTAGGACTGTTAGTCCGGGACTGAGGGAGTAATACAAATGCCAAACCATTGTTGTTTAACCTAATCTCATTTTATTACAGTGGGAGACGACGCTATATATATATATATATGGTCCCGCATATATTTGATCATTGTCGTCCTCCCGTCTACAAAGGATGGGACAAATTTGGGACTGCTCACATGAATGGATGGAAAACACTCGAAAGTCATAGATCTCACCCTTCCCTTTGATCTGAGGTTTTGTTTGTTTTGTTGAGGAGAAAATATTTTTCGAAAACGTTTTCTTTCATTTTTCGATATATGGTAATTACCAGAAATAGAAATAGAGAAAATGTTTTTCGTAAAATGTTTTTTCCATTTTTCTAAATAAAATGACTTATGAATTTTTTCTAATTAAAACATTTTTTGAAAAATGATAACAATATCACACACACACACACCTAACTTTTCATACACCCTCACGTTACCCACTCCATATCAACCATCCCCTACCCCATGCCTCATAAAAAAAAATTATTTTTTACAATCTCCCCCTTCTCACCACCACCATCATCACCTCCTCTGGTAAAAAAAAAAATGAATCATTTTAAATTTATTTTTAACATTTCCCCACTCCCACCACCACCATTTCAAGGTCAGATTTTTTTTTACTCATAATTAAATTAATTTATTTTTAAAAACTCCCCCACCCAACCTCACTCCCCTATTCTCGGCTACCCACCCTACTCCCTCACACTCTCAGCTACCCACCTTGTCCCACAACTACCCCACCCCCACCCCCACACCCTACTCTATCACCACCCTAGCCTATCATCATTTTACCCTTTACATTTCCCCGCCACCCTACCCTACCCCACACCCACTCACCTCACCCCTACTAATCCCTACACCCCACCTCCATCACCCTATTCCATCCAGGGGCGGAGCCAGGGGGGGGCAGGAGGGGGCACTCGCCCCCCCCAGCGGCGGAAATGCAAAGGGAAATTTTTTTTGCCCCCCCCATATTTTTGTTATATATGTATATATATAATTAACTTCAAGATTAACATCAGTGAGTGGTGCGGTTCAGCGGTAGAAGGGGTGAAGTTAAAGCCTTTGGTCCATGTTCGAACCCTGCTACCTACATTTCAATTAATTTTATTTGTCTTCCATCTTTGCTATTTTTTCTCTTAACAGTTTTGTTTTTCTCTTTCTCCTAATTTCCTCACATTTTTTCAATCTTAATTAATTAGTTAGGCTTTTCCCATTTTTTTTGTTTTTGGTCTTTCTTCCTATTATCCCAAGTTTAATTAGCAAATTTGATTTTCTTTTTTGTACGAGTAATATATTTTAATAAATTGTTTGCGTTAAATACTTCAACATTATTTCAATCGTTCTTTGAATTATTTACTTTTATCATTTTTGTTAACTAAAATACATTGTATTTCATGGATTCGACCCATTTTTTACTTGTCCGACCCGAAATTTTTTTTTCGGGGGCGCTGCCCCCGAACCCCCGTGTAATCTTGCCCCCCCCTCGGCCAATTCCTGGCTCCGCCCCTGATTCCATCGTATCTCTTTCAACTTATCTCAAATTCTGTTTTATTGAAAAATATTTTTCTTTATTTTATTAAACAAGTGAAACATTTTCCAGAAAATGATTCAACAATGCCCTTCTCTTCCATATGGAAACACGATTAGCTGTTAACGATTAAGTTTGTTTACGTAACGTTTGATTCGCGAAAAACACTTACTAATTAAGCTAAAAATAATCCACTGTTTATTGTTGTCCCCTTTGCTTGAAACTCCTTTCCTACTATCACAACATGTGTAAATCCCACTTGAATTAGAAATTACGTGATAATTAATACTTCCTTATTAAATTTAATTACCTAACACAATGGCACTTAATTAACTACTTTGATCTGTTCAAATTCTTTCCAAAGCATATACACATGTCGGTCTTGGTCTCCTTGATTCCTCCTAGACAACCTTATTAAACAAATCCCAAGTAGACTCATTTAGATTAAAATTTATATGGAGTAATCATATGTCTCACATTCCTGCTCCCAAGTTTAGTCCTTTATTTCACAAAGAATAATGTAATATGTAATACAGCTTAATGCAATGTACTTTTTTATTTTACTTCAAATAATGTAACATAGTTGGATGACGTTAAATTTGATTCACAAACCCATTAAAAATGTAACCCAATTACTAACTTAACAAAACCCCCTTCTCTCTAATTGAATATGCCCTCACCACCCATCATTGTTGACCCCCTCCTCTTCCCAAACACCATTTCACGAACCCAACATCCACTTTTCACAAACCAACAAAAAATTAATATCTTTACTCAAACCCAACTTTCATTTTCACAAAAATTACATATGTTCTCGAGATGAATTTCTAAACAACGGCAAAGTTGGAACTCTACCGGTGATGACGAGTAGGGGTGTAAATGGTTCAGTTTAGCTTGGTTTGGGCAAATTTAGAAGTCGAACCGATAATCATCGGTTTGGAAAAATCTCAAACCGAGCTAAACCATGTAAAAGTTCAGATCGAGCTAAACCAATTAATAACTGCCAAAGTTTGGTTCGGTTCGATCTAAACCACAATTTGATTTTGCGATTTAGACCATGGTTCAAACCGCAATCCAAACTATGGTATATACCACATCCCAAATCACTCTATTATCATGTATTTTAAATTTTCTGACTAATAAATAGAAAATATCTATAATAGAAAAAACACAATCATAAAAGATAACAATCCAAACTATACCAGTTCACAGTTACAAATCAAGATTGTCACATTCAAAGTACCATTCAACGAAAATTAAATCAGAAAACTATATCAAAGTGCAATTGTTAATGCACTGTTAGTGTTTGACATCACAATATGAAGTAATTGTTAATGCAATGATACCCTTCATTAAAATTCAAATGATCAAACTAAGCAGCAAAAGTAATTTATAAGTAATGAGTGTCCATAAAATTTAACAGTGATTGAAATACAAAATGAAACATAATAGGTTTAACAATCTCAAATCGGTTTGATCTACAATGATTTGATCACTCGGTTCGATTTGGTTAGGAGGTGATAGACCACAAACTGAACCAACTTTTTAGGTCATTCACCCGAACTTTTTCTCTTGGCTCGCTTTTTTTTATTTGTTTTTGTATTATTAATGATTGACTTATTCTATTATAAAAGTGATACTGAAAAGTTCACTGGGTGTGAATTTAACCTGCTAGTGCAAAAAATGGTGTTATCACTTGTGCTACAGTATGTGTTATCCAGGCAAATTTTATTAATTGTTTCTTATTTATTTTGACAAAAAAAAAAAACATGGTTGTTATATTATATTGTCCGCAAGAAATGTACTCCCTCCCTCCGTCTCTAAAAGATTGTCCTGTTGTACATTTTGCAATTAATAAGAAAGAGCTTTATCTTCTTGTACTTTAGTAGATTTGCACTAACATTCATTCCTAAGTTTAGAAATGAAACATACTTTTTGGGACAAGTAATAATGACAAATGGAACAATCTTTCAGGGAGAAGAAAGTATATTTTGTTCGTGATTTTAGTATTATCAACTTATTTTATTGTAATTGTGATTTACTAAGAAATCAATGTGATTCGTATTAGACTCGGATACGAGTAAGGGAAAGTGTGCAATACACACTCGTTTGAGCTAAAACGAAGTCAACCTCGATAAAGAAGTAAAAGTTAAAGGGTAGCACATTTTGCTGATGTGCTCGGCCGAGCAGAGTCCTTGACTCGGCCGAGCAGAGCTTAGCAGATTGGCCAAGTTTACGAGTGTCTTGCTCGGCCGAGGCATGTGCCTTGCTCGGCCGAGCAGTATGTAACACGACCGTGCGGTTCATAAGACACGGCCGTGCGGCTGGCGAGAATTTCACTAGACATGTGTGCTCGGCCGAGCGAGTCCCTTGACTCGGCCGAGCAGTTCCTGAACAGGTGCCTTTTCAAAATGAAAAGACACATTGCTTGGCTAAAGTCATGTATTTTACCTCTCCATCTGTTTAAATACAGATGTTTGATCTCATTTTTAACATACATGAAAATACAAGAGTGATACAAAAATATAACGAAAGCAAACAATTCTCAAGTTTTAGATTTGTTCTCTTTGCCTAGAAATAAATTGCGTGATTGTCTTATCCCAATAAAGATTTTGTGTAACCCAGGCATTAAGGGTCGAAATACTTTATTCGGAAAGTGGATTATACACGATTCAATCACATATCCGGCATCAGTATCAAGATCAAGACCCTATATTTCCCCTACAAACGAATAAAGTATTTGGTGATACTCATGGCTGGTGGAAGTACTTTGAAGGAGATGACGACAAAGTTTGGAAAGCTAGACAAATTTGAAGGACAAGACTTCAGGCGTTGGCATAAGAAGATGCACTTCCTTTTAACAACATTAAAAGTGGTGTATGTTCTATCTACCCCTATTCCGGAATTGCTTGAAGATGACAACTTGGAAGCAATCAGACGTAGATCGAAGTGGGAGAACGACGACTACATATGCAGAGGACACATATTAAACGGTATGTCTGATTCTCTCTTTGACATTTATCAAAATGAGGAATCTGCAAAAGAGTTATGGGATTCTCTTGAATCCAAGTACATGGCAGAGGATGCTTCTAGTAAGAAGTTCCTTGTGAGTAATTTTAATAATTACAAGATGGTCGATTCAAGGCCTGTCATGGAACAATTCAATGAACTCCTTAAAATTCTTGGACAATATACACAACATGGGTTGAAGATGGATGAGTCAATATCGGTTTCAAGTGTGATTGATAAGTTGCCTCCCTCTTGGAAGGATTTCAAACACACTTTGAAACATGGTAAAGACGATCTGTCTTTGGTTCAACTTGGTAGTCACTTGCGCATAGAGGAATCTCTTAGGGCGCAAGAAGATGACAAAGGCAAAGGAAAAGAAGTTGCTGGACCCTCAGTCAATATGATTGATGAGGGTGGAAACAATAAAAACAAAGGAAAGAAACGTAGTTTCAATGACAATGGTTCTGGTTCCAACAAGAAGCCTAAATTGGCATGTTGGAAGTGTGGCAAATCTGGTCACTTTAAGAAGGATTGTCGTGTTGGAAACAACAAGAAAGGCGCAAGCACAAGTGGTTCGGGAAAGGGGTCTAAGGACCATTCTCAAAACCAAGGTCAGATTTTAATACATAGTTGGAACAGATTTATTAAAAATTATGTTTCACTAATTTCTGAGGCATTTTATGTGCAGGATGATGCTATTGCGTGGTGGATTGATTCCGGTGCCACAACTCATGTTTGTAAGGATCGTTGTTGGTTTAAGACATATGAACCAATGGAAGACGGATCTGTCCTTTACATGGGTGATGACCATTCCGCTTCTATTCAAGAAAGAGGAAGCGTGGTGTTGGAATTCAGTTCGGGAAAAACTATTTCTTTGTTTAATGTATTGTATGTACCAAAACTTCGTAAGAATTTAATTTCTGGTCCTGTCTTGAACAAGTGTGGATACAAACAAGTGTATGAATCTGATAAGTATATCTTATCGAAGTCTGGTGTATTTGTAGGATTTGATTATTATAATAATGGGATGTTTATGTTGAATTTAAATAAAATTCCTAGTTCTGTTTATATGACTTCTGTTGTTATCAATTCTTCATAATGACATGCTCGGTGGAAAATGTAATATTTCAAAAGGCTTTCAATTCTTAATGTAAGATTATCCCATTTTGAACATAGCCACCATCATTAGATGCGTTGTGAGTTTGTTCAAATGCATAGCCACGCATTTAATAATGTGTTGTGAGTATGCGGATCTACTTGCTTTGTTTGAATATTTATTCACCATTAAGTTAAGAATTGATAAGTATTTCGGCTGAATCTCAAATGAATGATCATTTGATTGAGGTACCAAGTGAGACACCCGAACCTCGTAAAAGTAAAAGAGCAAGGAAAGCTAAATCATATGGTTCTGATTTTTAACTATATTTAGTTGTGGGATCAAGAGATCAAATTGAATCTCAATACTCTTACTGTTATAGTATAGAGGAGGATCCAAGAACCTATGATGAAGCAATAAAATCTCGAGACGCTGGTTTTTTGGAAAGAAGCCATCGATGATGAGATTGGTTCTATTGTGGAAAATAATACATGGGTCTTGTCTGATCCAAGAACCTATGATGAAGCAATAAAATCTCGAGACGCTGGTTTTTTGGAAAGAAGCCATCGATGATGAGATTGGTTCTATTGTGGAAAATAATACATGGGTCTTGTCTGATTTACCACCAGGCTGTAAACCTTTGGGGTGCAAATGAATCTTCAAAAAGAAGATGAAAGTCGATGGAACAATTGACAAGTTTAAAGCTCGATTGGTAATCCAAGGCTTTAGACAAAAGGAAGGGATCGATTACTTCGATACCTATGCACCGGTTGCTCGTATCACTACCATTAAATTACTGATAGCTTTGGCAGCTATTCAGAATCTATTGATCCATCAAATGGATGTCAAAACAACATTTTTAAATGGTGATTTGAAAGAAGAAGTGTATATGAAACAACCAGAAGGATTTGTTATGCCAGGTAATGAGCATAAGGTATGTAAGTTAATTAAGTCATTGTATGGGCTGAAGCAAGCACCTAAGCCGTGGCATCAAAAATTTGATGAGGTTGTTTTGTCGAATGGTTTTGTATTAAATCAGTCCGACAAATGTGTATATAGCAGATTTGATGAATCCGGTAAAGGTGTAATCATCTGCCTATATGTAGATGACATGTTGATTTTTAGCACAGACCAAAATGTAGTTTATAAAACTAAAAGGTTTTTATCATCAAAGTTTTCTATGAAGGACATGGGAGAAGCCGACGTAATTCTTGGTATAAAGATTAAACGGATGAACAAAGGTATTGCAATTACACAATCTCATTATATTGAGAAAATTCTCAAGAGGTTTAATTGTGATGATTGTTCTAAAGTTAGTACTCCCATGGATCCTACTGAGAAACTTGTGTCAAACACTGGTAAACCTGTGTCACAGCTCGAATACTCAAAAGCCATAGGCAGTTTGATGTATGCTATGACGGGCACTCGACCTGATATTGCTTATGCAGTTGGAAGATTGAGCAGGTTCACTAGTAATCCTAGTAGACAGCATTGGCATGCTATAACAAGGGTGTTCAAGTACTTAAAAGGTACTATGGACTATGGTTTGTGTTATAGTGGACATCCTTCTATATTAGAAGGTTACACAGATGCTAGTTGGATCAACCAAGAAGATTCATCTTCTACTAGTGGTTGGGTGTTCTTGCTTGGAGGAGGTGCCATTTCTTGGGCTTTCAAAAAGAAGACATGTATTACACATTCTACAATGAAATCTGAGTTTGTAGCATTGGCTGGCTGCGAAAAGAAGCGGAGTGGCTTCGAACTTGATATATGAGATTCCATTATGGCCAAAACCGATATCACCAATGTCTATCCATTGTGATAGTCTTTGCCACCTTGGCTAGGGCCTATAGTCGATTTATAATGGCAAGTCTAGACACTTGGGTGTCGGGCATAGTATGATTCGGGAGTTAATCATGAATGGTGTGATATCAGTTGAGTTTGTTCGGTCGCAACAAAATTTGCCTGACCACTTGACGAAGGGGTTAGTCAGAGACTTGGTAAATAAGTCTGCAATGGGAATGGGATTAAAGTCCATTTAATCCTCTAATTGTGAGATACCCAATTCCCTTCTAATACAACGTTAGAAGCTTGAATTCAATGTGGAAAGCTCGCAGTTGGAGATTGGAACACATGTTATTATCTTTCCCAAGGTATGTGTTCAGACCTGCAAGTAAAGGTTAGGTTGAAGAATATCTTCTTAATAGTTCCATTGAAAAATTGCAAATGCATGTGCAAGATTAAAGGAACTACCTATGTGGACATGAAGTTTTGCCGCTTCAAGAAGCTAGGACTTGGCTTCCTATATGTTCACTATTGGATATGGACACATGGCTTGTAATAGTGTCAAGGTTAAACAAAGAGAATTGTACTGAACTTATGTGTATAGTATCTTCAGGTATTCATATAAGTTGACGGGTTCAATCGTTAGGACACCCCGATTCTCGAGTATTTGAAATGTGTATTATACTAAGATGAAAATTCAATCGCAAGACATTTTCATTTATGCATTCGTTTGTTTCGTTATTTATAAAGTTTAGTAAATCAAAGGATTACACTAAAATGGAGGGAATTTGTTGGTGATTTTAGTATCATCAACTTATTTTATTGTAATTGTGATTTACTAAGAGATCAATGTGATTCGTATTAGACTCGGATACGAGTAAGGGACACACTCGTTTGAGCTAAAACGAAGTCAACCTCGATAAAGAAGTAAAAGTTAAAGGGTAGCACATTTTGCTGAAGTGTGCTCGGCCGAGCAGAGTCCTTGACTCGGCCGAGCAGAGCTTAGCAGATTGGCCAAGTTTCTGGAGTGTCTTGCTCGGCCGAGGCATGTGCCTTGCTCGGCCGAGCAGTATGAACAACACGGCCGTGCAGTTCATAAGACACGGCCGTGCAGCTTGGCAGAATTTTACTAGACATGTGTGCTCGGCCGAGCGAGTCCCTTGACTCGGCCGAGCAGTTCCTGAACAGGTGCCTTTTCAAAATGAAAAGACACATTGCTTGGCTAAAGTCATGTCTTTTACCTCTCCATCTGTTTAAATACAGATGTTTGATCTCATTTGTAACATACATGAAAATACAAGAGTGATACAAAAATATAACGAAAGCAAACAATTCTCAAGTTTTAGATTTGTTCTCTTTGCCTAGAAACAAATTGCGTGATTGTCTTATCCCAATAAGATTTTATGTAACCCAGGCATTAAGGGTCGAAATACTTTATTCGAAAAATGGATTATACACGATTCAATCACATATCCGGCCTCAGTATCAAGATCAAGACCCTATATTTCCCCTACATATTTTAGGCCCAAAGAATCGGTTAAAGATGTGCAAGAAATGGAGCTTAAATAAAGAAAGGATTAAAAAGAGAAAAGTTGTGCATAAATGGAGTTACATGTAAAAGCTTTAAAAGAAGACTCCGTTTTTACAGCTAGTGACAATTTCAGAACCCTTGACCTTTCATATACTACAAAGGAATACCGTCATATGTAAAGGAATATCGGATGTCGCTTCGAGAGTAGAGAACTTTGACATCTTCTCTCAGCTTGCTCACACACACATATACGTACGAATGTGTTCATGAATAATTAGACTATCTCTGGTAGACGTGTCAATTTGGTTAATTGGACCGGTAAATCGATCGATTTTTAATCGGTCAAAATCGGTTTAACCGTAATCGGTTTAACCGAAACCGATATTTACAAGGTTCGGTTTCAGTTGGTATTTTCAAAAACCGTGAACCGCCGATTTTATGATCGGCCGAGTCATGAGGGTTGCTCGGTCGAGCAAGACATTTTTTTCAGTAAGTCTTTACCATTTAACGGTCATGCTCGACCGAGTCATATGAGTTGCTCGGCCGAGGGGGTCATTTTTCAGTGTATTTAACCGGTCATGCCTCATGCTCGGCCGAGCAGAACGCCAGAAATTAAAAAAAAAAAGAGGGTATGCTCGACCGAGCAACACCAAAGACTCGGCCGTCCAAACCGGATAAATCGGAGGTTAACCGGAAAACCGTTAAACCGTATAACCGTCAAACCGTAACCGGTCTGGCCGGTTATCCGGTTCGGTTTCGATTGATGGTTTTGGAGATTGAAAACCGCCGGTTAACCGGAACCGGCCACCTCTAATCTCTAGGATGGGAATTGGGGGTCTATATACTTTCAGTTGAACTATAAAATAGGTCAAAACGACGTCGTTTTGCAACAAAAAAAAAATATCTTTTTGAATGCTTGAGCAACACTAGGCAATACTGTAGATCCGCCCCTGATGATAATCTGAGCCATCCATCTCTAGATTAACAAACATTATTTGGAGGATAATGCACAAGCCCCTGAATCCCTCTAGTGTATGTAGCTAGCTATTAATGATCGTTCGAGTTCTATCTGGTAGAAAAGAATTAAACATCTAGTTTTAAGCGACAACTATTGAAGTATTTATCCCAGTCGGGAATAAACAAGCCTCGTAAAGTATACAATTTGTCTGTCACTCCTCTCGTAATCAATTGATTTTAAAATGGAACCCGTAATCAATTGATTTTAAAATGGAACCCGTAATCATTGCATTTTAAGAATAAAATCTGCATTGATCTTCATGATCTTAAGCCTCACGCCAATATATTTATAATAACCAATCACATACTATTCTTTATTATCTTCTTCTTCTCCGATCCCTTTCTTTCTTGTTTATTCTTGTCAAGATTTCATTTTGCAACATGCATATAAGTCACGATTACTCCTACGTTTAGGCAGGCTACGCCACAACTTTCGCTCGCTATATATATTTTTGTGGAGACAAGATCGCATTTCGCAACATGCATTTTCATCATAGGTTAAGCAATCATTCATATATATTCTAAGTATCTAAGCACTTAATAAATTTGTTTCTCAAAAACACGATTAAATGTTTCGCTAAGCATGTTAATATCATAAAGTACTCGGTTATAACGCTCTTAAGTTACTTACGTTGCATATTCATATGTTAATCGCAACTACGCTAACTGTTCAAAGTTCAAACCACTTCTGAACATTAGTTCGGAAATTTTAAGCAATGATCGATCGGGAGAGAAAAAAACACGGTGAGCTATAATATAAGAAATAACTACATTTGTTTCCGAAAAGCAAGATTAGATTTTTCTAAGGATGATTAGGCTGCAAAGAGCTTGTGATTAAAATCCTTAAACACTAATTAGGTAGTCATAGATTCTTTCCATAGATGTATGTAATGGTTATAACATATCTTTCTGCAGCTTCTCTTTTGTCATAACATTATTATTTGCAAATCGGAATCTTAATCTTAGTATATCTTTGTCATGTCATCAGAAACTTAACTACTCCTAGATCTCCTCTAATATTTCCCTCCATTAATATGAACTATTCTACATGTTTAGCTTGACCAGTCAAGTTTTATCATGTGGTCTCGGGCAGTGGCGTATCTAGGATTTAGAGTCAGATTGTGGAAAAAATATCTTCGTCTACCTCCTTCTTTCTTCCTTCTTCATCTTACCCCCACTCGCATGGCCGCCACTGCTCTCTCCACACCATCCCCTCTCAGATTACCGTCCTACCCCTAATCCCATCAGAAAATCCAATAAATTCACTCTTTGATAACAGTTTGCATTCCTATAGTTTTTTTTTTTTATATAAATACTCGCTAATTTTTTTTGAAAAACTCAGGGGCGTCAGTTGTCCTTCCTGGCGCCATACTGAATCCGCCCCTAGTCTCGGGTACATAATTTTTTATGGATACGAAACTGCTGCAACAACGGTCATTTTGCTTCTCGGGTACAATTTTTTATGGATAAAAAAACTGCTGCAACGGTCATTTCGCTGCCGTACAACAGCGTCTGATTGCAATCTGGTCACATCTTTCTTTTTTCGAATTGTGTGATCAAGATTAATTGAGTAATATGTAAAGCTAGCTTACAAGCATCCAACTGATCTCGAACTAGCTAACTCTTTGAAAGAGGAAGCACACCTTCAACCACCAAAATAGATGTGAATCTTTAATTAGAAGAAGATTGAGATGTAGAAAGGCTTTGAGAAGATGACACAAGCTTAACAGTTGTCACCGGCCGGTGATAGAAACGAATATACTATTTCGTACAAAAGGCAAGCTTTGATCTTGCTTACTCAACGCAATCAATCATTGGTCCCTTTTCTTCCTCTTCTCTTTATTTTTAAAATCTTATCAACTCCATCTAATTTTATATTGTGGGCCCCGCTTCTTGTGTTTAAAATAGTTTTCGGGATCAATACAGTCCGACTATATAAAATAGTTTTCGGGATTAATACAGTCCGACTATATAAAATTAAAGCATCATTTTCTATTGCTGACCCACTCACCCAATCCCTTCCTGTATATAAGCAAAGCCTTGTCAAAGGCATACCTCAATTCATTAAGCCATCTCTTCTCAACTCATCTCTCTAGTTATTATAACAACATTCTTTCATTCTTTACTTGAAAGCAAGAAATAGAAAAGCTAGCTCTCTACATACCATGACTATAGAAATTGAAGAATCCACGACTACGGTCGTTACCCTATCGAAAATTGCAGTTTCAGATACTCATGGAGAAGACTCTCCATATTTCGCAGGATGGAAGGCTTATGATGAGAATCCTTACGACGAGTCTACCAATCCATCCGGTGTCATTCAGATGGGGCTAGCCGAAAATCAAGTAAGTCATCACTCTATAGTCATGGACCATACTGCTGAACACTACATAACTCAGTACTCAAAGTATGACCTGGATTTGTTACTTCTTCCACAGGTTTCTTTTGATTTGCTAGAAGAGTACTTGGAACATCATCCTGAAGAAGCTAGTTTGGCCGGAAGGAAAAACGCAACGGCTAGCTTCAGAGAAAACGCCTTGTTTCAAGATTATCACGGTCTACGATCTTTCAGAGAGGTATACATATAGTATAACTATATATACATGCATTATGCATACATATATATATATTTATGTCTGCATGTGTATAACTACACATCTGAAGAGAAGTCTCTCTAACCAAATGGTACTCATTTTTGCATTTTCACAGGCAATGGCAAGTTTCATGGAACAAATTAGAGGTGGAAGAAAAGCCAAATTCAACCCTGATAGAGTTGTTATTACGGCTGGTGCAACTGCAGCTAACGAGCTATTAACGTTCATTTTAGCTGATCCCGGTGATGCATTGCTCGTTCCAACCCCTTATTATCCAGGGTAAGAACAAGTGAGCTTTTTAGCAGTCCATTTTTACATTTGTTTTGTATTTTTGTTTGTTCAGCTTAATTGAATTTCTCTCATATATGTAGCAGATTCGACAGGGATTTAAGGTGGAGAACTGGTGTAAAAATAGTACCCATACATTGCGACAGTTCCAACAATTTTCAGATCACTCCAAGAGCACTAGAAGAAGCCTACACTAGTGCAGAATCTATGAACATAAAAGTTAGAGGAATGCTGATAACAAATCCATCAAATCCACTAGGGGTGACCATTCAGAGGAAAGTTCTAGAAGAGATTCTAGACTTTGTTACGCGCAAAAACATTCACCTTGTCTCTGACGAAATCTACTCGGGGTCAGCATTTTCCTCTGACGAGTTTGTCAGCGTGGCTGAGATACTCGAATCCCGAGATTACAAGGGTTCAGAAAGAGTTCACATTGTTTATAGTCTTTCCAAAGATTTAGGCCTTCCGGGGTTTAGAGTTGGAACTATTTATTCATACAACGAAAAGGTCGTGACAACTGCGCGTAGAATGTCTAGTTTTACCTTAATCTCCTCACAAACTCAACAACTCTTAGGTTCCATGTTGTCCGATAAAGAGTTTACGAGCAAGTACATAAAGTTCAACCGGGAGAGGTTGAGGAAGCGATATGAAAGGATCATTGATGGGCTAAAGAAAGCTGGGATTGAGTGCTTGGAAGGGAACGCGGGGCTTTTTTGCTGGATGAATTTAAGTCCATATTTGGATGAACATACTCGAAAGGGCGAATTGGACATTTGGAACGAGATATTACGCGATGTTAGGTTGAATATATCGCCGGGATCTTCGTGCCATTGCCCGGAACCGGGGTGGTTTAGAGTGTGCTTTGCCAACATGAGTGAGGAGACTCTACAAGTTGCACTATCAAGAATATATGATTTCATGGAGAGAAGGAAGGCAAGGAGGAATAATTCCTATTATTAGTTTAATGTTTCTATTTTCCTCTTTAATTATGTGGGAGTTTCAGATGACAAAACTATGTGAAAGTGTTTGGTTTTGTTTTTCATAGATTGTATAATCAGATTGAATCTGAAAATGGTTTTTGCTGTATTTCTTTGGCTTGGAAAAGCTTCAAGGAAATATAAGTTGACAATAGTTGTGGATTATTTATTTATTTATTTATTTATTTTATTTTATTTCATTTTATTTTATTTTTTGTGTGTGTATTTGACTTTTGAGATATACATTTTCTTTTTAATTCAGATCATCTTTCTGAACCAGTAACCACAAAATTTGGGTGTGAAATCAGTAACCATAAAATTTGGACCGTAAACGAGTCAAGCTTTGAAGTTTTGAGCTCGAGTTTGTATAAAAGTTATATTGAGCTCGAAATTTTCTCGAGCTCGAGCTCGAGCCCAATACGACTGTTCGAGCTCGGATCGAATCGAGTTTTGAGCTTTTCGCGAGCCGTTCGCGAGCTGTTCGCGAGCTGCTCGAACTCGAGTATTAACGAGCCGAGCTCGAGCTTGGACTTATTTTTTGAAAAAAATCTTAAATCAAACGAGCTCTATCGAGCACTAATTCGATTTGTAATCGATCTTGAGCCTAAACAAGTCATTCGCGGACAAAATTCATTCGAACTTTTTAATGAGCTTAACGAGCCGAGCTCAAACGAGTCAATCTCGGTCAGAGCTCATCGAACATATATACGAGCCGAACACGAGCCGGCTCGAGAAAAAAAAAACGAGCTTGAAAATCAGTTCGAGCTCGATTTCACCTCGAGCCCACTCGAACTCGAGCTTTTACCAGCCAAGTTCGAGCTGATTCGTTTCGTGTAACAGCCCTAGGTAGGTCAGGTAAGAGTGTTGTGTTACTTATGTATGTAGCACATTGGGTTTCGGGGTTGGATTCCATTTCTAGCAAGGAACATTTGTGTACTTAATTTTCGCTGGATAGACCTCTGAATGAATGATGTACACATCTGAAATAAATGTGAGTTGGCTTAACCAAAACCAACCACACGTTTGCTGTACCAAACACCTAGCAGCTAGCTAAGGCAAGAGCCCCCCCATCCATAACTTGTCTTCAAAATTTAACACTACAGATTGCTTGCCAACATCTTAATTATGAACCTCCAGCTAGGTCACACGCTTGCCAATTCCGTCAACCTTCGTACCAAGTACACCTTCCGTCCCAAAGTACTCATTTTATCCAGAAATGAACAAAATGAACGGCCGCTTATTCAGAATTTTAAAATCATGTGATTTTGATACTTAAAAAATATTGTAAACAATAATAACAGTGAAAAATAACATCATATATATATATATATATATATAAAGTACATAAAAAAATGGGTGACTTAGGTAAAAAAAATTAAAAAAAAAATTGAGGTGGGCTAAAAAAAGGCTAGATCTGTCCTGGAAATGAATATTAAAAAAAATCAAATTTATTCTCAATTAATTAAGGGTAAATTTAATTTTTTTTTGGACATTCGTTTTAGGACAAAAGTCGGTAATAATTTAATTGTCCTTTTTTAATGTCAATTATATTAGGAGTTTAAAAAAAAAAAAAAAAACTACCTGAAAAGATGCTATTTACCAAAAGAATAAAAATGTAAGTTGTGGTATTACAAAAAACTATTTTTTTTTGCCATTTCAGTTAAAATAACTGATAAATTCATTTATCAGTTTTTCAAACTGTGTTTTGTACTTAATTTTTTTGTTAAACAACTGATAAATGAATTTATCAATTATTTATAACTGATAAATGCATTTATCAGATATTTAACAGATAAACGCACAAAAAAAATTAAAAAATAGTTTTTTTGTAATATTCAATTTGTGTGGTTTTTTTTTTTTTTTATAATATCCGTATTTTAAAAGTAATTTTTGATAAATGCCCCATTATATATTCTTTGCAAAAAATAAAAAGAAATTAGTTTCAAAAAAGAACTGTGATAAATTTGACATTATTTCCCATATTAGACTTTTTCCAAAGGAATTCTGATTTCTATATTAAAATCATTACATATAGATAAATCATAAAGATAAGTATTCCATCTGTATCACCTTAAACTAGACTTTTTATCATTTTCGTTTGTTTCACCTCAAAGTTGATCCGATTTAAGACGTAACCTCAAAGTTGATCCGATTTAAGACGTAACGGAAGAAGTATATTGTAACTTCCAAAATAGGGCCATGCATGCTATTACTATCAATTAATTTGTCAAATATATTTCTTACATCTCAAAATAAATACCACAGTTCATAACCTGCACATCTTTGTAAGAAAATGTGCATTATTTGTTTATACATTATTTTTACAAATAATATACTCTAAAATTATTCTTAATTTTAAAAAATAAAATTTATTTTGAAAGGAATAAAAAAATATAAGACACATCCTGATGGCCGAATTTGGAATCTCTGAAGTTATTTATGAGCATCATGGAGAGTGAGACATATAATAGTTTGGAAATAAAATACTAATATTGATATCTACTTTTCATTATTTAAAATCATCCAAGTCAAATAGTACCTTTTGACTCTAAGCATGCATGAATTCAAAATTTTGAAATTGCGTAGGTTGGGCATTTAAAAAATATTGTAAACAATAATATAATAACAGTGAAAAATAACTTCATATATAAAAAAATTACATATATAATCGGTAACTTAGATAAAAAAAATCAAAATTATGAGGTGAAGCCCACTTTAAATAGGTCTAGATATTCGCCCCTGACTATAAGAACCTTCAAATTCAATTAAAAAAATCAAATAAAAAAAAAAAAAAAAAAAAAACTAATTTCTCAAGTCAAATAGGATGTTAAGCTCTTCCCATCCTTCATATTTTGCTTAGTCTTTGGCAAAGGGATTTCCAAAGCACCATCTATAATTGGTCTTTGTGATGTTTAATTGGCCAGATTTGCTCTATTTGACTTTTAACAAAATTCCCATTATGGATAATGTACAAATAATTGCTCCATCCGTTTCAAAATATATGATCAAAAATTTCTCAAACTTGCTCGTAATCAAGAGTAAATTTGTAGTCAGGGCAGATTTAGACCTATTTAAGGTGGGCTCCACCTCATAATTTTGAATTTTTTTTACTAAGTCACCGACTATATACTCCCTCCGTCCCATGTCAATGGACACCAACTTTATGGGTGTGGGAATTAAGGAAAAATAAGAGAGAGAAAAAGTGAAAGAAAATGTTGTGAGTATGAAGAATTAAATAGGAGAGAGAATGAGTGGGAGGAATAGTTAGGAGAGAGAATGTTGTGAGTGTAAAAGTGAAGTATGAGAGAGAATGAGTGGAGGGAATAGTGAATACGTATTCTTTTTCATTTTGGACAGTGTCCATTCACGTGGAACGTCCCAAAAAGAAAATAAGTGTCCATTCACGTGGGACGGAGGGAGTATATAACTTTTTTTTATATACTCCCCCGTCCCCCCGTCCCGGATTAAGCTTCACCCTTTTATTGTATTGTTTCTATGACTATCGACACTACATAAGTTTTTGTAAGCCGAATGAATGACGAGAATGAATTTTTGAAGTCAAATAGGAATTTATAGTTGAATTAAAATAAAAATATAATGGGATTTTTGAAATGGTTTGTGAAATTGTCAAAGGGTCCGTTTGAATGTATTGATTTTGAATTCAATAAATATTCAAATTCTATAGAATTTAAATAATTTAGAATTTGCTTTCAAAATCATGGCATTTTCATTGTTTGAATAATGTGTAGAATTTAATTGCAATTATACATTATACTTAAAATAAAAGTTCAATAATAAGTCAAGTATCTAGTTTAGTCTAGTGGTATATGATTGTTAGTTATTATAAAAAACAAGGGTTCAAACCTTGTTAACAACAAAAGTATAAAAATTTTATATTTTTAAAAGTAAATAGTATATAGTGGTGGTGGTTAACTGCGGCGGTAGGTGGCAGCCGGTGGAGGTAGTTGGAGTCGGTGATTTCAGAAAGCGGCAGTGGTGGCGGAAAGTGGCCGAAGGCAGCGGCGGTGGCCGGAGGTGTTGGTGGCGGCAATGGTGGTTGTAGGCGGCGGCGACGGTTACTGGAGGTGTTGGCGGCGGCGGGAGGTGGCACAAATGGTGGCCGGAGGTAGCGGCAGTGGCCGGAGATATTGGCGGCGGCAATGGTGGCTGTAGGCGGCGGTGGCGGTTGCCGGAGGTGTTGGCGACGGCGGGAGGGGGCACAAATGGTGGTGGTTGAAAGTTGTTGTGATGGTGGTAAAAAGAATGTGAGTTGTTATTAATTGATCAAAATTTAGAATTTAAATTATTAGGATTTAAGATGGAATTAGTTTTGTGAAATTGAGTGATTTAGAATTTTAACACAATTTCAATTCCAAATTTTAGTTATGTTCTCAAACAATAAAAATAATTTTGGAGGCCCCAATTCTAATTCCAAGCTATAAAATTGGGGTATCCAAACGTACCCCAAAGCTCATTTTTGAAAGATCTTTCCTGCCTCTAAACTCTAAAGATAAAAGATAGTTTCTTATTATTGGCAAATTGCAAAAACCCTAAACTTGTCATAGTCAACTTAAATGTTTTATTTTTCACTATATTCATGCAAAAGGCAATCTTTATTCTCTTTAACATTCTTTCCTTTTTGTAACCATGTCATATCCCTTTATACTCTCTTCTCCTAAACATGCCCACTATTCATATTTGAATCGGATGAATTGACAATTTTAAACTGTTGAAAAATTTTTGAAAATCGTGAATCGAATGAACCGTGAACCTGCGATTTACGGTTCATATGCGATTTAAACTTCAAAATCGGCGGTTTGAACTTCAAAACCGGCGATTTGGACCGGTGGTTCATACCCGCGGTTCATACCCAATTTGTTTAATATTAATAAAATTATAAGGGTACCGTCCATCTTTAAAAAAATATATATTTTTTTTTGTCTCATTTCGCCCATTAATTCCTATAAAAATATAAAATTTAAAAATTTCTTAATACTTATGTAAAGTAAAATAATTTATAATATATCAAAAATTTGAAAAAAAAAAACTTTGAAAAAAAAAAGTTGTCTAAAAACTGCTCAAAATATTTTATTTTTTTTTAAAAAAAAAGATGAATCAGATGAACCGGTGAACCGTACCGTGAACTATGAGTTAACGGTTCATAAACGGTTTTAATTTTTGACGAACCGTGTACCGACGATTCATGAACCGCGAACTGGGCATGTCTACTCTCTCCGCCCTATCACAGACAACCCTATTCAATAAATGGAAAGCATTACCTGTGCCCGCTCTCAGGTTGGGCAGTAAGGGTCGGAGAAGGTCCCCATTAAAATATGAGATAGAAAATAGTAAGTGAATGATTATTGTGATATAACAAATGCGTCTCGTAAATAAAGAAAAGATCTCATAATCGTCAGTTTTCACACATTATGATTGTGAATGAAATTTGCTTAAATAAAAATAAAAAATATTGTGAATGAAATCAACTAAATTGGTCTCACCATATGAGAAAAAGGCCAAGGGTAACTTGAGCGAGCCCAATTGATAGAAAATCAAATTGTATAAAATAAGCCCAAATGATTATTCCAGCCTGTCTATATTATATACAGGCCCAATGCCCCCCCCCCCCCCAACCCACCCACCCAATGTCCTCGTTGGGATATGTAACATTCTCACTTGTTTATCGGACCACAAGAATTTAATGATGTGTTCCACATAAAATATCGCATGGAAAAAAAGAAAATAAATAATGATTGCGCAGGAAAGTGTGGTGGGCTCAGTTCTTTGGGTTCAGCGAATGATTGAGCTAGCTTTGTGATCTGCACACCACAAGAAATAACAGTGAAACTGCGCCGGGAGTCTTCCGGCAAACCCCTCCGGCGTGAGAGTAAGATAATGGACTGAGATTATGGAAAAATGGTATGTAGAGTGCCAAGGTACGTAAATATGCAGTAATGCATTACCTGTGTCCATGTTGTTATTCTCTTATTTATAGTGGGAGTAGTGATATTAGGGTTTTCACCAGAGCCGTTGGATTGGGTGGTCACCAACCGCTGATCGCCCTCCATCTCCTGTGCGTACACGTGTCATGCTGGGATTAGTCCGTCTATGTAAGGACACTGCAACACCTGACACTGATAAGCAGTTTGCCTTATAAGGGAAAGTCAATCTGTACGCCTTTTGGAGTTATTACTGTTTGCATGATTGCACGTGTAACAAAGCACTGTGGTAGGTCTGACATTATCCCAAATTAGCTAAGTAATCAAGCTTACTGAAGAAGCTTAATAGAAGAGACGACCTGGAGCTGTAAGTCCAATTAGGTCGTCTCTTCGAGAGATGGCTTCGACGAGCGTGCGATATTGAGAGTTGGTCGTTCAATGACGACGCCACCGTTGTAAGAGATAAGTTTGGCGCGCCTGAAGGCTCGTCGTTAGATGGAGTCGTGGTACACGGAGACGACCTCTTCCTAACGTATCGACGGCCGAGGTCCAAACCTTAGTTAAAATGAATATTGACCCGTCGTTTGGATGGGCTTGATCGCTCAATGGCGACGACCGCCATCCGTTGTAAGACGGGCCCTTACACTGATCTTGATTTGGTTATTCATAGTTGGTCCTTTGGTGGGCCCGTTGGGCCCCTTGGCTCGTAATACGAAGCATTGGGCTCGGCCCATCACATATTATTCCGTTCGGTGGCCCCCAACTCGCATGGTCGTCTGAGACGGACCGTGAGTTGTCGTTTTCCACTCCAAGACCGGCCGTACACCCGTCGCTTGAATTTTGAATTATGGTGACGTCGCACGGATGACGTGGATGGTTGGGATTTCTCCCTCAGTTGACACGTGTCCTTTGAGGGGACATTCTCCTCGGAAGTTGCAGAGGGTATTTAATGTCCCTCATCATTCCGCCGTTTGGGTTCCCAAACACAGACCCTCCATATTCTTCACATATAAAAACCTCCTCCCTCCTACATTTTGAACTTTCCACACCTTTCGATCGCCGAGAGCAAAGCAAAGAAGAGGCGATTTCCGGCAACCCACGTAAAAAATTCCGGCAGAAAGATCCACCGTCTCCAAGGCGGCCGTAATTGCTCCGGCAACCCCGTTTGTAAGGCACCCGAGAGCTTGGATAAGAGACTTCTTTGATCTCCCACCGGAAAATTCATCTAAAGCGTATCTCCCACCCCTTTACTGGTAATTTCTTCATTTATTCTTCGTTTTCGGGTTTTTCTTCTTTGGGGCTTTGGAACTTAGAGTCATGGGGCCCAGAACCATCAGCTTTGAGAGAGGTGTTAAGTTTGATTTTGGGATAAATCAAAGAGTTTATAAATGTGCCAAGGGGGTTTGGAGAGAGATTCCATTGTCTGAATGTTCTTCGATCTTGGTTAAGTTCAATTTTGAAGACGAGCCTTTGGGATTCCCGTAAGGTGAGGTTCTAGGTGATTTTGAGGATGGAGATCCAATGATAACCCCTTTTAGGTCGATGAACGATCCGCCCAACCACATCAAGATCCACTACTATTTGTCCCGTCGTGATTCACTTAGGGATTTGATTTTAGGGAATCTAGGTCGCCCTCAGTAGGTCGTCGCCGTGGAAGTTAGGGACCGATTCCCCTTTCTTTCTCCTTGTTTTCAGTAGACATGGATCACGACGGGCGTCCTAGCCGTCCGGCCCCGAAGCAAACGAGCCGAGCACAAGTGCAAGGGGCAATCAGCATTAAAGCCTATCACACATTTATGCGAGTTGGATCAACCGACAGGTGAATTTGGAGGTGGGGGCGGGGAGGGAATTGGGCTATACCCAAAATCGAGCTCAGAAGCCGGATGTTGGGAAGCAAATGATCGACGCTCTGCGAGGGTCGTACAGAGTCCAAGCTTCGACCTATAAGTTGGAGCACCTCAGCCTGGCGGAGTATGAGCCCCGTCGTCGGCCCCTTCTCGGCCGCCAGCAAAGAGAAGGTGGCCTTTTTCTATAAACACTTTGAATTTGGCTTGAGGTTGCCTCTAGACCCCTTTATCAATGAATTCTTGGAGGACTCTGCCTGTGTGCCCATGGAGGTTAGTGCCATCACCATCAGAATCTTATCCAGTTTTGCCATCGTCTGTAGATTCCTTGGCTACGAGCCATGCAACAAAGTGTTAAAATCGATACTACCTTAGGGTGGCTAGGAGTACCTCCAAAGACAAAGGGAAGTCCATAGTGAGTGTATCTTCGATCAAGAACACAAGGAACTTTTTCTTGGATATCCCAAATAAGGTGTATGGTTGGGACAACCATCTGATTCTGGTGGAAAGCCGAGTAGGATGGCAATTTCCTTTTCCAGCGGGTAACAAGGTCGTCGCTGATAAGTACATCTTCCAAGCTCCGTGGGCCGAGGAGCTGAAGAAAAAGATTGATGATTTATCGATCTTGGACGGGTCTCGTACAAAGACATAGAGGCCTCCCAATGGAGATATATCAGACCGGCATGATGTCTAAGCCGGCGATGGGGCCCGAACCCTTCGCGAAGATAGGTTTGGATGCCCGCTACCCCGTCCTGGTCGTCCACAATGAGTTTGCTTTTTAAAGATAATCGTGTGACTTGCGCGGCGTCGCGCGTTAGCCGTCCTGAAGAGTGTTGTGAAAACTTAGAGATGAATGGGGGTTGGGTTCCTGAAACCTTTTCTCAATTCTTATACTTGTCTCTCGTCTCGTCGTGAATAAAACTAACCCTATTTTACTTTGTCTTTTTGCAGTTCTTACTCAGTCCGACGTGGATAGAATTGAAAAGAGAATAATGGACGGAGCCATCCAAGCTAGTGATAGGGGGACCAAGAAGAAAGACAGGGCCGTCACCCGTGCCATCGTTGATCGTCAGGAGAAAATGGCGACGAGGAATGATGAACTCCCAAAAGATCCTGAGGGAGCCATTCCCCTGATTGAGAGAGAGCCCGTCGCTGGGGGGCTCAATACTGGAGGTCGTCAAGCCATTGTTGACGCGCCGGAGAGAGCTGTTGGGGTTGAAACTGATGCAAGTGTCGAAGCTTCGGGAGCTCAACTGATTGTTGTCGACGAGACGGTGGGGAGCACAGATTCAAACCCTGAAATGGGTGATGCCGGCGTCCAGGGCTCCAGGAAGAGAAAAGATCATCCCGCCGGCTCTGAGGGGAGAAGGAGCAAGAATAAGAAGAATAACGACGATCCTCCCAGCTCGTCGGATCCCTCTACTCCCAGAGCCGACGCTCCTGGCTCATCTTCAACGGTCTTGTCCAAGGCGAAGGCCAAAAAGATGGCGGCCTTGATTGCCAAAGCCTCCCCAATAGCTGGGATCCCCTATCTGTTAAGGAATGGCAATCCACTGTTGTTGGGGACGGCCCTGACTAGGCGCGGCCGGGACGTCGAATTGACCCGTCGGATGAGGGAAGCTAAGCTCTCTCTTGAGACCTTCCATGCCCGTCTTGGGCTGATTCAGACTGAGGTATTTCAATTTAAATTTGTGTTTCTTCCCGTCTTTTTACACTTAGGTTAACAGTTTCGTTGTGGCAGATGTCGTCGATGATGGATGCAATGACGGCGGATTATAGAGATTGCCTTGACTCCGAGCTACGGGCCAACGAGCAACTGATTAGGCCGTCGGCGACAAAGGGACGGCGGAGCAGAAACTGAAGGAGGCGGAGACCAACGTGGGTGAGCTTACCACTGCCTACGAGCTCTTGATGGGTGATAAGAATGACCTTTTGAAGGAGGTTGAAGCACTGAAGGAAGGGAAGGCCAAAGCTAAAGCCGACTCAAAAGTGTTTCAGGACGATCTTCGCGTTTGTGAGAACAAGCTCTAGAAGGCGACGGCCAGCTTTGACTCCGCTCTCGCCCAGATTGAAGGAATGAAGACGACCCATGAAGCTGCCTTGACCAAAGCTGGACTTGATGATGTGGATGAATTCAAGAAGAGTGCTGAATGCCTCCAGCTAATTACCAAGCATGCCAGTGGATTTTTCAAGGATGGGGCTAAGCACATGGCTAGGCGGCTCTTGTTGGATCCTACGACGAAGGACCTTCTCTCTGCTCGATGGGCCGACCTTTGTACTGAAGGAGCACACGATGACGAAGCTCGTACGGTTCATCCCCTCGTTCCTTACACTGATAATGACCTCCTTATCATAAGGGAAGATGACGCCAAGGTCGGGAAGGAAGAGTGGCCTATTCCTGCCGTCGTCCCAAAGAACTTCGACGCCTATTATGCTCATTTTGTTGAAGACGGCCCCGATCCCGATGAAGTCCCGTCCAACGCCGGTGTTGATCCCCAGTGATTGATTTCTTTGAAATGTTTAGTAATGTCCCAAACAATGTTCCAATTTGATTTGGTTGTCTTAAACAATGTTTCAATTTGATTTGGTTGTGGTTCCAAACATTGTCCTAAAACAATTTTAATTTTTTGTAATACAATCGACCCGTTTCCTCGTCGTTGTAAGGGGGTCAGACGTACAATGTTTACTTGTTTTATGTAAGTTTATCAATGCCTTTGTTTCGTCTGTTAATCTATGTTAACGTAGATAGCATGTGATAACTTTATTTTGGTGAGTAAGTTTGAGGACAAGTGCGAATGGTCGTCGTGAGTGACGACTAGAACTTAGGTCGTCCTAATGTGGTCGACGCTTGTTCGCCCTTGCATTTTCTCAACTTCTCAAAGGCTCGTAGGAATAGTACGAAGGCCCGTAGGTTTTTGCTCGTAGGCAAGATTCCATGGACGAGTCGTCATATTCCGTTATAGCGTTCGACGAAGTCTGGCTTCGTCTAACCTTTATACTTGGCTAAAGTGAGTGTAAGTGCCAAAGTCTTTTGCTTGACCGATCTTTATACTTGATCAAAGTAGTTGTGAGGGTCGAAGTCGCCTCAACCGTTCTAAGCTTGAGTTTGTAATGGACGAGTTTCAAAGTGATGGGTTTCCATTGATAATCTGTTCAACGATCGTACATTGACAACTCTCACTTTATAAGACTTCTGGGATTTATAGATTATCCCTTACAACTTTCAAAAATACAGACTTCCAGAATTTTCACAAAATGGCAACAAAAGTTTTAACTAAGAACCACAGATAGGGTGCCCTGAGGGCGCTGGATGTTGTTGATGACGACGGTCTCAAAAGTAGTACTTCATAAGGTGATTGGCATGCCATGGATGCTTAAGATGTTCACCGTTTGGCTTAGCTAGGCGGTAGGTTCCTTTCTCGACCACACTGGTGACAATGTATGGTCCTTCCCAGTTGGGAGAGAGTTTGTTTTGACGGGCTTTGAGTCCCGTCGCTTCAATCTTTCTAAGAACATGATCGCCGACTTTAAAGAACCTTTTCTTCACCTTCTTTTCGTGGTAAGCCTTGGTTTTCTTTTTGTAATTTTCCATCCTTAGCTGGGCGTCTAATCTTCGCTCGTCGACAAGGTCCAGGTCGACCTGTCGATTATGGATATTCTTTTCTACATCGTAGAGAGCAACTCGGTCTGTTGGAAGCTGAAGCTCGGCGGGAGCCACGGCCTCGAGCCATAAGCCGAGCAAATGGGGTTTCCGTAGGCCCCCGGTGGTTGTGCGGATCGCCCAGAGAGCCGAAGGTAGTTCGTCCAACCATCTTGTCTTTGCGTCCCTCAAGATTTTTACACAAGGCGCATAAGACGAGCTTGTTTGCCGCTTCAGCTTGCCCGATGCCTTGGGGATAGGCAACAGACGACTTAGAGTGTTTGACACCCATTCTGTTCAACTCTTGTTCAAACTTCCTTGAGAACTGCATGCCGTTGTCTGAAACAATTACCCTTGGGATTCCGAAGCGACACCATATTGAATCATGGATGAAGCTTAGGGCATTGTTTTCGCAATCTTGTTTAAGGCCTCGCCTCCACCCATTTTGAGAAATAGTCAACCGCCACAATCACGTATTTAACTCCTCCCTCGCCTCGTGGAAAAGGCCCAATTAGATCAACGCCCCACATATCAAACGGCCAAGCGGCCATGACAGGGGTTTGCTCGGCCGTCGGGAGTTTGGGAAGGTCGGCGAAACGCCGCGTGTATCACACTTTCTCACAAACCTGCTTTTGCATCTTCACGGAGGTGGGGCCAGTAGTACCCCATGGTAATTAACTTATCAGCCAAAGCGCGAGCCCCAGGGTGGCCCCCGCACTCTCCTTGATGCACCTCGAAGAGTAGTTGTACGATCTTGTCGTGTGGGACGCATTTTAACAACGGTCTCGTGATAGACCGTCTGTATAGCTCTCCTTCTACGACCGTGAACCTGGCCGCCTTTCTCTTAACTTGCCGTGCTAAAACCTCATCAGATGGCAACTCATCTTTTTCAATAAACGCTTTAAGCTCGTCGATCCAACACCTCGGACCGTCTCCAACGCACATAATCTTTACTCGTTCATAAGCTGGTTGATCGAGATAGGCCAAGTGGTGACCATGCTCGTCTTCAGGGAGTTGATCTGTTGCCAGTTTGGAGAGTAAGTCGGCGTGTTCGTTGTTTTCACGAGCAATTCTCTGGATGGCCCAAAATTCCAATCCTGAATCAATTCGCCGACCAAAGTACGGTATTTCTGAAGGGTTGAGTCGACGACCTGGTAGTCGCCGCGGACCTGGTTTACGATCAATTGAGAGTCACAAAAAGCTGCAATTTTGTTGGCTCCAAAGCACTTGGCATATTCGATGGCTGCTATAAGTGCTTCGTACTCCGCCTGATTGTTTGATGCTTGGAACTTGAATCTTAACACTTCCTCAAAGACTCTTCCGCTTTCTGGTTCGACCAGAACGATCCCTGCCCCACTCAGATTTCTAGTTGCTGACCCGTCTGAATAGATTTTCCAACATCCCATAGGCAAAACTAACTCCGCTGGCTGGTCGTTGACTTCCTTTCCCTTGCTCACTTTCTTCTGCGGCCCTTGATCGTCGTTAGTAGTGAACGACGTTTCAACTAGGAAGTCAGCCAGGGCCTGTGCTTGCAAAGCCTTTCTTGCCACATAACGAATATCAAACTCTGTCAGCTCGATGCTCCAATTGAGTAGACGACCGGAGCTCTCAGGGCGATGCAATATCTTGCGCAGTGGGGCGTCGGTGTAAACAACGATGGGATGAGCGGAGAAGTAAGCTCGTAGCTTTCGTGCTGTGATGACGAGAGCATAAGCGATCTTCTCCGCGTTGAAATAGCGGGTTTCCACATCCGTCAATACTTTACTAACATAGTAAACTGGCCTCTGTGTCCCATCCTCCTCCCTAACCAACACGGCGGCGACGGCCTTGTCACTTGCCGAGAGATAGACGTAGAGATCTTCTCCCGCGACGGGGCTGAGGAGGGGTGGGGAGCCAAGATACTCTTTCAGCTGTTTAAATGACTGAGAACACTCTTCTGTCCATTTGAAATCCTTAGCACCTCGGAGAGCCTTGAAAAAGGGAAGCGACCTTTCGGCAGACTTGGCAATGAAACGACCTAAGGCCGCTACTCGTCCATTCAGGCGTTGCACCTCCTTGATGCTCGTAGGCTCTGCCATGTCAATCAAAGCCTTGATTTTTTCGAGATTGGCTTCGATTCCTCGTAGTGAGAGCATAAACCCCAGAAATTTTCCCGCAAAGAACTCCGAAGACGCACTTAGCCGGGCCGAGGACCATATCATTAGCTCGTAGATTGGTGAAAGTCTGCTGGAGGTCGTCGACGTGCTTCCTCTTCTTGGACTTGACAACCATGTCGTCAACGTATGCCTCCAGGTTGTCGCCGATCTGATCTTTGAAAACCTTGTTGATCATCCTTTGGTATGTGGCCCCGGCATTTTTGAGCCCAAAGGGCATCTTTGTGTAACAGTAAGTTCCCCTGCACTCGAAAGGCCGTCTTCGGAATATCCTCTTCGGCCATCTTTATTTGGTGATAGCCAGAGTATGCGTCGAGAAAGCTCAAAGTCGTATGTCCGGCCACAGAGTCGACGAGCTTGTCAATTCTGGGCAAGGGGTAACTATCCTTGGGGCATGCCAGGTTTAGATCGGTGAAATCTACGCAGAGCCTCCACTTCCCATTTGGTTTTTTCACAAGAACCACATTAGCCAACCAAGTCGTGAACCCAGCGTTCACAATAATTCCAGCCCTCAGCAACTTCTCAATCTCTTGTTTTATAGCAATCTCTTTTTCGGTCGAAAAAACTCGGCACCTTTGTTCTTTGAACTTCATGGTAGGGTGGTTCACTCCGAGCCTATGAACTGCCACGTCCTCTCTAATTCCCTTCATATCTTCCACTTTCCAGGCAAAAACATCGAGGTTCTGTTTGAGTAGGGAGATTATCTCTTCCCTCTCCTCAGTGCATAACTGAGACCCCAGCTTGATTTTCTACTCTGGATAGCTAGGGTTAATGATCAGTTCAATTAGCTCGTCGGCTGGTTTCATCTCAGGGGTGTCGTCCCTAAAGTCCATGGATTCAATGACAATCTCTTTAATTTTTCTTCTTGCTTCAGGTGTCAGATCTGGTACCTCGTCGTCAATCAATCTATCCAGCTCGGCCCCCGATTCTTGGGCGACCAAAAGTTGTGGTTCTGCAGCTTGGTTGTCCATGAATACCTCCTCAAAGACCTCGGGGTCGTCTATACACTTGATTGTCGAGATGCTGGCGTACGAGGTCGCCGTTTGTTTGACAGATTTTGAGAGCCTCACAATGTGATCTGGGTCGTCGACTTCAATTGTCCGTTTTGCCTTCAACACGTGTTCTAGGAATTCTGGGGCCGTCCCCAACACACATCCCACTTCAGCACGGGAAGGAAATTTGACTCGTTGATGGGGAACTGAGGCGACGATCCCCAAAGCGGCTTGACCAGGTTAGCCAAGAATTGCATGGTAGTCACTGACGACGTCGATCACAATAAAAGTCACTGTTTTGATGGTTCTCAAAGGATGTTCTCCGATGTCAACTGGGAGGTCAATCTGGCCCTTTGCGTCGACCCTATGGTTGGTGAATCCCTCCAGACGACCTAAGTAGGGACTTAGGCGACTGTCGGGTAGACCCATCCTTTGGTAGACGTTGTAAAACAGAATGTCTTTGGCCGCTCCAAAGATCAATCAAAATTCTCCTTGACTCACGGTTGTCAATGTAACCGGAATGACCAAATACCGTTGACGAGCCAATGGGTTAGCTGCTAACTCGTACGGAAAAAAGCTTATCACGTCGTTTGGAAACTCCGACTTCTGGGGGACATGTGGGGCTTTCTTGAGATGGTAGATGGCGCTTTTTATCTGATTCTTGCTCGTCTCTTCAGAAATAACCAAGACCATCCTTGGCTGCCTCTCTGGAGGGCCGTCGTTGGCAACTCGAGTGTTGGCTGCTTGACGATCCTTCCTTATGTACTCCTGGAGACGACCATCGTCGATCCATCTCTGGATGATTTTCTTCAAACTGAAACATTCCTCAGTGTCATGTCCTTTATCTCTGTGGTATTCACAATACTTGTTCATGTTTTTTTCCCCTTCCCATTGGGGTTCATCTTCAGCGCCGGGCCAAAGTCCACATTGCTCAAAATTTCTGCTCTAGACACGGTCAATGGAGTGTACGACTGTGATGTACCCGATTTTTGAAATCAAACGGAGTCGCCACGCCATTTTTGTTTTAAGGGCCAAAATTTTGAAAAATGCCCGAGATTAGAAATTTGGGTTCGGAGGTCACGTTACACACCGGGAAGGACGTTAGTGTGCACCGGCACCCGGAATGCCTCGTGAAACGAGTCTTCCAAGCTTAAAAACCATTTGTGCGTGTGTGTGGGTGTGTGTTTTGGCCAAAATAAGTTGAAACTGAAAAGTAAAAATTGGGAAATCTTTATAAGACTTTGGAAAGATCCCATGATTTTTAGTGTGATTTTTGGGCTGAATTTTGGTACTCAAAAGATTTTTGGAAGTTGGAAACCATTTCTGCCAGAATGAAAAAGGCAGTGGAAACTTAATTTTGAAATCTGGACTTTAGGGCTTGAAAACTCCAGAATCTGAGAAAAGTTCAAGAATGGAAAATGTTCAAAACACCTTAAATAAGGTTTATGTAAAAGAACTTTTCATTTTGGAGATGATTTGAAGACCCAAAACCTTCTGGAAATCTCAGATGTGAAATCTGGACTTCCAGAAACTGATGAACTGACCTTTAAAAGAAAATTTGAAAAATGGAGTTTTACTAACGCAAAAAATAAAGTAAAAATATATCTGGAAATATCTGGATGTTGTCTACAAAAAGTAAATTGTAGTCAACACCAAATTCCAAGTTTATCTGTGTCCAAAAATTTAGACAATGGACTGAGGTCTTAGAAAATTGCAACTGGACAGCAACTTCTCAAGAAGGAAAATGTGATTTTAAAGGGGGTTTTGCATCCATGCTTGTCCCCATTTCCCTAGGTTTTGATTAGTAGTCACTAGACATTTTAGTGGTGATCTACTATATCAAACCATCCTTGGGGTACATTAGGACTTAAGCATTTCATTTGCTTGGGAAGGAGAATTTTGTAGAGATGAAATTAAAGAGAAAAATCAACTAGAGATTTAAAATGTGGACCATTTGAGATGGTCATTCATGAAGATGAACTTCAAGATGACCATCTTAGGTCAAGATTTAAGTTAAACTAGACATAAAGTAAATCAAAGTAAGAAGAACAAGATGAACAAGAAGTTAAAAGGGAGTTTTAGGGTTTAGAGAAGGAGGGCTTTACCAATGGTGATACCCTATCTTCCTAGGCTTGGAATTTGACTTGAGGAGTATCAAGATTTGGTGTTTGACTTGAGGAGTATCAAGATTTGGTGTTTGGATTTGTGTTTGGGTGGATTCAAGGCTTGAATGTGTTTAGGGTTTGATGATAGAGTTGGTCAAAGAGAAAACAAGTAGATAACACTTAAGTCCTCTATGTTTTCTCTCTAATCCTCCTCCTAAGGGGTGATTTGAGCTTGGATTGGTGTATGTATGAGAGTATGTATGAGAGTGTTTTGAAAGTATTTTGAGTGAGTGGGGTTTGGGAAAGATTGGAGAGAAAATGGTGGCAATTCTAGTGAATTCCCACTGTTTTCTCCCTATTTTTCGCCAGAATACAGCTTCTATGAGTCAATTGTGTTGTGTAAACTGAGAGAGGAGGGTTTAATTTATAGGCCTCTGGAAATGTCAAACATGTCCGCGCGGATTGGGTTGTAAACGTGCACTGTTCATTAAATGCAGCTCCAGGCTTTGGACAGGAAGAATAAAATTCAAAAATCCAGCAGTTTATGTTTTTCAACTTGCCCAATTCGGATTTTTCTAATTTCTTTTGCTTTTTGAGATTCTTTCTTTGGTTTATCCTTTTTTGGCAATCCCTAATCTAGCCTTACTTGGTTAGAAATGTTAGGAATGTTAGGAATTGTTAGAAATGTTATAACTTTCGTTAATTTTCTAACGAAAATACTAACAAGCTCAAATTGGAGCACTTACAACGACTCTGGGACTTTTTCGGCCTTCACTTGTTTGTTCTTCCCCTTGTCTCCAGCCTTGTCTTTTTTGGATTTTGCCGTTTCCACCTCGTCGATGGCCTTTCCCTCTCGCTGCAGCTTCCTTTCTTCAGCCTCGGCGACAGCGTACGCTTTGGCGTAAAGGTCTTTTCGGGACTTGGCTGGGTGGACTTGTAGCTCGTAGTCCAGAGTAGAGGAAACAACACCGTGTCTGAAACAATTTATAATCTCCCTGTCAGTCAGGTCTTCATCAATTTGGTCAACCAATTTCTTAAATCTTTTGAAATAGCTCATAGAGCTTTCACTAGCTCCTTGTGAAATGTTACTGAGATCGTTGACTGTTTTACGACGTTCTCCCGCCGTTGCAAACCTTCCCAAAAATCTTTTTTCGCATTTGTTTCAACGACTCGATACTTCCCTTGGGTAGGCTCCTGAACCATCTTAAAGCAGCGTCGATCAGTGTGCTCGTAAGGGCCTTACACATGATGTCGTCGTGGCCTGAAGCTCTTGCCACTACGTACATCTGTGCCTCAAGGTGTTGTATGTGGTCAATGGCGCTGGTAGAGCCGTCGTATTGCTTCAAGTCGGGAAGCTTAAAGCCTGGCTCTGGGGGTCCCGTTTCCAACATCCAGGGTGCCAAGGGATTCATAGTGCCGCCATCATCTTCCGAGTCGTCGCTATCCATCTTGTTTCTCTTGTTCGTCAACTCCTCCACCTAACGTTTCAGCCTTAAGAACTCTCTCATATCAACTTCTCTGCCGGGCCGCCGGGGATCCTATCTCGACGAGGCCCCTGGGCAACGATATTGGATCGTTGCCTCTCTGGGGGAGCGAGTCACCGTGAGATGGATCTCTCCCCTCCGTAGCTCGTCGACTGAGATGGTCTGTACGATCTGGATGCCTCTCGTTCGTGACGGGGGGGGGGGAGGGAGTTCGTGTTCTTTCCCTATAGCTCGGCGCCCGTTCGTTTCTCAACGAGGGTGTACGTAGACGACCTTGAATTACTTGGTTCTGATTTGCTTCTGGATTTTCAACTGCCATGATCCTACGAGCGTCTATCTCTCCCTCTCGTGCCCCATTTTGTTGGAGGAGGCGCTCATAGCTACGAGCGTTGATTAATGTGGTCTCGAGGTCAATTTGGGGTACCACTCGCTCTTCTCCAGTGACAACGTCATCCCGACGGCCCTCTCTCCTCCGGTTTCTTCTTCTTCCAGACGAGACAGTATGGTGGGACGCCTGTGGGGCTTGTGGCGCCGCCATTCGGATGAGCTCATCTTGAATTTGCAGGAATTCTTTCAGGGCATTTGACCTCTCGACGAGGAAAGCGACTCTGTCAAGGTGTGGGTTAGATGGGCCTCCCACGCGACGTTCGGCGGCCTACCTCAGTCTCACTCTCCGAGGAGGTCGTCGTCTCTCCGGAAGCTTGTCTCTTCTCTCTTCTTCTAGCCTTTGTTTGAAGGCCATCATCAACCACCCCTTGTGACTGGTAACCCTTAGATTAGGGTTCCTAGGTGGAGAGGGTGCTCTAGGAGTTTTCTTGTTGAGGAGGAGGTACGCCATCTCCGGTAGACTTCTTTGGCCGTGTGACCATCCGACACCATTTTTAGGGCTTCTCATTTGTATTTCTTTTCTTTGAAGATCACTAACAACTTTCCCGGCAATGGAACCAATCGATCGCGCAGGAAGCGTGGTGGGCTCGGTTCTTTGGGTCCGGCGAATGATTGAGCTAGCTTTGTGATCTCGCACACCCACAAGAAATAACGGTGAAGCTAGCTGCGCTGGGTCTTCCGTGAGCCCTCCCGGCGTGAGTAAGATAATGGACTTGAGATTATGGAAAAATGGTATGTAGAGTGCCAAGGTACGTAAATATGCGTGTCATTACTGTGTTCATGTTGTTATTCTCTTATTTATAGTGGGAGTAGTGATATTAGGGTTTTCACCAGAGCCGTTGGATTGGGTGGTCACCAACCGTTGGATCAGCTCCATCTCCCAGGCGTACACGTGTCATGCTGGGATTAGTCCGTCTATGTAAGGACACTGCAACACCTGACACTGATAAGCAGTTTGCCTTATAAGGGAAAGTCAACCTGTACGCCTTTTGGAGTTATTACTGTTTGCATGATTGCACGTGTAACAAAGCACTGTGGTAGGTTTGACATTATCCCAAATTAGCTAAGTAATCAAGCTTACTGAAGAAGCTTAATAGAAGAGACGACCTGGAGCTGTATGTCCAATTAGGTCGTCTCTTCGAGAGATGGCTTCGACGAGCGTGCGATATTGAGAGTTGGTCGTTCAATGACGACACTCACTGTTGTAAGAGATAAGTTTGGCGCGGCTGGAAGGCTCGTCGTTAGATGGGTCGTGGTACATTGGAGACGACCTCTTCCTGACGTATCGACGGGCTGAGGTCCAAACCTTAGTTAAAATGAATATTGGCCCGTCGTTTGGATGGGTTTGATCGCTCAATGGCGACGACTGCCATCCGTTGTAAGACGGGCCCTTACACTGATCTTGATTTGGTTATTCATAGTTGGTCCTTTGGTGGGCCCGTTGGGCCCCTTAGCTCATAATACAACATTGGGCTCGGCCCATCACATATTATTCCGTTCAAATAATAATAAATAAATAAATAAATAAATAAATAAATATTGCATCATATATATGATCAATTAAATAAAACTATCACCAATATTTAATGTTATATTATTACTTTTTTCATGAAAATTTTAAATTAGTTATATACTCCATCTGTTGAAGTGACATAAAATGAGTTTTGTAAGAAAATTAAGAAAAATGTGTAATGTATTGAGTGTTGTGAGTATTAAAACTGAGGGTGAGAGGGAGAATGTGTGGTAAGGAATAGGATGTGAATATTTATTATGAGAATGACAATTGAGTCATATGAATATATGAATAAAGAGGTGTTAAAAAGTAGGGTGCGAATAGTTCGATTTGGGAGAATTTACGAAACGAGCCACTAGTAATCGGTTTGAGAAAATTTCAAATCGAATCGAACCATGTAAAATTTCAAACCAAACCGCTATTAGGGGTGTAAGTGGGTTTGGTTCAAAACGCGGTTTGAGACCAAACCGAACGAAACCATGCGATTTGGTTTGGTTTTCAAGTATGAGTGGTTCAGTTTGGTATCAAATATTGACAAACCGCATGGTTCAGTTTGGTTTGTTTTCTGACACTCCCAGATCAAATCAAACCGAACTAAAACACGGTTTGACACTACAAGACCGAACTACCATACCGAACCGCGAGACCAAACCAAACCACCAGACCAAACAAATTACATAAATTAATCCTAACCCTGTTTTGTATCTTTTTTACGATTTTTTGTGAAGAGAACTTTTTTATTTATGTTTTGCAATAAAGATAACAAATATTGAAATTAATATTAAATAACTAATACTAACCCCCGTTTTGTATCTTATTTAATATTAATTTCAAAATTTGTTATCTTTATTGCAAAACATAAATAAAAAAGTTCTCTTCACGATCGAAATTGTAAAATATTTTTCTTCTCTCAGTCTCTCTCTCTCTCTCTCTCTTCCTCTAGTTTCGCGACTATATTTGTGAATTGAACACTTATGTCGAAACCTTCAAAGATATCTTTAACTGTATCGACCCCGAAGAAGAAGGTAGCCAGGTGTATCATTATCCGTGGGTAGGGGTCTTCCTCTGACTTTACTTTTAAACACCCGCATCTTTCTCTTTTCCTCCGTGATCACGAAAAATTTAAACAAGTATGATAATGAGTTGCGTTATTAATCGTGGTTTGAACCGTAGTCTAAACCATGGTATGAACCACGGTATGGTCCGCAATTGGAACCATGGTTTGAATTTGGATTTTGTCAAAATTTTAGAAAATTAGGATCAGACTATTACTTCGGTTCTATAAAAATATAGGACCAGTACAAGACCATTACATTACATTATGGGATCGGTCCCATTGTTCTGGTTCTAATGGTCCGGTTTCGGTCTGATTTCGTCGATTCTATAAATTATAGGAAATTTTACCCATAAGTTCCTTTTGGGATAAATCACTTTCCCTCAAGTTCCTCATTAATTTAAATATCCCATAAGTTCTTATGCAGTATTATATTATACTGCATTCTATATACAATATTTAAAATTATGATACAACATCCTTAACGGTCAACGGTCGCCGGAATTCGGAATCCGGTCGTCGGTTGTCGGAAACCAACCGGCCGCCGGTCACCGAAAACTCGTCGTAATCCGGTCAACGGTCACCGGAAACTCGTTGGAATCCGATCAACGGTCGCCGGCCGCCGGCGTCACTTGTCATCATCAATGCTGTATTATATGAATATGCAGTATTATGCATTATCTTGTATTCAGTATTATTACAGAATAATACAACATGATAATACAATATGTGAAGGAACTTATGGGGCATTATGAAACTTTTTTAGAACTTATGGGGCATTTTCCCTTAATTGTAATATAATATAATTTTTTGCTATAACAAATATTAAATTGAATATTATCACTAGTTAAATAAACATTTTTTTTACAAATAATTAATATTCAAACCACAAAATAGGCACCATTAAACATTAATTGTTCGCATTCAAGCTTAACCATAAAATAGAAAAAAATTATTAAAACTAAAAACTACATATTACACCATCAAGTCGACTGTGTCACATTCAAGTTTCAACTTTGCAACACAATTGTTTGATGTATAAACTTAAAAAAATAAAAATATAAATCAATGCATGAATAACAAAAAAACGGAGGTCGAATGTTACTGCACGATTTTGAGCCTTGGCGAGAGATGCGTAGATTCTTTTTCGGCCATTGCATCTGCGCCGTCGATAAGAGATAGATGGGGGTGCCGTGGTGGGACTGGTGCGTCGAACTTAGGGCTCTATGCAGCCTTGCAAAATCGAATTGATTTTTAGTAGAGAGAAGAGAAGAGAAGAGAAGAGGAGAGGAAAAGGGCACTGAGAACTTGAGATAGAGGATGGGGTGAAATGGCGCGATTAAGATAGGGTTTGATGGAGTGAATCGAATCTAACTAGGTAAGAAAAAAATATACACGGTTTCGGTTTAGAACCGAGTATATTTTTCTTAAAATCAGGACCAGATCAAATAATCGGTTCTATAAAAAAGTGAAACCAGGAACAGACCAATACTATTAGTTGGTCCGATTTTTACTGTTATGGTACAATTCTATCGTTCCGGTCAGTTCCACATATTTTTTGAATAACCCTAGTTTGGTCCGTAAATTCTCCCAAACAAAACCATTTACACCCCTAATCGCTATGGGTTGGTTCAATTTGGTTCAAATTGCGGTTCAATTATGTGGTTCAAACCACGGTTCAGACCGCGGTACAGAACGTGGTTCATACCATGGTTTAAACTACGGTACAAACCACGATTCAAATCGCAACTTATCATCAGATATGTTTAAATTTTTCGTGATCACGAAGAAAAAACAAAAGATGCGGGTGTTTAAGAGAAAAGTCGAAGGAAGAGAGAGATTAGAGGAAAAGAGAGGCCGAATGAAGAAAAACACCTTACAAAGTCGATCATGGAGCGAAATTGGTTATTTACTTGTCGCAATAAAGATAACAAATGATGAAATTAATAATAAATAAGATACAAAACGGGAGTTGAATTAATCTATGTAATGTAGTTTTTTTATTAATCTAATAATAAATATTAATGAATATAGAAAAATATTAAATAAGATACAAAATAAGAGTTATTATTTGTTTGTTTATTGTGGTTTGGTTTGCGGTCTGTTTTTGCGGTTCATTTTGATGGTTCAGTATCACGGTTTCAAATCTCAGTTTGATTTTGTTTGATTTTATTTAATATAGGAGAGTCAGACCACAAATTAAACCAAATTATCTGATTTGCCTATAGTTGAGACTGAATCGAATCATTTATATTTACATCCTTACTAAAAAGTTTCCTGTGTTCCTTTTTAAATGATATACTCCATCCGTCTCATTTATAACTTCACCCTTTTAAGCATGACACGCAAATTAAGAAAAAAAGTTAGTGGAAAAAGTGTTGTGAGTATAAAAGTAAAATAGGAGAGAGAATGAGTGGAGGGAATAGTAAAGTTGATTGGTGTTGTGAATATAAAAGCAAAGTAGGAGAGAAAATTAGTGGGTGGAATAGTAAAAATTCTTTATCATTTAAAAAAATGTGAACCTTTTAACGGGACACTCATTTTGACAAAAGAGGTGAAGCTTTTAATGAGATGGAGGGAGTATTCAAAATGATTTATTTTGCTTTTTTGAATTAGACGGATGTACTCCCTCCGTTCCATTAATAACTTCACCAATTACTCAAAATGACGTCCCGTTAGAAGTTTCACCTTTCCTTTTTTGACAAAAAAATATTTACTATTTTCTCCATTCATTCTCTCTCCTATTTCACTATTACACTCATAACAGTTTTCAAATTTACTATTTCCTCCGCTTATTCTCTTTCTTATTTAACTATTACACTCACAATATTTTCTTCATCCTTAATTTACGTGTCGAGATCAAAATGGTGAATTTATTTGGAGTATACTTCCTCCGTCCCGCTGATAACTTCACTTTTTGTCATTTTGGGTGTCCCATTGAAAGCTTCACCTTTCCTTTTTTGGCAAAGGAATCTTTACTATTTCCTCCACTCATTCTCTCTCCTACATTATTTTAATACTCACAACACCATTATAATTTACTATTCCCTCCACTCATTCTCTCTCCTATTTTCAAATTACACTCACAACATTTTTTCTTCCCACCCACTTTCTTAATTTGCGTGCCGAAGCCAAAAGGGTAAAGTAATCAGCGGGACGGAGAGAGTATAATAATGTGCGAAGAACAGCTCTCTTTCTCTCTCTCTTGATTTTCACGTGCGAAGAACAGCCGTCGTCACTTACACAGGAGAATTCTAGTTGCAAGATAAGCAAAGGCTTAGATCGTCTTTGCTTTCAATTGATTACCTCCTTCCTTCTTTCGGTAATTTTTTCCCCAATTTAATGTAGTTCTGTATCTTCCGATCTGTTCAATTAGCTCTTATCCTTCTTTTATTAATGCATTCAATGGGGTTTCGAAAAATTGGATTTCTCAGATCTTTTACCTAATTAGATTAATCCGTTCATATTTTGTCGGTGTATCATATATGGAGTTTGGTCATTGTGGTTTTATCTTTGTAATTGTTCTAATTGTGGTCCACTGTTTCATATTTAGGGTTTTTGATTTTTCGTTGCTCTCAGATGAAATGTTGTATGTTGATAGCTGCATCTTGAGAATTTTGTTTGGGGTTCGGGAATAGGGTTTTAAACGGAGGTAATTCTATATCTGAGTTGATATAGTTAAAGCATTGTACATATTAATGTGTTCCAATGGTGATATGATTTTCGATTTGGTTCATTTTTTGACCGAGGAATGAATTCCATTTAGGAGATAGAGGTGAGGAAAAGAGAAATTGATCATGAGCTTTGTTCCAGAGTGACGTTTTTGTGCTCCAATTGTTTTTGGTGGTCAGATTTTGTTAGTGATTCGGTACATAGCTTATAGAGGATATCTGAATTGCTGTCCAGGACCGCTCTACACTCTACTCTATCATTGAGAGGTTGTTTATTGGAATTCTATGTTTGCGTGTGTGTTTCAAAATTCTCTTTTAACGCCTTCAGGGCATCTGATTTGTGTTTGTCGTGGTGTTCCTTTTAAATTTTGGTTTATGTTCGCCTTTGTGTCTCGGTGTGGGGGAGAAAGAGAGAATTGACTGGCCATAATGCTTGTGAAGTAGCTGTATTTTGAGTTTGTTTTATTTGGTTATTTGATTTGAGGGTTTTCTGAATGCTCATGGAAACTTACCATATTGAATAGATAATTTCCTTTGCAGTGGATACTTTTTGATTATTTTTTAATGTGCTAACCTATAATCATCATTTGTAGGCTTAATAAATTGAGGATTGGATGGCGTCAAAGTTGCAAGCATTGCAATCTAAGGCATGCCAAGCTTCACAGTTTGTGGCCAAGCATGGAACTTCCTACTACAAGCAGATGTTGGAGCAGAATAAGCAGTACATCCAACAGCCAGCCACCGTTGAGAAATGCAATGAATTGGCCAAGCAGTTGTTCTACACTCGCCTTGCTAGGTTATTGACTAATAGGGTTCATTTGCATTTGCATTTCATCTTTAATTTTACATGCCTCTGGTAGCTTGTGGAAAATGTTAGGTTAGGTTATGGTTTTTAATGATCTGGTGTTCCCATATCCAAGGATATGCTACTTGATGCATGACTTGATATTTATGTTACTGATGTTTCTTAAATTAAAATTTTTATGCTTTAGAAATTATCTTTCTACCCTCGCTGTGTTATCATAGGCCTTTTTCTTTTCTTTTTGGTCTCATGATCTATCATTCTTGTACCCTAGTTTTATTTGTACTTTGTTAAGCTTCTGTAGCCAACCTTGGTTCATATATGCATGCAAGCGTGAAGTTGAATATATATGAGCATGTAATGCGTGAAACTGCATAAACAAAGGCATTTACATCTTTGGTGAAGGAATGCCATGTGCTATTGTTTGGGTTGCCGTTACAAACTTCACGATTTAGGATTTGAGCGCCTAGAACCTAGTGATTCTTTTTCCCATAGTAAGAGTTACTTGTCATTCTCAGATTTCTTGTAGGGAGCTATTTTAATCCATGTCTCACTTGAGGTATCTTATGAGTAATACTACAACTCTACAAGTGATAGATATCTACCGTTTTTCTGTACCAAACTCTTGAGCATTTTGAGAGAGTGATTTAGTATTTCATGACCAGTACACTAGAGTAGTTTCTGGATGTTGATACTTTTATCTAGTGTTGCTACAGCATCTAAGCTGATTAATCTACGTTGGTGCTGGTGCACATTTTTTTCCCTTTCATGCACTAATTTAGTTGTGGAAGGAATTGATGAAGCTGTTTCATGTTGTTGAAGGTCAGGCCTCCAATTGTTACTATGATGGATTGATATTTGGTAATTAGGAGTTGTTAGGTGCACATTCCTCTGTAGCTCTTCTTATGCCAGTTTTCTGTAATCAATCTATGCTTCAATAATATCCTCCTAATAGCAGTTAATGTTCCAAGGTTATGCTGAGGGTAAAATATTTAGGTCACCATTTGAGTTTCCTTAGTTCTTCTTCTCGCTTTACACTTTTAGTTTCTTCCTTTTGCTCTTCTGCTGTTCTTTTCGAAGCGTTAAACATTATTATGTTATGACAAGTTGTTATGCATTGGTTTGTGTAGTTCCGCAAACTGGCCCAGATGGGGCAAGGTAATCTGAAGTTGTTGCAATATTTGCAGCTCACTGTATTTGTTGCTTAATTTGAAAGTTTGTACGTTTCGAGGAAGAGGATTTGTAACTTTACTTGTCCACGAGTCGGTGAGGATGGGAGGTGAAATCATATATTCT
This sequence comes from Adenophora triphylla var. japonica, assembly GCA_022495995.1. Taxonomy (NCBI): domain Eukaryota; kingdom Viridiplantae; phylum Streptophyta; class Magnoliopsida; order Asterales; family Campanulaceae; genus Adenophora; species Adenophora triphylla. The sequence continues at coordinate 1,436,128 of JAFEMH010000020.1, forward strand.
TACACTACTAGAATTTCGAGGTGTCTTTGTTATAACATGTTGGGAAAAAGTGGTGACTTGAAATTTAGAAATTTAGATACCATAGCACTTGTCAATATTACTTAGAATGTACATTATGGAGATCAGCAGTGTTGGCATTGGTTATCCCATGTAGACTTCCAGTGAACAAATATGATCATGGTTGAAATATTCTTGATATTAATCCCTTTTGCATGACATTTTTCCATATTCAACTAATTCTTTTTACATTTTTGTTCAGTATTCCTCAACGGACAGAGTCATTTTGGAAGGAAGTTGATTACGTGAAGCATATATGGAGAAACAGGCAGGAATTGAAGGTTGAGGATGCTGGAATTGCAGCATTGTTTGGCCTAGAGTGCTTTGCGTGGTATTGTGCTGGTGAGATTGTTGGAAGGGGGTTCACAATCACTGGTTACTATGTCTGATTATAACCACTCGGGTTAGAATGATTTGAGTTGCTAAGAATTCTAAATTGCAAGATTTTGTTTTTCTGCAATTTTTTTTTTTTTTGTTTTTCCTGAAAAAGCTGAGGTATCAGTGGCTAAATTTGGTTGCAGCAATAATCCAGCTCTGGAATGAACATCTTAGTTTGATGAACTTTGTAGCCTGTCTGGTATGCATGTATGAAGCTACTGCTTCCGAGTATGCTTATAGTTTTCTTTGAATTAATCAATACCGAGAACTTATCCGTCCATTTGACATGCTTTTTTCTTTCGATGTCAGTTCGGTGAGTGCATCTGTGTATTTGTATGAACGACAACTTCGGGACCGTCTTCAAACTATTCGAGGTCTTGTCCCTTGGAAGATTGAACCTTCTGTGAATCCAACAAGGCCATAACCTGGAATCAGATTGCCCATCTCTCCTCACACTGCCATCCTTTGAGCGACAATTTGAAATGGGAGTTTTGTATATTAAGCACAACAAAACGTGAAGAGTTTCGTATCCTAGGGTCACTCAACTAGATTAAAAGCTTATAAAAATCCACAACATATTGAAAATTTCATATAAACTCTCTAGTCCAATATTCCAAAGGAAGACTCAAGTTTAGAACCTCTCACGTATGTTTACCTATTTGAGAATTTTTAGGTGACATAAATGCCCTTATTTTAAATGTGTACTATGTCGGTTCAGACCCGACTCTCATTCACTCATACCCTCAAGACGGCTACTCGAGCCTATCATGCTCCAACCAGTCCGATTATATTCTTAGGGGCCGTTTATTAAGAGGCTTAATTAAGACGGGATAACATTCATCAGGATTAATAATGTTTATTAAGAGGTCGTTTGGTTGTAAATTAGGCATCCGGATAATTAAGCCGATTTATTGAGATTAAGTCTTAATCCCCTTACTAATTATACTGATCTAAGTATTATTAATCTCTTCCATAATAATTCTCTCATTAATAATACTGATAATCCTTATTCGACAACCAAACGAGCCCTTAATATATAAAATGAGGAAAAAAACATTTTTTTAAAATCTATTTCTTTAAAAAAAATATTACAGCATTTATTTTATAAAAAGTTAACTAGTCTACTCATATACCTAAAGTATAAGAGCGGGACAAATGGGTGTTCGATTTATAAGGAATTTTTATTTGAGACTCGGGTGTATGTGGGTTTTTTATACTCCCTCTGTTCCTGTTCCTGTTCCTGTTCCTGTTCCTGTCGAAATGTTCCAAAATGGATCATGCACGGGAATTAAAGAATGAATATATATAAAGCAAAATATACTCCCTCTGTCCCGCTACAAACCGCACACTTTCTATTTTGGGCATCCCATTACAAATCGCACACTTCCTAAAATGGCAAAGAATCTTTACTCTTTCCTCCACTCATTCTCTCTCCTACATTATTTTAATACTCACAACACCATTATAATTTACTATTCCCCCACTCATTCTCTCTCCTATTTTACTTTTACACTCACAACATTTACTCCCTCCTTCCAAGTTAATATTTCACAGTTACTGTTCACGCGTGGATTAAGGAAAAAAATAATGATAAAATGTTGTGAGTGTAAAAGTAAAATAGGAGAGAGAATGAGTGGAGGGAATAGTAAATTATAATGGTGTTGTGAGTATTAAAAAAATATAGGAGACAAAGTGTGAAGTATGTAATTGGACGCCCAAAATAGAAAGTGTGAAGTATGTAACTGGACGGAGGGAGTATATCATTATTTTTTTCCTTAATTCCCGCGTAAACAGTAACAGTGCGGTTACTAGCGGGACGGAGGGAGTAGATAGTGGAATAAATGTTGTGAGTGAAAAGTGATGTAGGAAAGAAAAAGTGGGGCAGAAAATAGTTAGTGGATATTTATTGCGAGTATGACACGTGGGTCTTACAAATAAAAAAATAATAAAAAACTTTCTTTACTTGGATTGAGACATTTTAAATGAGAATTCAAAATCAAAAAAGGAAAGTTGGACAATTCGAGCAGGACGGAGGCTTTTTTTTGGACTTGGGGTGTCTTAAAAGTTAAACCAAACAAACGTGAATTATTAATAATAAAAAAAAAAAAAATGGAAATAAGTGACCAATCAGAAGCGCGGAAGCGCGTCAGACTCCAAAAGGTTGGGATTCTGCCTCCGAAAAGAAGAGAAATACGAGCGGAGATACAAGAGAGAAAAAGAGGGGGTGTTTGACTTTTGTTGACCTGCAACCCTCCGTTCGTCGTTGAACGGACGCCATTAACAATGCCTCATATATGCGTTAGAACGTCATTCTTACGGTTCTTCATCGTCTTCGTCCTAATCGCCATCTCAGAATGCGCCACTAATCCACAAACAGGATGCAGCAAAAAATGCGCCGCCGAAAATTGCAACAGTAATTTCTCTCTATCTCTTTGTCTCTTAAGATTCGTTAGTTCTCAACGAACATTACTCGTAAAAATATTTGATCTCCTTTTTGTTGCTAATTTGATTTGATTGATTATTTGAATGGATAGCTATTGGAATCAGATATGGAAAGTACTGTGGCGTTGGGTGGACAGGATGTCCCGGTGAAAAACCGTGCGATGATCTCGATGCTTGTTGCCAGATTCATGATGATTGTGTTGAGAAGAAAGGTAATACCACTAGCTAAACTGTCGATCTCCTTTTAGCATTGTTTTTTAAACATGTACTCCATTTGTTCAGTTATTTGCTTGTTTGTGATTGATTGGCTTTAAGATTTGCTATGGAATGATTTTTCCATGGCAAGGATTTTAATACTTTTTGTCATTGAGCAAATAAATTTGTAATTATTTGCTCCATGTTCCAACTGATGGGGTTGAGGGATTAGCTTGCTTGTGATTGCTTACTTGGAATGTTTGTGATTAATTATTTTTGTGTGAAGGATTTGGATAGTTCAGTTATCAAACGACAGATTGGAATTATATACCATGTGCTTGTGATATGCCTTTGTCAGAGCGGAGAGCTATAATTCATGTTATATGCTCCAGTCGTCACTATCCTTCTCATTGTCCATTAATTTGTTATATCTTGAGTAATATGGCACACCTTTCTCAAGTCTTGGAACTTCTTCAATGATTGCATTTTTCATTTAAAATGAAGCAGAGAACAACTGTGTTTCTTTTCTTATTTTGGCTTTGGGAGGCTATTATCCTTTTACTTTGCCTTGTGAATTACTGCTGTTCATCCCAGATCCTTGGGTTTCATTACTGATGTTCCTAATTCCTTTAGGGGTCGTTTGGTAGCCCTTCTTAGCATTGGATAGGATTATTAGTCCAAATTATTAGTCCAATAAGCTTGATGTTTGGTAGATTAAATGCAACTGATGTAATAATCCTAACAACCTGGATAAGGTCTTTTATCACATCGTATCCCCTTCATATTAATCCCAAAAAAAGGGTGGTATAATTAATCCCTGGAGTAATAGTCTTCTGACTATTAATACATGATAATCCTATCAGCCTACCAAACGAGCCCTCAGTGTTTCCATCTAATTATTGGTAGAATATAGAAGTTGGAAAAAGGTTATTGTTCTAATCCTCTCATCTTCATTGAGTTGCAATACAAAACGTTTTGGGATGTATCCGTTAAACAAAACAACTATTTATGACAGTCCTCCAATGGAAATGTTCTCTTACTAGCCACCCTCTGACTGAAGCCTGAAAAAAAATTCTGTTATTATTGGGATTCAGGATCAATTGGATTTTTCCTTTATAAAGGCTTAAATGACTGAGAAGTAGAGGTTCTAAGAGCTATATAGTCACTTGATGGAGTCCCATTGGTTTCATGAATTAGTTGAGGCTACTTTAACATTCTCACAACCACCGTGTCATTATGGAGTATTCATAGCCAACCCTGCCTTTAATATACTCACTCCGTTCCATAATAATTGCCGCATTTAACTTGTCAACGATTTTAAGAAATGTGCCTTACGTGTTTGTGCATTGATTGTACAATGGTGAAATTGCAGAAAGACTATTTTTTAATTTAGAAATGCGACATGTATTTTGGGACGTACCAAAAAAAGAAAGCTCGACATTTATAATGGGACGGAGGGACTATATGCTTAGGGGAGAAAGGGATGCCAATTCCTAGTATCCTTCTTATTGAATACGAACACATTGCTCTCAGTAATTGATCTCTCTTTAATTACTCCATCGGAGGTTATGTACCAATGTTTTTTTACAAGATAAAAGACCGATACCATTTTACCCTCTCTCTCTCTCTCTCTCTCTCTCTCTCTCTCTCTCTCTCTCTCTCTCTCTCTCTCTCTCTCTCTCTCTCTGTGAGGGGGAGGGGTGATTGACGTTATAGGTTTTTATTGGCATACTGGATGAAGCCATGCCGCGACACCTTCTTAAGCAAGCCCCTCCTCTAGTACACTATTTTTTGATCAGTCCTTTTGTGTTATCTTTATGTTGTCCTATCTTTGTTTGAGCAAGCCACTCTAGACACCATTTTACCCTATCTCTCTCTCTTTCTCTCCATGATTGTGCCAACCATCAAAGGATCAAACTAGTGAGCCACACTATGAAACTTTGGGAACGAGTGATTGAACAAACGCTAAAGAAAATTATGCAAATTTCGGATAACGAATTTGAATTTATGCCAGAAAGATCAACTATAGAGACAATCTATCTTATGAGACAAACTATGGAGAAATATCATAATAAAAAGAAAAATTTGCATATGGTTTTCATTGATTTGGAGAATGCGTATGATAAAGTACCAATAGACCTCTATTGGTACTTTATCATACGCATTCTCCAAATCAATGAAAACCATATGCAATTGGAAGACCTATTACGATTACAATTGGAGTGCGTCAAGGTTTTGCACTTAGTTCCTTTCTCTTTGCTATGATAATTGACGAATTGACGAGGTCAATCCAAGATAATATACCATGGTGTATGTTATTCGAAGATGATTTTGTGTTGATTGATGAGACTAAAGAGGGTGCTGAAAGTAAGTTGGAATTGTGGAGACAAACTTTGGAATCTCGAGGTTTTAAATTGAGACAAAGCAAGACTAAATATTTAGAGTGTAAGTTTAGCAGAGTTGGAAGCAGGGAGGCAGTGATGATCACATTCGATCCAAGCTTCTGGTTTTTTTTCACTATTTTGAATCTATTATCATGGAGAAATGGATGAAGATGTGGCTTATAGAATTAAAGCTGGTTGGTTGAATTGTAAGAGTGTCAAATGGTTTTTATGTGATCCGGGCACGCCCCGTAGATTAAAAGAAGAATCCTATTGTCCGGCAATTAGGCCGACACCGCTACATGACACTGTGTGTTGGGCCGTGTAACAGTGTCACATTCACAAGATGAATGTGGCGGATATGCATATACTAGGATGGATGTGTGGGAATACAAGAAAGGATCGATTGAGAAATGAAGTGATCAGAGGCAAAGTAGGAGTTGCGCCCATTGAATATAAATTGAGAGACAATCGTCCGAGGTGGTTTGGTCATGTGAGACGGAGACCGAGTGATGCACCGGTTAGGAGGCCTGAAGAGTGGAGAAGTGATAAAATGGTGTAGGGAAAAGCTAACTTGGATAAAGGTGATTGAAAATTATATGAATTTAATTGGATTGGATGAAAATATGTCGTTAAAGAGGCCGGAGTGGAGGCCGGAGTGGAGGACCAAAATTTCATGTGGGTGATGGGGATTGACTTTTTTCCCCCTTATATATATATATTATACATGTATATTCTTTTATTATCACTATTTTTTTCTCTTCTTTTCCTTTTCTAAATTTTATTCCTATTTCTTCTCTTAATTTGCCTTTTTTTCATCTTTTTTTTCATGATGACACATGAGAATTCATGTTATCCGACCCCAAATTATTTATGGACTAAGGCGTTGTTGTTGTTGTTTCAGATTACCCCTTCAGCCCTTCCTGCACCTCCACCCTTTAGCTATCTTCTGGATTCATGTTGGTCTCGACCTCATCTTCCATACCTACATGATGTTCTTTATCTATGCTCTAGGGCATATATATGGGTTTATACCGCCACCATTATTGATGGAAGAACTCCTTCAAAATCTCAGTCCATTAACTCTGAACTAATATTGCTTTTAAACTGGTTACGAGACATGCATCATTGATTTGATCTTGAATGCGTGGCCAGGCTGCCAAAGATGGAAATATAGATATCTGTGTGTAAACGTATAAATGGCATCACAAACAAAATAGTGAACGACATTAAAGGTAGCAATGATGTGAAAGGACAGTGATAGTCTTGGCTAGGCTTGCCATGGTCACGAGTAGAAGTTTTGACCTTGCAACATTGTAGAATTTAGATTAATTACTGTACGCGATAATTGAAATCCTTATGCTGAGACCTTTTTAAATAGATCTATAAATTTCCTTTGCTCAGTGAGGGAAGAACAGCGGAAAGTGAAACTATGTTGGGTTTGGTTATTTACATTACAAACTGATCGGCCAAACTGCTAATTCTCCTTACACAAGCTGACCTTGTTGGCCATAAACAAGTAAACAACAGCTTTGAGTTCCTGCAGTCCCTAAACGTAGGTCAGATTGATTCATACAGTTTTCATTTGTCATGGTTTGCATTTTTAAAGATTTTTTCTGATATAAAATTGGAAAAATAAATATCTTTAGCTACACACTCAACTGGCGTGTTCTTTTTTCAGGTATGACGAATGTAAAATGCCACGAGAAGTTCAAGCGGTGTATTAGGAAAGTCCAAAAGTCAGGAAAAGCCGGATTTTCTAGGGATTGTCCATATGACACAGCTGTGCCTACAATGGAACAGGGTATGGACATGGCCATCTTATTTAGTCAATTTGGTAACTCTAAACTTGAACTCTGACTTTGTATTCTAGCCATTCTTTCCGTTAACTACAACGGCCAAGATAGGTAAACAATTTTTAGCTTTTTGTTAAGGGAGGATAGGGATCCATTGAGTTTGTTGATAATGCTTGTTCATTCAAGCTGTCTAAAGTTTGTAACTTTACAAAGGATTAGGTCCCATACTCCCATTGGACCTACTATAATATGTTACTATGATATGTAACTCATGGGCGGACCTACATAGGGGTAAGGAGGGTCCTTGACTTTTTTTTTTTTTTTTTTTTTTTTTAACAACCGTGTTTCATGACATACATTCATGTTTCATACTCCCTCCATTCCATCTATAATTACGTCACACTTTAGTTTTGGACTCGAGGATTAAGTGTATGAATTTTATTGAATAAAGAAGTATTAAAACAATTCAATTTAGAAAGTGTAATTTTTAACGAGACATCAATGAGTTAAAAGAGTAACTTTTAGTGAGACGGAGTAATATATGTGGAAGTAAAATGTTTTATATCTATGATTTTCTTTTAGTAGGTAAGATTTGTAGATGGTGAACCTTTTGGTACCTTGTCTTTGAATCGTATGAGAAATCAATTAATTTATTATTGTCGCCATTAAATTAGGTACTTAACTATGTCTTTGCTCCAATTTTTTTGCCCCCCTCCTCAAATTTTTGGCTCGCCAATGATGTAACTCATATTACATTTTTTGTACGTCATTTTGTAGTAACACGAGTTATATCATTGTAGTAACATGAAGTTACATCACGAGTAAACCCGTACGGTTACATCACTGAATAACACGATTATATTTTCACTTCTACACGGAGAATAATATATTAACACAAGTAAAAAAATTATAGGGCCATGAGTAAAATATTACAGTAGTAACATGAAATATATCCGATAGTAGATTAATATATTTTTTTTACTACAGTAACGTGATATATATATATATATATATATATATATATATATATATATATATATATATATATATATATATATATATATATATATTCCTCCGTCTCACGTAAGTGGACTTACTTTTTAAGCACGGGAATTAAGAAAAAGTAGGAGAGAAATAGGTAGAGGAGGTGTTTTTGAGTATAAAAATTAAATAGGAGAGAGAATGTTGTGAGTGTAAAACTAAAGTAGGAGAGAGAATGAGTGGGTAGAATAGTAAAGATTTTTTGCTATTTTGAACAGTTCACACTCACGTAGAACAGACGAAAAAGAAAATAAGTTCAAACTTACGTTTAACGAAGAGAGTGTATATTTGTGACATGTGAGTTACATCTCATTGTAACATGACATCATGACATATGAGTTGGTCCCATCGGGTACTAGCAAGGCAGGTGTGGACGTGGCGGTTCTAGCCGTGGAGGGAAGACCGCGGGACAAATAGGCCGCTTGTGGTCAAGCAGTGTCCTCACTCGCATCATCCTCTTCGAGACCATTGGGACCACTGCTCGCTGGATCAGTGCCGCATGATTTCATTACAGCATCAGCCGTGCTCGCGTCATATATCTTTGGCTGCGAGCGCAACGTTGACCGCAGACGCATCTTCTTTCCGGTTAATGTCAAAGCCTTGCGAGCAAGTTAGCTTGCGCTCACGGCAGGCCACTTCTGCGGCTCCCCCCATCGCGCGTGTGCGGCTCGGTCCGGCGCCTCTTATTCCATTTAATGCGATAAGCGGCTACACGGCTCATGTCCCTTTCGGCCATGTCCACTGGACGATCAATGTTCCCTCCCCTGACGGGACCCAATTAGGCTGCGGACACGTGTAGGCGGTCAAATACCAAAAAGTGCCACTGAGGGCGATCTCGTGCTTACCTCAACAAGCACCGTGGCATTGCTATAAATAGAAGGCCTTTACCCCGCTTGGGCAAGGTAAGTTCCATATACAATTGAGTAAGCTCTTTTACTCTCTAAACGTAAACACACACACTCCAAAGGTATTCAAAGCCTTATTACTCGGTATTCTTACTCTCACACGAGGGCTGAGTTGGAGTAACATCCAACTTTGACCTTAACGGTGCTTGTTTGTGTTGTGATCTAGGTACGCAAAACCACTAAATATATCCTAGCCGAGATATCCTTGAACCGCTCGACCCCGAAAAAGCTGTGGCGTCATCGGTGGATTCCATTCTGGAAGCCTGACTTTCTTTCGTTTCTCGTTAAAAATCTTTTGTTTTGAGGCACCTCACGTGTCTAAACAAATTCAAATTCTTAGAAAGGCTCTTCTATTTTTACATCACTAAGTTCTTCCCATTTAAAACTTTTGTTTTCGAGACACGCCTTGTAGTCTAAACAATGGCCAAAAGACACTTCTTTTCGGTTATTCTCGTCTTTACGAGACATGTCTCAAATTCGAAAAATCTTTGGTCATTTGACCGTAGAGGAGGAGAACAAGCCAGAACCCTCCAATAACTTGATAGGGAAAGAGCGGCAAACCAACTCGTCTTGACAGAATGGGGGCCCATTCTCGGCCTCAAAATCCCAGCTTCAGCGAGTTCTCCACGGTTAGCAGGAAGCACGTCTTGAGAAAGCCCAAGCCTACTAAACACTAGCCCAAAAACTCCCCAAGCTCGCATAAAAAACACCAATCGACCACCCCAGCTTTCCCAGACAAATCACGAGAAGGAAGGAAATCCTAGCCTCAAATCAAGCGGTCGCGGAGGCCGTGGCCATCAACGACGGAGATGGAAATATTTGAAATAGAGGCCAATGGAGGGCTACGGTTCCCTCGAAGGTCGCAAGTTCTCCCAGCGAGCTCCAGCTCACTCGCTTGCTAGTCAGCGTAGGGAGCAAGCCGGGTTGACCCGGCCCTTGGCGCGGACAGGCCGAGACGGAGCGTGGTGCGTAGATGATAGCGAGGAAAGGGGAAGAGGCACAGTCAAATCGCCGTGCGAAGTCCAAAGCTTGGACCCTCGGCTCCGCCAGAGAAGGCCGTGGCTCCACGAGCTAAAAAGCAGGTTGATGATCGGAACCCGAGTTTGTGGAATTAAATGCGAGAAGATGTGGGAAACCCATCGGAAAGGCTGCCCGAAGTGTGGCGCACTATGGACGCCTTCGGCGATAAAATTGCGCGGGCGCCGATCCGAAAAGGGAAACCACCCGAGATGGACACCTATGACGGATCCAAAAATGCGAAGTCGTATGGGAAGATTTGAGGGCCGAGATGGCTTTATTCTCCGCGGATGAGTCGGTGATGTGCAAAGCTTTGGCTGCGACCTTGGCGAGGCCCTATCTTGGATGCTAGCCCTCGAAGCCCGGTGTATCCAGTCATTCGATCGGTTCGAGTCCTCTTCCTCAATGCCTTTGCTTGGGCTTGAGTGTGCCGTAGACCAAAGCGAGATCTTGTCAGGTGTCAGCGAGCGCAAATGAGCCTACAAAAGATTATATATCCGGTTCGGGAAAGGTGGCGAGGAGATTGTGGACTGGGCGAGGGGATATCGGACTATGTTTTGAGGCGGCCTCGGTAACTCCTTCCTCAAATGAATTTTGCCTCCAGCAAACCTAAATCGATGGAGGAAATGTATGAAAGGGCATCGGCCATTGCCTCACGCCGAAGAGCCTAGTGTGCCCGCTCCACGAGCCTGCGAGAAAGAAAGGATAAGCCAAGTCCGGGAGACCGCCGGAGCCCGCTCATGCCAATAATCGGGGCAAAAACGAGGCGGGGATCGAAAGGCTCAAAAGGCCGTGGCGAAACGGTTATACGGAGCTCGCCGACCCGAGGTGGTGATCATGAAACCTCGAGACTTTCCTCCTCCTCCCCAGTGCTTGAAAGCCAAATGAGAGGAGTAGACTTAAATTACGTGAGTTTCACAACGACCGCGGGCACGGGCGAGGATTGTTTCAGTGAAGCGAGTAATCCGGCGAGAAAATTAATAACGGGGAGCTAACGAGTGGGTTAAGGGAAAGCAATCGCCCCGATAACAATGATCGGCGGCGGGCACGACACGCGCGGGGACCGAGGCGGGAATAGAAAGAGATAATAATGATGACGATTTTGGGGACTATGACATTAACTTCATTGGGGAGGAACCTCCCACTAGTAGCGATTGTCTCTCCAAATTCGGACATTAGAGAAGGTTTTCTCCGTCCCATACAGCCCCGGAGGAAGAGAGCGGAAAGTGGGTTCAAAAGGAGTGAACTTGCCTCCACCCTTTTTCATTCCACATGGCCGCTCGCCCTCGAATGAGAATCAGCCAAGGCAAACATAGGCCGTGTGTTGGTAGATCTTGGGCTGCCGCGACATACTTTACTACCGTACTTTGATTGGAATGAGAATGACGGAAGCACGTCTCGCTCCGTATGCGGGCATGCTCGAAGGCTTCACGAACCACGCGTAAGGGTAAAGGGGACGATTGTGTTTGACGTAGCTATTGGAGAAAAACCCGTACGAAGACGGCCGAGATAACTTTCGTGGTGGTCGATCTTCCTTCCCAATCTGATGCCATTCTCGGCGTAGCTTGCTCGGGCCGAATTGGGAATAGTTGCGTCAGTCCCCCACCGAGGGTGAAATTTAACACCCGGGCGGGGTTGCTACCATCAAGAACCGGCCGGGAGATTCCTCCAGAACCTTTGGAGGAAAAAGGAAAGAACGAAAGGCCGGACATCACGCATGAGATAGAGGCGAGACAAAATAATAGAGGGAAAAGGCGAGGACAAGTCAAAAAGGGGAAAGCCACTTGCGCTCCCGCCGCCACCCGTACCAATTGGCGTGCTTTCTTTCCATTCCACAAAGGTGGAGCTCAAAATGACGAGAAAATCAAAGCGATTGGTGCCCACATGCTGAGGAGGATATATTGATCGAGGAATAGAGGGGGAAATTGGCCAGTGAAATCGTATATTCAATGGCAACACCAGAAGCTCGGAGTCGGCCCCGACTATTGTCATTGACTCCCTCGCACAATCGTGAAATCGGCGACCTTGACCTAACGACGAGCTCGAAGAGGTGGTAATCAATCCCCACTTCCCAGAGCAAGCAGTTAAGGTTGGGGTGGAAATTCCGCGGCGAGGAAAGAAGGATACTTATTGAGTTCCTTAGAAGCAAATTGCGATGTGTTCGCTTGGAGGGTGGAAGATATGCGAGGCATCGGCGGACGTGATCCTCCATAAAATCAACGATGACCCCTCCTTCAAAAACATTCACAGAAATCCGAGATATTTCTCCCAGGAGAAAGAGATTGCCATCGAGGAAGAGGTGGAAAAGTTGCTAAAAGCGGGGATAATAAAGGAGATCTCCTACCCCAGTGGTGGCCGATGTGGTGCGTAGTTAAGAAATCCGATGGCAAATGGAGGATGTGCGTTGATTTCACCGATCTCAGCAAGGCATGCCCCAGATTGCTTCCCTCTTCCTCGCGTAGGCAGTTGGTGGATTACATGGCCAGGACACGAGTTCTAAGCTTCATTGATGCCTACTCAGGCTACCGCCGAGATCCGAGATGGCTCACGAAGATGTCCGCTCTGTAGCCTTCATTCTTTGCGGGCGAGACATCTTGCTACACTATGATGCCACTTTGGGCTAAAAAATGCGGGAGCCACATATCGGCGCATGGTCAATCGGTCTTTAAAAACCAACTAGGCGAAATGCTGAGGCCTACGTGGACGACGTGGTCATAAAAACTAAGGAAAACTCCCACGAGCTCGATGTGGAGGAAACCTTCAAAAACTTGCGCCATAACGGCATGAAGCTAAACCCCCTTAAGTGCGCTTTCGGGGTCGAGGCGGGCAAGTTCCTCGGATTCATGGTCAACCAAGAGGGATAGAGGCTAATCCGAGAGAAAATCCAGGCCCTATTAGACATGAAACCTCCTGCTGCGTGAAGGATGTACAAAAACTTCAGTGGTCGCATCACCGCACTTGGCGCTTCATCTCGCGGTCGGCGAGAGAGATGCCTCCCTTCTTCAAAACTCTCGAAAGGGGGAAGAGAGCGATGAATTTACATGGAGCAGGTGCCATCAGGCTTTTGAAGAAGTCGAAGACATACCTCGGGCGGCCGCCTCTACTCGGCGGCCGGTGCCGGAGAAGAGCTTTTACGTATTTAGCCGTTGCGATACGCGTGCTTGGTGTTCTTGTAAGGGAGGAGAATAACTCCCAAAAACCGGTTTATTATGTAAGTAAGGCTCTGTCGCCGTAGAAGGGCGTTATCTTAATATAGAAAAGTTAGCTTACGCCTTGCTTGTATACGCTCGAAAATTAAGAGCCTACTTTTACGCACATCCTATGCTTGTACTAGCGAGGCCCCTTAGAAAGGTTTTACATAAACCGAGTCCTCGGGGAGAATGCTAGCTTAGTCTATAGAGCTCATGAGTTCCGGATCACCTACTCCCAGAAAGACAATCAGCGCGAGGCCTTAGTTGATTTTGTAGTAGAATCATCATTCAAATTAGCGGACGGCGACCTCGGAAAAGAAAGCGAGCGAGAATCGAGAAGATGACCCAAAAGCCCGAGCACGAAATTGTTCAACCGAGGAGCGTCCGAGAAGAGGTGTGGACTTTATATGTGGACGGCTCCGCGAGCAAGTTAATCGGTGGAGCGGGCATACTTCGATTGCGCCTGCGGAGAAATTCATGAGGGCCTTGAGGTTCAAGTTCGAGGCATCAAACAATCGGGTGAATATGAAGCGATCATAGCGGGCGTGGAGGCTGGCAAGAGACTTGGGAGTTCGAATATTGAGATCAATAGTGACTCTCGGCTCATAGTTAATCAAATTAGGGGAGTATGATACTATCGACCCAGTACTAACTCGATCTTGTGACCTCGCAAAAACCCTCATCAAAAATTTCACTTACTATGAATTTGAACCAAGTCATGAGAGAGGACGATGTGGAAGGCGACCTCCTCTCGAGAATAGCAGAGCAAGAAATTGGTGAGTTGGAGACAAATTGCCGATTGAATTCACGGAGAGACTGCTTATAGATCGAATACGAGATAAACAATATTGAGGATCAAGTAAGGGTGGGTGGATGAAATGAAGGATTACATCGAGAAGCAAACCCTCCCAGGGATCCGGTAAAGGCTAGAGCCATCGAACGGTGTCCATGAAATACCTCGTCCTCGATGGGGTGCTTTTCGGCGATCATTCACCAAGCCTTTACTAAGATGTGTTAAGACTCACATGGTCACCAACTTACTCTATGAGGTTCATGAAGGAGTTTGTGGCGGACATCCAGTGCTCGCGCCCTCTCGAGACAAATCAAATTCCAAGGATTCTTTTGGCCCCAATGAGAAGGGATGCGCGGGAGTATGTTAGAAAATGTGATAAGTGCCGAGAGATTTGCGGACATCCACTAGACTACCATCAGCAGAAGCGAGACTTTGGTAGTACCGTCGTGGCCAGATTTGATACGTGGGGATAGATCTTATTGGACCATTTCAGCGAGCTAGAGGAAGCATCAAGTATCTTTGTGGTGGCGTGGATTATTTTACAGTGGACGGAAGCGAAAGGGCTTGGCCGCCATTTCAGAGATAACACTATCGGTTTTGTCCACGACCACATCTATTGTCGATTTGGGGTTCCCAGAGCAATAATTTCGAATAATGGCACCCAATTCTCCGCAAAATTCAACTGCTTGAATGTGTGAGAATGAAGGTGCGGCACCGTAAGTCCGCGGATTGCCTATCCTCGGGAAATGGTCGGCGAGGCTGCGAACAAGCTAGTCTGCTTGCCTTAAAGAAAAATTTGGAAGGACGAGGAGGACGTTGGTTGGGACGAGCTCCGGATCGCATTGTGGGTTGTCCGCACCACGATAAGAAATTCAGGGAGAAACTCCCTTCTCGCTCACGTATGGGTCGGAAGCGTGGCTCCGGTTGAGGTAGCCACTACCCTCGTGCGAGTCGCATACTTCGACGAGTCTCAAAGCGAGGCAAACGAGAAGATGTGACACGGACGATCTCGAAGAAAGAGAATGCGGGCACATGAAAAAATGGTGAACTACAAACAAAAAGCGAAGAAGCATCATGATAAAAGAGTAAATAAGAGGAGTTTTCGGTTGGAGGCCGGGTACTCGAAGCGTAGAGGTCAAGGGACTGACACAGTTTCAACAAGTTTGTCCCGAAATGGGAAGGTCCGTATGAGGTCACAAAGATAGTCGAAGAGGGCACCTATATGTTGCGACGAAAAGAGGGAGAAGAGCTTAAGCACTCTGGAATAGCGACCACCTTAAGAGATACTTCTTTTGAAGTCTTTTGTAATTTTTGGAAGGAGTATAGACTATATATATATAAGGGAGAAGTTATCATCATATTTTGATGCAAAAATCAATTCCCACCGACCTCAGCTAAGGTGGATGCCGCGTGCGGATGCCGGTGAGTTCGAAAGCCAACATATGAGCTCCTGCTAACGATGCGCAAAAGATCTAAGGATCCGCGTGCCTATATATGTCTGAGATCCATTACGATCCGTACTTGTGATCGCGGGGAGGACTCTCTCTGCTCGCGTTACACCACGAAAATAAGTGGATATAGATGAACGTAGGTACAAAGGCCGTGATGCCGTGCCTACGGACTCTAGTGGGGACGATGACACAGTCAGGACCCAGTAATTGCGCGAAGGACCTCGTTAGGGCCGTTACTCGCGTACTGTATGTGACAGGCCTACATATAAGCCCGTTCACCGGATCGCCACGAGACCCTCACGAAAAACCTTAGGGAGTTTTGAATAAAGGGTCGAATAAGTGAGAACCTCCAATAAGGGGATACGAGATGCCGGGGTTAAAGGGCCTCTATGCTAAAATATGCTCCTACCTTTACATTGCGCGGACAATAGCCTCGCGGCCACCTTACGCATGCCACATGAAAGTATGCTTGCCTTGGCTACTTTTGACTTACACCGCGGCTCGCATGGTGGGAATAAGTGTAAATGGATGAGAGTGATCAAACTAGTTTAACAAAGCGAATAGACAAGCGGGGTCGAGACCACTAACTTTGCCATGAGGCTAAACAAACGCGATCATAGAAGAATAAAGTGACTCTCACAAAAAACCTAAGGGTTTTGAATAAAGAGTTAGGAAAACTCAAAAAATGCGGGCGAAAGGGCCTCTTAGGCTGCTTGCCATGAAGGAGAGTATAAAGTTAATTGCAAGTCAAAAACGGCGGAAAAAGTGGTAAGGCAAGAATGCGACAGTATTAAGATGCTCGAAGATTGCCCAAACTACTCAAAATAGCCTACGAGACAAGCAATTAAGATAAAAATAAAGGAGCCAAGTTGAGAAAAATGCTTCTATTAATGATTGAAAGTATTTACAAATTCCTACACTATTACAAAAAGAGATCCTATTCTACTACAACAAGAAAAAGCAAAAATCCTAAACTTTAGGAGCTTGGTCCTTGGCTGCATCTGCGATCTCCCGTGACACCATCTGTGCCCGCTTACGAAGTTGGAGTTGGGGAAGGAAGACGGGTCATCGAGAATCTACATTATAGGGTCGAGAGATGGGCTCGGCGAGAGTGGGCTGGAGGCGCCGCGAAGGAAAGAGATCTCTATGGCGAGCCCATTTGGAAGAACTGAGCGAGCAGGCGTCCCCGATGATATAGGGTTATCCCGAACCGCGGTTCATCGAATCGGCGATCGGGCTAAGAGCCGTCACTTGCACGGGAGGCGAGAGGCCGCGGCGGACGGCTCCAAACTTTTGACCTCGTCCTCGGACAAGGGAACTAGTGCGTGCCGGGCAAGCACTCGTCATCCGTAGCAACAAGCGAGCCAATTACGACGACTCTGCACGGTGAACTTGCCGTGGCCGCAAAATTCCTTATTTGCGTCAGGACCCGGCCTCATCTTGAGCCGGGTTTTCGGCAACGAGCCGATCCTTGAAAGCTTGGGAGTTCTTGTATTCCTCACGCGCTTCCTTGCGGACATCGTCGAGGGCGGACTTCCCCTCTGCCTCCATCCTTTTGTAGGGAGCGGCTCGTCGGACTGGCTCGTCCACCTTCTTCCCAGAGCCTCCGAGATCGGCCTTGGCGGCATCCGGCTGGCCATGAGCTCTTTATTCACAGGCTCCCACTCGTTTTGTGCCGCGGAGCTCATCCCGCTGACCCACTTATCCTCTCGAGGTCCTTCTCGAGTGGGTCATCCTCTCACGGAAGCCACTTCAAATCATTCTCCTTGAGTGAAGGCCACTTTCCTTGTCCTCCGGCGGGGAGTTCAAGGTTCCAATTCTTGTTTGAGCCTCACTCCGGCTCCGAAGTTTGGCCGCCAAGATGGAAGTTTTGTTCTCCACCTCGGCGGTCGAGTGTCGCGGCTTTCACGCGGCCATGACACCTTATTACTCACTGCGGGCGAAAGATCAAAAGTTATACGAGTGAAAAAAAAAAAATGGTGAAGCGAAAGATTAAGATCAGCGAGCATCTTCCTCGGTCGGAGCGAGGCCTATATCCCCCGCCGGGCGAGAGGCATTCTCCTCGACAACTATGCCTTTATAGAAGTCCAGGAGAGTATAGGCGGTTCGCCGGCCGATCCCAGCGGATGCGTGGCGAGTTCGGGCATAAATATCCACCCGGTGATGTGAGACACCTCGGACGGCCTGCTTCACGACCGCAGAGTCTCCTCGCGAGTGGTCGAGGGAAGCTGGATAAACGGCCGAGCGAGATAGTGCCCCCGACAGGGAGAAGAAGGCTGAAGCCACGGTAGGGCGATCATAGTCAGAGGAGGAGCATCCCAGGCCTTCTGCGGCTTCCTTTGTCCACTGTCCACTGCTCTCCATCCCTCTCATTTCTCTTGAGAATCCATTTGATGGCCGGAAGGAATGGTGCGGCCGAGGGAGAGCGGGAGCCTCCTAGAAGCTGGAGGGAGGAGGACCCACAGGGGGTGGAGCGAGATTCCCGTAGTAGGGATAGTTTTGGGAAGGCTAAGGGGATCCCCGTCTTTACGCTCACAACGGGCACCGTCTTATCCTTGGTGGTGACCCCACCCGTCTCATTACGCCTCTTCGGGCGGCTTCCTTGTTGGCCTTCATGTTCTTGGCCTTCGGTTAGGCGGCGCTTAGTGGAGGAGCCATCGAAATTGTATTCTTACGGATCTACTGCGGAGGGAAAGAAAAGGTTAGAATGCGATCAAAAAATCAAAGATAAAGATAAATTGGCAACGAGTTATATGAAAACGGTTAGAGGCAGATAAGTTCGGGAGGATCGCACTCGGCGCCCGGCATGCGGGTCTTACAATCCGCCTCAAATTGGTAGTGCTCGTGCACCCTCCAATCGGGTCGCGAGGCAACGACTCTATTGCTACTCAGGGGGCATGTGGGGCGCCCTCCTGCGAGGAGCCACCCCGAGTAGATCGATAAGGGCTCATCCTACAATTGTGCCTACATCATAAACGGGCTCCTCCCGCTATCCAGTAAAGGGCCGAGATGCCTCTCTGTGGCGGTGCGCGCATGCATCGGCGGAAGGACGGGTCGGATAGCTGCTAGCGGACACCTTCATCGGGGCCGGACTACGAGGCTTGGAAAGGGCCATCCGAGCCTAGACTCGATGACCGGGATATCCTTACGGTTCCATTGGTCAAACTTGTTCGAAGGGGAGAGAAGGTCTTGGTAGAGAAATTCCTAGCCTTGAGCCCGAATGCCGCGGAGAATTTGGTTCGATAGTAAGCGTAGAGCCGGCCGGGGTGGGTTCATAGCCCGTGAATCTGCAACGGCTATGAAAGAAACAATGGCCACGATGGCATTGGGAGTCGGAGTTCATGGGGAGGCGGCGGTTGAACTCCGGGGAAGTCATAGTAGAAAGGATCCGAGGCGGCCTCGGGCCATTCTCAAATTGAGCACCATAGAAAACTAAGGCCCTATTATCCTCGCGGACATCAGCTACTGTCTCCTGTCTCAACTTAGCCTTCCCCTTTATCGGAACGTGTCCTAAGGTGCGGACACGGTAGGCGTTGCGGTCCACGTTATAAACCTCATAAATATCCTCCTCCCAGTTGAGGATAGCCACTTCCTTGGCTTTCTTACTGCGGCCGTAGCCGGGGTTCGCCTCAGCTGGCCGTTTGCCTTTATTGCGGGCAGGGGCCTCAGCTACCTCCTCCTCGGAGTCAGGGTCAGAAAAGGCATCCACAATGTTCGTGGTCTCAGCGGCCTTCTTAGAGGTCCCCGCAGCCCTCCTGAGTTCGACCTCGCGGTCATCCTCCTCGGTCTTCGTGCTCGTCGAGCCAAAGAGACCGATGGCATCACCGCGGGCAGAGGTCACTTCATCCTCATCCTCCCCGCCTACAGTAGTCTCAAAATTTAGAGGCTCCAGCTCCTCACTACTACTTAGTTCAATGGGTTCAGCACCAGGGGCCGCGGGCACCACGTTGGGAGTACGGTCTCGGGGCGGGACATCGAGGGTCATTCGAGTGCGTGCCGGTGCCCGCGCGGCATTGGTTTGTTCGGGAGTCCATTAGCTCACACTTCTCCCGATCGGTTATACGTTCGGGGACACGGATCGCTCTCCTCACAAGTTCAGCGGCGTTGAGCACGATCTCTCTCGCGGGGAAACTGCACAAAACCCCCATTACAAAATTTCTTAGCCTTCGGTGATCCCCAGCGCGATGCATTACGATTGTAGATGTACTTCTTCTTGGCCTCCCAATAGGGGTGGGACCAAAGGCCCCAAATCATCTCTCTCACGAGAGAAAAACAGGGAAACACCTAAGGGATAGCCTTATCCACCCCAATCCTACCTTCCTAAAGATACCACCAGATCCGTTTACGGGCGGCAAAGATATCGGGTGGATCCATCTCCTAGTTACACGGGACGGCGGGGTCCAAATTCTCGAGTGGTCATTATGCAAAACCCAGAAGGGGAAGTGAAAAATAGAGGGAGATGAAGAAGAGAAAGCACCCAATGTTACTTACGAAAAGAAAGCTTGAGGGTAGATTCGGAGAACGGTTGCACAAGAATTCGCGGCGAAGTTTCTCTCTCTAGCTCTTTGAATATTTGGAAACGGTAAAAGTGTTTGGGGTTTAAGGGTTTGGTATTTATAAGGCTTTACCTATACGGGTTAACAGTTAACAGTATTAATTAGCCCAGCGGAAATCCGGCCTCGGACCACAGGCAGTCTCAAACGTTTGAAAATTCGAAAATTAAATACCTTTTGCATTTATTACCCCCCTTGGATGGGCGACACGTACCACTGACGTACCTTGCAAACGTCTTTTCATCTGCACTTGAGGGCCCGCTGTTAGCAGGGAGGCACGCCCATGCGAGGACTACGTGTCACTCAGCTGGTGCCTCCCGAAGCGTTCCACTTTGGCCCAGTGGGGCCAAGCAATAAGCAAGGAAAAACGCCCAGCCCGGTGCTCGCTCGAGGAAGCGGTGGAAGCGAGGCAGAGCTTCTGTAGGCTCCTCATTTCGGACCATAAATAATCACGCTTGGAGCTAGGGGCCATTGATGAGCCGGGATCTGCTTGGGCCAAGACCGCGCTCGGTAGCCCCAGGGAACCGGATGGCGTGGCGGTTCTACAGGCCGCTGGAGGAAGGCATGGGCGGAAATAGGCCACTTGTGGTCGAGGCAGGTGTCCCTCACCGCATCATCCCTCTTCGAGGACCGTTGGGACCACTCCTGGATCAGGTGCCGCATGGACTTCGTACGCATCCAGCCGTGCTCGCGTCATATATCTTTGGCTGCGGGCGCAGCGTTAACACGCGACACATCTTTCCTCGGTTAATGTCAGCCTTCTTGAGCAAGTTAGCTTGCGCTCCCGACGGGCGGCACTGCGAGCTCCCCATCGCGCATTCGTGCGGCTCGATCCAGCCTTTACTATTCCATTTAATGCGATAAAGCCGGCTACTGCGGCTCGTGTCCCTTTCGGCCATGTCCCCTGGACGATCGATGTTCCCTCCACGACGGGACCCGATTAGGCTGCGGACACGTGTAGGCTGAATCAATACCCGAAGTGCCCTGGGGTGATCTCGTGCTTACCTCAGCCAAGCACCACGGCATTGCTATAAATAGAAGGCCTTTACCCTCGGGCAAGGTAAGTTCCATATACGGTGGAGTAAGCTCTTTTACTCTAAACCTAAACACGCTTGCTCGAAAGGTATTGAAAGCCTTATTACTCGGTATTCTTACTCTCAGCGCTAGGGCTTTGAGTTGGAGTAACATCCATCGACTTTGACCTTAACGGTGCTTGTTTGTGTTGTGATCTAGGTACGCAAAACACTAAATATATCTAGCCGGATATCCTTGAACCGCTCCCGACCTCGAAAAGGCGTGGCGTCATCGAAATCTTGTGGCGTTGGGTGGACAAGGATGTCCGGTGAAAAACCGTGCGATGATCTCGATGCTTGTTGCAGATTCATGATGATTGTGTTGAGAAGAAAGGTAATACCGCTAGCTAAAGCTGTCGATCTCCTTTTAGCATTGTTTTTTAAACATGTACTCCATTTGTTCAGTTATTTGCTTGTTTGTGATTGATTGGCTTTAAGATTTGCTTTATGGAATGATTTTTCCATGGCAAGGATTTTAATACTTTTGTCATTGAGCAAATAAATTTGTAATTATTTGCTCCGTGTTCCAATGATGGGGTTGAGGATTAGCTTGCTTGTGATTGCTTACTTGGAATGTTTGTGATTAATTATTTTTGTGTGAAGGATTTGGATAGTTCAGTTATCGAAGCAAGCAGTTGGAATTATATACCGTGTGCTTGTGATATGCCTTTGTCGGAGCGGAGAGCTATAATTCATGTTATATGCTCCGATCGTCGCTATCCTTCTCATTGTCCATTAATTTGTTATATCTTGAGTAATATGGCACACCTTTCTCAAGTCTTGGAACTTCTTGATGATTGCATTTTTCATTTAAAATGAAGCGAGAGAACAACTGTGTTTCTTTCCTTATTTTGGCTTTGGGAGGCTATTATCCTTTTACTTTGCCTTGTGAATTGCTGCTGTTCATCCCAGATCCTTGGGTTTCATTACGATGTTCCTAATTCCTTTAGGGGTAGTTTGGTAGCCCTTGCTAGCATTGGATAGGATTATTAGTCCAAATTATTAGTCGATAAGCTTGATGTTTGGTAGATTAAATCTGGCCCGATGTAATAATCCTATGACAACTGGATAAGGTCTTTTATCACATCGTATCCCGCTTCATATTAATCCCAAAAAGGGTGGTATAATTAATCCACTGGAGTAATAGTCTTGACTATTAATACATGATAATCCTATCGACTGCAAGCGAGCCTCGGTGTTTCCATCTAATTATTGGTAGAATATAGAAGTTGGAAAAAGGTTATTGTTCTAATCCTCTCATCTTCGTTGAGTTGCAATACAAAACGTTTTGGGATGTATCAGTTAAACAAAACAACTATTTATGATAGTCCTCAGTGGAAATGTTCTCTTACTAGCCGCCCTCCATTGAACTTGAAAAAATTCTGTTGTGTGGGATTCGGGATCGGTGGATTTTCCTTTATAAAGGCTTAAATGGACCGAGAAGTAGAGGTTCTAAGAGCTATATAGTCACTTGATGGAGTCCCATTGGTTTCATGAATTAGTTGAGGCTACTTTAACATTCTCATGACCACCGTGTCATTATGGAGTATTCGCTTGACCACACTTGCTTTAATATACTCACTCCGTTCCATAATAAATGCCGCATTTAACTTGTCAACGATTTTAAGAAATGTGCCTTACGTGTTTGTGCATTGATTGTACAATGGTGAAATTGCAGAAAGACTATTTTTTAATTTAGAAATGCGACATGTATTTTGGGACGTACCAAAAAAAGAAAGCTCGACATTTATAATGGGACGGAGGGACTATATGCTTAGGGGAGAAAGGGATGCCAATTCCTAGTATCCTTCTTATTGAATACGAACACATTGCTCTCAGTAATTGATCTCTCTTTAATTACTCCATCGGAGGTTATGTACCAATGTTTTTTTACAAGATAAAAGACCGATACCATTTTACCCTCTCTCTCTCTCTCTCTCTCTCTCTCTCTCTCTCTCTCTCTCTCTCTCTCTCTCTCTCTCTCTCTCTCTCTGTGAGGGGGAGGGGTGATTGACGTTATAGGTTTTTATTGGCATACTGGATGAAGCCATGCCGCGACACCTTCTTAAGCAAGCCCCTCCTCTAAGTACACTATTTTTGATCGATCCTTTTGTGTTATCTTTATGTTGTCCTATCTTTGTTTGAAGCAAGCCGCTCTAGACACCATTTTACCCTATCTCTCTCTTTCTCTCCATGATTGTGCCAACCGTGAAGGATCAAACTAGTGAGCCACACTATGAAACTTTGGGAACGAGTGATTGAACAAACGCTAAAGAAAATTATGCAAATTTCGGATAACGAATTTGAATTTATGCCAGAAAGATCAACTATAGAGACAATCTATCTTATGAGACAAACTATGGAGAAATATCATAATAAAAAGAAAAATTTGCATATGGTTTTCATTGATTTGGAGAATGCGTATGATAAAGTACCAATAGAGGTACTTTGATGGGTTTTAGCAAAGAAAGGCGTTTTAAATTTCAAAGAAATATATTGATATCATCAAGGACATGTATAATAGAGTGATTACAAGTGTACGGAATAGTGTTGGGAAGACCTATTACGATTACAATTGGAGTGCGTCAAGGTTTTGCACTTAGTTCCTTTCTCTTTGCTATGATAATTGACGAATTGACGAGGTCAATCCAAGATAATATACCATGGTGTATGTTATTCGAAGATGATTTTGTGTTGATTGATGAGACTAAAGAGGGTGCTGAAAGTAAGTTGGAATTGTGGAGACAAACTTTGGAATCTCGAGGTTTTAAATTGAGACAAAGCAAGACTAAATATTTAGAGTGTAAGTTTAGCAGAGTTGGAAGCAGGGAGGCAGTGATGATCACATTCGATCCAAGCTTCTGGTTTTTTTTCACTATTTTGAATCTATTATCATGGAGAAATGGATGAAGATGTGGCTTATAGAATTAAAGCTGGTTGGTTGAATTGTAAGAGTGTCAAATGGTTTTTATGTGATCCGGGCACGCCCCGTAGATTAAAAGAAGAATCCTATTGTCCGGCAATTAGGCCGACACCGCTACATGACACTGTGTGTTGGGCCGTGTAACAGTGTCACATTCACAAGATGAATGTGGCGGATATGCATATACTAGGATGGATGTGTGGGAATACAAGAAAGGATCGATTGAGAAATGAAGTGATCAGAGGCAAAGTAGGAGTTGCGCCCATTGAATATAAATTGAGAGACAATCGTCCGAGGTGGTTTGGTCATGTGAGACGGAGACCGAGTGATGCACCGGTTAGGAGGCCTGAAGAGTGGAGAAGTGATAAAATGGTGTAGGGAAAAGCTAACTTGGATAAAGGTGATTGAAAATTATATGAATTTAATTGGATTGGATGAAAATATGTCGTTAAAGAGGCCGGAGTGGAGGCCGGAGTGGAGGACCAAAATTTCATGTGGGTGATGGGGATTGACTTTTTTCCCCCTTATATATATATATTATACATGTATATTCTTTTATTATCACTATTTTTTTCTCTTCTTTTCCTTTTCTAAATTTTATTCCTATTTCTTCTCTTAATTTGCCTTTTTTTCATCTTTTTTTTCATGATGACACATGAGAATTCATGTTATCCGACCCCAAATTATTTATGGACTAAGGCGTTGTTGTTGTTGTTTCAGATTACCCCTTCAGCCCTTCCTGCACCTCCACCCTTTAGCTATCTTCTGGATTCATGTTGGTCTCGACCTCATCTTCCATACCTACATGATGTTCTTTATCTATGCTCTAGGGCATATATATGGGTTTATACCGCCACCATTATTGATGGAAGAACTCCTTCAAAATCTCAGTCCATTAACTCTGAACTAATATTGCTTTTAAACTGGTTACGAGACATGCATCATTGATTTGATCTTGAATGCGTGGCCAGGCTGCCAAAGATGGAAATATAGATATCTGTGTGTAAACGTATAAATGGCATCACAAACAAAATAGTGAACGACATTAAAGGTAGCAATGATGTGAAAGGACAGTGATAGTCTTGGCTAGGCTTGCCATGGTCACGAGTAGAAGTTTTGACCTTGCAACATTGTAGAATTTAGATTAATTACTGTACGCGATAATTGAAATCCTTATGCTGAGACCTTTTTAAATAGATCTATAAATTTCCTTTGCTCAGTGAGGGAAGAACAGCGGAAAGTGAAACTATGTTGGGTTTGGTTATTTACATTACAAACTGATCGGCCAAACTGCTAATTCTCCTTACACAAGCTGACCTTGTTGGCCATAAACAAGTAAACAACAGCTTTGAGTTCCTGCAGTCCCTAAACGTAGGTCAGATTGATTCATACAGTTTTCATTTGTCATGGTTTGCATTTTTAAAGATTTTTTCTGATATAAAATTGGAAAAATAAATATCTTTAGCTACACACTCAACTGGCGTGTTCTTTTTTCAGGTATGACGAATGTAAAATGCCACGAGAAGTTCAAGCGGTGTATTAGGAAAGTCCAAAAGTCAGGAAAAGCCGGATTTTCTAGGGATTGTCCATATGACACAGCTGTGCCTACAATGGAACAGGGTATGGACATGGCCATCTTATTTAGTCAATTTGGTAACTCTAAACTTGAACTCTGACTTTGTATTCTAGCCATTCTTTCCGTTAACTACAACGGCCAAGATAGGTAAACAATTTTTTTAGCTTTTTGTTAAGGGAGGATAGGGATCCATTGAGTTTGTTGATAATGCTTGTTCATTCAAGCTGTCTAAAGTTTGTAACTTTACAAAGGATTAGGTCCCATACTCCCATTGGACCTACTATAATATGTTACTATGATATGTAACTCATGGGCGGACCTACATAGGGGTAAGGAGGGTCCTTGACTTTTTTTTTTTTTTTAACAACCGTGTTTCATTACATTCATGTTTCATACTCCCTCCATTCTATCTATAGTTACATTACACTTTAGTTTTGGACTCGAGGATTAAGTGTATGAATTTTATTGAATAAATAAGTATTAAAACAATTCAATTTAGAAAGTGTAATTTTTAACGAGACATCAATGAGATAAATAGTGTAACTTTTAGTGAGACGGAGTAATATATGTGGAAGTAAAATGTTTTATATTTATGATTTTCTTATAATAGGTAAGATTTGTAGATGTTGAACATTTTGGTACTGTGCTGAATCGTATGAGAAATCAATTAATTTATTATTGTCGCCATTAAATTAGGTACTTAACTATGTCTTTGCTCCAATTTTTTTTGCCCCCCCCCCTCCTCAAATTTTTGGCTCTGCCAATGATGTAACTCATATTACATTTTTTGTACGTCATTTTGTAGTAACACGAGTTATATCATTGTAGTAACATGAGTTACATCACTGAGTAAACCCGTACGGTTACATCACTGAATAACACGATTATATTTTCACTTCTACACGGAGAATAATATATTAACACAAGTAAAAAAATTATAGGGCCATGAGTAAAATATTACAGTAGTAACATGAAATATA
Source organism: Adenophora triphylla var. japonica (assembly GCA_022495995.1). Taxonomy (NCBI): domain Eukaryota; kingdom Viridiplantae; phylum Streptophyta; class Magnoliopsida; order Asterales; family Campanulaceae; genus Adenophora; species Adenophora triphylla. The sequence goes on from JAFEMH010000020.1 coordinate 1,462,880, forward strand.
TCCGATAGTAGATTAATATATTTTTTTTACTACAGTAACGTGATATATATATATATATATATATATATATATATATATTCCCTCCGTCCCACGTAACCGTGGACTTACTTTTTGGGCACGGGAATTAAGAAAAAGTAGGAGAGAGAAATAGGTAGAGGAGGTGTTTGTGAGTATAAAAATTAAATAGGAGAGAGAATGTTGTGAGTGTAAAACTAAAGTAGGAGAGAGAATGAGTGGGTAGAATAGTAAAGATTTTTTGCTATTTTGAACAGTTCACACTCACGTAGAACAGACGAAAAAGAAAATAAGTTCAAACTTACGTGGAACGAAGAGAGTGTATATTTGTGACATGTGAGTTACATCTCATGGTAACATGACATCATGACATATGAGTTGGTCCAAATCGGGTACTAGCAAATTGTGCAAATAATGTTTACAACCCCACAAGGCCACAATCTCAATTGAGACTAATCCCCACCTAATTTTCAATAAATTCATTATGGCAAAGGAAACAGTGAAAAGGTTTAAGCCTCAGAAACTTCTCTTTTCTTGACGAAACCTACAAGAATTGAATTGAAGAGGTCAACAAGCAAAAAGCAAAGCAATTTCACATGCCCCATGTTTGTGCTTTTGTAAATACGGCTTGTTAAGTTTTTGGGGAGGGATTCAAATGCACAAAATGCGACAATTTTGAAATTGTGCATTTTCAAAAGAGATACTCTCTCCGTCCCAAATTCAAGAGTTCTACTTTTTTTTTTGGTCCGTTTTAAACTAAGAGTCTCATTTCATAAATTTAAATGACAAATTTTGAAAAGTGTTTCGAACATTATATCCTTATAATGTAAATATACTTTCTTCGTCCCGCCCGATGCTTCATCATTTTGGTGAAACACGTAAATTAAGAAAAGTAACGAGTGAGAGAAGGGTTGTGAGAGGGAAGAACTGATTGGATATAATAAGTGGGGCCCGCAATTTAAATATGTGAGGGAGAAAAGTTAGTGGATATGACAAGTGGGCCTCACAATTTAAGTACTCCCTCCGTCCCACGATAATCTGCAAAAAGACACCTTTTGGACGTCCCACAATAATCTGCACTTTCCCAAAATAAAAATGGGATCCACTTGTCTCTACTCACAACCATTATCCACTTACTCCACCTTCTCTCTTCTACCCAACCATCTACACTCACAACACATCACATTTTACATTTTTTACTTTAATTCTCGTGCCAAACAAAAATGTGCACATTTCTCCGGAACGGAGGGAGTACGTGAGAGAAAAAAGTGAGTAGAGTTGACAAATGGGCTCACATTTATTACCATTTTAGGAAAGGTGAAGCTTCTACCGTTACACTCATTTGGGTAAAAGGTGAAGCTTTGAGCGGGGCGGAGGGAGTATTTAAAAAACTCATTCATTATGTCATTATAATGTAAATATCTATTTATATATAATAATAAGATCTTGGTAATTTTTTGGCCATTGAGGGGTATTTTGGTCAATTCACGCGGTGGCAAAGTTGAAATAAAATGGGCTGAAAATAGAGGTGTCGCGGTGTGATTGGAGGATATAAATAAAAAAAAAAATTATAATTAATTTTGGACACGTGTCGGTGTTTGGGTGAAGGGCGTTTACGTCTTTTCCAGGGCGCGTGTGGACACGCCCCGACATTGAAGCGTTAATTCAGCTGATTTTTCCTTTTTTTTTTTTTTTTTTTTTTTTTTGGGTGGACACTTGGCGTGTTCCTATTAGCCGATTGGATTTTGATTTTTTTTTTTCACCCATTTCTTTTACCTTAATTATTTTCTAATAAATTAATTTTTTTTAAAAAAAAATTTACACCAAAATTCATTATTTTTTTTTCTCTTTAAATAGAGACTTCTTTCATCTGATTTGGATAAAGAAAAAAAATCCTCTTTTTTAAATATAAATTTATTAATTATTCTTTACTAATTTTTCAATTTTTTTTAGTTAAAATTAATTAAGTGTGAATTAATTGTTTTAATTATAAATGATAATTAAAAAAATCCTCTTTTTTTAAAATAATTATTTTTTTTAAACCAAAATTCATAAAAAATTTTCTCTTTAAATAGAGACTTTTTCATTTGATTTGGACAATGAAAAAAAAATTCTCTTTTTTAAATATAAATTTATTTTTATTAAGTGTGAATGATTTATTTTTACTTATAAATAATAATAATAATATCTATATCTATCTATATATAATAATAAGTTTGTGGTAATTCAAGGGGCTTCGAAGGGCATTTTGGTCGTTTCACACGGTGGCAAATTGGCAAATAAATCGGCTGAAATGGCAGGTGGCGAGCTATGATTGGCTGAGGTTTTTTATTTTTTTTAAAATCAATTAGGACACGTGTCGACTGGCGGATGAGGGTCATTTCGGACATTTCCTTGGCGTGTGTGATCCACGTGCCGACAAGGGCGTGTTAGATCATAATTTTTTTCCCTTTGACACGTGGCAAGCCCCTATTGGCTGAATGGATTTCAAAAAAAAAAAAATATCCCATTTCTTTGAGATCATTTATTATATATTAAATTTTTTTTCACCAAAATACATAATTTGTTTTCTCTTTAAATAGAGACTTCTTTCATTTGATTTGGACAAAGAAAATAAATCATTTTTTTAATATAAATTTGTCGTATTTTGAGCATGCAATTTAATATATAATACAACTCGCTTTTCTGTTTGTTTTAATTTAATTGTCGTATTTTGAGCATGCAATTTTGGTAACTCAGAAGCTTATTCTCAAAGTATTATTTGTTGTATACATTAAAAAAAATGGAATATCGGTTGAAATAATAATAAAAAAATAATGGGATATATGTAGAGTTTAACGGGGGAGGAGGGTCGATTTACCCCCTTGCGTTGTTGGCTCTGTTCATATATATATATATATATAATTTATATATAATTTATATTTGTAAAATGTTTATTTCAAAATTTAGATTTATTTTACACAACTAATACACAATAATAATAATCAATTTTAAAAGTTATTTGTTAATTTTCGTTATCTATAAAATTTCCAATTTTATTATGTATTACTTTAATTTGTTTATGTGTATGTATGCTAATAATTGAAAAAAAAATATGAAGATGAATTAAAATAATTGATAGAGGAGAGAATTTATGGATTGGTCATATAGGAGATGATGAATTTGGATTTGGGTTTGTATTTAATTATTGGGTCAATCACTTATTAATTATTTAATGTCTCATAATTGTCTGTAATAAATATTTTAAAGTGTATGATAATTTATTTTTCATTTCACGATATTTTTATTATTGTTTTCCTCTTATGTTATGCCTATTACTCCCTCCGTCCCAGACCAAGGGTTCATCTTTCCTTTTTGGTCCGTCCCAGACCAAGAGTTCATTTCCTTAAATGGAAAGTTTTCCATATATTTATACCCTTATCATCTCCATATATTTACAAAAAAAACCATTCATTATACCCTTATAAAATTAACATATTTACAAAAAAACCAATCATTAACTTACTATTCCTCCCACTCACTCTCTCTCCTATTAAATATTTTTAACTTTTACATTCTCTCTCCTATTCCCTACCACACATTTAATTTTTACATTCTCTCTCCTCTAATTTACTACCCACTTCAAAATAATCAATATAATCTATAAAAGCAGAAACATTTTAGGCTCATTCAGTGAGCCACGTGGAATTCCATGTCATCTCTATGTTCACCAATTATCAGCTGCCATGTATTACATTCAATAAAGAGTTTCATTTTCAGATTTGAAATTATTACTCAAACTAAAATAACTGATCTTTTTTAATTCAATTTCAAATAAGAGTTTTATTTTCAGATTTTTGAATTTCAACTCAACTCAATCTAAAATATCTAATTCTTATCTTTAGTTGGGATAATAATAATAATAATAATAATAATAATAACAACAAAATTAGCAGCAAAAATAAAGTAATGTGGCTATTTTTTCTTTTTTTTTTCCCATTAAAATCAAAATATGACGTGAGTGCTATGATTTTAAAATAATAAAATTACACTTAATCACAAAATTGAATGATTGATCCTTAATATATTTTTTTTTATGTTGTTTGATGTGTGTGCATCTTCCTTGCTTGGGATGCCCGATGCGGTAGCTCTTGCTGATGTTTCAGAGGTACTTAATTCATTTTGTTATTTTTATAGAAGGTGTTAATAATATTTCATATAATAAAAAATATTGTTCTTGTGTAGGAGGACCAACTGCCAGAAGCTTTTCGAAATTTGTTTGGAAGACAATGTTTGTTCAGATTTGAGGTAGACCAAAGAACTAAAATACCCCCGACGAGAAACGATGTTTCACAGGGAAGCGAGTAACAGAGGATACCAACATCATGACGCATTTTTTATCACTCATAAATTTCGATGTATGTATAAACCACATCGCATTAGCTATCTATATTATGTTATATATTTGACTTTTAATTATTTTAAGTTGCAGGATGTGGCTTCCAAACCGAATCATGGAGATGGAAATATGTCCAACTTAAACGGTAATAACGAGGTAAATTTCTAAGGATCATTTATTTATATTCTACTACACTTTTTTATTTGATTTTTGTTATGATGAAAATGTGTCAATCTTGACTGGTAATATTTGTGCAATTGACTCGACATCTAAATTTTATATAATCTTCATTATTATTTAGATTGTACATGTTATTTAACTATTTTATTTAACTTTATCTTTATATAGGATACGCCCTTGGAATCTATGGGGGACATCTCTTCAACGTCCATAACTCCAAGAAAGCGTTTGTTGAACAACATATCCAATGATGAGCAGGTTCAACTATCTGTTACTAAGGGAATCAAGCAAATCAAGCAGGAGAAATTAGATAAGTAGGCTAGAAATAAGGAGAGATTAGCATTTTATTTCAAACATTTGATTCTATGTGTTTACGATTGAGCAGGATGTATTAGTTTAATACCCTTTACATTATTTGCTATTTCTTACTCGGTTGACATATCGTGGGTAGATTTAGTGGGATTGTTGAACAAAATTTTATTTGGTAAACAGTGATTTCATTGATAGTTTTTTATTTCTGATTATTCTGAAATAAAAATGTGAACATTATTAGTTTTCAAATATGTACAAGTTGGGACAAGAAACTAAATTATTAACTTTACATTTCATGTAGAGGGAGAAGGGCAGGGGGACAGGGTCAGAAGTTACATGACCAAAATCTCTTGCAATGGAAAAAAACCACTAAGAAACTGACATTTTTTTTCTTCATTTTAGTCGAGTATTCAACAATTCAATCACCTCCTAATTTCATTAATCAAAATAAACCCTAATTCAAAGTAATTTCATAAATAAAAAATAAATCCTAATTTCAAAGTAATTTCACGGAATCAAAATGAAACTTAATTCAAAGTAATTTCACAAAATTATAACAAACCCTAATTCATAGTAATTTCACATAATCAAAATAAAACCCTAAATCAAATGAGCATCAAAAATTGAAAACAAAACAAAGAAATGAGAGATGAGAAGTTACGTCTTAGAATTTGGCTTATCGGAAGAGAGCTTTGAGACGATTCCCTGAACGTCTAGGAAAGTGACCGTTTGATCAGAGCGAAGTTTAGGGAGGTGGAGTGACTGTGTGTGAGAGAGAGAGCGTGTGGAAAATAAGCGAAGGAATGCGGAGGGGGATGTATAAGAGGAAGGGTTTTTCTTTGGATTAGAAAACATAATTTTCATTTTTAAAATCTTTGCAGGTCACCTACCTGTTTTGAGTTGAGCTGGCCAATGAAGAGGAATCTTCATTTATTATGAAGCCAGGAAAGAGGAAAAGAGGGTTCAAGCTCTCAATGTTTTTTTAGCTTTATTTTTTCTGATTTTGGATTTATTAACTTTGCGTTGGATCTCCTATCATCTTTGTGAGAAATTTATGTCCCTGATTTTGGGTTAATCCACTAGAAATTTATTGAAATTACATAAATCAAGTATACATTTTTAATTCAATATAAACGTTGAATATTATTTATTTATTAACTTGATTGAATTTTGATAAAAAATTTGTGTAAGTGAGAGACAATGGCAGGCTAAGAATGAAAGGTAACTCTGCACGCCGGAAAGTGAACTGCAAGATTTGACTCACCGTATCTCGAATGAAAGAAGAACAAAGAAAAGTGTCTTGAATAATTAGCCTCACTTTGCCCGTCGAATTTCGACGGGTTACTCACTAGTTTTTTAAAAAGCGTGAAATACACCACATACACCCTTGGTCTGGGACGGAGGGAGTAATAAAAGTCAAGGTAGATATTTATCTTTTGTTGTTTTTTTTTTTTTCAAATAGATACTATGTATTTTGGTATTGTCAATTATATTTTGCATTATCGAAATTTCAAATTCCCGATGGTCCGAACATATTGATATGTAATGATGCACTTCCTTCCTCTTTCGACATTTGTACTGATAAAGTTGTCTTTTAAAGAAGTGTTTCACAATATATAAAAATGTTTGTTCCATATAGTCATTTTATTTAATTTTCGTCTTCTTAAGCATCAATAACTACTCGTGCATCGCACGGATGTAACACTATATATATTTTAATGGCCTTCAATCTGATATTTTTACTGACAATATATTTTTCAGAGGTTTTTTTTTTTATAATGTATACAAGCATCTCTATTTTCTTTTGTATTCGTTTAATTTTCAATCAGTTATTCGTTATTAACTGTCCGTGCATAGCACGGGGGTTAAACTAGTATTTATAAAAAATCAATTAAAAAGAGGGTAAAAGATTAAATTTTTTAATTTTTACATTTTCTCTCCTCTAATTTTTTATCCACTTACATTTCTTTATTTATTTTTAATTTTTTAATTTTTTTGTTTTTTTAAGAACCGTAAAATACTATCTACCTAGAATCCGCTGAAATGGAATGGAGGGAGTATTAAAAATGAAATTTTGTACCGAAGCGGGTGTGTCACGGTCAAAATGACACATCTATGCTTCTCCGTGTCTTCCATTTTTCTTTAATGTCGCGTGGTAATATATTTAACCCTTCCTTCTTAAAACGAATCTGATCCCTCTTCCCAATAATCATAACCACCGATTGAATTTACAGCCGAATTCAATCCCAACAAGTTTCCTCGAATTCCTACAAACCCTAATCGGCTCATTCACATCGATCCCACACTGTTCTATCAAATCAATTCAATTTGAAGGATCAAATTTCGTCGGAGAAAATGCTTCACCGGAGCTTTAAGCCCGCCAAATGGTAATTTTATTGATCTTTTCGTTTGTGCGTGTAACTGTGTGTGGAATATCATTAGGGATGTACTTTTTTACTTGTAATGTTTGTATAATATGGTGATTGACTTTAGTGGATCCGCCTTTTGAATTATGCAGCAAGACGTCGTTGAAGCTAGCGACGTCTCGGTTAAAGCTGATGAAGAATAAGAAGTTAGTACAGATCAATCAGATGAAGCGAGAATTGTCTCAATTGCTAGAAACCGGACAGGAACGGACGGCTCGAATCCGAGTAAGAGTTTGATTCAATTTTTTGTTTTTCCGTGTGTCAAGTGTTTTGTAATCGAGATGAATACTGCAGTTTCTTAAAGTTTTCTTAAATTAAGATTACATCATTTATATATTATGCTTGATATTTGCAATCTGAAATATTATGATGTTGGACAGAACAAAAATTATTAATGTTGATTATGACAAATGGCTTGGGAATATGATGGAATAAATCAAAATGGCTTACTAAACTGTCTGCTCTTCTTTGTTATGAAGCAGTAGTCAGTCCATGCAATTTTCAACGCAATTTTCATCATAGGTCATCCGAAAACAACCTCTCTATGCTTTTATACAGGCTTTAATACAGGGGCAAAGCGGATTACATTCAACCCCCGCTTACCCCACTATAGGTGGGAGCCTTTGCGGCACTGGGGTAATAGTGTTGTTATATGAAAAATTGTGGTTACAATGAAGTTATCATTTTTTTTTGGCACAGAACATACTGGTCATCAAGTATCTTCACAGTAAACTCCTTTTCTATCTTGTAATTTAACTTGCAGGAGTATTGCAAGTTCCAAATGATTGTGGTGTATTTACTGATCCTTACAAATTCAGAAAATTGTGCATTTTACTTGATTGTGTAACTTGTAGAGGCCCTTTACCAAATTAGTTGGCAATGCAAAGTTGATTGAAATGTGTGATACATATAATAATACAAGGGGATGTATTTGTCATCTATACTTTTTTGGTACGTGTGGGTGGGTGGGGTCAGGAATGTTCTGCACACTTCTTTTGATAATTACAGCTTATGTTGGAAAGCCTCTAGACCTGTTAGTCTATGCTTAAGATTCAGGTTGTGATTCCAGTGCAGCTTGTCTTCTTTAACTTGGAGAGAAGAGAGATTCTATTACCCATTAACATCTTAGAAGATTTCACTCACCAACTAGCACAAGACAGAATGCTCCCTTCATCTACTGATCAGACAGAATTTTGAAGTATACATCTATAGATGTTTGCATTAATGGCAAAGTCTGGCAAACTTGGTAGATCAATATTTGGCTTAATGTGAAGTTTCTTAATCGAATTTGTTTCCCTCTTTAGAGTACATTAGGTGGCGTTTGGTTGGAAGGAAAGTGGGGGAAAGGAATGGAAAACTCCCTCTTTTCCATTCCTTTCCTCCGTTTGGTTCAAGCTTTTTAAAAAAAAAATTCCGAAGGAAAGTTGAATTCCTTCAAATGAAGGAATTCAACTTTCCTTCATAAAATCGATGGAAAGTTCAATTCCTTTGGGAATGGAAAAAAAAAAATTTTTTTTGACCAAAATACCCCCAAACCCTACCCACTCCTACCCCCTACCCAGCCCCTACCCAGCCCCACCCAGCCCCTACGCCCCACCCCCCACCCCCACCCACCCCCCACCCCCCCACCCCCACGAAATTTTTTTTTTTCTGCCTACCCTCCCCCACCCCCAACGAAATTTTTTTTTTAATTTTTTTTTTCTGCCTACCCTCCCCCCACCCCCCACCACACGAAATTTTTTTTTATTATTTTTTTTTCTGCCTACCCTCCCCCCCACCCCCCTCCCAAAATTTTTTTTTTTTTTAAAAGGGTAAATTGGTCATTTTATATGCTTTCATTCCATTCCTATAATTTGTATTTTCAAACCAAACATGATTTGCCAAGGAATTGAATGACAATTCCATTCCATTCCGTGCCAACCAAACGGAGGGGGTTGACCAGTTTTTTTCCATTCCAATTCCTTAAGGAATTCAATTCCATTGACAATTCCATTCCTTCACTTTTTTTCCACCGAACCAAACGCCCCCTTAGAGTACAAATTGTTAGGATTGGAGACAAATTGGGAACTAAGATGAAAGGGAAGAGGCAGAATCACGAAGGAAACTTAGCACGGTCGTGTCTTGTTGTTGGCACAGTCGTACAAAGGGCATCAGAGGCTTCAGATTGTTTGACAAGTCTTGCATGGGCGTGCTGACTTGTGTGCACGGTTGTAGAACGCCTGGACTGGGTCGGAAGCTTTTGATTTCGAGATTTCTTCTACGACTAGGTTTAGGGTTTGTTCCATGACGCCTATAAAATCCAAGTAACAGCCATAATTATTACTCCCTCCGTTCCGCTAAGGTTGCAACATTTTGCCATTTTCGGCATTTCACTTAAGTTGCAACATTACCAAAAAAGGAAACTTTTTATTATTTTTATAATTCTCCACTCATTCTCTCTCTTCCTCACAACCACTCATTATTCTCCACTCATTCTCTCTCTTCCTCACAACCACTCATTATTCTCCACTCATTCTCTCTCTTCCTCACAACCACTCATTATTCCCCTTTCTTAATTTACGTGCTTCAACATGAATGTAACAACCTTAGCGGAACGGAGGGAGTATGTGTTAGGAAATTTACTAGAGAGAATCTGTGTGAGATCCACAAGAGAGTCAAAGGCAGTACGGGCCTTTGGTGATGTGGGACGCAGAAGGCTCGAGAAACATATGGATGTTTCGTGCATGTTATTAAATTCCTATGTGGTATGTGACAGGTACTGCTCGGAGACCTCAATTTCCAACACAGATATATGCATGTCAACTAGTTGTTTTGAATGCGTTCGTGTGCAAGAGTTACAGAAGGAAATTGCCACTATTCAGCATGATCAATGGGTGGGGTATATATTTAACCAGTCGAGTGCTACCCCATTTTTTCTGTATAGGGTTGAAACATGTATCTGCACAAGACTCCCTTTATGTAATATGCTCCTTTTTATATAGAGATTATGATTACTGACTAGTGACCATCACATTCTATTTCAGTTAGTCGATTGTTCTGCCTACTTACGTCTTGTCCTGGAATCTCCATTCTGTTGTATAATTTAATTGATCCACAGATCCCAGTTTCACGATGACTTGGATTTGATCATTGTATATTTTGCCTGGTATGCTGTTAGTATCCCTATATATTCTTATCTACTTTATTTCAGGTTGAACATGTAATCAGGGAAGAGAAGATGGTGGCAGCATATGAACTTATTGAGATATACTGTGAACTTATTGCAGCACGATTGCCTATCATAGAATCACAGAAGTATGTACTTGTAATTTTAAAAGATTTTGATATTATCCCTCCTCTATTGATGTCATCCAGTTAACATGTATTTTCTTCTGTGTCAAAATGTCATTTTTACTTGTTAGCTCCCTATCCTCAGTAAAATACAAGAAAAAAGCAGTTCCATGATTTTTTTTTTTTTGTAGAAGTATATCAAAGGCAATAATGGCAGTGCTAATACTGTTAATTTGAGAAAGACTTTTTCTTTGATGAATACCTTCAATACATGGGTGAGTGTATAAAAATACAATTTGAAGATATATTTCATGTAAATACAGATAAAATAAGATGTTTCCGCTTCTAAATAATGCCATCTATGCACACTAGCATAAATAGAGACGATTTTGAAAGTTAGTAAATGTAGTGATTATTGAAGGATTGACCAACTGGTAGAAACAGGTTTTGGATACATACATATCTTTTTCATTATCCTTAACTGAGCATACTTGATATTTGTGCACGAGTTGTCCCATTGACTTGAAGGAAGCAGTCACAAGTGTGATATTTGCGTCTCCAAGATGTTCTGACATAACATAACTTCAAGATGTCCGTAACATTTCACAACAAAATATGGAAAAGAGTTCATTTCTGGAGCTGTTGAACTGCGGCCAGATTGTGGTGTAGGCCGCATGGTAAGTTTGTGATGGTTGCCTGATTCTCATTTGATTATTCTTTAGTCAGAAATGTTAAGTTGTGAAGTTCATCTATGTTGTATTTATATGATGTTATTTCAATCTTGTTTCAGTTGATTGAAAAGTTATCTGCAGTAGCACCTGATGTTCAGACCAAGATTAAGGTATTGAGTGCAGTAGCAGCGGAATACAACATCAAGTGGGATCCAAAAGCTTTTGAAGAAGAAGAATCAAAGCCTCCTGATGACTTACTGGTAAGGATTAATTTTTTTCATGCTATCTGCTATCATTGCATAATGGTGGTAACCTTAAATTGAAAAGCCTCTCTGACTTGATCTTTGTTTTCAAGTAAACTCTTAACTAATTTCTCTTATTTGAGCAGAATGGACCAAACACCTTTGAGAAGGCCAGTGTGCATTCTGATCCTCCCAAGTACCAAGCCGCTCCTAGTGTCCAGGTTCCATATAGCCATGGACAAGGAAGCAATGAGCCTGTTAACTATTCTCAGCAGAACTCGAGATCATCTGTTGGTACTGGCAATTATGCTTCTACCGATACTGATGGTATTCAATCATCATCTTCTGCTCCTCTTGCTGATGCAAGAGCTTCAGGTATAGAAATCAGTCATTATATAACTCAAGTTACCCTCCCTGTCTGGATCACCTTGAAGAGTTTTCTTTTATTTTCTTTTTTTTTCTTTGAAACCTTTGATTGTAATGGAGGGATGTCAACTGCTTTGTGGTCTTCTATTTTTAATCACCTTTCATGTGTTTTTACTGATATGAATACTGATTGCAGGAAGGGATCATGAGAGGGTGGAAGTAAGACAATCATTTCCCAGAGATGGCAATGATAATACGTATGATAGGCAGAATTGGAATATAGAATTCAAGGATGCTACTGCTGCAGCCCAGGCAGCTGCAGAGTCTGCAGAACGAGCTAGTATGGCAGCTAGAGCTGCTGTAGAACTTTCTAGCCAAGGAAAGACTGCGCAGCCTTCAACTAATTCACGGAAATCAAATTATAGAGAGCAAGAGCCTCAAAGATATGGTGCCTCAGATTTACCGGCTGAGCATTATTCTAGAGGTTCATATAATAACTCAACCAGTGACAAAAAGCCCAAGGTACAGGATCAGCAAAGAGGTAGAAGTGAAAATGAAGAGAAAACAGTTCACACAGAACAAAAGACGCACGGATATTCTCAAGAATCTTCATATCAAGAAAAAAATGTTAAAGCTGAGAAAAGTACAACATCCTCTCCTGATACAAGTATTCAGGAACAGACTAGAGCATCCAATGTTGAGTTAGATAACCTTCGGTATGATAGTTTCAAATCTGATAATTATGGTTATCACGGAGAAGAGATGAATAGAAATCAATCAAGCACCAGTTCATCTCGTTCTCATTCAAAGAATTCGAGTGATGATTATAATGTTACTGGATCTGACCGTCGTGCTGAGGATCTGGCCGTTGGTGTTGACCATGAAAACATTTATAAAGAAACCAAGAAGACAAGCATGCATGATTATGCTGCTGATGACATAGCTTCTGATGAAGCCGAAAGTGATGAAGACGGCCCTAGGTTTGATAAGGGATCCCATTTTGATGAAGTGGATGCTGAATCATCTTTTCCATTCCCAGTTAAGGAATCGCCAATTCATTCCTTGGAGCATACAAGCACATGGAGCCCCAAAAGGACCATGGATGAATCAGTCAAAAAATCTGGTTTTGAAACACAGAATTTTTCAGGAAGGCAAATCTTTTCTGAGCAATCTGAACATTCAGCAAAATCTGTAAAATCTTCAGAACCAGATAACCTAGTTCCTGCTGCATTTGATCCTTCCGATGGTCCAGTTTTTGATGAAGAAGATGAAACAGATCATAAAAAGATAAATGAGCTAAGATTAGATTTGGAGTCCTCGAAAAATGAAAAATCTCGAATCGAGCTAACAGATTTGTTGGAAGCGTCTCCATCTCCTCGCAGTCCTGTGGAGGAAGAGAAAGGACTGCCGCCTCAGCAATCTTTAAATGTCAATCTCAGAGACGAGTTCCAGGATGATGCTCAATCGCCACAATCATCTGATTCAGAAAGTGGGCCAGGGTTGAATTTAGGAGCACTGCCAGGTGGCTTTCGGAACAAGGGTTATAAGCGTCCACCCTATACTAAGAATCCATCAGGTAATGCCTCGTCTTTGTCCTATAAATCACCAGAGCGTTCTCCAAATGTGGAGCCCACACCAATCCCCGTTATCAAGAGTTCTATCAGCTCAACGGCGAGCAGTCCAAATGTGGAGCCCATGCCAACCCCCATCATTAAGAGTTCTATCAGCTCGAGTGCGAGCAGTCCGAATGTGAAGCCCATGCCAACCCCCATCATCAAGAGTTCTATCAGCTCGCCCCCCATCATCAAGAGTTCTATCAGCTCGACGGCGAGCAAACCAGAACATAAAGAATCAAGTGGTTCGCAAACAGTATCTGGTTCGAATTTTAACTATTCAAGCTTTAATCCCACACAAGAGGAAACAAGAAAATCTCGTTTTGAACCCCTCCTAGATTCTTTGACCATGATGACGATGATTCTGAGGATGACAGACCAAAAGGAAATTCCAGCAGCAGCAGGGTTGAATTTGGGAACAGGTATATCTCGAAGAACAAAAACTGCTCCATCAACTTCAGTAAACTCTGCCTCTGTCACTGGCAGGAAACCCAGTAGGCATTCCTACTCAGATGAAACTCCATCAGAGCCCTCAAAGCCAATGCCCGATCCCAAGATCCCGAGACGCGAGGAAAGGCTTAAGCCACAGACAGCAGAACAACCATCCGGTGGGCCATCAAGTTCAAGACATGAAGCAGCTAAAAGGGAAAAGAAAGATTCTAAGAGCTCAAAACAAGAAGAAAGTTTGAAGTCACAGGCAGCAGAAAAACCATCCAGCCCTCAGAGAAAAAAGGTAGACTCCGGTGACCCTGAGAGTGAAAAGGCATCAAATTCCGGTGGGGGAACTTCAACCGGAGAGAAGAAAGCAAGTCATGTTCATCCAAAACTTCCTGATTACGACGATATAGCTGCTCGTTTACAAGCTTTGCGTATGAATCGGTAATGAGTGATTGATTTTGCATAGCTGGTTGATTGTTATTGTGGAGTTTTTAGGAATTCAAGTCCAATCTATATGATACTCTTTGCTTATATATAGAAACATATTTTTGTAATGTAGATATAAATTGATACAGAATTACGTGTGACTGAAATAATATTCATTTGTTTACCTTGTCCTATAACTGAGGCAGTTTATCATGGTCCATATGGAACTGATCAGCTAATGTGGAGAAATCTTTCAATTTACACAAATTTGTAGGGGAGGTGGTTGTAAATATTTCATTAGAACTTAGCGAAAAGATGATGGAAGTTCTAACTTCTAAGGGAGGTGGATGTAAGATATTCCTGTCACCATCGCCAACTGCTGAAAACTGGTTTTCGAAAATAAGCGCCCCCCACCGGAACCGGTCGCCGCCTGCCACCATCTAAGGGCATGTTTGATTTGGCTTATCTTAAAGTGTTTATGACTTATGACTTTCTATAAGTTATTTTTGAAGCGTTTGATTTCACTTAGGGTAAGATAAAGCACAAGTAATGTACAAGCCACTTAAAGCGCATATAAGATCATAAGTTGTAAGCACTAAGCCTAGTGCTTAATTCTACTTTTCAAAAACATGTAAATCCTCTTCTTTTCTTTATTGATAATGCTAATAATAATAATAATACTCCCTCCGTCCCAATAAGTGCTTCACCCTATTGGGTGGGCACGCAAATTATGGAAATGGGTGGGAAAAAAAAATGTTGTGTAATTTGAAAATAGGAGAGAGAATTAGTGGAGGGAATAGTAAATTTGAAAAGTGTTGTGAGTGTAATAGTGAATTAGGAGAGAGAATGAGTGGAGGAAATAGTAAAGATTCTTTGCCAAAAAAGGAAAGGTGAAGCTTCTAACGGGACGCCCTTTTGGGTAATTAGTGAAGCTTTTAATGGGACGGAGGGAGTATTAATAATAATAAAATAATAATAATAATAATGAATAATAATAATAATAATAATAATAATAATAAAATAATAATAATATAATAATAATATTAATATTAATTATAATAATAATAATAATAATAATAATAAAATAATAAAAATAAAAATAATAAAAATAAAATAATAATAATAAAACAATAATAATAATAAAATAATAATAATAATAATAATAATAATAATAATAATAATAATAAAATAATAGTAATTATTATTATTATTATTATTATTATTATTATTATTATTATTATTATTATTATTATTATTATTATTATTATTATTATTATTATTATTATTATTATTATTATTATTATTATTTTAGTCTTTATAATTTCATTCAGCACTTTTTTCAGCTTATTAATAAATAGTCATACTTACTTATAACAGCATCAGCACTTCAAAAAAACTAAATCAAATAGCATCATTCATCAGCTCATCAGTCATAAGTCATCGGTCATAAGTTATCAGTCATAAGTCATCAGCACATATCAATAAGCTAAAGAGAATTGTTATATAAACCCGTAAAATTGTTGAGTAAACCCTTAACTTCAAAACTTAAAAAATGCCATCGAGTGAAATGACAACATTATCCCTAAATCTATTAACACAATCACTAATGTTATATAAACCCGTAAAATTGTTGAGTAAACCCGTATACCCCCTCCCTCCCTCATCAATTTTCACCTTTTTACTTAATCCCTTCTTTATTTTTTTACATAAAAAAAAATCACCTCCCTTTCCTTCCTCTTCCTCTCACCAAAAAAAAAAAAAAAAAATCATACATATTTGTTCCAAGACAAGAGATTCAGGAGGCTCATCATGGATGCTCTACCATTGAATGCTCTACCATCGAATGTTAATGTAAGTTTTCTAACCATTTAAATTTGTTAAAAATGTCTTTTCTGTTTCGTAGCTCAAATTCGGCCAGTAGTGACCGAAAATCAGTTCAGGTTCGGCCACACCTGGCCGAAATTAAGTTCAGGTTCGGCCACACCAGGCCGAAAATTTGAAATTGTTCGGCCGGTTTGCCGAACTGGGTTGTTTTTCTGGCCAAGAACGCCAAATTTTAAAATATTTCGGCCACCCCCAGCCGAACCATCGAAAAATATTCGGCCACCACTGGCCGAACCTTTGTTTTTGTTCTTACACCTCCCTTATTGTTTTATTGAATTGTTGCAGTATTCACTGGGTGACAACAACTATGTCTCGGTTGATTTTGAAAGTGTTTTGCGAGACTACACTCCAGAATTCACAATGCCCTTATTTTTTCGAGACCGAAAAATAATGTTTGAATGGGTGCGTAAAAAGGGGAAAGAGCATGGGTTTCTCATCGTAGTCGGTCGGTCGGATAACGGGAGCCGTAATTCCGCTCCTCGAATGACGCTTGTTTGTGATCGCTGGGAAAATACAAGGAAAACCAATCTCTCTGTCCTTCTCAAGGATCTCGCTAACCTTGAAATATTGGAAAAAAGAAAAAGAAAAATAGAGAGAGCGGAACAAAGAAATGCGGTTGTAAGTTTCAGTTGAACGCCAGACAAGTCACGGTTGATGGTGAATGGCAATTAAAAGTGGTTTGTGGCTTTCACAATCATCCGATTTGTGAATCCAAGTTGGGTCACTCTTATGCCAGGTGACATTACCGAAATCGAGAGGAGGATTACGTGATAGAATTGTCACATGTAAATAGCCTAGGCCAAGGATATTTTACTTGGATTAAAAAAGAAATTTCTGAAAAACAAGTCCATAATACGGACTATTTATAATGCGCGAGTGAAGAACAGGGCAAATGAGCATGCGGGTCGTTCTCAAATCCAACAGCTCATGTTTAAATTGACCGATCATGCTTATCACTTCTAATATCGGCAATGCGAGAATACAAATGTCATTAAGGAGATATTCTTTGCTCATCCGAAAAGTATTGAATTGATAGAACCATGCGGAGAAGCAAATTGGTTTAACGCTACAGAAATGGGTTACGCTGTTGCAAATGCATTCAACGTTGCGTTGGTAACTTTGAGTAACACCTTGTCTTTGACCTTCCTTCCTCTACGAAAATCAATGCCACATAACCCAAAATTGATTTGTATATGCTGTGTCAACGGCAATCATTACATTCATGCCAAGTTGAAGGAAGGATGTCCATTGCCACCAGTACCATACAAATGGTATGAAGAACGTCATGAATGTGCAACCGGATGGCTAGATTCTTATCAAGATCGATTAATACAAGTACCCGAAACATCAACTTATGTAATTGATATTAAATAATTTTATTTATGTTAAATATTATGATTTGTGGTGTTACATATCTTTAAATAATTTTCATTTATTATTACATTCCATTTAAAGTAAAACACATTGTTACATTCCGTCTTAATAAACAGAAAAAAAAATGGAATTTTTTTTTAATGGTTCGGCCGGTAGTGGCTGAATTTTATCAAATATTTCGGCCAGTACTTGCCGAAAAACAGAAAAAATTTCGGTCAGTACTGGCCGAACCTTTGTAACTATGGCAAATTTTTTTTAAAAAAAATTTAAGCCAATGCTGAGAATACGTAACTGATGCTGCAGGAATTATGCTTATCAGTAATCCTCCACGTGGCAGGACTAATCACCTGGCTCCTGACCTGAAAACAAGAACCCACGACTAGCCGGATGTGTCTCCGGCTTAGACCCTCGGGCGTGAGAGTAAGATTACGGTTGAATATAGCTCAAAATGTATTGAATAATAAGTTCAGATAACAAAATGGCAGTTACCTTTGCACCGTTGGTAGTGATGATGTATTTATAGGTGTTAATCGTTGTATTTTTGGTGGTGCTACATGAGCTCCGAGATTTTAGCGACAGTTATGAGTCATGGGAACGTGCCTATAACAGTCCCTGATTTGTAGGAATGCAGTTATGGAAAGATTTAACCCACGTGCGCCCACATTAGTCAGGTCGACGTCATTGACAGGGTCGAGGTCGCCATTTGAGGAATGGTCGACCCGACTGACAGGTAGAGCATGGATCGTACCCGTATTAGAACTCGGATCTTCAGGTCGGACTAAGTTAGGTCGGGACCTGATAGGTAGGGGTGTAAACGAATCGAATCGAATCGAATATCATCGTATTCGATTCGTATTCGATTCGTATTCGAATATTAAAATCGATTTGTATTCGTATTCGATTCGTAATCGAATATTAAAATCGATTCGTATTCGATTCGAAATTAATATTCGAATTATTCGATTCGATTCGAGTATTCGATTTGAGGCCCAATACCAAGCCCAGCCCAATACCAAGCCCAACCCATTATTCGGCCCAGCCCAAACCTCAGCCTTGTGTGCAATGATTTGGCTGCCTGGAAGGATTAAACAAGCAGTAAAAAAAAAAAGCTTTTAAAATCAGTAACAACTTGTTACTAACAAGCAGCCAACAATTAACATCCAAATCCAAGTAGGTTTTAAATACAATCAGTAACCAAAATAACCAAAAAACAACAAAAATAACCAAAAGACAACATCAGTAACTCAGCAAGGGTGTTGGCTCAAATCATTCATGTTTACAGGGATTTAATACTCAAATAAGCTAGTACCAATAAGGAAGTAAATTGCATTAACATGATTTCAAAAGGCAACATCTACTCAGCAGCAAGGCAGTTTCATAACAACATCAAAACAGAACATTAGTAACTGGCAGCAGCAAGGTCACAACAAGGCAAAACAATCAGCAGGCACTCCAACAGCAAGTCATTTAGTGATAATCCTCTGAATCCACTAGTCGCATATGTGCAAAGAGAAGCTAACAAAACCACCTTTTGTTGGCATTGAATAGGGCAACTGTTAAGTGTAAGTTTACAACCATCTAGTCGAACGAGACAAAACAAAGCGCTAAATTTATGCAATGATACAGCCAAAGAACTCCATATTGATATACTTCAACTAAAAGATCAGTCACTGTGAATAAAGAAGCAAGATTAATGAATCATAGCAGCAAGATTAATGAAACTAATCTAAGATTTATTAATGAGAGACAGAGAGAAAGGCGAGAGGTAGGGTTACCGGCGAGAGGATGGCGCGTTCTTTGGTAGAGGGTGAGGAAAGCCGCGGCGGTGAGGCGACGGTAAAGGATCGGTCAGTGTGACTGTGAGGGAGCGCCGTCGAACGGTTCTACTCCTCCTCTCTGCTCTCTAGGTTAGGGTTAGAAAAAAATTATAATAGATTTCATTATATATATATATATATAATTATTAATTATATATAAATATATATATATATATATATATATATATATATATATATATATATTTATATATATATTATTCGAATAATATTCGCGAATACTCGAATCGAATATCGTGATTTATTATTCGTATTCGTTTACTAATCGAATCAATATAAAGATTCGAATTCGAATTCGAATTCGAAATTTTCGAATACGAATACCGAATACTCGAATCGAATATCGAATCGAATCAAAAAAGTTCGCTTCGTTTACAACCTTACTGATAGGTCGGACGATGAACTTAGTCGACTGATACATGAGATGGGCCTTGGGCCATGTATTGATTGGGCTTAGCCCACAGGACATGTTAAGGTAATAAATCCTTGAAGATTGGGCTTTATTCGCTTGGACCAACTCGCTACTTTTGGTATGTTCAGTGGCCCCCAACTTTCGAGTTGACTTTGTCGACTAGGAAGTTAAGGAAATTTTTTGATGGCAATTGCTGTTACTCGTAGGTCGCTACTCGTTCTGAGGTTTGGTCGACCCAAGATGACGTGGCACAATCCTGGACGTCAGCGATGAACGGCCAGAGATGAGGGGGCACCGTATTTTGTAATGATTACAATTAGACGTTTGATAATCCGTCTTGGGAACCGTTTTCCCAATTAATATGGAAATTAAATTTTGAATTTCCCTTTGTCCTTTCCAATTCAGGAAGATATAAATTCAAGAGTCCTTCTCCATTTACAACTTTTGTTGTCTCTGATTCCTTGAATTCCGGCGTGAATAGCGAAAAAAGGCAATCGGATAAATCAGAGCTTTTATCTCCGTCTGTAAACCCTCTTCGTTCGAGCTAATTTAAGGTATTCCTCTCGCCCCTCAATATTAGGGTTTTATTTCTGTAATTTCTTCAATTTCGCCATGGCTAGGACCTTTAGTACTGAACCTGGAGCTTGGTATGGGTATTGTAAAGTCAACCATAGGGTTTATAAACACTTGAACGGAGAGTGGAAGGAGATGACCATGGAGGAATGCATTTCAATCTTGACCCGTTGGGGCTTGCATTTTTCTGAATTGACTTTGCCTGTGGGAGAGAGTTTAGGTACCCTAGGGACCAATGACCCAAGAGTTGAGTCCTTCCACCTCTTTTATGAGCTTCTTGACCACATTGCCATATTCTACATTCAGGGCCCCACTAAACCTTCCTTCCTTAGAAACAGAATTGGGTTTCCGGGGGAATCTAGGTCGCCCCTTAATGTGTCAATTAGGTCCCATGAGACTTCATGTAGAACTGATTCCCCTGTTTCCCCCTCTTCTTGTACAAATATGGAGATTCAAGGAGAAGCCAATGCATCGACCTCGTCCCGGCCAGCGTATTGTTGACGCTTTCGAGACCAATGTGGTGCCGGGCAGAACGAGAGGGGCTATATTCCCCAAGGGCCACTTAGAGGAAAACAGAATTTTCCCTCTAGGCTGTCTATGATCTACAACACGTGAGGTGAACGAGAGAGGAGTTCGATGTTACCCTTTACGGCGGGCTGATTTCTTCAAACGGTGTAGTGACTACAAGGCGGATTCCTGCAAGGGTCGCCTTCTATTATGGTCAATTTGTGGGTCGGCCTCGAGATTACCCTTGGACCCCTTCATCAACGAATTCTTAGAGTGTGCCAATGCCCTACCCCTCCAACTGGGTGCCAATACATGTAGAGTCTTAGTTTGCTTCGCTATGGTGTGTCGCTTCTTAGGAGTACGATCACTCGTACGAGAGTGTTTAGTGGAGTTTTTCTTTGTGAAATTTGATAAGTTTCAGGGGCATAAGTACCCCTTCCAAACCACACTCCCCCAAGTGTTCATAAACTTACCTAGCAAAGT